>JASAOG010000027.1:3000000-4432500 GCA_030265305.1 Biomphalaria pfeifferi
AAGAACTACTTATTAATTGTTTTAAAGTATGTCAAAGTAATATGCATACTAAGCAGATTTTTTGTCTTTAAAAAAATAGTAAACATTTTTTAGGTGTAAATATAGTACATAGTATAACAGAACTCACATAACTTAACATTACCTATATAAAAAATTCTACAACCGTTTGCATAAATGTGTTAGAAATATTGTTAGTGTAGGTCACCCCAACTAAAGAGCCTCCCGTGCTTGTTTCTATTAATAGTGAATAGTTGCAAATGTGGTGTATTTATATGAAAAAAATTCTTGCATAAGTGATTTTAAAAATTATATTTTTCGCTTTCAGAAAAGAAAAAAAAAGTAGCCGTTGCATGAGAACTATGATGTCGGATTTTCACTATCATTTCTAGTTTACCAGATCAAAACGGGACGGAAGGACGGACAGACATGCCACACAAAACTAATCGTCTTTTCCCCTTTCGAGGGCCGCTAAAAAATTCGAATGGAGCAGGTAAAAGAACAAGTCTGCGAGAATTTAAAAAGTCTAATTTTCGAAAGCTTTGATCAGGTTATGGAGTTTGCTTGGTAAGTGTTGGGTTTCCGAGCCTATGGACCTTGAGTTCGAATCCATGCAATCACTGGGATTTTGAGCTTTGGTGTTTTTTGCAGGCCGGAGTCACGGAAGATGAAACTGTAGAACAAATCCTCTACGAAAGCAGGGTGCCCAGATACACAATCGAAGATACGACTTGTTTTGAAACAGAACTGGTGCATGAGGGGTCTCGCTCTGTACGCTGACAAGCGAACCCTTTTAGAACACTTCCAGATTCTTGATTAATCCTAGTAGCGTGGTAGATTACAAATGGGGGCCACTGAGCCCACCCTAATCTATTGAGTACATGGCATACAATCGGAAATAATGTAAATGTTGTATGTCGAAGTGCTGCTGCTGCTGCTAATGATGATGATGATGATAAGGCTTATGAAATCTTAGTTTAAATCTTATCTTATGCATGTAAGATTTTGGCATAAGATATATGCTGTATGGGGGCGCGGTGGCTGAGTGGTTAAGCGCTCGGGTTCCGAACCTGGGGTCCTGGGTTCGAATCTCGGTGAAGACTGGAATTTTGATTTTCGGGATTTTTAGAGCGCCCCTGAATCCACTTAACTCTAATAGGTACCTGACTTTAGTTGAGGAAAGTAAAGGTGGTTGGTCGTTGTGCTGGCAACATGACACCCTGCTTGTTAACCGTTGGCCATAGAAACAGATGACCTTAACATCGTCTGCTCCATAGATCGAAAGGTCAGAAAGTGGAACTTTACTTTTTTTTTACTATATGCCATATCGCTACAACCGACCTTTCAAGTGGTACAGTCAGGTAGGAATTATTGACACTTTTTGCCGCCGTTGCTGTTACGGAGATGGAATACTTGAGTGTTATGTACACAGTACTGCTCTCGGCGGCTATTATTGTTATGGAAGGGGCGTAGCTGTAAAAGAAGGTTAAGGTGGGTTAAAGTCAACGCTTTATAAAACTTGTTTGGTTATGAATCACAAAATAAATCTTGTGTCAGACTATTGGTACTTTTAGATGCATACATCTTTATTACAGTGCCTCATAAGAGTCAGAACTTTAAGCAAGAGACCTAGGTATAGATCTAGAGCCAATTCGATTGTGAAAGGGTTATAGAGTTATGGAATTTCCAAATATAAGGTATTACTGATGCAAAAGTGTAGAAAATTAATGTTCAGTAAAATTTTGCGTCTAAACCATTGAATGGTCTTCTTTTTATAATTAAACGAACAATAGAATTGAATAAAATTACAATAAGAAGTATCTAACAAAAAAAACCTTCTTGGGTTTTAGTTCTATACTCTATATAGTTCGTCTAGGGGTATGATTCAATCAGTGATGTGTAAGCTTAATAAGGGCCGGTCTTAGGCCATTGCAATCTATGCGGTCGCAGTGGGCCCCACACTTTCAAAGGCCCCGCGCGATGCAAATTTTAGCTGTAAATTATTAAATTAAACTATTTTAACATATTATTAAAGAGTTCCTGGAATTTTCCTGAAATTATAAAATATAAGAAAAAGTCATGAAAATGTTCTGAGATTATTAACATTTTCTGAAAACTTTATGCAAATCTTAAAACAGACAAAATTATCATTTCGATGTGTCATTCAATGTGGAAAACGCCAATCCTACTCGCGGTTAAAAAAAATGGAATTGTCAGCTTTCATTTAATAAAAATATAATAATAAACCGAATTTTAACCAAACTAAGAACTTCAAATAGTTAATTTACTTCAATAGGTCTAAAATCTAAATCTATCTCGACCTTTTAAACATATATTTTAAAAAAAGCGAAATTTTGCGAGTCAATTGTAAATCTTAAAGGCAGATCTGATTGTTTATCGGCTTTTTGTTGGAACACTTCTATCTACTGTTAATGGCTCGTAAAGTTAATTGACAGTGGTCTTGTACTTAGTAAAGTATAAATAAAATGCAAAGACGATTTTTTTTTCTAATACAAAATCTTAATTTTCACTTATTATCCATATCACAACCCAAATTAGGCCTCGAGCCATCCGTTTCGCATGGGGCCCCCCAACCTGTAGGACCGGCCCTGAGCTTAATGATGAAATGTTACTTGTAGTTATCGTTTACTAGACACTACGCCGAAACACTGAGTTATAATATCTCATAGACTTTATTTACAAGACCATCATGTGCACTATACATTGTTCTCAATAATTAGATACAATCTAGATCATAAGTAATACGTAATTTGTCAATGAGAGCTAAGCCATTACCCCGATACAATACATGAAAAATACATCCCCCTCAAAACATAATTCTGACCACGACCAGATCAGCATACCAACTGACTAGACTTACCACTAGACTAGACTTACCACTAGATACTCTATTAAGCCGGCGCCTTCAACACGATTAAGCCCCCTTGAAAATCCCGTGATAAAAACAATTCACAAATTAAATAAAGAAACACACACACACACAATCTCATATCTTACACACCCCTGCTTTTGACACCTACTCCTGATATGCTTAGTTAAAAAAAAGTAAAATACTTGTTTGTTTAAATGTTTTAAATGTTTCAGGTGCTCCTTCAGATTTTCAGGGTAATTACATCCCAGTCAAATTGGGTATGACAGCGGAAAGGGTTTAAACTCGAGACCTTAAGGACCACCGAACAACAGTCCAGAACCTATTTGACACGACAAGGCAGCTTTTCGTTGGAGACAACGTTTTTCTTCTGAACCATGTGGGTTAGTGGCGTGAACATCTAGGCTATTTTTCATTGGGGTTCGAGTTCGCATCCCCAGTCGAGTTAATCTGTATTTAGCTAAAGGCAGCACGGAAGCCTTCTCTTAGATACAACTTCATTCAATATGTTTACTAAAGAGATTGGACCCAGAGCGAATTAATTTAGAGTTTGCAACATACTTCTAGCCTAAGTTTCACTTTCATTCAACAGTTTAACTGAAGCGACACGAATCGTTATAGAAGGCCTCAACAGTTGCCTGCGATGTTTCAACCAATGTGAAGGGAAAACAAAAAGCTCGTTGAAACGTCACAGATCGTTAGGCATGTGACGTGGCAACAAGCTATTGGTCTCCCCTGACCACTCGATGCCACGTCACGGGTCAGTGTTCAGACCTTCCATCACGATTGGTCTCGGTTCCAGGTACTTTCACACTATACCCTGGACATAGATTTTTCTTACTTGGATGCTTCACAGTGTAAATTCAGGATATTACTTGGACTATGTATTATTGGCAATGACTCGAGCCCGAAGAGCAGAATTTCACTTAACTACCCCAGACCAGTTGCCACTTGCATATTTCGCCACACCTGAACAAGCCGTTAAACTATGTGTCACTGAGTGAATATTACATAAACAGGGACGCTAACTTACTGGAACGTGACGACATAATACTTCAAACCCCATCCAGCCACAGGGAGTACCATCCACCTCAGGGATGACTTTGGGGCAATTTCAATATGAACACAGAGACAAAAGTCTGTCTTATTCGACACAAACTCAAAAGTCCATGACCGTTCTAGGAACTCCCTTGGTCTGAAAGTGGAAACAACAAAAACAATACTGCATTGGTCGATTTCAGCTATGGCGGAAAACTATAAATAAGAAGCATTTTTGGGTGTATCCGGTGTATCATTTATTTCTTACCCTGCCGAGGATTGAACCTTAAGATCTGTCACCATGGCGACTACTTTCTTTATAGAGGGCATGGGTTTGTCAAATGTTTTGGCATGTTTCGGATGTTTCTTCAGAGTTGAAAATAATTTTCTTCCTTGTCCAAATTTCGAGCAGGACGATGAGAACTGTCAGCGGGCAGGGTTTTGAACCCGGGAGCATCGAGACGACCGAACGACAGTCCAGTGCGATAAACCCACGGCTAGGCAACTATTCCGACTTTGGTGTGCCAGAAAAGTTTTTCAAAGCTCATGGAGGAAAAATAAGCAGTGACGCAGCTAGGGTGGGGGAGGGGGTCCAATGTGGAACATTCCCCCGGGACACCACTAGAGGGAGCTCCCAAGGAGAGTTCGAAATTTTGTTTTTACATTAAGTATTACTTCCTTATCTCAAGTCATGACGTCGAATGTCTACAGAGGTCCAACCCCCCTCGGTCCCTCAAAAACACTATCTACGCCTCTGATCACAAGACAATCTTTGTATACAATTTGATCGAGTGATATACATCGTGACCAGTAATCATTCTGTAATCTATTTACTGAGTACAAAAGGAGGCAGTATAAGCATGCATTGGAAGCTAGAATATACAGTAGATCAAGCAGTAGGGCTCCTAAAAGCAACAATTTCTGGTCAGGAAAATTATAAAAACACTGCAGGTTTTCACAAGCACAAATAAATAATATTGTGTAATGTTAGTTTAAATTATGCATTTTTTTAATTGGCAGAGAAATAATGTCATATACAAAAACAAATGTTGGTAATTACAGATTTTATAGGTATTATGTTTGGTATTAGGTTTGTATGTATGTGCCAAATAGAAATCAAAACTGTTTGACCAATCTTGATTAAACTTGGTATAAATGTTCCTTGGGTACTAAGTTGGACCGTAGTGTATGTATTGTATGTATATGTTTATAATATATGTTTTTATGCATATATTGATAGGTATATGCTCATATTTATGTTTTAGGTATATGTTTATAGTTATATGTTTAAGATATATATTCATAGGTAAATGTTTCTAGGTATATGTTTCTAGGTATATGTTTCTAGGTATATGTCTCAGATATATGTTTATAGGTATTTGTTAATAAGTATATAGGTATAGGTATTTGTTTGTAGGTTTATGTTCATGAGTATATCTTTATATGTAAATGTAGATAGATATATGTTTTAGGTATATATTCAATAGATATATGTTTTTAGGTATATATTCATAGGTATAGGTCTCTAGGTATATGTATGTTTTAGATATACGTTAATATAAAAGTGCATATGTATTTGTTAATAAGTATATATTTATAGGCATATGTTTATAGGTTTATGTTCATGGGTATATGATTATATGTATATGTTGATAGGTATATGTCTTTAGGTATTTATTTATAGGTTAAGTGTTATGTCTTTAGGTATATGTTCATAAGCAGCTAGGGCAGCGTAGCCACAGGAAATACTGCACTCCTAACTAATCTTACACTCGAAGACAAGCCTTATTATTATATGCTTATTGTTACATGTTCGTTGTTATATGTTCATTGTTATATGTTCATTGTTATATGTTTATTGTCATATGTTCATTGTTATATGTTCATTTTTAATATGTTCATTTTTAATATGTTCATTGTCATATGTTCATTGTAACATGTTCATTGTTACAAGTTCATTGTTACATGTTCATTGTTATATGTTCATTGTTATATGTTTATTGTTATATGTTTATTGTTATATGTTCATTATTATATTTTCATTGTTATATGTTCATTGTCATATGTTCATTGTTACATGTTCATTGTTACATGTTCATTGTTACATGTTCATTGTTATATGTTCATTGTTACATTTTCATTGTTACATGTTCATTGTTATATGTTCATTGTTACATTTTCATTGTTACATGTTCATTGTTATATGTTCATTGTTACATTTTCATTGTTACATGTTCATTGTTATATGTTAATGGGTAAGCGAAGAGCACAGGTAGTTCTTTGGAAATTTCAATATTGAAAATATTCACATCTGAAGTAGGCCAACAGGTGCTGGGCACGAAATAATCCTTCTTAATGCCAAAAGTTGTGTTCTAAAGCTGTTCCCACCTGAGTAACCATTGTATCCACGTGTAGCAACAGGATGGTGCTTACGCTGGAGGTCGTAAAATGACCTATAAAATGTGTTATGGAACATTGTTTTTTTATTTTTTTCGATTAAGAGATCGGTTTCTTTTGTTTAACTTTTGTGTTTATGGATAGGTGGATGTGAATTCGATTTAGAGTATTGTAAAGTATATCATTCACCAGAACTATTGACTCATTACAACTGGATTGTGCTTCGGGGAGAAGTCTGGAATCAGAGTCATAGCGGCGTCACTTGAGGTCATTAAGACAGTACACGTATTTTTTATAGTTATGTTGTATTTGGAGCTGGATACATATTATTATTGTTTATTGTTACCCGCTGTGATGTGGACTTGATTTAATAAGTAAAGTTTTATATATATATATTCCTGAGGACTTAGTATATTGGAAATATTTGATACCGCTGTTATGCGGATGTAGTTATATTGCAACAGGATATTTTGTTGTAACAAATAGAAGTGCAGTAAATTATTATTATTATTGAGTAAACGTCATATTGTCTGCTCAAGATCGACTCTCTATACTATTCATGTTTGTTACGTACTAAAGGAACACACGAACGCAGCATTCTTCAACTATGCATGCATGTAAACAACAGAAATAATTCAGCTTTACAGTTTCACTCTTACAATAGTTCTGCTGGCAGAGGCGCTGTACTCTGTAACACTAAATGTTTTAATATGAAACGATCTGGGTCACGTTCTTGCTCTGTCCTGTGGTACAGCAAACTGACCTGCAGAGAAAGAAGATAAAACGTGCTGTGACCGCTGTGACGAATTCTCTTCCGCTGGACCCACCGAGCATCGCTTCTAAACTTCAACGCGGTGCTTTTTGGTGGAAATTAGGCCAATAGGAAAACAAATCAGAACTCCTGCAGTTAAAAAAATTATTGCTTGCAACAATGAATTGATCAAAACCACTAAATATAATATTGACTTAACTCACTAATCAGATTCCCACTATATACAAAAAATGAACCACCACCACGTGGCTCATAAAAAAATTCGGAACAATCCCATTCATAATAGCCTACTGCATAGAAGCTTTAAGTAAAAATGTTTAACATTTTATTATACTGCTACTTTTAAGTGCGAATCTTTAATCCCATGACTTCTGACTGCATCTTACTGTACCCTCTTCAAATGCAGACTGACTAAATAGTTGTTAACTGCATCATTTTTTTTTGATAATCAAAGTTATTGATATCACATGACCAGAAAACAGCTATGTGAGTTTCAACCCTGACCACATGTTGAAAAGTTGTACACATTTTAATTAAACTTTTTAGTTAGTAACTAAAAAAAATTAATTAAACTCCAATTTTAACTAAACTTTTTTTTTCTAGTTAAACAATGGGCCTTAACTAATTTTTTTTTAGTTAAACTAAAAGTTTCTAACTTTTTAGTTAACTTTTGCCCATCACTACAAATTACGAAAACCAATGAAGCATGGCGAATCGTGAATTTTTGTCTTGTTTTTTTTCCCTTGATCCATTATGTCAGTCTTTTAACAATTTAAAACAAAAATCAAAATTCTTACTTGGAAAACAAGAAACGAACCCTAGCCTGGCATACCAAAGTCACGAGAAAAAAAAAGAAATATACAAAGTTCAAAGAAAAACAGGAAAAAAAAAAAAGAATTATGAATGGAATGATTTTGATCTAGGTTTTTCTCAACCTAGATATTGAGGGGAAAGAAACCCACCTCAGCAGCAAAAGAGTCTGTTACCATAAGAAAGGTCACTCTAGGGTTATACAGGTCCTTGGATGGGACTCTCACGGTTGGAATCTGGATCAGAAATCGCTGACCACATGTAGTGCTGCCCTCTGTTGAAAAAAAAAAAGAATTTCAAAATTGAACGTCAAGGGGATTTAACTTTGAGTCTTCAATATTTTACAGGAATAGGTCTCAATATGTATGTATGTATGTATGTATATATGTATGTATGTATGTATGTATGTATGAATGTATCTATCTATCTATATCTATCTATCTATCTATCTATCTATCTATCTATCTATCTATCTATCTATCTATTTATCTAATCTATCTATCTACCTATCTATCTATCTATATATATATATATCTAAATCTATCTATATCTAAATCTATCTATATCTATCTATCTATCTGTCTGTCCGTCTATCTATCTATCTATCTATCTGTCTGTCCGTCTATCTATCTATCTATCTATCTATCTATCTATCTATCTATCTATCTATCTATCTATATATCTATCTGTCTGTCTGTCTGTCTGTCTGTCTATCTATTTGTCTCTCTATCTATCTATATTTATTGTTATCCGATTTAAATATTGATCTGCATGGATTCTCCACAACAGAACAAATGTTTAGACCGGCAGATGGTACAGGGGAATCTCCATGAGCTTAGGGCTTTAAGAATTGGTGACTCAAATTTTAGGGCAATAACAGAACACAACACTGAGAGTCCAATTAATTTTAGCTGGCTAAGGAGGGGGGTGAGGACCCGTGAAATGTGCCAAGTTTTGGTAGGAGGGGGGGGGGGGCGTTACAAATAAAAATTATAGAAACACTGACTCATAGACTTTTGCAATAAGTTATAGCTATATATACTTATTTATACTCAGTTATAAATTTTAATAGTTGATTGCATTTTTTAAAAATCTAACAATCTATACTTTAAAGATGCTACATTAGACCTATTTATATGAACACATACGGAAAAAAACAACATTTCCACTTGCCAACTGTAATACAGTAACTATTATACCATAGGATCTCTGTACTTGAAGTAACAGCGCAAGAAGTTGGTAAGTGACAACCCTCATTAGTTTATCTCTGAAAAGACATGAACCTATTTGCCTTGGTTGTCAACTCTTACAAGCAAAGTTCGGGGTCAATGTGGTGAAACGGTAAAAGGGAATAGTTCTCAAGTTCATACTTTGTCTCCTAACTGGTGGTGTCAGAAGTGGTTCATGTCACAAGTACAGCTTTGTTACCCTCGTTAGAGAACCAAATAATTTGATTTGTAGAAGTTGAATCTGAGATATTCGGTGCACTTGTCTAAGTTAGCCAATGCTTCTACTGTGGATAACACAGAAGATTCCCTGGAATAGAAATGCTGATAGTAAGATCATTTGGTCAAAGGACACAAGAATTCTTTTTGCATTATCAATGAAAGCTATAATAAAACATTGAACATAATAATTCAAATTAATCTAAGCGCGTTAACGTCGAACATTATTTTTATATAAACCTAGAGGTTTTTGAGTAACAATAACCCAATGTGCAAACACACTTGGCTTTCGGCGAAACACTTCAGGACAAAAGACTTTAAAGTTAAATACTAAACTATAACTAAACTTAACAAATAAGAAAACATAACATAATGATATATTCAGAAAAAACACAAAACTACGCTAGGATTAAGTCGTATACATATAATACATGCTTCCTCTTCCCTAATGCGATTATAGTATAGAACGGGTTGCCTAAATCAGACATGAAAATTAATGACTTAGCAAGTTCGGCCTCTAATCATGCACGAGTAGATAAACGTAGAGTAAGAACAGAAACTCAACAATATATCTTATCTTATAAATTATCTTATCTTATATAATACGGACGTTACGTCAAAAAAGAAGATGATCACGTCCTACGCGTCATGCTTCTAGTCATTCACATTAACCTCATTCATTCTGCCAAGTCACTGGTTATCCTGGCTGGCTCAGGCAGCCCATTCCATGCTCTAATAGCATAAAAAAAAAGGAGCATTTGTAAAAACTTGTCCTAGCATATGTGTGAAGAAATAAGTCCTTTAAGTATAAACTGCCTTTTATTGTACATCATTCAAATAGTACATATTTACAATGCTAACATTATCTACAGATAACCAACTTTACTACATGACTTCCTTTCTTCTTGTTTACAACCCACTCGTCACATCCCGCAAGTCCCCTAACTCCCCGATACCAAACTTGACCGTGTGTCACGGTTGACCCACACACAGTAACCGTGTCACAACACGGAACGAGGAATGTGCCTTTATCTTTGTGTCGTTCTAAGTATTTTATTAGATTTTATTTTTGCATTTGAAGATTAGGGTTCAGATGATTATTAAAGCTAAAATTTCTAATAACTGCAAGTTACCTTAGTTAAAAGTAAGTATTTTATGCCAATTGATGAATTGTTCAAATGTTCATTTTTATGATAACTGTAAGGTCTAGTCTAGATCAATTAATCTCAAAGTGTATGTTTCAATGTATTGTAGTCTAATCGTTTACTGAACAGGCCTAATGTTTTGTTTGTTTCACGACATAATGCAAGCGTCCTGTTTTTAAATACCTTTCACCGCAGTGCCGAATGGTTAACGCTCATAATTATAATAAGATATAAAAAGAAACTACGCATATTTTTATCTTAAAATTACAGACTTTCCTTCCAAAATGGATTTAAAATTGCGAACTGCGTCCATATGTGTTTATCTAGTCTTTTTTGCTAATAATGGACTTGAAATCGTCTAATATTACAGTTCGACTAGAGTAATATGCTAGGACAAATTTGTACAAATGCTCTTTCTTCCCTAGTGCTATTAGAGCATGGAAAGGGTTGCCTGAGCTAGCCATAAAAACCAAACGACTTGGCAGAATTTAGGTCATTGGTAAATATGCATGACTGAATGCATGACGCGTAGGACGTAATCATCTTCTTTTTTGAAGTCTGTATTATATAAGATAAGATAAGATAACACATTTAGTAAAATCACTAAACCTATAGACGCTTCATGACAGAAGAATAAAAATTAAAAATAGCTATAATACATAAAACACTAGACTATAAATACCATTACTTACACGTAGAAAAACAAAACATAATGAAATATTCAGAAAGACCCAAAGACAAAGGCGCATTTCTTATTCCTTATGCTAGGACAAATTTTTACAGGTGCTCCTTCTTCCATAGTGCTATTAGAAAATGAAATTGGTTGCCTGAATCTGCAATGAAAACCAACGGCTTATCAGAGTTTAGGACATTGATTAATATACATGACAAGATTGACGTAAGTATCTTCTTTTTTTTTGAAGTAACGTCTTTAAAATATAAGATAAGATCTAACCTGTGTTTAACGTCCAACTAAACGGCTAAGCACTGTCAAAAAAACGCAGACTTAAGCTCTATGGCCACATGACAAGGTCCTCAGGACTCGCATAGACTTTCCTAGACGTACCAGGAAAAGTAGACGTGGCAGACAGAGAAAGTGATGGGAAGACATCATAGAATGGACAGGAATGGCATTGAATGAAATTCTATTCAAGCAAAAGACAGAGAGGAATGGAGAAAGACGGTCGACGGATCATGTGTGGTGTCCCAGCGGTTTAACAGACTAAGGGATAGTTAAAGGTGAAATGACGAAAAGAAGAAATAGCGAACATCGAGGGAAAATCGTGAACAAAATCAAGTTAGTAATACGCATCTCTAAGTAGAAAGTTAGTGAAACAATTACACAAGAATTCAGCTGTGGTAGTTACTTACCCTTTACGACCGTATGAATAAGCGTATCGTCTGTTATGCAAACGTGACATGAAGCTATTTAAAATCGACACTAGCAGCTGGGAAAAAGTAGCACTGGATAGATCTACATGGAGAGAGAGCATAAAGGAAGGGTCTCGGATTGCAGATGCCTTACACAACAGAAGCAGAAAGAAGGCTGAAAATGCAACTGCTCCTGGTGATTTCATGTGCCCAATCTGCAACCGCAGCTGTGTATCAAGGATTGGCCTCTTTAGCCACATAAGAAGTTGCAAAGGGAAAAGATTGTCTCTCGAGACGTGAAATGTCACAGATCGGCTGTTTGATGTTTGTTTGTAAAAGAGTGTACATATTTTGGATGTTCCTTCTGATTTGACGATAATTAACTACCTAGTCCAAACCTCCTGCAGGACGACAGGGTATTCAAGCGGCCAGGGTTTGAACCCAGGACAATCAAAAAGTCCGAACGACAGTCCAGCGCTCAAACCGCACCACCAGGTCAGAGATTGTCTTCGAGTATGAAGATTAAAGAGGCGAGCATTAGTTTCATCTTGTGTGATTCTGAAACCAGACTCCGCGGCGAGCGTGGACACCCTCTCTATTTGATTTCATGCTAATGGTCTGGTTTAGCTGCACGAAATGGCACAGCTAATGAACACGTATAGAGTCTTGTTTTCATCTGCTATTGCCTGGTTTGCGGTTTAAAATGGCTTTTAGAAAGACGAGGAAACCTTTTGAACTGTTTGATTGTAATGTTGTATGTTCTTCACATACATTACGGTAAAGAAAGCCTGTGTTTTTGTTGTATTTTTAACTTTTTTTTTTATAGAACCTGAATATAAAAATGTTTAAATGTTTATATTTTTATTCCCACACTTGATAAAAAAGGCCAAAGCTTCAAATTCAGTGAGTCAGTCACTTCAGACTAGATCTAGAAGTAGAATCTAGATTTAATAGATATCTAGATCAAGAGTTTTAATTATCTAGACCTGAAGCAATTTATATCTACTTTTTTGACCTATTGTAAATTAGATCAAGATTTAGGCTTAACAAATGGAGAGTTGATAACAAATTTAACAAACTATCTTGGGATAGCATAAAATTATACACAGATCTAGTTATTAGTTTGTGACGAGTAGCGATGGATAATTTTTTTTTTTTAACTTTTATAAAAGAAATCGAACATACATTTTATATAGGTAAAGATATTTTTTTCTCTGTTTGAAGGAATGTCTGTAAGATAAAAAAAAAAGATAGTCTCTCTCTGTCTCTCTATTTTACTTTCTGTCTCTTTTTCTATCACTCTCTTTATTTCTGTGCCTCTTTTTTCCTTCTCTCTCTACGTATACACCTATTGCTTTTTCTAACCCGATTTGGTGCATCAATACTCATTTCTTTTCTTTAATTATAAATATATTTCTTTGTTACCAGAGAGGTGAAGGCCTGTGTGTATCTATGTCTTGCTCTTGTTCTGCTATTACAGACTATAAAGGGTACGTAGGTCAATACACTTAATACGACATACGTTGGTAGACTGCCATCTGATATGAAATAAAAAACATTCTAGTATATTGCCTTAAGTATATATAGACAATATGCCTGTATTATGGCCCCTTACAAACACCGTATAGGCCAGGGGTTCTCAACCTGTGGGTCGCGACCCCTTTGGGGGTCGATTGACGATTTGCCAGGGGTCGCCGAAGACCATCGAAAATATGGATTGTGATTGTCTACTCTTCTTTTGCTATGTGTGTGTAAAAGAAGGGGGGGGGGGGGGGTCGCGGCAAAGTGAGGAATTGAAAAAAGGAGTCGCTGAGCTTAAAAGGTTGAGAACCGCTGGACTATAGGCCGATAGTTTTGCTTTACTATATTGAGGGGTATACTTAAAATTATTATGTAAGACTTTTCTCTGTTTTTTTTTTTTTAAATAATAAACAATGAATTATGGATTATTACATCTCCGTCGTATGCAATCAGTAATATGGACATATTATAGACATACTAATACAGTGATCATATATGTATGTGTGTTAGTTCCATTCTCTATACATAACTTAGATCATATATGTATGTGTGTTAGTTCCATTCTCTATACATAACTTAGGTCATATATGTATGTGTGTTAGTTCCATTCTCTATACATAACTTAGATCATATATGTATGTGTGTTAGTTCCATTCTCTATACATAACTTAGGTCATATATGTATGTGTGTTAGTTCCATTCTCTATACATAACTTAGGTCATATATGTATGTGTGTTAGTTCCATTCTCTATACATAACTTAGGTCATATATGTATGTGTGTTAGTTCCATTCTCTATACATAACTTAGGTCATATATGTATGTGTGTTAGTTCCATTCTCTATACATAACTTAGATCATATATGTATGTGTGTTAGTTCCATTCTCTATACATAACTAAGGTCATATATGTATGTGTGTTAGTTCCATTCTCTATACATAACTTAGGTCATATATGTATGTGTGTTAGTTCCATTCTCTATACATAACTTAGGTCATATATGTATGTGTGTTAGTTCCATTCTCTATACATAACATAGGTCATATATGTATGTGTGTTAGTTCCATTCTCTATACATAACTAAGGTCATATATGTGAGTGTGTTAGTTCCATTCTCTATACATAACTTAGGTCATATATGTATGTGTGTTAGTTCCAATCTCTATACATAACTTAGGTCATATATGTATGTGTGTTAGTTCCATTCTCTATACATAACTTAGATCATATATGTATGTGTGTTAGTTCCATTCTCTATACATAACTTAGGTCTTATATGTATGTGTGTTAGTTCCATTCTCTATACATAACTTAGATCATATATGTATGTGTGTTAGTTCCATTCTCTTTACATAACTTAGGTCAGATATGTATGTGTGTTAGTTCCATTCTCTATACATAACTTAGGTCATATATGTATGTGTGTTAGTTCCATTCTCTATACATAACTTAGATCATATATGTATGTGTGTTAGTTCCATTCTCTATACATAACTTAGGTCTTATATGTATGTGTGTTAGTTCCATTCTCTATACATAACTTAGATCATATATGTATGTGTGTTAGTTCCATTCTCTATACATAACTTAGGTCATATATGTATGTGTGTTAGTTCCATTCTCTATACATAACTTAGAACATATATGTATGTGTGTTAGTTCCATTCTCTATACATAACTTAGGTCTTATATGTATGTGTGTTAGTTCCATTCTCTATACATAACTTAGGTCATATATGTATGTGTGTTAGTTCCATTCTCTATACATAACTAGATCATATATGTATGTGTGTTAGTTCCATTCTCTATACATAACTTAGATCATATATGTATGTGTGTTAGTTCCATTCTCTATACATAACTTAGATCATATATGTATGTGTGTTAGTTCCATTCTCTATACATAACTTAGGTCATATATGTATGTGTGTTAGTTCCATTCTCTATACATAACTTAGATCATATATGTATGTGTGTTAGTTCCATTCTCTATACATAACTTAGATCATATATGTATGTGTGTTAGTTCCATTCTCTATACATAACTTAGATCATATATGTATGTGTGTTAGTTCCATTCTCTATACATAACTTAGATCATATATGTATTTGTGTTAGTTCCATTCTCTATACATAACTTAGATCATATATGTATGTGTGTTAGTTCCATTCTCTATACATAACGTAGATCATATATGTATGTGTGTTAGTTCCATTCTCTATACATAACTTAGGTCATATATGTATGTGTGTTAGTTCCATTCTCTATACATAACTTAGGTCTTATATGTATGTGTGTTAGTTCCATTCTCTATACATAACTTAGGTCATATATGTATGTGTGTTAGTTCCATTCTCTATACATAACTTAGGTCATATATGTGAGTGTGTTAGTTCCATTCTCTATACATAACTTAGGTCATATATGTATGTGTGTTAGTTCCATTCTCTATACATAACTTAGGTCATATATGTATGTGTGTTAGTTCCATTCTCTATACATAACTTAGATCATATATGTATGTGTGTTAGTTCCATTCTCTTTACATAACTTAGGTCATATATGTATGTGTGTTAGTTCCATTCTCTTTACATAACTTAGGTCATATATGTATGTGTGTTAGTTCCATTCTCTATACATAACTTAGATCATATATGTATGTGTGTTAGTTCCATTCTCTATACATAACTTAGGTCTTATATGTATGTGTGTTAGTTCCATTCTCTATACATAACTTAGGTCATATATGTATGTGTGTTAGTTCCATTCTCTTTACATAACTTAGGTCATATATGTATGTGTGTTAGTTCCATTCTCTATACATAACTTAGGTCATATATGTATGTGTGTTAGTGCCATTCTCTATACATAACTTAGATTATATATGTATGTGTGTTAGTTCCATTCTCTATACATAACTTAGGTCTTATATGTATGTGTGTTAGTTCCATTCTCTATACATAACTTAGATCATATATGTATGTGTGTTAGTTCCATTCTCTATACATAACTTAGGTCATATATGTGAGTGTGTTAGTTCCATTCTCTATACATAACTTAGGTCATATATGTATGTGTGTTAGTTCCATTCTCTATACATAACTTAGGTCATATATGTATGTGTGTTAGTTCCATTCTCTATACATAACTTAGATCATATATGTATGTGTGTTAGTTCCATTCTCTATACATAACTTAGGTCTTATATGTATGTGTGTTAGTTCCATTCTCTATACATAACTTAGATCATATATGTATGTGTGTTAGTTCCATTCTCTTTACATAACTTAGGTCATATATGTATGTGTGTTAGTTCCATTCTCTATACATAACTTAGGTCATATATGTATGTGTGTTAGTTCCATTCTCTATACATAACTTAGATCATATATGTATGTGTGTTAGTTCCATTCTCTATACATAACTTAGGTCTTATATGTATGTGTGTTAGTTTTATTCTCTATACATAACTTAGATCATATATGTATGTGTGTTAGTTCCATTCTCTTTACATAACTTAGGTCATATATGTATGTGTGTTAGTTCCATTCTCTATACATAACTTAGGTCATATATGTATGTGTGTTAGTTCCATTCTCTATACATAACTTAGATCATATATGTATGTGTGTTAGTTCCATTCTCTATACATAACTTAGGTCTTATATGTATGTGTGTTAGTTCCATTCTCTATACATAAATTAGATCATATATGTATGTGTGTTAGTTCCATTCTCTATACATAACTTAGGTCATATATGTATGTGTGTTAGTTCCATTCTCTATACATAACTTAGATCATATATGTATGTGTGTTAGTTCCATTCTCTATACATAACTTAGATCATATATGTATGTGTGTTAGTTCCATTCTCTATACATAACTTAGATCATATATGTATGTGTGTTAGTTCCATTCTCTATACATAACTTAGATCATATATGTATTTGTGTTAGTTCCATTCTCTATACATAACTTAGATCATATATGTATGTGTGTTAGTTCCATTCTCTATACATAACGTAGATCATATATGTATGTGTGTTAGTTCCATTCTCTATACATAACTTAGGTCATATATGTATGTGTGTTAGTTCCATTCTCTATACATAACTTAGGTCTTATATGTATGTGTGTTAGTTCCATTCTCTATACATAACTTAGGTCATATATGTATGTGTGTTAGTTCCATTCTCTATACATAACTTAGGTCATATATGTGAGTGTGTTAGTTCCATTCTCTATACATAACTTAGGTCATATATGTATGTGTGTTAGTTCCATTCTCTATACATAACTTAGGTCATATATGTATGTGTGTTAGTTCCATTCTCTATACATAACTTAGATCATATATGTATGTGTGTTAGTTCCATTCTCTATACATAACTTAGGTCTTATATGTATGTGTGTTAGTTCCATTCTCTATACATAACTTAGATCATATATGTATGTGTGTTAGTTCCATTCTCTTTACATAACTTAGGTCATATATGTATGTGTGTTAGTTCCATTCTCTTTACATAACTTAGGTCATATATGTATGTGTGTTAGTTCCATTCTCTATACATAACTTAGATCATATATGTATGTGTGTTAGTTCCATTCTCTATACATAACTTAGGTCTTATATGTATGTGTGTTAGTTCCATTCTCTATACATAACTTAGGTCATATATGTATGTGTGTTAGTTCCATTCTCTTTACATAACTTAGGTCATATATGTATGTGTGTTAGTTCCATTCTCTATACATAACTTAGGTCATATATGTATGTGTGTTAGTGCCATTCTCTATACATAACTTAGATTATATATGTATGTGTGTTAGTTCCATTCTCTATACATAACTTAGGTCTTATATGTATGTGTGTTAGTTCCATTCTCTATACATAACTTAGATCATATATGTATGTGTGTTAGTTCCATTCTCTATACATAACTTAGGTCATATATGTGAGTGTGTTAGTTCCATTCTCTATACATAACTTAGGTCATATATGTATGTGTGTTAGTTCCATTCTCTATACATAACTTAGGTCATATATGTATGTGTGTTAGTTCCATTCTCTATACATAACTTAGATCATATATGTATGTGTGTTAGTTCCATTCTCTATACATAACTTAGGTCTTATATGTATGTGTGTTAGTTCCATTCTCTATACATAACTTAGATCATATATGTATGTGTGTTAGTTCCATTCTCTTTACATAACTTAGGTCATATATGTATGTGTGTTAGTTCCATTCTCTATACATAACTTAGGTCATATATGTATGTGTGTTAGTTCCATTCTCTATACATAACTTAGATCATATATGTATGTGTGTTAGTTCCATTCTCTATACATAACTTAGGTCTTATATGTATGTGTGTTAGTTTTATTCTCTATACATAACTTAGATCATATATGTATGTGTGTTAGTTCCATTCTCTTTACATAACTTAGGTCATATATGTATGTGTGTTAGTTCCATTCTCTATACATAACTTAGGTCATATATGTATGTGTGTTAGTTCCATTCTCTATACATAACTTAGATCATATATGTATGTGTGTTAGTTCCATTCTCTATACATAACTTAGGTCTTATATGTATGTGTGTTAGTTCCATTCTCTATACATAAATTAGATCATATATGTATGTGTGTTAGTTCCATTCTCTATACATAACTTAGGTCATATATGTATGTGTGTTAGTTCCATTCTCTATACATAACTTAGAACATATATGTATGTGTGTTAGTTCCATTCTCTATACATAACTTAGGTCTTATATGTATGTGTGTTAGTTCCATTCTCTATACATAACTTAGGTCATATATGTATGTGTGTTAGTTCCATTCTCTATACATAACTAGATCATATATGTATGTGTGTTAGTTCCATTCTCTATACATAACTTAGATCATATATGTATGTGTGTTAGTTCCATTCTCTATACATAACTTAGATCATATATGTATGTGTGTTAGTTCCATTCTCTATACATAACTTAGATCATATATGTATGTGTGTTAGTTCCATTCTCTATACATAACTTAGGTCATATATGTATGTGTGTTAGTTCCATTCTCTATACATAACTTAGGTCATATATGTATGTGTGTTAGTTCCATTCTCTATACATAACTTAGGTCATATATGTATGTGTGTTAGTTCCATTCTCTATACATAACTTAGGTCATATATGTATGTGTGTTAGTTCCATTCTCTATACATAACTTAGATCATATATGTATGTGTGTTAGTTCCATTCTCTATACATAACTTAGATCATATATGTATGTGTGTTAGTTCCATTCTCTATACATAACTTACGTCATATATGTATGTGTGTTAGTTCCATTCTCTATACATAACTTAGATCATATATGTATGTGTGTTAGTTCCATTCTCTATACATAACTTAGGTCATATATGTATGTGTGTTAGTTCTATTCTCTATACATAACTTAGGTCATATATGTATGTGTGTTAGTTCCATTCTCTATACATAACTTAGATCATATATGTATGTGTGTTAGTTCCATTCTCTATACATAACTTAGGTCATATATGTATGTGTGTTAGTTCCATTCTCTATACATAACTTAGATCATATATGTATGTGTGTTAGTTCCATTCTCTATACATAACTTAGATCATATATGTATGTGTGTTAGTTCCATTCTCTATACATAACTTAGATCATATATGTATTTGTGTTAGTTCCATTCTCTATACATAACTTAGATCATATATGTATGTGTGTTAGTTCCATTCTCTATACATAACTTAGGTCTTATATGTATGTGTGTTAGTTCCATTCTCTATACATAACTTAGATCATATATGTATGTGTGTTAGTTCCATTCTCTATACATAACTTAGGTCATATATGTATGTGTGTTAGTTCCATTCTCTATACATAACTTAGAACATATATGTATGTGTGTTAGTTCCATTCTCTATACATAACTTAGGTCTTATATGTATGTGTGTTAGTTCCATTCTCTATACATAACTTAGGTCATATATGTATGTGTGTTAGTTCCATTCTCTATACATAACTAGATCATATATGTATGTGTGTTAGTTCCATTCTCTATACATAACTTAGATCATATATGTATGTGTGTTAGTTCCATTCTCTATACATAACTTAGGTCATATATGTATGTGTGTTAGTTCCATTCTCTATACATAACTTAGGTCATATATGTATGTGTGTTAGTTCCATTCTCTATACATAACTTAGATCATATATGTATGTGTGTTAGTTCCATTCTCTATACATAACTTAGGTCATATATGTATGTGTGTTAGTTCCATTCTCTATACATAACTTAGATCATATATGTATGTGTGTTAGTTCCATTCTCTATACATAACTTAGGTCATATATGTATGTGTGTTAGTTCCATTCTCTATACATAACTTAGGTCATATATGTATGTGTGTTAGTTCCATTCTCTATACATAACTTAGGTCATATATGTATGTGTGTAAGTTCCATTCTCTATACATAACTTAGGTCATATATGTATGTGTGTTAGTTCCATTCTCTATACATAACTTAGGTCATATATGTATGTGTGTTAGTTCCATTCTCTATACATAACTTAGGTCATATATGTATGTGTGTTAGTTCCATTCTCTATACATAACTTAGATCATATATGTATGTGTGTTAGTTCCATTCTCTATACATAACTTAGGTCTTATATGTATGTGTGTTAGCTCTATTCTCTATACATAACTTAGATCATATATGTATGTGTAATAGTTCCATTCTCTTTACATAACTTAGGTCATATATGTATGTGTGTTAGTTCCATTCTCTATACATAACTTAGGTCATATATGTATGTGTGTTAGTTCCATTTTTTATACATAACTTAGATCATATATGTATGTGTGTTAGTTCCATTCTCTATACATAACTTAGGTCTTATATGTATGTGTGTTAGTTCCATTCTCTATACATAACTTAGATCATATATGTATGTGTGTTAGTTCCATTCTCTATACATAACTTAGGTCATATATGTATGTGTGTTAGTTCCATTCTCTATACATAACTTAGAACATATATGTATGTGTGTTAGTTCCATTCTCTATACATAACTTAGGTCTTATATGTATGTGTGTTAGTTCCATTCTCTATACATAACTTAGGTCATATATGTATGTGTGTTAGTTCCATTCTCTATACATAACTAGATCATATATGTATGTGTGTTAGTTCCATTCTCTATACATAACTTAGATCATATATGTATGTGTGTTAGTTCTATTCTCTATACATAACTTAGGTCATATATGTATGTGTGTTAGTTCCATTCTCTATACATAACTTAGGTCATATATGTATGTGTGTTAGTTCCATTCTCTATACATAACTTAGGTCATATATGTATGTGTGTTAGTTCCATTCTCTATACATAACTTAGGTCATATATGTATGTGTGTTAGTTCCATTCTCTATACATAACTTAGGTCATATATGTATGTGTGTTAGTTCCATTCTCTATACATAACTTAGGTCATATATGTATGTGTGTTAGTTCCATTCTCTATACATAACTTAGATCATATATGTATGTGTGTTAGTTCCATTCTCTATACATAACTTAGATCATATATGTATGTGTGTTAGTTCCATTCTCTATACATAACTTAGGTCATATATGTATGTGTGTTAGTTCCATTCTCTATACATAACTTAGATCATATATGTATGTGTGTTAGTTCCATTCTCTATACATAACTTAGGTCATATATGTATGTGTGTTAGTTCCATTCTCTATACATAACTTAGGTCATATATGTATGTGTGTTAGTTCCATTCTCTATACATAACTTAGATCATATATGTATGTGTGTTAGTTCCATTCTCTATACATAACTTAGGTCATATATGTATGTGTGTTAGTTCCATTCTCTATACATAACTTAGATCATATATGTATGTGTGTTAGTTCCATTCTCTATACATAACTTAGATCATATATGTATGTGTGTTAGTTCCATTCTCTATACATAACTTAGATCATATATGTATGTGTGTTAGTTCCATTCTCTATACATAACTTAGATCATATATGTATTTGTGTTAGTTCCATTCTCTATACATAACTTAGATCATATATGTATGTGTGTTAGTTCCATTCTCTATACATAACGTAGATCATATATGTATGTGTGTTAGTTCCATTCTCTATACATAACTTAGGTCATATATGTATGTGTGTTAGTTCCATTCTCTATACATAACTTAGGTCATATATGTATGTGTGTTAGTTCCATTCTCTATACATAACTTAGGTCATATATGTATGTGTGTTAGTTCCATTCTCTATACATAACTTAGATCATATATGTATGTGTGTTAGTTCCATTCTCTATACATAACTTAGATCATATATGTATGTGTGTTAGTTCCATTCTCTATACATAACTTAGATCATATATGTATGTGTGTTAGTTCCATTCTCTATACATAACTTAGATCATATATGTATGTGTGTTAGTTCCATTCTCTATACATAACTTAGATCATATATGTATGTGTGTTAGTTCCATTCTCTATACATAACTTAGATCATATATGTATGTGTGTTAGTTCCATTCTCTATACATAACTTAGATCATATATGTATGTGTGTTAGTTCCATTCTCTTTACATAACTTAGATCATATATGTATGTGTGTTAGTTCCATTCTCTATACATAACTTAGGTCATATATGTATGTGTGTTAGTTCCATTCTCTATACATAACTTAGATCATATATGTATGTGTGTTAGTTCCATTCTCTATACATAACTTAGATCATATATGTATGTTTGTTAGTTCCATTCTCTATACATAACTTAGATCATATATGTATGTGTGTTAGTTCCATTCTCTATACATAACTTAGATCATATATGTATGTGTGTTAGTTCCATTCTCTATACATAACTTAGATCATATATGTATGTGTGTTAGTTCCATTCTCTATACATAACTTAGATCATATATGTATGTGTGTTAGTTCCATTCTCTATACATAACTTAGATCATATAACCTTGTTATTCGTACTATATATATTATGAATACTGTTAATATTTAAATAAAGTGTGGAAATTCAAATTAATAATACTTTAAACAAAACAAAAAAAGGTTATATATTAGAAATAACTTCTAATTAACAACATACAAACAGGGAGAACAGGGCTTAGCCCTGTTATTGCTATATAAAACGCAATTCAATAAGCTACTATGAATAGAGTAATTAATTGTTTTTTTTTGTTGTTTTTTTAATTATTATTATTAATTCATGTATTGTCATCGACTATAAATAATTATGCAAAATTTCAACTTCATCTAAGAATAGGAAGTGGGAGGAAAAATAGAATGAATAAAACGTAGTAAGGGAATTAGATCCATATATACATCCAGATTTCTCTTTAAGCAGCATTTATTCCCCTTATTTTGATATCAAAGAAAATAATTAATTACCAATAATTTATTAAATAATTGGTTGTTTTTTTATTTATTTATTCATGCTTTGTTAGGTACAATGCAAAGTTTCTACTTGATCCGAGAATGACAAGTGGAAGGATTACCAACTCACTCTGTCTGGTAAAAAGTTTGCGCACGTTATTTCTCCCACACACATTCTCGGATCAAGCTGTAATTTCTCACATTTATTCTTATTTACCTGACAAAACTAGAATCAATAATTAGATAAAAATATAATCAATTAGTTAATTATCTATTGGGTAAAAAATTATTTTGTTTGGTATTTCGATCAAAAGAAAGACATTGTAATTGACTGAAACGGTGGTATAGCTGAATTAGTCCAATTTATAGGTCTTCGTCTGAGTCTTAGTGAACACATGAAAAATAGAAAGATCCTAAATAAGCCTGAGTCATGTGTCACGTATTACAAATTGAATTCTACTTTTAAATGGCTTGCCTAGGGGAACGTGACAATAGAAAAAGGTAGTTGTGTCACTTATCTAAAGTCTGAATTTAATCAAAGACTTACAATGAATAAAAAAAAATGACACAAGAAATCGGAAGGTAAAATATCAACTTAATGTTTAATCATAATATAACTCAATACAAAATGGAAGGGTTGACCAAAACCCTTTTACAAAAATGGCTTGTAAAAATATTACAATACAAGAGTTTGAAAATATAATTACAAATACAAGCAAGGCCTTGAAAAAGAAAAATCTTAACTTACACGATCAATTGGTATACCACGCACGGGTCACGCAATGTCTCCGCTATTCTGTCTCACGGCTGTCTCCGTATGTCTGTCCGTCAACGTCACGCGGGCGGTCTTTATATAATCTACCGCGCGTCGATCTCAAGACAAATCTAGGAATTTCTCGAACCAAATACGTCATCAATTTCCCAGATCTAGAACGCTCTTCAAAGAGACAGAAAAAAAAACACCCTCCTTTCAACCAGAGGTACACACACAGGTCAAGGACCGGTCACTGTCTGTGTGGCTTGACGAATAAAATAAAAAAAAAAACTTATTACACAAGGGGCAGACAACCTCCCCGTCTCTCGACCGCAACAGGTCAAAGAAAGAAAAAAAAAAAATGCCTAGATACGTAACACCTCCCTCCTAAAAATAAAAAGTTTACATTTCCACGAAATGGAAATCTTTTTAAAATAATTACAAAAATGATATTTACATTACAGAATGTATTTATCATGATATATATAAAAAAATATACATCAAAATACTTTTTACAATCTAGATAAGGCATCGGCGATAACATTTTCGCTGCCTTTTATGTGTTTAAGATCTAGGTTGTACTCTTGTAAAAATAAACTCCACCTGAGAAGTCGTTGGTTCTTGCCAGACATTTTGTGGATAAATGTAAGGGGATTGTGGTCAGTAAATACAACCAGTGGCCATCTAGACCCACTGATATAAAAATCAAAGTGTTGTATAGAAAGAATCAACCCAAGACATTCTTTTTCCACAGTAGAATAATTTCTTTGATGTCTATTAAATTTCTTGGAAAAGAAACAAATAGGATGCTCTACTTGGAAATTATCTTCTTGGTAAAGGACTGACCCAACACCTGTGTCACTGGCGTCAATAGCTAACCTAAAAGGTTTTCCGAAGTCAGGAGCCATCAAAATGGGGGAGCTAGATAATATCTGCTTGATTTGGTTAAAGGCTTTCTGACATTCATCCGTCCAAGTAAATCGGACGTTCTTTCTCAGGAGGTTTGTTAAAGGACTGGCAATGACAGAAAAATTTTCGCAAAATTTTCTATAATATCCAGACATTCCCAAAAATCTTCGGAGTTGTTTCCGATCAGCAGGGATAGGGAAAGCTTGGATAGCTTCTACTTTGGCCATTACAGGTTTCACCTGGCCTTGTCCTACAATATGGCCTAAGTATTGGATTGAAGCCTGGCAAAAATCACTCTTACTCAGGTTTACAGTAATTTTTGCATGTAACAGTTTAGTAAAAAGACAATGCAGTTGTTTACAATGGCTAGAAAAATCTTGGCTAAAAATTACTACATCGTCTATGTATGCGTGGCAATTCTCCATGTCAGCAAGCAGGGCATTTATCATTCTCTGGAAAGTGGCAGGAGCATTCTTCATGCCAAATGGCATCACTTTGTATTGGTACAGACCATCAGGGGTGACAAAGGCGGAGATTTCCTTTGCCCTATCAGTCAGGGGAACCTGCCAATAACCTGAAAGTAGGTCTATTTTGGTGATGTACTTAGCGTCACCAATACGATCTATGAGATCGTCTATCCTAGGGATAGGAAACGAATCGGTCTTTGTTACAGCATTTACCTTACGGTAGTCTGTACAAAAACGATAAGTCTTGTCCTGTTTAGGTATCAAGACACATGGGGAGCTCCAATTACTGGAACTTGGTTCAATGAGGTCATTTTCAAGCATATACTTGATTTCTGACCTAAGTATGGCAAGTTTTTCAGGGTTGACCCTGTAAGGATGCTGCTTGACTGGATTAGCCTCGCCAACATCTACATCATGCATTATAACATTAGTCTGTTTTGGTACATCAGAAAAAAAATGTCATTAAATTCATTAATGAGTTTCATGATAACTGGCCTTTCTGTCGAAGACAGATGAGACAGTTTTACATCCAAATTCTGTAATACAAAAGAATTAGGTATTTTGTATTGTCCAAATTTCTCCTTTACAATATCATCATCAATAGGAGAAACATGGCTATTTGAACAACTTTTGACTGTATTTAAAACACAATTACTCTTCTCTGAGTGATCTGGCCGAGATACATAAGGCTTCAGCATGTTTATGTGACATAGCTGAGTCTTTTTCCTACGGTCAGGGGTTTTGATTGTGTAATTGAGGTCACTAATTTTGGTCTCAATTTCATAGGGACCAAAATATCTGGCTTGCAAGGGTTGACCTGGTATGGGCAAAAATACAAGCACCTTATCCCCGGGAGAAAATTCTCTAACACGGGCCTTTCTATCATACCAGCGTTTCATGCTGGATTGGGTGTTTTGTAAATTATTTTTGGCCAGAACACAAGCATCATAAAGTCTAGTTTTAAACTTACTTACATAGTCTAAAAGTCCTTCAGTGGCTGTTGGTGACAACAAAGTCTCTTTTATACATTTCAAGGGACCGCGCACCGAATGGCCAAAGACTAAGTCAAAAGGGCTGAATCCCAACGATTCCTGGACGGATTCACGGGTTGCAAACAGTAGCATGTGGATTCCTTCGTCCCAGTCTTTTTCGTGCTCAAAGCAATAGGTTCGGATCATGTTCTTGAGAGTCTGATGGAATCGCTCAAGAGCGCCTTGCGACTCGGCATGATACGCACTCGACATGCAGTGTTTGATGCCCAACTGAGTCATGACTTGCTTGAAAAGATTGGCCGTGAAATTCGTTCCTTGGTCCGATTGGATGGACTTTGGTAGACCAAATAGAGTAAAGAACTTGATTAAGGCCTTTACAATGTTCGATGCTTTTATGTTCCTTAGAGGAATAGCCTCAGGAAAACGAGTTGAAGCACACATAATGGTCAACAGGTATTGGTTGCCAGCTTTTGTCCTTGGGAGAGGACCAACACAGTCAATAAGTACTCTGCTGAAAGGTTCTTCAAAGGCTGGAATCGGCTTCAGAGGAGCAACAGGGATCTTTTGATTTGGCTTGCCAACCATCTGACAGGCATGACAGGATCGGCAGTACTGGATGACATCTTTCTTCAAACGTGGCCAGAAGAAGTGTGACATAATCTTGTGGTATGTCTTGTGGATGCCGAGATGACCTGACATTGGTGTGTCATGAGCCAGATTCATGATGTACGCTCGGTATCTTTCTGGTAACACGATTTGATGGCATATTCTCCATTCTTCTTCGTTGGATGCGTCTGGAGGTTTCCATTTCCTGAAGAGCATATCATCTTGGATGTAGTAGCACGTTGATGCTAGCTCTGCCTCTTGTGATGTCATTGCGGTTTCTCGGAGTTTGGCGAGCTCTGGATCCTTCTTTTGGTCCTCAATCAACTGTTTTCGAGTTGATGCCGGCTTTTCAGAATTTGGCGTTGGTTCTTCTTCAAGAGAAGCAAAGAATGTGGTGCTCAAGTCCACATCATCTTGGTTACTGTTGGCTTTGATGACGTTCTCTTCTTGAGATGCTTTCAACCTCATTGCCCTTGTTACTGCACACGCTGGATATAACTCTAGGTCTTCCTCGGGTGTGGCAGATAAGTCGGGTGTTTGAGTGACGATGGGTTCGGCTATCACCTTTCCACCTGCTAAGTCATTGCCTAACAGCAACGAGATGCCTTCCAATGGTAATGTTGGTCGGACACCTACAACAACCGGTCCAGTAATGAGATTTGACTTTATGTCGATTAGATGTAGAGGCACATCTATACATCCAAGCTCTACGCCTCGTAACAGGATGCTCTTCCCAGTCGATGATGATTTTGACAAGGGCAAGATACCCTCTAAAAGTAGCGATTGTGAGGCACCTGTGTCTCTCAAAATGGTGATAGGTCGTAGACTTGTAGAATCACCGGGTAGTGATACGAATCCTTCCGAAATGAAAGGCTTAAAATCCTCTAATAAAACATCAATTTTGGTTGATGCAGACTGGACTTGGGTCGAACTCTCGCTGGAGTCATTGACATCTCTAGGAGACGCAGTGGAGAAACTCTTGTTTGAGTCAGTAGAACATCTTGTGGATGTATTTGGAGAACTCTTGATGGAGTCATTGGAACATCGGGGTGATGTCTTATGGGAACTCTTGATAGAGTCATGGGAACATCGGGATGATGTATTATGGGAACTCTGGATAGAGTCATTGAAACATCGGGATGATGTATTATGGGAACTCTGGATAGAGTCATTGGAACATCGGGGTGATGTATTAGGTAAACTCTTGTTTGAGTCATTGGAACATCGACTTGATGTATTTGAAAAACTCTTGTTTGAGTCATTGGAACATCGGCTTGATGTATTTGAAAAACTCTTGTTTGAGTCATTAGAACATCGTAAAGATGAATTTGAAGAACTCACTGTTGAGTCATTTGAACATCGTGGGGACATTTTCGGAGAGTCTTGTACAGTCAATACATTTGAAACAGGTGGTGTCGAGGTATTCTTGATATGACTTGATGATGAGGGAGTAAACCTCGACGACCACTGTACTGTGCAAGCGCTGACTTTTGAAGGAGCTTTTTCGTTTCTCTTCCTCAATTTCCAGCAATCGTCAATTTTATGGCCTTCTCGTTTGCAGTAGGAACAAGTAGCTTTACTTGTAGTAGGTTTTCTGTCATTTGTACTGCTGTTCTTGATGGAGTTGCTAGCAATGGACTCAGGCTGTTTGACTTGTTTTGGCTTGACATCCGTCGTATACTTGGCAAATTGATGTGATATTATATAATCGTCTGCCAACACTGCAGCCTTGTGCACATCTTCCTCGCCACGATCAGCTATATGCGTACGGACGTCCAGCCGCACACAACTCTTGAACTCTTCCATCAGCATTAGGTTCTTGAATTTTGCAAAGTCGGTGCCGATTTCCCTGGAAGTGAGCCATTTCTCAAAGCGTCGCTCCTTTTCCCGCAGGAATTCTACATGGGTTTGGCCATCCGATTTGCGACAATCCCTGAACTGCTTTCGGTAAGCTTCCGGAACAAGTTCATATGCCTTAAGAATTAAGGCCTTAACAACATTATAATCTTTTTGTTGTTCAATGGTCAAAGAACAAAATACCTCTGCAGCTCTACCAGTCAAAACTGTTTGCAGCAAAGTGGGCCACAAAGTTTCAGGTACATTAAAATTTTTCACAGCAAGTTCAAATTGTGGAAAATAATTGTCAATTGTGGCTTCATTAAAGCGTGGAATTATTTTTAAAAATTTTGTTGCTTCAGCAGTATGACTGGCAGGGGAAGAATCTGGTCTTACATTAGCAGCTAACTCTAATTTCTTTAACTCTATTTGTAATTTCATTTCCATTTCTTTCTGAGCCGCTGCAAGCTCTAATTCTTTTTGTTTAATTTCTCTCTGCTCTCTAGCCGCTGCAAACTCTAATTCTTTTTGTTTAATTTCCTTCTGGGCTTCTATTTCCATCTGTTTTAATTTTATCTGAAGTTCTAAATCTGATTTACCCTCATCGGGTCTAAGGGTTTCTAAAAGGTCTTCAGAAAACACTTCCTCGTCTACATAATGGATTACAATGTTATCTCTGATTTCTTGTTTAAGGGCATTTGATTTTATTTTTAACCCTAACTGTTTAGAAATAAGGACCAGTTCCTTCCTAGTAAAAGTATCAAGCTCTTCCACAGAGGGATTTGCAAGAAAAACCTGAATATCCATGACTAACTAACAACTATTACAAGCAAAAAATATGTATACAATGTAAATATACAGTACAAAATCAGTACAACAAAAAAACCTTAAGAGAGTTTGGTCAATACTATTGATACTTTACTTCCGACTCTTTGACACAAAAAAAATTTTGTTAAAGTCAACTTCGCCTTTACAAAATTACTCAAGTAAGACGAAAATAGGTTCAGAAAAATATCCGGGACGAAAGCCCTCAAACTTCTTTTGTCACGTATTACAAATTGAATTCTACTTTTAAATGGCTTGCCTAGGGGAACGTGACAATAGAAAAAGGTAGTTGTGTCACTTATCTAAAGTCTGAATTTAATCAAAGACTTACAATGAATAAAAAAAAATGACACAAGAAATCGGAAGGTAAAATATCAACTTAATGTTTAATCATAATATAACTCAATACAAAATGGAAGGGTTGACCAAAACCCTTTTACAAAAATGGCTTGTAAAAATATTACAATACAAGAGTTTGAAAATATAATTACAAATACAAGCAAGGCCTTGAAAAAGAAAAATCTTAACTTACACGATCAATTGGTATACCACGCACGGGTCACGCAATGTCTCCGCTATTCTGTCTCACGGCTGTCTCCGTATGTCTGTCCGTCAACGTCACGCGGGCGGTCTTTATATAATCTACCGCGCGTCGATCTCAAGACAAATCTAGGAATTTCTCGAACCAAATACGTCATCAATTTCCCAGATCTAGAACGCTCTTCAAAGAGACAGAAAAAAAAACACCCTCCTTTCAACCAGAGGTACACACACAGGTCAAGGACCGGTCACTGTCTGTGTGGCTTGACGAATAAAATAAAAAAAAAAACTTATTACACAAGGGGCAGACAACCTCCCCGTCTCTCGACCGCAACAGGTCAAAGAAAGAAAAAAAAAAAATGCCTAGATACGTAACACATGAGTTCGAATTTTATTTTTAAAAAATGTTTTTTTTTTATTTTAAGTCTAGAATAGATCTATTACAAATTTAATTACATAACTGAAAAATAGGAAGAGCCTATAGAAACAATAGATAATCATACAATCTTCCATGTTCATAAGCTCTCCGCATGCAGAGTGGTTACCGTTTTGGCATGACAATCCTAAATAAGCCTGAGTCATGAGTTTCGAATTTTATTTTTATAAATGCTTTTTTAGTTTAAGTCTAGAATAGATCTATTACAAATTTAATTACATAACTGATCCAAACTAAATGATACAAGTACGCTTATTAAAAGGTTTTTTTTAAATAAATATTTTTACGTAATCGAACTCATGACTCAGGCTTATTTAGGATTCTCATGCCAACATGGTAACCACTCTGCATGTGGAGAGCTTATGATTATGGAAGATTGTATAGTTATCTGTATTTATGCAAATTTTGTTTTCCCCGGTAGCCTCTAAACCAAATCCGCTGACAGGGAAACTTTTTCTTCTCACCGTGCCCATGATGCTAAGTCCAAAAGGGAAATGTTTCTTGTATATTTATACATTCTACGAGGAGGATATTATAGTAAGTGTCATGATTTCTGTTTCGTTATTGCTTTGTATTTCTTATAATATTTAACTTGGCAAAAACGGAATCTTCTTGCCGGAGATGTCTGTAAATAACATGACAACACACTGAAGAAACATCTGTGTTTTTCTTCAAACTAAACATAGACTTAGACTTTCAATTCAATACCGACTGGATTAAAATCTTTTGAGAATATTCAACTTTTTATTTAAACATCTTCAACTGGTACAACTTATTATCTAAACAACTTAACGATACAACTTTAACTAGTAAACCAGCAACTGTTTAAGAACTCACTACAACACAAGAACCAATTACTATGTAAGGACCTGTAACTGTTACGATAGATAATTGAAATAACAACACTTTCAGAATATAAAAAGGTAACTTTAATCAGCCATCTTGGCTCCCATATAACATTCCAAAACAGTTACTTAGCAAGGACACCGAATAACTTGCATTTCCCCAATTTATACTTTTCTAAACCGTATTTTCCAGAATCCTAGAAACTTCTTTTCCAAATATTTTATTAACTATGACCTTCTAGAAACTGACGCATGCGATTTTTTCCCTGACCTCTTTTTCTGATTGGATGATTAGAATTAACGTGTGTTTGTTCTGCGTCTTCTTTGACCAGACCCCGGTTTCTAGAAACAGGTCGGATCAGGTCACAGTATCGACTCGTGACAGTAAGTTTTTGGCTAATGTAATAGGTTTGTCTTGTAGATGGCTGTCTCAACTCGATAAATTACTCAAAGATGTTTTTTGTACGGTTGTATTTTGGTGCAACCCACAAACACTATCACAAGAATAAATGAAGAACGAAGACCAGACTTTTAAATAATTTGAACAATGTTTACATTCATAAAGGCTCCAGCCGAGTCTCTGTCAGTAATCGATGTTGACATTTTGATGTCCTAATACCAGCTAAATAATAGTACAACGGCGCTTCTGTCCGGTTTGACACCTGCATTAGCTTAAAAGGCTGACCGGTTTAGTTAATAACATCCTATCTCTTCTTACGTATGCATAAAATAATTAGTTCCCTAATATCGCTGACCTCAACAGGTCAAGGTGAAGCTGCCCAGGACTCAAAGTACAAGCCCAATTCTTATGAATGTTACTGTTTATAAGTTCCATGTTGCAGTATTTCCAGTGGATTCAAAATACAAGTAAGTGTGCCTGTGACGTACCTGTGCCTGAGACATACCTGTGACGTACTTGTGCCTGTGACGAGGCTATTACTCCTGCTTCTTTATAAATTGTGAACATATAATATTTACATAAGATTTTTACCAAATTATTAAATTTTTACTACCTTTACCATTTTAACTGTGAATAGACCTTGGTTTAAATGATTTAACTATATAGAATTTAGCCCTTGTTATATAAATGGAGAGGGATCTTACGGATTACGGGCATGACATGGCCTAAATTGTGCCGATGTGCGTAAACTCAAAACTCAAACTCAAACCCAAAACGTATTAATCGAGAGATTCTTTCTATGATAGAGATGTATAATTTTTTGACAATTTCGGTTAGACAAGCGAAATCATAGAAAAAACAAACAATGCATAAACAACAAAATAAACTCACTTTATCTGTCTGGTACAATTTTTCAACACGTTATTTCTCTCACACCCAAGTGTGGTCAAGTTAAAACTTTGTACAATTATTCATTAAAAAAAAGCTAATCAATTAATTAATTTATAGATTTGATTATTATCAAAATTTTTTTAATAATTTCAACAGTATTGCGAGATATGGCTGTGATTGATAAATTCTTCCCATTAATTATTTATTTTTTCATTTTAACGCTTATCGAAAAACAGTAAAAACTATTGTTTAAGCTTGGATTGATATTTTGTCAAATTGTCGTCAAATTTTTGCGCTTTATTTTTTTTCTCCTGTCCTCCCAATGTCGATGGCTCAAGTGACTATTACGTATGTTTATGACCAGACTGGCCATTACCTATGATGATGGTCAAACTGACCACTAGGCGTTGTATGAACAAGCATATCCTAGATCAGGAGTGTTAAAACTTTCTTACCAGTTAGACTAAGGAGAATTTGAGACTACCGGCACCCTCAGTTTGCAAGGCAGGCACTTGACTGGAACCCACAAGGAAAGAGGAAAGTGGGCAGACCCAAGCAAACCTGGAAGAGGTCAGTCATCAGTGAAGCTGAGGGTACTGGAATGACATGGGAGCAGATGAAGAAAGCTGCTCAGAACCGAGTTCGGTGGAGAGGTGTGGTTGCGGCCCTATGCTAACCTGGGAGTGCACAGGATTAAAGAAAGAAGAAAGATAGACACCCTCAGTACCTTAACAATGTTTGTGGTTCTCCAACAATGTTTTCATTACCTGCATCCTTTCAGCCCAAGCAAGACGATGGGGTATTTGCAGACTATCCACCTGTTTTCAGACACAGACTTCGGGGTGTATGCATTTCTTTACGACTTTGAAGATTCCGTTTCCAGTCTTCAGCTGTTGCCCGTCAGCGCCTGGGGCAAGCAATATTTTCTAGCTACCATGAGGTAAGTCAGTTGGAAGGCAATGGGAATGCTTTTTTCTTCTTCTTCTTCCTCGTTCTCATTGTTATGTTGGAGTGTTTAGATGAGAAGACCAATACATGAGATGAACTGCACAGTGGTTTCCCAATCAGGGAGCTCTCCAAATAGTTTTCATTGTATTGGGGTGTTTTTGGGGCCAGTGTCTTGTACGGGCCTCTTCGTGAAGAGAGCAGTTTTGGAGGACATGGCCAACATTCTCTGGTGACACTCCACATCGGCAGATTTTACTGGCTCTAAGTTTGAGCTACCGGTACATATGTTATCTCAAGGAATTATTTTTTTTGACAGCTGCAGAGAGGTATGTACATACAGCTGTCATCACGATGGTCCCGGGCTCGATTATTTCTCCCTGCCAACCCTTGGCATGTTACAGATTTTGATTGTAATGTTGTAATAATCTTCATTTCTAAAGAAATGCTAAGCTCTTGGATTCCGAACCTAGTGTTCTGGGTTCGAATCTCCTTGAAGACTGGGATTTGGAATTTTCTGGATTTTCTGTGAGCCTCTGAATCCGCCCGACTCTAAGAACCGGAATTTAGTTGGGAGAAAGTATAGGCGGTATTGTGCTGGCCACATGAAACCCTGATAGTTAATTGTGGCCAAAGAAACGTATGTCCAGTACATCCTCTGCCCTAGAGATCGTAAGGTTTGTAAGGGGGGAACTGTTTCCAATAACGGGTCTCTTTGGATAAAAAAAAATCTTGAATAGATTATATAGATTAACAAAAGTATCAACGATGTAGGTTTTGGCAGTAGATAACAACAAATTAAAGTATCAAAGATGTATTTTTTAGCAGTAGATATCAACAAACAAAAGTGTCAAAGATGTAGGTTTTAGAAGTATCTGGGAGAGGGTTTTCCATGCTGCCTTTAGGCTCTCAGTAAACACAACACTGTGTCGAACCTCGAGTTTCCTTCATAGCCTCTAGACCACGCGTCCCACTGAATAGATGCAAAGAAATGTATTGATTGCATTTCATTATTTATTCATTTAATGTACTTTGAAGAATTTACCATTTCAGCTATACACCTTTTGTTCAGATGATTACTTACGAAGAAGTCAACATCATTGACTTGACCATAAGAACAAGTCTATATCAACTGCGAAAGTCTCTACACAGATTCGGAGTAGATAAAATACATCTTTACAGGTACAAACTCCCAATATCTTCAACTCTGAGGGAACATCCGAAACATGTAAAACAAACAAACATCTTTTCACAAAACAATATTTGCCTCTGCTATCCAGATTGCCTACATATGATTAGTGGATTAGAGATTAAGATCGGCTTCGAGAGGCAAAACAAACATTTAATAATGATCATAATCTGTATGATTCAAAATAAATTAAAATTATTTTAAATTTGAAGGAATAGTTTCCTGATCGACTTTTTGTTACCATGCATACATACGATATATTTTACGTATACAGTGAACATCATGTGGCAGTGGCGTAGCTAGGAATTTGGGGACATCGGGAGCTTGTCCTCTTCCGTTGACCCTGCATTTTGACATTTGACATACTGCATTGAGATAATGGCGTAATATTTAATATGAAAACACATTTCCGACACTCATTTGGGGTTCACCCTCAAGTGTTTTTTTTTTCCTATTTGGACCACCTCCCCCGACCCTAGCTACGCTACTGTTATGTGGTCTAACTGTACACGTCTTTTGTTGGCTTTTGGTGGGGAACACGAACAATGAAGAAATCAAACCTAAAAAAAAACCTGTAAATTAACGATTTATCAAAAATGTAAAAATATGAAATGTATGTGTGAGTTGTAGATAAGAACCTAAATGCTTTGGTGTACTGTCCTGATAAGAACCTAAATGCTTTGGTGTACTGTCCTGATAAGAACCTAAATGCTTTTGTGTACTGTCCTGATAAGAACCTAAATGCTTTGGTGTACTGTCTTGATAAGAACCTAAATGCTTTGGTGTACTGTCCTGATAAGAACCTAAATGCTTTGGTGTACTGTCCTGATAAGAACCTAAATGCTTTGGTGTACTGTCTTAATAAGAACTTAGATGCTTGGTTTAATTTGATAATTTACACTAGAATTAGCGCTGGACCTATGAAAGTGCAAAGTCCACTGAGACCGTATAGGTTGCAGTGGCCTAAGGCCGGTCCTGGTTATTTAGTGATAGTAGTAACAGGTGCAAAAGTTCAGATAACATTATGAGCCAAAGCCTGTTTGAATCACAAAAGGCTTTAACCTACTCGACAATTATTCTTTTCTTGTTCTCTCAAATTGTACAGAGATGGTGCGTATGTTTTGTCAGACTGTCGTGTAACAGACAAGGAACACGGTTCAGTTACAGGTAACCTTGAGGCTCCACCCATGTACATGGGCGTTTAACAATTTTTTTTTATTAATTATAACAAATGTGTACAGAAGTTGTCCGAACATTAAGATAGGAAAACATTTTTATCACAACGCTTATATCAACTCACCCTGTCTGTCTGTCTGTGTCTCTGGTAAAATGTTTGAACACTTTATTTCTCTTATACCCAATCTCGAATTAAGCTGAAAGTGTGCACAATTATTTTTTATCTGACACTACAAAAATAAATTTTTAAAAAAGTGAAAAGAAAATAACCAGTTAGTTAGCCTAATTAACTATGGTAATTAATTATTTTGTTTGGTATCTCGAGCAAGGGAAAGAAAAAATCGTACTTAACAGATGAGATGGTAAACGTTGAATTATTTCCCCTGAGGACTCCTGGTGCTTAGTTAATATTTTTTAATGAATTAAATGAATCATGTAAAAAACTGGTCCAGACAAGGGAGAGAATCATAGCGCAAGGAGAAAGCTAAAAGGTTAACTTTAACAATTGGGAAAAAAACACATTGGAACCAACAAATTAACTAAATTGGCAGAGTTTCCACTACTCTTATCCTTCCAGGTTCCTCTGCAGTTGGCAAGTTTCCGTTCGCTGTAATAAGCGGAAGCTGCTCGAGCAGAACCAACATCACCACGTGTGGACATGTAAATGGTTACTATGGTGACACATATGACGTCGTAGCTGGTAAAGAGACTTTTTGTGTCTGTATGCATAAAAACAAGCAAAATATTTTTTTCAAATCCTTTTTTTTTTTTTTAAATCAACGCTTGCCTAAAGGGAAAGAAATCCGTTCTTAAAACTAAATTTACCAATAATGTACAAGTTATTTCCCTAATTCGATATCAAACAAAATAATCAATTACCAATAATTAATTGATTAATTAAGCATTTTCGTTTAATGATTTATGCTTTGTTAAGTTCAATAAAAAATTGTTAAAGTGTCAACTTCATCGGAGAATGCGTGAGGGAGAAATAGCGTTAACAAGTATTTAGAGGGACTAAACCCAACAAATTTAGCCACATCTGTGAATACAGAAATATTAGTTCCCTTTGTTATTATTTTTAAAAAAAAAAAAATTAACAGCAATTAATTGTTAATTCTTTATATTTATTCATGTCTTGTCTATGTCAATGAATAATTGTGCGAAATTTCAACTTGATCCGAGATTGGGTGTGGGAAAAATAATGTTTAAGCCACTTTTACCAGACAGACAGATAGAGTGAGTTTATATACGCTTGCTAAAAATGTCCTTCTGTAGTATTTGGAGTTTTTGTTTTGTTTTGCTCGTTTAATGTATTATTTTGCAGACTTTTATAAACTTTTCGGAGTTTTCAATCAATGTTGGATAACTAGAAATAGTTACCTTTTGATGTATCTGGTGTACAGAATATAGGAAGTGATTTAGAATCTATTTAGTTTTCAAAGCTTACGACAATTTTTGTGCACTGTAGCATCAACTTATGAAACCTTTTCACTCGTGGCACTCATTGTTTCTACAGTTCCTCTTTTCAACTCGTACTTTCGTGGAAACTTCTGGTTGGGGTGGGTAATCCATAGTTTTAACTTTGCCCCTTACCCACTAATTCTATGAGAAAGAATCCTGGTTAGGTGAATGTATAGATCTACTAATTGGTTAATTATTGGTATTAAATTACTTTTTTTGGTATTTCAAACAAAGGAAAGAAATAGTAATTGGCTAAAGTGGTGGTATGAGCTGAATTAGTCCCACTTGTATATAGTCGTCTGAGGCTTATTACAAATTTAATTACATGACTGACCCAAACTAATTGATCCACTTAATATAATCTTTGTTTTTTAAAAAGTATTTTTTTTTGTATTTGGCTTGTTGGTTGTTTGAATCTTATGGCTTATTTCATAAATATTTTTAACTTGAAAACTCCTGAAGATATAAGGCAGCAAAAAGTTTTAAGATAAAAGATATTTAAATGTACAACCTTGCGAGACAGCGTCGGCCTACACTTTTATTTGAACAAAAAAAAAAAAATAAAGTTTCACAGACAGTTTGTGTGGAAAGACAAACTCTTTATCGGCCCCCGAAGTGGTCCACCCAGGCAGATTAATAGGCAGGTTTCAATATTTTCAGAAAGGACATCAGAATGAATTTCTATCAAAGACAAATGGCAGAAAAAAATGGAGAAAAAGGTTGACAGATCTCGTGTGGTGCCTCGACGGTCCAGCAGACCAAAGGATAGGTGAAAGTGAATGTGAAGTTAGATGTGAACCTGGCCTTACTGATGTCTTATAATCAATATGTAATTTCCAATTGATCTAATTGTTTTGTAAAGGGTTAATCTCTTTTTCAAACCTCAAGAGAGGAACATTTCCGTAAAAAAAAATTTCCTTTGGTTGAGTGTTCCATGACCTTCCATCATCTATGTAGCTCACTCGATAACATGAAAAACTACTTATTAATTGTTGTTTTAAATTTTCTCCAACTTATATGCATACTAGATAGATTTTTTCTATTTAAAAAAATACTTTACATTTTTTTTTTTTTTTGTAAATGTAGTAGTTAGTATGACAGAACTTAATTAACTTAGCAATAAAAATGTAAAAAAAATATTTTGGGGACAAAAATTCTAAAAGCGTTTGAATATATGTGCTCAAAATATGGTAAATAGCTATTTCCCCTACTAAATAATAATAATAATAATTTTATTTATAAAGCGCTGTTAACAAACAAAATGTAGGCTCAAGGCGCTGTAACAACATTACAAACACAAACACAAGAGCTAGCATGACAAACTAATCTAAAAAAGTTTTAAACAGATAGGTCTTAATGTTCTTCTTAAAAGTGGTATAGCATGTTGTCTGTCTGAGATCAATGGGGAGTGAGTTCCAAACCTTTGGTCCGTGAACTGAAAAAGCCCGTAGAGCGTAGCTTTTGAGGGAGAAACGTGGCACTACTAAAAGCGTTGAGTCCATTGAGCGCAGGGCTCTCTGGGGGACATATGGACTAATCAGTTCTCTAAGGTACAAGGGCATCTCGTTGTTATATATACACTGATGACAAAGTGTGGCGACCTTGTAATCGATGCTCGCTTTCACGGGAAGCCAATGGAGCGTGCGCAAGAGCGTAATAGCAGAATCTTGTCTATTTTCTTTAAGGACTATTCGAGCGGCGTTGTTCTGTATACGTTGCAGCTTGGCTATTTTGTCATCAGGTATACCTGCTAGCACGACGTTGCTTTTGTCAAGGCGGTAGAGTATGAATGCCACAGCTAGCGTTTTTGTTGACTCCGTTGTTAAATATGGTAGGATCTGGCATAATCTGCGCAGCTGCTGATAAAGACCTTTGCAGAGCTGACTTATGTGTGGGTCAAAAGATAGAGTTGAGTCGAAGAAAACTCCAAGATTCCGCACTACATGGACAAAAGGAACATGGCAGTTCGTGATAAAGAGAATCTGTGCTTTCAACTTTTGAGACATTGTTCCTAGTGCCAATCTTAATTATTTCTGTTTTGTCTTCGTTCATCTTGAGTTTATTTTCAACCATCCAATTGCTCACCCTTGCAACGGTACTACTGATTTTCTCTGCCAGATGCGACACCTCTGAGGGTACTGATGAATCGTATAACTGTGAGTCATGGGCAAAGAAATGGTATAAGATACCGGTTGGCCGTATGACACCGCTGAGTGGATATGTGTACATAGTGAACAGTACTGGGCCTAGAACTGATCCTTGGGGTACTCCGTACTTCAAAAGTAAGCTTGTTGATTCCGTCCCGCTAACAACGACACTTCGGGTGCGTTCCGTCAGGTAGGATCCAAGCCACTTTAGGACGACTCCTGCTAAACCAAAAGTTGCAGAGAATCTGGCCATCATAATTTCATGGTCTAGCATATCAAAGGCTGCGGACAAGTCCAGCATGGAAAGAATTATGTGGCCTTTGTCGGAATTGTGAAGTAAGTCGTTTAGTACCCTGACCACTGCTGTCTCTGTGCTACGGCACTTCCTATATGCAGATTGAAATTCTTCCAAGAGGCAGTACTGTTCAAGATGAGAAAGAATTTGCGCTAACACGATGCGCTCCAGAAGCTTTGACAGGAAGGGAAGATTAGATACCGGGCGATAGTTTTTTTGACATTCCGGGTCAAGACTGGATTTCTTTAATAAGAGCCTGACAAGTGCATGCTTAAATTGCTTTGGTACAATGCCTGAAGTCAGTGAAGAGTTCACAATGTTAGTATTGTAGGTACAAGCTCATCTAAACATTCAAGGAGCAAGGAAGTTGGAATGGGATCAAGGTCACATGACTTGTTTGGCATCTTTAGAATAGTACTTTTGACATAATCTTCAGATACACGCTGAAATTCGCAAAAAGGAGTATTTTGAAAAATTGGAGAGTGGTCAAGCTGTGATGAGAGGGATGGCATGTCATTTCTAATCTGCTCAATCTTCCCAATGAAGAATCTATTGAAGGAATCAGGAAGTTCAGATACTGGGATAGATGACGGCAAACGTTCGTTATTTGCTCCCCCTAACATTTTAGCGGTGATTCTAAACAGCTCCTTTGAAAAATCAGAAGTTTCGATTTTTTGTCGAATATGACTAGCTTTTGCGTCTCTAATCATACGGTTAGCCTTGTTTTTTTCTAGTAAGTATATTTGTCGATGTATCGTCAGACCTGTCTTTTGAAATGTACGTTCGGCACGTCGGCGAATAAGTTTGGCAGTCTTTATGTCTTCCGTCAACCAGGGTGCAGATGGCCTAACTGAGACTGTACGAGTGACAAGAGGTGAATGGCTGTCCAGCAATTTTTTCAAGCAAGAATTGTAATTGCTGAGAACGTCTGTGTTGCTCTGTTGCAACAGCAAAGAGGTCACGTCCATTTTGAAGGAGGCAATATCTATGGCTTTAAGTTTACGGGAAGTCACGTTTTTCTTTAGCTTTTTTGCTTTTGATAGGCGCATTTCAAAGTGTACAAGAAAATGATATGACAAGCCGCGGTCTGAGACATTGAGTTTGGCTATAAGCTCACTTGCATTTGTAACAATCCAGTCAAGAGTATGGCCTTTGACGTGTGTCGGAACATTTATCAGTTGGTCTAAGTTGCTATCCTTTAGCGCATTTTCAGCGACATCGCGTATGTCTCATTTTCACTGTCAAAATGCAAGTTCGCCTATGACAAATAGATCTTTTGTTGATATGTGACTGTCAAGGAGGTCTTGAAATTCTTCGATGAAAACTTTTGTTGTCAATTTATTTCTCTTGCTTGGTGGTGGGCGGTACAGGAAAATAAAAGTCAGTGTTCTACTGTGGCGGGAAAGGCGAAATTCGCACATCTCAAAGGTGGTGTAAGTTGAGCTGTCAGGTCTTATTGTTACATACTTGGCTAGACTATCTCTGTACATTATTGCTAGACCCCCTCCGCTGCCTGTTTTACGAGGGAGACTCTTTAAAATAAAACCTGGTGGCGTTAGCTCAGTGGTTCTTGGCTCATCACCAACTTCTTTAAACCATGCCTCACTAAGGAAAACGATGTCGTAGCTATCATCAGCGATGGTGTCTGCAAGCTCAAGATCTTTGTTACTGCATGACCGGGCGTTCAGGTGCATTATTTTAAGCAGACTGGAGGATGTAGTCACCAGAGGCGTAGCACATTTTGAAGACACCGGAGGAGTAATATCACGAATTATAGGTTTTTTGATGGGGACATCTGACCACTGTCGTGTGAGGAGCAATAGGGGTGGGGTGGTTAATAAAACAGTTTAGTAGGGAACTGCTGAACTCTGTCGTAGAAGAAATGACAGGGGTAGGGGTGGGGTTAACAACACAGTTAAGAGTCCTGGAAACTGTGTGACATGTATCTGTTGAGTTGAATTGCGATGGGTTATACCATAGGCGAATAAGACGCCCAGCCCTAGACCCACGAACTGTCGGCAGTTTACGCCCGATGCCAAGTCGACGAATATTTCGGAAAACCTCGCTATCTAGTCGTGATTTGAGTAACGCACATGTGCGTCCTATGCGACGTAGTAGAATAGCGTCCATAACTCCAGTAGGGCGATTTGACACACTAGCAATGATGACACACAGGTTTGCGCTGCGACTGCTATGTAGTGGCCACGGTACACGGTTTTACCAAGCACATCAATCCCTCGGGCTATGAGTATCACTCTGCCACTGTTTATATAGATGCTTGTTAAACTAAAGGATAGTAAATGAATACAAAAACTTATTAGATTTAATTAACGTGACTTAAATCTATCGAACTAAATGCACCAATCTATAGACGAAATCTACACAAATCTAATGGTATCAGAAAGACCACTTAGCTCTAGAAAATAGCAACATATACATCCTCCAAAACGAGAGACTATGAAACACTAAAGAGCCTCCCGTGTTTGTTACTCTTAATAGGGAATAGTTGCGGTGTATTTTTAAGGAAAAACTGCTTGCATAAGTGATTTTAAAATTAGATTTTCGATTTAAGAAAAGTAAAAAAGTAGCTGTTGCATCAGAACTTTGAATGGTCTGAAATATTATGATGTCAGATTTTCACTGTCTTTTATAGTTTACGAGATCTAAACGGGACGGACAGACAGACGGACGCATGGACAGACATACCAAACAAAACTAAAAGAGTCTTTTCCCCTTTCGGGGGGCCGCTAAAACTGTTATTTAATGACAATGTCTGCGTTGCGTTATAACCTGAAAAATACTTTTTTTTTTTAAATGTACTCACGAGTGAGATTGTGTAGCCAATGCAATGACTCTGTTCCATCTAGAAATGTTGCAGCCTCTTAAACTGTACGGTACGGAGTTCATCAGCCCAGCGGTGGTTGGACGCATGAGCAAATGGGACCTAATGATCGTCGCTTCGGCTGATGATACTATAGTGACTGTCTTTGCGTCAGAAGTGAATGAATATATCCTTCACACCGGACTCTGGGTTTATGTAAGTATAAAAAAAAAACTCTAGTTGGGTTTTTATTCTTATTACAAACTTTAGAACTATTCACCTATTATGTGTGATATACATGTTTGAACATGTTATTTTTTCCCCACTTAGTGGGCGCAGTGGTTGAGTGGTTAAGCGCTTGGCTTCCGAACCTGAGGTATTGGGCTCGAAAGACTGTGATTTTGAATTCGCGAATTCTATGGCGCCCCTGAGTCCATCCAACTCTATAGAGTACATTGTCAAGGCGGGTTTATGGGTTTATCTAAGGGTTGATATAATTCCCCGGGTTGCCCATCTCAAAAGGATAAAGCAGAAACCTAAGAGAAACAGTATATCAAGTTGCATGAAGCTGAATATCAAATAAAAGATTCTTCAAAGGGAACAGTTAATGAGTAGTCAGCAACTGTTCAGCAAGAGCTATATTTAATAATAAGTCAATAACAAATAACACATGGGTTCATCATAAGCCAAACACTGAATCATGGATAGTAGATATTGCATTAGTACTTATGCAAATAACACACCTTCGCACGAACACTCCATCTCCACCCTACGGATCGACAGCTCCGTATACAACGAACAACTCTAGAGTCAATCACGACAACAACACTATTCCTCATAGCCCATGCCTAACACCCTGAAACAAAAGAAAACCTTTATTTAGCGATGCCGCTACGTGACAGAATTATTCAATAGCGACACCCGAACCGAAAGATCAGCCTACACATACTAAAGCTATGTATTTTACGTACAGTTAGAAAGGGGAAAAACAGAGAATTGGAGCGTGACAAGCTAAAAAGCTCTCTCCGCTGCAAAGACAATACGGGAACTAAGGGTGATGTTAACACACGCAATATTCTCGACAACAAAACACGCCCAAGACAAACTACATCCTATACGTTAAAACCAGGGCCGGTCCTACAGATTGCGGGGCTCTATGCCAAACGGATTGCGCTGGGCCTAGTCTGGGTAGGGATATTGATAAAAACTGAAAATTAAGATTTTTTATTTGAAAATAAATTCGTCCTTGCATTTCATTCGTACTTTACTAAGTGCAAAATCACGATCAAATTAACTTTACGAGCCATCTACGATAGAAGGTAGATTTCCAACATAAAGCCGATGAACATTCAGATCTGCCTTTTAAATTTACTATCGACTAGCAAAATATCGCTTTTGATTTTTTTAAAGAGATGGAGACAGATTTTCATCTATATTTAAATCACATTGGCTATTACAATAAATTAAGAATTGGAACTTACTGTTTTGGTTAAAAATTCGCCCTATTATTTTTTATTAAGAGATGACAATAACTTTTTTTTAAATCGCGAGTAGGACTGGCATGTTCCATAATAAATGACACACCAAAATTACAAGTTTGTCTATGTCACGATCATCAATAGTGCTAGATGTTACAATCAAACTTGATGTCAGATGTCAAGATCTATGAAGATGCTATGATAGATGTCACGTTGAAGATTATCTTGATCTATATCACACCATCAATGATCGTGATTGCCGAGGATCTTGAAATCGTCTTTTAGTAAGATGATCGTATAGAAGTAGCTAGATCTAGTTGATAATACGATCATTCAGAATGTTGCCAGTTGATAAGAGGATCATCTATAAGTTGTCAATCGCTAAATCGATCTAAGTATGTTACTAGATTCAATGAAACAATTACTTTAATTCAGAACTTGAAAAAAGCTATTCACAAATAATTACAATGGTTAAATGTACTTGAATAAAATAACAGATCTACACAATAATATAATTGAGTTCTAATACAAAACTCTAGTACATGTTCTCACTAACACGATCCATACATGACTGACTAAAAATCTAGAACCTTTCCCCGGATATAGCGTTGTCACGTGTCTAACGCACCTCGTTGCAATGCCAACCAATAAATGCAGCTCAATGTACAAAAATTAATATTTCAAAACCAATCACATTTATTCTGACACATAGCCCTCCGCGTGATGGAATTTCCCGAGGTCGCTGACGAGCTAAATATAGATACTGTGTACGTGACAGTCTATTTCTCAGAACATGTTTTGAGATTTCGGGATATTTTAAATAATTTCAGGAGATTTTCATGACTTTTGTGCGTATACATTGCAATTTCAGGAGATTTTCAGTACCTCCTGGTAAATCAGGAGACCGCGGAAATCCTGATATAAGCTAAAATGATTTAATTTAATAATTTACAACTAGAGTTAGCCCTGGGCCCACTGCGGTCGCATAGGTTGCATTGCCCTAAGCCGGCCCTGATTAAAACACAACTATTAACACGAAAAGAACACTTCACGCCCGCGCGACATGCATGACTTTAGTTTGGGAAAGTAAAGGCGGTTGGTCGTTGTGCTTGCTACATGACACCCTGCTAGTTAACCGCTGGCCAAAGAAACAGATGACCTTCACATCATCTGCACTATAGATCACAAGGTCTGAAAGGGGAATCTTTACTTACTTCATTTCTCCCACTTGCCATTCTCGGATCAAGTTGAAACCCTGCACAACTATTTATTGTTGAGAACACATGAAACATATTAAAAACAAAATGAAGCAAATAATTAATTAAATAGTGGTCATTCATTAATTTTGTTTGAAATCGATAAAGAAAATAAATCTTACAGTATTGAAATGTATGTCAGTAAGCACGTCGTACTGATCTGCGAAGTCGCAACGAGCTATTATCTCCACTGCCCACAGCTGTTACAGGTTATTGTTCAGACCTTCTATGATGATAGACCTCGGTCCAGGTCAAGGCGGAAAGGCTTTGAGGAATGGATACAGCAGTGCCGAGTTTAATATGGAAGTACAGTTATCTACGTTGGAACATTTGTACAGATAGTGTTACCTGTTGCCAACTGTACACTATTCGCTGTGATTTATTATATATTAAAGAATTATTAGGAGCCCTGAGTTGTCAAGTTCTTTGGGTTGTTTGTGTCTTCTGGTGCAGTGTTTGCGTAGAGCCTAATAGAGACAGTCGTTACAAAACTTATGACTCGTATTTGTTTTGCAGGTGGTAGAAGCATCCAATTCCTCACCTGTGTACCTAAGGAGTTCCCACCCAGTCCAGGTTCTCTTATTGCAGAGGTCAGCGTGCCATAAAAGCGATGAAAATGAAGGCGGCGTGGGAGAGCTTGGGGACCCAGCAATGTCCATTTTGGTGCCTACAAGTTTATTTTATCACACATACATATGGAAGTAAATTGATTAGTTTTATGTAAATTTATGCGACTCATTATATGTCAAAAACAAAAACATGTACATATCATAATATTGAAATATGTCTGTTACTATGCACGGGCAGTCTCAGGTCGTAGCATACGCCGTTATTTTGCCTTAGGCCAATGCAACCTATGCAACCGCATTGGGCCCCGCACTTTCATAGGACCCGCGCTAATTCTAGGTGTATTAAATCATTTTATAAATTATAACATATTTCCCGCGGCCTCCTGTCGATTTACCAGGAGCTCCTGGAAATCTCCTGAAATTGCAAAATATACGAAACTATCCGGAAATCATTAAAATATTTTGAAAACGCATACAAATCTCCTGAAATATATATACAAAAATGGTCATTTTGGGGGTGTCATTCAATATGGAAAACGCCACTCCTACGCGCGATTAAATAAAAAACGCTATAATTTTTTAAACTAAAAAAATATATAGATGTAAATTTTGCGCATCTAGTTTGAAGCCTTGATTTAAAGGCCTATCATTGGACTTATTCAATATTTTTACGCATAACCATTATAGATTACTCTTTAATTCTAGATCTAAAAGTAGATCTAGACTAGATCTTATGAGTTCTAAATCAGAAGGTTACGTCTAGTGTTTAATAACCACACAAGTATGCATTGCCTACTGGTCGAATCTGTGGCATCAAGCGTTGAAGCAGCTGATGGCGTCATTGGTGTCATACCCGAATTTAATTATTTTTTTGTTAATTATTTTATTATATTTTAAAATTTAATAATTGAGGTATAGTCTTTTATTAATATATTTTATAGTCTTTTTCTTGTTGTTTTTTTTAAATATTTTTTTTCATATTTTACTTTTTTCCTTTAGTTTAGTACCTTTACTGTGTCGAGCCAGTCATCAAACATATTCACTTTTTTTTTTTAAGTTGTCAGGTATTTCCCGATAGTATTATAGCTTCGTAGCGCGAGTTGGATGTTGCATTCCATTTTCTTTCCTTATTCAGGGCTCCAGATAAAACCTTGTTACCTTTTATCAACTACGTTGCTATGGTTTCGGCAGGCATCTACTACAGAGACATATTAGTAGACAGTTCACCAGCCTACAAGTAGGTATTGCCTTGAATGTTTACTTTATAAATATGGAGAATTAGCGTGTCTAAGTTCCATAACTAGTATTGGAGTGATCATGGATTTGTTCCTCTGATCTGGAAAGGGGGAGAGGGCTTGCCGAATGGTCACTCGGGGAAATCCCCGGTGGGCCGGCAGCCAATGGGTTATGAGGCCGCCGCGGAATCTTCCGAATGAATGACTTGTAAACGATTAACTATTTCTCTCCGTAATTATTTACCACATTCTGTTGGAATAAACGTTGGGAAGTCAGTTAGGAGAGAAAGAGTTAATATAGATCTAATTTTTTAAAATATTGTTTTGTGAATGTCTTGTTCCATCAATGTCTTCTTTTCCCTTCTTTATGTTAAAGTCTTGCTATGTGAATACTTTTTTTTTTTTAAAGTCTTGTTCTGCCAATATGTTGTACTGTAAATGTCTTGTTTTGTGAATGCCTTGTTAACTATGTGTCTTATGTGAATGTCTTTATACAGTGAATGTGTTATGTCAATGTCTTGCTAAGTGAATGTCTAGTTAAGTAAATTTCTTTTAATTAAGTGAATGTATTTTTATGTGAATGTCTTTTTGTGTAAATGTCTAAAGTGAATGTCTTGCTAAGTGAATGAATTGTTAAGTGAATGTCTTTTTATGTGAATGTCTTTTTTTGTGTAAATGTCTTAAGAGAATGTCTTGCTATTTAATGTTATGTGAATGTCTTTATGTGAATGTCTTGTTAAAAGAAAGTCTTGGTAAAATGGTTGACATGTTTCGGATGTTCCTTCAGAGTTGAAGACAATCTACATCCTAGTCCAAACCTCCAGCAGGACGACGGGGGAATGGAAGGGGGCAGGTTTTGAGCTCGTGAAGGCTCAGACCATCGAGCACTAGTCCAGAAAGCAGCCACACGACCAGGGCAGCCGTGTCTCATTTTGTGAATTTCATTATTGTCAGAATGTCTTTTTTTTTAAATTCTGAATGGTGAATATTCGGTGTCTGCTCATTCGGTTTCTTAAAATTCAGAAGGTGCTTGGAAGAGCCGATAGGAAATATTTTTTAAAAAATAGCCACACGACCAGGGCAGCCATGTCTCAGTTTGTGAATGTCTTTATTTTGAAATTCGTGATGGTGAATATTCGGTGTCTGCTCATCAGGTTTCTCCAAATTCAGGAGGTGCTTAGAAGAGTCGATTGGAAAGTTTTGGCGGGGAAACTAGCAGACGAAGAGCACGTGATTAGCAGTTCCCGGCTGAAGGTGTTTGGCTGTTACTTCTACGGACTTGGCCAGACGTACGCCTACATGCAGCCTGGCGGGTTCCTCACTGATCACGAAGATGTGGTAAGGAAGAAATCTAGGCCACAGATGGCCCCCACTTTTGAGATATTATTATTATTATAGCTTTATGTAGCGCTACTTTCATGCTTATAGCATGCTCAGAGCGCTTTTGGTCCAATCTCATTTGTGGACCAGTGGGAGTTGGTTTTCCGTGCTGCCTTTAGGCGCTCAGTAAACACAACTCTACCCGAGTCAGGTGTCGAACCTCGAGCCCCCTTCTAGGTAGCCAAGCCAAGCGCACTTGGCCTCTCGACCACGCTTCCCACAGATATGTGTGACATGCAAAAAAAATAAATAAATAAATACAATGGAACTGTTCCGCTAAGGCAGGGGTTCTCAACCTGTGGGTCGAGACCCCATTGGGGGTCGAATGACGATTTCGTAGGGATCGTCTTAGACCAAAAGAAATTGAAATTTTTAAAAGTGTAAAACTTGAAATGTTCACATTTTGCTGTTGTTCAAGGATAGCCCCAAGAGCTGCTGTAGAGATATGAATCAGAATGATTTCTAACATCATTAGTGTCATAGAATAAATAGTTTTACAGTTTTAATCATAAATATTTCTATATTGAAATTCGCGCATGTCGTGATGTAATTGAAAAGCATTTTCGTTTATATTGTTATAACCCTATCGGCGGCGCGAAAGGGATAACTGTAGGTTCACTTGACACACGTGAAGACAGGCGATGGACAAGGGACAGTAGTACGATTACACGCAAATATGACTAATATTATGGTCATGTAATCGGAAGCCTGCGTTGACTAGAGACACAGTGTGTAACAAAGCGGCAGTTCAAGACAGGACACGGAGGAGACCGGGACTGTTTGTCTGTCATGAAGTGAGTACTGGTTGAGTCCTCAAGTGTTATGCACGAGTCCAGAAAGAGATAGAGACAGTAGAGTTTTGTACGGTGATGTACAATGTAACATTTTAGTTGTTGATGTGTTGCTAATAGTCTAGTATGGGCTGTTATCTACTTATTCACTCATTATTAAAGTACCGGTACCAGATCAACCAGAGCTCTTGTTGTCAAGTTCTTGATATGTTGTGTTGTGTTTAGCAGTGTTTTACAGAAGACCTGATTAGGAGAGAGAATAGTAACAATATTTCATTCTTTCGCCATTGTTTTAAAGTCCATGTTATTGAAGATTATTATTTTCATTAGGGAACAACTCTTAGAAAGGGAGCTGGGAAAAAAACGTGAAAGAAAGAAATTTCTTTTTATTTTTTTTTTATTTAATTATAAAGCAGAAATTTATTTTAGTCAAAATATAACTTCCTATTATTTCGTAGTTAAATATAAAGCTTGAGCAATGCTTATCAGATACGACATTATGATTACAGTTCTTATACCATTATCCAAAGAGGGGTTACTTTAGAATATTATTTTAAGGGTGGGGGGTCGCCGCATGGTGCGGAATAATAAAACGGGTCGCCGAGCTAAAAAGGTTGAGAACCGCTGCTCTACGGCCTACATAGACACTGTTGGATGAAGTCTCGAAGGCCGGATGTGGGCGGCATTCCGAAGTTTAGGTATCACTGACCGAAAAATATTTGATATTTTGAGGAGCGTCTTTGCCATTGATGCCGGATACAAAACCTGGGGGCATACACATAGAGTGTTGTCTTTTATCTTTCCATTTCGTAATAGTTTAATCAATTGTACACACACACGAATCGAATACCGGAGAAGAGATATTGTAATTTTTCCTTGGCTCTTGGCTAACGTCTCTCTATAGCAGCGGTTCTCAACCTTTCATGCTCGGCGACCCCTTATTACAATCCCCCACTCTGCCGCGACCCCCCCCCTCCACACACACACACATATACAGCAATGGAAGAATAGACAATGCCAATCCATATTTTGGATGGTCTTAGGCGACCCCTGGCAAATCGTCAATCGACCCCCAAGGGGGTCGCGACCCACAGGTTGAGGCTCTATAGGAAGAAATTCACAGCCTCAAACATAGTAGGATGGGTGGCTCAGTGGCTGGTGTATAAATCCCATCTGGAGCTGTGTTGTATTTGCTGAGCGCCTCAATCTTTCTCCCAGACCCAACCATCCCCTCCCAAAAGAGATTGGACCATATCACTCTGAGCTTGCTATAAGCATGGAATTTGCGCTATATAGAAGTGATAAAAAAAAATATTGCTTTGCAAGTCAGGATTCCATAATGCAATAGATCATTATCTACGTATGTATTTATGTATGTTTGTAAGTATGTTTGTATGTATGTTTGTATGTATGTATGTATGTATGTAGGTATGAAAATAATAAAAATCAAAATTGTTTGACCAATCTTGATAAAGCTTGACATAAATGTTCCTTAGGTATGCTATTCTGCCTCAACGTGGCACCCTGGGGGAAACGATCATTTGAGGAAGTAATTAGGCTAAATGAATAGCGAAACAAAACTGATGTGGGAGTGTCCAAGGGAATGCGAGAGCTTTCCTATTGCACGGTGCGGAGTTGAAAGAGATCTTCCACGTCCCTGTTGATAATCCATGCCGTTCCTCAAAGGACCGTTACACTAATGGCGTGTCCTGCACGGTTAGCTTGGTTCACCATAGGAAAATGGCGGGGGTTCCCGGTGTGCCTGACCTTCCACCACGTATTCTAGTCCATGCGCCCGGAGAGCCGGAAACGTCAGAAATAGCAATGTCTTACATAGGCATTAACTTGGACCTCTTCCAGACAGAACGGTTTGTCCAAGCAGGTTTACACGTCTAGAGTTCGAAGAGCCTTCGCCTCAACTCTTTTGAGAATTAAACGGTAACAACAATACTTGTAAAACAACTGTTATCTATTTTAAATGTTGAATTGTTCTGTACGTTTCCTCCTATCTCAAAACCATAAACCAATCATTATGTATTTTTAGTCCTGCAAAGACAGGAAGGGACATGCAGTCGACGACATTGACAATGACTGTGATGGTAAAGTCAACGAGGAATCAATGAACAGTAAAGGTAAGATCATATATTTAAGAAATGCTTAGACTGGACAATGAAACTCTTTTTGTTATGCAATATATTCCGATGGTTCGGAAGATTGTTATCATTGAAAGCGGTAATGGTTTCAATAGCCCTATTACCTAAAAAGTGCTTCCATTGGCGTGGATCTCACATCGCCTCTAAAAAACAGTTCAACTCTCTGGCCTTCACCTTTGGCTCAGATCCTCATTTATGCGGAAGATTTTGCTGCGGCCTCATCAACCCATTCACTACCAGCCTACCAGGGATTTCCCCCGAGTGCCCGAGTTTGGCAACTTCGGCCCAAATGACTAAAAGTTGAAGGGGCAAAGGCGAGCAGCTGGCGTCTAAACCAGTAAGCTTCGAGCAGGAAGTGCTGTTAGTCTTGGAAGGCTAGCCAAGTTGGAGAAAGAAAAGTCAGAATCCAAACCATCAACTTCCTTTGAAATCTCGTCCCAAGATCCTCTAGAACCTTCCTTCCACGCCCACGCTATCTTTAGCCTTCACCTTTCTTTTTTCCGCCTTTTTTGTGACCTCACCTACCTCACGAAAATGACCTTGCGCTCAAGATCATCTGATCGTGCAGCGTCCCTTTCTTGCGACTAGCCTTGACCTTGAGTCCCGCAAAGACGCATAAGCGAGATAGTATATATCTATATATATATAACTTCAGTGTTTGCCAGTTATACTACTGCTAAAAGATTACGTTTATCTTTGTTTTTAAACAAGAAAAACATTTTTAAAAACTTTGACTAATCGAGGCTGTAGTTTGGATCACCCATGTAATTAAATTTGTAATAGATCTTGACTAACTATGTAAAATCTGTGCGATTAGAAATATATGTACCAAATGTTTTTTCTTTAGCAAAAATTCATGCTTTAAGCGACTCTCAATTTTCTATGATCCTATCACTTAGCTCGACCAGTTGGAAAGGGAGAAAGAATGTGTGATCTCGTGATCGCTTTTTATATCCATTTTTTAAAAAAAAGGTGAACTCGAGGGCTATAGCCTTCTTAACCACATGAAATCAATACACTAACCACTATGCCGGCAAGTCGCTTATGAAAATAGAAGGTTTTATCTATTGTTAGTTTCAAGCTTTTAAAGCGTCGACTTACAGGGTATAATGGTGGCTGATTCAACTTATGTCACCTCATCATTCAAGAACAACTTCTTTCCCTTGTTCAAGAAACCAAACAAAATAATAAATTACCAATAGTTAATTAAAAAAATTTTTAAAAAATGATTCTTGTGTTGTCTGGTAAAAGAAATTGTGCAAAATTTCAACTTGATCCGAGATAAGTTGTGTGGAAAAAATAAGGTGTACAAACTTTTTACCTGACAGAGTGAGTTGATATAAGCTTTGTAAAAACCAAGAAAGACAATCGTGTGCTTTCTGTGTTTCAGATGATGACATGGATGGTCTAATAGATGAAGATTGCTCACTAAAAGATCAAAGTGAGTCCACTCTACGTAATTAATTAATTCTGTTTTATATAGAAAGAGGGATGTAAATAATAATAATAATATAATAATAATCTTTATTGTCCGTATGGAAATTTGTCTTACAATTTGTGCATTACAGCAAACAAAAAACATTATAACTATAAAAAACTAAAGTGTACATTTACATGTGACAAAGTTTATACCAGATTGTTCTTATTTAATGATTTTATTGCCAGGGGAACAAAAGAGTGTTTGTCTTTGCCATCGGTGTCCTGTTTCTCTTTTGTGATGGTAAAATCACAAAATCCTGACACAAAGGGTGATTCTTTATTTCTAGGATCTTGTTAGCTTTTTTATAGATGTTTGTCTCAAACAACTGCCCAAATGGGGCTTGTTTTTTACCAATGATTTTACCAGCAGCATTTAGGATTCTACAGAGTTTATTTTTATTTTTAATGCAGTACTTAGCGATATGGCAGAAATTATGGGGATGTTTCCCTTAAGTAAATATTTTTTTTTTAAATGCCTCTATTCAATGGAACCTGGGAGCTGTGTTGTATTTCAGATTTGGAGACAACATCTTTGGTCAATTTCTTGTGTGGTATTTTCTCTCAGCTAAGAAGTAATGGGCTTCTTCTCCATCCTTGATTCCTTTACCCTATAGTCAGCCTTGCATTATTTTTTGTTGTTGTTCTGTCCATCGTAGGGTCATCTGTTTCTGTGGCCCACGGTTAACGAGGGTGCCATGTGGACAGCACAACGAACAACCGTCTTTACTTTAATGTAAGGTACCCATTAGAGCTGGTTGCTCTCAGAGGCGTATGAAATCCCAAAATTTAAAAAAAAAACCAGTCTTCAACAAGCTTCGAACCTGGGACCCCTAGTTCAGAATAAAAGTGCTTTACCTAAAAAAGATTAATTATTATTTGTTCAACGTGAACTTTTAGTATATTTTTTTAGTGACTGAACGAGCATAACATAAAAAACTTTTTAAAAGAGCTTATCTAATGGGAATAACTCCACATATACAGCCCAATATCTCATTGATGTAGAAATTATTTCCCAAATAATTATGTTCGTTAACTTTGTTAATTGATTTTTTTTTAGATACAATAAATAATTACTTAAAGTTTAAAGATCACAATTATCTAAGGGGACTTAATCCATAAATATTTAGCCATATGCATGAATATTAAGAAATTTGTGTCCCTTGTTGAAATCAAACTGAATAATTAATTACGATTAATTAGTTGACTAAATGAGTATTGTTTGTTTGATTCACTTAATTGTTCTCGCCAATGTATAATATTAAAAAGTTTAACTTGATTCGAGAATGGGTGTGGGAGGAATAACATTTTACTAGAGAGAGTGAGTTGTATTTTGTAAAAATGATTTGATATTTTTTTGCCTTTTTTTTTCATGATTTCTGCATGTGGTACCGTATGGGGCATGGGGCGCCAACCAGCTTTTTCTAGTATCCTCCAGGCGTCTCGATTCTAGATTCATTCGCTTGGTATCTGCGTCCAAATCTTTGGCCATATATTTCTTTACCGCCTCCTCCTCTTCTTTCTTTAGGGGTGCCAGGTAGGGGCTTTGTCTTCTGATGTTGGATACCTGATTGTTAAATGTGAGGTTTCACCTTCTCTAGTGTCTATAAAGCATGTCTTCTTAAATGGGCTGCTGCTTTGTTCTTTGCAATGATGTAATGATCGCTATATGCTAATGCCACTTTTTTGATATGTGTTCTTACTTGTAGGAAATGGTTACTGGGGATTCTGGTCGGAGTGGTCTTGTTCCAGGAACTGCACAGATGAAAAAGTTTATAGACAAAGGTAAACTTTTCAAACTCATCCATCCATCCATCCCAGTGGCGCCACAGCCCATGGAGCGCTCTGGCCTACTTGAACACATCCCTCCATTCAGATCCTGAGCCTTTCGCTCCACACCCTAAGCCCACGCTGTTGCAGATCTGCCTTCACATCATCGATCCAACAACAGCCTTCCGGATCTGCCTTTGGTTCGCCTGCCATTTCAAACTCTAAAATCATTTTTGTTTTTGGGGAAGAATTGCCGACAAATTTTTCCTAGAGTCAATGCTTTTGGGATAGAGAAAAGAGAGAACCAGATGTTGTCTTTTACTTTGTATTTCTTATTTGTCTCCAGAAAGCTGGCCAATGATTGTTTAATTTTAACCCTTCACATCACATTTAAACAAAATGATAGTTAGAACATATATATATATATAAGTATGTATGTGCATACACACTTTTGTATTGAACGATAATGACGATCCTTCATTTCTTCATTTTAGTAAATTTTAAATATGTATATTATTTGGTTTACAAAATACGAATTTATTTATGTAAATTCTTTTTATAAAGGCAATGTGACAGACCAGTTCCAAATGTTTATGGGAAACAATGTCTGGGTGTTGGTAGTGACAGTTTGCCCGGAGAGTGTTTCAAAGACACGATCTGCCCTGAAAGTAAGTTTTTGAGTTGGTAGATACTTGGAATACTTAAGTTCTAAGGTGATAAGTACTGGCGATTGTAAGTATATGGGGTGGTGGTAATTTATGAGGACAGAAAGTACTAGGGATTTTATGTACAGGGGAACCTAAGTGATATAACTGTGATGGTAAGTTCTGTGGATGATAAGAAATCGGGATACTAAGGGAGGCGAGGTGGCTGAGTGGCAAAAAGCTTGGTTTCCGAACCGGGGGTCCCGGGTTCTAATCCTGGTGAAGACTGGGAATTTTACTTTCGGGATTTTTAATGTGCCCCTGAGTCCACCCAGTACCTGACATTAGCTGGTGAAAAGTAAAGACGGTTTGTCGTTGTGCTGGCCACAAGACATCCTCTGCCCCATAGGTCGCAAGTAGCACTTTGCTTTTTTTTTACTTAAGTAATAAGTACAGGGACATAAATGTTTAGGGGCGATAAGTGTGACCTTGGAATTGTATTTGGGGTGGCAAGAAAAAGGGACTCGTAAGTACCTTGGATGCTAAGCGATAAGTGCCTGGCATGCTAAGTTCTTAGCGTGATAAGTGTCAGGTTTAGCTTTTAAGCCATGGGGTCCTCTGCTCGGGTCTCTGACTTTATCTAAAATAACGTGATAACTGACTATCAATAAGATGACTCGATAACTCATATTATCAGTCAAGCACTATTTTTTCCCTTGTTTTACATACCAAACAAAATAATTAATCGCCGATAGTTAGGTAGCTAATTGGTTTGTCAGGTAAAAGAGATAATTCTGCAAAACTTCAGCTTGATCCGAGATACTGGAAAAATAAAGTTTTCAAACCATTACCAGAAAGACAGAACAGACGGACAGACCGACAGACAGAGTGAGTTATTTTTCAGACTTGTGTCCAATAGTATACTTATGTAAAACTAAATACAGTTTAATGTCTTACTTTTCATATTACGACTTCCTTAAAGGTATATAAAAAATGTTATTCTTTCCTGTTACATTTTACATCTCGAGAGAATTTTTTCCCTTTGCATCTTCTCGTGTGACTCGAGAGGCCAATCCTTGATGCACATTCAAGGTCAAAATTTGGACATTTAAAATCACCAGAGACTGCAGTTCTTTCCTCCATCTTCCTACTTCCGGTATGTCAGCATCGGTGATCCAGCTGAAAAAGGTCCCTAATTATCTCATTTATGTATCTTCAAAAGTAAAAGTTAGTTCAAGGGCACGACATGGCCTAAATTGTGCCGATGTGTCAAAGACCCAAAATATCAAAATATCACGATTTTTAAATATATCGAAAATGTGTGTGTGTGTTGGGGGGGGGGGGGGGGGGGGGTATTCGTAATTTAAATGTCTCAAACGAATGGCCTATTTTACAGACTGCCCATGGCGTACTTATGGAAAAAACTGTTTAGGTCAGTGCCCCAACTGTTTGTCAGACTGTGACAGGTTTACAGGGGCGTGTACGGAGTGCGCCGACGGGTGGCAAGATAATGATCACGGCTGCACTACGGGTAAGTGGTTAACACTAAAGGTTTTGAAGGCTCATGGGGGTAGATGGCTGCCTGGTCGAGTAGTATGTGCTATGGACTGCAGTCGAGATGGTCACGGATTTAAGCGCTGTTTGCTGTCCTGCGATAATTTTGGGCTAGGTCGTAACAATCTTGGACTATGACGTACCATCAAAATAGTAAATTAGATATAACCTTAGTTTCCGACAATGTTTTTCAAAACTCTTTATCTCCTAATCAACGCTACCATCGTTGATTTGAGCCCATTAAATTAAATTAATGTTTGGTTTTATAAACATTAATTTGTGTTATATAAAAATAGCATTCATTCTCCTACAATTCTCTACCAAAAGTAACGTTTTCTGGTACAAACAAAAATGTTATAGAAGTTTAATCATAACAGGGTAAAATGTATAAGTGTGAAAAATGAACAATTCTGTCTGAACGTAAAAATAATTACGGAGTTAAACAAATTTGAATATGAACGAACCCCCTTTTACATAGAACACTATGGGATGAGGCAGGTAGCAGATAAGGGTGGAGATATTACTTCATAAATCGAAACTTTAGCTCTCGATCGCTCCTCAGGGCTTGAAGCCTTGAGCGTCGGAGTTTCAAGATACAAGAAGATCGGCCAACCTGAAAGAACGCAGGGCCTACAAAAGGCTGAGAGAAGAAGAAGGCCTATCAGCAGTAGATTCAACTTACGAATGCCATGTGTGTGGAAAGCTTTTTATAGCGAGGATTCGACTTTACAGACATCTTCAAGTTCATAAGAAATGAGAAATGTGCTCATCTTCAACAACGAAGGAGGAGCTATATATTTGTGTACAGCAGTGTTTCTCAAAGTGGGGTTGCGTACCCCTAGGGCTACGGGAAGACTTAGGAGTGGTACTTACTATAACTCATTAACTATGATTTTTTTCAATACCCATTTTTTATATTCTGTTAATAAAATAAAAGTGTGGGGTGGGCGAGGCTTTTTCAGCAAAATTTATAAAAGGGTCATATGTTCGTTGGAGGTTTGGGAAACACTGATGTACGGTCAAAAAAAATGGCAACGCGATACAATTTAGGTAGTTAAAGATATGAATAGGAACCTGTCAGGGTAATACTTTTTTTTTTATTCCTACTGTTAGCTCCCCTCTTTATGGGTGGAAAAGATACTGGTCAAAAGTTGAAAGAAAGTACAGATGCGCGGCGTTGAGTGATGTCGAATGGTGCGGATGTGTGTTAAATTAAAAAAAAATATGATATGAAGTCGACATTTATTTTGTACTAGACATATGTTACCCGCGACCCGCGGGTCTTTAATTGCGCATTATTGTCGATATAGCCACAATTAAATGAAATAATAATGTAATAAGTAAAGCAAATGTGTCAATGTAAAAATAGTGTGAATGGAGCTACCAAATCAGAATAGCTAATAGGCTTAAATCCATTTGTTCAAATTAAAACATTTGCTTGTAGGCCTACATATATTATATTTGATTAAAATTTGAGATGAACAGACTTAATTTTGTATGTTCATGTGTTAAAGTATAAAGTAGATCTTGAGGTAGACATAGATCTAAATCTACACTAATCTAGAGTTAAAAATTGGCTTTTATAGAGTTCATTCTGTGTTGCGCATGCGTGACCTTTTTTCATGAATGAATATAGGCCTATCTCAACACGGCTACGCAACTTTAGCGAAAAGCGAACGAATGTATTAAAAATGCTTTAGAAAAACAAATTTGAATGTTAATTTGATTAACATATCAAATGAATGGACAATAATTAGTATGTTTATGTGTTAAAGCACAAAACTCTCTTTGCGAAAAGAAGTTTTATTATCTTAGAGTTCAATAAGAGTTTTAGACCTAGACCTAGGAATAGACTCAGTAGAGAGATGTGTTAATGTGTAACCAATTGGTAATGTCTAATGAAAGAATGTTCGCCAGGAAATCTGTAGTCACATTGTAAAAAATGCTTTTGAAACACAAAATTGAAGGTTAATTTTATTATATAATGAAATCAATGGATCTTCTTTTGTATTTTCATGTGTCAAAGTAAAAAACTATGTGCGCAAAGTGTATTTCTTAAAATTAGATCTAGGTCTAAATCCTTTAGATCTTTTATCATGTCAACATTGTTAACCATGGCCTAGATCCATAAAATGCTATAGCTGTAATAGAGTCGGACAACTTTAATTTTTTTTGAGGGTCTTAAGTTTGTTTTAGAGCTACAATACATACACTACGGTCTAAGTTGGTATCCAAGGAACATTCCTGCCAAGTTTTATCAAGATTGGTCAAGCGGTTTTGATGTCTATAAGTAACATTCATACATACATTCATACGCCTCACATTCTACTTTATAAGATTTATTGCTACAATTAATACATTCTGATAGTACAGCAATGAATGTTCTAGGCAGTATGTTTGTAGTCAAGGTGAATGTCGTGGGTTTGATCCCCATATGGGCCGATTTCATTTACTCTTTTCTATAAGTGACAAATAAAATAAATATTCCTAGTTAGCTATATTGTTAGAACATACAGTCCGATTGGTTTGAAAAAAATGTATATTATAATTTAATATTGTGAATAAAATAAATTTGTAATTGTATAAAAAGGCTCGAGCTATCACTAGTGTTTTATTTTTAATCCGAGTTTGGGTGTGGGAGAAATAACACGTACAATCTTTACCAGACAGACAGAAAGACAGACAGACAGAGTGAGCTGATATAAGTTTTTAAATGGAGTCATTGTGAGATAGAGAAAGGGAAAGGGAGAATGAGATGAAAAAAGAGAGAGGGGGAGAAAGAGAACACAGAGGGGTGGGGGGAGAAAGAGAAAGACGGAGAAAGAGTTAGGTAGAAAGTATAAATGTATATAGGTCTGTGAAGCACTATTGTTTTCATGACTGTTCATGTTCTGTCTACAGTTTAATGAAATCCCTATTGATGTTTTTTTTCAGAGTGCAGCTATGGAACTTACGGTCGTCTTTGTAACTTATCATGCTTTGCCAAGTGTGGTTCTGATTGCCTGGAGAGAGTCACTGGTCAATGTGCAGGTCAGTGAGGCATGATCCTGGACTTGTTAGTCAGTCGTAGATTACATCAGGCTAATGCTCGTGTTAAGTTCACAGCTCATGGCGCGGAGGTAGCCGCCTCAAGAACCCTCTCCTCCCACCGTCAGTGAAGTCCAGTAGGGCGTCATTATCCCATTGGTGGTTAGAAAGGCTTTTATCTAACTACCAGGCCTGGACATGGGGCTCTTCACCCCTGTCCTGTCTGAGGGCTCCCAACGGTGGACGGTCATATCGGTTGACTGGGCCAAACCGGACCGTGCCGTGGGTCTTACTCGCTAGTAGTGGCCAAGAACAGTGCTAACTGCGGGGAGCTTGTCTCATATTCCTATACTGTAACCGCCACTGTTCCGTGCAGGGACCGCACTGTCCATGTTTCTGGGTCTTACTCGCTATTAGTGGCCAAGAACAGTGCCAACTGCGGGGAGCTTGTCTCATATTTCTATACTGTAACCGCCACTGTTCCGTGCAGGGACCGCCACTCCAGCCAGGGGTCTGATGTCGGCCCCCTTTGTGGAACGGCGTGGCGGACTTTTTGGACTGGTGTGCAGGCAACTTGTTCCATCCCTACCCCGAGTGAGATAAAAAAAAAAAAAAAAGCTCACCCCCAAGGAGTCCCGCAAGGGCCTGGTTCGCTACTTGTACTTAGCCTATCTAGTTCCACCACTATACGTTTCCACCGGAGGCGCCACGCTGAGGCGCCGGAATCCTCCGGCTCTCCTCCCGAAGACCTTATTGCTTAGATCGAGACCAATCGTTATAAAAGGCCTCAACATTTAGTCTAATAGAAACTCATACTTCAGTAGTCACAGAAACGGGCTAAATTTGTTGGGTTTAATCCCCTAACATAATTGTTAACTCTATTTCTCCTTCACGCACCCTCTGTTCAAGTTGACACTTTAAACATTTATTTATTGTACCTGATAAAACATGAATCAATAAACAAAAATATTCAATTAGTCAATTGCATTGGATGGCTGTCTGTTCGTGCGGTTTGCGCGCTGGACTGTCGTTTGGACTTATCGATGGTGCCGGGTTCAAACCCTTCCCGCCCCCATCCCCCGTCGTCCTGCGGGAGGTTTGGACTAGGAAGTAAACTATCTTCAACTCTGAAGAAACATCCGAAATAAGTAAAACATTTTACAAAACAAAACATTTTACATTTTTACATATTGGTAATTAATTAAGTTGTTTCATATAGAACAAGGGAAATGATTAGTACATCATTGATACATATATTTTTATGGGCGAAATTCTTACCTTTTGAATAGGTTTAAAATAATATCTGTATATTTTGCTTGTTAAAAAAAATATATTTTTTTACGATACTTGTTGAAGACAAAGTGTTTAAGTAAAATAACAGTACACTATATGAACAGTAGTTTCAGTTCCTTGTATTGAGGGTTACAATATTATTTAATCTTTACTATATTTAAAAAGAGAAAAATAAAGGAAATATAAATAAGAGAAATAGAGATACATAGCTTATTATTCAATGATAATCATACATTAAGTATCAGGTACTATGTTCTCTTTGTTCTTCCTCTAGAGAAAGGAAAGCCAATTGACCTACTTTTTCTCCTGATACTTCTGTTGGTCAGTCCAATCTGCTTCTTGCATTGCTGCATCAAAGGGCAAGTATAATTTACTTTCAAAAACCTCGACAACTCATCCAACTCTTTTTGTGTGTGTGTGTGTGTGTGTGTAAAGCGTGGACTGTTGTTAAAGATCAACAAACGAAGCGCTTGGCATTGTGAGAGTTAATTCGTTGACAGTAGATTGATAAAAGCAACGTAAGAACCGATATACCATTAATATTAACCCTTAACTCCCTAAATTTTTTTTCCTGTTACATGCAAAGTGTGAAAACCGGCATTCTTTAGAATGACTACAACTGCTCAAAGTTTCCACTTTCAGAGCTTGTGGTCTATTGGGCAGATGATGTAAAGGTCATCTGTTTTTTGTGGCCTGCGGTTAACGAGGGAGTCATGTAATCAGCACAACGACCAACCACCTTTACTTTTCCCATAGGCGCCCAAAGATAAATTAAAAATCCCAGTCTTCAACAGGATCCAAACCCGGTCCCCGGTTTGGAAGATAAGCGCTTTACCTCTCAGCCACCGGGCCTCCTGCAACTGCCTAAGGCAAAGTGTAAAATGATGATTTAAAGTATTTTATTAATAATATAAATTTCTTGGAAAACTGTTTCTATTCGCCAAAAATCTAAATAATTTAGTCTTGTTCTTTCAAGTGTGGGGTTTGTTTCATTACGTCTGTCTAGGTGTGCATTCTTTGCATAGCTTAATTAAACCAGGTAAAAAGAGGATACAAAAGATGTCTCATATTGCGCTGTATGAAAAGCGAACGCAAATAGGTCCAGTATGTCATCAAGGCCAATGCGACTACAAGGAAGGAATCACGTGACTAGATACTGATAAAGTCGATAGCACGTTTAGTTGTGACGATCGTAGAAAGTACAAGTTAATTGATCATAATATTAAACAAGGCTTCGATGCAGTTCATTTTTCATCTGAGAGACATATTTTGCCATTGAAAAAAAAACATAATAATAATTTGATTCATTACATACTTTGTAAGCCTACTTTTAAATGTTGACGATGTCTTGTCTTTATTTTCTGTCCTCTTTGGTGAGGTTTATTCCTCTTTTATTGTCATCCTATGGGCTTGAACGCGTCTGATAAGCCTCAGTGGGTCTCACGGCGTTTTCAACATAAGATAATTAATAAGGTCTAAGGAAAAGTGGGCAATGTAATAAAAACGCGTACACATAGAATATGTAGACTTTGCTTTATTGGCAGATTTGTTTAAAATTATTCTTTTATTATAGAGGTTAAGACAACTGGTAAACACATCCCGAAAGTCATCCTCCATGGACAACTCGCGACTGGCTCCAGAAAAACTGGTCGCCCCCACCTCCGTTACATAGATGTAATAAAACATGACCTCAAATCAGGGAACATCAATACTGACCATTGGGAAGACATAGCTCTAGACCGCAACAGATGGAGAGAGAGACAGTGGCCAAGAAAGCTATGGACAGTGAAAGAACATGGGCCTCAGCCCTGGAAGAAAAACGGACAATGCGAAAAATGGCCAGCTCCTCTACCATCGAAGCAAAAGCCACCTTAACCTGCGATATTTGTGGACGGGAGTGTCTTTCCAACATAGGGCTCCACAGCAGCAAGAGGAAGTGTGCGAGATGAACCTTAGTCATTCTACGATTGAAGGAGGCCGATAAAGACAACTGATTAGAACATAATTTTTTTTTTATTTTTCTTTCAAGAAGAAACTTGCAAAAATATTTCAAGATCAGAGCAGCATTTAAGAGTTAATGAATTACTTTGAATCTCTTTTACTCCTGCGTGTAGACAGTTTTACCCGCTCAATCTTTAATTTACAATTTTAGTCTACTAAGAAGAAACTAATGAATTTTATATTTAAAAATGTACATTATTATTTTTAAAAAAACGATTTTGTAGATTTAAAAAAAAATTATTAATTAAAAATTGAAATGGCACTTAGCATGGAACGTAATAACTTGGATCTAAAAGGTGTTGGTGTTTATTTGCTGCTTTTCTTTTTTCACTCATATATATTATCTTATCTTATCTTATCTTATATAATACAGACGTTACTTCAAAAAGAAGATGATTACGTCCTACGCGTCATGCATTTAGTCATGCATTTAAACCAATGACTTAAATTCTGCCAAGTCACTGGTTTTCCTGGCTAGCTCAGGCAACCCATTCCATGCTCTAATAGCACTAGGGAAGAAGGAGTATTTGTACAAATTTGTCCTAGCAAATGGGACGAGGAATGTGCCTTTAGCTTTGTGTCTTTCAGAGTGTTTTATTAAATTTTGTTTTTGTATTTTAAGATTATGGTTCAGTGTTTTATGTATAATTGCTAATTTACTTTTGAGTCTTCTGTCCTGTAGGCTTTCTAAATTTAGTGATTTTAGTAAAGGTGTTACTCTAGTCAAATGTGAATATTCGTTTGTTATGAATCTTACTGCTCTATTTTGTGTCTGTTCCAGTTTTTTAATGTTTTCTTGAGTTGAGGGGTCCCGAACAGGGTGTGTATATTCTATTATTGGCCTAACCAAGGTTAAATTACTTTTTAGTTTTATGTTCTTATTTGATTAAATGAATAAATATATTTCTAAATAAGACATTTTTAAAAAAACTTTGCTTGACTCAGAACTAGACATACCATAAAATTGGAATTCCTAGGCAAAGTAGGAAATGGAGAATCAGTTAGTACTTTGCCTAAACCGCTCTGCATTCTAGACTGTGCCCGCATTTCGAACTTAGTCGGTAACATAAAGAAGGTTCCCTCCCCTCCCAGTAAACGGAATCCCTTTACCAACCAAAATGAACCTGGCTACGCTTATATCACGTGGTCAATGTTTCGTGATGTAATGTTTTCATTTCTTCTTTCTTACAAAGCTGGCTCACCTTGTCTTGCCTGGTACAAATATGTTTACACTATACTTCTCCCACTTTCCATACTCGGATCAAGTTGAAACTTTGCAACAATTATTCATTGCCCCTAAAAATCACGAATTTATTGCATCCAGGATGAACCAATTATTTTTTTAATTAGCGTTAAACACTTACTTTTTATTGATATAGAAAAGGTCAATAAAATTAAGAGTATTCAGAGATATATTTGTAAATGTACAGTTCTTTCCATCATAAAACCTTTTTTTTTTTTAAATTATTTCATGATTTTTTTATTTTTTTTTCGGCAGAGAAGAACAGGAAACCGGTGAAGACGCTTTGGAACACTTTATGAATTTATTCTAATTTAATGTTTTAATATAGTCACACCACTGTCCAGTACAGTTTTTTAATGGAAAAAAATGATTTGTCAAAAAAATAAACATTTCTAAATTGTTATTGAATTGTTTTTTATTTTATTCATTTCACTTTTGTAAGTAGGAGCTGTGGCTGAGTGGTTAAGCGCTTGGCTTCCGAACCAGGGTCCTGGGTTCGAATCCTGGGATTTTTAATTTCGGTATCTTTGGGTGCCTCTTAGTCTACCCAGCTTCTAATGGGTACATGGCAATAATTGGAGAAAAATAAAGGCTGACACATTTTCGTTAACCGTAGGCCACAGAAACAGATGACTTTTACATCATCTGCCCTATAGATCAGATAGGTCTATTGCATTATTTCCTGTTATCTTTTGGGCATTTTTGTTCTTTTGCGCGGCCTCTTTTGCCGACACACAAATTTAAGTTCAGTGTCTATCTTTAAGACTACATTAGCAAGGGTTACGGGTAGGAAGCACTCTTCTCTTTTGAAGGAACGGAAGTAAGTTTTAAGATGACAAGCAAACACTTACCTCCCTTACACCTTAAAATAAAAATATATATAAATAAATAAATAAATAAATATATATATATATATATATATATATATATATATATATATATATATATATTTATATATATATACACATTTAGATATATGTCTATAGATCTGATCATTAGTGGATTAGAATTTCTTTCCATTTTCCACTCTAGGTATAATATATATATAGGTCTGTGATAACAAGTTAACAATTTAGAGAAAATAGTCTTTTTTGTGTGTTAACAGTTAGAAGTAATGAGATTTCAAATAGAATTGTCTTAAGAATTACGTCCAATCTATAAAAGTGTGCATCTCTTAAGGTTGCTGAGTTGAGTTTTAGACTTGTGTAATGCGCATAGTGCGACAAGATCTCCAAAGAGATTGTCAAATGTAGCCTCCATAGACTCTTACCCACTGCACTGGAGAAGATGGGGGGGTTTGGGGGCCCCCAGGGCCTTGACCTCGTAAGGGGACTGCATTTTGATATTCGACATCATGACATGGGATGATTTACTTAATAAATATATACTTTAGTAATATGTAACTCAGATTACTCCCTGAGAGAAACCCGCAAGGGAAAAGTTGATATGTCTGGAATGCATGCAACAGGATCACAAACGTATATAACAACATGGATATTTCATGTAAAATACAAAATCTGCACACTCGTTTGGGGGACCCTTAAAAGGGGATCCGGGGGAACTTTCGAATTTAGACTCCCCCCTCTCCCCCCCCCCCCACCCTAGCTACGCCACAGACCCACTGTCGCCTAAGAATTTTAAGTCTTCTTAGGAGGTGCGACGCCATTTTATACCTGGATGGCCTTGCTTTTGCTTTCTCTTTTTGGCTTCTGTGTTATGGAAGACTTGGTTAGACGTGTTTAGTCTTGTCTGAGGATATGTCCCGTGAATCTCATAGATCGCTTGGTCATTATTTCACTCAGGGAACATTGTGGGAAAGAAAATCTCTATCTGTGACGTGAATCTCGACAGTCTATTCCTCGTATCCTTCTCAGTCATCGCTATTGAACAACTTAAAAATAATAATAAGGCTAGTCTTCGAGTCGGAAGAGTAAATGAGGAATGCAGCATTTCCCGTGGCTACGCAGCTCCAAACTGTGACCTACATATTTTGCCAAAAGCAACGCAGGAAAAACCATTGCCCACATGTGATCGGTTTATATTTTAATTTCGCCGTCTACGTAGATTAAACGACATAAGTTACACTTAATCACGGGGCAGGACTTAAAAGATTTCAAGTCTCTAACAAACAAACCTAGATAAACACACGGATAGACGTAGTTAGCAATTTTATATTATTTTTGGAAAGAAAGTCTGTGATTTATAAGACTCATAGTTTCTTTTTATATCAATTTTTATGTCTAAGCGCTGAAACACCGTTTGGTACTGCGTTAAAACGTACTTAAAAACACAAACACTTCCATTATTTCGCGAAACAAAATTTGTGGCCTATTCATTTGATAACAAAAAAAAATGAACGTAAACGTTTAGGTTAATTAACCTAGACTAGATCTTACAGTTTTCGTGAAATGGACATATCAAACAATCATAAAACGCCTCCTTTAACTAAGGTAACATGTAGTTATTTGAAATTTTTGTCTATAATAACGATCTATAAACTATAAGATAATGTACAAAATAATCATTTTTATAGGCAGATGATGTAAAGGTAATCTGTTTTTGTGGTTCTTGGTTAACGCGGGTGTCATGTGGCCAGCACAACGTCTAAAGGGCCTTACTATTCCCCTACTAATGCTAGGCACCCATTAGAGATGGGTGGACTCAGATGTGCCCTAAAGATCCCGAAATTAAAAATCCAAGTCTTCACCAGGATTCTAACTCGGGACCCTACAGTTCGGAAGCCAAGCACTTTACCACTCAGCCATCGCACCTACCAAAGTAAAAGCCCCTTTCAGACCTTGCGATCCATAGGGCAGATAATGTTGTTTTTTCTTGTTAACGAGCAGGGTGTCATGTTGCCGGCACAACGACAAACCGCCTTTACTTTCCCCAGCTAAAGTCAGGTACCCATTAAAGATGGGTGAACTCAAAGGTGCCCTAAAAATCCCGAAATTTAAAACCCCAAAATTCATAATGTATGCTTTAGGTAGTCTACTTTTTTGATGATCTGAAAGGTGGTAGTAACAGAGGCACCCCACGAAAACGCTTTGAAAACCAGTTTAGGCATCAACTTGCTTATAACTGATCTAGAAGAGAGCACCTGGCTGCAGGCGGCCTCAGAACGAGACAGCTGGAGGTCACTCACAAAGCCCGCGGAAAACACATTTGAGACCAAAAGAAAATCCGCTGCCGAGGACAGACGCAGACGGTGAAAAGATAATCTAATTCTACCAACGGCGGAAATAGCTATGTCCGCGTGGGTTGCGGCTAAATATGAAGGTCTCATAAATACTGCACTGCTCATTATTCTTTGGACACGAAGACAAGCTTTATTCTTATTACATCTTATAAGATGAAATATATTGCTAAGTTTCTCTTTTTTTTTGTGGGTTTTCTCTACTCATAAACAGCACATAGATCTTATCTTATAAGTAACATACATTACATCAGAAACTACGTGTATACGTTTTAATCTAGTCGTGAATATTAATTAGAGACCAAACTCGCTGGATCGATAATTTTCCTGCCTGATTCAGTCAACCATTTCTATGCTGTAATAGCATTAGGGGAAAAAGGAGCATTTGTTCGACTTATTCCTAGCAAATCTTTGTGTTTTTCTGAACATTTTACTAGGCTATGTTTTTGTATTTGTAAGTTATAGTTCGGTGTTCTACTTTTTAAGTCTTCTGTCCTGGAGTGTTTCTAAATTAAGAGATTTTACTAATGGTTTTACCCTAGTCTAAAGTAAATATACATATTTATATATTTTATATCATAAGATGCAAGCCCAGCATATAATCCGTTTATATTATTTTTATTCTAACAATTTAAGTTTTTTTATAGAACTATTATTCTACTTTAACTGGGCTCCAACTAATTTGAATAATTATGTTCCACGTTTTATTATATTATTCATTGATAATGCAAATAGGAGTAGGATCAAACTCAATGGCACTTGGGGCAAGCTGGAGATTAAGTTTAAAAAATGTAATTACTGAGATAACAATAGCAATCTTGTGTCCTTTGATAAAATGATTTTACTAACAGCATTTCTATTCGAGGGAATCTTCTGTGTTATCAGCATTAGAAGCATGGGCTAGCTTAGAGTGCATCGAATATCTGACATTTAACTTATACGGAACACATTATAATATAATATTATTTTTGGTTTTCTAATGCAGGTTAAGAGAGCGGTAATAGTGACATGAACCACTTCTGACACCAATAGTTGAGAAACAAAATTTGAGGCATTCGCTTATACCGTTTCACCACATTGAGTTCGAAGTTTGCTTGTAAGAGTTGACAACCAAGGCAAATATGTTCATGTCTTTTCAGAGATAAACTAATGAGGGTTGTCACTTACCAACTTCTTGCACTATTACTTCAAGTACAGAGATCCTATGGTATAATAGTTACTGTATTACAGTTGGCAAGTGGAAATGTTTTTTTTGTTGTTTTTTTTGTCTGTCTTTAACTTTATTCGTCTAATGTCGTATTTACTTACTTACAATAAACAACTTAGATCCTCTACGTGCCGTTCGGTGTATTCAGCGGCAAGCTGTTTCTATAAATATCTGTCACTGGCAAAGTCTGAAGCCTACTCCATCCTGGTGCCCACTGCTCTGAGTTCCTCCATGAAGGTGTGGCGCCAAGTTATACAAGGACGTCTCTGTCTTCTCTTTCCACGCATTCGCCCCCGTGACATCTTGGTCTAATAGAGCATCTTTAAAACATAAAGTTTACTATAGCTAACTGTAGGAATTTTTTTAAAGTATAGTTAACTATGATTATCTGTGACGGAGAAGAAATAACTATTACTAGCTATTTCTAACTGTAGCAATCTATGAGTGTCAGTGTTTTTATGATTATCACTTGTAACGCCATCCCTAGACCAAAATGTGCACATTCCACCCTCCCTGTTCACACTTAGCCAGCTAGATCTATAGATAGATAGATGACTAGATAGCTAGATAGATAGCTAGATAGATAGCTAGATAGATAGCTAGATAGATAGCTAGATAGATAGCTAGATAGATAGCTAGATAGATAGCTAGATAGATAGCTAGATAGATAGAAAATAGATACATAGATACATAGATAGATACATAGATAGATAGTTGATAGATAGATGTCTGTACAATGGATTTTGTTTTCTTTTATATATATATATATATATATATAACTATAATTATATATGTTAACATTAAATATATTTTGCGTGTGAAATTATTTTCTTTTTCAACAGAGGGCAGCACTACATGTGGTCAGCGATTTCTGATTCAGATTCCGACCGTGAGATTCCCATCCTACGACTACTATAACCCAAGAGTTACCTTTCTTATGGTAACAGACTCTTCTGCAGCTGAGGTGGGTTCCTTTCCCCTCTATCTAAGTTTAGAAATACCCAGATCAAAATTATCCCATTCATAAACTGTTTTTCCAGTTTTTCTTTAATTTTGTATGTATCTGTTTCTTTTCTTTCGTGTCTTAGGAAAGCCATAAGTCATGTGCGGACAGACTATATGGGGATTCGGGATAATGCCCAGTAGGGCCACCGAAATAGCCGCATGAATATACCAGTAAATTGTTGTATGATTTTATAATATTTTCTTAAAAAAGCAACACTTTGAGAGTCGTGATTTAAGCACTTTAAAGCATTGTCGTAAATACCCTACATCCGTATATAGTGCTTCTAGTAGAAGTCAATTCCTTATACATACTAAACGATAAATAACAAAACTAAGGGTCTTTATTTCTTATAGAGATAGTGTGAATATATTTGGATGAATCTATAAAGGGACCAGCAGCAACGTTCAAAGTTCTAGAGATTATTATTATTATTATTATTATAGCTTTTATATAGCGCTACTTTCATGCTTATATCGCATGCTCAGAGCGCTTTGGTCCAATCTCATTTGTGGACCGGTGGGGGGGGGGGGGTATCTGTGCTGCCTTTAGGCGCTCAGTAAACACAACTCTGCCCGAGTCGGTTGTCGAACCTCGAGCCCCCTTCTAGGTAGCCAAGCCAAGCCAAGTTCAAGGGCACTTGGCCTCTCGATCACGCTTCCCAGTCTCCAGTCACGCACGAATTCTTATTGGTTAGATGGAGTTGTCGCATGACTCGAGTTGGCCCTCTACGAAGTCCTTCAAAAATCACAATTATCTTGAACAGTGTAGCGATGCGTTGATTGAAATCAAAATGAAAAAGAATTGAAAAAAGAAGAAGCAGAAAACAAGTCAGATAAAAAGAAACTATTGCTGGAATCCTGTGGAAAACCAAAAATGTAGTAAAATTATTTGTTTTCTTACAAGCACCAGAGATTCACCAACCTTATGACGACAGCATAATGAATGAACAAGCTCAGCGCCATGGCAAACTCTATTACCAAGAAGATAAAGACTTAAGTGAAATACAAAGTGGCTTGGTAAAATACGAAACAATCTTAACGGAATCTGATTTACTGAACGTAAGGATATTAACGGTTAACAAGCTGGGTGTCACGTGACCATTACAAAAACCAAAACTCTTAACCGGAGTTTTTTGTTTCCCTTTTGGCCTAATGGACCTCATTCACCAATCGTAAACAAACAACATTTAGCCACGTGGTGCTCTATCTCTTCTATATCATTTACGATCTCGTGTTTTAATTCATGATGGTTGTCACGTGACAGTTTTTTCCGTTGCTTTACCAATAAGATCACGTGACTAAATGTTGTTTGTTTACGATTGGTGAATGAGGTCCATTATCTCCTCTAACGCCCGTTTCCACCCCGAACACCGCGTTGAAGCTTTGAAGCGTTGCTTGACCACAGCGATCACAGCACGTTTTATCTTTTTTCTCTGCAGGTCAGTTTGCTGTACCACAGGACAGAGCAAGAACGTGACCCAGATCGTTTCATATTGAAACATTTAGTGTTACAGAGCACAGCGCCTCTGCCAGCAGAACTATTGTAAGAGTGAAACTGTAAAGCTGAATTATGTATGTCCAGTATTTTTTTTTACGTTGACTGAATGTATTGCATATCTAACACATTTCAAAAAGCGATGAAGGAACACAATGGATAGGATTGTTTAGACAAACCAATACATCGAGATAAGACGAATTAGTCTTCAACACTTTCAATTAAGCTGCATGACCCTTGTGGAATGAATTTACAAGATTAAAGAAAACTGGGGAGTGAGGTGGACGAGTGGTTAAGCGCTTGGCTTCCGAACCTTGGGTCCTAGGTTCGAATTTCGGTGTAGACTGGAATTTAGAATTTTGGGATTTTTTAGGGCGCCCTTGAGTCCACCCAGCTTTAATGGGTATCTGAGAATTTGGGTAAAGTAAAGGCCGTTGGTCGTTGTGCTGGCCACATGACACCCTGCTCGTTAACCGTTGGCCGAAAAAACAGATGAACTTAACATCATCTGCTCTGTAGACCGCGTGATCTGAAAGGGGATCTTAACTTTTAAAGATAACTGGGAAGGACTTTCAAAAAATAATTTCTGAAGCCGTGAAGCTTAACGAATATCCCCAACTATTCCATTTTACTATGAGAGAACGATAAACGACTTAACATGTAAAATTAAATGTAAGTTAAATCTAGTCAAACAAGAACTTTTTTTTTCAATAATTCACGGAACATGCTTGCGAATCTCGTACGATGAATGCAGATCTCGAGAGAAGCATCATACCAAATAAACTGAGATGCTACAGAAAATTTCTAGTTATGACTTACAAAGACCGCACCACAAACCAAGAGATTAGAAACAGGATTATTAAAGCAATTGGACCCCTCAGTGACCTGCTAACTACTGTAAAAAAAAAAAAAAAACGCAAGTTTAAACGCTATGAACTTATCACAAGGTTCCCAGGGCTTGCAAAAATTTTCTTTAAGGGGACAGTACCAGGAAAAAGAAGAAGAAGAGTCAGACAAAGAAATACGGACATCCAAAGAATAAAAAAAACAGAGAATAGTGGAGAAAGACGGTCAAAGGATCGTGTGTGGTGCCCTAACAGTTAAACAGACTAAGGGATAGGTGAAGGTAAGGTTATATACCTCTTGTTTTTTATTTTAATGTGTATAAAATAATACTATACGTACCCAATCCTCAAAACAAGCTATATTGCTACACCGGATACACCAAAATACGTATTATTTAAAATTATCCGCCTTAGTTAAAAACCTCCAATACAAATTTGTGTTGTTTCTACTTTCAGACCAAAGGAGTATAAAGGTCACGTGTGGACGTTTGAGTTTGTGTCGAATAAGACAGACTTCTGTCTGTGTGTTCATATTGTAATAACGCCCGAATCGACCCTGAGGTGGATGGTACTCCCTGTGGCTGGGTGGGGCCAGAAATATTATGTCGTCACGTTCCAGTAAGTTGTCGTCCTTGTTTATGTAATGTTCGCTTATTGACTGGTAGTCTAACAGCTTGGTCTGCAGTAGCTGTGGCGCAATATGCAGTTTGCAACTTCGTTTGAGTTGTCATGAGAAACAATGCAACCATTCTTAATCATCGAAGTGGATGACATTGCCAATAATACATAGTCTAAATAACAATCTACAAAGCAGGTAAGAATAAACAGCCCACTCATGTATCCAGGTTATATTGTGAAAGTACCTACTACCGATGCCACTCGTCATGGTAGGCTTGAACACTGACCACTGACGTGACAGCCTATGGTCAGGGGAGATCAATAGCTTGTTGCAAAGTTACATGTCTGACGTACGCACCTATGATGTGGCACAGAGTTTTGGTTTCCACTACCCACAGGTTGAAACATTTAATTCAATTAAATCGTTTTGCGACAATGAAACCCAGGATAAAATTATGTTACAAACTAAAAACTAATTCGCTCTGGATCCAATGCCTTTTGTTAACATTGTGTGAAGGGGTATCTGGGAGAATGTTTCCTTGCTGCCTTAAGGCATGCACAGCTTAACTCGACTGGAGATTCGAACTTGCTCCCCCCATGATGTTCAATCCACTCATCCACACAATTTAAAAGGAAGACTGCCTGGACTGTCATTTGAAGGTTTTTAAGGCTTCGTTTGACACATTCCCTCTGGCTTCTACCGTCGTCCTGAGGTAGATTTGGCTAGGATGTTATTATCTTCAGAATCTGAAGGAACATCTGAAACATTTAAAACATTTAACAAACAAAATCATTTTTTAATTTAAAAAATTACAATCTAGGCCTACATATTATGCTTTGTATCCCAAACCCGAGCATAATTTATATAATTTTAGTTGAAATATTAATCAATTCTATTGTTTATTAATTTTTAAAAAGAAAAACATTAAAAGATCTAGACTTAAAAAGACGATGCGCAAAATATTCCTGTACATTAATTTATTAAACTCGTGAATCAGTGAGACCTTACATTCGGAAATTCCCGAAAGCGATAGTTCTTTCAAAACCGATGTTAGATCTAGACCTAGAACTAGTTCTCTAGCCAAAGTTAAATTAATTTTTCTTAATTAGAACAATAATAGTGGTAAAACTAATGCATGTGACCAACGATCTAGTAATTCTATACTCACAGATACCCATCAACTGTTCAATTTCCAACAAAATCGTCCTTGCCGTTTTTTCAAACCCGTGTCTAAATACCACCAAGGTTTCATAACGTTCTGACTTGGATAGAGTTATTGTAATAGAAGATGCATTCATCTAAAAGTATAAATTGCCTGACACAAGGTTTGTGTTATGATTCATCTCCAACCTAGCGTTGACACTAAGCCCGCTTTCACATTTTGTTTACAGCTACGCCCCTTCCATAACAGTGATAGCCGTCAAGGAATGTACTGTGAACATAAAAATCAGGCATACTAACTCGAAGAAAACAGTGACCAAGTTTGGGAAAACTGTGGTGGATAGTGCTGAGATGCTGACAATATTACTCAAAAGGTCGGCTGTAGTGATAGTATAATGCCAAACATCATGACATGCATAAGATAAGATTTGAACAAAAGATTTTATAAGGGGTTATCATTAACAGTGCCTTCCAAGATATCATGTGGCCAGCACAACGACAAACAACTTTTACTTTATTTCCCAACGTATGTCACGTAACCAAAAGAGTTGGCCTGATTCTATGGACTCCTGAAAATACCAAATCTCAATATCTCAGTGTTAGAATAGGGATTCGAACTCGGGCTCCATTGGTTCGGAAGCCTAACGGTTCGCCACTCAGCAACTAAGCCCCATAACATGTTCAAACGTTCATAACTTAGATTAACTTTTAAAAATTTTTGTTCTTTTACCAATTTCATTCAAATTAATATTTTCACATAGCGCATTCAAGTCAGCATTGTATCTGTTAGTATTGCATCATTAAATTTGTTTGCAGCTATAAACACATTAAAATAAACAATAAAATAGTATCGTTGTTGTTGTATTATTAGTAGTGTCATATTAAAATGTTCTAAATATAAATTTATCATTACAATAAATGTTTAATATTGTTTATTTTGTATTTATCATTCTTGACAGGAATGAGGCATATAACTTAGGAATGTGTGAAAATGTCATTACTCCCGTTGGTACTTTAACAGGTGTCACAGTTTTTTTTTATCAAAGATAATTTGAATAAAGTATCTATCTATCTATCTAGATAATTTGAATAAACTATCTGTTTATTTATCTATCTATCTATCTATCTATATAATTTGAATAAACTATCTATCTATCTATCTATCTATCTATCTATTTATCTGTCTGTCTGTCTGTCTGTGTCTGTTTTTTTATATATTAAATCTAATATGTCGAAATAGAAATACCAAAACAATAATTTTTAAAAGAAAATTAACTTTCCGACTGAACTGAACATGTAACGTAAAGATAACCATTTCAAAGAAGGAATTTTGCTTTTAGAAAAAAATCTGAATAACATATTATCGATAGCTACATTTCTGACTTATATTATAAGACACACAAAATTATAATTGATTTTTCCCCTTACGGGGGCCACTAAAAATCAACTTATTGATGTGAACTTCTCATATAATATTTGAGTTGTATTAGGCCCACTGCCCATGCGAAATGAACTACGCATACCAAGAGTTGCGATGACATTGAGGCCGATGCGAGAAAAGCACAGACAGGGACGTCCTCGTATAACTTGGCGACAAACTTTCATGGAAGACTTCAGAAAAGTGGACACCAGGGTCGAGCTTCGTTAGAGGGAAACAAAATTCATTGTAGTCCCTTTAACATTGTTCACTGAGAAATTTTATGGTGATGTGGCAGGTCTGCAGCAGTATCGCCCTCTGAAAAGCGATAATTTTTTATGGAATGTTAAGGACCTTGAAGGTATCTGTTAGGTCAGTTTTCATTATCCCCCCAGTTGATCTAACAACAGGATATATTGGTATTTTGACATCTTCCATAACCGCTAAATCTCCAAGTGTAGGTTCCCATATTATCTTTGTTTTTCCCTTTTGATTTTCCTTTTATTATTTTTGGTGTCAATAAACAGTTGTCAGGCCGATAAAATCATTGAGTAAAAATAGCCCTATACCACTGTAATAAGTGATCGGTTGACTCGAGAACCTCTGTGGCGTGCATTTGTAAGAAAGAGGAATGTCCTTATTAATTAACCTTTAAAGCGCGTGTGGTAGTTTAGCCTCTAAACATCAGAATTGTAATTCCCTTTTGTATGCACTCATTGTTAAACAGCTCAGCACTTTAAGGGTTAAGTTATGTGTCAAAGCCAGGTGTTGCTGTATTAATTTTGCAAATTGGTTAGGGCGACCATTGGTAGGCAGATTCTGATAAAGATGAAACATCTTGCCATTATGTGTTCAATTGACTCACTACGCAATTTATAGATGCTCAATCGTTATTATCAAAATCAAAACCGACACCAGTATCTGGGAAAAAAGTGGCACTGGATAGATCCACTTGGAGAGCGAGAATAAAGGAAGGCTCCCGGATGGCAGATATCATACTCAACAGTAGTAGAAAGAAGGATGAAAATACAACGGCGCCTAGTGATTACATATGTCCAACCTGTGACCGAGACTGTGCATCAAGGATTGGCCTCTTTAGTCACACAAGAAGTTGCAAAGGGAAAAGATCGTCTCTCGAGACGTAAAATGGAACAGACAAACAGACATTGTTATTATTATGGAAATGAATCAATTTTCATTCTCTGGCACTGCCAGGGTCGAGCTTCGTCTAAGGGAAAAAAAATCAAGTATCTGTTTTTATTACAATTATTTTAATATTATTCTTGCTGTTATTATTAACTTATTTTAAAACATTATCTTCAACAGGGACGTATATATTGGGTAACCAACCTATTGGTGTTGTACACGGAAGTTGCTATCAACACTATACCGTCGTAAGCGATTGCAGGACTCCTGATGAAAGTCAACTAGCTTTTGGCCGCAAAGAAATGGTCTCAGGTAACAGGTTACCTATACAGCATGGAGCAGTGGCGTCAAGTGGGGTCCCAACTGAGAGGGTTTTTTTTACATTAAACATTAAGCAAAATGCCCCTAATTGGTAAAAAAAAAATCCTAGCTTCGCCCCTGCCATGGAGTTTGTGCGTGTTTCGGATGTAATCATGTGTAAGTGTAATCAAATAAATGATGAAATGCTGATCAAACCACGAGGTGCTCTGTCCTAGTTAACGGCTGTGAAACAGGAAGAAAGAGTAACATCTTGTTAAGATCAATTGTTTCGTTTGTGCTTCTGCCAGGGCCGGATTCAAGTATGCGGAGGCCTCGAGACAGGAAGCGTTAAAACAAATAAAATTTTAATATCTGAAACCAAAAATGATGAACTATCAAAACACAGTTTCAATATACACATGAATTAAGCATGATATAATATAGTCTATGGTCGTGCGGTTTGAGCGTTGGACTGTCGTTCGGTTAATCAATGGTCCCAGATTCAAACCCTGCCCGCTAGGACTAGGAAGTAGATTATCTTTAACTCTGAAGGGAAATCCGAAACATGTCAAACATTTTACAAATAAACATTATTCTATTTTAGATTTTTTTTTTAAGTACAGCCAGCCAAAGTTTTGTCTTAAAAAATCTGGGCCCGCACCTAAAAAGAAACTTTGCCCACCACTGAATAAGACCAAATAAAAATTTGCAAGCATTTTTTTAGCACTGTGGTGTCAACTTTTCAGCCTTTTTCCTTTATAGTTCCAAGTGACTTGTAGTATTTAATGGAGACATTACACCTTGGAATCGTTGATTCTGTTTAAAAAAACAAAAAACGATAATTATCACATGTTTTTCTCAGACATGGCACCTCCGGTGGAGAGCTACGGCCGAGAGTTTATCACCCTCCCAAAGAACATGAGCAAGCTGGCCCGCTACATGGCCCTGGCCTCGGAGGCCAGTACCGCAGTCGATGTTTCTTCAATGAAAACGGCAACTGTATTGATAAACCCTGGAGATTTTCAATACGTAAGTAGACTCATGACCCAACGTAGACACTCGAGTTTTTCAATACGGAAAAAAAATGTTCCCCTTTCAGACCTTGTGCTCTATAAGATAGAGGATGATCATCTGTTTCTGTGGATTGCGGTTTACGAGGGTGTCATGTGGCCAGCACAACGACCGACCGCCTTTACTTTTCCCCAACTAATGTCAGGTACCCATTGGAGCTGGGTGGACTCAAAGGCGCCCAAAGATACCGAAATAAAAAAAAATACCAGCCTTCTCCAGGATTCGAGCCCGGGACACCCGATTCGGAAGTCAAGCGCTTTACCGCTAAGCCACCAGGCCTCCTTCAGTACGGAAAAGTGACCAGATATTTGGGGGAGCGAAGGCGGGACACATGTTGATCAAGGTACGTAAAAAACAAAGGCCAGGCTTAGATTTGTTCAAACATGATGGCAACAACTTCGACGTGAGTAGAACACACCGCTTTGTAAACACACATTCAGTATCCATAGTAAGTTTGCCTAAATACACGATAATTTAAATAATTGCAAGATTTTCTGAAACCTTTTTTAGGATACATCATCTTTCTGTGCGATCTCAAAGCGTTAACCTGTCGAGTAAACCTCTCTTCTAAATTTTCTATAAATTATCGTACAATTTTTGCGATTGTGTAACCAAACTGTATGCGTAATCCTTTAAGGAGTACCCTTTGCAGTAACAAAGAGAAAGGAAAAATTATCTGTGGTGTATGTACACATGTAGACGGAGATAACATTGTGGTTATTGAAATATTTTAGTTACATCCCCTTAAATTCGATTGTAGAGATAGTGCATATCTCATGCCAAACATCGTACATGCATAAGATAAGATTTAAACTAAGATTTATAAGGATTATCATCATCATCAGTGCCTTGAAGATCAAGATATCATGTGGTCAGCACAATGACCACCAACCTTTACTTCAATCCCCAACGTATGTCAAGTACCCAATAGAGTTGGCTGGACACAGTGGACAAAAGAAATGGCTGGACGCTGTTGACAATAGAGTCGGGTAGACAATAGAGTTGGCTGGACACTGTGGCCTCCGGAAAATACCAAACCTCAAAATCAAAGGGTTTAACAAGAATTCGAACTCGAGTCCATCGGTTCAGACATACTACATTTGTGATATATCTTTATTATTTTTTATATCATTATAAGAGTTTATGCAGCCTAGTTCGAAGATGACCACTTTTTTTCATCCAGTGGGCTGGGGCCTTTGCAACTGGGTTTTGTGCCTCCTCGTGTGGTTGGTGAGACCTATGTGAGCCCGGAATGATCGGCTGCACACTCGGCAGGTTATTCCAGCTGGAGCTAGTGTCGTTGGCCGTGCTTTTTTTTTCTCTGACGCCTTTCCTCTGCCAGCGCTGAAAGTAGATTATTATAATATTCTTATCTTAAAATAATGATGCATCGTATAACAGCGTTGGCATCTCTTTAATTTTTGGTTTAGATAGTAGTGAGCTTCATGCCCACCAAGATCTCTAGCTCAAAGGCAATTCTCCTAGTCCTTGTAGCATCGTCTTTGTGCAACAAAGTTTACCTTAGCGATGTCTCTCCAGCTCTGGTCTACATCGTGCCCGTCAATTTATACTATTTCGATTACATTTTATGGTAAGTTGACATACCGTAAATAAATCATCAAATTAAAATATATGATGTGACGACAACGCTACCAATGTCATTCCATGGACTACGAACTCGCTAACCTCTACCCACCGTCACCATCAGGGCCCTAACAATTGCGGGGCCCTATGCGAAAACGAATGCGCCGGGCCCAGTCTGGGTAAGGATAATGTCAAGTACATTCGTCATTGCAATAAATTTTTATTCAATAAAAGCTGACATTGCCGTTTCTTTTAATCGTGCTTAGGATTGAAACCCCAAAATGACAATGTTATATATTTTTCAGGAGATTTTAAAAATCTCCACGACTTTTTCATATATTTTGCAATTACAATTTTTGCAATTTCAGGTGCCCCTAGAAAATCATAAGGGCCGCGGAAACTCTGTTATTATATATACGTTAAAAATTGGTTTAATTAAATAATTTACACCTAGAAGTAGCGCGGGGCCTATGAAAGTGCGGGGCCCACTGCGACCGCATAGGCTGCAGTGGCCTAAGTCCGGCCCTGGTCATCATATAAACACACACACACTCATAACAACTACCTACGCATTTCATGAGTCAATCTAGTCATGCATGTTAACAAGTGACTGAAACTCTTCCAACTCATCGGTATTCCTGGCTGATTCAGGCAACCCGTTTCATCTTATAACGGCAGATGGCAGTCCGGCATTATGAATTGCGGGGCTCATTTTTCTTTTTTACAATTACACTTATGACTAGATCATGATAGCAACATTTCTTACACCACATGCATAGGAAGCAACTCAAACGCAATAGGCGCCAACGGGTTAATTTAAGTTACGCCAATCGTACGATAAGCCTACACTAAATATGTTGACCCTTCCAGTCCTTTAGTTTTAAAATCCTGTGACATGAGCCATGACTGATAGTGATATACTTAATGTTATCTATATATGTCTGTCTGTCTGTCTCTCTAGTAAAAAGTGTGTACACGTTTTTTCAGCCAGATCCAATCTTGGATCAAGTTGAAACTTTGCACAATTATTCTTTGGCGTAGACAAGATATGAATAAAAAAAAATAAAAAAGTAATAATCAGTCCATTGATTACTGGTAATGAATTATTTTATTTGATGCCAGCAAGGGAAACTAATCCTACAGCATTCATTAAAATGTTTTGGGTTTTGTCCCCTTAATAAATAATTGTTCAAGTTAGTTATCCTTCACGAAAACTCCGATCAAGTTGATACTTAAAAGAATATGTGTGTATCTAATAAAAAATGAAACAATACAAAAAAATTACACAACCATTTAGCTGATTATTGGTATTTAATTATTTTGTTTGAGTTCGAATAAGGGAAATAACTTCTACATTATTGATAGATAATGTTTGAAGGGAGGCGTTCTTTCCCTTTAGATAAGCTTTGTGTTTTAAAAAAATGATTTTGTTTACAAATATTTTGCTTGTTTGGTCTCTATACTTTCTCCCCAGCATTCATTCAGTTGATTATCTGCAACATGAGGTGATATTTATAGCGTCCCGCTCTGTCAAAGAGTTTATCTTGTTGGACGATCAAACGTTAACCAAGTAAGGCCAGTTACAAAGCTTCTATCAACTTGCTCTGTCTGTCTGGTAAAAAGTGTGTACACGTTATTTCTACCACACCCAATCTCGGATTAATCTGAAATTTCGCCACAATTATTTCTGTTACCTGAAGAATCAAGAAAAAAAAAATTAACTGTTGGTAATTAACTATTTCGAATGGTACCTTAAACAAGGGGAATAAATCGCATTTGACAGGTGTGGTGGTGTAAGTGAAATTCGTCCCCGGGAGGACACTTGAGCGCCCTGAGTGAACATTCTTTAAATGCATTTGTAAAGCGATCACGTACACAAACGCGAAAGATACCCCCTTCTTTCCTGCCCCTATCACGTGTGGGCCAGACAAGGGGCAGGGTCGTAGCTCATTGAGAAAGCTACAAACTAAAGAAAAACGACTGGTAACCCTCAACTCAAGAAAACACAACGAAACTGGGAAAAAACACAGAACAGAATAGTGAGATTCATAACAAACGAATATTCATATTTGACTAGAGCAGCGGTTCTCAACCTTTTTAAGCTCGGCGGCCCCTTTTTTCGATCCCCAACTTTTCCGCGACCCCCATCAACACATAAACACACAAACAGCAATAGAACAATGCATATTTATTTTCGATGGCCTTAGGCGACCCCTGGCAAACAGTCAATCGACCCACAGGTTGAGAACCCCTGGACTAGAGTAACACCTTTAGAAAAATCACTTAATTTTGAAAGCTTTCAGGACAGAAGACTCAAAAGTAAAGTAGCAATTATACATAAAACACTGAACCATAATCTTCAAATACAGAATCAAAATTTAATAAAATACTCAGATAGACACAACGATAAAGGTACATTCCTCGTCCCATATGCTAGGACAAATTTGTACAAATGCTCCATCTTCCATAGTGCTATTAGAGCGTGGAAAGGGTTGCCTGAGCTAGCCAGAAAAGCCAGTGACTTGGCAGAATTTAAGTCATTGGTTTAAATGCATGACTAAATGCATGACGCGTAGGACGTAATCATCTTCTTTTTTTGAAGTAACGTCTGTATTATATAAGATAAGAAAAAAATGCGATTATATAAAGTAGCACTAGCCTAATGAATAGAGCCGCAGGTACATCGTGCTGACATTACCGCAGTAAGAGTTGGATACCCGGCATGACCTAAATTTATTTATTTTTAAAAAATTTTTTAAATACTTTATTTTATTTCAATTAACTAAATTTTTTTTAATTTTTTTTTTTAAGTTTTTCTTTTTTTTTCTGTTATCTCCCTTTTCGATATTACTTTGTTATTTCCCTTTTTCTTCCAACGGTACTATAAATTCCAAGACCGAAGGAGCCACATACTAAATTTACAGACGCATCCTTGGTTTATCGGAGAATCGCTTTATCAGACCAGCCACCTATTCCGGACTACTATTTCAGTGATGCCCAACCTAATTCCATCTGCGGGCCATTTTGATTTCCAACACTCGTATCGCGGACCACATGACCAAACAGATGCAAAAACGAAAAGAAACCGACTTCAAACTATAAGAAACCCGACGATCTAGTACTTAATTAAGGAGAATTTTGAAGCATATTTATACACGTAGAAAAAATAACTTCATTTCTTAACTTCAAATGTGAGCAACATTGTGGCTAGCTTTACCACCGACTCATTTTTGTCTCATATTTGGTTATTATTTTAATAAATCCACTATTCTCTAATTTAACAATCTTTAATTTGCAGCTCAAATAAAGAATGTCGCCATATTTCTATAATAATGAAGCTTAAAGTGTACTTTTAAACAGCCACACTTTCTTTTTAAAATGAATATGTTAATTACGTATTATAATGTTCCACCAAAAAGTAAAGATCCGTTCACTTTTCCTGGTGGATTCAACATTCTGACTATTATTTCATAGACGCACAAATGTTAAAGGTCATGATGCCACTTCATCAGAGAAAAAAGTGAGATCCTACTATAGAGAAAGATACATTTTACAACTTTTTTTTTTCTACACTTCGTACCGACATTTGGGAGGGTAGTCGTAACCACGTCGTGGACCGGATGCTGCCCGCGGGCCGCATTTTGGGCATCACTGTATTAATTGGATGAAAACATGAGATGTTCAAGAAATCTTGTGATTGAGAGTATTCGGGAGTATTGCGTTATTTGTTTTTAAAAATTATTTTTTACAAGTGCTTCGTGGCTTCGTGAAGAGGGCAATTCTGATTGGTACTTCACGACTATTCCCTTGACTGCCACCTCAACTTGCCACCAAGCTGTCATGAATGTCAACAACGACGCTCGCTTCGGCTGCTATATGTTCGGTTACAACAACAAGGAGCGTCAAACGGGCTACCTGCTACCCGTGAGCTACATCTCATCTCCAATCAACACTCTCGTGAGTATTATTGTCCATACCATGACGGGAGGGCTATAAATAGTTTTTAAAAGCTAGTTTTTGTTGTTGTTTATTTCAGTATACAGTGTACAGAATAAATGAAGTGTTTATAAGCTATGCATTTTTAAATCTAATTTAAGGTCTTAATTAAGAAAACTGATTTATCAATTAAAGTGTTCACTATGTTTTTAGTGCCAAATGTCTAGTCCGACGATTGGCGACCTGGTAGACAATGATTGCGATTTAATGATAGATGAAGAATGGCTGGACGGCTTAGGTAAACGTTTGGTATTGTTTCATCGTAAACGCAGTGGCGTCACTAGAGTCGGTGTCACCCGGTGCGGTAAGCTTGTGGTGTAACTCATCCCCCCCCCCCCCCCAAAAAAAAAAAAAAAAACTATTGTTAATTTTGTTTCTTTATGTTGAACAAACTGTAAGCTAATTAATTCATTGCTTTTTGAAAATATGCATTTTTCCCGATTGTGTGTCATCCGGTGCAGCCCGCAAACACCCCCCCCCTTCCGCATCCTCCTAGTGACGCTACTCTCGTAATGTAATGAATAATTAAAATAAATATCTAACAAGCAAAATATATATTAGAAAATTATTTTTTTAAAAGAGATTATATTAAGTGAATAGCAAATATTGTTCAATTGCTGCTATATCGCGCAATACTGCAAGGTTTATCTCCCATTAAGCCTCGTAAGCCTTTGCTGGCTACCCATATAAGCGTGGGAAGCGTGGTTGAGAGGCTAAATGAGCTTGAACTTGGCTTGGCTTAGCTACCTAGAAGGGGGCTCGAGGTTCGACTGAGCGCCAAAAGGCAGCATGGAAACCAACTCCTAGATACCTAGGTAAAGCTACCTATTACACTGTTGCTCACATTGTAAGGAGCGAAATTAAGCTATTTTTTTAATAGTAAAAAATATAATTGTCAAATAATCTATTAATCAAGTATTAAATGTACAGGTTTCTACCAAAATAGTTTCAGAATAATTTCATTTAGTTTTTGCTACTTTTTGGTCATGTGGCCCGTGAGACGAGTAATGGAAATTAAAATGGCCCGAGGGTCGAATTAGGTTGGGCATTACTGGATTAGCACATCTGCCCAAGGAGTTGCAATTGAGAAGTTTGACATTTTTTTTTTTTTTTTTTTTTTTTTTGCTTTTATGAAAATGCTTTTAGAAACAATTGTACCGTTAGATCCACCCAGATATTCCATTCTTTCTTCCTCCCGCCCGCCTCTCCTCCCATTTTCTCAACTGGTCCATATAAGTGATAAGATAATGGCGTATTCACTCTTTCTCTCCTAACTGACGATACCAGCGTTGATTCCAACAGAGAGTGGTAAATAATTACGGAGAGAAAGAGTTTTAAGATAGCTAAAAGCATGAAATAGTGCTAAACAAATACGATTGGTAAAAATATTATTAATCGCACAGATTTATTGTAGTTGATCTAGATCTATTGCAAATTTAGTCAAATTGCAGGATAATCCTAATATTACACTAAATATAAGCTTTTTATAACAAGTATTTTTTATGTTCCTTTTGTTTGTTGTTGTTTTTTAAATTTAGCTTGTGAACCTGAACTAGTGTACTTAAGATTGTTTACTTATTTATTTCAAGCTTCAAGCCTTCTTCCGATTATTGTTCCTTAATTTTTCTCATAGGTTTTTCCTTAGGTCCCCTAGCGCGTGCCCATATTTCTTCATACCGATTTCTTTATTTCCTACTGTATTTCATGGCCAGCCTAACTCTTTCTCTCCGTAGTTATTCTCCACGTTTCAACGGGATTCCTTATTTTCGTCAGTATTATTTCACTCCCCTGTTATGATTAAGCCTCATTGTTTGTTATCAGAAAATGTTTTATTTGGTATAGAAATAAAGGGGACTGCATAATCTTTTTTTAATATAAGACAAAGTCAAGTTTATAAATGTCAAACATTAATTTCATTTAATGAGCTCAAATCAAAGATGGTGTCGTAAATTAGCAGAAAAAGGGTTAACCCGAACAGCCGTCAAATGTCACTGGTAAATTTTTGTTTTTATGTCTACAGACAATGACAAAGACCAGAGAACAGATGAGGACTTAGGTGTACGTGAGTATTGAAGAGAAGTTGGCAACACTTTTTACACCAGGAGGGCCAATTAGTCTATTTTTTTTTTTTTTTGTTTAAAAATAAAATTTGGTATAGAGTTTATTAACATTAACTACAGAGTGAGACCTTTATGAATATTAAACTTATTGTGATATCCAAATTTGGCTTCAAATTTTTCCAAATGTGGCTAGAAAATGTTACAAAGTTATTGTGTTTTTTTGTTGTTGTTTTTTGTGGCCATTGCAAAGCTTATATCAACTCTCTCACTCTCTCTGTCTGTCTTATAGAAAGTTTGTACATGTTGTTTCCGTATGCCGGATCAAGATGAAATTTTGTACAATTATTTCTTTTACAAAACTACACAAGAATTAATTTAAATAAAACGGAGTTCGTATTGAAATTCTTTTTTAAAAACAACATTTGAATCAGTATTCTATTCAATGAGCTAGTTAATAAATGGAAAGTGTATTTTATAATGATCTATTGACACTTTTACCATTGTGACCTTAGATGCAAATTTTCTGTACCAATGCGCGAATCTATGAATGAAGCTTGAGTCATTAATGAAGAAGTTCATGACCTTTACCTCCCCTGAAGTTTTTAATTGAAAAGTGGTGTAATTTTTATGTTTTGTTTTTTTTTTTAAAATCTGCTTGCATATATAATTTTAAATATTAGATGGTTCACTTTCGTAAATGAAAAAAGTAGCCTTTGCATCAGCACTTTGAATGATCTAAAATATTACGATGTCCGATTTTCATTTTCTCTTCATAGTTTCTGAGATCTAAACGGGACGGACGGACCAACGGACAGACAGGCCACACAAAACTAATAGCGTCTTTTCCCTTTTCGGGGGGCCGCCAAAAAAACAATAAGTTAATAAACTTTTGGTAACTAATTATGCGGTTTCGTTTCTTGAACGAAAAAGGGAATGAAATTATACTTGATTGAAATGGTGGTATAAGCTCAATTTGTCCCCTTATAGGTCGTCGTCTGACTCTTAGTGAACACAAACCTGAGAAATGGGACGAGACTATAGAAACAATAGATAACTATACCATCTTCCAATTCATAAGCTCTCCACTAGCACTCTCCATGTTGGCTTGAGAAGCCTGAGAAGTCTTGAGCCATTCGTCCGAATTCAGATCGTTAGCCCTTTATATTTTATAAATGCTTTTTTATTGTCTAGATCTATTAAAATTTTAATTTTAACTGACCCAAACTAATTGATACAACTATTATTAATATAAGGTATTTTTTTTTTAATTTTCTAATTGTCTCTTTCTTAGATCATGGTTACTGGAACGAGTGGACGAGCTGGGTCTGCACCAAAAACTGTTCTGACGCTAACATTTATAGGTATAGGTCAGTTTCAAATGTCGTAAAATCTAGAGCTACACAATGTTGAGTTATAATGACAATAAAGACTCCTTGCAAACTTTTTTTTTACATTTATAATTTTTTTTCTGTTTTTTTTTTCACTAAGTTGTCTGAGGGCAAGTTTTGACTATATATTGGGGTCTCTGGGTAAAAAAGAAAGTATGAGAACCTCTGGAGTAGAAGACTGAACAATATGTGTGTGACGACATCCTAATTTTAATGAACCACAAAACATCGGAGTAACAAACTCGACTAGCTTTCTTTTCTATTAATACAGCACTTTATTTTCTATCTAGTTTCTACCTCACAACCTACACTAACAGGCCTAGCCGCTCAACTGCGCTTCTGCAATCCTGACCTCTCGTTACCCCGTTAGGCTGACCCATTCAACCGCTGGACAGGTACAGAACAGGGGCGTAGCTTAAGGGTGACACTCATGCTCCACGACATACACCAAGATCCTTTCACAACAACCCTACCGGATCATTTGGGTACCGGCCCACAGGGCATTTGCCCAAATGCCAATACAGCCAGTCCGCCCCTGAAGACCGTACTATCATGCTTATGCAAATAAAATAACAATTATTCAGCCACATACCTGTGACAAGTAGAGGTGCCTGAGCCGAAGTACAGGCGAACCTGAAACTTCGACTCCAACGCCAGAGTCCAAGACAATAATAATTGGTGTGGTAAAAGTGGACCTATGTCTAGCCATTCATCGTGTAGCTAATCATTATCAGATCTTATTCCTATTGTTGAGTTGCAGCACTTTAATTAACAATAATTTAATTGATTTCAGGGCCTGTGATAACCCTGCACCGTCAAGCAGGGGAAGGCACTGCACTGGAACGAACTTGGAAAAACTTCCGGAAATGTGTCATCTGAACATGTCATGCCCTGGCCGTGAGTTCAGGTTTTTCATGCCTAATTACTTTCTTTTATTTGTCTCCTGAAGCCTAGGGGAGTGCAAAGCCTATGTAATCAGGACTATTTGCTTATCTTTTTTTGTTTTTCTGAATAGTGGGGTCTGGTGGCTGTGTGGTTAAGCGCTTGGCTTCCGAACCTGAGGTCCCTGGTTCGAATCTCGGTGAAGACTGGGATTTTGAATTTCGGGCTTTTCAGGGCGCCCCCGAGTCCACCCAACCTGACTTAAGTTAGGGAAAGTAAAGGCTGTTGGTCGTTGTGCTAACATCCTGCACATTAACCTTTGGCCAAAGAAACATTATTTTAACTCTTAACATCATCTGCCCCATAGATCGCAAGGTCTGAAAGGAGAAACTTTTTTTTTTTAATCTGAATAGTTTATTTGTTTTTTTTTTTATAACTTTTGGTTTGGTGTATTCTTTACTGAATGTATTAATGCAATTTTGCGTTTTTATATTTGTCCTGTAAAAGTGATTTTACTGTGTTTCTTTGATTAAATATGACTATTTATTTGTTATGTCATAAATCCCAATGCTGCTGTTGCGTCTGATCTTTTCTTTTCTTCAGTTGAGAAGTCCCAGACATCAGAACATAAAAATTGTTTGTTTATTTCGTATATTTAGAAATTAGCATTTCAGTTTTTACAAAATAGATTTCTTTACATGTGTCATTGTGTCAGAAGTGGAGTGCGTGTGAGGTAGTTGGCTTACTGAGGGGGTAGGGTAGGAGAGGGGTGATGGTGGTATTTGAGCGTTTCATGGACTGAGTTTAGGAAAATTAATTGGTTAACTGTTGAACAAAAGTAATTAAATGCTTGGACCTGATTGATGTGAGCTTAAAACGGGTATTCACAATCTCTAAATTTTCTTTTTAGTATTGGCCCACCTCTGAGTTTTGCGTTGAACATGAATTATCCTTATAATCTTCCTTTTTTGTTTTTAGTATGTCCTGACTTTAAATGGGGCGAGCACTGTGCGGGAGATTGCCCCAAATGCATAGACGTTTGCGACAAGTTCAGCGGTGAATGCAGTAATTGTCAATCAGGCTACAAGGATCCCAAAAATTCTTGCCAATTGAGTAAGTCTTTGTGTCATAACGTACTAATTATTATTTTCCCGGTTTCAAACGATACAAGCCAACGCGAAGGTACCCTGGTAACAATGCAGGGGGTACCAAGTCACACAGGAGTGGCTGGCAATACCGTTGCAGGCTCAACAGTCCACCAGGGAGGGAGTATTCCACCTACTTATTATTTTCACGGTTTCAAACGATACAAGCCAAAGCTAAGGTACCCTGGTAACAATGCAGGGGGTACCAAGTCACACAGGAGTGGCTGGCACTACCGTTGCAGACTCAACGGTCCAACAGGGAGGGGCGTAATCCACCTACCGAGCAGACTGTGAGTTTTCATCATGGTTAGTCGTTGAGCTGGCCACATGACACCCTCTTTAACCATGGGCCATAGAAACAGATGACCTTTACATCATCTTCCCCATAGGTCGCAAGGTCTGAAAGGGGAACTTTCCTCTTTACTTTTCTATAGTGAGTGAACTTGTCTTACTAGTACAAAGAATAACTTATCCTCAACCCTACTCTCCTACTCGAGCTTCGTACCTGGCTCCTTCTGTCAACGGATGCGCTAAGATGAATCACTGATTTTTTTTTTGGTTTCTTCTTGAATCCTTGCAAGATCTCTTGTGAAAAAAAAAACAAGCGAAATTCGCACATGGATGCATCTGTTTAAGACTGTCTAATAGTACAGCTTTCTTTACATTGATCCCTTGGTAAATATTGCAAAGCTCTTGACTGAAACTTACAGGGGAAGAGAAAGACATACATTTAGTCCCTAGGTAAATTTAAATTTATTTTTGTATTACTTTAAAAAATCTAAACGGTCAAACTATAGTTTTCGCCATGTGGCCAACGAGCTAGTGATTCTTTTCTCAGCGATATACATCAACTGTTAAATTTCTAGGAAAATCGTTAGAGCCGTTTTCGAAATCAGTTTTCGTCCACCCCGGTTCCTCCAAGAAGGAGAGAATTAAGTAGATGTGGGAAGTGTGGTCGAGGGGATAAGTACACTTGAGCTTAGCTTGGCGAGGCTCGAGGTTCGACACCTGACTCGGGCAGAGTTATTTTCTGAGCACCTAAAGGCAGCACGAAGAACCTTCTCTCAGAGACCACCTTCCTCTCACTGGTCTACAAATGAGATTGGACCACAGCACCCTGACCATGCTATAAGCATGACAGTAGCGCTATAAAAAAAGCAGTATATTTATTTAAATAGAGGCATTGTAAAAAAAAATGCAACGGGAGATAATTAAATGTATTAAGTTTCTCACTTTTTTGTTTGCCCCTGTTTGAGCTCAGAGTGTTTCAAAAGTGAATTTGGAATGAACTGTACCGGAAGTTGTGAAGAAAAATGTGGCAGTGATTGTTTGGAGTCTGTGGAAGGAACGTGTCCAGGTCAGCAAGACCGCCAAACTAGTATCTTATATATAAGGCTAATTTTAAGATATCACTCTATATGTATTTAATCATGACATATTAATTATGGCCTCTTTCAAAAGCGATTATGAATCATCTCATAAATGAGATGAATACCTGCGCGTTAGAAACTGTCGGAGGAGTTTACGCTATCCACGGTTGTAAATTTCTACATCTTCATGCAGCTGGTGTCCATAGAGTTTGGTATTAGTGGCGTCGCCTATTCAGCCTGTGTGCTGTCCGCTGCTTTTAGGGTCGCAGGCACCTGATCTTTCTCAGGGTTAAATCCCCACGTCTTTCCGTGTTTGCTGTAGCTTCAAGAAAGTAGAGTCTTGAATTCAGAATTTTCTTTCTCAAAGATCGTCGACAGTGGAATATATTTGAGCCTCTGTCTTCAACAGGATAGCCCTATAATTTAAAAAAGAAAAAAAAAATGACTAACTCTAACGGCTACCTGACATTTGTTGGGGAAAAGTAATGGATGTTGGTCTCAACTTGATCCGACAATGGGTGTGAGAGAAATAACGTGTACAGACATTTTACTAGTCAGATACTGTGAGCTGATATAAACTTAGCCTACTAAAAAAAAATCATCCTCAAGTATTCAAATGTAAATTCAAATAGGGGAAAAAAAACAGTTTCTGCTCAAGACTGGTTTTAAAAATTCTGTAAAGTACATACATTCTCTCGTGCTATTAAAGCATGGAATGGGTTGCCTGTGTCAGCCAGGAAAACCAGTGACTTAGCATTGATTAACATGTATGACTAGATTGGACTTAGGAACTCGCGTAGGAAACATTTATTTTGTTTTGTGAAGTAACGTCTGTATTTTATAATATGGGATAAGAAAATGCCTTCGATGTCGGCATATAATTGCCAATCCTACGGTTGATATCACAATAAATATTATTACTATTATTTTTTTTTATTACTTATTACTATTACTATTACGAATAGTAGTAGTAGTATGTCAGAAACGAATGATTATTCATTCTCTGGAACTGCCAGCGTCGAGTTTCGTCAAAATTCATTGTAGTCGCTTTATCAGTTTCCACTGAGGAATTTTCTGGTGATGAGGCAGGTCTGCAGCAGTACCGCCCTCTAACAGGCAACGAGAATGTTTCTAGGAATGTTAGTGGCCTTGGACGTATTTGTGAGGTCAGTTGATATTATCCCCTCGGTCGATATAACAACGCGGTATGTTATTTAGATAACGAGCATAAACGCTTAATCTCCAAGCCTAGGTTCCCATATTTTAATTGTCATTATTTTTTTTCTATCAGAGCAAATGTTTTTTTTTAATTAATTAAATTTAAATCAACAGAAAACATAACAGACTTATACATCTACCTCATGATTATGCCTCTGATACCCATAATGTCATATTTAATATTTAGGTAAGTTGTGGTTTAGTAATTACATTATTTATTTTAGTGTAGTCTTCGATTTGCTATATAATTATCCTGACAAAGGGGCTAGACATCCTGATAAGGAGGCAAGAAGTCCTGACAAGAGGGCTAGATATCATGACAAATGGGCTAGAAATGTTGACGAAGAGGTTAGACATCTTAACAAGGGGGTAAGATATCCTCACACGGAGGCTAGACATCCTGACAAAGGGACTAGACATCCTTAAAGGAGACTGGATATCATGACAAGGATGCTAGACGTGACGGGAAGGGGGGCTAAGCTGATCAATTGCACCAATGTTTCGAAACTTAAATTATTTTTTTTTTTTTTTTTTTTTTTTAAATGTAAAGCGACAAATTCTAGAGGCGTGGAAAGCACGAAATTCACACCGTTATTTTGTTACAAAGCTTATATCAACTCACTCGCCTGTCTGTTTGGTAAAATGTTTGCACTGAACCTTTGCACACGCTTCTATCACACCCAATCTCGGATCAAGCTGAAATTTCGCACAACTATTTCTGTTACATGCCAGCACTTGTATATATATATATATATATATATATACACGTCTGAAAAGCGATCACCCAGATACCCCTTTCTTTCTCCTCTACACCTTCCCAACTTGTATAGACAAATGATGGGATCATGGCGTATAGAGAAAGCTAAATGAATCAAAATTGCGCTTAAACAAAAATATTAGGTAATAATATTTCAAATAACACAGGTTTATTATTGATAGTCTAGAATCTATTACAAATTTTATTACATGACAAATCCAAACTAATTGATACAACTACGCTTAATATAAGCTTTGTTTTTTACTTTTTTAAAAGTATTTTTTTGTATTTTGTTTGTTTATTGTTTTTATTTTCTTTGCGATAAACATCTGCAACAGTATGGACTCAAAACATGTTAAAGACATGTCAGAACTGTTAAATTTCTCGCGACTGGCGTATATCGATATGTTGACAAATCTGTCACAAAAAAAAAGATTCAAGCCAAATAAAAAAAAATAAAATAAAAAATATACAAAGCTTATCTGATGGGAAGAACCACACAATGACTGCTATATATCTAAATACAGCAAGGATTAAGTAGCCTACCTTCTTCTATGTAAAACAAAATTAATTAATTACCCTAATTCATTCACTAATTTTTTCATTGATTCGTGTATTTTTATCAACTAGAAATAACGTGTACAAATTGTGTAAACAGACAGACATACGGACAGACGGAGATAGTTAGTATATGCTTTGTAAAAATATACCCGATAAGCCGTCTTACATGAGACGCTCACGTGGCTTACAGACGTGTCTGCGTTGCATGTACCTCAAGTGTCCCTCGTACAATTGTATTGGTCAATGTTGTCTCTTTGGCTACGTAACCAACTTTGATTTGCTATTTTTATAATGATAATTAGTGACCTCTAGACGTCGGGAAAAAATATTTCACAGATTGCAAGAACAATTAGATATCGGTTCGGTGTGTCCAATCTGCTGCTTCTCCACTGCTGTTCTTCAAGAACCTTGTCTAGCATCTTCATCATCGTCATCATCATCACTATTATCATCATCATCATCATCAAAATCTTCATCATCATGATCATCATCATTGTCATCGTCATTATCACTATTACCACCACCACCATAATCATCATCATCGTCATCGTCATCCTCATCAAAATAATCACCATCATCATCATCATCATAATCATCATAATCACCATCAACATCACCATCAACATCACCATCAACATCACCATCAACATCACCATCAACATCATCATCATATTCATCATCATCCGTCCTTTGACTTTTGTCATAGGGGTGCTGTGAAAGTTCGTGTGACCAAATCTAGTATACAAAAACACAAATCACTTTTAAAGACGTATTAACGTTTTTTCCCGAGTTCGAATCTCTGTAAAGACCATCTACGAACTACTATTTCTGAAAAAAAAAAAAAAAAAAACAAGATTACAAAGACGGCCCCGTCTGATCCATATTGGATCCGCCTATTAGCAAGGAATATTCAAGACATGATTGTCCGAAGTAATACTATTTTAAAGATTCATTTGGCGTTGTACAAATATTTATACATCTTTCGGATGTTCCTTCAATTTCTGAGAAACAACAACAACTAAGCCTTGCAGTTTTAACCATTGCTAAGTAAATTTTTATTCCAAACATATTTGTAAAGCATATGGGGAAAAAAACAAGGAACGCCGGGAAGGAAATCGTGTTATTATTTTAATGTTTTATTTTTTTCCTTTAAAATTGTTTTCTTCAACCCTGAACCACTGTGGCAGCCTACAGATCTCTCCCTAACTGAGCCCAGTCGTTACAGAAAGCCTAAGCACTGACCTGCAACGTCACAACCTGTGGGGGCAGTTTAGATCAACAGTTTGTTACGACGTGGCAACGAGTTATTAGTCTCCACTGCCCATAGGTCGTGACGTCACATATTAGTTGTTGGGGCCTTCAATTTTACGAATGGTCTCACCCTAACCCACTGCAGGCTAAGATGTCTCGAATGCGATGGCCTTGTTCAGACTGTCTTGAGGTCAGCTATAGATGACTGTTGAATTTCAATCAATTACTCTGCAAGCGTTTGAGTTTTATTGTTCGGGTGTATTCAATGTAGTTGATCACAATACAGAATAAACAAACCATCTATTTAGCGAGTGAAGAGATGTGGTCAAAACTGATGAACAGTTCATAATATATTTATTCCAAGAAAAGACCACAGTAAAAGTCTCTATAAAATAAACACGTCTTTACCCTAGAGAATTCTATCGCTAACTGATTTCCAGTCTCTAACCCAAAATATCCCAAGCGTCACTAGTCCCGTTCAATATACGTCTTCTATGGTGCGTCGCTAAATAACTTATACTATAAACAAGGTGTCTAACACGAAAAAATCGGATAAACACAGATTTACTGTCTTGTGATACACCCGGAGGGAGGGAGGGCGCAGAGACTCGATACTGTCCTGTCACCGTTGGTATAATGTAATCACGAAATCTCAGAACTACAATGTTAAAATGTGTGTTCTAGAAAATCTAGAATCTATACAGTTCCCCCTTTCAGATGTAAAGGTTATCTGTTTCTGTGGCCCATGGTTAACGAGCAGTGTCATGTGACCAGCACAACGACCAACCGCCTTTACTTTTCCCCAACTGAAGAGATAAAAAGAGATATAATTGTACATAAATATGAAAGTTGTTTTTTTTTTCTTTATACAATTTTATTTGTCTAACCTTTAGGAGAAAATCGAGCGAAATTGTAACCAAAATGGAGTCAGAAGCTGATTTTATTGAACGGTCATCTTCCAATGAAATTCCTACGAACTCAACAACCAAGTTTATAAATTCGCAGTTTTAATAGAATGGATCATTTTAAATAGTCTCTTAGCGTGTTCCAAGCAGTCGACTTTATGTTTGCTGCTGCATGATTATAAGATAATATCTGGGCTTTTGCGTTCATATGTGATTCCTATTTTCACAAGTTTTTCTATGATGGAAAGGGACAGTAACTCTTTCAAACTATTAAGTAGGACGTCCATTATCCGGATGAATTGGGAACAGGGATCTATCCGGAAAATCAATCATCTGGATAACTGAATGCGGAATATTATAAATATTGTTATTGTGTTTGTTATTCAAAGAATGATTACTGTAAAACAGAAACGATTTTCTTGTATAAAATACTTTCATCAACATTGTCTATGTGTGCAGCAGATTGTCATTGAACGTTTCGATATTTGTTTTCTACATTAAAAAACATGATATTAATCTGAGTGCATTTTTTGTTGTTTAGTTGTTGCTGGTGGTGGTTTATTTTTTATTGGGCCGGACGTACACATAAAAACGTGTACACACAAAAACATGCACACAAACAAACAAAGCCGGGTTTTAGTAAGTAATGGCCCTGGGCTAGACTTTTATGGATGTGTTTATCTTTTTAGGCTTCGACGATAAAGCTACTAGATCTAGATAGATCTATATCTTCAAGAGTCTATATCTTGTCTAGATCTAGATTCTATATATATTCTATATTCTGGATCTAGTCTAGACCTATTAAGTAAATAGAGTCTAAAGCGATGATGATCAGGATTAGTAGGCCAACTAGTGGTTTATAGTTTATTAGCCTATTCTGTACGCATGGGAAACTGTTTAGTTGTGCAGGCCCTACTACGTCTACTCTAATATATTAATCGAAATTGTTGGGAAGAAGTAGGTATCTGGGAGCAGTGGCTTATTGGGGAGGGCGAGAATGCGGTCCGCTTCGGTCTACACCATTTTGGGGGTGACAACCAAGTTGGAAAAATTATAATTTGGCAAAAGCGGACACATTGAAAAAGATAATAATAAAATCTCGAGATATATCTTGGAGCAGTGGCGTCACTAGGGGGAGGGGGTGTAAGGGGTGCGGTCCGCACCAGTCGACACCATTTAGGGGGTGACAACCAATTTGGAAAAATTACAATTTGGTAAAAGCAGACACATGGGAAAATATAATAATAAAATCTCTACATACATCTTGATGGTAGTTTAAGTGTAAATGATACAGCACAACGTTACACCATTTAAAGTATAACAAAAGAAACCTGTACATCTGATGTTAAGTCTGTTTATAATTTTAATTAAGTATTAGTGTAAAATGTGCAATAACAATTGAATAAATGTATTAAGATTGGGATTTTGCATATGAGTAAAAATCAATAAAAGTAGGTAATCATCTTACACTGTATCGGGAGGTTTCCATGCTGATCTTAGGTGATCACTTAACGCTACTCTGCTTATTCCAGAAGTTAGAAGAGTCTTATCAAAGACGACGTGTTTCACTGTTTGCTTTTATGTGAAAAAATAACGCCAAATTTCTTTAAACGATCAAAACATTTATGAATTTGATAAGGGCCGCCTCTGAGATTGTGTGATATTGCAAACTCTCTTTTTAATCTTGTTATGTGTAGTATGTGATCCCCCTTCTAGATATTTTGCATAAAGAGTTATGGCCACACATATGGGGCACACCTTGAGTGCCAAGATGGTTGAATAAAGAATCTTGTTTACATCGTGAAAGTTTGATTTCAGTTAAAATCTCTATTTTAACAAGAATCTTTTCGCAACCTTACGACACGAAGAACTTAAATAAAGAAAACATAAAGAAACTAGAACAGACACAAAAAAAAGCAGTGAGATTCATAACAAACGAATATTCACATTTGACTAGAGTAAAACCTTTAGTAGAATCACTAAATTTAGAAAGCCTTCAGGATACAATACTTAAAAAGTAAACTAGCAATTAAACATAAAACACTGAACCATAATCTTCAAAAAAAAAAAAAAAAAACTAAATAAAATAGAAAGACACACAGATAAAGGCACATTCCTCGTCCCACATGCTAGGACAAATTTGTACAAATGCTCCTTCTTCCCTAGTGCGATTAAAGCATGGGAATGGGTTACCTGAGCTAGCCAGGAAAACCAGTGGCTTGGCAGAATTTAAGTCATTGGTTAACAGGTATGACTAAATTGACCTACGAACACCCGTAGGACGTAATCATCTTCTTCTTCTTTTTTAAGTAACGTCTGTATTTTATAAGATAATTTAAGATAAATATTTCGAACTAATTTTACCGCAACTTTTTTATGCACCGGAAGTTAAATGAAATTTAAAAAAAAAAAGATAAAGTAAGTATTAGATCAATAAATATAATAATAAAATGATCATATTACTAAAATTTACAAGATCTAATAATTTATTAAATATGTCAGTGAGATACGCTATAGTTTAAAGAGCTATCTAAATATATGCACGATTTAAAACAACTAACCATACCTATAATATACCAATAGAAAAGCGAAACCTAGTGACATAATTTAGCAGAAACAGATAGAGAGGCATATTTATTATTTCTCATTCCATACGCTAGACAAGAAAAAGTTTATGGAAGTGCTCCTTCTTCAAAGCTAGTGCCATTAGAGATTGGACTGGGTTGCCTATATCAGCCAGGAAAATCAACGACTTAGCAGAGTTTAATTAAATGATTAACATTCATGACTAGATTGACATATGAAATGAATAGGGTGCATTTATCTTCTGTTTTTGAATATATAAAGGAGTCTATGATTGGCACTAAATATTTATAATTAGAATCTTTCTATTTACTTTCAAAAGTTGAATAGTATCTTCAGAGTTCAAACTTTAATTCTTATCTGACTTGGGTATAACAAGATTACATATTTGTATAAGAATCTTAGAATGATCTGTTCAGTAGAAATTACTGTGATAGTAAGTGTATGTGTTTTGAGTAGCTGGTAGTGCAGTGTGTGTGAGCCTGTGTATGAAATGACCAGTGGACCTTGAGTGTACATGGTTGAGTGAACAGCAGTGTGTCAGGACTGCGTGTAAAAGGAGCTCAGTCTAGAGAACGAGTGGCTGGAGTAAAGAACATAAATAGAGACTAATAAAAACATTATGTTTCCTTTTGGATGTGTTGTTTAAGTGTGCCTATTACAATTACTGTGTAGTCGTCCTAGAATACATTGCGATGGTGGGGTCCATGAATATAAATTAAATAACATTAGATCTATTAGAATATTTTCTTGAAATAGTACGCTTCAATTATACTAACAAAAGGGCTTATATTTAATTTTATAAACTTTATATAACTAAATAATAATTTCATGTACTCTTTTGAAAATTATAATAATAATAATTATTATTAAAAATAACGATTTAATTTAAAGGTCGCCAAATTATAATCACTATTAACACTATTTACTTCCCTTTGTTTTTTTATCCCTAGTCATGTTGTGGATTACTTGCCCTTTGCTCATATTTTCTTACATACTATGCATAAAGGGTAAGCATGAAGTCTCATTTCTCACTCCCAAAGGTTATCTTACACTTTTCACAGCCTAAATGTGGAATGTGCTCAAAAGTTGTGAAAAATTGTTCAAAGCACAAGTCAAATATATTTTTTATCAGACTAAAATTTCCAACGAAATTTTATGGTTGGTTTAGCACTTTTGGTAGAACGACGCGCCGATAGAGCAAATGTCGTAGGTGTCAGATCAATACTGTCATTTCTCTAATTTCTCTAATCCAATAACAATTACAATGTAAGAATGTTTAGTTTTACTATAATGTTTTAAAATAATAGTAGGAATCCTTTGTTTCTTTACATTGCAATACTTATTCCAATTACTTTACGTTGTAGAGTACCCTTTTCAGACCTTGCGATCTACAGGGCAGATGATGTAAAGGTCATCTGTTACTGTAGCAGGCGGTTAACGAGGATGTCATGTAGCCAGCACAACAAGCAACCGCTTTTTCCTTCCCCAAATAATGAACAGGTACAAATTAGAGTCGGGTTTTGGTGTCCTAACAATCCATTCTAAATCTCTGCATTCTTCAAGATTCAAAACCGAGATTCTTTGGTACGAAAGTCCTTTGTAGCTTTTATGATGTAAAAAGGTGATCTTTTCTTCGGCCCACCGTTAACGAGGGTGTCATGTGGCCAGCACAACGACCAACCGCCTTTACTTTTACCCAACTAATATCAGGTACACATCAGAGCCCTGGGTGGGGACTCAAGAGGCGACGAAAATAAAAAATCCCAGTCCTCACCGGGATTCGAACCCGGGATTTCCTGTTTAGAAGCTAAACGCTTCACAGCTCAGCCACAGCGCATCCTGAGTGATGTGAATTTATAGAACTATTCTTTTACCATTTTAAAATGAAAGGATATTTTTCGGCTTGATCAAAAGAATATTGAAAGTTTTATCTTTGAGTTTGGGATCTACTCTGGTGCCGCTTTCTCTTACAAACGTGAAACTTCTTAAGTACAATATATATATATGTTATGAATTAAGTTTTTGGTTATCTGAAAGTGTTACTAGGAATATACTATGATAGCTTCAAAATCAAAAAAGTAAAATATAAAACAAGGTTTACAAGACACTTTGCGTGGAAACACAAACACAAAATCTGTCCCACGTAGTGGTCCACCGAGAGTCTTCACCTGGATTCGAACACGGGACTTCAGGTTCCAAGTACTTTACCCCTCAGCCATAGCATCTCCATATATTCATGTATATTTATGTGTGCGTTTATATAAATAAATAAATAAATATATATATATATATGAAATCCAATTGACAGGACAATTTGGTGATCTTTATCTGATAGCATTTTGTAGTAACGTCACGTGGCCAGATGTAGTACTGACATTGACATCACTATCTTCTAAGACTATCCAAGTGAGTTTGTTTGTTTTTTTTCTGTTTTTTTTTCCTTCTTGATCGTAAAGAGAAAGTTATAAAGCAAACGATGTAAAAGTCGTTAAGTCTCTGTGACCAACTGTTAACGAGGGTGTCATGTGTCCAGCACAACGACCAACCGCCTTTACTTCCCCCCCCCCCCAACTAATGTCAGGAGGAGCCATGAAGTTCCTTGGTCGAGATTTGAACCCAGGACCTCCGGTTTGGAAGCCAAGCGTTTTACAGCTCAGCCACCGCGCCTCCATCACAAAAGTAACTGAGTTCAACATTTATATAGAGAAATATGTCCACCCAGAAGGTTCCAGGTTTTGCTCACTCCGATCATGTGACTTGAGTAGAGGTATTTTAATCATGTTTCTATAATTATGGTGGGAAGCGTGGTCGAGAGGCCAAGTGCACTTGAACTTGGCTTGGCTTGACTACCTAGAAGGGGGCTCGAGGTTCGACACCCGACTGAGCGCCTACAGGCAGCACGGAAAACCAACTCCTAGATACCCCCTCCTCCCACTGGTCCACAAATGAGAATGCTATAAGCATGAAAGTAGCACACTATAAAAGCTATAATAATAATAACAACGCCATTAATTTGTGTTTGCGTCATTTTATTATTTCCATTCAGGTCAGTGTAAAGAAAAATACAAATGAGATAGACTCGTTTGAGGTCTCCAAAAGCACCCCCACAGAACACATTTTTAGCGCCAGGCAAATGTTTGTATCTACTTGTTGTTATCTTGTCACCGTTGTATATATCTCGTAACTAGACAAACATTTTAAAATGTATCTTTTTACGACAACTAGTATACGCCGCTATTTTCAGGAAGTATTCATAATATACAAATAAACCTAGTGACATACTTTAACAGAAACAGAGAGAGAGGCATATTTATTATTTCTTCTTATCTTATCTTATATAATACAGACGTTACTTAAAAAAAGAAGATGATTACGTCCTACGCGTCATGCTTTTAGTCATGCATTCTGACAAGTCACTGGTTTTCCCGGCTGGCTCAGGCAACCCATTCCATGCTCTAATAGCACTAGGGAAGAAGGAGTATTTGTACAACTTTGTCCTAGCATATGGGACGAGGAATGTGCCTTTATCTTTGAGTCTTTCTGAGTATTTTATAAAATTTTGTTTTTGTATTTAAAGATTATGGTTCAGTGTTTTATGTATAATTGCTACTTTACTTTTAAGTCTTATATCCTGAAGGCTTTCTAAATTTAGTGATTTTACTAAATATGACTGTGCTTTCGTGAGTAGGAACAACGGACAGGGGTCGCCATTGTTATCCCAATGTTTGCAAACAAAGCTTACAGCCATCTTGCAAAGATAGAGAGCATCATCGTTGATGACATTTTCCCCAGACAAATGAGCCTGATAGAAATATACAGTTACCTGATGCAGGAATTTTAACTACATTGAAAGCTCTGTTGACTCCACGAAATATATGTGAAGCGGTGGCCATAGTTAGAAACTAAGGGCAACACGAAGAGCAACACATAGGGGCTAAATCACCGTGGACAGAATTTAGTGTAACTAGTGATAATGGCCTACGCAAGCCAATTATCACTTTAATAATTCTTTTTACAAGCCGAGTTTACAGTAAGAATACACAAAAGGTGCATGTATATTACAGTTGTAGATCTCATCTTTGTTCAAGTTTCGGTTTAGAGATGGATGCATAAAGTACCGTAGTTAAAAAGTGTAGCACAAAGTTGTGTTGAGGACGTTGACTATAATGATTATGTAGCTTAAAACCTATGGCCACATTACAAGATCTACGGGGCTCGCAAAGACCTTCCTTCAGGGAACAGTGCCAGGTAAAGAAGAAGAGGCAGACAGAAAAAGCGATGGGAGGACAACATTAAAGAATGGATTGGCCTGCCATTGAGAGAGGTTCTAAACAAGGCAAAAAAAAAAAAAAAAGGAGGAAAGGAGAAAGACGGTCGACGAATCTTGCTTGGTGCCCCAACGGTCCAACAGACTAAGGGATAGGTAAAGGTAAAGGTAAAAAAAGCTGTTCTTTAATGTCTTTACTTGGTCATGCCAAACTGGAAGTTGCTAGACTTGAGAGATAATGTAGTCTCGCTATAAAAAGATGTGCGATTCCTTTGGTTCTGAAGATTTAGGATGAATGCGGTGTTTCACATGACCACGCAAACCCAGTAGCGACATGCTGGTGTCACAGCATAATTTGAGTATCACTGTGACTTGCAGTGGTCAGTGTTCACTAACAGCACTTTGTGTTCATGCTTTACGTGAGAGTCTCGGTCTGAATCTCGCCACGTGGTCAGACAGAAAGTCCTTACTTGGTCCTCAGAGAAGAAGGACGTATGTTTTTAGGAATTCTATTGCATAGAGTGTATTGTTACTAAAAATCATTGTGAAATGATTCTTGAAACATTGTTTATTGCCTGGACTTGCCTGTGTATTATTATTTTATACTTATATACTCTCAACAATTTCATTTTACTGTTGTTGTTTTTTTTTTTCCTTTTCAGAGTTTTTTACAGAAATATAACTATAGTCTTACAAGGTAGTGGTCCTTTTGGGGCATCTCTTTTCGTTGCAAGCTTTGGTTCCATGGCGTCATGTCTGCTGCTGCCGGTGAACTACTGGGGTAGATGGTACCTTTTCTCCAACATACGGTAATGACTACGTTCTGGTAAAAAGATAAGACTTACCTATTCTCAAATTCATTAGAAGTACTAGGTGACCAAACCTCGCTCGGCCGTAAAAAAGCATAAGGAGGGGCGATATACCCGAAGTCATTTCGGAAATATTTTTTTTCACCAAGCTTATATCAACTCACTTTGTCTGTCCCTCTGTCTGTCTGGTAAAAAAAAATAGAACATGTTTTTATCCCATTTCCATTTCTCGGATCAAGTTCAAACTTTGCATAATTATTCATAGTCGATAACAATAGACGAATTAATAAAAAAAAAATTAACCAATCAGTTAATTGTTTAGAACTAATGAATTAATTTAATTTATTTAGCAGAAAGGGAGATAAGCCAGGTGATTTTCTGATAAATGGCTATACTTAGCGGTTACTTCTCTTATATAAGTTTATGTTTTTAAAAGGTATTGTATTTTTTTTTTAAAGTTTATATCAACTCACAATGTCTGTTTTTCTGTCTGTCTGTCTGACTGACTGACTGTCTGTCCGGTAAAACGTGTGTACACGTTATTCTCCAACAAACATTATCAGATCAGGTTGAAACTTCGCTAAATTAGGCCTACTGATTAGTATGTATTAAGTTTATTAATTATTAGTAATTAATTATTTTATTTGATATTGAATAGTGAAAACTGTTAAATTATTGCTAGATAATGTTTTAAAAACGGAGTTCTTCTTATTTAGATAAGCTTTTTATCTTAATTATTTATAATTATATTATACATATATATATATATATATAATTATTATATATATATTGCTTGTTTGTAATGACTAAAATGGATGATAGGGTAAAGACTACATAGTTACTTTAGTGTTCTGTTAGTTCTCAATGTAATAGTACAAGGCGATTAGAATAGAAAGTCTCTCAAGTCCCCACAGCACTGAAGAAAAAAAACAACTCACGTCGTGTCGTTTTAAATCTTTTGCGTAAACTATTGGCCTATTAATGGCTTGGAAGAAAGTCTTTGCCTTGTAACTTTTCGTATGGTTACGTTTAGACAGTTAATATTGTGACATATGTTCCCCCCCCCCCCCCCCATACGGGATACGTTCCTTGCCCAGCGTGACTGTCGGACTATAAGAAGTTCACACCGGCATTCGCAAGAACATCGCTGCTTGTAGTGCAGTCTTGCCACCGTGTGTCCACGATGGCGTGCAAACATCTTTGGTTAAAGCGTTCAAGAAGTCTAAGTTGCTTTCTCTAGAGTACTCATGTCTCAGAGAAGAATTATTTCTTCTACCTTACTTAGACTTTGACTTAGGTCCTCTAGCGCAGTTCGGCGCATTGGGCGGCAAGCTGTCTCCACAAAGATCTGTCACTGGCAATGTCTGTACCTGACAACACAAAAATCAATTTAAAAAAAATTAACCAATTAGTTAATTAACTATTTGTTCTCAATTATTTTGTTTGGTATCTCAAACAAGGGAAATAATTTCTACTTGACTTCAGTCGTGGTAAGAGCTGAATTAGTCCCCTTTATAGGTCATGGTCTGAGTCTTAGTGAACATAACATGAAAAAGAAAAGGACGAGACTATAGAAACAATAGATAACTATCTTCCATGTTCATAAACTCTCCATTAGCAGAGTGGTTTCCGTGTTGGTTTGAAAAGCCTGAAAAGGCTTGAGCGTGAGTTCGATTTTTTGTCGTTCCCCTTTTTTTAAAAATTTTTGTAAATGCTTTTTTATTGTTAGTCTAGAGTCTAGATCTTTGACAAAGTTAATTACATGGCTGATCTAAACTAATTGATGCAGCCAGATTTTTTGTTTTTTTTTGTAAATAAAATTAGGTGCCGGTATTCAGTGATCGATCGCCTAACTTTAAACTACCAATAAATTTATAATAAACGTGAAAATACAAGAAAAGTTACAGTTTCTCCACACACTGAAAAAGGTGCTGGTACGCCGTACCGGTGCGTATCGTCACAAAAAAAAATGCACTGGATGCAATTATGCTTAATATAAGCTTTGTTTTTTAAAAAAGTATTTTCTTGTTTAAATATATCATCAGGAAATCTCCAATCTTTTTGACTGTCGTTTCGAATGCAGAGTATTCACATATCCGTTCACTTGAGCTACAAGAATTTAATCGAAGATTGAGAAGGTAAATTCTATTTATACAAGAGCGTAAATGCGTTCTTCTACTTCTTCGTTCTCATGTTTATGTTGGAGCGTTTACTGAACTCCAACATAGATGAGGTTGCGTGTCAATGTGTTATGTGCCAAGAGACCCATTGACTCCAGACTTCAGCCTGCTTTTCTTTCTGGGTGTACTCCCATAGCCTTTGATCATCCAAGATCATCTGCAAGCAGGTGTTTATTTTCGGAGTTGTCTCTCCTAGATGAACTGTTATCCCTAGCTAACGAGCTTCATCTACCCGGGTTTAGAGTTAGAGCGCCCTATACTTGCTTTTTGCAATCATTTCCCTGGATTTCTGAGATGTTTTTAGTAAATAGTCTAACCACTGGAATACTTCACCTCATCCTCCAGGACTGCAAACCAGTTGGTCCACGGCTGTTTATTTGCTATTCACAGCTTGCTCTTATATCTAAGGGTCCTTTCCCTATCCGACACCTGGGGACGCGCTTGGTGGTAGATCCCCCAAGAGTTATATTCTAATATACTGGTGTTTGGCTTAAAACCTCTTGGCTATCTATCAAAGGAGTTGGAGTTGCATATTTTTTTTAGCGCTATGCCAAACTAATTTATTAGTTAGCTAGTTAAGATGAGGAGGTAAGGTGACTGAGTGGTTAAGTGCTTGACTTTCGAACGGTGAAGACTGGAATTTAACATTTCGGCGTTTTTAAGGAGTCCTTGAGTTCGCCCAACTCTAATGGTTCCTTGAATTTAGATGGGGTAAGTAAGGCGGTTGGTCGTTGCGCTGGCCACATGACACCCTTCTAGTTAACCGTGGGCAAAAGAAACAGGTGGGCCTTAACATCATCTGCCCCATAGATCGCAATGTCTGAAAAGGAAACTTAAATTGTCATGATCGCCAGGTTCTCTTAAAACGACCCACATTTCAACTCTTCCCTCTAATAAAAATTTAACACTTGAATTCTAGGATCTGCTACGTTCAAATTGAACGGCCTGCCCTTTCTTTATCTCTCTGTCTTTTTTCTCATTGCCCCTCTCTCTCTCTCTCTTTCTCTAATATTCTCTCTCTTTCTCTAATTCTCTCTCTTTCTCTAATATTCTCTCTCTCTTTCTCTAATTCTCTCTCTTTTTCTAATTCTCTTTCTCTAATTCTCTCTCTTTCTCTAATTCTCTCTCTTTCTCTAATTCTCTCTTTCTCTAATTCTCTCTTTCTCTAATTCTCTCTCTTTCTCTAATTCTCTCTCTTTCTCTAATTTTCTCTCTTTCTCTAATTCTCTCTCTTTCTCTAATTCTCTCTCTTTCTCTATTTCTCTCTTTCTCTAATTCTCTCTCTTTCTCTAATTCTCTCTCTTTCTCTAATTCTCTCTCTTTAATTCTCTCTCTTTCTCTATTTCTCTCTCTTTCTCTATTTCTCTCTCTTTCTCTATTTCTCTCTCTTTCTCTATTTCTCTCTCTTTCTCTCTCTTTCTCTCTTTCTCTCTCTTTCTCTATTTCTCTCTCTTTCTCTCATGAGAGAAATAAAGAGACAGAAAGAGAGAGAGATAATGAGAGAGAGAGAGAGAGAGAGATGAGAGAAAGCTAGGGAGATAAAGAAAGGGCAGGCCTATCCACATGAACGTTGCAGATACTAGAATGCTAAAGAATAAGTACAAAGTAACAACCATTTAGGTGAAATACCGAAAATTAAATTTAAAGGTTTAATCATTATCATCATCATCAAACTCCATTTGAGTGAGGGCTTGAGAGGCTCAAACTCTCTCTTGCAAAAACCCTGGACAAAAGCCCTGCTGTCTTGAGTAGTGCATAAAAGTCGCCATACAGGTCGACAATTTTTTGGTTTCCCACACCTGTCGAGACGGAGATCAGCAAGTCTGGGGCAGTTAAACAGAATATGAGGCACGGTTTCCTCTCCATCCCCGCAGCGGGGGCACCGTGAATCAATATTTGGCCATAGCCGTGAGAAATATGAGCCAACAGGACAATGGCCTGTCCTGCACTGTGCTATAATAGCTTGCTCAGGCCTGGACAGCCTCCAACACGGGGAAGTGCGGCCAGGGCGCCTCATGCGCTCCCAGACTCACATGCTTTTTGGGACTTGTCCCAGCACTCAAACCACTTTTCCATTTCTGTTTTTTGAATTATAGAAAGGTTTTATAGAAAGACTGAGAATCTTTCCAAACCCTTTAGTATCGAGGTCATACGAACCTGTGGATACAATTTCTTGCGAATCCGTTTGGCGGTTCCTGGTATGTCTTGATAGATGAATGAATGAATGGTTTGGCAACCATCTAGAAATTTATGAAGCATTGTTTTATATGTAGATTTATAGATATAATAGATATATGTATGTTTTCACAGGTTTGAAATAATCGAAAGATTTATAACGAACCGTACGTCCATTGTTAACAAGTAGTTGTTTTTAACTATTCTGTTGTTGTTTTTTTTTTATAAATAAGTTTCTGTTCATAACAATTTTTTTTTAAATTATTCTGATTATAACTATCTCGCTTATAATTATTATAATTCTAAGTATTTTTATAAGTATATTTGTAGGGGATATAATGTTAGCAGTGGTGTGCGATGGGAGACATTTCAGCTGGGACCAATAAGTGCTCTGGGGCAAGGGCCTACAGAAACAATAACATTGTATTTAAGTAGGAAAGTTTGTATAACATTGGATCTAAGTAGAAAAGTTTGTATAACATAAGATCTAAGTAGGAAAGTTTGTATAACATAGGTAGAAAAGTTTGTATAACATAGGATCTAAGTAGGAAAGTTTGTATAACATACGATCTAAGTAGGAAAGTTTGTATAACAGAGGATCTAAGTAGGAAAGTTTGTATAACATACGATCTAAGTAGGAAAGTTTGTATAACATACGATCTAAGTAGGAAAGTTTGTATAACATACGATCTAAGTAGGAAAGTTTGTATAACATACGATCTAAGTAGGAAAGTTTGTATAACAAAGGATCTAAGTAGGAAAGTTTGTATAACATACGATCTAAGTAGGAAAGTTTGTATAACATACGATCTAAGTAGGAAAGTTTGTATAACAAAGGATCTAAGTAGGAAAGTTTGTATAACATACGATCTAAGTAGGAAAGTTTGTATAACAGAGGATCTAAGTAGGAAAGTTTGTATAACATACGATCTAAGTAGGAAAGTTTGTATAACAGAGGATCTAAGTAGGAAAGTTTGTATAACATAGGATCTAAGTAGGAAAGTTTGTATAACAGAGGATCTAAGTAGGAAAGTTTGCGATTAATTGTAAAGTGTTCAAAATGTATTTTGTTTCAATCACGGTGAAAAGTTCTGGACAATAAAATAAAAAGAGTTAGTCGCAATCTCTACCTCAGGTCAATAGACATTAGTTTCGTTTTTCTGTTTTGGACACAGATCATCTACTCTGTAGGAGTGTTTGAAAAGTAAGTGTTGCTCTTCGGTCAACATATTAAGACATATCTTTTTAGGTCTCTCACTCTTCGGTCAACATGTAAAAACATATCTTTTTTAGGTCTTTTATTCTTCGGTCATCATGTAAAGACATATGTTTCCTTATATGTATAGTGCATATCGGGCAGAAGGGGCTCGTTTGCCATATCTGACTACCCACCTCTAAATAGGTCCTATTATCGTGCATACGTTGTGCACTTTTACACCTCTAAATAGGTTTGATATTTTGATAATTACGTTAAGTTTTATTTCTACGGATGTAGGGCATCTAGATTTAATGTTAATAGAAAGTAAACTCTTTATCTTTCTACCTAATTTTTATTTCAAGTTGTAAAACATAATACGTTTTAGGAATTGTAGACTTTATTTAAACGTATCAAAATTAAGTTATGATTAACCTGTATTGCTACATTATCCTACTTTCTAATTATTATATCAGGACTACGTTTTATAGAAATAGAATAGATATCTATCTTAGGACGTAATCATCTTCTTTTTTGAAGTAACGTCTGTATTAGATAAGATAAGAAGATAATAAATATCACTGCTCTTTATTTACAAAGCGTATACCAACCCACTCAGTCTTATAATAAATTTGTACACGTTATTTCTCCCACACACAAAATCTCGGATTAAGCCGGAAATTCTGCCCAATTATTTCGTTTACGTGACAAAACAAGAATCAATTAAAAAAGTATATAAAATGCCACTGTTTATTCAAGTCTTGCTCGAGTCATGTGAAAGTTGCAGACGACCCAAAGAAAGGAACAAGTCATCTCCACCTAGTCTAGAGCAATTTACAAAAGGATTTATTTTTTCCATCTAAAGCACTCTCACCTAACAAGTGAATGCAGTAACATACTTTGGAGATTGCGACCATGCAAGAAATTGTTTTAGTCGATATTTCTTAGAAATTTCGTGTGTCATGGCGTTAGCGTGTACGAAGTTAAATAGATACGAAATTTCTAAGAAATATCGACGCTTCCTTAGAATACATAGGGCACGATCATTATAAAGAAGCGTTTGTGGAGGCGCTAGTCCATAAGTCCACGTAAGGGTGACCGGTCAAACTAGAGTTCTCCCCATGTGGCCAACGAGCTACGATATAGGCCAACAACCACTGTTAAATTTATAGGAAAATTGTTACACCTGTTTTTGAGATGAGCCGTCCAGGTTCCTTGACCCAGGTTCCGTGAAGTTCTGACTTGAATAGAGGTATTATATAAAAAAACAACAGCTATTAGTCACTTAATTATTGGTAATTAATTATTCTTAGGTTATCAACATGGGAAATTAAACCTTCGGTATTCACAGATAAGACTAAATATGTAGGGTTTCGTCCCCTTCGATAATAAATATTTTTTATACTACGCATGTTTTTCTTTGTGTTGACTACAGCCCTACATTGTTTTGGTATCTATGGAAATGATTCTTTTGGTCTGATTGTGGGAAGTCCCGCAGCCACATCGTACGCATACAGTTGCAATACTGCAAGACGCGCAAAAGCAAATACCACAGATTTTCTTTTAGGTAAGTACATCAAATCAAAAAAATAGAAAAAAATTAAAAAAAAATGGCGTAGTCAGCCATAGTGATCGGAAGTTAGACGATAACTGAGTAAATTTAAACCAATTTACTATTATGGTTTAAGATTAAGTAGTCTTCTTCCAATACACAATGACACTCCTCACTATGTTGGTACAGTCACTCATCCATTTTACAGATCTATTTCAAGAATTTTACCTGGTAATGAACATTTAATACACAACAAAATCAAAGAATCATACACAACACTTAAAAAGCTATTACATGAAAGTCTAGTGAATAGGATTAAGTGGGGGAGAGTTCTTGTGGTGACAGAATTCAAGGACACATTCATAAACCTACACAGTAAACATTTCACACCAAAAGCTAGAGAGATAAGTTATAGACTTATCTTTGGGATGACCCCTATGATTAGAAAACGGGCAAATGACAGTAAATGTAAAGTATGCCATCTTGAAAATGCGTAACAACTTTATGGATTGCTTAATTTGTATAGAAGATTTAGAGAACCACGTGGCAAAATGTTGTTTGGTTACGATTGGTGAATGAGGTCCATTACAACAGTTGGCAGAATTTGTAAATAAATACTGTTGTAACCCTATTGGCGACACGATATTGTTTACTGTGTACTATCAGCTGACATATATGACACAGGCCAGTAATACAGTTTAGCGTGATATATCGATGGACAGAGGACAGTATTGGTATGAAATTTGCAAGTGAATACGACCCGTGTTATGGTCATGTGATCAGAAGCCTTTGTGGACCAGAGACAGAGTATGTAAGGCAGTGCAATTCAAGACAGGACAGTGAGGAGACCGGGACTATTAGACGGCCATGAAGTCAATCCAGGCAGTCCTCGAGTGAAACGTACGACTCCAGGAAAAGACAGTAGAGTTTAGTACCGCAGTACGGTGATGTACAGTGTAACATTTGTGTTGCCCATTGTGTCGTATTGGGTGTTTTATTTACTCATTTTGAGATTACCAGATTATTAGGAATTCTCGTTGTCAAGTTCTTGAGTTTGATGTATTATGTGTTGACTGTTGAGTAGTGTCAACTTTCCTTGGCTGACATAGAAGAGAGTACCTGGTTGCATGCGGCCTCAGAACGAGACAGCTGGAGGTCACTCACGAAGGTCGCGGGATACACATTTGGGACTAAAAGAAAATCTGCTGCCGAGGACAAACGCAGACGGCAAAAATCTAAATCGACCACTGCGGACAATGGTTATGCTTGCCCTTCAGGTGGCAAAATATGTAGGTCACCGCTGGGACTGCGCAGCCACGGGAAATACTGCATTCATCATTAATCTTCGGACTCGAAGACTAGCCTTATTATTATTAGTGTTTACAGAACGCATGATTAAAAGAAAGAGAGAATTGTAACAATACGGGGTCAAAATCATGGGTTCGATACCCGGTTTGAACCAAATATTTTTTATATTATTTTATGTTTATTTTCTTGTGATTAAAGATGTAAAATGGAGGTATTGTCTTTTTAAAAAAACGTGCAATACGAAAAATATCCGGCTCCTGTACCACCGGAGCAAAAGCCACCTTAACCTGCGATAGTTGTGGACGGGAATGTCTCTCCGAAATAGGGCTCCACAGCCACAAGAGGAAGTGTGCGAGATGAACCAGAGTCGTCCTACGAACTGAAGGAGGCCAACAGAATGTTGTTGTTTTTTTTTAAATAGCCACGTCAATGTTCTTAATGCTTTCTCTCCGTAATTATTTTCCCACGTTTTGAAGGAATTCTTCATGAGCTCATTACTATCTCATTACCCCTGTTATGATTGGGCTTCAATAGCTTTGTTGTTTGTTATCAGAAAATGTTGTGTTTGGTATAGAATTAAAGGGAAATGCATGCTTTTTTTATATAATTCAAAGTCAAGTTTTAAAACTTAAACATTAATTTAATTTAATGAGGTCAAAATCAACGTCAATTAGGAGAGAAAGAGTTAAGTCGAAACTTTACTTTTCACACCAAATTCCTTATCGTGACATAACCATGAGGTCAAAATCAACGATGGTATCGTCGAATGGGAGAGAAAGAGTTAAGTCAAAGCTTTACTGTTCACGCCAAATTCCTTATCTTGAGATAACAATGAGGTCAAAATCAACGATGGTATCGTCGATTAGGAGAGAAAGAGTTAAGTCAAAACTTTACTTTTTCACGCCCAATTCCTTATCGTGACATAACAATGAGCAATACTGTTATAGGACTTTTATTTTTTAGACATGTTGAGCCCCTTGGAATCCAGTGGCAAAACGTTTGTGATACTAAAACCTCTAAGGAAACTCACCCCTGCCCTTGGCTTGGTGATCGTTATTAATGTTGCCTTAGCTAAAAATAGCTTCAACGTGACCAAGGAGTCGGTGACGTCGAACGATATTGAGCTGAAGGAGATTGAATGCAAAGAGTTGGAGGTGAGTAACAGATAGGGAAATGCCGAGCAAATCGAGCTGGATATTCCGAGTCCACCTACTTTTAATGGGCACCTGACTCTAGTTGGGAAATAAACGCGGTTAGTCTTTGTGCTGACCACATGACACACTGCTCGTTAACCGTTGGCCGTAGAAGCAGAAGACCCTAGTATCATCTGCCCCGTAGGTCGAAAGGTGAAATGGAAAGTATACTTTACTTTATATTACGAGCTTACTCTCATCTAAAATGGGAATTTCAGCTCTTCTATGCTGGACCAGTGGGCATGTGCCTAAATGCCAAAATAGACAGCCTGCACCTGACCTTGAGAAACGGGAAGGGTTTAACGCAGAGGCCAGGGAGAGAGCTGATTACTCTTCGCCGACCACTCTGTCTAAAGGCTCCCCCACCCCCACAAAAAAAATTAACAAGAGAAGTGTTTCCCTAACTGTGTTCCACGGAATCCCAGTATTCCGAGAGGCCTGAATAGATGATCCGAAAACTACTGGGAAAATAACTAGCAGGCCACCACGTAAATTAACCTCTCTAAGAAAAACATAAGCAAAGTGTTTCGCTAAATACTTAGAATGTGCAAAGTTTGGGAAACACGGGACCACTGGATCGTTCGTTTTTTGCGAGACCTGAAAGTACAACAGGACGACAAGAATACATTTAAATACAGGTAGCTTCACAACAGGTAGTAATTAAAAGTATCGTCATTTTCATTAGAAAAGATTATATCAACTCATTCTGGCTGTCTGTGTGGTAAAAATTTCGAACACGTTATTTCTCCCACACCCATTCTGTAATCAAGTTGAAACTTTAAGCAATCATTAGTGGCAACTAACAAAACCTGAGTTAATTAAAAAAAAAATAAACAATTAGTCAAATAGTTATTGTTACTTGCGATCTATTGTCTTCCGAGACAGAAGAAGCCATATAGGCCATTATACATTACATTACATATACATTATACATATATATATATACATATATATATATATATAAATATATATATATATATAAATTGGTAATTAATTTAATTATTTGTTTGATATTTAAAAGGGAAATAAATACTACATTATTAAGGGATATAATTGTTAATGTTGAGTTCTTCCCTTTAGATAAGCCTTTTTAAAAAGTCTTTTATATTTGCTTGTTTATCATTTGTTGCAGCAGAAAAACTTCCAGCTCAATTTATATTATTTTCTTAACAATTGGGAAAGTTCGAACACGTTTTTTTTGTGTCTTTTTTATTCTTTTAGGGCTATTCCAAAGGTCCCTTGGTGATAAGAAGCAAATTGGCGGTTTATGTGGTTCTAATCCAGCCGTCCACTTGTGTACAGTATGATACCGTCGCTGAGCTAGACGGAGACGCGTCCATGACAACCATCGTCCCTGTGGAACTCTTCTTTGATATTTATGTCTGGAGGTATCACGACCGGCCTTAGATCCCCTAGACCAACGGTTCTCAACCTTTTTATCTCGGCGAGCCCTTTGTACGATTCCCCATTAAGATGCGTATCTCAACCGTACAATTTTTTTTCGTTCATAGGCCAAGGTAAAATAATAATCAAAATAGTCTATTTAAAAAAAAAAAACTCAGTGGTTTTCCAAATCCGGCAGTTCTCGGTATAGTTTTTCTTCTATAGGAGAGTTCGGGCCTCTTGATATAATATGCAGCTTTGAAGGACATAGTCAGGATTCGCTGGTGATGCTCCACAAGATTATAATGGACTAGAAAATGATGGCGCATCGTCAATTTCTTCACGACGTGCTAAAATCTTCACCATTGAAATATTGTTTGATCCCGCAATGGAGCTAACCAACGGGTTTTATGGACAGTCATTTCCAAATATTTATGCTGCGACAATTACAATGTTATATGCAACACCAATTTTGGAACAACAATTATATTTTTAAAAAGAAAACAAAAAGCGACCACCGGAAGTGATGACATTAGAAACTAACAATGATGTTACGCGCACTTGAAGTGTCCTCCGTATCCTGTTCTTAATATGTCTCCCCTACCTTTTATTTTATTTGATTGAAATTTCATGATTCTTAGAAATATCTCTTCCTTTAAATCCTGCTACTGACTTGGAGATGTTTACCATCTATGCTACAAATGTGCTTGTTGCAGCACATAAGGAACAACATATAATTCCGTTGAAAAACGAAAGACCAAAATTTCCGATGGTCCTAGGCGACCCCCTGACAAATGGTCATACGAACCACAAAAGGGGTCACGATCCACAGATTGAGAACCCCTGCTCAAAACGAAGTGTTCCCAAGTTCCAAAATGAAATAGAAAAATATAGAAATATACAGCGGAAAAAAATAAATAAAATGAGGCAATTTATTGAAACCCCAAAGTACTCCAAGTATGACATTGAGGACAAGTTCTTCTCTAAAGAGTCCTTTGAAAGGCCCACACTAATCGGAAGAACTTGCCGTCTGCCTAGTTTGCCTAACGCCGTTCCTGGAGGCTTACACCTACTTATTGAAGCCAACAATTTAGTTATATATAATAGAATTGACAGTGGCGTAGCTAGGGATTTGGTATCATTTGGGGGCCCAGGGTGGGGGGGGGGGCTTAACCTCTTTGGGGGCCCTGTATTTTGTGTAATATATAATATTCACTGTCAAAAAAATAATTCCAACACTCAGTTGGGGGACCTCTCAAGTGGGGGCCCAGGGGGGATTTACAAATTCCCCCCCTCCCCCATCCCAGCTACTCCACTGAGGATTGATATGCTATATTAAAAAAAAGGAAAGTTTCGAAAATGGAGATTTACATACGTGGTGGAAAGCTATACATAGATAGCTCTTTGATAAATCCCGTGTAAAAAAAAATTAAAGAAGTGCTCTTAAGCTAGGTAGGCCTTTATGATATAAATGGCATAATAATTTTGATGAACTTAACCTTGTCGTCCTTCCCCCCCCCCAAACTTACCATTCTCATATTAAGTTGAAATTTTGCATACTTACTCATAGTCGATAACAATACACGAATTAAATCCAAAAATGTATCTATTAACACAAATTTCCATTTGGACAATAAAGATTTTTTTTTTTTTTATTATTATTATTGAATCATTTAGTGCTAAGTAATTAATTTTGTTTTATATAGCAGAATGTGAGCAAAACCTTGTAAGTTTCAGATAGATGGCAGTAATTAGCGGCTCTTTCCCTTAGATAAGTTTTGTTTTTTGATTGGTGTATTCCTTTCCTTTTTTTTTTCTATTCCTTGTTTAATGTTTAGCACACCAGGATTTGGTAAGATTGTGATAAAGCATTACATGACATTGATACTGCCTAAAAACATGGAAACTCTCATTAGACTTAATGAGCTTCCATTGGATGAGCAGTAAGTTGGTGTAGAACAAATGATATGTAAGTTAACGTAGAACAAATGATATGTAAGTTATGTAGAACAAATGATATGTAAGTTGGTGTAGAACAAATGATCTGTAAGTTGATGTAGAACAAATGATCTGTAAGTTAATGTAGAACAAAAGATCTGTAAGATTATGTAGAACAAATGATCTGTAAGTTAACGTAGAACAAATGATCTGTAAATTGATGTAGAACAAATATACAGTAAGTAGATGTAGAACAAATATACAGTAAGTTGATGTAGAACAGCGGTTCTCAACCTTTTTAGCTTTTTACAATTCTTCACGTATTTGCAACCCCCAACAGTAAATTATTTTTGTTCATAAGTATGATGTTACAAAAGTATAATTTTATGCCTAATGAAAATATCTGATTAGCATTGCTAAAGCTTAATGTTAAATCACGGCACAATATGTCATTATTTTCTTGAAATATCTATTTCTCATTATTATGCAATCTATACTATAAATTAGAATGTAAGGCGTATGTATGTATGTATGTGACGAATAGAAATCAAAACCGTATGACCAATCTTGATAAAACTTGGCAGGAATGTTCACTATCTCTTTACATATTTTTAGTTCTTGAATTCTAGTATCCTTTACGTCGAATTAGAAGCCCCCCCCCCCCCCAGGTCTCTTTCTCGTTCTTTCTCTTCTTATGGTTCTCTATCTTTCCTCTCTCTCTCTCTCTCTCTCTCTCTCTCTCTCTCTCTCTGAAAACACGTCCTCTATCTTTTTTCTTTTGCTTAAATTCTGCGCATCGTAATGCTGTCCCACATAGACTTTTGACTTAAATTGGCACGTCCCTCAATATAACGGCCCTACTCACAAAAGTTCGGATACTGGAAACACCCACACCCACACCCACACACACACCCACACACACACCCACACACCCACACCCACACCCACACCCACACACCCACACACACACCCACACCCACACCCACACCCACACCCACACACCCACACCCACACCCACACCCACACCCACACACACACACCCACACCCACACACCCACACCCACACACACACACACACACCCACACCCACACACACACACACACCCACACACACACCCACACACACACACACACCCACACACACACACACTAGTGACTTAAACGTTTCTTTGATGTTGGGGACCTGGATGGTCAGGTCAGATGTTAACCTGGTGCATCGTCGCTACTAAGAGAATCGACCCGGTTCGGAGGTCCGTAGTTTGAATCCTAGTTGAGGGTTATCTATACTACAACTAATTTTCTTTCCCTTCTACTCTTGCAACTGTACTCTAAGTGTTGCTATGACAACTGTCGAGTTTAATAAATAAATAAAAAAGTACCTTGCGATAGGGCGGATGATATGAACCTTTTCATTTGGTCCAAGGTTAACGAGAGTCTCATGTGGCCAACACAACGACGGACCGCCTGGGTGGACTCAAGGGCGCAGTAAAAATACCGAAATTAAAAATCTTCATCTGGATTTTAACCTGGGAGACCCGGTTCAGAAATGTTTCACCACTCAGCCACCGCGCCTCTTGTTTACTTCCTCCAATTTTTAACATAAAAGTTTTGTTTCTGGTACTGCAGCACTAAAACGGAAAAGGAAACAATCTCATCCTGGGAGTTGGTGGGAATCCCGTTAGATGCCGGGCTCTACGAGCTGTACAGTACCCCTGTTATCTACTTCGGCTGCTACGTCTACGGCTACGCCAAGGGAAGTGGCTATATGCAAGTGGCTGGCTACATGAATGGGAGGATTTATGATGTAAGTATTCATGATAAAATATTTTGGCAACAAAGTGGTGCGACACCGGTCTAACTATAACAATAGTACAAAAGTAGAAATGTTAGACTATGTAAATATGTAACAAGAAAAACATTAAAAATACTTTTTTTTTTTTTTTTTTTTTAAAGACAATACCTGCTTTATACAATTTAAAGAGCGATTTTTTTTTCACTTAATAACTAATAAAAGTTAGAGTTTAACAAAATGGAACATGTGTTGCTCCGCTCCTCCCCCCCCCCCCTTTTATTTCATACGTTTAACTCAAGCTACTCTGTCAACAGCGCACAGAACCACGCATATATGTTACAAACCCGAAGAGTAACATCTTATTCTAAGCAATATATGACACCATAATGATGTAACAATGGGGGCCAGCACAGAACGACCAAACGCCTTTATTTTTCCCGCAATACCAGGATTGTGCAATAAACTTTGGTCGATTCAGCGGCGCCCTAAAAATCACGAAATATTAAATCCCTGTCTCCACCGAGATTCAAATCCAGGGACAACAGGTTCGGAAGCCAAGCGATTAACAACTCATCCACCGCCCGCCCCCCCAAGACAAAACATTGATGATACAATAATTGATAGATTTCGATCTGTTTAAAGTAGAACTATAGAGCAGAACAGGGGCGTAGCTAGGGTGGGGGAGGATGGGGAGAAATTGAAAATCAAGTGGGGGCCCCAGAATGAGTTTTTTTTTTACCATTAAATATTAAATATTACGCAAAATGTAGGGGCACCCAAAGAGGTCAAGCCCTCGAGTCCCCAAATGATGGAAAAATTCCTAGCTACGCCCCTGAGTAGAGCCACATTGAATAATTTGATTGATGCCATTCTATTAAGAAGAATCGAAACAGGATATGTGAAAAGTCTGCACCTAAACCCGGAGATTTATTGGATAATGATTGTGATGGTAAAATCGATGAAGAGATTGATAACGACCTTGGTAAGTAAAAAGGCTTTCCCTTCACATCTTGTGGTCCGTAGATCAAGTGATGTATAGCTTATCTTGTTTTTAGGGCCGGCGTTTAACGAGAGTGTCATGTGGCCCCTGCAAAGACCAACTGACTTACTTTATGAGTTGGGTGGAGACGGTGACCGGTCATTTCATCCCAGGTCATTTCTTCCTTGGTCATTTCATCCCCGGTCACTTCATTCCCGGTCATTTCATCCCCGGTCACTTCATCCCCGGTCATTTCATCCCCGGTCATTTCATCCTTGGTCACTTCATCCCCGGTCATTTCTTCCCCGGTCATTTCATCCCCGGTCATTTCATCCCCGGTCATTTCATCCCCGGTCATTTCATCCCCGGTCATTTCATCCTTGGTCACTTCATCCCCGGTCATTTCTTCCCCGGTCATTTCATCCCCGGTCATTTCATCCCCGGTCACTTCATCCCCGGTCATTTCATCCCCGGTCATTTCATCCTTGGTCACTTATTCCCTGGTCATTTCATTCTTGGCCATTTCATCCCCGGCCATTTCATCCTTGGTCACTTCATCCCCGGTCATTTCATCCCCGGCCATTTCATCCTTGGTCACTTCATCCCCAATTAAATATTTTTTCTTATTCATTTGTTTAATTGTGCTTTTCAGGCTTTGATTTTTAAGCCCTCATTTCATCTAATATATAAGTATGATTATTTTTAATGCTTTTTTTATATTTTTTGACATGTTATAAATGCATTTATAGTGTTTCCCTTTTTACTTTACATTCTTGATGAGAAATAATATATTGTAAATCTTTGTATGTACTTAGCTATAGCGCTTCTTTTGGATGTGGGGGATATAATATTATTCTGCGCATGACGTAATGATCAAGGGCCAGGGTGTGGTGGAAGTAGTGGAAATCATCTGAGAGATGAGAACGATTAGAATAATTAGGGCCATGCCATGCCTCTGATAACTCCTGACGACTATCTTTCACTTTAATTATTTTTCAATCGCTCTTTCTGTAAAATGGGTGCGTCAATTTTGACCTTGCAATACAAAATTACAATCACCGTTAAAGCTTTCGTCATAGTGTTACATCTGCTTAAAAACTTTCTTTGCATGCCGCCCGCTTATCTAATACATGAAACGTGATCATCCTTAACTCTTGCTCTGAGGGATCTTGAAAGGTTAACGACTATTTGAATATTATATATTTTTTATTGTAACTATTTTCTGTTTCCACTTAATGAAGAGTTAATAGCCCTCTAAGGCCTCAGTAACATGAAAAACAATCCTTCTCTAATGACAATAAACTTCGCTTTGTTATAAAAATACATTTCATTTCTACTTCAAAGAGTTCTTTAGTAAGCGTTCTCTCCCTGTAATAATGTTACATGCTTCTAGAACTTGTTGCTTTGATGTAATACATAATGAACTGTCGTTTTAGATGATGACGGGGATTCTCAAATAGATGAAGATTTAGCCAAACCAAACCGAAGTAAGTAATAAAACGAACCTTAAGCTAGTTATTGTTGTTGTTTTTTTACAAAGATTATATGAAATCTGTCTGTTTGTTTGTCTGTCTGGGTAAAAAAGGTACACGTTATTCCTTCAACAACCATTCTCGAATCAAGTTGGAACTTTGCACAATCATTCTTTGGCTTAGACAACACATGAATAAAAAAATAAAAAATTAACCAATTAATCAATTAATTACTGATTATTAATTTTCTGTTTGATACCAACAGTATTCACAGATACGGCTTAATATGTAGGATTTTGTCAAATACGATAATTGTACACGTCATTTCTCTCACACCCATTCTCAGATCAGGTTGAAACTTTACACCATTTTTTTGCACCTAACAAAACATGAATCAATTGAAAAAATCTAACCACTTAGTCAAATTTAATAATAGTTTATATTTGTTTGAATATTTTTTACATAGCTTCTATATTTTTAGAGATATAGTTTCTAGTGAGGAGATATTTTCCTTTGATAATCTTGGTCTTATTCTTTTTAAAAAAAGGTTTGTTTTTAAATTGAATAACTAACACAAATGTTTGAAACAAAATCACATAACTATACTATCTTCTATAATCCAAAGCACTTCGTTAACAAACTGGTTAGTTGTCGACTTGAGGAGGCGTGAGCCATAAATTCGAATTCAGGTTGTTTATCCTTTTTTTTTTTGTTATATAAATGCTTTTAAAAACTGATTACGGTAAAATTCATTCAAATATTCCTTTATTTCTTCGTCCCCCCCCCCCCCCCCCCATTTTTCCAACTGGTCCAGACACGTGATAGGATCATAGCGTTTTCAGAAAGCTAAAATCATGGGAAGCGTAGTCGAGAGGCCAGTTGCGCTTGAACTTGGCTTGGCTTGGCTACCTAGAAGGGGGCTCGAGGTTCGAGCGCCTAAAGGCAGCACGGAAAACTAACTCCTAGATACCCCTTCCACCCCACTGGTCCACAAATGAGATTGGACCAAAAGCGCTCTGAGCATGCTATAAGCATGAAAGTAGCGCTATATAAAAGCTATAATAATGAAATAGCGCTAAACAAAAACAGATGGTAAACAAATATTTCACCTCGCACAGAAATGTTATTGTTAGTCTAGAATCTATTCAAAATCTAATTACATGACTGATCCAAAATCAATGATACAAGTACTCCTAATTGAAGCTTTCCTATTAGCTTTTTTTTTAAAAGTATTTTTGTTTTGTTTTCTTGTTTGTTTGTTTTGTTTGTTTGTTTTCTTGTTTGTTTGTTTTGTTTGTTTGTTTTCTTGTTTGTTTGTTTTCTTGTTTGTTTTCTTGTTTGTTTGTTTTCTTGTTTGTTTGTTTTCTTGTTTGTTTGTTTTCTTGTTTGTTTGTTTTCTTGTTTGTTTGTTTTCTTGTTTGTTTTCTTGTTTGTTTGTTTTCTTGTTTGTTTGTTTTCTTGTTTGTTTGTTTTCTTGTTTGTTTGTTTTCTTGTTTGTTTGTTTTCTTGTTTGTTTGTTTTCTTGTTTGTTTGTTTTCTTGTTTGTTTGTTTTCTTGTTTGTTTTCTTGTTTGTTTGTTTTCTTGTTTGTTTGTTTTCTTGTTTGTTTTCTTGTTTGTTTGTTTTCTTGTTTGTTTGTTTTCTTGTTTGTTTGTTTGTTTTGTAATATTTTATTTTATATTTTGTTTGTTTCTACACCTCTAGTAAATGGTGCATGGACTGAATGGTCAGCCTGGACCTGTAGCACTGACTGCAAAGATCACAAAATGTACAGGTCAAGGTAGGAAGAAACTGTAAACAACAGTGTAAAGCAATTTTCTTTTCAGACATATGTGTTAAATGGGGCAGGTTGTGCGACAAATGTCTTTTTTCGACATAAATGTCCTCCAGTGAGTAGGGGGTATCAGGTTTACTTACCTTTTTGTCTTTAACACTACTATCACTTTGACCCGCACTGACTATACTGATCACGTGATCACCACCGAGACCATTCTTTATAGAGGGCCTCAACACTGACCTTCCTCCTCACAATCTGTGGGGAGCTTAATCAATAGCTCGTTGCTAGGTCACAGGTCTGTACGACGTGGCAATATGCAATTGGTCTAAACTGGCCCACAGGTTGTGACGTTGCAGGTCAGTGTTCAGGCCTTCTCTAACGATTGGTCTCAACACCACTGATCACTGCTGTGGAGACCAACCACAATTCTTGTGTGACTGTGTCCTAAATGTAATATGCTTTAACATACTTTATAAAAAAAAAAACAAAGGTTATATTACGTGTATCGATTAGTTATCTATCTATCTATCTATCTATCGATCTATCTATCTATCTCTATCTTATATATCTATAACTATATCTTTAATTAACTATATCTAAATCTATCTATAACTATGTCTAAATCTATCTATAACTATATCTAAATCTATCTATCTATCTATCTATATCTATCTTATATATCTATATATCTATAACTATATCTATAACTATTTCTATAACTATATCTATAACTATATCTATAACTATCTATAACTATATCTAAATCTATCTATCTATCTATCTATCTCTATCTTATATATCCATTTATCTATAACTATATCTATAACTATATCTAGATCTATCTGTATCTATATCTAAATCTATCTATATCTAAATCTATCTATATCTAAATCTATCTATATCTAAATCTATCTATATCTAAATCTATCTATATCTAAATCTATCTATATCTATATATGTGTATATCTATATCTATCTATCTATCTAATTTAACTGTTTAGAATTTAAAAAAATGAAATATTCGTTGCCCTGAGCTTTACAGAAATTGCACCAACCCCGCCCCTCAGAATGAAGGAAGTCCATGTGAAGGCGAGGAAAAAGAAGCCAAGGAAAGTGACTGCTACAGGAACAAATTGTGTCCTACAGGTAAAGATTATCTTCTCTTACTTTCTCTTACAATATTTCTTGTTTTCAGTTACGTGGCATGGTTCTGGGCTAAACAAAAACGTCATGATCCCAGGCTACAGAAAGTCTTATGATACCAGATTACAGAAAGTCTCATGATACCAGGCTACAGAAAGTCTCATGATACCAGACTACAGAAAGTGTCATGATCCCAGGCTACAGAAAGTCTCATGATACCAGGCTACAGAAAGTCTCATGATACCAGACTACAGAAAGTGTCATGATCCCAGGCTACAGAAAGTCTCATGATACCAGACTACAGAAAGTGTCATGATCCCAGGCTACAGAAAGTGTCATGATCCCAGGCTACAGAAAGTCTCATGATACCAGACTGCAGAAAGTGTCATAATCCAATGCTACAGGAAGTGGCATGATCCAAGGTCACAGAGAGACTCATGATTCAAGGCTGCAGAAAATGGCATAATCCAAGGCTGCAGAAAGTCTCATGATACCAGACTGCAGAAAGTGTCATAATCCAAGGCTACAGGAAGTGGCATGATCCAAGGTCACAGAAAGACTCATGATACCAGATTACAGAAAGTGTCATGATCCTAGGCTACAGAAAGTGTCATGATTCAAGGCTGCAGAAAATGGCATAATCCAAGGCTGCAGAAAGTGGATTGATTCCAGGCTTCAGAAAATTTCATGATCCCAGGCTTCAGAAAGTTTCAGAATCCAGACTATGATCGCTGACTACAGAAGATATTATGATGCCATAAGTAATGATACCAGGCTACATAATGTATCATGATTCAAGGCTACAGTTGGTATCATAATACTAGGTTACAGGTGGTAAGATAATCCATGGCTAAATAATATTTCATGATCCCAGGCTAAATAAGGATTCACGATCCCAGGATACATAAAGTGTTAGTGTTATTTTCCCATATTACAGAAAGTTTCCTTATCTTAAGCTACAGCTGTCATAATCCCAAGCTACAGAAATTATTCTGATCCCATGCTAGAAAGTGTCTTGATTTCATGGTGATCTGATGATATTTTAAGATCCCTTGTTATATACGGGATCATGATCACAGGCTACACTACACATGGTACTAAGATCCTAGGCTACATATTGTACTTTTATCCCAATATACAGAAAGTGCCATGATTCTAGTCTGCATAATGTCTCATATTCCCAAGCTACAGAATGTTTCATGAGACCCATTCTATCGATAGTAACCTTAATAAAACATCTAATCATATCAGGGCCTAAGATAGCATTTAGATCTAGAGATATACAGACCCATTCTATCGATAGTAACCTTAATAAAACATCTAATCAAATCAGGGCCTAAGATAGCATTTAGATCTAGAGATATACATCTATAGATCCCCATCACGTCACAGCAACTTCTTTCAACATCTGACATCTCAAGAAAAGGTCTACAGTTTTAGCACTTCTCAGCACCATCAACGAAATAGCACCTTCAACAACTAGAAGAAGACAAAACTAGGTGTCGGTACTCAGTGATCAGGTGCCGGTACTTAGTGATTGATTGCCTAACTTTTAACTACTAAAAAATTAATAACATATGTTAAAGTACAAGTAATAATATTTTCCCCACATTAAAAAAAAAAACAGTACGCCGCACCGGTGCGCACCGTCACAAAAAAAAAGCCGTGCATATAGCACAATTCCAGTAGCTTTCCGTATGGCTTCTTGAATTACAGTAGAGACTTAGATTTAGGCTACCAGACGAGTCATAGTGTTTGAGATTTGATCGAAGTCTCGCAATTTTTTTTTTCTATATATTTTTTTTTCTATTCCATTACGAGGCCCCAACCAATCGGAGGGCCTAGATTGCTTATGCATGGGCCGCCCTGATCATATACATTTGAGGGGCTGTCTGAATCTAAGTATGTTTGTGTGTCAAATACGGATTGTGTCAGACCATTACAAAGAATACTAGATTCAGACTAAATATTGAACACTTTAAACATACCATTAATTAGTATTAATTATATTTCTGTGTGTGTACGTTCGTAGATTGTGGCCCTGGCTTCTGGGGTGAGGACTGCAAGTTCCTATGTCAGAACTGTGAACCCGACTGTGAAAAGTTTACTGGACAGTGTTCTGCCTGCAAGGCCGGCTATAAGCGCCCGGAAGTAAAGTGTAACGTAGGTGAGTGATGCCCTTATAGAAAGCCGAGATTCTAGGCATTTTTCTCCCATTCGAATGTATATTTACCTTTAACAAAGGTAAAAACAAAGAGTTGATACACAAACTACTTACTGCCATAGAGTGTGTGTGAGTTTCTGGTGTCTTCACCTTTACATATCCCTTAGTTTGTTGGACCATTTGGGCACCACTCAGGATCTGTTGACCATATTTCTCCATTCATTTGTTGTTGATTTTCTGTCTGACAACAAAACACACTTCCAGTCATTCGCGCAGATTGTAGAAATAGATTATACATACATACACACATTCATCCGTGACAGTCAAGTTATTGTTGAATTAAGAATCTACTTGTAAATGTAATTTGAAGGAGTTTATTAAACAAGTTAAAAGAGAAGACAGATGTTTCTTTAGTGTATTATCAAATCATTCATATCATCTCCGGCGAGATGATTTCTGTTTGATCAATAATTGATATAAGAAGCATTACTAAGAAATAAATAAACAGAAATCGTCACACCACGAGTCGCGATAAATGCGAGTGTGGGAGAAATAACGTGTGCAAGCTTTTAACCAGACAGACAATGATAATAAATAATACTTTTTTTAATAAAACGCTGTTAACAAACAAAATGTAGGCTCCAGGCGCTGTGATAATATTACAAACGTAAACACAACATAAAACTAATCTAAAAAAGTTTTAAGCAGGTAGGTCTTAATGTTCTATCTGTTATAGACAGAGTGAGTTGATAACTTGATATAAGCTTTGCAACTATTGTCACATGTATGCTGAAAATAATATGTTATTTAAACCTTTGAATAAGCCTTTATGTTGAAACTATTTATGTACAGTTAGACTATATGAACATTCAAAGGGATTGTTATGGGCCATAATGTTAAAACTATAAAACTATATGTATGTATATATATATATATACACGCATGTGCTTTAGGTGTGTTGTATCTAATAACTTTGAACTCACCTATATGTTAAAACTCTTTGCTTTTTTTCAGGTTGTGAGGAGAATGAATACGGACCCAACTGTCTAAACAATTGTACCCATAAATGTGGAGAGGACTGCGCAGACAGGATCCACGGATTTTGCGCAAGTAAGGATTCTCTAGTAATAAAATGCATTTAATTTCTGTATGCAGGGCTTGATTTAATAGACGGAAGGCGGGGCTATAGCCAGCAGGAATAACCTGCCCAGTGTGCAGCTGAACATTCCAGGCTCACATATGTCTCACCAGTCACATGCGGAGGCACAAAACCCCAAAGAACCTCAGCCCCCTGGATGGCAGAAGTGGTCATCATCGAACCACGATGGACGAACTATATGCTGTTGTGTAGTGCCCTCAATAGCTTGCTCAATGTTATGACAATACGTTGCGTTGAACTGTTGTGTTATCAAAAGATCAGCTTTAAAAGGGACTCCAGAGCAAGAACTAAAAGTGGTATTTCTTGGCTAGAAAACAGTTTTTTCTTAAGCAGTGTTTCCCAATCTCTGTTTTCCGGAACCCCAGTGTTCCATGAGGCATGAATAGGTAATGATTTACTGTAATAATTAACTAGTAGGCCACCACCTGAATAAACCTCTCTAAAAATAATCAGAATGTTCCAACTAAATACTCAGAATAATCGAAGTGTTTCAAATAAATACTCAGAATAATCGAAGTGTTCCGTTAAGGACAACGTTTGAGAAGCACTGCTCTAAAGAATACTTTAACCAAGCCACTGGGCGATTACAACGATTGAACCCCTCGATGGCCTGCCAACTACTGTGAAAAAAAAAGCATCGTAAAACTAAAACTATGTGGCCATATTACAAGGTCTTTGGAGCTGGCAAAAACCATCCTTCAAGGAACAGTGCCAGGAAAAGAAGCAGCCAGAGAAAGTGATGGGAAGACAACATAAAAGAATGGATTGGGGTAGGTTCTATCCAAGGCAAAAGACAAGAATGGAGAAGGATTTCGAATAATCTTGTGTGGTGCCCCAACAGTCCAACAAACTAAGGGACAGATGATGTGAGAAATTGAGGTGAAACAGTTAGGGAAAAAAATTACGAACACATTTAAATTTAGAATTCAGTTTCAGATATTCCTTCGTGATTTACAAAACATCTCTAGAATCATCACCTACCACAAATCTACCTCCACCACAACCATCATTATCATCAGTAGCAGCATCACCATTATCATTAATCGTCGTTACCATAAGCATCGATCGACGAACATCCACTTTTTTTATGTTATAAATACCATATCCGAATATTTGGATACTATATCCTCCAACAATGTGAGGTTCGTTTTATATGTATCTGTAGAGAATGTACTCCTCTACGCACCCCTGATGTTGATGCTGTTTCTGACACCATATGTACTAATGTTTTGTCTCAGGTAAGATGTCTTGGTGAACAGTTGGTCACATGTCAATAATGCTTGGTCAAATTTTAAGTATGAATCTGTCTCCCCTTCTCTCATTTTGTATCTTTTCAATTCTCTCTCTCTCTCTCTTTCAATCTTTCTCTCACTTTCTCTCTCTCTCTTTCAATCTTTCTCTTTCCCTCACTTTCTCTCTCTCTCTTTCAATCTTTCTCTTTCTCTCACTTTCTCGCTCTCTCTTAATGTCTCTCTCCCTCTCTTTCTTATTCTATCTTTTTCTCTCTCTCTCTCTCTCTTTCTCTCTCTCAATCTCTCTCTTCCTCACTTTCTCTTTATCTCTCTATTTCAAAACTCAGAACACTCTACCCTAACTTACGGTAAAATCCACCCAGATAACCCTCCCCCCCCCCCCTCCAATTTCCCCAACTGGATAAGCGTTAGGAGCTAATAGCACTAAACAAAAAGAATTGGTCAAACTATGTCTAGTCGCATATATTTCTTGTTGTTTCGTCTGGATCTATTACAAATTTAATTGCATCACTGATCCAAACTAATTGATACAATTTACACATCGAATAAGCTTTGCTTGTTTTGTCTTTTTCTTGTGTGTGTGTGTGTGTGTGTGTGTGTGTTAGATCTAGAGACAGAAAGATCCAGAAGGAAGAAGGAGAGCAGCAATCAAAACTCGCAGCCAAACCCGAAACAAAAAGCAGTTCGTCAGAGGATTCAGATTAACACGGCCAGAGATCTTTTGGGCGCCTCTGAGTCCACCCAGCTCTAATGGGGTGCCTGACATTAGTTGGGAGAAAAGTGAAGGCGGTTGGTTGTTGTGCTGACCAAATGACACCCTCGTTAACCGTAGAGCACATCATCTGCCCTACAGACAACAAGATCTGAGTGGGGAACTTTTATATAAACAAGAAAAACACGACCAGCTATTGGCTCACCTATTTTTAAACGTTTCCTTAATAAAAAAAAAAAATTAATGTTATTAATTATATTCATAGAATTCTTCCTTTGATGTTTTTCGTAGTAACAAAAAAAAAATTAAATAATTCAAAGGTTTGTCTTTTTTTCCCTTCGTTGTACTTAATAATAACAAAAAAAAAAAAAAATAACAGCAAAAGTTTATCAAGCAGTGGTTCTCACCATACGTTTCTATGGCTCTGAGACCTGGGTGTTTTATCGAAGACATTTAAGGCTCCTCGAAAGCTCCCATTAAAGGTGTCTTCATATGCGCCTTTGCTTCATGATGGGCATTTGCTGGCGAGACTACATTACATCGCAAGTAGACTGGAATTTTTTATTTTCAAATTAGGGCGCCTCTACAGATCGCAGGAAAATGGAAAGAGAACTGTACTTATCCTCGTGAAAGGACAACGGGCAGAATAGCCGGCAGGGTCCATCGAGACCATCGAACGACCATCGTTAGTGTTCAGGCCTTGTCAGTATTTAGGCCTCGTCAGTGTTCAGGCCTTGTCAGTATTTAGGCCTCGCCAGTGTTCAGGCCTTGTCAGTGTTCATTCTTACTACAACTATTGGTCTCAGTTAAGTCGTCTCAGGACTGAAGGACGCCAATGCATCAGTTAGCAATGGATTCAAAGTGGACAACAATTCATAATTAAAATCTTAACAAGATGTTTGTAACTGATTATAAAATACACACAAAAAAAGTCAAACCCTAAATAAATAGTACATATAAATAAAATAATATTTAATCCTTTGAAAATAAGAATTATACAAATCCTACATAGCAAAATGATTGGTGAATACATGAAAACGTAACATTTATTTTAAAAAATCATTCGCTTTTCATCATACAATATTTATACATATGAAGCAGAGTTCTCTAATTTTCTTAAAGATGTGTTAAAGACCTGAAATACAAAGTAAATAAACTAAATATGGGCTTTAAATGGCGCATAAAAGTCCAGTAAACAACATAGATTATCCTGCAGGCTATAGTTATTTAAAAACAGAAAGTAACTAAGAAAGATGGCGTGACCAGTAGATGTCAGATGACTACCGATGACGTGACTTGAAAGTCAATAATGAGGATTTAGTAACAAGGTTACAAAGACAGTTTGTGTGGATATGCAAACTCAAAGTCGGCCCCCGAATGTGGTCCGCTCAGGCTGGTAAAAAGGCAGGCTTTAATATTTTCAAAAAAAAAAAGAATCAGAAACAATGAACTACAGACTATCAACAACTACAACCCTCAATCTCCGTCGATACAATTAAGAAGAGACGACCTGATACCACAGGATAATAATATCCTTGTTAATAATCATATGTGTTCAATGAACTGATGCTTATGAAAATATAGTTAAATCCTAAATTTCACCATCCTTACTAAATAGTCTCCCATGTTTTTACTATTAATAGTATATAGTTGTAAAAAATGGTGTATTTTTATGAAAAAAAACTGCATGAATAGTTGATTTTAAAAATTAATTTTTTCGTTTTCAGAAAAGAAAAAAGTAACCGTTGCTTCAAAACTATGAAAGGTCTAAAATATCATGATGCCAGATTGTCAATATCCTTTCTAGTCTACGAAATTTAAACGGGACGGACGGACGGACAGACAGACCACACAAAACTAATAGATGCTATTCCCATTTCAGGAGCCGCTGAAAATGAAAAACATGTTTCCGACTTCTCCGTCAGTTGAGCAGTCAGCCATGACGCACTGGGGCTTAAGATATAACAAACATGCTTCGCGGCATACACTTCGGCAAAGCGTAGATAGTACCAGCGACATTTGAAAATTTACAACTTCTTAGCGACATTATATTCAGTACAACTTAGATATTACCATCGACATTTGAAAATTTACAACTGCTTAGCGACATTATATACATTACAACTTAGATATTACCAGCGACACTTGAAAAAGTCAAAGTACTTTCCGACATTCACTTAAAATATGTGTTTATAGTACAAGCGACACTAGAAAAATACTAATATACTTTGCAGACTTAATATTCCAAGTACAGCGTATATGCCAGTGATTGTAAAAAAAAAAATCCTACATGCTTTGCGACATGAAGTTCAGTGTAGCATGAACAAATCTTATGTTAAAATCTCTTCCGGAAAATTAGGTCTATGCCCTGACTCAAAGCCTGCGAAGGAAACTGTCTTTTTGAGCCGTGGAAACTCGACGTCGCTGTCTGCGCTCGACACCTTTTTGACCAGGATCCCCGGCGGAGCGGCGCGGTTATGTACAACCCCATGCAGGTGTGTCCCGGTGTCTATGCTGGTGGAGGACTTGATCCGAGCTCGAAAGGAGAACGCTGATTTCTGAAGCAACGCAGCGGCGCAGGAGCTCTCCCTGCTGGAAGCACTGGCAGACGACGACACGCTGGCCAGCGACTGGAACCTAGAGCCTGCATCGGTCGGAGGCTCAGAAGAAGATGTGAGCTCAATGCGTGCCGCGTTGGGCAGTGATTTCGTGTTCTTTTGAGCTTTTCTGTAAATGCATAAATAAGACAAACATTAAAAGAAGCTCTTGTGTGCCCTTAATATAAAAAGTAAAGTTCCCCTTTCAGACCTTATGGTCTATAGGGCAGAGGATGTAAATATCATCGGTTTCTGGGGCCTACGGTCAGGCCCGGCCTTGGGTCACTGCAACCTATGCGACCGCATTGGGCCCCCGCACTTTCATAGGCCCCGAACTAATTCTATGTTTAAATTATAAAATACAACCATTTTAAAACGTATAACAGATTTACCGCGGCCTCGTGATTTACCAGGAGCTGGGAATCCTGGAAATCTCCTGATATTATTATTATCTCATACAAATCTCATGAATGAAATATAGACAAAATTGTCATTTTGGTGTGTCATTTAATATGTTGATACGACTTCGCTACATTCAAGGCTCGTCATGTAAGATTAACTTGATCGTGATTTTGTACTTAGTCAAGAATGAATAAAATGCAAAGACGAATTTATTATCGAATACGAAATCTTAATTCTTACCCAAAATTGGCCCCGCGCAATCCATTTTGCATTGGGCCCCGCAATGGTTTGGACCGGCCGTGCCTACGTTTAACGAGAGTTTCATGTGGCCAGCACAACGGCAAACCGGTTTTAATTTTTCCCAACTAATGTACCCATTAGAGCTGGGTGGACTCAGAGGCGCCCTAAAGATTCCGAAATTAAAAATCCCAGTCTTCACCAGGATTTGAACCCGGGAACCAGAAGCCAAGCGAGAGATATTTGGTTCGGCCATCCAAAACCTATTATATGTTGCAAACATTAGCTAGTGATTAAAAGAGGAACATTGATCAACTGAATGGAATAGCCCAGAACAGAATCCGAAGGCTAAATACTGTGACACGCTAACAACAAGAGTCCATTTGTGTCATATCAGACATGCCTCTACAAATTACACTTTAAAATCATGTTCTGCAGGTGTGTGGTGTAGACTAATAGAAGCACTACTTAGACACCCAGGGCTGGCCCTAACAATTGCGGGGCCCTATTAGAAAATAAATTCGTCTTTGCATTTTAATCATTCTTTACTAAGTACAAAATCACGATCAAATTTAATTTACGAGCCTTGCTTGAGGCGAAGTCATACAGTATACCATTAAAATTATGTTTCCTACATAGATCACGCTCAAAAGCAATATCAATTATTGTCGAATTATTCATCTATTTTGGTAAATTGCTGACATCAAGTAATTGAATGACACCCCAATATGACAATTTTGACAACTTTTTAAAAATGAGATTTTTATGAATTGTATGAGATTCCTATGAGCCCGTGGAAGCTCAGGAGGCCGCGGGAACACTGTGATATAAATTATAATGGTTTAATTTAATAATATACACCTAGGGCCAACATACTAAGCGATTCAAAAGTAACATAAGGTTTTTATTTCTCTATAGATATAGAGGTCACTGTAAACATGATTTCGAGGACAGCTAGACCTAGAATTGGAGGCCCATGGGCGTAGCCGGGGGGGGGGGGGTAGGGGGGGATCGGAATTTAGTGACTGATTTTTTGCTTTGATTTTGTTTATTTTAGGTGAGATTTGAATACTAAACCATCACTTGCCCCAGCACAACCAAAGGGGTTTTGAGTTTAAAACCCCCTACCAGGGTGTTCGAGTTTAAAACCCCCTACCAGGGGGGGTTCGAGTTTAAAAACCCCTACCAGGGATTTTGAGTTTAAAACCCCCTACCAGGGGGTTTGAGTTTTAAACCCCCTACCTACCTGGGGTTTTTGCAGTTTACTCCCCCTCTTCTATAAAACAAAACAAAAAAAAATGCAAACGAAAATCCCCTAATTCCAAGAGCCACAGTTCAGGAAGATTTTGATTTTAAACCCCCCTCTTCAGTATAAAAAAAAGCTAATTACGCACTCAAAATGTTATGAGCGTAATTAAATGGGTTTTGACTAAGTTTTGAGTTTAAACCCCACTTCAGCGGGGTTTGAAGGTAAAAAAATACCTCTTTAATAATTAAAACAAAGCAAATTATACACTCAAAATGTTATGAATGTAGTCAAAGGGGTTTTGAGTTTAAACTCCCCCTCCAGTGGAGTTTGAGGCTAAAAAGTACATCTTCAGTGTAAGAAAAAAAGCAAATTACACACTCAAAATGCTATGAGCGTTGCCAAAAGGGGTTTTGAGTTTAAACCCCATTCAGAGGGGTTTGATGCTAAAAATACCTCTTCAATATAAATAAAAAAAGCAAATTACACAAATTATTTAAGCGTTGCCAATCCAATCGGGGGTTTTGAGTTTAAACCCCTCTTCTACAGATAGCTTTTTTTTAAAGTTTAAAACCCCTCCAGATGGTTTTGAGTTTCAGATCCACCTACAGAGCATTTTGAGGTGGAAAACCCCCAACAAATGGTTTTTGAAATAGAACTTTTTAATAGCAGGAAAATGCACTGTAGATACCTCAGAATGTGCATTTTGTTGGCTTTGAATATCAGAAATAGTGCTTGGCGGCGGGGCTTCGTGGAAGAACCTTTTCTAGGGCACAATAAACGTCTTCCGAAAGAATGAAGGGTCAGAATGTAATAAAGATTATGTTTACACACACACACATAAATACATATTTTAAAAAAATTTGCGGAGGGGGAGGGTCGGGGGGGGGAGAAAGAAATCCACCCCCCCCAGAAAAAAAAATCCTGGCTACGCCCATGTGGAGGCCCATCATATGATATAGAATTTGTGTGCCGAATTGTATAGAAAGGCCGGGGCCGATTTTGACACCCGGTCCGCCCCTGGATCACGGTAATATTGACAGGATACCTCCTTCTTTCTCTTTCCCACTCCTTCCAAAGTGATTAGTACTATGCTAAACAAAATAGTTCTTAAAATATTTCTAATTGCATAGATGTTACAGTTTGATTGTTGTTGGTCAAGTTGTACTAGAAACGGAATTGATATTGATAGAACTAAGCGTAATTTACGTGTTTCTTTTTTTTTTTATATTGTTTATATTTTATAGTTTAGTTACAGGAAATAAAGTTCTTTTTGGCGTCCTTGACATTGTTAAGTTAATCGTTTATCCAATATGAAAGTAATGTTGTAGCATGGTTATTACGGTTTCGAGAAAAAAAAAAAGGGACGTTACCAGGTTTGTAACCTACTGGTGGGTTTGTTTTCCGACTTTTAACTTTTCAAAATATTAATTATAATTCAAATGATTAGACTTACACACAAAAAGCACGATAGGTGCAGATGACCATTAGAAGGACTACGAAGAAGGGAAATATTAGTAAGTAATTTATCCAATCTGTGGAAGAAATAGTAAGGTTTCAATATATCTATTTATCTATCTGTAGAAATATATCTATCTATCTATCTATCTATCTATATATATATATATATATATATATATATATATTTATTTATTTATATATATATAGGTGATAGGTGTAATAAGATAACAGGGCTATGCGTAATAATTACCTTCATTTTATTTTAGAACGTCGATACGTCAGTAATTTATAAGATAAGATATTTTTAGGTAAAAGAACTGGGAGAGTGCAAAATTTAAATAACATCTTAACCCTTTCTCTCCTAATTGAAGATACCAACGTTGATTTGATTTTTTTGGTTTTATAAACTTAGATTTGTGTTTTGTAAAAAAGGAGCGTGCCTACAATTCTAGACCTAAAGTAAAACGTTTTCTGTTTACAAACAAAAATGTTATTGAAGTTGAATGATAACAGGGTAGGAGGTACAAATCGAGCAAGGCCCACGACACTAGCTCCAGCTGGAATAACCTGCCCAGTGTGCAGCCAAACACTCCGGGCTCACGTAGGCCTCACCTGCCACACGAGGAGGCATAACATCCCAGTGCAAAGCCCCCCAGCCCCATGGATGACAAAGTGGCCATCATCGAACCACGATGGACGAACAATATATATATGTATATGGAATGTACAAATATGAAAAATGAACAATTCTGCCATAAGGTTGAAACGAATTACGGAGGTAAAGAGTTAAACATAATGTTTTGCTACACAAGATGACACTTGGTGGAGGACACGCACTAACCATAAGGTAAACACGATTGTATGAAAAAACACCTATAGTGGCGGAAATAAACAAGAACAGAGGCCCGAGGCCTATTTCATTTTTATTTCTTATCCTCTTATCTTATATATTACGGACGTTACTTGAAAAAAAATGTGTAGGACAATTGTTAGAGCCGTTGGTGAAATGCTCGTCCACCCTGTGTCCACTCAGTGTCCACTTGTTGTGATTCTTGAATCAATGATGAGATTGCAAACTATTAGAATGAATTTTTTTTTTTTCAACAAAACATAGCTGACCAACACCAAAGGGAAGCTACTAACCCCAGGAATCATCTCTGCACGCACCAGTTACTCGATCGAAACAGTCTGCTCCGCATTTCTGCAAACAGTTACCAGAGCAATTGGACCCATACGTATTGACATCACAGGCTGGAAAAGTGGGTGTAATACATTGACGTAAGGTAAGGTCTAGAGATGTAAAATAAGTTGACTTAGGACTAGGTCTTAAGTTGCGAAATAAGTTGACTTAGGACTAGGTCTAAAGTTGCGAAATAAGTTGACTTAGGACTAGGTCTAAAGTTATGAAATAAGTTGACTTAGGACTAGGTCTAAAGTTATGAAATAAGTTGACTTAGGACTAGGTCTTAAGTTGCGAAATAAGTTCACTTAGGACTAGGTCTAAATTTGCGAAATAAGTTGACTTAGGACTAGGTCTAAAGTTATGAAATAAGTTGACTTAGGACTAGGTCTAAAGTTATAAAATAAGTTGACTTAGGACTAGGTCTTAAGTTGCGAAATAAGTTCACTTAGGACTAGGTCTAAAGTTATGAAATAAGTTGACTTAGGACTAGGTCTAAAGTTATGAAATAAGTTGACTTAGGACTAGGTCTTAAGTTGCGAAATAAGTTGACTTAGGGCTAGGTCTTAAGTTGCGAAAAAAGTTCACTTAGGACTAGGTCTAAAGTTATGAAATAAGTTGACTTAGGACTAGGTCTAAAGTTATGAAATAAGTTGACTTAGGACTAGGTCTTAAGTTGCGAAATAAGTTGACTTAGGGCTAGGTCTTAAGTTGCGAAAAAAGTTGACTTAGGACTAGGTCTAAAGTTATGAAATAAGTTGACTTAGGACTAGGTCTAAAGTTATGAAATAAGTTTACTTAGGACTAGGTCTAAAGTTATGAAATAAGTTGACTTAGGACTAGGTTTTAAGTTGCGAAATAAGTTGACTTAGGACTAGGTCTTAAGTTGTGAAATAAGTTGACTTAGGACTAGGTCTAAAGTTATGAAATAAGTTGACTTAGGACTAGGTCTTAAGTTGCGAAATAAGTTGACTTAGGACTAGGTCTAAATTTATGAAATAAGTTGACTTAGGACTAGGTCTAAAGTTGCGAAATAAGTTGACTTAAGACTAGGAAATGTTACACTAAACCAAAATCATTGTTTCTCAAGTTCCCTGAAAAGCCGTCACCTCAATACCGCCCTTGCTTACCCCACCCTTCTCCCGTCTCTATCAAGCCCCGCCTCTGCCCGCCATCTCGCTTTTCTCCCCTAATTGTCTGCCCTCTTTCCGGACAAAACGAAAAACGCACCATTCAAACGTCTGTAAAATAATTGTTGCTGGTATCCAAACATGCATGCTGCCGAAATATTGACATGTCACCAGTATCAAGTCATGATAGTGGTATCGTTCAATGCCACTGGTGTTGCGCCATGTGACTGTCTCAGGTCATGTGACTTGTAGCACGTTACGCTACCGGTATCATTTGTAAGTGCCGTGTCAATTACTGGTTCCATGCCTATTATTGGTGAAATCAACTACTGGTGTCATTTGAACACCTGGTGTCATGTTAATAATTACTGGTGCCTTTTCAATTACTGGTGACATGTAAATTACTGGAAAGTCAATTACTGGTGTCATATCAATTACTGGTGTCATGGCAATTACTGGTGTCATGTCAATTACTGGTGTCATATCAATTACTGGTGTCATGTCAATTACTAGTGTCATGTCAATTATTGGTGTCATATCAATTACCGGTGTCATGTCAATTACAGGTGTTATGTCAATTTATGTCACACCAACTACTGGTGCCACTTCAACAATTGCTGTCATTTTAATGGCTGGTGTCATGTCAATTACTGGTGCCATGTCAATTACTGATGTCATGTCAATTACTGGTGGCACGTTAACTACTGGTGTCACGTCAACAACTGCTGTCACGTCAACTACTGGTGTCACGTCAGCTACTGGTGTCACGTCAGCTACTGGTGTCACGTCAGCTACTGGTGTCACGTCAGCTACTGGTGTCACGTCAACAACTGCTGTCACGTCAACAACTGGTTTCATGTCAATTACAGGTTATATATTACACTCATTTCAACTACTGGTGATCTGTTTTGTTACTGGTGTAATAACACTTACCGTAAGAGCATGAATTATGAGGTTCCTTATAGCCAGGTTGACACTGGGAGCAGATTCCGGTAAACTTATCGCAGTCAGGCAGACAGTGAACGCAGGAGCGGACACAATCACAGGCCCAGGTTCCCTGTGGACAATCTGGTGTTTGATCATTAAAATCATCAGTGTGTTAATTCGTGCAATGAATATCGCTATGTCAGCTAAACATTTTTCATTAATAAAGGCATTTATCGTTTAGCTATGTCAGCTAAAAAATATGGCCATATTATAAGGTCTTCGAAGCTCGCAAAGACCTTCCTTCAGGGAACAGTACCAGGAAAAAGAAGAAGAGGCAGACAGTGAAAGCGATGGGAAGACAACATAAAAGAATGGGCCTGCCATTGAAATAGGTTCTAAGACAAAAGACAGAGTGGAATGGAGAAAGACGGTCGACAAATCTTGCGTGGTGCCCCAACAGTCCAACAGACTAAGGGATAGGTAAAGGTAAAGGTAAAAAATCTTTGCACTGGTGTGGGGGGGGGGGGGGGGGTTGGTGGTGGTGGTGGTGGGGGGGGGGGGGGGGTCTATGGTTCATAGAAGAACGTAGAATTAAACATATGCTTTCAAAGAGCTGCTGTGAATTATTATTAGGGAATACGTGACTTTGTTCTAAACCTAGAGAAGGTTTACTTAGTAACATATGTATTGTGTAAGTGCATCACATGTATTATCAGAATATACACAAAGAATGTTCCTTTCACATTTTTTGCCACAAAATGAAAGAAAAGTGTGAATATAGTTTAGACAACATTTTAGTATCGAGTATAAAACTGTGAAAACGGTGTTACAAGATTTGTTGGGAATAAAAAAGTTTCATTCTTTAATAGAGAAAAATTAATGTATTTTTAGCGGCCCCCGAAAGGTGAAAAGGCGCTATTAGTTTTGCGTGGCCTGTCTGTCCGCCTGTCCGTTCGTCCCGTTTAGATATCAGAAACTAGAAGAGAAAATGAGAATTGGACATCATGATATTTTAGATCATTCAAAGTTCTGATGCAACGGCTACTTTGTTTCTTTTCCGAAAGTGAACCATATAATTTTTAAATTATATTTGCAAGCAGATTTTTCAAAAACACCATTTTTCATTGAAAAACTTTAGGGGAGGTAACTTTATTTAAAAAGGTCATAGACATCTTTATTAATAACTCAAGCTTCATTCATAGATTCGCGCATTGGTACAAAAAAAAAATACATCTAAGGTCACAATGGTAAAAGTGTTAATGGATCATTAAAAATATATTTTCCATTTATTAACGAACTCATTGAATAGAATTTAAATCTTCTTTTTAAAAATGAAATTAGATACGAGCTTCTTTTTAGTTATAAGTTTCAAAAATAATAAAGTACCTTTATAGCGCGCAGTTTTAACATATCCACACGATAAGGGCACTTGACAGTCTAAATAACACTAAATAGAGCCCAGATCTAGATATTATAAATATAATGATAATTTGAACAAAATGTTAATTATTAAGGCGCTAACTTATTTTCTGACAACTTAGGGGTGCAGATTTATTTATTATGTAAACAATTATATCACATTAAGAATTAATTCGGATACGAACAGCATAGTACACCATTACCCGGTAACAAACATAAATTTAACTTACGTAAAGGACATTTAGTGGTTATGTAGCAGTTACTATCCTTGCTCTCAATACTCGCATTCCCGCAGTCTAAGCCATCATAGTTTGGAGATGGATTGTCACACTCTCTGAGGAATCGAGAAATGCTGTTAGTAAATAATAATTAAAAATAATAAAATTAATAAAAATAATAGGCTCTTGAGTTTTCTGATCATCTGCTGTACTGTACTGGGATAGGCCTATTTTGAACGACAAGACGGTAGATTTTAACCCACCATGATCTGCTGTTCATTGATTTTAAAAAAAAACGCTACCATTATTGACATCGACGTACCACTGTCTCATAACTTAATTAAGAAAAACGGAAATGGAAATGCAACGAAACTATGATAACGTAGGCTTGAAGATTAAGCGTTTATGGAAGTTATCCAAAATAACAATATACCCCATTGTTATATCAACCGAGGGGATAATAACAACTGACCTCACAGATACCTTCAAGGCCCTTGGTATTCCTAGGAACATTCTCGTTGCCTGTCAGAAGGCGGTACATCTGCAGACCTGCCAGATCACCAGAACATTCCTCAGATAGTCTACGGTGAATTTTGTTTCTCTTTAACGAAACTCGACCCCTGGCTGTGCCAGAGAATGAATACTCGTTTTTTTCTAACATAATAATATTAATGATAATAATAATAATCTTTATTGTCCGGTAAGGAAATTTGTCTTACAATTTGTGCATTACACTAAACAAAATATTATAACTATAAAAAAAATGTACATTCACACCAGAACTCACTCATAATTTACTTGTGACAAAGTTTATATCAGATTGTTTCTATTTAATGATTGAATTTCCAGGCAAACAAAAGAGTTTCTGTGTTTGTTTGCCTTTGCAGTCGGTGTCTTGCATCTCTTTTGTGATGGTAAAATCACATAGTCATGACCCAAAGAAATGATTATGTAAAGAATAAAGGCTTGAGAAGTCTACTTCATTTCGTTTTAAAGCACCAGAATACTCTAGATGATAAAACGACAGGGGGGAGTTATCGTTGTCTTCTTCGGGCCACGTTCAGGCATAATTAAACGGGATTTAAGGTATTAGTGATTAGTGAACCAATGGACGAGAAATATAAAAAAAAAAGGTGGATTTTAGGAGTGTAGGTACATGCTGTTGTTTTTTTTATTACATGATTTTTCACCATTTGTTTTAGCACTACAGAATAAGTTGGTTAATCATTTGTTTTTATTCAATTGGCAACATTAAAATTCATTATTTCGTTTGTTAAACAATCAATACATATTAATAAATCTAAATATATAAAACACATTGGAAAGTGTGTTTAAACCAACACTGTTACACCAATCTTGGTACAACTTTGCACGAGGATCACTGATCGTCACCACCCAAAGAGGAGTCCCAAAATTAAAAAAAATTAAAAAATAACAAGCGAAATATAAAAAGAAGGATAACAGAAGAAATGGCTATAAAAGAAGAACAACTCCACATTTATATTAGTACCTCTCAATACTGTAGGAACTATTTCCTTTATTTAAAACATCAATTCAAATACTAAACTACCAGTAATTAATTGACTAATTGTTTTATTTAATTGATTCATATTTCGTCAGGGACATACAATGAATACTTGTGTAGGGTTGTAACTTCATCCGAGAATAGGTGTGCGAGAAATAACGAGAAAAAAACTGTACCAGACAGAGAGTGTGAATATGATCTTTCTATATATATTCCCTGTCCCATTTATGAATCACGACAGTTTTTTTTTTTTTTTTTTTCAAAGATTTAAAATAAGCACGAAGAATTGGTATGTACCTTGCCATAATTTTAAATGATCATTAAAAAATCATTACCCACTTTGTTTGGAGGGGGGTGACCATATGCAACAAGGATATAAATAATACTCAGTAATGAGACAGGCGAGGTGGCTGAGTGGTTAAGCGCTTGGCTTCCGAACCTGGGGTCTTGGGTTCCAATCTCTGTGAAAACTGGGATTTTGAATTTTGGGATCTCTAGGGCGCCTTTGAGTCCACCCAACTCTAATGGGTGCCTGACTTAAGTTGAGAAAAGTAAAGGCGGTTGGTAGTTGTGCTGGCCACATGACACCCTGCTCGTTAACCGAAAGAAGCAGATTGCCTTAACATCATCTGCCCTATAGATCGCAATGTCTAAGAAGGGGAACTTTTCTTTACTTTACCTTACTAATGAGAAAAATGCAATAGATGTAACGTTACGCTTTAACCGTTAATGAACCGTTAAATAACTCAATAATTTATCAATTGATCTTTCGAAACTTTGAATCAAATGTGCTTTTTACGCAGCACGAGTCTGTGTGTGAAATTTCAGCTCAATGGATAATAAAGAAAAAGTTCTGAAAATAAAATAGTCTTTTTAAAAATCTTTATGTATTTATTGTTTTACAAAGTTCATATAAACTGTCTGTCTGAGTGGATTCTTTGTTTTTACTGCTACTTCTCATTCTTATGAAATTGAAAATGTGCACAATTATTCATTGTCGTTGACAACACATGAATCAATCTAAAACTTAACCAATTAGCTAATTATTCATTATAAAGAAAAAAAGGGAAACACATCTTGTAGCATTGAGATAAGCTTTGTGGGCATTTTTAAGTATTTTTATATTTAAAACAAATTTCTGAAGTATTTTAGTAAGTTACCTTGAGCGAAACTTTCTAAAATCGTTGCAATTTCTAGAACATGTCCATGAGGACCAGGAACCCCATCCACCATTTACTGAAATATGAAATTTGAAATTGTGTTTAAGACATATTCCTACAGTTTTATATTTGTATTATTTAGCACGTCTGTAATGTCTTAAATCCCATTATCGGACTGTTGAAGACAATAGGGAGGTACTAATCACCATTTGTTAGCTGCGCTGGGTCGAACAATGATCTTGCATGGGGGACGATCGCATGCTAAGAGCAATCTTTGTCGAGCTTAATAAGGGAGGACGGCGTAAAGGAGGTGCCCCATGTAAGGATTTTAAGGATCAACTCAAGCGCAATTTCGCCCTCACTTGCATATTGGAACGAAGCTTGCAGCAGGTGTCTCTGAAAGAGACAGTTGCAAAGCTTTCGCATAAGCTGCGGGACATATATATGAAAGTCAAAGAAAATCGCCGGACAGGCGCAGAGGACGGAAACAAAACATAATCGGTCACCGTCGGACAACGACTTTGTTTGCTCGAGAGCGGGAAAAAAATGCAGGTCGCGACTGGGTCTGCGTAGTCATGTGTGTATGGTCACTTTTGTTTTATCTTCGGGATTTGTGTTTTAAATCATTTTTTTTTAAATGGGTAGAGAAGGTAAGAGTAAGAGAGACAATTTGTTAATTTTATACATTTAAATATTATCATTATTTACTAAATTAGAAACTCATATTGAAATAGGCTACATATATACATACATATATCAGTATTTCATAGATTTACTTTCTTTATATAGCAAATCGAGTTTATAAGTCATTTTTCTTTTTTCGATGAATTTAATTTAAATTAAGTAAACTATTATCAAGCGCCTCCATCGTGATCTCAAAATAACATTATCTTATTTCCAATCAACTCTCCAACTACTGTCATCTAATACTTAGATCATACTACACTGACTCTAGGTAACGTTAGGTTGGGTCTATTGTAGGATGACTTGCACAAGTGATTATAAAAAAAAATAAAGCAAAATATAAAAAATACATAAAAAAAAACAAAGCTTGCGTAAAGCGAAAGCATAGTTCAATCGCTGCCATATATTACAAGTTTTATCTCTCCTTTTTCTAAGTAAATCAGATTATATACGTACAACATAGTGATTAACTAATTGTTGAATTTTTAAAAAATTGATTCTTGTGTTGTCATCGAAGATGAATAATTCTGAACATTTTCAACTTGCTCCAAGAAGGCGAATTGGAAGAAAACAAACTGTAAAGAATCCACCCAGACAGACCAACAGACAGACGGAATGCGTTAAAATAAGATTTCGTAAAAAATAATTGCTTCCTATCTGTATACTTCCGTACCAGTCCCTGTTACCACCCAGACAGACCAACAGACAGACGGAATGCGTTAAAATAAGATTTCGTAAAAAATAATTGCTTCCTAGCTGTATACTTCCGCACCATTCCTTGTTACCGCGTTCCCCCCCCCCCCACTCCCCGCATTTTCACTACTTTGTAGCCTGCGCTGAAAAAGAAAGACGGCCTGTGATGATATAGATCAGAGAAAATAGCCAATCGAGTACCCCGAGTTCCTTAAAAATTATGATTAATGTACATGACATTCAATAATATCTTACCTTACCTCTTTCTAATTTAATTAAATCCTCGTCTACGAAACCGTCTTTGTCATTATCTGTAAATACCAGAATTTTAATTCAAGTAATATATACATACATTTTTAATACAACAATTATAAAATTTTTAAGAATGTATTAATAAAATGTAGATGTATCTGTAACAGATTATAAAAGCAAATCATGAATATTATCATGACTTTAATAATAAATCAATATCGTAATCTTTTATAACAGTCAGTTCATGATTCATATCGTAATCTTATATGGAGTCAATTTTTGAGTTGTATTGTAATCATATCGTGAGCCAATTCATAATTCATGTTGTAAACTTAAGTTCATGATTCATATCGTAATCTTATCAAGCTCAGTTTATGATTCATTTCATTATCTTATCATGAGCCAGTTCATGATTCATATCGTGTTCTAATCATTGGCTAATCCAGATAGAAATCATTGCTCACTTTGTTATAAAACAGAGAGTAGTTTAAAAAAGAAGCCGACTCACTAACTCAGTGAATTACTGACTCAATGACTAACTGTCTTACTGACTTACTGACTCTCTGACTCACTACTGAATCACTGACTCTCTGACTCACTACTGAATCACTGACTTATTGACTTACTGACTTACTGACTCACTGATGTACTTACATACTGACTCACTGACTCACTGACTTCCTGACACAGACTCACTAACTTAATAATGCCAACTGATTCAGTGACAAACTGACTCACTTAAGTAGTTGATTCAATTACTTTCTGATTCACTAATGACTAACTGATTTACTGATTCACAGACCCACAGTCTCACTGAGTTACTGACTCACTGACTTACTGTCTCACTGAATGACTGACTCACTGATTGACTGACTCACCCACCTCGACCATCTTTCACCTCCTCATCAATGACGCCATCACAATCGTTGTCGTATAGATCCCCGTGTTTAGGTGCACTTCTTAGGCACTGAGTTCAAGAGAAAAGACACAATTTTTTTTTCTTTTATCCTGAGTTGTTCCCCTTCTTCTAGCCAGAAATGTCTAACAAATATCACGACAACCAAGTCAACAACTGAAAATTGTTTCCTACATACGTTTGCTCTGTAATGAGCTTCAATAGCAAATCAGAAAATATACATACTCACTCTAGGACCCATTAGAAATTGTCTTGTAGAGTTGCGCGAAGCACTTGGAACCCTAAGGCCAGCAAAAGTGAACAAAAGCTCCCTTCTACCGGCCTGGACGTCCAGAAGGGAGCACACCTCGCATACGCCGTTCTGTCTGGCGGGGGGGGGGGGGGGGGGGAGAGAGGGGTTGAGACTCGGGGTATAAGTCGAAGTTTAGATTTGTGTTCACTTCCGGTGGACGCGGACCAGAGACGCGACCAAAGGCTGCACCTCCGGTGCCTCGTCATTTTCCTTTAATCTACCAGGCTAACCGTGCAGGACATTTACATTTATGTAACGGCCACTTGAGGGACGGCGCCTGGACGTTGACAGATCGCTGTGGGGGCTCCTTTACTTCCCCGCACAGTGCAATGAAGTTGCTGCTACCCTAGTCGTCCCCTCCCACGACCGTTCCCAACCAGGCGCCAAGTTGAGGCAGGGAAGCGAGCCCAGGTCTCTAGGACCCCAGAGGTTTTTCTCGTGTCTTTCAGCATATTCACTTTAATAATCAAATGTCAACCAAATTAGACTGAGGTAGTTTCAGAAGAAATAAAAATATTTGTGTCAATGTTATTTACGTTATACAGTAGAACCGAATCATTCCAAGCGATAGGGACTAAGAAGTGTCCTCAAACTATCAGAATTACACTGTACTTATTTACATTCAGAGCAGTGCTTCCCAAACTGTGTTCCGCGGAACCCTAGTGTTCCGCAAGGTCTGAATAGGTGTCCCATGAACTTAGGGCCACACTTAGGCCACTTCAACCTATGCGGTCGCACTGGGCCCCCACTTTCATTGTCCCCGCGCTAATTAATAAGTGTAAATTATTAAATTAAAACATTATAACTTATATATAATAACAGGGTTTCCTCGGCTTCCTAATTTTCCAGACACTCCTGAAAATCTCCGGAATAATAGACAAAATTATCATTTTGAAGTGCCATCCGTCTGTGTCTCTGACAGAACTGTTTGACACCCTGCCCAAAGAGATGACACAAAATTCCCATAATCCGTTTCGCATTGGGGCCTGCAATTGTTAGGGCGGCCATGCAGGAACTACTGGAATAATTAACTAGTAGGCCACCACGTGAATTAATCTCTTTGAAAAAAATAAAGAAACATGTTCCGCTAAATACCCAGAATGTGATAAATGTTCCGTTACGGAAACAGTTTGAGAAACGCTGATTTAGAGGAAACTAAAGATCACCTCCTGTATGTTTGACGAGATGTATCCTGCCGGTATGTTAAAGGCTGAGTGATGACCTCGGCCGTAGAGATAGCACCCGAATCTGACCACCCCAACATCGTACACACTGTAGTCTTCTGCATGAAGCTGGAGAAAGAGGACCAGCCATCCGTCTGTGTCTCTGACAGAACTGTTGGACACCCTGCCCAAAGAGATGACACAAAATTGGGCATAATCATTTACTATAGTTGATGAATATATCCTGCATTTATATAGAATATGATAAAAGTGTTTATAAGTGTACGCTTTATTTATAATGGAAGCCGCCGTGACTGAGTGGTAAAGCGCTTGGCATCCGAACCCAAGGGTCCCGGGTTCAAATCCTGGTGAAGACTGAGATTTTTAATTCGGGATCTTTAGTGCGCCTCTGAGTACCTGACATTATTTGTTGAAAAGTAAAAGTCATTGACCTTTACATCATCTGCCTATAGATCCCAAGGTTTGATAGGTGTACTTATTTATTTATATGGGAGGCGCCGTGACTGAGTGGTAAAGCGCTTGGCTTCCGAAACGAAGGGTCACGGGTTCAAATCCTGGTGAAGACTGAAATTTTAAAATCTTTAGTGCGCCTCTGAGTACCTGACATTATTTGTTGAAAAGTAAGGTGGTTGGTCGTTGTGCTAGCCACATGTCTTCCTCATTAACCTTGGGCATCATATACAGATAAACTTTACATCATCTGCCTTATAGATGGCCAGTAAAGCGCTTTTGCTTCTGAACCGGGGGTCCTGGGTTCGAATCCTGGTGAAGACAGGGATCTTTGGGCGCCTCTGAACCCACCCAGCTCTAATGGGTACCTGACAATAGTTAGGGAAAAGTAATGGCGGATGGTCGTTGTGCTGGCCACATGACACACTTATATCCTGCTCATTGCTTACATTTTGATTGTAAATTTGATTCTGCGGTAGGGAAAGAAACAGCTTATAAGTACTTCCGTTTGCAGTGCACCAGATAGGCCAAAAAGCTAAGCACTTATGGATCGGCCCTTCATACTGTTGTAACTCTAAGGCAAGCACTCCACCAAAGGTAGGAGGTAATAATAAACGATGTATGTGCGGTGGCTAAGGGGTTAAGCGCTTGACTTAAGAACCAAGGTCCGGGGTTCGAGTCCCGGTGAAGACTGGGACTTTTGATTTCGAAATCTCCGGGCGCCTCTGAGTCCACCCAGCACTAAAGAGTACCTGACATTACTTAGGGAAAAGTAAAGGCGGTTGGTCGTTCTGCTGGCCACATGACACCCTCGTTAACCGTAGGCCACAGAATCAGATGACGTTATCTGCCCTATAGGCCACAAGGTCTGAAAAAAAAAGGGGGGGGGGGGGACTTTACTTGTTACAGTTATCAACAAAAAGTTAGACTTGGACTTCCGCTATCAAGCCACAGGGAGAAATGTCTTAACTCTTTCTCTCCGAATTGACAATGCCAACGTTGATTTGACCCCATTAAACTAAATTGATTTTTTTTATTTATAAACTTTAATTTGTGTTGATTAATACAAAAATGCTTTCCCCTATAATTTGATACCAAATACGATATTTTCTGATAACAAATAACAAATAAATTAATTGAAGCTTAATCATATCAGGATAGTGAAATACAAAAGAGCAAAATGAATAATTCTATCAGAACGAGGAGAATAATTACGGAGAGAAAGAGTTAATTTCTACAAGTCCTACTTAACACTGGAACAGACCACCGACACACTACCCAGTGTCGCTTCTGGTCTTCCAAACAGTTCACTGGTATCACGCAGGACAGCACTTAGCCCCAGACAGTTCAGACTCCCATAACTTCAGCCGGATCTACAAAAGTCCTTCTTTCTAGTATCCACATGCCCCCTACTACTTGTCTTGGGTGGCGCTCTGACGCACACCATCATTGTGACGTTGGAGCGGAGTTACAACAATATTATGACAGTATCCAATAGTAAGACTTTATTTTTATCTTAAATGTACTTACAATGAGTATGAAGCAGTACTTGGTAATATCAATATTGCTTCATTGAGTTTCAGAAACGTCAGTCTTTTCTGCAGAATTACTAATGCGGCGAAATAATCCATTGACAAGACTTTGAGATCAGTCCGTGGTACCCTGGTCAATAATTACACAGACCAAAAGAACAATGAGTGTACTAAATAAAGCCATGATGTTTCACCAATGGCGTAGCTAGGAGTTTGCCATCATTTGAGAGCTGGGGGGGGGGGGAGGCTTGTCCTCTTTGGGGACCCCTGTAGTTAGCGCAATATTTAATATTTACTGTAAAAAAAAATAATTTCGAACAACAATTTGGGGAACTCACCTCAATTAAGGCCCCTGGGAGATTTTCAAATTCTCCCCTCCCCCACATCACCATAGCTACTTGCCTGCATTTTATCAGGACACGATTATTATGGTATAAAGATTGTTTGTACCAACATACTGTAGACATCCTTATTCAGAAGTTGATATTCGTATCTTATAGAATACAGACGTTTCTTCAAACAAGATAGTTATGTGCTACGCGTATCCGTATGTCAGTCTAGTCATCAATATTAAAGAATTACCTTAAGCTTTACTTAAGTCGTAAGTCGTTGGTTTTCCTGGACGATTTAGGTAACGAGTTCCATTGTCTCATGACACTAGGCGAGAAAAAGCACTTGTATGAATTTGTCCTAGTATATGGAATAAAATATGTACTTCTATTCCTGCATGTGATCAAATGGGCATGACCGTATGGTTGTAAAAAATGTTTCGGATGTTCCTTCAGAGTGGAAGATAGTTTACTTCCTAGTCCATACCCCCCGCAGGACGACGGGGGATGGGAGCGGGCAAGGTTTGAACCCTCGACCGTCGATAAATTCGAACGACAGTCCAGCGCGCAAACCGCACGACCAGGCAGCCATGCTCGTTCTTTAGCGAACCTGCATGTAATGGAAAACACATTTTTTTTTTTTGCGTAAAAATTCTAAAACCTTTCAGTATAACCGTCTTTCTGTAAATGTGACTTACCTTTACCCGTCCCTCGGTCTGTTGGACCGTTGGGGTACCATGCAAGATTTTTCGAACGTCTTTCTCCATCCCTCTCTGTCTTTCAATGGCAGGCCCGTCCATTTTTTATGTTGTCTTCCCATCTCTTTCTCTGTCTGCCTCTTCATCTTTTCCTGGTACTGTTCCCTGAAGGAATGTATTTGCGAGCCCGACGACGGTGTAATATGGCCATAGATTTTTAGCTTGCATTTTATTTTTACGATAGATAGCAGGTCATCCACCATGGGGGGGGGGGGGGGGGGTCCAATCGCTGCAGTAACCATGTCTCTAATTTTTTGGTTGTGATGCGGTCTTTAAATGTGATACCTAGGATCCATCTGTAATATCGACCAAGACTCACAAGCATATCAGATTGTGACCATGACCTTATTATGGTAAAGTGACTAAATTACTCGTCAGTAAATTGATCCTGCAAATCTAGGAGCATCCTAGGTATCACTTCTAAAGACCGCATCACAAATGAGGAAATTCGAAACAGGATCGCAATGGCAATAGGGCTGCACAGACCTGTGACGAGGCAACGAGTTCTTGGTCTAAACTGCCCACAGGTCGTGACGATGCAGGCCTGTTTTCAGGCCTTCTATAACAAGTTATCTCGCTTCATGTTTACTTTCACGACGCTCTTAGTTGCAGGCCTTACCTCCATGCGTAGACGTCATAGAACAGTTCAATGGGCACTACCATGCAGAGGGTCACAGTCATATTCATCTCACATTCGGTGCACATCGACTCCATCATGTAGATCAGCTGAATAGCTCTGTCGGCGCTCACGACAGAAATTTCCTTGTACCTGAACTAAAGGTGTGAATGCACTTAACTTTTGGATTTAAAAAGAGAACCAGTCAGGGGGCTTTCGAAACTCATTTATTTTGGGCGAAAATTCCGAAAAAAAAAGTCCTTTAGACGGTATGAGTGACCTTCTCACAGTCATCTTTTGTCTATTAAAATCAACAAAATTTTAAACAAGGTCACAAAGACAGTTTGTATGGAAACAGAAACTCAAAATCGGCCCCCGAAGTTGTCCACCTAGAGTTTTCACGAGGATTCGAACACGGGACTCAAGTGCTTTACCCCTCAGCCAAAGCATTTCCATGTAGTCATTTAGCGTACACTTTTATTTTTTAAAATAATAATTATTAACCTTATCCATACATTCAAAATTAATAACATGTTACATGTAATATAGAGAACCTAAAAAAATATTTGTTCTTCTTACGAAATAAGATAATTTGGCAACTCGAAAAAAAAATTATTGGCCTTATTTTAGTTAGGTAGTGAGCTGGCTAGAAATGACTTAAAAGACTTAGAGTAATTGGACCAGACATTTTCCTCGCAAAATAAAAATTAATATCTCTAATGTTATTTGTTATACAAACTAGATCTCGATCTAGCTAGAACTAGACCTAGTTCTAGATCTTAAAACCTGACCTAACCCTAGCCCTGCCTAAGTTGGACTTACATATAAAGCTGTATGCCTACGTTGGACTTACATACCTTAGTTGTATGCCTACGTTGAACTTACATATATAGCTGTATGTCTACGTTAAACTTACATGTATAGCTGTATGCCTACGTTGGACTTACATATATATAGCTGTATGCCTACGTTGAACTTACATACACAGCTGTATGCCTACGTTGGACATACATGTATAGCTGTATGCCTACGTTGGGCTTACATATATAGCTGTATGCCTACGTTGGACTTACATATATTGCTGTATTGAAATGGTCAACCCTTTGGCGCACTTTAACATTTTCGAATGAAGTATACCAAATGGTCGTCCTGTCATACAGTGTCACCGCTTGAAGTCGAACGTCACTGTGTACTGGGTTCAAACCCACGGGGATGAAACAACAGCCGTAAGTCTGTGCTGGCATTAGCATTTCTAAAAAAGTAATAATATACATTTTTACAAAGCTTATATACTCATTTTCTTTGGACACATTGGCATCGTGGGAAATGAAAAGGCTGATAAACTATCATATGAAACAACCAGATAGGCCTGTTGACTACCTCACCCTAAGGTGAATGCTAGTCAACAATCACAAAGAGGAGTGGCTCAACCAATGTGCCTAAGGAAACACAGGCAGAGCCATGTACAAAGAAATGACAATGCCTAACTGGACTGTGTTAACTTCCTCCCCCAGCTAAGTCAAATTTACAATCTTTAAACTAAAAACAGGACACACGCCTCTGGTAAATTACCACCTTAACGAAATAACTTCCACACAACTCCCCCTATGAAGACTCTGCACCCACCCTTATGATACCGAAAACTATATCGTCATTGATTGCCTCTTCCTAATCCACCCTACTACCACTCCAGCTGTCTTTTTCCGAAGCCGCTAGCAACCAGGTGCTCTCTTTTATATATCTTCTATTCTAAAGCAAATTGGCGTCGAAGCTGGTCTTTCAAGAATTTCCCTGGGGCAACTCTGTTACACATTTTTTTGCGAATTACTGTAAAATAGAACATTACATTTGTAAAGACTTTTTCTTACAAGTCCTCTTTTCAGCTTGTAAACTCTATATGGCTTATGTATGGGTGAGTGTACACAGTCTCAAAAAAACGGTTCAAACTATTTTTCCTAGAATATTGACAGTTGATGAATAAATTTGGGGGCGGGGGGGGGGGGAGATACTATTTAACTGATCACGCTGTGAAAAACTCTGTTTTGACAGCTATGATTTTTCTGAAGGTCTAAATAGTCAATATCGTACTTCATCAATAATTGGGAGCGCGGTAGCTGAGTGGTTAAGCGCTTGGCTTCCAAATCTGGGATCCTGGGTTTGAATCTCTTTGAAAACTGGGATTATGAATTTAAAGAATTTTAGGGCGCCCCTGCGTCCACCCAGCACTAACTTAAGCTGGGGAAATTAAAGGCGGTTGGTCGTCAAGCTGGCCACATGACACCCTGCTCATTAACCGTGGGACACAGTAACAGATGACCTCAACATCATCTGCCCTACACATCGCAAGGTCTGAATGAGGAACTATATTCATGATTAAAAATTTCAATAAATGATAGACGTGCAGAACTTCGGAAACATTTTGCGCACCGTCTAGTAAGTATGTATCAATAGATCTATCCTTGGAGTTTATATATTTCGAATATTTGCTTATTATTTTTCAGGGTGATCGGGAGATCGGGATTGGGTAAAAAATGTTCAATTCATTAGTTATTAAGAAGAAAAGAATCTCTCTTGGGTTAAAATTATCAGATTTATAAAGGAGGGATATCTTCTTATGAAATACAGAAGTGGCTTTAAAAAAACTAAACGAAGATGATTACGTCCTACGCGTGTTCCTGACAGGAGCGCGTAACTGTCTCTAGATACTCTTTTGATTTTAAGTGACTTATTTTCTTCTTACCGAGAGCAAGCTGTGAGTAATTCCCTTTGTTCGCACATTCGTTATAACTTACGTAGCACGTGCCAACGATCACACCGATCGGTAGATAACTTTTGACTACTGTTCCTGTAGTTGAGAAATGTTATATTTTCGTTTTATTCTTATATATGCAGTATTTCACGATCAATGATGTGGTAGATGTCACGTTGAATATGAACTTGATCTAAACTGCACAATCAATGATCGTGATTGCCGAGGATCTAGAAATCGTCAGTTGATAAGATGATCATCTAGAAGTTGCTAGTTGATAAGAGGATCATCTACAAGTTGCTAGTCGGTAAGACGATCTAAGTATATTATTATTATATTCAATGAAGAAACTTCTCCTCGTCAAATACAAATACTTTAATTCAAAATTGATTGAATAAAACAGATAAAATATATTTCTACTAGATTAAATGATCTACACAATATAATAATTGTGTCCTTTTCCTTTAAGTTCCAACCCGAGACTTTAGTACATCTTATCTCTAACACATTCCGCTCTAGACTGGCGGTAATATCTCCAAGCTTCCAGATCATCAGGCGTTACCACGTGACTAATATCTCTTTGTTGCATGGCCAACCAACTGACCAATAAATACAGCTTAACGTACAATAATTAATATTTCTAACCTATCACATTTATTCCAAAAAAGAAGGTTGCTGCATGCTTGGAATTCCCCGAACTAGCTGAAATCTTGCCGACAAACCTTGGGCTAAATATAGACAAAGCGTACGTGACACGTTTTATTCTGATATATGCAGTATCTTATCTTATAAAATACAGACGTTACTTCACAATTACCTCCTACGCGTCATGCATGTTAACCAGTGACTTAAATTCTGCCAAGTCATTGGTTTTCTTGGCTGGCTCAGGCAACCCATTCCATGCTCTAATAGCACTAGGGAAGAAGGAGCATTTGTACGCATTTGTCCTAGCATATGGAACGAGGAATGTACCTTTATCTTTGTGTCTTTCTGAGCATTTTATTGCGTTTTGTTTTTGTATTTGAAGATTATGGTTCAGTGTTTTATGTATAATTGCTACTTTACTTTTAAGTCTTCTATCCTTAATCTATTATATTTTTTCGTGTATTTTCTAGGGGTAGACATAAAGCGTCATATGTACGAAGCCAAAGTGATCCACATCCATTGATCTGTTTGAGCCAAATATACGGGAAAGGATTGAAGGGGAAGATGCATATGTAATTTTTTTTTTATATTACGCGTCCTCACAAACAATTAGCTAATCGATTAATTTATTAATTTTGTTCTATACATAAAAAAGGAAACTTAATCCTGCAGTACTGAGATATATAGCAGTGATTTCTTTTTTGCGTTTTTTTCCCCTTATTTAAACTTTGTTTTCAAAAGGAGTTTATATTTATTTTGCTTGTTTAGTTTAAAAAATTTTACACTATACTTTTTAGGTATATAGCGATACTTACCAGATAATGACATGACCTTTCTACTTATATTTCCACAAGCTGATATTGTAAAAGTTTGCCAGCTGAAATACATCAAACAATGTGTGCATATCAATCACATGATTAGACGTCTCCAAGACGCCAGAGGCTATACATATGTCTGATAAAAAGTTTATACAAGTACAATTTCTTTTCCTTGTTCTATACCAAACAAAATAATTAAATACAATTAATTAATTTAAAATTTCCTAATTTTTTGTATTGATTCTTGTCTTGTCAGGTAAAAGAAATAATTGTGCACAAAATTTTCAGCTTGATCCGAGATTGGGTGTGGGAGAAACAACGTGTGAAACTTTTTACAAGAGTTGTGTCTAGATCTTTTTTAAAATCGATTAGTGTAAATCATCGGCTTGGTGATTAATGTTTATAGATCTAGGTGATTCCATTGTTATGAGAGTAAGTGTTTAGTATTTTGCTGTAAAGTCTGTAGAGTTCTTTTTTGAAAGGTAAAAATCAAGCTACTTGCATTTACGGTACTTTTTTTTATCACTCTAAGTGACCCATTAGGTGACTTCAACGGCCCTTTTGGGAACCGGCTCACCGTGCATTTGCCCGGACGCCGATATAGCCTTGTCCGACCCAGCTAGTACTAGAAATGATATTCTAGATCTAGGTTTGAATGTAGTAGATTTGTATGAATTAAAGAGATCTAGACCATTTTTTAAATTTAAATAACAATGATATCAATGAGCCAACACCACCATTTCACATAGGTATAGTGCGTGTCGAAAAAAAAAAAGATTTACTAGTTAATAAAGACATTGACCTTCAAAACTCCGAAGGTCATGCATTTCGTGTGAGATGTAAGCCCATGTGGGTTGTATGCGGACTTTCACGTGTCTAGAGCGGGAACATAGGACAAGCAAATGAACGCAAGAACTATGAACACATTTTTTCATTTGTTGTTGTGATACCATGAAATTCATTGTTTTTTGTTGGTTGTTTTTTTCTGCAATGTAATCTTTTTGAAAGTGAATTTTAAAAAAAAAAAAAGAATAAAAATAAAATTATAGAAAAAAAATTAATAATAATTTTAAAAAATTAATTGAGGTGGAATGAATTTTAACATCTTATAAGTCTTTATTAAATACAAATTTGTACGGAAAATGTTTAAGATTATTGTAAAAATGACATTGTCATTTGGTTTTTTTTCTGGGACCCTTTGCTGTAGTCTACTCTACGATCATGCTGGAGGTGTAGGATATGTGGTTTTGAAATTATTTCCATCATAAGAATCTGTTTTGTTTTATATAATATTCTTTGTATTATTATTAATATAAAATAATATGTTAAAAAAAAATTTTGAACGATTACAAAGACACAAAGAGGCACTCTTACTGGTCTAAGGCGACACTGATATCCTTTGAGTTTGCTTTCATGCTGTACCAGGGGTATTGCTCAAACAGTTCCGGTCTGGGCTCTTTGAATTGAAATTTGATTATGTTGTTTTCGTTGCAGCTGACTACGTGTATCGTTGGCAGGTTACTGGAAATAACAAGAACTGGAAATAATTACTGGAAATGACAATTATTGAACGTAACAAGTACTATAATTACAAGTACTAAAATAACAAGTAATGGAAATAACAAGTACTAGACGTAAAAACTACTTGAGATAACAAGTTCTGGAAATAACAAGTACTAAAATAACAAATACTAAAATAACAAGTACTAAAAAAAAAAAACAAGTACTACAATGACAAGTACTGGAAATAACAAGTACTATACGTAACAAGTACTTGAGATAAAAAGTACTGGAAATATTATGTACCGGAAGTAACAAGCACTAGCACTGATGTGCTGAAGTAAGCTCTAGACATAGCAAGTACTGCTGAACTGAAATACTGGAATTAACAAGTAGGCTACTGGTATACATGTACTGGAAATAGCATGCCAGGCTACTTTGATTTGTTACGAAAATATAACGAAAGAAAAAAAACGAGTATTTATGCACTAAAACGTGTACTGCAGGTAATAAAAATATCGAGATATTTACACATGTTCTGGAGATAGTGGTGACTGAGTGATTTAGCGCTTGGCTTCCAAACCGACGGGTCCCGAGTTCGAATCCTAGTGAAGACTAGTTTTAGAGATTTTAGTCGCGGGATCGTTAGGGATGCCTCTGAGTCCACCCGGCTCTAATAGGAACCTGATGTTAGTTAGGGAAAAGTAAAGGCGTTTGGTCGTTGTGCTGGCCACATGACACCCTGCCCGTTAACCTTGACGCTTTATGTTCACGTGGTCATAGTTTGACGCTCTATGTTCACAACTTCATGTTAATATAATGAAGATCAATGAGGTCACTATTTATAAACATGGACGGGACATTGCAAGTATTGTTATACATAAAAATGTACTTGAGACGCCTGAAGAGTATTGGGATATTTAAGCATTCACAAAAAAAAAAAAAAAAAAAAGGCTTACTCTGTGGACGCCACAAAGTATTGCAGACCCCAAGATTCCTCCGGAAGTGCCTGCATAGCGTCCAGGAAGATGTCTTTCTTGACAGTCACCATGATCATCAGACCGAAAGAGCCGTTCCCGCGAAAACTGAAGGATATATCAATACCAGTGGTATTTACACTGAAAAGAAAACGTCACTCATTTCACAGCGATGAAGTGTCTGTTTGTATATATATATTAAATATAGTATAGGCTGGATCGATGTCCTGATTAAGAGAAAGGGAAATAGCTTTTCAATTCATGCTTCAAGGAGGAAGAAAATAATTCGTTTTAATTTAAATCCATTTTGTTAATTTCATCCAAGTTAAATGGCATTAGGCATTATATAAAGCACAATTAATCAAATACAACAAAATGATTAACTGATTAGTAAAATTAAACTCTAAAATAAGTGATCTCCCCTGAACTACTTCATTTTCCTGGTAATTTTTGTTGCTGTTGTTTTTGCTGGTTATGCTACGGCCGGGTACGCTCTTCTGGCTCAACGTGGCACCCGGGTGGAAACGGTTACTTGAGGGGGTAACTAGGCTAAATGAATGGCAAAACAAAACTCCCGTGGGAGTGTCCAAGGGTACGTGAGAGTGAACCCGTTGCAAGGATGGAGTTGAAAGAGAGCTCTTACGACCCTGTCGAAAATCCATGCGCCGTTCCTCAAGGGACTGTTACGTTAATGGCGAGTTCCCCCATGGTCAGCTTGGTATAACATAGGAAGATGGCGGAGGCTCCCGGTAGACTCGGTCCTTTGGCCATGTCTAGCCCAATGCGTCCAGAGGCCAGTTATGTCGGACATAGCAATGCTTTATATAGGCATTGAATTGGGTCTCTTCCAGACAGAACTGTGTTGTTGTTTTTTTACTGTTTGACCCTAAAACAGGTGTTTTTTTTTACTGTTTGACACCCAAAAAGGTTTTTTTTTTAAACTTAGAGCTCGAAGAGCCTTCGGCTCATCACTTAGACGATCAAACGGCCATGCAACGGAACGACTTTCCGTTGATACTATCAACAAGCGCAGTCTAGACACGTGACGCAATTAAACAGTAATTACGTTTACTTGTGAGACTCAATGGCGACGTAGCAGCCTCGGAAACGCTGGACAGTGGTCGAGACAATGTGGTAGGTGGGCCTGTTTTTCAAGTGGTGGGTGTGGGCATGGACCTGAAGAAATAGCAGGACATTAATTTTAAGACATGTGTAAATAATCAACAATAGTCATTGTCGTAAAAAAAAACGAAAAAAACAACAACAACACTTTATTTCCATATCACATGGCTCTCAGGGCTCGCAAAGACCTTCCTTCCGGGAGCAGTACCAGGACAAAGAAGATGAGGCAGACAGAGAAAAAGTTGTTAAGACAACGTCAAAGATTAAACAAGCGTGTCACTTAAAAAGATTTTAACCAAAGCTAAAAAAATATAGAGGAATAGAAAAAGGCGGTCAACAGATCATGCGTGGTGCCCCAACGGTTCAACAGACTTAGAGCTATGTGAAGCTGAATGTGAAGTGGTATGCTTATGATTAGAAAGGCAAAAGAAAAAAAAAAGCTAAGCGATAGAGGCTAACAGAAAAATAATTGCAAACGAAAAATGCCGACCAGGAAGTTTCTCTTCCCAGGGATCATAGTTCGGGAAAGCCCGTTAGTGCTTGAAAATAGAGAAACTCCCAAAAAGCACTAAGAGAGATTAAGACCCTACTAGTGTACTAAAGGAATGCCCCAACTCAGTTTTAAAACAGTCTTACTATCTGTGTTTTATTTTAAATACCTTTTATACAGCACAACTTACATGTTCATATCATGCTCAGAGCGCTAAGGTCCAATCTCTTTTGAGGACCAGTTGGGAAAGGGGGGGGGGGGGGGTTTCTGGAAAAAGTTTTTTCGTGATTCCTTTAGGCGCTCAGTAAATACAACTCTGCTCGAGTCGGGTGTCGAGCTCGATAGGTGGCCAAGCCACTGGATAGGTAGCCAAGCCCCCTGAACAGGTAGCCAAGCCCCCTTGATAAGTAAATGTGGGTCACTTGTTTGATAGGTTAGTGCTGTCAATGTTTATTTTTACCCGAACATTGAAGGCCTATCGTTAATACTGCTCATTTATAGCAACGCTTGTGTGCAATAGCGGTGTTACTATAACAACATGGTTACATTTGTAGCTATGACTGTGTCAATTTCACATGTTCCCAGACTACGGACCTTCAACCAGGGCTGGCCTTTGGCAAAGACAAACAAGGCAGCCGCCTAGGTCATCCAATCCTTGGAAAGAACTAAATAAAAATTAAGAGACCAATTTGCGAAACTTGGATCAGATCGCAAACATAGTAGGGCATTATGACTCTATTTACTTGTCTAACTCTGTCTCTGCTACGGAAATAGCGATTTATGAAAATCAGCAATTTGTCGATTTCGATATAAAAACAAGCAGGTTTTTAATAAATTGCCTAATTTAATTTGTTCGTTGTTTCTATTTATTTTTATTTTTTTTCGACTCGGGCTTTCAATTATCTAACTCCGGCCCTGCTTCAACCACCTCAAAGCAATTTCGTCATCCATGGCAATAATTTTGTTGAAACAATTATGAGAAACGAAACATTTTGAAATTCACTGACCTCTACAATACTTGTCAACGTCGACAGGAAGCAGTGAATACTCATGTCCTTCACGCCAGGGAGAGCTACCAAGAAGGTTCTGCCCATTAACAAACCTACACCTAGAGACAAGCGTGAGCACCAGATAAACGTCTTTAGGACTGAAACTATATAATTCATTTTACATCGATATATGCAAAAAACAAAAACCATTTTTAAAACAATACAAATTTAAAAATTCTGGATACTCGCTATTACTATTCAAATAAGGCGAATGCTGACGGAGTCAGCCAGGAAACCCAACGACTTGGCAGATTTTAAGTCATTGATTTACATAAATGACTAGATTGACACAGGAGTAGTTATCTTCTCTCTTAAAGTAACGTATGTAATTTTTGAGATAATTTAATCTTGACATAGGTAAAGTAACACAAAAACATAACCCTTTAAAATAGTATAAAAGAACAAAAAAACACTCAGATAAAGTCACTCTTTCTTATTCCGTATGTTAGAAACAAAATTCATACCTAGTGCAATTTCTTTCTGCCTTTCGAGCTACCTACTTTTTTAAAACTGCTGTTTAAATAACTAGACTATGGCTCCTTCTGTCTTGGAAGACAATGGATGCGCCCAGATGAGTACCTGGATTTGGTTTTGTCTCGAGACGGGGCAGAATTTGTTGTAGCCAATTAGGCCCATTCTGAAGCGGCAGAGTTTAGGCTAGTCTTGAGCGACCCTTGGGTCTGACTCCCTCCACAAGCTCAGCCAATAAGATATCTTTAGGGATTCTACCATCTGGCATGCGGGTGACATGTTCAAGATATTGCAGTTTCCTCTGTGTCTGGACATCATAGATGCATATTGACCGATTTCCAAAACGTCCTAGTTGCAGACACGATCCTTCAAGGGGATGCACATTACTCGTCGCAGGCAGCGTAAATGGAAGTTATTCATTCTCTCTTAATACATGCATGTTGACCAGCTCTCGTCAGCAACCCAGCACTGAGCTGACAAAAAAATCGGAAAGTCTTCTGCAGAAATGGCAAAACTCTCCAAGCGCGTCCTGGAAAATACCAAATCGACCACAGCAACCGAAATCATAGTCTACAATGCCTGTGTAGTGAGCACTCTTCTTTATGGTACTTAGCATGAATATAAGGAACAGATATTTAAAAAAAATACTAATTAATATAAATGTTATTTTCTGTTTAATGAACAGATAATCTAAATCTTAGCAAATGAAATCTTGCCATAGAAGAGAATAAAAGTCTTTACACAAAACATTTCTATCTTTACAGAAGATGTAGCTCATTTATTTTACAGGCCTAATTAAATTAACTAGAAAATAATTACCTGTTGCAAAAGGGCAGTAGAACACCACGACCAGCGTGAGAGTAGACCAACTAATGACCTGGAATGGTCAGGTTAATTCAAACGATATGATTCATATTTCGATAATGCAAAATTTATATTCAATTTTTTTTAGCGAATGGAAAGAACCGCATATTTTTTAAATGTCATAATTGTTTAAAAAAAAGAAAAGGGAACATTAGCTTAGTGTGTGGTCAACCTATCCATTACAATGCATCGATATTTTAAAAATAACCATACATATAGTTCTCGGTGAAAACTGGGAATCCTAGTTTCTGGAATTTTAAGCGTCCCTGTAAAATGTTTGTAAAATGTTTGACATGTTTCGGATGTTCCTTCAGAGTTGAAGATAATTACTTCCTAGTCCAAACCTGGGAGCGGGCAGGATTTGAACCCTCGACCATCGATAAATCCGAACGACAGTCCAGAGCGCAAACCGCACGATCAGGCAGCCATCCGAGTCCATTTAACTCTAACGGGCACCTGGCATTAGTTAGGGAAGCAAAGCGGATAGATTTGCGGGCCACATGACACCTTTGTTACCGTCCACCATAAAAACAGACGACTTTTACATTATCTACCAAGTATCTTTCTAAGTCAGAAAGGGATATATATACAGATCGCGCTCCCAGGGAGGTCAATACAAGCGCTGTAAAAACACCCTTAATAAAGAGCTCCTTCAGGGAGTGCGATATCGACATTCACGGCTGGGAAGCACTCCCTCCGGATCGCTCCTCATGGCGTGAAGGTATGAGTATTGGAGTCACGAGATATGCCACGTATGCGGTCGGCTTTTTAAAGCGAGAATTGGACTTAACATCTTGGAAACCATAGGATATGAGAAATAATAATAATAATAATAATTTTATTTATAAAGCGCTGTTAACAGACCTATATTTGGCACGCAGATGTATGCTATTTCTGGGGCAGGGGGGTACATCACAACCTGTGGGCAGGTCTGTACGTCGTTGCTACGAGCTATTGGTCTGAACTGCCCACAGGTTGTGAAGTTGCAGGTCAGTGTTCAGGCCTTCTGTAACGATTGGTATCGCTTACATTGTGTACTTTTGGCGTAGATGTCTGCTTTACATGTATCAAATTTTTAGAGTTCTTACCCGCATTATTAGTCAGAAAGGATGCCCCGAACTAAGAACTTGTAAAGGATAAACGACAATGATTTCTATTACACTGATAGAAATGTGCACTTCTAAAGCGTTGGTGGAAAGGTTTGCAGAGATAATAATTTGAACATAAAGAATACATTTAGCATGTTCACGGTCAGAGTTCGGGACAGTACACGAGTTAAAAAATCGGAAATTCCCAATTTCATAAAAACATATCTTCTCATATGAAATACAGACATTATTTCAAAAAATGAAGATGATTACGTCCTACGTCTAGTCATGCATGTTAACCATTGACTTAAATTCTACCAAGTCACTGGTTTTCCTTGCTGGCTGAAATATGATAGGATAGGCGATATCAAGACATATAAGATAAGATAAGAATGTGTCTTTATCTTTGGGTCTTTCTGAGTAGTTTTATTTGGATTCGTGTTTGTATTTGAAGATTATGGTTCAGTGTTTTATATATTATTGCTACTTTACTTTTGAGTCTTCTATCCTGAAGGCTTTCTAAATTTAGTGGTTTTACTAAAGGTGTTGGAAAATGTGAATATTCGTTAGTTTTGAATAATCAAAGTGAAGACACAAGCTGACTAAATGGTTTGAACATATACTGGGAAGGAATTTTTTTTTTCTATTACTTGTATACTTTTTAGCGGCCCCCGAAAGAGGAAAAGACGCTATTAGTTTTGTGTGAAATGTCTGTCCGTCCGTCCCGTTTAGATCTCGTAAACTAGAAAAGATATATATTGAAAATCCGACATCATAATATTTTAGTCCATTCAAAGTTCTGATGCAACGGCTACTTTTTTTCATCTCTAAAAGCGAAAAATCTAATTCGATACTCATTATAAGACATCAGTTAGGCCAGGTTCACATTTAACTTCACATTCACCTATCCATTGGTTTGCTGCACCGCTGGGCACCACACAAGATCTGTCAAGATCTTTCTCCATTTTTCTCTGTCATTCGTCTTTGATCGAATTTAATTATGATGTTCTTTCTGAAAATATTGATGCGACCTTTTTACCTGCCTGGGTGGATGACTTCGGGGGGCCGATTTTGAGTTTGTGTCTCCGAACAAACTGTCTTTGTAGCCTTGTTGATATATAAAACAAGTTTAGACAACACGTACTTCGAATACAAAATGTAAAAGCGATCTTCCAGAAACTTGTACAGTAGAGTAAAGGGTGGAAGTAGTTATACTCTCTTGTTTCTGGTGTCACCACTACAAGAGTAGGCAAGACGACCTGAAGGTGGCCTTTGACCCGAGGGAATTTAAAATAAACTTGACTCACCCTGTCATGATGTTTGAACGGCTATTGTCATAATTTGAATGCTATGCACTTAATAGGGGTTAAAGAAATCTGCAAGTTTTGGAGAGTGATGTTGTACAAGTTGTTTTTTACATTTGCATAGTTTTTTTTTAGTTTTTTTAAATTTTGTTTTCTCTTTTCGTATCACTTCGAAGAGTCTCTCATATTGTTCTTTTTCTGTCACAATGACATGATCCACTTAATAAGCAATCCATCCTTCTGGGGTGACATAGTGCAGGCAGTACTTCCTTGTTGCCCTAAAGACTCATTGCTACACTTCAGTGTGTCACTCTACTATGTTACGTTTTACATTGTTTCACTTAAAAGTGTTTCCTTTCACAGTGGTTCACTTAGCAGTGTTTCCCTTTAAAGTAATTCACTTTACTGTGTTTCATTTCTGATTGATTCTCTTTAAAGTGTTTCCTTTTCACAGTTATACACTTTACTGTTAGAGCTATACACTTTACTGTGTTACACTTTAGTGGGTTTTGTTTACTTTACAGTGTTTCAAGACATCACAATGTTTCACTTTACTGTATTTCACTTTACAGTGTTTCAAGACATCACAATGTTTCACTTTACTGTATTTCACTTTACAGTGTTTCAAGACATCACAATGTTTCACTTTACAGTGTTTCAAGACATCACAATGTTTCACTTTACTGCATTTCACTTTACAGTGTTTCAAGACATCACAATGTTTCACTTTACTGCATTTCACTTTACAGTGTTTCAAGACATCACAATGTTTCACTTTACTGCATTTCACTTTACAGTGTTTCAAGATATCACAATGTTTCACTTTACTGCATTTCACTTTACAGTGTTTCAAGATATCACAATGTTTCACTTTACTGTATTTCACTTTAGAGTGTTTCAAGACATCACAATGTTTCACTTTACTGCATTTCACTTTACAGTGTTTCAAGACATCACAATGTTTCACTTTACTGCATTTCACTTTACAGTGTTTCAAGACATCACAATGTTTCACTTTACTGTATTTCACTTTACAGTGTTTCAAGACATCACAATGTTTCACTTTACTGTATTTCACTTTACAGTGTTTCAAGACATCACAATGTTTCACTTTACTGTATTTCACTTTACAGTGTTTCAAGACATCACAATGTTTCACTTTACTGCATTTCACTTTACAGTGTCTCAAGACATCACAATGTTTCACTTTACTGCATTTCACTTTACAGTGTTTCAAGATATCACAATGTTTCACTTTACTGTATTTCACTTTACAGTATTTCAAGACATCCAAATGTTTCACTTTACTGTATTTCACTTTACAGTGTTTCAAGACATCACAATGTTTCACTTTACTGTATTTCACTTTACAGTGTTTCAAGACATCACAATGTTCTACTTTACTGTATTTCACTTTACAGTGTTTCAAGACATCACAATGTTCTACTTTACTGTATTTCACTTTACAGTGTTTCAAGACATCACAATGTTCTACTTTACTGTATTTCACTTTACAGTGTTTCAAGACATCACAATGTTTCACTTTACTGCATTTCACTTTACAGTGTTTCAAGGCATCACAATGTTTTACTTTACTGTATTTCACTTTACAGTGTTTCACTTCACATTAATACACTTTACTCTGTTTCACTTGTAGTAATACATTTTACAGTGTTTCACTATACATTGTTTCACTTTAAAGTGTTTCACTTTCACAATTTTATCTGAACCACTTTCACTGTGTTATCTAGTGTAAACAAACCAAGGAGCTAAGCAGTGATTACACATTCTTCTCAACACAGATTCATTCAAACATAAATTCCACTATAAACAGAACAATATATGTATTGAAACAAAGCAATGAACAGAGATACTTCATTACTCTTTTTATTATGTACTTAATATAATTAATTAACAGTAGCTCAAAGACATTTTGTTCAGCTATCAGTGAAACAATGGTTAAGTTTATAATGATCCTGTGTATTATTTATATATCTAACTCTCTGTTTTTTTAACATACACAGTGAGCTTAGGGCTGATCTTTGAGGAAGTGGGGATGGAAATGGGGTACCAGAGATTAGGATTGCATGAAGCCTCAACCTCTCACATCTTCCATTGAGTTAGATTCAAAAAAAAGATTTGAACCCAAGTTCCTCTCATTTAGGTAGCCAAGGGGGTTACATTACTCAGCCTCAGACACTAATAGTAACAAAAAAAAAAGATGATTACATACTTATTTGCATTGATTATAGATAAATTAAAAAATGATAAATTATTAAATCTGGTAAGTATTAGCATTTATACAAGTAAAAAAAAAACACACAAAAAAAACATGTGCACACTTATAAATATATATTTAAACACATGTTTACAATTAAGCACAGACATTCTCATTCATGCAAATGCTAAAGGTAAGACAACAGTATAAACACATATACTGTATTCTTCTTTTAAATATACACATTTATCCTTATTAAGACATAGCCATAGAACTGCATCAGCTTTCAATTATAATCCTTTTTATGACAATTTAACGGAATATTGGCATTGACCATTAGCATCCATCTTTCAATTCCATTAGAATTGTTTTTACTTGCTAAACGATGTTTGCACAACAATTTTTGATTCTCTGTGATATAAACCCTTTCATTAAAAAAAACTACCTATTCTGTCCAATTATAATATTTTGTATTGCGTACATTGAGCCTTTCAAACCTTAATCTAATACTGTGCCATGTGTTTGAATCTTTATAAACAAAATCAAAGTTGGCAAGGCAGACAGGGTAATTGGTATAGACTCTTTCAAGTTTAGAGGGAGAGAGAGAATGGCAGCAACTTTTTTTTTGGCGTCTTCTTGTTACTTAGCATGCCCAGTGAGCCGTGATCCAATCTTGTTTGTGAACTTACAGGGGAATGAAATATCTGAGAAGATTACAAGTTACCTTTAGATGCTCCGAACTCAGCTGAAGTTAATCTGTAACAGAAAATTTCTTAACCTCCTTGTAAAATTTGAGCTTAACCACCAGCTTTTACATAGCTAAGTTAGTATTCTGTTGCATAGTTTAAGCTAATCAACTCCACAACCCCAGTTAGTACTCGGGTAGTTTATACCGCATCCATCCACAATTAGCACTATGTTACATAGTTTATTCTAATCAACTTCTCTGTGGCATTTTTACATCTCGAGAGACGATCTTTTCCGTTTACAACTTCTTGTGTCTAAAGAGGCCAATCCTTGATACGCAGCTGCGTAATCAACTTCATAACCACAGTATCTCCACAACCACAATATCTATAAAAATGTGGGAAATAATCCAGTATACAGATAAAGCATTCCACACCACCAATTTAAGCAAGGAAAAAAAAAAGCCAAGTCATAAAATATTTTGGAGGCCTTTATGTACACTCATCACACACATCCAATCATAATTAACAAACCAGATTTGATTCCATAATGAATCTGGTATCTATGTTTTACTTTAACACTGATATCACATATAAAGCAAAAAAACAACAACACGGAAATGGCTTTGAAATTATTCTAAAGGGAACATTATTATGAATAGACTATCGACTGGTATATTTTTGTTCCTAATCAGACAATTTCCCTCAGACATAACCCTATATTTGTCTTCATTTTAAAATACAGATTGAGCACAAGTTTATTTGTGCTGATTGAGAATAACAATGGTGCTGATTGAGAATAACAATTACATCGACTTTCCACTGAAATACTAGGGGAGAGAGATTTACTGCAAAGGGTTTGCTTGAGTGTCTGGCTCATCCTGGCCACTTGGCTCCTGACCACTCGGCTCATCTATTTCACTTCCCTTCCATTCCAAGCTGTCTTGAAAGCTGGACAGATTAATTTCATAATTCTCTTCACCTAAGTTCATGTCGATATTTCTGGGTCTAAAAAAAATGCATTATTTATTTTGGAAGATTTTTTAAATGCATACAAGAAAATAAATCATCAAAAGTGTTACCTATATTCTTGAAAAGCTTTCATTCCACATTTTAGGTTGGGAATCCATTTATTTGAATTCTGCAACTATTTTTTTCCAATAAGAAATAATGTAGAAAAAGTAAGATAAAGTTCCACTTTCGGACCTTGCGATCTATGGGCCAGAGCAGATGATGTAAAGATAATCTGTTTCTGTTGTCCATGGTTTAAAAGGGTGTCATGTGGACAGCACAATGACCAACTGCCTTTGCTTTTCCCCAATTAGTCTCAGCTAGTTGCCCTAAAGAACTGACATTGAAATACCAGTCTTCACCAAGGATTTGAGCCTCGGTCCCTAGGTATGGAAGGCAAGCACTTTACCAGTCATCCACCATGTCTTCAAGAAATATTGTAATATGATTTAATTTTTTTAAATCCACCAGATGCAGTGTAGATGTTTTAAAATTACACATATGCCATTCAGAGAATTGTTCATTGAAACACAAACAATGTTTTAATATTTAGCAAGTCATTCTCACTGTCTTTTTCTTCTGTTCACCAATGACTTTCTTTGGACTCATGATAGGAAATTAAAATTCATTTAGTAAAGAGAAAATCATTAAAGATCAGCATAATGTTCGAGTCTTCCTTCAAAGGTATGCTGAATCAAACTGACATCATGATATCAGTGGTGCATTTATCTTATGTTAAGGAATGCACTCCTGGTCAAACTGAAAATTGTTTGAGTGTAGAGTCATTGAGATACTGGTGTACCACTGTGATATTATTAATCACTTATTCCTCCAGAAGATTACACGTCATGCAGACTATAATTCAAAATCTGATTTAACTGTACTGAAAAAAACAACAGAAAAAAAATGTTTGCTGGAATAACTATAAATTAACCCATAGGAAAGTGTACAAAGGGAAATAACTCTTATTTTTGTAATCACAAACATTATAGTGAGCAAACCACAAAACCCTTCAAACCCAAACACTAAACCTAGTTTTCATGAATGTGCTTTTCTAGATTTCTAAATGAGATTTACCGGTGAATAACAGTAAAAAAGGAATACAGAATGACTCACTCTAAACATCAGTACGTACATTAAGGTAACAGCGACAAAGACTACCCTGGTGAGTAATAAAATGCAATGGCTGCTTGGTTGTGTGGTTTGCGTGCTGGACTGTCAATCATCGCTATCTATGTTTCCGGATTCAAAACCTGCCCGCTTCCATCCTACATCATTCTTCGGGGAATTTGGACAAGGAAGTAAATTATCTTCAGCTATGAAGAAACATTTTACAAACAGGTAACAGCAACAAAGACTTACCCTAAACACCAATAAGTACATATAGGTAACAGCAACAAAGACAGAATCAATGGTATATACTTGAAGTAATTAGCTGAGGACATAAGAAAATATAATTCATTGAAATTGATCAAACTCAAAAATTCTCTCTTGTTACAATTTTTAAATTTGTTGAGAAACAAAATAATTAAACACAAAATTCGTTAAATATTAGGATGTACGCCTATAAAAAACTGAAGAATTTCGACCATTTCAAAACCAGAAAGTCAAGAAGAATCAAGCTAGTGGAGAAGTTTTAAAATGTCTTGAAAAAAGTTTTCAGCATATGTAATTGCGGATGCCTCTAGAGCGTCCTTATTATAAGCAGATGAAAGATGTTTATTGCTTAATATAGTATACTTTTGAAACACTGGTAGGTAATAGCTTCATTTTACTTGGCTAATATTCAAATACGGATTGCTACATTGAAAATAACAATTTTTTAGGCCCCACCCCATGTAAGAACATCACAAAGTTCTTGAAAAGACATTGCGTCCCTCCCCCCCCCCCCCCACACACAGTTTGAGAAATGCTGATTTAAACAGATTCACGTATTTTCAAGTAAATATGGATAATTTCATTAAGTTCAATAATACATTATAGGTCGTCAGAAGAGTCGACCGGAACAAACTCATCTAAAAGTCTATGTTGACTCACGCTTGCATTCTCCTGAGACTCTGTCCTGACAGTCTTGGCCCAGGCAGGTTATTCTGCAGTCCCCTTTACAATCAATGCCATATTCAAATAAATCGCACACTGCAGAGGAAAATAAAATTATTATAGTAAATTCCAGTCTAGGAAGTATACATCTACAGTTTTAAGAGAAGGTCTAAAATCCATAAAACCAAATTTATTAACATATATTCTTTAATTGAGAAAGAAATCTAGAGTTCTGAAGGAAAGACTAATATATCAATGTAAAATCAATTATCTTTTTTAAAATTCTATAATTCTGTAAAAAGTTTCCCTTATCAGAGCTTGTGGTCTATTGGGCAGATGATGTTAAGGTCATCTGTTTAAATGCATAAAAAAGATGTATTAAAGAAAAAGCTTACACTTACTTAAATTGCAGCCATGTCGAGCATCCTTGAAGCCAGCTTTGCAGCTGAGGCAGCTTCCATTAAACTTACTACACGCTGTGAGACATTCAGGACAGCCATTCAAACAGTTCATTCCCCATTCATAGTCAAGACAGTCTATGCACAGAAACATCCAAATATTATTCAAAAGTTACAATATATAAGTTGATATCTTCCAAATGTCTAATCTAATGACTTTCATTTGTAAAGAAGCAACTATGGATCATCTCATTTTCATGAGAAGAATGCAGCCCACGAAGCAATTAACATCAAAATATCATTTAATAAATTACACCATATAAGGTATACTATAAACTTGATATTTTCCAAATGTCTAATCTAATGGTCTCCCTTAGTCAAGAAGGGACTATGGATCATTTCATATATATGAGATTAATTCTTGAGCATTAGCTATGATCGGAACAATGCTGCACTCCATCTAATTATCTTTGAAAAATTCTGTATCTTATTTTTTTATTGTTCTATATTTTGTCTAATCATCTGCAAATAATCTGACTTTTGTTCCTGGACTAATGCAGTTTGGTAAATAATTTATGTAAATTAGAAATGGTGGTGGATCTACGACTGTTTCTTGAGGTACCCCTGAGTTAACTGTTATATGTGTTGATTTAGAGCCATTTGATAAAAATTCCTGAATCTGATGATGTAAAGTACCAGCCATGCCAAAATATTTTAATTTTTTAAGCAAGCTTTGGAGGTGAACTTTGTCAAATACCTTATATAAACCTTTTGAATCATCAATGAGTCATATTAGTTGAGTTTCACATAATCTACTTCTAGTTTCACTTGGTTGTATTAGTTAGTAACAATCTTTAAAAAAAAAAAAATTACCAATTTGTTCTTTGGCTCATTTATACAGAATGGCTGAAATCTCAAGAGCTTTGCTTTGAAATGAGCTAAAATCTGTTGCTAATTATAATTATATAACAGCTTTTTGTTGTGCCTGAAAAGTTTTTCCATGTTAAATTTGGAAAAACAATATTTTTAGTCTAATGGTCAGCAAGTAGATGCATTCATTTTTTAAGCTTTTGGAATTCCCCCAAGTAATTTAGAACTATTATTTTTTTTGACCATTTTAAGTCCCTTTGGCCTTTCAAATCTCTTTCAGCATTTCAGTTCTCTGTTTACATTTCAGTTCTCTTTTAATATTTCAGTTTTTTTTTTGTTTTTTTTTTTTTTACATTTCAGATCTGTTTTTAAATTTCAGTTTTATTTTTACATTTCAGCTCTCTTAGATCATTGCAATTCTCTTTGACCTGTCAAGTTTTTTTTTTTCTTTTAGCAGCTAAAAATATGGTATGGATATTTCATTGTATTTCACCTTCAGGACACTTGATCTCAGCATTGCATAGAGCTTCTTTTTTATTGACTCGTTCTCCCACACACTGTTTTCCTCCATTGGCAGGCTGAGGATCATTGCAGTATCTTTGAGAACAAAAGAAACAAATTACTTGAGACACAGTGTAGAGCAAAGTATGACATAGCTGTAATGTTTTAGTAACAAAGCAATGACAAAGGCAGGATATGGTTTACCTGTAGCGCACCTGCTCTAGGCTTTTGCATTCTCTGGAACATTTCCATGGTCCCCACATGCCAAAATTACCATCAACTGCCAAAATATAACAGAGACATTTTAGAGGAATGTATGGCCATGTGGTATGCATTTCAGATGTTTACCATGATGGCCTTGAGTTCAAACCCTTCATACCTGCATCATAAAACACTTAACCATAATCTTCAAATACAAAAATAAAATTTAGTTAAATACTCAAAAAGGCACATTCCTCATCCATATGCTAGGACAAATCTGTACAAATGCTTTTTCTTCCCTAGTGCTATTAGAGCATGGAATGGGTTGCCTGAGCTAGCCAGGAAATCCATTAGATCTTTGGTTAATATGCATGACTAAATGCATGACGCATAGGACATAATCATCTTCTTTTTTGAAGTAACGTCTGTATCATTTAAGAAGATAAGATAAGTATATCATAAAAATTCTATTTCCTGCTTAGATCACGCTCAGTAGCAAAAATGACCAAATGTTTCAATCTATCTACAAGAATTGTTGACCTCAAGTAATTCTTCCTTAGTTTGAGGCGCAAGAAGCTTCTTTTATTAGATTCCACATTGCATAATGCAGTTTTTTATCGCGTGTAAGTTTGGCATTTTCCATATTGAATGACACCCCAAAATGACAATTTTTGTCTATGTATTTCAGGAGAGTAATATAAGTTTTCAAAAGATTTTTAATAATTTACGGAGATTTCCAAGACTTTCAGGAGATTTCCAGGAGCTTCTGGTAAATCAGTAAGCAACAGGAAATCTGTTATAAGTTATAAAATGGTTTAATTTAATAATTTACACCTTGAATTATTGCGGATCCTATGAAAGTGAGATGCACACTGCGGTCGAATAGGTTGCAGCAGCCTAAGGCAGGCCCTGGAATATAGCGGCATATACTATGCCGTGGATCGACTTGTATATATATATAAACCTAGTAACCTATGTAAACCTAGTGGTGACACAGATGGGGGTAGTGCTGTGTGTGTTCTTAGCCTTCCCAAATCGCCTCAGTCCAGCGCAGGACAAGCGGTCAACTGTGACCAGTGACAGTACACGCCAGTTCGGCAACGACCTGTGTGTAAATATTTTGCACGCAAGTCACGGCGATTGTGATCATTCTGAGTGGTCAAGAACGTTCCATCCGATTCTAGAAGGCCAGTAGAGACACTATATAAGAGTGAGTGTGTTAATATCACTGGACTTCACGTTACCTCGCTATGTGACCAGTACGAGGCGAGAACCAGCACGGTGTGTGAAGTCAGGCAGAGCAAGACTAGGTTTTTATAAAGACAGTGTTAATGTTGTTGCCAATTGCGATCTATTTGAAATTTAACTGTTACTGATACTTTGGAGCCCCGAGTTGTGAGGTTCTTTAAGTTCGTTGTGTCGTGTGGTGGAGTTTGAAGAGAGCCTGGATAGTAGGAGAGACGTAACAATATATATAATTAAAGACCTTAAGTAGATCTTGAGAATATCAAAGAACTGATAAAAGAAACTGACTTAATGCAAATTAGAATTGACCCAATTTCAATGCCCATTTGTATTGCTCCAATCTCAATGCCCATTTGTATAGCCCCAATCTCAATCAGGCAACAGGATGAATGATAGTCATTCATTTTACACCTCACTTAACAGTTGCATAAGAAGATTTGTCATAATTATCTTTCTTCAACAGATATTGGTTCTAATGTATTGTTGTTGAAGATGGATATATACCTGATTTTAATGCCTATAATGTAAATAGCATACAAGTTTTCAAATTCTGCTCCTTTTTATGTACACTAAGCTTGGAGCATCCATACGCAAAAGTTACTTAAAAGATGGGGTCTGACGATGCATTTAAAAAGAAAAATATTGTTTGAAAGGAAAGGGAGGCAATACAATAAAAAGTTCAAACCAGGAGCTACTGAGCGAAAAAAAGGTTGACAAAATCTGATATACCCATAAGTATAGTCTCTTGTATAAACCTGACTTTGAGTACTGATATAGTCTACTGTAAAGAATGTTCTTTACTGAACTCTTATCTTCATAAATTGTCTCAAGATATTTAACTGTAGGGTCATAATAGTGCAGAATGTCAAAAGGATATATGTTTACTTATCTCTCAACAAATCCCTAAATCTAAAATAATGCAAGTCTCTATTTTCAAGTCTATTAGGCAAAATATGTGAAGCTTGTTATATGGCCAAAAGTAAAAAAAAATAGCTGTCATGTGACCAGCACAACTTTTTATCTGCATTTATTTTTCTTTACAAGAAACTTGAATTCTAGACTCTTGGTTCAGAAGACTATGCTCCAGCATGGAAACAACTGCTCTGTGTTTACAGCTCTGTTATAGTTGAAAACTATTCCAATTTTTAACCCACCTATACAGGTTCCATTAACTCTTTCAGAACAGTCCAGGTTCTTGCATTTCTTCTTGCAATTACCAGCGCAGTCAGTACCATATTCAAACTCCTGACAAACTGGGGATGAAAACATGATAGAAAATTACATTTTCAATAGAAATAAACTGTTTAACATGTAAACATATTCTTTGGCTTTTTAAGCTTCGATTTGACACTAAAAAAAAGAAGCCATCATTGAGTACAGCCCCAGAAGACGGAAAGAAAACTTAATTAGACGGACAGTTGACAATGACTTTGTCTGCACGAGATGTGGGAAAATATGCAGATCACAAATGGGTTTGCATAATCATGTGAAACACTGCACTCTTCCTTAATATTCAGAATCAAAGGCATTGCAATTATTCTATTTCAATGTTGGGAAAAAAACTATCATAACATTGAAAGTACGGAAAGTTTTCTTTTTGCTGTTCTTTCAACCAGATCAAGAGCAAAGCTAATAATATTTTTTTCAATATAAATTGAGATATTAGCAAACCTAGTATTCAGAAATGAATGTTTCCCATCATTTACTTAGCTTTTTAGCACTGATGTTTCTGCTAATGAGAAATAGTGTATTTCAAGGTTATCAATGTTTCCCTCATTTCAGGATTCCATGAGGACTCGGTGTGCTCTTCCCCCAGATAGAAGCCAGAACAATGAAGAGGATCAGCTATTCTAAAAGACATTTTGCATTAGCCATTCTCTACCAGCTCTTTACAGTCTCTTTACCAAGCCTTGATCTAGGACTGACTTTATGTGGAGACATCTCCATTACAACAAGTATCATTATGACATATTTATAAGGCTACAATTTCTCTCTGACAAATTTTTTTAAGATGTTAAATAAGAAAAAGACAAAAGTACCTGATGTACATCCAGTGCTTGGATATTTATAGCCTCTGTTGCACTCAATACATTCACCTGTAAACTTATCACAGTCCTTGATACAATGGATACAGCTTTTCTTACAGTCAGGACCCCATAAGAACTCTGGACAATCTTTTAGAAGAAAAAAAAAAATGTCTTTGTGGTGTCGTGACTTATCAAGATTCTATTACATACACTATTAGACATAGAAGGCTAAATGAAGACATGTTTGGTTTACAACATTTTCCAGTGCATGACCCGGAAGTGATGTTATTTATTAGTGACATGAATAAACATAAATATATACATTTGCATAATAAAACAATAATAATAATATACCACAGTCTTAGATTCCAAAGATTAAGTGTCATGTTTGACATGACAACTAAAACCCAGCTGTGACCTGTATAAATAATTAAGGCTATGTATAAGAATAATAAATCAAAGAATCATGTATACAATTCCCTGCTGAGACGAGTTGTCTTATCAGAGGGTCTCTGGTTCAATGTTTGGATTTGGCCCTATTTAATTCACCTTTTAAAGGCAAGGTGGCTGAGGAGTAAAGGACTTGGCTTTCAAGCCAGGGTCCCAGGTACAAACTCTAGTGATGACTGGGATATTTAATTTCGGGATCTTTGGGGCACCTCTAGGTTCACCCAGCTTTAATGGGTACCTGACATTAGTTAGGGAAAAGTAAAAGTGGTTGGTTGCTGTGATGGCCACAAGACACCCTAGTTAACCATGAGCAACAGAAACAGATGACCTTTACATCATTTGCCCTATATACCACATGGTCAGAAAGGGCAACTTCACCATTTCATCTCAGTTAAAATGGTGTACCTACTGCTGTCCATATATAATTATGTTTGCATCATTCTTTGCTTCAGCACATGGCTTTAGATCTGTATCTATGTAAAGGTAATATAAATGTATTTTGTGAAGAACGATTTCAGCAATATTTTCTTTTCTTTCTGCTTACATTAAACTATATTATATATTTAAAATGAACTCCATCAAGTTATATATATAAATCTGCCAACTCTAGAACCATTTTATTTAAAACATATTATTTCATTTTTAAATTGATCAAGTTTCCTTCATGGGTCAAGAAAGATTTAATTACAGATGGTTAAAGCTAAAAGATCTTACCTTTTGGACATTTTTTTCCAACATAACAGTTGGAAGGCTGCGTCTGATTCTCTTTAAGACATTGCACAGAGAACTCACAAAACCTTGAGGACAAGAATGCACCATTAGTCATTGTTAACAATTATTCACCTTCACCAATCACATAGTCTGTTCAACAGTTGGGACCATAAACAACCAACCGTTGTCAACCATCTTTCCACATTCCTCTTTTGTCTTGGAGAGTACCTTTTTCAATTTGATTTTTTTTTTTTACGTTCTCTTCCCATCACTTTCTCTGTCTGCCTCTTCCTTTTTTTCCCCAGGTACTGTTCCTTGAAGGAAGTTGTTGCAAGCCCCAAAGCCCTTGTAACATGGCCATAGAGTTTCACTTTGCATTATTTTTGACAAAAGTACAATAGTTAGCTGCTCATTGTGGTATACAACTATATCACATTTGATTTGCTCTGATTATGCAAATAACAAACCGGTCAACATATTTCCTAAAAAATAAGTCTGTTAGAAATTTTTCATAGTGAACCCTTTAAGTCCTACATCTGTGACAACAAGCCTGATAGTATATGCTACTTGTAAAATAGAGGGCCACTTTCAGGCGCAGATCCCAATATGGAGCAATAGGTCATATCAGCCTAAGGCCAGCCATGATAATTAACATATCTTCCAGAACAATAAGTTCAGTCAAGCATGGAAAAGATCATTACATGGAAAAGATAATTACATGGAAAAGATCATTACAGTCATACGTAGTATTATGACTAACAGGTTCTAGTATACTGTTAATGAAACTAAAGCAAACAAACTAAATAAATACTTTGCATCAGCATTCTCAGCCCCAGGAGACAAAGACATATTACTTAATTTGAACCAAGTAGACAAGGAGCTATAGAAGCACAAGAAAAGGGAATCCAAAAACTATTAGCAAACATCAAACTGAATAAAGCATCTGGACCTGATGGTATTCCAGCTAGATTACTCAAACAACTAAGCAATGAGCTAGCACCAGTGTTCAAAATACTTTTTTAGGTATCTCTTAACCAGGGCAGTGTACCAAGGGACTATTTAAAAAGGAGAAAAATCTGACCCAGGAAACTGCAGAACAGTATCACCTACAAGCATCACATGCAAAATCCTAGATGTAGCAACATCATAAACCACTTAGACAAACATAATGTCCTTACTCCATACCAACAACGTTTTAGGAAATATAGATCATGTGAAACACAACTCTTAGGACTAATTGATGATTTTTCAAAAGAATTAGATGATATTTAGCAAATAGATGCTATCTTACTAGATTTTTCCAAGGCTTTCAACAAAGCTTAATCCCAATAGTTTGCTATGGATTTTCTGATAGGGAGAGAACAAACTGTAATAATAAAAGGCTCTAAATCAACACCAATAACAGTAAACTCAGGTGTACCTCAATGAACAGTCTTAGGTCCACTACTATTTTTAATTTATATAAATAATTTACCAAATTGCATTATTTCAGGAACAAAAGTCAGATTATTTGCAGACAATTGCATAATATATAGAGAAATAAAAACAGCGCAAGATATTTAATTTTACAAAGAGAATTAGAGGAATTACAGAAATGGGAATCAAATTGGAGCATGTCTTTCCACCCAGAAAAATGTCAGTTATTAAGAGTAACAAAAAAACTAAAACAAATTAATTCCACTTATCTTATTCATGGCAAACCAGTAACACAGACTAAAAATGCAAAATACCTAGGTATTATAATAAATGAAAAACTGTCATGGAATCCCCATATAGATGAAACTATTAAAAAAAATCAAACAAAGCATTAGGGTTTATTAAAAGAAATTTCTATAAATCAAATAAGAACATAAAACTAAAATGTTATGTAACCTTGGTTAGGCCAACTAAAAGAATATGAATCCTCTATTTGGGACCCCTGAACTCAACAAAACATTAAGAAACTGGAACAGACACAAAATAGAGCAGTGAGATTCATAACAAACGAATATTCATATTTGACTAGAGTAAAACCAATAGTAAAATCACTAAATTTAGAAAGCCTTCATGATAGAAGACTTAAAAGTAAAGTAGCAATTATACATAAAACACTGAACCATAATCTTCAAATAGAAAACAAAATTTAATAAAATACTCTGAAAGACACAAAGATAAAGGCACATTCCTCTTCCATATGCTAGGACAAATTTGTACAAATGCTCTTTCTTCCCTAGCGCTATTATAGCATGGAATGGGTTGCCTGAGCTAGCCAGGAAAAACAGTGACTTGGAAGAATTTAAGTCATTGGTTAATATGCATGACTAAATGCATGACGCGTAGGGCGTAATCATCTTCTTTTTTAAAGTAACGTCTGTATCATATAAGATAAGATACTGTTGGATTTCACATATTATAGATCTATGGCTATCATGACATAATGCACTATTTGTTTATGAAGTAACAACATGAGGCTATGTGAGACTAGATTCTACCTACCTTTTTCTGTGCTGTAGACTATCTGAACAATCTCTACTGCATGACCAGTCTTCCCAAGCACCATACTGGTCTCCTAGATACATTTGTATGACATATATAATAACATACCAATGAATAGTTTGCTTCTAACAAAAGTAAGTTTTCAATTTCAATTTAAATGGGAGGCTGGAGGATCAGATCAATGTGAGGCTGGAGGGATCAGATCAATGCCAAGAAATCTGAGGGATCAGAGAAATTCAATGAAAGCTGGAGGATTTTTATACAATATTTTAGATCTTTAGGGCTCCTCTGAGTCCACCCAGCTTTACTGGGTAACTAACATTAGGTGGGGTGCCTCTGAGTCCACCCAGCTTTACTGGGTAACTAACATTAGCTGGGGTGCCTCTGAGTCCACCCTGCTTAGGTGTGGGTAACTGACAATGGTTGAGGTGCCTCTGAGTCCACCCAGCTTTAATGTGTAACTGACATTGGTTGGGGAAAAGTAAAATTTGCCTCATTAGCAGAAAATTCTAAATGTGTAGTTCACATTCAAAGCACACAAAGAATCAAGACTGAATGAATCCTACCGTTGCATATCCCATGTTGCCTTTCAAAACAATCCTTCCCACATTTCTCATGGCAGTTTCCTATACAGTCTTCACCATACTCATTGGGACCACAGGCTGTGAAGCAATCATACAAACAAAAAGATTGACATTTGTTTTATCATCAAATAATAAAACTTTTAAATCTAGAAACATCTAACAAATAACATCAATAATACTAATGATAATAACTGTGTTAAAAAAAACAACATGAATTTGTTTTAGATTTCTCTATACATCATCATTAGGTTATAGTTAAATTATAATTCTACATGTGAGAAAAGTACTATGTCAGTCACCTTAACACTGGGACACATCTTTGATTACAAATCAAGTTTTATTAATAATGATAATAAAAATAATTTGTCTATCCATTGATTTACAACTAACAATACATTATAAGAATTGGAAACAGCAAAGGAAATAGATTTTCACACTACAAATTAAACAGTACATGTGAAGTTTACAGTGGAAAGTTGGATTGTATTCAAGATTTAATGGTTAAACCGAGGCTCATTGTCATAGAAGGCCTGAACACTGACATACAACGTTGCAGCTTGTGGGTAGGGGAGTCCAACGGCTCATTGCCAATGCTCAGGTCAGTACAATGTGGCAACAAGCTATTGTCTAAACTACCCCCAGGTTGCAATGTTGCTGGTGGGTGTTGAGGATTTCTATAGCAAATGGTCTCGGTTTAACCAACAAAAGAGTTCTGTTATTGTGATTTGCGTTTTGTATCTTCTCTGTGATATTAAAATGTTAAAATCATGATCCTCTGGATATTTTGAAAGTGTAGAACAGCTTTCTTAAGAATGCTTCCCTAGAATAGCTGTCCAAGTGGGGTCATTTAATGGCAATGATCTTTCTATCATCATTATTATCTATAACAAGATCCTGCCTTTGATAGCTTAATGAAAAGAGATAAACTATCAAAGGCAGAATCATTTATGGAACAACCAGATAGACCTGTTAACTACCTCACTCTAAGGTCAATGTTAGTCAACAATCACAAAGAGGAATGGGGATCAGGAAAACAGGCTGAGCCATGTACAAAGAAATGACCATGCCTAACAAACTGCACAGAGTTAACTTCCTCCGCCACAAAGAGCAATCTACAAACTTCCAACTAAGAAAAGGAGACACACCTCTGTTAAATTACCATCTTCAATAAATTTCCACACAACTCCTCCTTTGTTGACACTGTGCCCACCCTCATGAAACTGTAAACCATATCCTCTTTGAATGCCCCTTCCTAATCCACCTTAGGCGGATCTATAAACACTCCAGCACAACATAACCAGCACCCTCTATGGCAGTGCTGAACTACTGAAGTGAACAGCACACTATTTTTCCTTGGCACATTCTGCATAAGAGCTCACATTTAGCAGTGTCTTGTCTATTTGTAAGCTGAATGAAAGTCTATAAGATTGTTCTACCAATACACATGCTATTGATATTGACATCAAACAAGACTAAATAATTTTTTTCAAGATAGCTTTGTAAATGATTTAAAATCCTTTTCTACCCTGATACAAGAAATGTGGCATGAAAGGAAAACAATTTATTGCTTACGAACAATGCAGCCTTTGTCTGGCCTCTTGAATCCAGCTTTACAATGCACACAAGTCCCATAACTCTTATCGCAATCTTCTCGACAATTTTCACAGCTGTCAGCACAACCTAGTCCCCATTTACGATCGGGACATTCTGAAATGTCATTTCATAAGGAATTGTTGTTACAGCCCGAAGCAACGTAAACATGCTGACACACAAAATTAAATTATTTTTAATTCAAGAATTAATGTGTAAATTAATAGGTTGCTAAATGCACAAGTCTTACATAAATATAGGTTAGAAATAAATTCCTTTAAGTTTAAAATAAAAAGATATTTTGATGAAATCGTAACTGCAGTAAGTGTCAAAGATTATGGACACTTAACTGGAGATAACCAGAGCTGTACTCAGGTCCTAGAAATGAAGTGTTTTCATAAAGTTGTGTTTGCACTTGTACATGTTAATAATCTTTGTTTTAAATACATTTATTATTAAATCGTAGCCAAAACCTTTCACAGGACGGTGGGCTGTGAGACAGGTATGGTTGGAACTACGGACCATTGAAACAACAGCCCAAAGCACATACCACACAGGTGACAAGCCAGACATCCAATTTATTCAAGAAACATGTAAGAAATGACAAAGGTCTGTGTCACAGGCAAAATAGATAACTTATTGTATTGTACTGTATTGTAATCAAATTTGATGGATTTTGTACTTATTGTAATAAAATTTGTTGAATTTTGTCATAACAGAATATGAAAGTGTAAACTCTGAACATGGGTTAGTTATGACCAGAAGTAAGGTCTTATTGGAGATGGAGAATTTAGTCAGTAAGCGGTAGCAAATTGTAGCAAGTTTAGTGAAGTCTGAAGAACAGTTGGTGAAATAAATTGATAAAACTGAAACAAGTGCAGTAATTATTGTAGCGAGATATTTTATGATCAAGTTGGAAGTGATTTAAAAAAATAAATTATTCCTTCAGTTGATGAAACAAGATTTGTGAAGTCAAGTCATGGACCAAGTGATATGACTGGATATTAAAAGTAAAGTTGGATTATTCTTATGTAAATTAAGCCATTGACCTTATGTAGCTGTATTGTTATTGACATACTGCATGAAAATCAAAACCAAGCCTGTTCATTAAACTATTCGCTAATCAATGACAAAAATGCTGTTACAAAATCAACTGGCCTTTCAAAAACTATCCTACAGGCTGGATAAAGCAAGGAAGACAGAAAAGCGGATAAGGAAAACAACAAGAAAAAAACAGACAGTCCTATCCTGTAGAAAAAAAAAAAAGACCCTGCAAAATAGTTAACAGGTGTGCAGTAAAGCCCCTGCAGGAAATTGTAAGCAACAAAACCCATCAAAGTTAACCCTTCATGTTAGACAGGAGTTTCAGGAAAAGCTAGAAAGTCTTTTCATTTGGATGTATCTTGTAGATTTTTTTAAACTTTATTTTATACATTGTATTTGCAGACTTTATTTCAGGTTCATGTTATACATATCACAGTAAATGCTAAAGAAATAGGCTTCATTTAGTTGATATGTCACATAAGAGATTATCAACAATTTTGACATGCTTAAATTATTTTTTTTTAATTTATTACTTTTTTTAGTTGTTTTTTTTACTGAATGCTTTAAACAAGTCCACCAAAAGTGACCTACTTTGCTCTTAGTATAGTGCCTAATGTTAACAGATCCATCTGAGTGACCTACTTTCACATTCTCCAAAGCGTCTCTCATAACAATCCTTGCCGCATTTTGCTTGGCAGCTTTGGGCACAGTTCTCTCCATACTCATTGGCTCCACATTCTAAAATAAAAAAACACATTTTGAACTTTAAAAAATGTGTACATATAATAAAAACATCTTGCCATACTTATCAGAGCTACTATGTTTTGTTCTTTTTTAAATATTACAGATTGATTTTTTTTGTTTATATCTATAAATCAAAAAGAGGACAAAATGAACTTAATCTTGAATGCCTTCTAATTACCTTTAATACTTATTGTAGTTATTTCCTAACCAGGACATGAAAGAAAGAATTAGAAGGAGGCCTGGAGCTACACCAACATTTAACAGTTGTTTATAACCTAATATTTGGTAGTCTTTGTTCCATTTTTAAAAAGTAATTTTGCATGAGTAAAGGACCTAACTTTCTATGTATCACACTACTAGCAGTTTCCCTTTTAACGAAATAAAAGACATATTGGTAGTTCCTGCTGTGATGAAGAATATTACGACTTAGCCCAGACTAGCTGCAGGATGGCAGTAGGAAAAGTGTGAGAGAGCAAATCATATGACCAGGCAATCATTCAGCACTGACTCCACCTCTCTGCCTCACAAGAATAATGTTTGCACAAAAAGTAATATTAATTTATAAATGTTTACAAAGGTAAAAATATTTTGTAAAAGTAAAAAAGTAAAGTTCCTGTTTGTGATCTACAGGTCAGATGATGTAAAGGTCATCTGTTTCTGTGGCTCATGGTTAACAAGGTGAGATGTCATGTGGCTAGCACAACAACCAACCACTTTTACTTGTCCCCAACTAAAGTCAGGTAACCATTAAAGCTAAATTGACTCAAAGGCATCCTAAAGATCATGAATTTGAACCTGGGACACCCTGGTTTGGAATCCAAGCATTTTATAACTCAGCTACTGCACCTTTCTAAAATAATTTGGTTCTATTGTTGTTTTTTGTTTTTTTTGCAACCTACAACACCTGTAGGTCTAATTAATGAGAAACTTTGAGTGTAAAAAAAAAAAGACTTTTTATTTTAAAAACAAGACATTTAAAGATATTGCTTCTTTGATTGCTAGTAAGGCGTAAGAGTATCATGATTAATTTTTGAGTAAACAATTTGAAGTAGAGATAAATATATAATTTAAATACAAATAGGTTCATAATGAGTGTTATAAAATTAAAAATGGCATTTTTGTAATAGAAATATGTACTTTATATAATAAAGACGTTACTTCAAAAAAGAAGATGATTACGTCCTAGCACCATGCATTTAGTCTTGCATATTAACCAATGACTTAAATTCTGCCAAGTCACTGGTTTTTCTGGCTAGCTTAGACGACTCATTCCATGCTCTAATAGCACTAGGGAAGAAATAGAATTTATACAAATTTGTCCTAGCATATGGAACGAGAAATATGCCTTTATCTTTGTGTCTTTCAGAGTATTTTATTAAATATTGTTTTTGTATTTGAAGATTATGGTTCAGTGTTTTATGTATAATTGCTACTTTACTTTTAAGTCTTCTATCATGAAGGCTTTCTAAATTTAGTGATTTTACTGTAGGTGTTACTCTAGTCAAATGTGAATATTCATTTGTTATGAATCTCACTGCTCTATTTTGTGTCTGTTCCAGTTTCTTAATGTTTTGTTGAGTTGAGGGGTCCCAAACGGAGGATGCATATTCTATTATTGGCCTAACCAAGGTTAAATAACATTTTAGTTTTATGTTCTTATTTGATTTATAGAAATTTTTTTTAATAAATCTTAATGCTTTGTTTGATCTTTTTATAGTTTCATCAATATGTGGATTCCATGACAGTTTTTCATTTATTATAACACCTAGGTATTTTGCGTTTTTAGTCTGTGTTAATGGTTTGCCATGAATAAGATAAGTGGAATTAATTTGTTTTAGTTTTTTTGTTACTCTTAACAACTGACATTTTTCTGGGTGGAAAGACATGCTCCAATTTGATTCCCATTTCTGTAATTCATCTAATTCTCTTTGTAAAATATCTGTCTTGTGTTGTTTTTATTGTTCTATATATTATGCAATCTATATATTATGCAATCCTGTTAATGCTAATATTATCTTATTATTTTTTTTTAGTTAAAAAAAAAACAACTTATTTATACAAATATTTCCGCTAAAATATTAAAATCTAGAATGCTTTTGTGCAATCTGTTTAAAAGAAATTAGTGCAAAATACCTTTCTGATATTTAAAATAAGCTCAAATTTTAAGATAAGTGATAAGAAAATGTGGACATTATATCAAATGTATTGTTTTGCAATCAGTTACTTTCTTACCAGAATTGCAGCCACTTTGGTGACCTTTAAATCCGGTAATGCAGGAGGAACATGCCCCTGTGGAAGTGTTGCATGCATCAATGCAGTTTAGGCAGCTTTCCTCACAGCGCAAGCCCCAATTGAAGTCTGGACACTCTTGATAAAATAAACTATGAGATATTACTTACAATGCAGAACAGAAAAATGTAAGTTTACTATTCACTGGTTTCCAATAAAAATTTTTAAAAATTGAGTATCGGATATCAAAATGGCCCACCATCCGAGTGAAGTTGAACATCACTGAGCTAGACTATAAGAGCTGAAAGCTTAACTCCTCTAAGCAGCTACTGAACTTGGCCGGGTGAACTAAGAAACATTAAAGTGATTAAACAACAAACTATTTTCCATTCTCCCCCATCTAATTATTACAACTCACTCTGTCTGGTCAAATGTTTGTACACGTTATTTCTCCTAAACCCAAATCTCAGATCAAGTTTAAATTTTGCACAATTACTTCTGCTACAAGACAAATTATTAACAACACAATAATTAGCTAATAAACTATTGGGAATTAATGATTTTGTTTGGTATCAAACAAGGGAAAGAAATTATACTTGACAAATATGATGGTATAAGTTGAATTAGTTCTCTTTAGTTTTTTTTATGCATTTAAAAAGCGATCACAGTAACATTCACCCAGATACCCCTTTCTTCCCCTCTTTTTTCCCAACTGGTCCAGACAAGTGATAGCACATTGAGAAAGCTATAAGCATGAAATAGTGCTAAACAAAAACAATTGATAATCGCACAGATTAATTATTTCAAGTCTAGATATAATATAAATTTAATCATGTGACTGGTATAAACTAATTGATACAATTACATATAATATAAGCTTTGTTTTTTAAGAAAAGTATATTTTATGTGGGTTTTTTTTTGTATTGAATTTTCATGAATAAATATGGGCTAGGGTTATTATTATTATTTAATGAGCAAGGAAGATTAATGTGTATAAACTTTTGGTTTTAAGAATCAACATTAAAACTGTGAGCTGTCTTACTTTGGCATTCACCAAAAACTCTTTCATAGCAGTCTGATCCATTACATTTCTCATTGCAAATCCCTTCACAATTCTCTCCATACTCATTGTTACCACAAGCTGATAAGAAAATAAAGAGTTTGATTTATTTATGTTTCATTGTAATCTATCTATCTTTTACTGCATGCTTGATACAAGTCCAAAGTGACCTGCTTTCAGTGCTTTAACATTATTTAACTATTGTTTTTTTCTGAGCCATATTTTGAAGAATATTTTAGGACAGGAAAACATCAAGAGGATCTTTCATTTTTTTTATTTTTATTAAAATAAAATTTAATAAAATGGCATTTTAACTATATATTTGACAGTTCTTCCAGGGACCAGAGATCCTCTGATTTTACTATTCCTTCTTGCAGCAACACAAGGGGAGGTAAACAGACTAATGAATCATTCAGACTCCTAAAAAAAAAAGGATCTAGCTGCTTCATATTTGTTTTGGTTCTATTAAGATTGTTGGTGAAAGAGATGGGTAAATGTGAGTGCTGACTTCTGGGTAGCAAAGTACAAAATTGGGATAAACTACAAATCAGAAAGATTTGGAGGGGGGGGGGGGATCTCGATGATAAAGTTTGTATGTTTGCCTTGTGTTGCAGCCTAAATTGTCAAATGAATAGGTATGTGGTCTGTGCCCTAGTCAGGACTGTTCATTCTTTGGCTACATTTAATTCACCATGCTCAATCAAATTCATTTTATAAGAATTTGATTAATCTAATTGCATCTGAGAAATTCTTTGGGCATGGTGGCAGAGTGGTTAAGCACTTGGCTTCTGAACCTGGGGCCCTGGGTTAGAATCTTAATGAAGACTGAGATTTTGGATTTCAGGATTTTGATGGCCTTTCTTGAGTCCACCCAACTGTAATGAGTACCTGACTTTATTGACACCCTGCTTATTAACCGTTGATCAAAGAAACAGATGACATCATCTGCACTATAAATTGCAAGATCTGAAAGGGGAACTAAAAAATTATTTAAAATACAAAAATTCCTAATTGAATGCTAAAATGCAATGCTCTGTTTCTATATATTAACCATTAGTGTAATGATAGATGATATTTACCGTCAGGGCAACCGATGTTTGGGAACTTATAGCCGGCCACACACCGAGAACAGTTTCCAAAGGATTTGTGACAGTCTTCTTTGCAGTGGATACAGCTCTGTTGGCAATGATGCCCCCAAGATCCTACAGGGCACACTAGAGGAAAATACAGCACCACGCAATCATATAGTTATATCATTATTAATTAGTAATCTTAAGTACAGGAGGTGCGGCGGCTAAGTGGTAAAGCGCTTGGCTTCTGAACCAGGGGTCCCAGGATTGAATCCTGAAGAAGACTGGGATTTTTAATTTCAGGATCTTTGGACACCTCTGAGTCCACCCAGCTCCAATTGGTACCTGACATTAGTTGGGGAAAAGTAAAGGCAGGTGGTCGTTGTGCTGGCCACATGACACCCTCGTTAACCACAGGCCACAGAATCAGATGACCTTTACATCATCTGCCCTATAGACCACAAGGTCTGAAAGTGGAACTTTACTTTTTTTTTTTTTTTTTACTAATCTTATATACAGGTCTAGATTTCAAATAACCAAGATTCTTGATTAGATCTAACTTACCACTAAAATAATCCATGTTAAATAGATCTAGGTAAAGATTTATAAATATATGACGTCAAATGTCTATCAATCTATGTTACTTCTTAACTAAGTTAATAAATAATAGTTGATAATAATGTGTAGCATCTTTGATATCAAAATTATCTTGGTCAAATCATATGAATATGGTCACATGATGGTGTTGTTTTATTTTAACTCCTTGTAACATCATCATGAGCGTGTTGTTAACTTGTTGTCAACCAATCTTATTGCTATACTAAATTGAAACCTTAATCTTACCTTCACACTCGCCGAAGACTCTCTCTGCACAATCCTTGCCACATTTGGTCTGGCAATTTTCCAGGCAATTGTGTCCATACTCCATCTTTCCGCACACTGCAAAGTTAGAGAGAGATCTGGGTAAACATTTAGTTGTTGTTTTTTTTTAATCTCTATAGGCTAAAGATTCAGATGCCAACGTTGAAGAGTTAAGAGGATAATTTATTATAGAAACCTCCTCGTATACGTTGGCGAAACACTTTCATAGAGGACCTCAAAGCAAAAATAAAACACTCAATCTCACTCTAGATCATTGTTATTTTTATTGCAAAATAAGAACACCGACCTTTCCTCTTTTCAACAAAAAAAAAATCATGTACTCTGATTATCATTAACATTTTTTACGAAATGTTTAAACTACACTACATTCTTTAAATAAAACATTTTTTAAGTAGGCTTATAAGCCAGGAAGCCTATATCTTTAAAAACAATGAAATGGTGCCAGCAAATTTGAAGAATATGAATTTTTGTGTTATTAATAGAGCCTATCATTATTTACTTTATTTTTATATTATTTGGGGCGCGGTGGCTGAGTGAACAAGCACATGGCTTCTGATGCTGTGGTCCTGGGTTCAAATCTTGGTGAAGACTGGGATTTTGATTTTTGGGATTTTTTGGTCATCCCTAAGTTCACCATACTCTAATGGGTACCTGACTTAAGTTGGGGAAAGTAAAGGTGGTTGGTCGCTGTGCTGGCCACATGACACCCAGCTCATTAACCGCTGCCCAAAGAAACAGAGGACCTTAACATCATCTGCCCTATAAATTGCAAGGTCTGAAAGAGGGAACTTTAACTTTATATTATTTATTTAGCATGCCTCTATATGTCTTGAATATACTTCTACCATGCTCTTATAATTATATTGTATCCACTCACAAACTCTGGATGGCCTACCTTGATCACAACCCCCTTCAGGATTCTTGTAGCCTGGCTTACAATCTTTGCATACTCCTGTTGTTCTATCACAACTGTCATTGCAGTTCGAACAGCTATGACGGCACTTGTAGCCCCACATAAACTCTGGGCAGGCTAAAATTGACAATTATATAGCCTGCATTTTATTTTTTTTAAAAACTTAGAAACTTGGTAAAACATACTGACAAGAAATCAAGAACAAAGAGCTTTAATATTACACTTTAATATTACAGTCTTCTATTTCTTCATGGTCGAAGCACATTATCATCTTCTATGAACTTCAAAATGGCAGTGAAGTCTGGTTTACTCTGAAAAGCCAATTACACTCAAGCCAATCATAGGTCAGACCTATTGCATCGTTTTCTGCTTAAGCTTATGCGTGCATTTGATATTACATTGTTTACCCTAACCCTCTGAGGTCTCTGGGTCATAAATTCATTAGCCCACAGTAATATATATGGGTTAATCTTCAACGCTTTCATTTTTTAAATAAGTAAATGAAGTTGTATGGTATTAAAAGCTGATAAGAAATCAATAAAGAACAATCTTTATTGTTATTCTTTTTACAATACTTCTATACAGCTTGTAATTTTGTGGAAACTTCTTGGTGGGAAAAACCTTCTGGACCCAAATGATTTTCCTAGAAATTAGACAGTTGCTGTAAATCCTTGGGAACAGAATTACTAGTTCGTTGGTTGCAATGGGGAAAACTCTATTTTGACCATTATAATTTTTCAAAGTAAAAAAGAAATAAATTTACATTTGGCTAGAGAATAAGAAAATATCGATCTTGAACGCCTTTAAGTGTAACTGTATCCCTTGAAGAGTAAAATAAATTAATTTTCAGGAACATTTTGTGCATCATCTTCTAGCACTTGATCTAAAGGCTTATCATTGGAGTATTAGAAAGTCTAGTAAATCTATACATTTGCTTAACCAGGATTTTTTATCTTGAGGGGGGGGGGGGGGATGTATTAGCATGGGTAAAAAACATACTTTTTTTTAAAAAATCTTAGATTCATGAGTTATTAGGAGAACAATAATTGCTCTAAAAGTCGTACCAAGGAGTTAGGTTTAAATAAAGTATTTTGTCTTCTTGTTTTTCTTGTTTTTTTTCCGGCAGCTATCTTCTTAACCTCCAAGTCTGAAATACGAACAGCTCAGCCCCATGAAGGGCAGTCATTGGCTACTTTATCCCAGTCAGGGGTGTCCATTTCACATTTCTTGTAGAAGATCTTCATATTTCCTACGTTGAAAATGTTTCCCATGGCCAAGCTCCCAAAGAAAGTGTTGGCTAAGAAGTCAACAATCTGGCATAAGGGCTACATAACCATCTCATCGTAGTTGAGACATTTTTTTTCACTTTGGCATGAATGTTGTTCTTCTCTGACAAGTAGGACTTCACAGTTTGGTAGGTGGTTAAACCAGTTCACCTGGTGGTTTTTATAGACAGCATAAATGTGTGGGCGACATCGTTCCGACCATAACTTATGCCCAGGCATTCATCTCATTTCCATGAGATGATCCATAGTCGCTTCGCGACTGAAGGAGGCCATATATATATATAAATGGAAAGAATCCAGCCATTTGATCTAATAAAATAATATAAGCATCCATGACTCTGAAGCATATAAAGTTATAGAAGGACTACAGCATTGTATACTTTTAGCTTGGTTGATGTGCTGATTCTTGAAGCCTAACAAAGGTATCATTCTCAAGTGTAAAATGGTTGTATAGTTTAGCATTTATTGATAAGGTGCTTCCAACAATGTCACACTATACTTTGAAACAGTTAACAAGTAGAATATTGAGCTACAGAGACTTAAAAGAGTACTTTAGTTTGACAACATCAAATCTAGGACTCCCAAAAAGCATCTTTGTGTCAAGCATTGGTAAATCTCTTTTTCCTGGTTTTGGGTAAAATCCTTTATCTATGATCATAATTGGGCTAGCTTGACCCTTAATGGACACTCATAGAGGATACCTGAAATGATGGGAAAGTAAAACCCGTGATCCTTGTACTGACCAAATGAAACTCACAATAATCAATATGGAATAAAAACATAAGATTTACATCATATGTGTCATGGATGGCAACTTTCAAAAGAGGGACATTTCTATTTTAATTGATTAAAAACAGCATAAGTTCGCTCTCTTAAATGTAAGCATAAAATTTTGGTTCAATACCAGACAATTAAAATAGTTGTTTTTTTTTTTATATTATGAATATACATGACCAGCGCTTTTACTTTCAGTTTTAGCAACACTGATCTAGGACTGCTTACTGTTTGTGCATCCCAATTCTGGCCGTAAGAATCCTGGTTTGCAGTTCTGACAACTTCCATTGATATTTGAGCATGCGTTGGCACAGTTTAGGCATGCAGACTGGCACTTGTACCCAAAGGTGTAAGCAGGGCATGCTGAAAGATGCACAGGACATTAAGACTCAAAATATTTTTAAGTTCAAGTAACAACTTGAATCAATATCATTATTGTCTCGAGAGAAAGAAATTCTTTACTGTTGATGTTTCAATACCTATCAAGGGGGCTAAAATTCAAATCCCGCCTCAAGCTGAGTTGTTTTGTCAGGGTGCCTAAAGGCAGCACGGAAAACCTTCTCCCAGATACCCTCTCTCCCGCTGGTCCAGAAAAAAGAATGGATCATAGCACTCTGAGCATGCTATAAGGATGAAAGTTGAACTATATAAAAGCATTTCTAATTCTAAAAAAAAAAATTATTTATGTTACTGTTTTATATTGCTTTTTTCTCTATTTTAATATTAACAAATTAAGAACACAAGTGTCGGATATTTCTCTGTGAAAAGTCACCATTAGGTTTATATTTCTCCATATATCATGTTTTGATCTCAAAAAAAAGAAAATTAGTTATTTAAAATATGATTTCACCCTATTCAGTATTGTGCTCAGTTTAGGTGCAATGGCAAAGCTTTGTCTTCAAAATTAATTATCCAAACTTTTTTTTTACACAAATACAACATTTCTAATGCAATATTTAGAAGACTTGTTTAGTATGTAGAATAATCTGTATTATTAATAACCGATTTGCTAATGTAAATCTTTCAATGACACCTAATTGTTTAATGAAAGGATTCTAAAGAATGTGTGAGTTTGTTTTGTGATTGGGTTCAATGTGCTTTAATGAGATCATCTCTACCTACGGGTCGTACAGCCCTGTTTGGGGTTTATGTACCCAGGGCGGCAGTCTGGGCAGGCGCCAGTGGACTTGTTGCAGTCGTTGAAGCAGTTGAAGCATGATTCTTTACAATCCAAGCCCCATGTTGTCACTGGACACTCTAACAAGGAAAAAAAAGTAATAGTCAAGTTAAGACATTTTTAAAAGCAGCAAAATATTATCTTCTTATCCTATCTTATATAATACAGATGTTACTTCAAAAAAGAAGATGATTACGTCCTGCGCGTCATGCATATTAACCAATGACTTAAATTCTGCCAAGTCACAGGTTTTCCTGGCTAGCTCAGGCAACCCATTCCATGCTCTAATAGCACTAGGGAAGAAGGAGTATTTGTACAAATTTGTCCTAGCATATGGGACGAGGAATGTGCTTTTATCTTTGTGTCTTTCAGAGTATTTTATTAAATTTTGTTTTTGTATTTGAAGATTATGGTTCAGTGTTTTATGTATAGTTGCTATTTTACTTTTGAGTCTTCTGTCCTGAAGGCTTTCTAAATTTAGTGATTTTACTAAAGGTGTTACTCTGGTTAAGTGTGAATATTCGTTTGTTATGAATCTCACTGCTCTATTTTGTGTCTGTTCCAGTTTCTTAATGTTATCTTGAGTTGAGGGGTCCCAAACAGAGGATTTATATTATATTATTGGATTAACCAAGGTTACATAACATTTTAGTTTTATGTTCTTATTTGATTTATAGAAATTATTTTTAATAAACCCTAATACTTTGTTTGATTTTTATGTTCATGTTTATATATTCATGCCTACTTCAGCTGTAGAATGACTATGGTTCATCTAAAACACTTTTTTCATGTGACTGTGGAGCCCTATTTTGGAGAGATACTCCTGTCCACATACATCGCATGTTAATGTGGCTTTGGCTTCGGTGGTAGAGGGGCTGGCCGTTTTTCGTATGGCACGCTTTTTCTTTCACAGCTGACTCGAGCTGAGGCTCATGTTTTCTCGCTGTCCATAGCTTTCTTGGTCACCGTCTCTCTCCAACTAGTGCGGTCTAGGGCTATGTCTTCCCAATCAAATATAAAACTTTAAAAATAGTATAGCCAAAGCCTTGTAGAAAAGGCCAACCAGAAAACTTAAAAACTTAGTACAGTAATCACAATGGTTCTGTGTTTAAACATGGCCCACTACCACTGTCCACTCCTTTGAACAGCAACACAGGATTATGGCATGTAACAATTAGATGAATAGATGTAGTGGTAAAAATCACCATTCCCAAACTATTGTAGACCTGCAACTTGGGCTTACAAATCACAGGTCAAGCAACTTTCACCTACCTTCACATTCTCCAAAAACTCTTTCAAAGCAATCTTTCCCACATTTCTCTTGGCAATTCCCTTTACACTCAGTGCCATATTCATTAGGTCCACAAGCTGTTTAGAAATAGAAAAAAAAAAGAATAAAGATCTAGATCAAGTCTGTAGCATTATGGTAGCAATCAGACTAAGACTTTGTCCAGGGTGAATAATATGATCAAGCCCCACTACCTTTTCTTTACTAACTTAAGTATGACAAAAAAAAAAAATGAACTAGTCATCCACCACGCATCAGTATATGATCTAGGTTACTTCAAAAGAGAAGATAATTAGGTCCTACGCATGTTTTAATCTAGTCATGCATGTTAATTAAACTTAAGCTCTGCTAGGTCGTTGGCTGTCCTGGCATATTCAGGCAAACTATTCCATTCTCTACTCCTAGTGCCAATGGCACTAGGGAATACTGTTTGTGACACATTTACTATACGGTATGCGTGGCCAACCGTAACACACGATCAAGTGTCAACTGGCATGGACAGTTAGTGGACTGTAGGGCAGTCTCGAGTGTGCATTGTCAACAATGAGAAAGAAAAACATCTAGAGCAGCGGTTCTCAACCTTTTATGCTCGGCGACCCCTTTTTACAATCTCCCACTCTGCCTCGACCCCTCCCTCCCCCCGCACACACACACAGCAATAGAAGAATAGACAAAAACAATTAATTTTTTTGATGGTCTTTGGCGACCCCTGGCAAATTGTCAATCGACCCCCCAAGGGGGTTGAGACCCACAGGTTGAGAACCCTTGATCTAAAGGATTCGTTTGTGTTGAATGTTAACCTGATGTACATATATTGTTATTAAATTTTTTTCAAATAAAGTTTTAAAGGTGCTTATATCACCAAAAATACATACATTTTCTCGCCAGTATTGGTTAATGAGGTACCCACTTTTGCATCTCTGGTGCATCACTGGGACACCATTGATGATTAAAGTACAACTAAGTGTTAATTATTTTTTTTTATCATAATTTGAATGTTTCTATAGTATTAAGCAGCTAAATAGAGAAAATGACATTCTTGAGATCTTAAGTTATCTTTGTGCTCAGTTTAAGAAATGGGACACCATGGCACCTGTAACATGACTGGTAAATTTTTTTTTTAATGATTTATTATAAGAGAATAGAATTTAAGCTATACTTACATTGTAGCTAAATGTATATACTATTATTTTCTGCAATATCCCAACAATTATTCAAGCATTAATTATAACATGACTTTTATAGGCTATCACAAAATGTTGCGTGTGTTACAAATGGACACCAATTTGAAATATATAGGTTTTTTTTTAAATACATTCTGAAATACAAATTTTTTTTAGTGTGTAAATAGGCCTACATTACAAATTATTCCTTTATTAGTGGTGCACTAAATAGTTTTCTATAACCACAAATGTATGTACTATATAAGGCCTCTCTCTTTCTCTCTCTCTCTCTGTCTGTGTGTGTGTGTGTGTTTTTCAGCAATCCTTTAAAAATATAGCAAGATTTAAATAGGAATAATCATATACTAAAAGGTGCAGCTTTCTGACTTTCAAAGCACCATGACAAAGATTTAGAACTAGATTTACATATATATTGAAATATAGACTAGATTTAAATGTACAGTAGCCCTAGTTCTAGAATAATCTAGATCAAGACTTGTTTAGTATCCCGTGAAGCACCACAAAACAATGATAACACAATGAGGTTTACATTAACTTAGATTTGGAAAAAAAATATTCCGAATATTCTAGATCAAACTTGAGAATAATTAGCTTAATTCATATTGTCTTTCAAAACTTTAGTAAGGAAACTACCCATATCAAGCATATCCACATGCGGTTACTTAAAACCAGCCTTGGTAACATCACACACATCTAACTAGGATCACTAGTAGAAGTAGCTTAATATGAATTCTTTTCTCTTTTTTCACTCTATCTCTCTCTCTCTCTTTTTTTCTCTCTCTCTTTCTCTCTCTTTTTCTCTCTCTCTTTCTCTCTCTTTTTCTCTCTCTTACTCTCTCTTTCTCTCTCTTTTTCTCTCTCTCTTTCTCTCTCTTTTTCTCTCTCTCTTTCTCTTTCTCTCTTTCTCTCCCTTTCTCTTTCTCTCTCTCTTTATTTATCTTTCTCTCTCTCTCTCTCTCTCTCAGCAGCATTTATCAGTTCCTAACTTACGGACTGTACAACTCTTCTCTGGATTCCTGTACCCAGGCTTGCAAGACAAACATCGACCGTACGACGCGTCACACTCTTCTTGGCAGTTTTCACAGCTCCAGGAGCAGTCTGGACCCCAGGCACCGAGAGGACATTCTGAAACAAAATGGCGAGTAACAAAACGTTCAAAGTATTAGTAGCCTCCTTTTCAGATTGAGGGTGCGGTGGCTGAGTGGTTAAGCACTTGGCTTCCGAACCTGGTTCGAATCTCGGTTAAGACTGATTTCGGATTTTTTAAGACGTCCCTGAGTCCATCAAACTAATGGGTACGTGACTATAGTTGGGGAAAGTAAAGGCGGTTGGTCGTTGTGCTAGCCAAATGACACCCTGCTCGTTAACCGTTGGCCAAAGAAAAATATGACCTTAACAACATCTGCACTATAGATCGCAAAGTCTGAAAGTGGAACTTATTTACTTTTGATATTAAAGATTTAACTTTAATTTAATCTTGAGATCAGAGCAAAGCAACCATGGCGAGAAGGGGTTAATAAATTGCGTTTTGGCCCATGACCCATGACCAATTGGGGCCACACAGGTCCTTGTAGGGTAATACAAAAGTGGAAAAAAAATGCATTGTTGTAAATCCAATTTAAATAATAGTTGACTCAAAATATACTAAACATTTTATTAACCTCGAAAGTTAACCTGTGAATTCAGCTAAAGTCTGTGCACTATGCTTTCATTATGTTTATTGTTATGGTGGCTATCCCAAAGCATACTGTGCGTTGATGGTGAAGATAACTTGAACGACCGAGAACGGAGAATGAAGTAGATAAAAAACACATTGATCAATATCAATGAATGAAGCTGCTAGAGTAGCTCATTCTTGGGGTGTTCATCCAGTTTTTTGCTCCCCCCAGATTGAGGAAAGTTAAAAGACAATATGATTTGCCTACTTCTGACTGCTGTGAAGAGGTAACGTTGCAGAGCAAACTTTCAAAATTGTGGGTTTTACTGAACTATCTGATCTGATTGTTCTCATTCACAAGTCTAATTGCATGGGGCTGAATAAAACTGTCAACATGTTTCAGTTGTTAACTTAATACCCTGTACATTTGCTTAAGATTGAAGTGTTCCAGCGAGTGATGAGTTTTTACTCAACATTAGTAAAGGGGGGCGGGAGTTGTTACTGAGTGATCTGGATTACGAATTGTGATCCATGATTTTGTATATAGAATTTACAGAAAGATGATCTTAGTATGAAACACTCTCAACGTTAATCATTTACAGAAAGATAATCTAAGTATGGAGTACTTACAGAAAGGTGGGTTTGACTTGAAGCACTTTAGAAAGATGATTTTGACTAGAAGCACTTATAGAAAGATGATTTTGACTACAAGCACTTATAGAAAGATGGGTTTGACTTGAAGCACTTATAGAAAGATGATTTTGACTAGAAGCACTTATAGAAAGATGATTTTTACTAGAAGCACTTATAGAAAGATGATTGTGAATAGAAGCACTAACAGAAAGATGATTTTTACTAGAAGCACTCACAGAAAGATGATTTTAACTTGAAGCACTCATAAAAAGTTGATTTAGGCTATAAATGATTTTGACTAGAAGCACTTATAGAAAGATGATTTTAACTTGAAGCACTTACTTTCGCATATTCCGTGGACCCTCTCGTAACATTCTTTCTGACATTTTTCATAGCAATTGCCTTTACACGCAACGCCGTACTGTAAGTGTGAGCATTCTGTTCAAAACAGATTATTTACATAGTAATAAAAAAATAAAAAATCATTTATATATATATATATATGCATATTATAGTCACTGGAAGGTAATTAAAGTGGAAACGGTCGTAAGAAGAAGCTATTAGGCCAAAGGGTAGCAAAACAAAACTCCCTTGGGAGAATCTAAAGAGTATTCCCATTGCACTGCAAGGAGTTGTAAAAGAGCTCCCACGACCATGTCAACAGTCCAGGCGACTTTCATCATGGGGCCGTCTAAAAAATGTCAAGTATAGTTAGGCCTGGTCTAGAAAAGGAAAATGACAGTGGCATTAAAGAAATTTGTTAGACCCTCTTCCAGACAACACTCTGTTCAATTAGGCCAGTGAGAGGGAGCTCCGGTTCGCATTTGCTGGCCTAGAATTTCATGAGCCTACGGTTTAATTCTGCCGGACAGTTTCAAATTGACGTCTGACTAAACAGAATACTTCAATCAACCATTGATTGATAAAACGATGAATCAATAATTTAAAACTATAGATCTATTTAAAAAATGAATTAAATATGTTTATTCATTTTACCAAACAATAAAACATTTCATCAAGAAATAATAAAGAAGTCAATCAAGAAAACTAAACAAGAAAGAAATATATACATTTGTAATGAAAACTATTGAAAAATTACAAAATCATCATATTTATCATGGGCGTAGCCAGGGTGGACTTAGATGGGAAAAAATAGCTCACCTTCTGGGGGTTTCGAAGTTAAAAACAAAAAATAATACAAACGACAGTCACCAAATTCCATGAGCGTAGCCAAGGGGATTTTGAGTTTAAAACCCCCTCCAATATTTGTTTGCGATTAAACCCCCTCTGCTATATAAGACTAAAGCATACAACAGTCACCAGATTCTATGAGTGTAGCCCAGAGGGGCTTTGAGTCTATATGGCGGGGAGAAAGAATTAGAAAAAAAATCCCCCCCCCCCAAATTGTATTTCAAGATAACATTTTTGTTTAAATCTACAACTTTGATCACATACAAATACCAACAGAAACAAAGTTCAAGAAATTTAGGAATCATATTATTTTTTTTACAAAGCTTATATCAACACACTCTGTCTGTCCTAGCTGGTAAAAAGTTTGTACACGTTTTTTCCTTCATATCCAATTTCGGATCAAGTTGAAATTTTGCCAAATTATTTATAGTACCTGACAAACAAGAATCCATGACAAAAAAATTTAATTAACTATTTGAAATTAATTGTTTTGTTTGGTATCGAACAAGAGAAAGAAATCGTGCTTGATAGTCGTGGTGGTATAAGTTGAATTAGTCCCCCTTGACGAGGCTTGAGTCCTGAGTGAACAATTTTTGTTTATGCATTTAACATGCGATCACGGTAACATTCACACTAATTCCCCATTCTCCATCCTATACCTTTTCTCAACTGGTCCAGACAAGTGGTAGGATGATAGCGCATAGAGAAAGCTAAAAGCACAAAATTGCGCTTAAAAAAAACAATTGGCAAAATATTTCTAATCGCACAGATTTATTATTGTTAGTCTAGATCTATTACAAATTTAATCATGAATTGATACAATCACACTTAATATAAGAGTTTTCATAATGCAATTATAAAATTGAGAATCAACATTTCATAAAACTCGAACTCAAAACCGAAACAAAATATAATGTGAACTTATTACCTAACCTACAAGCCCTGGCGGGAGATTTAAATCCAGGTTTACAGGCATCACATCTGCCGTTTAATTTATTACAATCTCTTATACAGTTCTCACAGCTTTTAGAGCATTTGTAGCCGAATGTAAATGGAGGACATTCTGCAAGATAGCAATTAACTAAAGGACATTCTGTATGATAACATTTAACTGGAGGACATTTTCTACGATAACATGATGTTCTTTATGATAACATTTAACTGGAGGACATTCTGTAAGACAGCATTAAAAGAGGACATTCTGTACCAAAGCAAGACATTCTGTATGTCAAAGACGAATAAATGCAGACCTTGTTGTTTGGTGGTCACTCTAACGGCCACTGCCGTGGTCACAGGTCTTGTTGTCGGGCGCCTCGTTGTCATCGTCGTGGTGGAGGTGGTGGTGGTGGTTGTTGTTGATGTGGTGGTTGTTGTTGATGTGGTCGTGGTGGCCTTCTTCCTGTCTTTCTCCTTTCTAACAGCATCATCTAGACATTGACCAAATTAGTCGATTGATTAGTTGGTAATTACTTATTCTGTTTGATATCGAATAAGGCAAATAACTTGTACATTATTATTATGTGGATGTAATAAAGTGGGACCTAAATACAGTGAACATTGATACTGGCCATTGGGAAGACATAGCCCTAGATGGAGAGAGATTGTGTAGCTAGGAAATAGCCATAATTTGGGGGCCCGGGGGGAGGCTTGACCTCTTTGGAGGGCCCCCTGCATTTTGCGTAATATTTAATATTTAATGTAAAAACACTCATTTGGGCCCCCCCCCTCAAGTTGGGGATTTTTAAATTGTCCTCCTCCTCCCAACCTAGCTACTCCACTAGATGGTGAACAAGATGAACTAGGATGGTCGTGCGGTTTGCGCGCTGGACTGTCGTTCAGATTTATCGATGGTCCAGGGTTCAAACCCTGCCCGCTCCCATCCCCCGTCGTCCTGCGGGAGGTTTGGACTAGGAAGTAATTATCTTCAACTCTGAAGGAGCATCCGAAACATGTAAAACATTTTTACAAACAAGATAGCTATGGACCACCAAAGCGAAAGCCACCTTAAGCTGCGACATATGTGGACGAGAGTATCTCTCCACAATAAGGCTCCACAGTCACATAAAAAAGTGTTTACGAGATGAATTATAGTCGTTCTACGACTGAAGGAGGCCAACTTATACATAATTGATATAGTTTTATAGGGCAGAGTTCTTTCCCTTTATATGAGCTTTTATTTTTATTTTATTCTTTTATTTTTTAAAGGATTTTGTTTTTATATTTTGCCTGTTGTCGGAGTCTTGATGATGGTAGGGCCTACCTAATCTATAATGTATTCGACACGGTCACTATGTTTGAAGTTTTCATTTAAAAAGCTAATAGGTGTAATTTATGGCATTTTAAAAAATGTAATTTGACGAATAAATCAGGATATTCTGATATTATCAGTACTACGTATCGTATAACAATACAGTGGCGTAGCTAGGGTGTGTGGAGGGGTGGGGTCCTAAATTGAAAATTCCCATGGGCCCCACTTTACGGGAGGGGGGGGTTGCAAATTAGTGTCCAAAATGTGTTTTTATATTAAATATTACGCCATTATCTCATGTCATGATGTCGAATGTCAAAATGCAGGGGCCCCTAAAGAGGTCAAGCCACCCAGCTATGCCACTGTAGCAATATAATTGAAAGATATCTGTGTTTATGTATCTAATAATTAAATATTTATTTTAAAGAAATACCCTCAAAGACACTTAGATCCTCATCTATCAGTCCATCTTTGTCGTTATCTAAAACAAAAAAAAAAAGACATGAGTTTTGTTATGAAATTAAATAAGGTTGTAAAAAATGATTCTCTTTAAATTCTTTTAATACAATCTTGACGGCATGGTCTAAATTGTGCCGATGTGCAATAAAATCTAAATCTAACAAGATCTTCTGTAGTACCCCGACGTTCCAGCAGACTAAGAGATAGGTGAAGGTGATATGCTTTATAAAACCAAAAGGCAGGCACTCAAAGGCTGACCACGAGTACGGTGGCTTGATGACGTAGAGGCAGATCTACAACAGCTAAAAGTCCGGACATGGAGACGTAAAGTCCAGGATAGATCAGAATGGAGAGATGTGCTAAAACAGGCCAGGGCGTCCATGGGCTGTAGCGCTACAGGAAAGGATGGATATGCTTTATAGATGAGTGTGACGAACACACTTGCCGGGGATTATATTATCAATACTTGACAATTCAATAAAATGAAGAAAGAAACATCTCTCTGTATTTTCTTCAAACTTCTTTAATAACTTCTTTAACTTTCACATCAAATTAACTTCTTAATTCAATGACAACTTGACTTGATACTTCATGAATAAAACTTAAATGATACATGAAGCTTCACATAGTATAACTTCAACTTCAAATACTAAAACTTTACTTAATGGACCCGCTAATATCATAAAACTTATTACTGAGCGAGGACCAACGCTCTACAAGAACTACTACAATGCGAGGACCCGTCTAACTCACTTTCCCTTAATTTATACTTTCTTTGATCGTACGTTCCAGAATCATGAAACCTTCTCAAATAATTATTTTAGTAGCTTTGACCTTCTAGAAGCTGACGTGTGCTATTTTTTTCCTTAACCCCTTTCTTTGATTGGATACCTAAAATTAACTTGTTTAGGCTGGACACTTGCATTGGTTTGAACTCGAGCTTCTAGAAACTGGTCGAAATATGTCACAGACTCGACTCGTGACAATGAGTACAACCATTCGGGCTGATAAATAGCTCTTTATGTATAGTAGTTTATAACCGTTGTTGTTAATAGATATCGGTGACAAAGGTGGAATATAGCTGATATGTAGATGTTCTTGGTTGCCTTAATCGCAGCTCGTATAGCAACATATATATATATTATATATATAGTTCGTCCATCGTGGTTCGTTGATGACCATTTTGTCATCCAGGGGGGCTGAGGGCTTTGCACTGGGGTTTTATGCCTCCTTATGTGGCTGGTGAGACCTATGTGAGACCGGAATGTATAGTAACAACGCTTGAGACGATTATATAAAGTTTGGGGCTTTCTGTGCCATGAGCGTGTGCATTAGCAATGGTTGGAACCGTGCGCTACACAGCATCCTCCCGCCCCACTCCCCTCTGTCGTATGAGATGACGGGGGTCAAGTGAATAAAACATGATAAGCAGATTGACATAAAAACCTTGGGATGACAGGCGGAGGAAATACACTCTCTGACTCTACTCTTTAAACCAGTGATTCCCAAAGTGGTCCATATAGACCCCCCCCCCCCCCCAAGGGGTCTGCGACGACTTTCAAGGGGTCTACGAGCCGAAAACTTTTGTGAACCACTGCTCCTAATTTAACGAGCATACACAGACTTGAATAGGCCATGAATAATCGTGCAAAACAAGATTCATCAATGAACCTTACCTGATCCATCCTCTTTCTCTTCGTCAACTTTACCGTCACAGTCATTGTCAATAAGGTCCCCATTGAACATACTCTTCAGTTTCTTTTCACAGTCTTCCTGCAAAGTCAAAATAAATTATTCTATTTTTGTGCAATACCTCTAATCAAGTCACAACTTCGTGGAAGACGGAGGGTGGGTGGAGGAAACCTGGACGCTGATCTAAAAAAAAAAAAAGTCTCTAACCATTTTCTTAGAAATTTAACAGTAGATGCATATCGCTGAGAAAAGAATTACTAGCTCGTTGGCCACACGGGGGATAACTCTAGTTTCAGCGTTCTCATTGTTCAAAGTAAAAGAAATATAAATATAAATGGGTACCTGGTTGATTGGGGAAAGTACAAACGGCTGGTCGTTGTGTTGGGCATAGATCGCAATGCCTGAAAGGGGAAACTTTTTTTTTTTACTTTTTCACGTAAAACAATGGATCATCGTTTGGGTAATTACATTGTTTAAATGTTATGGAAAGAAAAAAGACGATCGCCGAAAGAGACGGAGAAAGACATAATTAGTTGTATTTGTTAGCGGCCTTCTCAGGACAAAAAAAAATTGATATAGTCATCTTGCTGTCTGTCTGTTTTTCTGTCCGTCCTATCGTGTCACGTATAGATCACAATTTTTTCAAATAAGTGTATCAATCACATGAGCTCCTGACACACACTCACCGAATCCAGCTCCACTGTAATCATTCCACCAGGGTGCATGTAGGGGTACTCATCCCTTAGACCGTAGAGGTAGCAGCCGAAGTACAAGTTGTTTTTCTGTCCGTCCTATCGTCTGTCACGTATAGATCTTTTTTTTTTTAAATAAGTGTATCAGTCACGTGAGCCCCCGACACACACTCACCGAATCCAGCTCCACTGTGATCATTCCACCAGGGTGCATGTAGGAGTACTCATCCCCTAGGCCGTAGAGGTAGCACCCGAAGTAGAAGTTGTTGGTCAGCCTCAGCATGTGAGAGCCGGACTTGACATACAGCTCCCCCATCTCCCACTGGACCAAACCGGTGATCTGCGACCACTTGGTCCTAGAAATGATGAATGAGAGCTACATCATCAAAGGGTTAGGCCCTTAGGGTAGAGTCAATTGTTAACCCTAAAGTGCTGAGCTGTTTTTACAATGAGTGCATAAGTTATGGCATTACAAATATGATGTTTAGAGGCTAAAACTACCTCACGCGTTTTAAGGGTTAACGTTAAAAGAGGGTAGGGGAACCGAGGGATGGGGCTCTCACTTACCTATAAAATAAAGAAACTTTAAAATCTATTCTGATAACATAAAAAGAAGCAAAATACAAAGAAATACTTAAAAAAAAAAACAAAGATTATATTACGTGTAGTTGTATCAATTAGTTTGGATAAGTCATATAATTTAATTTGTAATAGATCTAGAGAAACAATAATAAATCTGTATGAGTAGAAACATTTAACCAATTATTTTGTTTATTAAGCTCAATTTCATGCTTTTTTTTTTTTGTGGCTTTTTCAATACGCTATGTTCCTATCACTTGTTTGGACAAGTTGCAATGAAGTAGGGTGCAAATGAAGGGGGGTATCTGAGTGATCGCTTTTTAAATATATTAATTTAAAAAAAGTGAGCGAGCTGAGTTCAAACTCGAGAGCTAAGGCCTCCTCAGCCTCCTCAAGCCAATACGGTAACCACTGTGCCAGGGAGATGCTTATGAAAATATGGACCAATTCAAATTATCAGCCAAGTACAATTTCTTTCCCTTGTTCGAGTTAGCAAAGAAAATAATTCCCAAATAGTTAATTAACTAATTGGTTAATATCGTTTTATTGATTCTTGTGTTGGCAGGTCAAAGAAATAGTTGTGCAAAATTTCAGCTTGATCCGAGATTGGGTGTGGGAGAAAAATAACGTCTACAAACTTTTAACCAGACAAAGTTCATATAAACTTTGTAAAAACAGAAATGGCACACACTGAAGATTGGCGTCTAGGCGTAAACCAATTAACCAAAATGTAAATGAGTAAAAATAACTGTAAACCAGTAAACACTAAATATAAACAGGCAAATATTTTTTTCAAAGTTTATTTTATAGATACTATAGGACCCTCCCTACTTACTGGACATAGGTCAGGTCAAAATCATCTAAAAGGATTTCTTTTCTGTACATTTTTAAGCTGAGAATCAGAGCGTAGTGATCTATTCCGTACAAGTCGCTCAGAGTTCTGAAAGACAGATTCATAGTCGGTTACTTTGCGCTTGTGCTGTCCAGTCTTTCTAGCTAAACTTATAAGTTAAAGGGACGATTTATCATTACTCCGACGGCCTGGTCTCTAACATTTGTGTAGAGTTTATTAAAAGATTTTTTTACCAATCAAACAAGTACATCAAACTAAAATGTTTTTTAACCTTGGGTAAGCCAATAATAGAATATGCATCCTCTGTTTGGGACCTCTCAACTGGAGAAGACATAAAGAAACTGGAACCGACACAAAATAGAGCAGTATAATTAATAACAAATGAATTTAAACATTTTACATTTAGTTAGAATAACACCTTTAATAAAATCACTAAATTTTAGAAAGCCTTCAGGATAGAAGACTCAAAAGTGAAGTCGTAATAATGCAAGAAACATTGAACCATAATCTTCCAACACAAAAAAACAAAACCTATAAAAGACTCAGAAAGACAAAGAAAAAGCCACATCGTATATTCCTTGTGCTCCTTCTTTCCTAGTGCTATTAGAGCATTGAAAGGGTTGCCTGAGTCTGGAAAATCAATGACTTGGCAGAGTTTTGGTCATTGATTAACATGCATGTCTAGATTGACGTTAGGGACAAGTGTATGGCGTAGCCGCTTAATCATTATCTTATCTTATAAAATACAGAAGTGACTTCAAAAAAGAAGATGATTACGTCAAAAGCGTCATGCATCTAGTCATTCATGATTTTTTTAAAGTAACTTTTGTATCTTATAAGATAAGAACATAAGTAAATGCGTTTTTTTAACAAGTGCATGTATAGTTACTAAGCTACAGTGCTATGGTTGATAATATTGTAGTATTAGGTTCTATGAAGTCTTCCATGCATGAAAATCTACAATAATCGTTTAATTAAAATCTCTAAGGCTCATGTACTATAACTCTTGCTCAGTTTTCTGCATTTTCAAGTTAAATCTGTTTCACGGAGGGAAAAAAAGAACATTTGGAGCCTTTATCTGCTCATTTTTGATGGCGCTAGTGGGTTCTAGTTTAATTTAATTATAATGAGATCGAGCAAATAAGAATATTGCCCTGACCAGGGAGAGCATCAGTCTGATTTTCATTTTGGTTTCAATTATGTCAACATTCTTATATGTTTGCGAGTCTTGGACGCTGACTGCAGAGCTAGAGAGGAGGATCCTAGCAGTTGAATTGAGATGCTACAGAAGGTTCCTAGGTATCACATTTAAGGAACTCATCACAAACGAAGAGATTAGGGACTTGTTACTAGAGACATTGGACCCCACGATGACCAGCTAAATATCTGTAAAAAAAAACGCAAACTAAAGCTCTGTGGCTATATTTCAAGCTCTTCGGGGCTCCCAAATAACATCCTTCAGGGAACAGTACCAGGAAAAAAAAAAGAAGAAGACAGAGGAAGTGATGGGAAGACAACCATTGTTCCGGGTATTGGAGAGAGGGAATGTGATATTTATGTGTGCATCGTTTAATATTGGATTCTTAAAAAGTTTAAGTGACATCTAATCAAAGCAACAACGCTACTTACTGCCACTATCATCAAACGCATTGACATATTTATGCGTAGACATGTAACCCATATACAAGTACAATACAAACAAAATAAAAAGCTTTAATAAATTAACAGTATCATATACTATTGTGCAGTTATAATAATCTAGAAGTCATTTCACTTATTCAAAATCAGACAAAATAATTATCTCACTAACTGGTAAATTTTTTAATTGATTCTGTTAGGTACAATAAATAATTGTTTAACGCTTCAACTTGATCCGAGAATGGGTGTGGGAAATAGCATGTGCATAGCATATCTAAGCGGACTAAACCCTACATGTTCAGCCTGGTCGTGCGGTTTGCGGATGGCTGCCTGGTCTTGAGGTTTGCGCGCTGGACTGTCGTTTGGATTTATCGATGGTTCCGGGTTCAAACCCTGCCCGCACCCATCCCTCGTCATCCTGAGGGAGGCTTGGACTAGGAAGTAAACTATCTTCAACTCTGAAGGAACATCCGAAACATGTAAAACATTTTACAAACATATCTGTGGCATCAAACAAAACAATTAATAACCTGTGATTAACTTACTAATTGGTTATTTTCATATCTTGTCTATGCCACTGAATAATTGTACAAAGTTTCAACTTCATCTAAGAAAGGGTGTGGGAGACATAACTTGTACAAAATTTTTACTAGACAGAGTTGAGACAGATATGAGCTTCGTAACATTTTTTTTAAAAAAGGGTGGCAATGTCAAGAATCGCTCCAATGCTATTCAAATACAACCAATTTCGTATTGTTGGCATGTAATTATTTACCCTAATTTTCAACCAGTTTACTAACTACTGATTTCTGTTAAAGGCCAAAGTGACTTACGCCCACTCATAGTAGTAGAAAAAGAGCTCAGTTGGCACCACAACACACATGCTGGGATCCCCTCTCTCACCCGTCCGGCCGTCAGACTGGAATCTGCAGACAGACCTTTGAAGGTAAATCAGCTGGACTGGTTTATTACTGATCAGTCTGCCAACAGTGTGAGCGTAGTCTAACTGTGAAACAAGAACATTAAATAAGGAAACATTATCAAGGGAGGGCGCAGTGGCCGAGTGGTAAACAGGGAGGTTCCGAGTTCGAATCCTGGTGAAGACTGGGATTTTTTATGTCGGGATTTTTAGGGAGACTCTGAGTCCACCCAGTTCTAACGGGTACTTGACACTAGTTGGGGGAAACGTAAAGGCGGTTGGTCGTTGTGCAGGCCACATGACACCCTCGTTAACAGTGTTTCACAGAAACAGATGACTTTACATTATCTACACTATGGACCGCATGGTCTAAATTGGGAACTTTACAAAGAAAGTTTGTTTCCACTGTCATATCTATATCTATCTATTTATCTATCTATCTATCTATCTATCTATCAATCTATCTATCTATCTCTATATGAACATGTGAATATGTTTGATATTAAAGACCATGTCTTGAGCAATTCTATCAAACTAGAGGCATATAGAGCAATGTGCTGGTCGTGCGGGACGATATGTACTTCAAGGTCTGAGAGGCATCAAATTTTCCTTAACTTATTCAACTTATTTCGATTTATCGGTCTCCGCGTAACAAGATCCTGTCCCGACAGTTACGCCACAGTTTAATAAGCGAATGTTTGCTGTTATAGTTTTTATAGTAATAAATGTAAACAGTGAGGCCCTAACTGTCTTGGCCATGGGGCCTCATAAATTTAGAATACATTTATCACGGGCCGCCCCTTCCCCACCCAAAAAAATAATAATTTATCGGCCCTGGGGCCACATAAATTTAGAATGCATATGTCACGGGCGCCCCCCTCCCCAGCCAAAAAATAATAATTTATCGGCCTTGGGGCCACATAAATTTAAAATACGTGACACGCTCCCCCTCCCTTATTACAAAAAAAATAAATAAATAATTGTCGAGTCAACTGCAACTTTATATCTTTTTTGGAAAGAGTTTTCTTGTGACCAATTAGCCCATCGTCTGGGGCCGAATATGACCCATTGGCCGTTGCTTATGCATCACTGATTTCAAATATGATGAAAAACTTCTTTACCACACCTCTATAGACTCACTAGCTTTGGCTAGGTTCACGATCTCCGTTTCTTCCCCCTGCTCGTCACTCGCGTAGATGGTCATCCTGGTCTCGTCACATGACGCGATGGCCACGTAAACACCGGGCACTATTCTGGACGGTAGAGAGAACAAGATGAAATCCTTTCCGTACGACTCCTTCGGGAGCAGCATATCTGTGACATAAGAAATGCTAAGCCTGTAGACGAGTCCGTTATTTTATTACAAAGCTTGCACCAACTCACTCTGTATGTCTGTCCGTCTGTCTCGTAAAAAGGTTGGACATGTTTTTTTTCCCATTTCCTAAACTCGGATCAAGTTAAAACTTTGGACAATTATTCATTAATTCTGAAAAAAAAAACATGAATCAATCAAAAAATTAACCAATTAGTTAATTAATAGTCGGTGATTAATTATTTTGTTTGATATCGAAGTAAGTGGAATAAATGCTGCTTAATGAGAGATGTGGATGTGTATATGGATTTAATCCTCTTTTAACGATTTGACACGTTTTTTCTCCCAATGCCCTTTCTCGGATCAAGCTGAAATTTAGCATAATTCTTCATAGTCAATGACACTACATGAATCAATGCAGAATTCAACCAACTTTTTAATCATTTAGTACTAATTAATTAATTTTGTTTTACAAAGCAGAAAAGGCTGCTAAGCTATGTAACTTTCAGAAAATGGTAGTAATTAGAGGTTCTTTCCCTTAAACTGGCAATAGGTTGTGGCATTGTAGGTCTTCTATAACGCTTGGACGTCGCATCCTGTGTGAAGTTTAGACCAATAGCGTGTTGCCACGTCACAGACCTGTACGACATTGCAATGAGCTATTGGTCTACACGGTCCACAGATTGTAACGTCACAGGTCTGTGGTGAGGCCTTCTATAACGAATGGTTTCGATTCAAGTCGAACATTCGGAATGGTTTGGGGAGGGGGGGGCAGAACCGTCTGGGATAATACCTCTTTTATACAACTAACAGAACGATTATTTCACTCATAATAACTAATAAATGTTACTATGTTTGCTTTAAAAAAAATAATTTTTTGCCCAATCCCCCCCCCCTCTCCTTCTTGGAGAAAAAAATCCTGGTTAAGCGAGTGTATAAATCTAAAATCCCTAAACGACTCTTGTATGGCCAACTAAGCGAAGGAAAGCGCTCGCAAGGTGGTCAAAGAAAGCGCTTCAGGGACACTCTCAAAGATTCTCTGAAGGCGTTCAGCATAGACCCAGGAACCTGGGAGACAGAGGCACATGACAGAGCATCATGGCGTCGCGCTGTGAAAACTGGCGCAGAGGTTGCTGAGGAAAAGAGAACAGCGCTGGCAGAAGAAAAGCGCCAGAGACGAAGAGCAAGAAGAACGACACTAGCTCCAGCTGGAATAACCTGCCCGGTGTGCAGCCGAACATTTCGGGCTCACATAGGTCTCACCAGCCACATGAGAAGGCATAATACCCCAGTGCAAACCCCTCAGCCCCTTGGATGACAAAGTGGTCATCATCGAACCACGATGGACGAACTATATATAAATCTACTAGACTTTCAATCACTTAAGTGAGGATTGAAAAAACAAACAACTTAACTTCTTATGACTACTTTACAAAACAACACAGTTTCAGCTTTTTTGAATTTTGAAGTTTTTCACGACATTTGTATGTAGTTTTATGAGATCTCCATGCCCTGTCTAAGTATAATATGAATATAGGTATATGTGTATATAGTATATACCATCATAACCATTAAAAAAAATACAGCATAGCTTTTTAAAAAATTCCCTTATTGTGTACACTGGATACATCAAATTGCTAGCTATTTATAGTTTGACGCCATGTATGAAAATATACCTGCCACGATGTCGAGTTTTGACGTGTCATCCGCTGGATATCTGGTGTCACAGAACATTGTCTTGATGTGAGTTTTGCAGGAGCCAGTAATGACGCCCACAGGGTTCTCACCGATTATTTTTGTACCTTTAAAACAAGTAGGCCTATAGTTGTTTGCAAGTGCCATTAAAAAAAAAAATGTTTTCTTTTCTGAATGCACATGACCTTAAGACCTAGGTAATATAAAGCCTTGTACCTAATACTTGGAATGGTACAGCGTTGCAGGGGTGACTATTGAGATTAAAATTCGTGTTTAAAATAGAATAAATTAATGACTAGGATTCGTGAGATTTGACGAGTGTATGTGGGCACAGCTCAACGAGCACACATTTCGAGTCGTGTCATTTTTTTTTTTGCTATACGGTTCATTGCGTCAATAAATCCACCTTGTACCTAATTACAAAACGGAAAAACACTTAACAACTTCTTTACAATGACCCATAATGTTGGTTATAAATTATGGATTTTGTTATTGGAACCAAAAACACAAGTTTTTGTTTTAAAACACATTGGTTCTTCGTCTGTGCTTTTGCCTTAGGATAAATACATTTGTGATTTGAATCTGAGTTTGTCCACGCTCAAAAGGGCTCAATTACGCCTCAATAACCAGTCAAGAATATTCAAGTAAAAAATGTTTTCAAATCTTTGGTTTAGTTGTTCATAGAAAAGTACGTAATAGACACATTAAACAGCAGTGAAGGGCGAGTTGATTATTTGTTTTAATTATCCGATAGGATCAATTGGCTTTCAGCCAAAAAATTTTAATTGTATTCAATTTACATCTTTCTGCAGACCTCTGGGGGTGCGCATTCCATAGTTTGAGAAACACTGTTGCATTTCATACGCAAAAAAAAATGTAAAATTTAAAAAGGAGTATATCTACCTGTTAAACTTCCTAATTCGTTTCTGTTTCTGCAGTCAGAAATTTCTAGAGCTCTGTTCCTGTGCAATGTATTGATAAAGTTTGAGAGTAAAAATATCTACCTCCAAATAATTGAAACTGTAATCCTAGATTTTCATTGATTCTTCAGAAAATATGGGATCCCATTGTTACATAATTTATGGTTGTTTTTTTTTATATATATTTTTAATAATAAATTGTTATCCATATAGTTATGCTATTTAAGTTTGTATGTATTTTTTTAAGTGGTGAATTTTATAGAAAGAAAAAAAAAGAACCCCATGCATAATTAATTTTAACTAGCAATTTTCCTAAACATTGACTTATTGAACTAACACTATTAAGAAGTAGTTATTTGTTTCGGGAATATGGGGGAAAGTTTTTACTTCGCGACGATGACGTAATATAACTTTTTTTTTAAAAGTAAGAACACTCTAGGAGACGCTAGAAACAAGACGCTTTCCATCGTTTTGGGATTAACAAGTAGTTTAGGGCCATAGATGACATTCGACGGTTCCCTCTTTTGAGTATTAAAAGTGTATGTTGTTCAGCACTAGCGTCGACTACCTATATTGATTGTTTCGGCCTTTCGCCGGTGTTACTGAAGTACTGTTGAGTATTACCCCCTGTTCGTTGTAACAATGCATAATTAATTTTAATTACCACTTTTCGTAAACGTTAAATTAAAAAAAAAATCTTACTTTCGGAAATTCCCGGAACGCGATAGACCGTTGAAAAAACGCGGGAGTTTGACAGAAAAATACTGCTACAATAATACTAGCCTTTCAACCAATGTACCTACTCGACCATGTTTATTTTGAAAGTACTGCCGTCGGTGTAGGAGATACCATTATGTATGAACTTGAATTTCTTTGGTTGTCCAACTTTCAGATAAACGATAATATTATTGCGAACGTTTGTGATGACTTGAATAGATGGCGTCCAACTAGAGGGAAGAAAGAAAAAGAGAGAGAGAGAGATTTAAAAAATAATGCCTCTTTCACACTCACTTTTTATTTCACTCTCTCCTTTTTTTCTCACTCAAAATCTCCACTTTTTCTCTCTGTTTCTCTTTCATTATCTCTCTTTTTTTTTCTTTATTGTTTTCTTTATCTCTAGTTCTCTTTCACATTATTTTTATCGTTTAACTTTTCTCTTTCACTTTCCCGCTCTTTCATATACACTTTCTCTCTATATCTTTTTTCATCCTCTCTTCCTGTCTGTCTCTCTCGCGCTTTTTCTATATCGTTTTCCTACATTCCAAAGCAGGGGTTCTCAATCTGTGGGTCGCGACCCCGTAGGGGGTCGATTGACCATTTGCCAGGGGTCGCCTAAGACCATCGAAAATATGGATTGTTATTGTCTACTCTTCTATTGCTGTATGTGTGTGGGGGGGGGGGGGGTCGCGGCAGAGTGGGGGATTGTTGAAAGGGGTCGCCGAGCATAAAAGGTTGAGAACCGCTGTTCTAACGCTTTGAACCTTCTATCTGTTGGCGTCTCTATCGCACTATTTGCCCATAGCAAGATGAGCGCAGGTCAAATAAAAATTACGTTAACTAAAGATAGAGATGGTCGATGTCAGAGTGTGAGAGACATTCGGAAGCAGATGAGAGAAAGTAAAGCTACTCTTTCACACCTTGCGATCTATAGGGCAGGTAACGCAAAGGTCATCTGTTTCTGCGGTCCACGGTTAACGAGGGTGTTACGTGGCCAATACAACGACCAACCGCCTTTTTTTTTCCCTAACTAGTGTCCGGTACCCATTAAAGCTGGGTGGACTCGGAGGCACCCAAAGATCCCGAAATTAAAAATCCATGTCTTCACCAGGATTCGAGCCCGGGACCTCGGTTCGTAAGCCAAGCGCTTTCCCACCGCGCCTCATAAGCAGAAGCGAAAGTAAATTAAAATACTTTCGGGCGACAAAAGACAAACATTTACCGACAGATCATTCAAATTATCATTAAGTTTTCTTTGTTTTACATATTTCGGATGTTCCTTCAGAGCTGAAGATAGTTCACTTCCTAGTCCAAACCTCCCGCAGGACGACGGGGGATGGGAGCGGGCAGGGTTTGAACCCGGGACCATCGATAAATCCAAACGACAGCCCAGCGCGCAAACCGCACGTCCAGGCAGCCATCCATTATTATTCAACTTGTAAAACCTAATTAGTTAGTAGTGTGTATAGAGCTAGTTAACTCTTTCTCTCCTAACGACACCAACGTTGACTCCACCAGAATGTGGTAAATAATTACGGAGAGAAAGAGTTAATGCCGATCCTTTAACAAAAAAAAAATGTCCACTTTTTTTTTTGTTTGCTCCTTCCACCCAGGGGCATCACTAAGATGAACCTACCTTGTGGTGAACGCGAAGTACTCTTTTCCCCACCCATTCACAGGTATCAAGGTCAAGGTATCCGCTGATATTTTGCTGTCCTGCATCAGCATGCAGACGCCAAAGTTATTATAGGAGTCAAGGACGATTGTAAATTTGAGAATCCCTTGCATCCAGCTAGAGTGACGACAAACAAAAACCTAGACGCTATGGTTATAATGCGATAAAACAAAAACCTAGACGCTATGGTTATAATGCGATAAAACAAAAACCTAGACGCTGTGGTTATAATGCGATAAAACAAAAACCTAGACGCTATGGTTATAATGCGATAAAACAAAAACCTAAATAGCTATAATTATTACATTGTAAAAGCCAAGACAGACATAATTATAAAGTTAGAAAGGTAAAGGTTATTATTAGTAAGCATTTTAAATAAAATTATTATTATTATTATGTTAGAAAGGAACGAGTATTCATTCTTTGGAGATGCCAGGGTCGAGTTTCGTTAAAGCGAAACAAAATTAATTGTAGTCCCATGTTTTTAAAATAGTTTTAAAATGTTTTTAAAATGTTTTACATGTTTCGGATGTTCCTTCAAAGTTGAAGATAATTACTTCCTAGTCCAAACCTCCCGCAGGACGACGGGGGATGGGAGCGGGCAGGGTTTGAACCCTGGACCATCGATAAATTTGAACGACAGACCAGCGCGCAAACCTCACGACCAGGCAGCCATTCTCATTATCATTATCAGTTTCGACAAAGGAATTTTCTGGGGATGTGGCAGGTCTGCAGCAGTACCGCCCTCTGACTGGCAACGAGAATGCTCCTAGGAATGTTAAGGGCCTTGAATGTGTCTGTGAGGTCAGTCGTCATTATCCCCTCGGTTGATATAACAATGGGGTATATTATTTTTCTTTTTTGGATAACTTCCATAAACGCTTAATCTCAAAGTCCAGGTTCCCATATTTTCGTTGTTTTTCTATCTCAGTTTTTAAAAAATTATGAGACAGTGGTACGTCGATGTCAATAATGGTAGCGTTTTTTTTTTCTTTTTTATCGATGAACAGCAGATCAGGGAGATTAAAATATTCCGTTTTGTCGGTCAAAATGTGATTATTATTATTATTATTATTATTATAAAAGAGGGAGTATTCATTCTCTGGCGTAGCCAGGGTCGAGTTTCGTTAAAGGGAAACAAAATTCATCGTAGTCCTTTTATCAGTTTCCACCGAGGAATTTTCTGGTGATGTGGCAGGTCTGCAGAAGTTACGCCCACTGACAGGCAACGAGAATGTTCCTAGGAATGCCAAGAGCCTTGAAAGTATCTGTGAGGTCAGTTGTTATTATTCCCTCGGTTGATATGACAATGGGGTATATAGTTATTTTAGATAATTTCCATAAATGCTTAATCTTCAAGCCAAGCTTATTGTTATTATTATTATAAATCTTTTCTGATTTCTTTTGTTTTTGTTTTGTTTTTGTTGTTGTTGTTGTTGTTCAGAACTACTTACTGGAAACGTTTTTCGAGTTTGTACTTCGTTGGTATAGTCATGTAGACATTAAATTTGATCGAGATTGGACTATCTTCGTGATAATAAACATTGAAATTCACCTGCAAAAGGGAGAGAAGTGCGTTAAGACAACAAGTTTCCACAAGAAAATGTTTTAGTTACAGTTGGTAAAGATAGGTCTCATTTCGGGGGGGGGGGGGGGGGGGGGGGGAACAGCAGCAAAAAAATTCAAGAGAATTTTAGATGTGATATCGTTGTTGTTTTTTTATATTTGGCTAGTGTCCTTAGTTAAAGTCGCTCGAGAGGGAAGCTGTGACAGAGAGTAGCGGGACTTGTCCTCCGACTAATTGAATTAAGCATTCCAAGAGTTGCAATGACATAGAGGCCAATGCGTGGAAACCGCAAACAGGGACGCCTTCGTATAACTTGGTGCCACGCTTTCATGTAAGATGTCATAGAAGTGGACACAAGGTGGGAAGAGGCTTCAGCCATTGCCAGATCGTTATGGAGACAGCTTGCCGCCCAAAGCGCCAAACGTCGCGGGAGGATATAAGAAGTAAGAGAGTGTACACTTAAAACTCGCATGGAAGACATTATTTCTGAGTCCGAAGATTTAGATAAGTGCAGTATGTCATGTGACTACGCAGACCCTTTTGTGACCTGCATATTTTGTCACATCTTACGCATACAAAGTAATTGTCCGCATGGCTTGCCGATACAAATCGAAAAGCAAAGTGGTCGTGTAAGAGATAAGGCGGTCATATGGGGCAAGTAATATAGTAGGCACCTTGTTCTTGTGACCATGAGTTGGCAGGTGGTTGTCAAGCCAGCAATTAAACCAACCACTTTTACTTTCCCTTAAAATTGAACCAATCCCACAACTCCTTGTTAAAATCCACGAGCCATTATGGGAACTCTAACCGAGGCCATTCGATATAGGCCACAACACTGACCTGTGAAGTCGCAAGCTGCGGGCAGTGGATACCAACAGCTCGTTGCCATGTAGTACACACTTACAGGCAGTGGCATAGCTGGGAATTAGCCATTTGGGGCCCTGGGGGGAGCTTGACCTCGTTTGGGGGGGGGGGGGGGGCATGCATTTTGCGTAATATTTAATGTAAAAAAAACAATTTCGGACACTCATTTGGGGGAGGGGGAGCTTGACCTTTTTTTTTGGGGGGGGGCATGCATTTTGCGTAATATTTTAATGTAAAAAACAATTTCGTACACTTATTTGAGGGGGGGGGATTTTCTCCCCTCCTCCCTAGCTACGCCACTGCTTACAGGGGATACTGTAATTGGTATTTACCTCAATCGTCTTTGGAGAATTCGTGAATAAGTACAAATATATCTGTGGCATTTGAGTGTACTCGTCCCAGACGTTGTTCATTTTCGGCACTGTTACTACAAAAAGCTTTCCTAAAGTAGTCCCTGCCTCTGTAATATAACGTATGCTGGCAATTGAATATAAATAACACAAGTTCTTGTTATAAAAACAGCTTTAACTTCCAACACAAGTGTAAATGTCTGAACACTGGAATTGCAGCTTCACAACCTGTGGGCAGTTTAGACCAAAAGCTACTACAAAAAGCGTTCATGACGCAGTCCTCCCTCCTACAAACACCGAAAGAAGGTTATTGAATATAAATAACACAGATTCTTGTTATAAAACAGCTATAACTTCCACTATAAGTGTAAATGTCTATGAAAGAGATGAGCTCTCTAAAACAAAAGGTAGATAGTTAACAAAATTTTTTAGCAAGATTAAACAAGCAAAATATTTTTTTTTAAATATCTAATGGGGAAGAACTCCGTCCATAAAATCGAATATCCTACCTATAAAAACAAACTGCCAAAGTAAGATAAAGTTACTGGATATAGAGCTTACGCAGGGATAGTTTGATTCCGTAAGTCGTAATGAGTAGCATGACTAAACAGTGTCCCATGGTAAGTAAACGCTCATGTGTGGCCGCCAAGTCGTACTATCAGCAGAGGCTGCCCGTAGCCACCATCGTACTAACGTTGTCACATCTTCACTATCTGAGAGGATATTTTCAACACAAAGTATAAGACATCGAGTAGGTGATGTCGTTCTCTGAGGAAACAGGAAAATCTTAAATGCTTAACCAGTGGCGTAGATAGGGTGGGGAGGAGGAGGGGGAGAATTTGAAAGTCCCCCCCGGGCCCCACACTTGAAGTGGGGGGGGCCAAATGAGTGGGTTTTTTTTTACATTAAATATTAAATATTACATAAAAGGCAGTGGCCCCCCGTGCCACTAAATGATGGAAAATTCCTAGCTCCGCCCCTGTGTTTAACAACAAACAGCAATACCCTCTTGTTATCATTTTACACTGTATTTATGTGTTTTATTAACCGCCTTCAAAGGCTAAACGACAATGGCTAATCTCGCGGATGAACGTTGGGATCGTTGTTTTCAGACACACAGGAGTTTTCGGCTCCAAAGGAACGGTAAATAGCCGATACAGTTGTTGGATCGTCAGCGACCCGGGATCTCCTACAGTTCAACACAGTGTGCTACAAGCTGCCTAAGGGTCGCCGGCTCCTGATTTCTTTTCCTTAGTGCTGAATGCCATGGTAAAGTTCAGCCTGAAGGTGGTGGAGTACAAGCAGAAATAATGTATCTGAACCACAAATAACAAATACAAAAAAACATGGCCAAATGAAATACACAGAGACAAAGATAGAGGCAATTTTTTTTTTTTTTTTTTTGCATTCCATATGGTAACATCTTAATAATTTTGGAGACGATGTTGAAGATATGGACGATCTTCAACTTTTGTTCTTCTTATCTTCTAAATTATTGTACACTAGTCCTGATAGTAGATGGTACATGTAATTTTTTTTTTATTTTGATCTTTGATATTTTGGGTTTCTGGCATGAGCTTTAGGGAGTTACGTTCCCTTTATAGCACAGGGTCTAAATGTTTCGGCAAAGTTATTAAAAATGAGGGCCATTCATAGCACATATAGTAAAAATGTATATAATTTAATAAAAATCTGTTGTACCTATTAGATATTCACAAGTGCTTTGCCCTATCTCAAATCAAATTTTTCGTAATCAACCCCGGCCATCTCCCGGATAAAGACCGGCATATTCTACATGGGCTGAACGAAACAGTATTTTTAAGTTGTCTGTCCCAAAATATTTCCCTCTAATATCCTGGTATCCGGAGAAACCGAGGAGGACATGTTCCACGGTGAGATAAGAGTCAGTAGTACTCACACAGTGGGGGCTCTTCTCTCTAGATTAGATTCCAAATTATAGATAAACATTGAATTTTATTGCTATCCTAGACTTAATTGTTTCTACAGATTATGTTTAGAGTGAAATCTAGGTTTTATCTCTAGTAAGTAGTACGATCATTCATTGTTCATTATGATAACAGATTAGATCTAGATCTATATTATTATTAAAAGTTTATATTGTTATATCTAGAATTCTCAGTAGCCTAAAGACCTTTTTAAATCACAGATGAAAATCTTTGACTATGTAAGTAATATAGGCCTAAGTTTTTAGAAATATGTTATTGAGGACCTATACAAAACACTTCAGTGGGTTTATTTCGAATTTAAAATAGAATGAAACATTTGTTTTGAGTTTGGAAGTATAAAGAATGTACAGACATTTAGCTCTGGCGCAGTTTCGTTATTAAACTCATTTGAAACGGATTTTCCCCATTTTTTTTTTTTTTTGGCAGCTGAAAACATCTCATCTTTGTGTGCAAACTGCAAAGTTAAAAGAGCTACTACATTCTAGACAATATGCAGCAACAACTTTTGTGTACGATTCCACCCTCTCCCCCACACCTAGCTTGTTAAACAAGTGTACTTAACTGACAAAGACTATACAATCTAGCAGTACACAGAAGCATGGACTGACACACTGTCCACCAAAGAGAAACCCTTACCAAAGTCGTGCGCAGAGGGCGAAAGTATAATTTGAGCTCAGCGGTCAACAGCTTTGACTGCGTAAAAATATGGCAAAATATCCAGGCCACAACTGGGTCTGCATAGTAATGCAAAATATACAACTGTTCTTTAATCTTCAAACGCAAAGACAATGGTAGAACAAGCACAAAATACTTTTAAAATAACAAAGCTTATTTAAGGGAAATAAGCGCAACAATACTGCAATATAGCTTAATGCTGCAAGATTTATACGATTGATTAATTACCACTAATCAATTAGGGGGTGCAGTGGCTGAGTGGTATGCGCTTGGCTTCCGAATCTGGGCTCGAATCTCGGTTAATACTGGGATTTTTAATTTCGGGATTTTTAAGGCGCCTTTGAGTCTACCCAACTCTAATGGGTACCTGACTTTAGTTGGGCAATGTAAAGGCGGTTGGTTTTTGTGCTGGCCACATGACACCCTGCTCGTTAACCGTTGGCTAAAAAAACAGATAAGGAACTGGACATAGCTAAACGAGAACTAGTAGGCTACTAAACTTATGCTCTGCAGTCCATCCGGCCATTACTATGCACTGCAACAAACAGGTCACCACATCAACGACTTCTTGGGTTCAACCGAAGAAGTGGTTCCGGGACATCCCTGCTAACATGGTTGACCAGTCCTGGTCCTGTCCTGCTGAAGAAGAACGTTAGATCATCTAAGTACGATCCCATAACAGAGGAAGTTGATTTAGTAACACGCAACCCTCAGTACGCTGTTATCCGAACACCAAACTGTCGAGAGGAAACTGTCTCATTACGAATATTAGCCCCTAGGGAGGAACAACAAGTTCAAGAAAATGAGAACCAGAGTGTAACAGAGCTTGATATTGACTGCCCCGTCCAAAGCTCGCCTCCCAGGAATCAACGTACTGATTGTACGTTGGCTGAAGAAACCACCAGCACCACCGAAGACATAGTCAGAGCGTCGGAAACTCAAGCATATGAAAATACACATACATACAATCTTAGAGTAAGGAGATCTAGGCTCAATTACAAAGAGTAAAATCTCATCAACTTATTAGAACTTTTTAGTTGACATTAAATTAGTCAAAACTAGTCTTCAAAATGACATTTGTTTATCTTTTATCTTCATTTTACTTTGTTACTTGACTTTAATATGATATTTGATTTATCATGTTATAGTTTAATAAGCTATTTGATCTATCATGTTGTTACAGCATGTCATGCTATTTTACATAGTTGGTTTACTTGAATCTTCATTATTGTTCTGCGTTTACTTAATTCTTTCATTGTTAATAATACTAGTAAGCACAATTTGAACTGGGGGTGAATGTTATGAAAATTATATGCTGTATCGGTTGACGTTCTTATGTTTATATGTGCTTGTAACTCGCCCGTAAGAATGTGTTCACGAAATGTGTGTTATGTAGTCATTCAGTGTATTAAGGCCATACTAAGCGGACCTGGTTTTCAACTGTTATTATTATGTTCATAACACTTAACATCATCTGCCCTATGGATCACAAGGTCTGAAAGGGGAACTTTACTTTTACTAGTCAACTATTTAGTTAATTTTATGATTGATTCTCGTGATGTCATAGACAATAAATAAGTGTGCAAAGTTTCAATTGATCCGAGAATGAGAAGTGGGAGAAATAACTTGTCAAAACGTAATACGGGATTAAATCCATATATACATCCACATCATTATAATTAAAATTAAATTAAATACAACCCAATCCAGACCTTTAATTTATATTTAAAGAAAGAAAACAGCATTAAAATAAATAAATAAATAAAAATAATGTAAATATTGCTTTGATTTTAATTTACTCAACAAAGGAAAAGCAATTAGTATATGAAATAAAAACATACAGTTAACCAAACTTCATAGAAATAGCCAGTAGTACAAGGAAAAGAAATTTGGTTCAAAGATCCTATGTTCCTAACATTTCAATTCAAATCAGAAAGCAAAATTGTAATAACACAGGTACATGGAGTTTGAAGCTTTAGTGCTGAAACACATGAATAAACATGGCATTAACCATAATAATAGCAGCACTATGGTATCAAGGTAATTGACAGCAGAAGGTGAAGACTCGAACCATGGACCCTGGGGCTTATTTATATATTTCACCATATTTTTTTCACCTTCTGTTCTATTATATGTTACGTTATAATTATAAACATTTCTTAAACTGTGTTTACAATTTTTCAACCCTTAACATTGCACATTTTTATACATGGAGAAAGCTACAAAGAGGAAAAATACATTTTAAATTTAGAAATAAAATTGATGAAAAATAAAAGTATTTTTAAAACAGAGTCTTCTTATCTTAATACAGACGTCTACAAGTGGGTGGAAGGCTTTAGAGAGAAAATGTCTAGGAAAAAAAGGATAATTGCCTTAAACAATCATTCATTTCATACCAATAATAATAATAATGATCTTGAAGGCCAACAAATAGATATAAAAAAAAATGTTTGTCTGGTGGTTATTCTAAATTAAGTTTTTCAAGAGTCTGAAAAAAATTATATTGACTTAATATGTCAGTGGATCCATTAATATGTTATTGTTGGGTGGATTTAGAAGCGCCCACAAGATCCTAAAATTAAAAATCCCAGTCTTCACCAGGATCCGGGACCCCTCAGTTTGGATGCCAAGAGCTTTATCACTCAGCCACCACGCCTTCTATGTACAACAAAAGCATCAATACAAACCACCAAAGAAATCTATAGCTATACCAACATGGCAATAAGGAATGACTGGAATACAAAGAAATACATGTAAACTGCTAAGAAATTTTGCATAAGCTACATGACCAAGTATAATAATATATTACTTTCTCAAACACTATTCCTTCAAGTAAAGACCCGTTTTGAAACAGCATTTACTTCTTTGACTTTGGACACCTTTTATTTATTTGTAGTCTGCAATGGTAACATATAAAAGAAAAGTCTGTCAGGAAAATTAAATTCACTCCATTGCCCGTGATGCGATGCAGTTCAGGAATGAACTTTTCTATTTCAAACTAAAAAAAACTAACAAATTTTGGTTACAGAATAAGATTTGAGATAGCAAGAGAATCAAATCAGTGAACTTTGGTAAACTTGTTTGAGTTGTGGCATTGGGATCTGAGATCTAATCTAAAAACCTAAAAACACAGTTCGTATCGACATAGATTTCTTATTTCTGAATTGAACTGTAAGTAAATCTTCAGTCAGGGGAAAATATTTATTCTTCAATGTGAAGAGTCGACAAATTTATTTCTACATCATCCTTGCCACAATGAGTACCAGCAGCCACACTACAAGTTGAATAAAACACCAGAAATAAAGAACAAATGACTAAAACATCCTTCCCTCCCCTTGACAACTTTCAAATTTGAAGTGCACATGTTGAGTGCGAATTAGCAAAAAAAAAATACTGTCACCTATGATAAAGACTAATCACAGGCTAAGGTTCTCTTACCAAGTGGAAAGCTAATGACCAATGGACCTCTGGGTTCGTTAAGTCTGAACACAGTGGCAGTATACACAAAGTCAAGGACAGCCTAAAAAAAATCAGTCAAAATGGTAAAGCATATACAATGTAAACTTATGACATATGGTACATAACCTGAAATATTTTAGTAAGAAGCAAAAACAACAATGACAACAAACCTACAAAAACATGACATCAAGTAAAGAATGAAAGCAAAATATTTGACATTACATGAAATGATACAAATTTAATAGCGTACTCTTGATAATTTATTTTGAATCTAAGAAGAACAAAAGAGAATGCAAAATGGATGTCCCAAGTGCTGCTTGCTTTGCTCTTATCCAAATCTAAATTTTACAGGCTTAAAAAAATAAAATCAAATACCTAAATGTAATTTAGCTCTTGCCATTCATATTTCTGGGCATGGTGGCTGAGTGGTAGAGTGCTTGGCTTCTGAACAGAGTTGCCCTCGGTTTAAATCTCAGTGAAGTTCAAAATCCAATTCTTCTCTAAGTTTTGAACCCAAGACTCCTGGTTTCAGATCTCAAGCACCTAACCCCTCAGCCACAATCCCATGGCATAAATGGGTACAAGCACAATGTCATTAAATTTAAAAACAAACTTTTAAAAGATATTTAAATGTAAAAAAAAAAAAAGAAAAAGAGACTAGACCTTTGTTTTACTACATATGTCAGTGATGCCAAGACTGCAGGACATATCTGGCCTGTGATGAAGGAGCTGTCTGGCTGTGATGTGAGACTATCTGGCCCTTCAAATGTTCAGCCCACTGCGCATTATAAAACCCCAGAGCAACCTGTTTACATTTGAACCGACAATTTTTAGCTGTGAAACAGCCTGTGACGCATTGGCCAGAAATTCATAGCCTGCAGACCACAACAAAAGCTGGGCACCTTTGACATAAATAAATATGAACAAGGTGGAACGAAAGCTGTTCTCTTTCTTTAAAGGGAGTTTGGGACTTATTTCTGTATTGACAGAAACTGTCGAGGTATTTATGTAAAAACTTAACGGAGACTTCACTTTATTTTGGCAGAGAACATAAGGAGAGTGGTTGAACAAGAGGGGAAAAAAAACATACCAGAATACAAGAGAATGAAATTAAATTAAAAAAAAACAACAACAACAGAAAAGAATCACATTGTTTCAAACCATCCTTAATACAAATAAAATATCCTTAATACAAATAAAATGTCCTTTTGTAGTTACAATACTATAACAAAAAACCTGTTGGGGTAAATTGTTACTCAAACTTTAAACCTAGTATTGCCCTAACACCTAGTCTTTCTCTTCTATTTCCATAAAGAAAAACTCTTTTAACTACCCATAACGTTTAAGCTAGAAGGGATTCTAGGGATATGAGAAATAATACTAACCGTTTAGGGATGATCTTGTACCAAAGAATAAGTAAAAAGAAAAGAAAAATTCCTAGTCATCATATTATGAATATTTATCTTTTCAAAATATCTCTTATGAGGGACTGAAAGAGAATAATTTTTTAAAATTTTTTAAAAAATATTTTAATTAAAACTCAGATTCCCAGCTTCAAACCAGGAAACAGAAAGCTATTGGATCCCTATATCAAAAACAATGGCGATAATGGAACTCACAATGACCATTTCAATAATTGACCCTTCCAGAGTTCAATACCAACCCAACTCAGATTTGAGAACCGTGCAAACATATAAAACTAAGCTTCACAATGAATTGTGAACTATCAGTTGTACGAATGAAAGTCAATATAATTAGATATTTCAGTACTAACAAATCATCATAAGAAAATCAGAAATTAAAAAACAAAGAAAACAATACTAACTAGTAAAAACAGCCGAGCGCTGATATAAACACAGAGAGATTGAAATTTCAAAACATTTTAAAAAGACACAAAAAAAAAAGATGAAAGTAAAAAAACATGAACTGGTCAAATGTCAAAAAATAATCAACAAAACAAATCAAAGTGTTCCAAATATCACAAAATGATGAATGTAGAAAACACTGAAACAAACTAAAAATTTATTTCAATAAAACAATTGCAAAACATTCATAAAAGTATACTCTTTGTCTTTTTTTCCCTTTATTGGAATAAGTGTAATTGATAACAATGATAAAAAAAAATTTCTAGCTTTCTTGAGTAGGGCGGAGTAAAAGCTGATTCAAGCCTGTGTTAATTACATTGAGAAGCAAGGCACAAACTTAGAGTACCTAGGAAAATAATGTATACCGTCTTTACATCAAAAAAGTGATAACAGGATGTTTACGTTTCCTTAGTGAGAAGTTCTTAAAGAAAAAAAAGTGTTTCTAAGAAAATTAAGTAAAAAACAAAACATGGGAAAAAAAATTATGCTATGGAAGTGTTTCTCTACAGCAGTACTGAAGCATGCCTGATTAAAGGGCCCTGCCCTTTTGACGTACTACCCCATCGGCCAGCTTAAAAGTGGGATGTGTGGCTGACAGGCAAAGTATCCTTAAACTTGGCTTGGCTGCCTATCAAGGGGGGCTTGAGACTGAACCATAGCTTTCTGAGAATGCTTTAAGCATGAATGTTGTGCTATGTAAAAGCTTTTAAAAAAAAAAAAAATAACTGGCTACATATGGCAGAAAAATGGTTTGCATGCTGTGGTCTCCACACTTGTCTGTGCATGTCAAGTGATAATAAAAACAAAAAACGTTGGACTCAAGATTTGCAAATTCCTGACAATGGAAGACTAATAAAGGTTTTCAGTGAGATAAAGCATGCGTTTGGTCTTGCTGTGCAAAAATGTATCACATTGAATTCAATGACAATGAAAATATACTCAAAACACAATTTAAACAATGTACATTCATTTAAAAATAATGTGCCTTGAGCTTGAATTTGTACACAACAAAAATTTTAGTTATTTCATTCATCAGGGTGCATCTATTGTCTCTCAAGACAGTACCAGCCATTTGTATAACCATAACCATTTGTAATTCAGAGAGACTACATTGAAACTTTTGTACTAAAAAAATTTAATAAAGTTTTTAAACTTAGATCTACAACTAGTTTAACGCACAACTCAGTGGCCATTGGGGTTGATGTAAGTGCTATGTGGCCAACACAACAGCCAATAGAAGTCTGGTACCTCTAAAAGTTGGAAAGACTGCGCACCGCTAGATCAATAAGGGAAATTCATTTTTATTTTATTTTAGATCAACCATCAAGGGAAAAAAAAATTAATACACAAAATATTTAAAAAATTAGGTCATCGCATATAGAAGAAAGCGGCGCTATTTGATTTTCTACATTTTTACAAATGTACACCACAACAAAACTAAATGCAACACATAAGGAAGTTCATTTTTATTTAATTTTAGATCAACAGCTGTGGTAAAAATAAAATTTTCCCATGGCTACTATAGAGAAAACCATTTTCGGACTTGATGATTGAACAAAATGTTCACCAGAATGTAATACTTTATTTTTTTTTTAGAAAAGAGAAAAAATATTCATTTTGATTTGGTTTCATTTGGTCATTTTGTAAGTAGAAATAACTGTGAACAGCAACAAATGAATAAAACGTGTGTCATTGGCTTGACAAAAGGACTGAGCACACAATGTATACATCACACTAGACGAAGCAAAACATGAAGAGTACAGGCCAGGAGCTAGAGATTCATCTCATTTCTAATTGATCAGACATAAATACTTGAGCAAGAAAGGGAATAATCAGCAGTACTTAGACCAAAAATAAACTGATAAAATTTCACTTAAAATGATTCATTTTCATTGTCATTGTACAACTATAGAGTAACAATGGAAATGCAATAACCATAAAACATAGTCTCCGAGCCAGAAGATGGATGACAAATTCATTATTTCATGCAGGTACATGCAAACAGCAATGGCAAAAATAAAGAATGGAATTAATGATGGAGGATAATTATTCCTTATACTGGATTTTGTGATGGGCATACTATTCTTTTTAGCTTTTCTAAAAACAAACTGTTAAATGTAGGAAATATGCTTGTCAAATGAAAACAAAGCAACAAACTAAGAAAATTGGAAAAAATATCCAGATACTAAAAAGGCTTGAGCTTGGAAGTATCAATTGAAAGCAAGTACAACTTTGCCCCTAGCACACACTCATTTTAGATAAAAATGCAAATAGGCAAGCACATTGAAGGAAGTGGTAGTCCAAGGTGTTAAGCCCCACCCACAAGAGGGAGACTACTCTCATCATCTACCATCAATCAGACACAGTCCAATGAAAAACTAGGAAATCAAGTGACACTGAAGGCACATTACATTAAGTGTGGTTGGGACACTAAATGCACAGATAACTACAACCCTACAACAAGAGTGATTCAGCCCTGCATTCATTTATAGTTCTGTGATTAATGTCGAGATATGTGACTCTTGGATAGGAGACTTCTACCCCTTGCCCCATGTTAGCCTGCTTCAAAGTAGTCTTTAGCATCAAATATAAACATCTGCTTTAAACTAGCCTTTAGCATCAAATATAAACTTTCACCTGCTTCAAAATCTTAAGCATCAAGTATAAACTTTCACCTGTCAGACCATGGATACTTTGTTAACATAATGACTAGTTTCTTAGACCTTAAATTCTAAATCCCATAATTAAACAGACTCTTTCTTTTTAAATATTTATCTTGACAAAATCTTTTTTTTAATGTAGCGAAATGGCATGTAGACCTATTTGTAAACAGCTAATCAAAGATTTTATCACTGATCGAAGAAATGAAAAAAGCTTCATAACAAATAATACCTAGTTACAACAGATACATTACGTCTTTGACTATGTTACCCCTTTCCCACCTTGCGATCAATAGGTCATCTGTTTCATTGGCCAATAGTTAACAAGCAGGGTGTTATATCACCATCACAACCACCAACCGCCATTTCTTTCCCAAACTAAAGTCAGGTACCCATTAGAGTTTGACTCAAGGGCGCCCTAAAAATCCAGAAATTCAAAATCCCAGTTCTCACCAAGATTCAAACCCAGAACTTCGAATTTGAAAGCCACATGCTTAGCCACTCAGCCACCATGCCTCTGAGTCCACCCAGCTCTAATGGGTACCTTACATTGGTTGGGGAAAAATTAAGGCTGTTGGTTGTTGTGCTGGCCACATGATACTCTTGTTAACAGTGGGCCACAGAAACAGATGATCTTTACATCATCTGCTCCAAAGATTGCAAGATCTGAAAAGGAGGTGGGAATTAATTTTGAATATGGAATCACATTTACTAATTGGGCGCACTTTCATGAAGAAATGTATGGGTCCATCACTTCAGCACCATATAATGCAATCTAAAACACAATAGAAACTTGTTTGCAGTAAGCCTTTGCTGAAAATAATCGCACTGGCACACAATAGAAATAAACCAATAGAAAAACAGAACTGGGCCACAAACCATAAGGCTTCAGGTTGAAAAACACTGACAAAGGTATATAAGACAACATACCATCTAATGAGATAAAGCTTACTAGTATGGGACACCCAATGATATAGGAGCTCGTAATCGTTACTGGCATTGTTGAAATAACCGCGATGTTTAGGACTGGGAAAGATTCAATTGAATAGATCTAGTGTCATCAGAATTGTAAGTCAGTCATCATAAATGAACAATGTCCCTGACCAATATTTCCTATTGGTAAAAAATAAAAACTAAGTACTTGTTCAAAGTCACAGGTATCAAATTAATGAACTAGTTTAATGATAAAACAACCTTTGTATTTCATAGTGGAGTGTGCTTACACATTAATGAGATCTATAGTTAATAAACCAAAGCAGACATTGCATTTATATTGTTTAGAAGTCAGACTTTTTGTTGGTCTAATAACTATTGCATAAAATTGATTATGAAATTCACCAAGTAGCACTGTCTTACCAACCCTAGCGATTTACTGATAGTTAATACATTTGTGGTTAGGTGTCTAAGTTGGTCATTGATAAAGTACTAGTCAACTTACCCGCCAGAAAAATAGTTTTTAATGGAAAACATTTTCTTAAACCTAATATCTGCAATAAATAGGTCCACAATAAGAGTTGGCTAAAGGTTGTGCACAGTTAACTGTTATCAACTGTGTAACCCTCCCCTCCTCTAACACAGAGAAGACAAAATTAACACACACACACACACACAAATATTTTAAACTGGCCTATTTTTTGTACTAGCATTTGTTTTAACAACATTTGAAAATGAGAACGCTAACACAAGCCTAGACAAGGGAGACCATTGCGACCCTGAAACCAGCCCATTGTTTTGACATGTGTCAAGTAACATTTGGAAATTACAGAATTACAACAGAAAGCAACAAAAAAATCAACAAAATCACGGAATAAATAGTTAAAAAGAAAACTAATGAAGATTTGAGAAGTCATGACAAAAAAGGTTTTCACAAACTTTACTGGAACTACTGGTCTGAATTGTATCAACCACATCCGGAATTATCGCTCCTTCCCATCAGTGAGAGAAGTGGGGGGGATGCAGATAAACATACTGAAATCTCAATGTAAATGACAAAGCAAATGTCATTTAATGAATGACAAGGAGAACCTTTCCATGTACATACTAACCAGAGCTTAGGAAAGCACCCTTTAATTGTAGAAACCATTTTGTATAAGTTGATTTTGCTCCTTTGATAACATCATTTTAGTTCACACAAGAATTTTAACAGAGTAAAACACAATTGTATAAACAATTGTGGCATATGTAGATTTGGCAGAATGAAAGAAGTGGTATATATAAATTATATAAAAAGGGAACAAACTAACCAGCAGAACGGTTGTGCCCCACACATTAATACACATGCCAGTTTTTTTGTTTTGTTTTTATTATTATTAAAATAACAGGTCAAAATTTTCAAGCCAAAAATATATGGGTACAGTGGTAGCAGAATATTTAAATATCAGAAAATATAATCGAAAAAAGGAATTTTTTAAAAATGTAAGGAAAAAAATACCCATGAGGTGATAAGATAAATAATGATATGGTGTAATGAAAAAACTGGTCACTGCGGTCAATATCCACCAGCACTGCTGGACATGTTGTAGGACTTGTGTCAACTAGAGGTAGTGTCTTCAGCCAAATCACTGCTGGCATCACCATCTCCACCTGCATCAATCCCTGCCTCATCATGCTCAGGGGGGGTGTAAAAGACCTCGTTACTGACTAGGCTGCTTGGCATTAAACCCAAGCCGATGTAATCATCAAGTATCTGAAAAAAAAAAAAAGATTTTAAAATATGGATTTTAATGTAGAAAACATTATCGTTGCATAAAATTGTTAAAAACTTTTTTTAAAAGCAACAATATGCCAGCTGAGATTAATTTCAATTAGTAACAAAGTAAGAAAGAGTTACTCCTCCGTAAGTGTTCTGTCAAAATACTAGGTTGAACAGTTTAATGCCTATAAAATTCTAGTGACATATATACAATCCCCTTCGGCTCAAGGAGCTGGTGAGACTCATGCATTTCCTCTGACTGTACGATGGTGGCATTGGAAATAGTAATTTAGATGAAATCAGGCAGATATGTCAATGAAGCAGTGTCCCATTGTACAATGTAAAATTATTGTTAGTTACAACCGTTTTAAACCACAGAAGGAAAAAAACTAGTTTTGGGTGATGCATATGTCATCAGACAACATAAGCCTTATCAAATTTCTCCCAGGATTTGCACCACTCCTTATTCATTAGGTTTCAAATTTACATCACAGCTTGTTGAAACATACTTTTAGTCTCCAGAAGTAAAATGTAGTACATTTTGGGAGTCACATTACAGCATAAGCTACTCATCGCCACAAGTTTATTTAAGTACTTCTCCTAAACAATGCTTTTATTTTGAGAGTCACACTACTCCATAAACTAATCCTCACCAAAAGTTTGATTTGACTTTATTAGATATAGCACTTCTCCTAAACAATGCTTTTATTTTGACTGTCACACTCAGGGCCGACCCTAACAATTGCAGAGCCCCATGAGAAATTGATTGTGCAGAGCCCAGTCTAGGTAGGGATAAGCATAATGTTAAAATTAAGACTTTTTATTGGGAAAATACATTCATCTTTGCAATACATTTTTATTAAATGAAAGCTGACAATGCCCTTTTTTTATGTCTATTTTTCTGGAGATTTTTATAAGTTTTCAGGAGATTTTAATATTTTCAGATTTCCATGGCCATTTTTGTATATTTTGCAATATCATTGCCTCAAGTTTGATTAAGTTTATTAGATAGATTGCTTCTACAAAACTATGCTTTTGAGTGAACAAGAAATATGTTACAAATTTTAAAAAAGGAACAAAAATTAACAATAACTCTACACAGGACTTACAGATTTTAAATTGCTGACTTCTAATCTAGGTACATGGTAAGTAAAACCTAATGATTCTATTTTGCTTCCATCAACATAGAGATGTTTGTTGTACAGCAGTTCCTGAAATACAAATATTAAATGATTTTTCTAATTCTGTTCTGGTTGCTTCATGTCTTATATAATTCATTTCACAAAAAAGTTCTAGGACAAAAATGCGTTATTATTTTTTTTAGTAATTAATGATAGCTAATACTGCTTATGAACTTTATAGTGTTTATATTACTAATTAACATTGAGTATTTATTACCATACTAATGAATGAAAGGAGGCATGATGGCTGAGTGGAAAAGCACTTGGCTTCCAAACTGGGCGTCCCGGGCTAAAATCCAGGACTGGGATTTTTATTTTCAGGATCTTTAGTCCTCTCAGCTCTATTGGGTACCTGACATTGATAGGGGAAACGTAAAAGTGGTTGGCCTTTGTGCTGGCCACATGACACCCTCGTTAGCCATAGGCCACAGATTCAGATGGCCTTAACATCATCTGCCCCATAGATTGCAAGGTCTGAAAGGGGGAACGTAAGTTATTTTTTTTTTTAATGAATGAGAGATCCACTTTATTGTTTTACAAGATGGTGTGATCAACTCGAAATTATGAACCAGATAATGAAATATTATTTTTATTTAGTAATTCGGAGTTATAAGTATATTATGCTGTTGTCAGTAGTTTAATGTATACATACATTCAAATTAATACAATAATTACAAGCACTAAGAATTAGAATCTAATAAAATAACTTTATATATATAATAACACTAGACATATGTTACCCGCGACCTGCGGGTCTTTATTTGCGCATTACTGTCGATATAGTCACAATTAAACAAAATAATGATGTAATACGTAAAGCGAATGTGTCAATGTAAAAATAGTGTGAATGAAGCTATCAAATCAGAATAGCTAATACTCTTAAATCCATTTTTTTCAAATTAAAACATTTGCTTGTAGGCCTACATATATTTGAATTTGCATGCGTGACCATTTTTCATGAATGAATATAGGCCTATCTCAACACGGCTACGCAGCTTTATATAGCGAACAGCAAACGAATGTATTAAAAATGCTTTAGAAAAACAAATTTTAACGTTAATTTGACTAAAATATGAAATGAATGGACAATAATTAGTATGTTTATGTGTTAAAGCATAAAAGTATCTTTGCGAAAAGAAGTTTTATCATCTTAGAGTTCAATAAGAGTTTTAGACCTAGGCCTAGGAATAGACTCAGTAGAGAGATGTGTTAATCACTGTTAATGTGTAACCATTTGATAATGTCTAATGAAAGGATGTTCGCCAGACATTACCCTCGGCCTGCAGGTCTAAGTTTGTGTTTACTAATCAAGTGGATTGGATTTAGAAGTATGTTAAACTTAACTAATGATCCTTTCAAGTTTTTTCTCTTTCGCTATGAAAATAAAATTAGGTTTGCGAAAATGGGATTACCCAAAGCTTTTTTTTTTTTTTTTTTTTATTCATATCTATTAAAAACGAAAAGAGCGATAGCTTTGTTAAATGAATGGGATTATAAAGTGAACAATTAAATGAAATAATTTTTAGTACGCGATTCATGAATGAATATAGATCTAGGCCTATCTCAACTCAGCTTCGCAGCTTTCGTAAACGAATGTAGCTTTAGAAAACCAAATTTGAATGTTTATTTGATCAAAATATGAAATGAATGGACTTTAATTAATATGTTTATGTGTTAAAGTATAAAACTATCTGTGCGAAGAGGTTTTATCGTCTTAGAGTTGAATTAGAGTTTTAGATCTAGGGATGGGATTATAAAGTAAACAATTAAACAAATTAATTTTTAGTACGCGATTCATTACGGTATTGTCTTATGAAAGAATGTTCGTCAGGAAATCTGTAGTCACAGATATAAGGAACTAATTTATGTAAAAAATGCTTTTGAAAGACAAAATTGAAGGTTAATTTTATTATGTAATGAAATTAATGGACCTTCTTTTGTATTTTCATGTGTCAAAGTAAAAAACTATCTGCGCAAAGTGTATTTCTTAAAATTAGATCTAGGTCTAAATCCTTTCGATCTTTTCTCATGTCAACATTGTTAACCATGGCCTAGATCCATAAAATACTATAGCTGTAATAGAGTCGGACAACTTTATTTTTTTTTAGGGTCTTAAGTTTGTTTTAGAGCTACAATACATACACTACGGTCTAAGTTAGTACCCAAGGAACATTCCTGTCTAGTGTTATCAAGATTGGTCAAGCAGTTTTGATGTCTATAAGTAACATACATACATACATACATACACCTCACATTCTACTTTATAATATAAGATGTTGTCTGATTATGTATTAGAATGGCTGGACATAGATAAATAATTATTTTTTTTACCTCATTGATATTTAGTAAAAGGCAGATATGGATAATACAATCTTCCATTCTTCCTTCATCTACAAAAAGTGCAGCAAGAAAAAATGAGTAGAGAGAGAGGGAGAACAACAAAATGCCAACTGTGAGATTTTAAAAGAAATTGGTTGATATTACATCCAAAAACCACAGGTAGGAAAGATGACTACATTCTGCATATTTAGAAATGAAATTGAAGGAAAGACCTCCTGGTGTGTTGCCTTCACACAGAAAAATTGATTTTGATCATCTTTGATTCACTTTTAGTATTTTTAAGGGCAATTCTTGGTATATAGCAGCTATATATTTTTCTGGCAATGTTGGATATTTCAGCTTTTCACAAAAAGTCATTTTTTAGGATAAATAAAAGAAATTGGGTTATTTGTATTTGTTCTAATTTACTTGATTTAAAGCGAGGATTGGACTTTACAGCCATCTTCGAGTCCATGGGAAACGAGAAATGTGCTCATCTTCAACAATGAAGGAGGAGCTATATATATAATATATATATATATATATATATATATATATATATATATATATATATATATATATAAATAGTGCTTAATTACTGATTATTTTTCTAAAAAACAAAACTTATCTAATAAAATGTGTCAGCTTGATCAATAAATGGATCCAGTGAAATCAAATGTGCCTACCTGATCAATGAATGGATTTAGTGAAATCAAATGTGCCTACCTGATCAATAAATGGATTCAATGGAGTATTGGTTATTTTATCTCTTTGACAAGCATCAGACCAAGGCCTAACATGTTTCTCATTGATGTCATCAACAATGTCAGTCATCCGCACCTAAACACAGTTAAAATGTGAGAGTGCGATTCAGAGTTTATAAATAGTACAGAGATACAAAAATCTCAAGAATGCAGTTGCACTTTATAATGGCAATGTCTTTGATTCCGAAGATTAAGGATGAGTGCAGTGTTTCACATGATCACGAACGCAAACCTAGTTGCGACCTGCATATTTTCCAGCAGATAAAACGGTTGTCCGCTGGTGGTCTATTTAAGTTTTCTTACCATCGTCTGTGCCTGTATTCAAAAAGGGTTTTAGTGCATATATAAATATACCTGTTACATGCTATTGCTTCCAAAGAGCACCCATGTAACAAAGATATGACCTATTAAAGGGTACAGCTACTACATAACCCCCCTTTTGACCCAATGACAGGTATAGTTAAAATTAGCCTTATGGGATGTATCAATAACCTTCCCTGTGCGACCAATAGTTACTAATGAGTTCCCATGTGACCTTTAGCTAGAATCAGGTCCTAAGATTGTTCATCCAGTGGTATGCTGGTCCTTATACATACTTCCTAGGTTATTAAAAATAATATCCGTGTGTATAATTATACTAATGTATGCTAAATTATAAGACCTAACAAAGTCTCATGTAAACATGTAGAGCAATAAATTTATTTACAATAAGTCAAACCTCTTTTTAGCTAATAAACTCTAAGAAGATATAACTGCATCAAACGAGGACAAAGAAACAAAGTAATGAAATGAAAGTAAACACCCTGAGCCCTCTATGCTAGAAAATGTTCTCTGCGTTAAATGTAAAAGCTGCTCATAACTGAGTTTGGTGGAGTGGTGTGGTTGCTGCCCTTTTGCTCCCCTGGGAGTGCAAAGGATTAAGTCAAGTCAAATATAACTAATCAGCTTGTCGCAACAAAATTTTAAATTTTCAGACATGAAGACAATTACTTATAGCTTGTTAGATGCTCCCCATAAGATAACAAAATATACACATGTGAATTTTTTAAATCTAACATTTTAAAATGAATCCACATTTTAATTTTGATAGATGTACTAACATAGTATTTTTATGGTCCAATCTAACTAATGTTAAACTATTTGGACCTTGAAATTGGTTTATGGCTGATAGGATTGGTTTCTACCCTGACCTTAGGAAGTTGTAGAGCATGTCAAAAACTCTGATAAAAAACATTCTAAAAATTAATTGTTTAATAATTGATAATAATAGATAATTGTTTTTTTTTTAAATGACCTTGATTTTTTATTTACTTATTCTACCCTGATGGGGCACAGTGGCAGAGTGGTTAAGCACTTGGCTTCTGAACCTGGGGTCCTGGGTTTGAATTTATGTGAAGACTGGGATTTTAAATTTCCAGATTTATAGGACTCCCCTGAGTTCAACAACTTTGATGGGTACCTGACCTTAGATGGGGGAAAGTAAAGTTTGGTTGGTGGTTGTGCTGGCCACATGACACCCTACTTGTTAACTATTGGCTAACAGAAGACCTTAACATCATCTGCCCTATAGATCGGAAAGGTCTGAAAGGAAACTGTTCTACCCTGAACCTATTAAATTATGGAATATGTCAAACAGATTCTGATATCAAATATTCTATGTCTAATACATAAAGTCACTATATTGTAGTTATGCTATGCAAAAAGATTCCAATAGTACACTTACTCTGGCCAAATTAGAAAACACTGAGCCTAGAAAGTCATAGTTGATGTCAAATAGTTCTGAAATTAAACTGCTAATCAATCCTTGAGCTGTGAAAGAAAAAAAAAATTAAAAAAAGATCTAAACAATTAATTCCTTAACTCTTTCTCTCTGTAATCATTTTTCAATTCTGATAGAATTATTCATTTTTTCCCCACTAGCACATTCTCTCCTGTTATGATGTGATTTATGATTAAACTTCAATAACGTTTTTGTTTGTCATCAGAAAATGTTATTTTTGGTATTGAGTTCAAAGGGAAAAGCATGCTCGTTTTATAAATCACAAATTAAAGTTTATACAACAAAAGTTAATTTTATTTAGAGTTAGAGTTAAAATTACTTTTCCTTAACAAATTTCATAAGGTGAATGGAATCAAGGAGTATCATAACATCTCAAGTAAAAATCTTGAACATGATTCCAAGAGCACATTTTAGGTTCATTTTTTGTGAGTTGTCAGTTTGATATGAGAACAATTTTTAAAACCTTTCTTTTTTATTCAAGGGAGATTATTATGTGTTAGGCCAGTAGTCAGTTGAAATTGCTACTCTGGTCCTGGTCAGTGGTATTGTAAAAAGGGGATATACGTAGGTTCTATTGTTTTGTATTGGTACAGCTCAAAGGCTATAATGTCTTAGCCTGTTGACTTATTATGCTTTAATTGTTATTACCTAGTATTATATCACTAGCACAAATGCCCCAGGTGCTGTCAGTAGTTCTTGGTGCATTTATCTGTTTACTTATTGAAATATATTATAATGCATATGTGGAATAGTCTTGTAAATAAATCCTGACTTTCTTGCTCCATTGTAGAGACATTGATTATACTACATTACAATAAAATGGTCCGCTTAGGTAACATCTCCTTCATGTATATGTACTACCTACTATCAGCAATATTTCGAATAAATCATATTGTATACACTGACGGACCAGCATTACATTTGATCTTTACAGTTGGGGGCTCTCTTAGCACACTTCTTCTAAGTAGTTCTTTACACCAAAGACCATTAGCTCATCGGCTGATTTATCACCAGACCACAAAGACATGTGCTTAGTCAAGTTATGTGATTCGACAGGTAAGTTTCAATGAACAAAAAAAAAGTAATCGTTAAATTATTTTAAAATTATTTTTAAAGCTATTTCTATCTTAATGAAGTAGATACCATATACCAGAAGGCCCCCACTATTTCATAAGTACCAAATATATCTTTTGAAACATTTTTGCAATAAAGAAACAGCTTTTTAGAAGAAGATTTAAACAAAAAAAACAACACTTTTTTCCCTACCCTTAAACGTAGATCTGTTTGATTTTTGAATTTGATAAGATCAAATTTTATTTTTGCAAAAAATAAAGTAGGAAAAAATTTTTTTAGTTTCCTAGTTTTTAAATTAAACAGAGCTTACTTTTTAATCTTGCTTTAAAAAAGTGTATAAATATGAGTATTTAGTATTCTCAAATATACATTTGCTGACAAGAATGTTTATATAAAATATACCCAGGAAAACCCTACAATGTATTGATTTTCAAGGCTATAAACCAAGATACAGAAGGTATAAGTCAAGGAACAGAGCTATATTAACGATTATTGAAATCTGCTAATAAACTTCAGACTCCTTTTAGCAGACTGTCTGCAGCATCACCGAGAAAAAAAACACTTAAATTCTGGTTTAAAAAAAACACTTAAATTCTGGTTTAAAAAAAACATTTATGGTCAAGCCCTTGAAGTAGTTGACAAGATTAAAAGAGGGGTTTAGAATCAAAATTCCAGAAGTCTTTTTTTTTTTTAATTTCTACCAATTGGACATGAATTTATATGTATAAATAACTATTTACATGTATCTCCTTTATCACAGAGATTGTAGACCTGCCCTCTGTTGCCATGGAAACACAAGTGCCACAGAGCTCTGACCACATCATCCACATGGACTGTGTTCATTTTCAGGTCTTTCGTCCACAACATCTGGTCAGACAAGATAAGAAAGAAATGATTAAAGTTCAAAACAAATCAAAAGATTTCAGTACCTGTCTAAACAATACAATTTTACATTTTATTTACAAAAAAAAAAAAAAAAAAAAAAAAAAAAAAGTTCTGCTTCCTATTTAACTATAAATTTTATGGAATATGGAAAATAAAGGCTCAGTGACTGAGTGGTTAAGCGCTTGGTTTCCAAACCTGGGGTCCTGGGTTCGAATATCGGATTCTGTTTTCAGGGATTTTTAGGGCGCCCCTTAGACAACCAACTCTAATGGGTACCTGACTTTAGTTGGAGAAAAGTAAAGGCGGTTGGTGGTTGTGCTGGCCACATGACACTTTCATTAACCATGGGCAACAGAAACAGATTACCTTAATATAATCTGCCCCATAGATAGCAAGGTCTGAAAGGGACACTTTACTCTTTTTTTTTTACTATATGGAATAGTTAAAATCTGAGACCAAAATTTTAATGGGGGGCCAGCTTATAATAATTTGAATTTGAAGAAAAATGGTCTAAATCTATTTTTAATTGAGTGGAAAATAATCTATTTGCTAAAACATTCTTCAGTTTTTCAAACCAGCATTTATTGTATAAAATCCTGTAATGTCATGGCACATTTATCTACTCTTTTGGAAAGAATGTAAAAGGAAGAATCTCATCTCTTTTCCTTAACACATTAAGAAATAGCTATCCATATTTACAGTTATATGGCAAATGGTTGGGGGACAATAAAATAACTTTTATAAATCAAAAACAGATTGTACCTGCATCTTTTGTTTCATATATTTATAGATGGCTCCGATTATCAGACGAGGAGCTAGAGAAAATGGAAAGGAAAGAAGATCAACAGAAAGAAGAACAAAACAATATTTTAAAAAGCTTAACCAAAATTAGGTACATCATCTGAAGAATATAATTTTCATGAATAAAAGCAGTAAATAAAGTATCAAGCAGTAAATTACAATTGTATAACTTCACAGCTAAGTTTATAATACATTAAAAAAAAAGAAATTATAAAAGGACTTGTAGAATAAAACTGCCTTCTTTATGATACGAAGAATCTCCTAAGGACCAATTAATAGTGATTCTGATGTAAACCGTTACCAAAAAAAAAAAAATGATGTTATGCTTACTCAGTCCATTTCTGTCCCCCAAACCATACACAATTGTAGGACGGACAATGACATAGTTGAGGTCAGTAAAGTTCTCCAGGGCATGTTCAACCTCAAGCTTGTGTCGTGCCAGATTGGTCCAAGGTTCACTTTTGCTGTCTTCTCTGGAAGATTTCTGTGGAGGGATGCATATCATGTGTTCTTTTTTTATTTGTTAAGAGTTCTGGTTATAAAGTAAAATTGTTACTAAGCCAAGCCATTATAGATAACAGGACACAGAACAGTAAGGCAATTTAGTACACCTAAAGTGATTAGTGTCTAACAGGAGAAGGGGCAAAGGCGAGTAACTGGAACCTTAACCAGTAAGCTTCGGGTAGGAGGGGCTCATTAGCCATGGCTGGCTACCCACCTAAGAGAAGGATTTTTAATAGTGCTTTCATTTTCCAAACCTATATATTCCGAAATATACCTATTTGGGCTGCTAAAAATTTTTTAAAAATGAGTCAATCCCAATCCTAATTCCTAACCCAAACATAGCAGAAAAAAGTTCAGAATGGTCATAGAAGAAATTGTTGGCCCACAAAGTGTTTTTTTAAGCTGCAAATATGAAATATTTTACACTAAAAAAATAACAAAATAAAAACCTTTTCATGACTGTACACCTGTGCTGTTGAAACCTCAATGTATTTCTTGACTTTGTGTTTAGCAGCTAACTCAGCGCAGTTCATACTCAGACGAAAAATTCCTTCTTTGTAAACCTTTCAGGTCATGCATAGAAATGAATTACAAATTAATCCACATAACAAAAATATTTTTCTTTCCTTTTTTTCCTCTTATAAATTACAGACATTCAGAAAATAAGTCAGACTTTAACAGCCATCAATGTTATTTTAAAATAAAATCTAAAATGCTAATTGAACAGTTTAAAAAAAAGGGCCTATCTAAAAATTAAAAAAAATGTGACAGACTCAGCAAACCCCCTTAAAAGGCTTGACAATCAAAATGATTTGAGCTAAGTTTGCGTAATAATTCAAAATATGGTTCAACTTACAGGTTCACTCTGGCCATACTTGGTCTCTGCAGCTAAATTTATGACAAAATCAAATTCACCGCTATCATTACTAAAGGCTTTTTCCGCAGAAGCTGTAGCAGAAAAGACAAAAAATAAAAACTTTATCTTTGAATATTTGCTTAACAAGCTATTTGCTTCTAAAACCCTTATAATGACAAAACCAAAATCTCTAACTATGGCTCCTTCTGCCTCAGAAGACAACGAATGCGCCCAGGTGTTGTTGTTTTTTCCTTGACACAGGGCAGAATCTATTGTGGCTAAACAAGAAGATTCTTAAGCTGCAAAGTTTGCCATATCTGGCATGTGGTTGACATGCCCAAAGCAGAGTAGTCTTCTCTGCATCAACTGAGCATAGTTATTGTGTGTATTGGCAAAATTTCATAATTTCCTGATTGGAGACAGGATCCCTCCAGGAGATGCACAAAAACAAAATACTGACACAATTTTAGGTGAAGACATTTCCTCTTATTGTAAATATTAAAAAGGTCTGCTTTACAATTTATGTATTATGTTGTTATATTAAATAGGTCTGCTTTACAATTTATGAATTATGTTGTTAGGCAATTCCGCTGTGTCTAATGCAGATAAACCAAATGGAGGCAACACTCAACAAAATCCAATAGCACCGGTCAAAGGCCGAACAACCATTATAAGTTAGTCGACGCTGATACTGAACAAGAAGTTTAATAGCAATGAAGGGAACTGTTGAATGTCAGCTAACTCTCTGCGTTCATAACAAGCTTCCTATCTTTAAGGCGTCCTGGAAGTAGCCTGATTACATCAGCTGATATTTTGTTATATCTAAAGCCTAAGTCTAGTTTTTACTAGTCACGTCATTGTCTCTAAGTCAAAACTTTTCCGAAACAAATAACTAATTCCTAATCGTGCCATAACCATGTGCACAGGCTATTAACACAATGAATTTGACTTGGGTGACCAGAATGGGTATCAGATTTAAACTTTGAGATTATGTAAGTTGGAAGGATGGTAGTGGAACTTTCTTTAAAGGGTTACTTGAAAATTAAAAAAGCTACCCCTGAAATATTAAAAGAAAATATTTTAAGAAACAAAAGTTGTTATCAATAATATTTTGTACAGCTTTATTTTTTTTGTTGGTATTACCTTTATTAATTAGATTTGCATGACAAAATTCAACAGCCGGGCTCGCAAATGATTCCTGTAGTATGAAAATAATAAAATAACAGAGATTTAACATATGTAACATACTGAGTGACATGTTGAATTGATACTTAAAATTTAATAAAGATTTATAACACAAAGTCTGTATGGTAAAGTTGGGATTCACTATGGAATTTAGTTTATTTATAGCCCTACTTTAAAAGAGCCCACTTAAAGAGACAACTATTCTTTGTTTCTACCCCCTTGAACTATAATTTTTTTTTAAATTTGTTACAATCAAAATCTAAACTAACCTTGGATAAGGAATGGAATTTTTCAATGATTAAATTTTCAGTTTGACCTAGAAATAGTTGCAGGAATGTAAAAAGTATAATGAATAGATCTTTCAAAGGTCCCCTTTAAGAATTCTAAAAGAATTTATCAGCTGACTGTTGATTTGAATCTTGATTATATAAAACGAAAAGTGAAGGTTCTATGAAGTTTGACAATAAAAACTTAACAAATAAAAAAATTATTACATACCGAATGTCTTGGGTTGAGCCAGGCCATTTGGGGAGGAACTTTGTCCACAACTCTAATCTAGTAAAAAGAAACAGTTTCAAGAAATGAAATATTAAAGAAAGCCGCCATATATATACTGTTGATCCGAATTGCCCTTTAACCGTTGAGACGGATGCTTCTGATATAGCCATTGCAGCTACCCTCAACCAACATGGCCGGCCCGTTGCTTTCTTCTCTCGCTCATTAACAAAAAGTGAAAGAAAACATTCTTCAGTTGAGAAAGAGGCATATGCCATTGTTGAGTCGTTGAGGAAATGGAAACATTTCTTAGTTGGTAAAGCATTCACACTTGTTACGGATCAGCGATCTGTCTCTTTCATGTATAACAGGTCAAACAAAGGAAAAATTAAAAATGAAAAAATCCAGAGATGGAAACTAGAACTCTCATGTTTCCACAATGACGTCATCTATCGCCCTGGCAAGCAGAACACTGTAGCTGATACATTTACCAGTAACTATCTATCTGCTACCACTTGCAATGACCTTAAATTGCTGCATACTAGTCTTTGCCACCCGGGCGTTACTCGACTATTGCACTACGTAACGACTAAAAATCTTCCATTTTCCTGTGATGATGACAGAACTGTGATAAAACAACGGTTGTTTAATGTCTCAATGAACTATTCGCCCTATCTGGATTTCCAACGTACGTCCACACTGACAGGGGAACTTCGTTTATGTCTACAGAGGTGCAGCATTTCCTCCACGAGAGAGGAATTGCAACCAGTAGAACGACCCCTTACAGCCCGAGGGAAAGTTGATTTGGTAACATGCAACCATGTATCCCTCAGTAACCTTGCTGTTATCCGAACACCAAACGGCCGAGAGGAAACTGTCTCATTATGAATGTTAGCCCCTAGGGAGGAACAACAAGTTATAGAAAATGAGAATCAGAGTAGAACAGAGCTTGATATTGGCTGTCCCATCCAAAGCTCACCTCCCAGGAATCAACCAACTGATTCTATCATGCCTGAAGAACCCACCAGCACCACCGGAGACATAGCCAGACTGTCCAAAACTCAAGCAGATGAAACCACACATACATACAATCTTAGAGTAAGGAGAACTAGACCCAACTACAAAGTGTGAAAGCTCATCAGCTTAACAGAACTACTTTCATTCAGCTTTGTTGACTTTAATGTGATATTTGATCTATCATGATATATTTTAATAAGCTATTTGATTTACCATGCTACATAATCTTATCTTATCTTATATAATACAGACGTTACTTCAAAAAAGAAGATGATTACGTCCTACGCGTCATGCATATTAACCAATGACTTAAATTCTGCCAAGTCACTGGTTTTTCTGGCTAGCTCAGGCAACCCATTCCATGCTCTAATAGCACTAGGGAAGAAGGAGTATTTGTACAAATTTGTCCTAGCATATGGGACGAGGAATGTGCCTTTATTTTTGTGTCTTTCAGAGTATTTTATTAAATTTTGTTTTTGTATTTGAAGATTATGGTTCAGTGTTTTATGTATAATTGCTACTTTATTTTTGAGTCTTCTGTCCTGAAGGCTTTCTAAATTTAGTGATTTTACTAATGGTGTTACCCTAGTCAAATGTGAATATTCGTTTGTTATGAATCTCACTGCTCTATTTTGTGTTTGTTCCAGTTTCTTAATGTTTTCTTGAGTTGAGGGGTCCCACACGGTGGATGCATATTCTATTATTGGCCTAACCAAGGTTAAATAACATTTTAGTTTTATGTTCTTATTTGATTTATAGAAATTTCTTTTAATAAACCCTAATGCTTTGTTGGATTTTTTTATAGTTTCATCAATATGTGGATTCCATGACAGTTTTTCATTTATTATAACACCTAGGTATTTTGAGTTTTTAGTCTGTGTTACTGGTTTGCCATGAATAAGATAAGTGGAATTAATTTGTTTTAGTTTTTTTGTTACTCTTAACAACTGACATTTTTCTGGGTGGAAAGACATGCTCCAATTTGATTCCCATTTCTGTAATTCATCTAATTCTCTTTGTAAAATATCTGTGTCTTGTTTTGTTTTTATTGTTCTATATATTATGCAATCGTCTGCAAATAATCTGACTTTTGTTCCTGAACTAATGCAATTTGGTAAATCATTTATGTAAATTAAAAATAGTAGTGGACCCAAAACTGTTCCTTGAGGTACACCTGAGTTTACTGTTATTGGTGTTGATTTAGAGCCATTTATTATTACAGTTTGTTCTCTCCCTATCAGAAAATCTTTAATCCACTGATGCAGTGGACCGTTAATGCCGAAATATTTTAATTTTTTAAGCAAACTATGGTGGTGAACTTTGTCAAAAGCCTTGGAAAAATCTAGTAAGATAGCATCTATTTGTTCACTGTTATCTAAACCTTTTGAAAAATCATCAATTAGTCCTATTAGTTGTGTTTCACATGATCTATATTTCCTAAAGCCATGTTGGTATGGGGTGAGGACATTATGTTTGTCTAAGTGGTTTATGATATTGCTACATATTATGTGTTCTAGTATTTTACATGTGATGCTGGTAAGTGATACTGGTCTGTAGTTTCCTGGATCAGATTTTTCTCCTTTTTTAAATAGGGGGGTGACATTAGCTTCTTTCCAGTCCTTTGGTACTCTGCCCTGGTTAAGCGATGCTTGAAAGAGTATTTTGAACACTGGGGCTAGCTCATTGCTTAGTTCATGCTAATTTCATGCTATTCTACATTGTTTGTTTACTTGAATCTCTATTATTATTCTACACTTACTTAATTCTTTTACTGTTTAAAATACTAGTTAGCATAATTTGAACCGGGGGTGAATGTTATGAAAATTGTATTCTGTATCGGTTATCGTTCTTATGTTTACATGTGCTTGTAACTCGTCTGTAAGAATGTGTTCACGAAATGTGTGTTGTGTTGTCATTCAGTGTATTAAAGCCATACTATACAGACATTGTTTTTGACTCTCTCATCTTTATGTTCATAACAACTCCTTTAGAAGAAAAACTATACCAAGAACTATCTGATCTGGAAACCACTGAGCAATTCATCTCAGATATAGGATTACTGATCTGAACCCTTCGGCATGAAAAATGAGAAAGACAAAGAAGAAGTCAGTGAGTTTAGTGGTGGTTTTAATTTGAATATTATATTTATTCACTTCTTCTTATGAATCTGATTACTTTCAATCACTGTAATTGGATATAAGACTGTTTTAATTGTATAGTGGTATCATGGTAAAGTTCAGGGTAAAATTTGACTGCCCAGCTTCTCACTTAACATAATTATTCAATGAATGCAATATCCTCATTCGATGTTATGTGACTATTACAAAGTTTAATTGAGTCAAGAATACTACTTCTAAAGGGACATGGTGGCTTAGTGGGAGAGGGCTTAGCTTCCAACCAGAGAGATCCTTGTTTTGACTCTCAGTGAAGACTAGGATTTTGAAATTCAAGATGCCCCAGAGTGCACTAAACTTTAAAGGGTATCTGACTTAAGTTGGGGATAGTAAAGGTGGTTGGTTGTAGTGCTGGCGACACGACACCTTCCTTAACATTCTTCCCCATAGAAACAGATGACCTTAACATTGGAGTGTAACTGAGTTGTTTATTTTCTGCGTGTGTCCAGTGTGTTAGAAGGTCATGTCCAGTGTGTGTGTTCATTATACTTCAACAATATTTTTTTTGTATTCGTTCAGTGTTTACTGTAGCCTAATCTTGTTGAATAAAGCTAAGATATTGTTTTTGTTTTGTTTGTATTTATTTATTTCATTACACCTTCTGCCCTATACAATGCTAGGTCTGAAAGAGAAACTTTACTATGCAAGAGTAATACCTACCTTTTTCGCCAAGCTGTTTCTCACAAGATAATCCACTAAATTTCTTCCAATAAAACCAGTACCTATTTTTCAAAGAAAAAAAATTTATAAGAACAATCAATAATACTAGATTTAGAAATCTTTTTCTACTAAAAATAAAACAACAATGCACATGTATATAATGTAAGCTATATATATGGCTGCTTTGATCCCTATTTTATCTCAGTATAATCATGTTAAAAATTCCAAGAGGACACTTTTAGCAGTCAAACACAAGCTCACCTCTCTCATGCCCTACTCCTATGCCCTCTCAGTTGTGACAGGGTCACGAACCTGAACATTAGACCTATAATGGTCTGGTAGTGTGGTATGCATGCTGGAGTATCATTCGGTTGTCTCAATGGTCCAGGGTTCATACCCTGCCTACTGCTATTACCAATAATACTGGAATATTTAATATTGTGGGGATGCTTTAAAAATTAAAAAGGAAAGCAAAGAAAAAGTTGACACTAATTCTAATTCTTATGTTCCCCCAAACTGAGTATGTATGTGTGTTTCCAAGGTGATATGGAAAGGGAGTATGTATTGTTAGTTGTAGAGAGAGAGCATTAATTTAATGCAAAGTTTTGTAGAATGAAGAGATATAAGCGTCACTGTTTTAAGCTGTGCTAAGTTTATTTCATTTCATCTGAAGCTGAATTTGTTTTTATTGTAATAAAAATTATATATTTAGTTTTGTGCACAAAGAAGTTATTCAAGTTATTTCAAGTTCTATATTAAAATTAAAAATATATGTCTACATCAGTTTAGTTGTCTAACAGCAAACTGCAAGTCAACAACCATCAACAACATCCACACACTTTGATGAATTATTGTATCCCTGATACCATTGCATAAAAAACACATTTCTTGTTCCATATATATGCTAGGCAGGAAATATTTTTAAAAATTATACTCCTTCTTCCCGAGTGTCATTAGAGCATGAAATTTATATAGGTTGCTTCAATCAGCCAGGAAAACCAACATCTTTGCAAGGTTTAAGACAGTTTTGAGCCATTGATTAACATGCATAAGACTAGAGACTACTAGTGGAGTATGCCTAGATAGATATTTTAAATAAAGTCATAGACCTAGATCTAAGACGACTGACAGAAGTACTGGTTGGTTACTAGATCCACTGTCACTATGACTAGACCCCACACAACTAGAATACTAGCTATCTAAGTCATCAAGTCTAAGACACTAAGTAAGACAGTCAATAAAGTCTGTAATGCTAGACTCTTACATAAGTCTGATCAGTTAAATTAGACTTTCACTACTTTCAGTCTAAAACTAAAACTAAACTGAAAGCAAAAAATGTAGAAAATGGAATGTACTAGATGATAGATTCTAATACTATATTATAATAAATTAAATATAAATAAACAAATATATTAGAATCTATTAGTATATACTATAATATATATAGACATGTCACACAGTCGACATAGAAATGATAGAGATCTTTTATTAATTAAGACCAAGACTGTCTAAGTCGACTAAGTCTAAGTACACTTAGGTCTAACTCTTAAGTGACACTAAGTCTAAGACTAATAAAATATAAAGACACTAAAGTTAAAACTAGAGATTAAAATAGAGAGTAGTAGATCTAATCTATTATTTATTTATAGAGAGTAACACTACCCCCCCCCCTTCCGCTACTGTTTACTGTAACTGTAAAAATGAGTAAGTAAGAGTCAAGAGAGTAGCTGTAGACTGTAGTCAAGTGTAGACTAATCTAATCTTTAGAAACTATTAGTACTATTACTATTACTAGTATTACTAATACTAATACTATTACTTATTAATAATTAGAAGTCAAGTCTAGTAATACTCACTCAGTGAAATAGTAATATATTTATATAGTATTAGCAGTAACTAAAGTGGTGACTAAATCTATAGTAACGACACTATGATTTTTACAATGGATGGGGCTATGTTATCATACCATGTTTAATACAAAGGACAAAATCTTAAGTAGAGGATTATATATCTAGACGTCTAAATCTAGAAAAATTTGATTTGGTTTACCTCCAAGTACCAAGACTTGATTGCCTATCATGCTGGACGCCATTTTGTTTATGTTTTTATCATGTGACTCAGCCGACAGCTAATGTATATTTCGTATTATTTGTTTTTGTATATAGATCAATAGTCATTACAGTGTTTCCCGAACTGTGTTTCGCGGAACACTGTGGTTACGCAACGTCTGAATAGGTATTTGATTAATTAGAGAAAAAATGTTAATTTTATTAGCTCTTCTTGGTAATGGAAAAAAAAAAAAAACTATACCAACATTACTATTAACTTTCGACTGATATATTCTGGCGGCTTTAAATTTGAAACTAAAATAAACCATTCAATGATGTCGAGTTTGTCTGAAGATTATCAAAATACATGATATTAAGCTATCGTTATTTTACTCGTATGGGCATGGTTTATTTCACGAAAGTGGACTGAGGCAGGAAACCTTTTTTGAAACCACCAGTATGAAACTATCAAAAAATCAAACAAAGCATAGGCCTAATGTTTTATTAAAAGAAATTTCAATATATCAAATAAGAACATAAAACTAAAATGTTATTTAACCGTGTTTAGACCAAAAATAGAATGCGCATAATCTGTTTGGTACCCAACTCAAAAAAAAATATATTTAGAAACAGGAACAGACAACAAAAAAACATTAAGAAACTGGAATAGATACTAAGAGAATGAGTGCAGTACATCACATGACTGTCAGTTTCGACCTCTATTTTTACATCCATTGCAAACAAAGCCTTTGTCCACAGGGAGGTCTGTTTAATTTTTCTGCGCCTGTCTTCGGATTCGGCTATTAGGGCATTTAATGTGTTGCTTGAATCAGAGAGGAAAACCATCTGCATCTGCTGCCAGCAAAATGTCTCCTGATTTTATCAATTTGATCTTTATAGCGCTTTCGGATGGGGGGCACTTCTCTAAGGCCAGTTATTCTCAAGCTGTACATGCAGTAGCGGCCTTGGGGGCTGCAACCGCTCCAGGCCCCGCGCATGAGTGGTCCCGCGAAAGGAAATTCACTTTCACATTCAGTTCTCAAAAACTAGGACCTGTTACTTCCATAGTTTAGAAGCCTTTTCTTTCATCTATAGATTCTATATGATACCAATTAGGCCTACCACGTAAGCTTTTAGGTTTCGAAAGACAGCATCTTATGACTTGTTGATTGTATGAGGCTATCATTGTTTTACAGTTCACATTGGCTTAAAAAAAACCTCCGCCAGTTTGCACAGCGAAAAGCCAGAAAAGTCCCACAACTTAATCCATCTGTGATCGTCTAAGTAACTATTTAGTGTTAGTTTTATTGTATCTGTTCCGGTTTTCCTCCGTAATAGTTAATTTCTCCAGCAGGATTAGCAGAAATTTTTATTATCTTGTTTGTTGATTTTTTTTTTCACGCAAAATGTTTCTGAATCATTTGTTATGTAGATTATTAAAGGCAAAATCTTACATGCAGAACAATTACAATACAATTATGTAGTCAAACGACGTCAAACGGTCATTAATAATACAAAATTAAGACCTACAGGCGGGTGAGTCCGTTAGCGTTTAGTGGTACGGTATATTACGGCTCATAGAGCCCCACATATGACACTCGCCCAGGGCCCCGCGCTATGCTAAGCCCACCTCTGTGTGCAGGTCTTCTATGACGAATGGTATTGGTCCAATCCGTCGCATCATTACCCATTGGGTTTCATACGGACGGTGATGGCTCCTCCACGGAACGCGATATATATACATTTATATTTATATATATAAATATATCCTCCTTCGTGATCGAAGATGAGCACATTTCTCATTTCCTATGGACTCGAAGATGACTGTAAAGTCCAATCCTCGCTTAGATAGATTTGGTCAGCTGCACGTAGACCTGCTTCTTCTCTCAGCTTTTTGTTGGAACGCGATAATACAGTATAGGCATGTGAAGTTTGTTCTCGCGTGGGCTCGGCCTCCAGTCTCGCATGGAAAGGGATAGCTAGTGCTGGGAAATAAACTAACTTTTAAAAGTTAAACTAAAACTAGTTTTCAACTAAAATAAAGTAATTAATCTAAAAGTTTATGATAAATTTCAAAATATAGTTAAACTAAGCTAAAAGAAATTAATTAAAACTAAAACAAGCTTTTCATAACTTTTTTCTGGGGGGGGGGCGGGGTTGAACTAGAAATATTTATCCATAACAAAATCAGTAAAAAGGAATATGTTTCTAACACAAACGTTAATGCACAATAAAATTAAAAAAAAAAAAAAAGATGTCTCAATAAATATGTGTGCTTGTAGTTTTGCCTTCTATTAAAACCTTTATAAAAGAATGGTACTCTTTTTAAAAATTATATTAACTTATTATATAACGGGAAATTTTATTTACTTACACCGTAAAGTTTAGTTTTTCATTAGAGTTAACAAAATAAATCTAGTAACCAATAAAATAGAAACAAAATTGTTGGAGTTTTAAGAAACATTTTACCTGTATAACTAGTTTATAGTGTAAAATACATGCTTGACTAACCATGCCGATGTGCTTATTTTCTCTGACCACTAAAAATACAACTAACACTATTGAATAACCGTTAAAGGCGCACGGGGAAAAAAACAGGGCTGTCTTATCATTTTGGATTACACACACAGTACACTATATAGGCCTACACGTGTACGTCTATCTGGCCAGGTTGTTAAAATCAGTCAGATACACCATCTATTTAGTTTCTGGGCTGCGAGGGTGTGTACTATTTTAGTGTAAAGAACATGCTTGACTAACCATGTCTCGACTGACCACTCCACATTAAGCACATACTATTCCATAACGCATATTGAAAAAAATGCCGGGTAGCCTTGTAGTATCATCTAATACACACGTACAGTACACTAGGCCTACATCTGTATGTCTAGATGAACCAGGTTGTTAAAATCAGTCTATTTACTTTATGGTCAAGAGATGGTTTGGAGTAAGTTTTTTTTCTAGAGTTGGTTATCCTAATGCTTTAAGATATATATAGGCCTAACTGTCGATTCTTAGATGTCAATAATAAGTCTTAAGACTATAACAAGGTTACAAAAGACAGTTTGTGTGGAAACACAAACTCAAAATCGGCCCCCGAAGTGGTCTACCCAGGCAGGCTTCAATATTTTCAGAAAGAACATATCAAAGACAAATGAGAGATAAGAAAGGAGAAAGAAGGTTAACAGATCTTGTGTAGTGCCCTAACGGTCCAGCAGATCAAAGGATAGGTGAAAGTGAATGTAAAGTTAGATGTGAACCTGGCCTAACTAGTTCCCCTTATAGACCTTGTGGTCTAAAGGGCAGATGATGTAAAGTTCATCTGTTTTTGTGGCCTACGGTTAACGAGGGTGTCATGTAGCCAGCACAACGACCATCCTTTACTTTTCCCCACCTAATGTCAGGTACCCATTAGAGCTGAGTGGACTCAGAGGCGCCCAAGGATTCCAAGGTTGAAAATCACAGTCTTCACCAGGATTCGAACCGATTTACCACTCAGCTACCGCGCCTCCCCTGGCCTAACTTATGTCTTAAAATTGATCTAGTTGTTTTGAAAAGGTTCAATCTCTTATTCATTTGTTTTTTTTTTTTGAATTTTTTTTTTTTTGATGATCATTGAATAGATACAATTGTATATTTGCTGACCTACTCTATTTACTGCAAGACGAATTCACAAATTAAAGAAACATTTGCTGCTCTGGAATGACATAGCTTACCCACCCCCTGCTAGTAATAGAGGCATAAAGTGCGCACGCGAAAAAATGGAAATAGAATAAGCGAAAAAATAAGAATACGCTTAATTGCATCGTAATAAACACAGGAAGTAGACCTATTTTGTTTCAGCAATGGTATTTCTAAATATTCTGAACTTTATCAGATCTTTTCATGGCATATGACATTGACATAGTTTGTATAATCAAAATTTTCTAGACCCTAAATAATAGACTGTCTGTTTTGTAGATTATTCTACGCAGTATAAATAATCATCTTTAGTACTACCCATAGCTACGGTAAAAACACACTATCCTATTCAAAAGTTTATTTGGGGTTTAAAAGTGACATCAATGAAAGATGTTTCTATTATTAGATCTAGATCTAGAGTATCATCTAGATCTATAGATTCTAGGTATAGATCTATCTAAATATATTCACTTTACACATAGATCTAATAAAAATAAAAGTCTACATAAATTCTACACAAATTCTGGAAATTTCAATTGAGGTTGTGGTATTTGAGGACCATCTCGCGTTCTTACACCTTTTGAGAACCTTATATTTGTATTGCCGCAAAATAAAGTTTAGCAGGAGTAGAAGGCCTACATTGACTTTATGAAGGAAGGTTTACTGGGAATAAACAGATGACCATTGTAGTTCTGTGTTTCTTTCTTGGGAGCTTCTTTCTGAATCCTATGCTGGTTAGTGCAGGTAAAGCAATTAGAGGAAATTTTTTTTAGCTTTCAATTTATGGGGAAAGCTGCTATGTTATTTTTGTGCTGTCTCTCCGCCAATCCGTCGGTCACGTTAAGCGCAACAAAACTATAAGACTTCTTTTTAGAAAATCCGCTTTCACTTAGATCCACATCAAAATAGAAACAGTGGCTTATATGGTCTTCGTGAAGAAAGCAAAATATTTTGTTTTACTAAGCTTATATAAAATCACTTTGTCCATCTGTCTGTCTGGTAAAAAGTTTTAACACGTTATTTTTCAAACACCCATTCTCGTATCAAGTTGAAACTTCGCACAATTTTAAATGTAAACAATAAATAATTAGTCATTTAAATACTAGCATTTTTGTTTGTTTGATACCAACAAGGGAAATTAATCTTTCAGTATTCACAGATATGGTCAAATCTGTTCGGTTTGTCACACACGTTTTTTCTCCCACATTCATTTTTAGATCAAATTGAAACTTTAAACAATTATTTATTGTACCTAACAAATCGTGAGTCGACAGTATCTATCTATCTATCTATCTATCTATCTATCTATCTATCTATCTATCTATCTATCTATCTATCTATCTATCTATCTATCTATCTATCTATCTGTCTGTCTGTCTGTCTGTCTGTCTGTCTGTCTGTCTGTCTGTCTGTCTATCTATCTATCTATCTATCTATCTATCTTTGGGCGCCTCTGAGTCTACCCAGCTCCTATGGGTAACTTACATTAGTTGGGGAAAAGTAAAGGCTGTTGGTCGTTGTTCTGGCCACATGACACCCTCGTTAACCATAGGCCACAGAATCAGATGACCTTTACATCATCTGACCTATAGACCACAAGGTCTGAAAGGGGAACTTTAAACTTTACATTTTACTTTTATCTATCTATCTATCTATCTATCTATCTATCTATCTATCTATCTATCTATCTATCTATCTATCTATCTATCTGTACATTCTTTATTCTCATATAATTCACATCATATTACCCAGAACAAAAGAACGACATGATAGAATTCTTAGCATATTATCAGCGGCATAATAGGTCTTTCCTAGGCGTATTATCCACTGCGTAGTACCCACAGCTTAGCATTACCTTCAATTCTTCAATACATCAAATGTAAAAGTTCTAAGGTAACAGTGACCTTTTAAAGGCCTGATGCCTTAAATCAGTTCATCTCTTCTCCCTTTTTGTTCAAAGGTGAATACCGTTCGGCCACCTTAGGGCACCATTATATATTATCTCTCCCAAGTATACCGGAAAATGAACATAGCCAGGTTGTTTTCTACCTTGTAACGTTTATAACGCATGATTTTAAAGTAAGTCTTGAACTTGTTTAATTTATATGTATTCTATTCTAAGATCTATCTATCTATCTATCAATCTATCTATTTATCTATTTATCTATTTATCTATCTATCTATCTATCTATCTATCTATCTACCTATATATCTATCTATTTATCTCTTTCTCTGTATATATTAATTAAATGTTATTATACTAGTACACCTGGGGCGCAGTGGCCGAGTGGTTAAGCGCTTGGTTTCCGAACCTGGGTCCTGGGTTCGAATTTCGATATTTTTTAGGGTCTCCCCGAGTACACCGAACTCTAATGGGTACCTGGCTTTAGTTTGGGGAATGTAAAGACGGTTGGTCATTGTGCTGGTCACATGTCACCCTGCTCGTTAACCGTTGGCCAAAGAAATAGATGACCTTAACATCATCTGCCCTATAGATTGCAAGGTCTGAAAGAGGAACTTTTCTTTTTATACTAGTACATCACTGGTTAGCGTTTGTTTCTGCGAGCGTCACATTGCATTATATATTTTGCTGTTATTAATTTCTATTTTCAAACACTCTTTCATCATAAGATAAGATAAGATAGGATAAGATATGGAAAGATAAGATAAGATAACTTCATTGCTCCCAGCAAATGGGAATTCGTTTTGATTACAATAGTCTACTACAATATTTCTACTAAAAACAGTAACAGTATTCTAATTCATAAAGCGCTGGTTGTGTGTATGTGTTTCGTATTTGCATCTATTTTGTTATTGTTACAGGTGGTTAGCTGTGGTCAAACTAATTGATTGGACCTATACAAGTTACCTTATCTTATTTTAATATACAAACACACACAAACAATTACACAATTAGCTCTTGATGTCTCGGAACATCCTAAAGACTAAAGTGTTATGAACATCATGATGTTTTAGTGCACTTTTACACCGTAATGTGTTTTCTTTTTTAGTTCATCTTCACAGCATTGAAACAGACTGAGGCGCTCCATGGTCGTGGTCAGATTCCCGGGGTTTCTACAAAAAAGGGGCTACCACAAAAGAGAAAAAAATAAAATATCGGAATTTTAAGTATTTTTTCCACGCTAACACTTTACATCTTACTGTCGGATGACAACAAAGAGTCCGCTTGTAGTTGTGATATGCTAGGAATATGTAAATACCATTACAGCTCCGGATTTACATCACTGCATCTATCAAAGGCCTGACCCTTTACAAACTCAAAAATGTACACTTCTAAAACTAAAATATGCATATGAAATATTTAAAAGAAGGAAATTCAGATTAAATTACACTATATTGTATTTTTTTCTTCTAAAATATAGCATTATTTAAGATATAAGTATCTTTATTGATAAGTGAATCTTTATTGAAGATTTCCAAAAAAAAGAAGGGTAGGCCTACTCCATAAAAATATTGCCCTGGGGCCTCCACATACTTAAATACCGCCTTGCAGTGAATCCACAAGTTCTTGACCTGTTTAGTGACATGCGTTCATTCCGCACCATAGCAGGGTTTCTGTCCAGGACGTTTGCTAGAGAGGGTTCGGACCTACGTGCTCACACTTCAATTGCATAATTTTATTTTAAACTTTCTTAAGGTAAAGCTTACGACTGAAGGCTACAAAGATGGCCCCAGTCTCGACTTAGAACTTGAGTTGGACGCGAAAATACTGACAACCCATGTATTGGGACGCAAATACTAGTAAGTGAGTATAAGAGACGTAGAGCTTCATGGCAGGGTTTCTCAAACTGTGGTACGCGCACCATATCGGGCACATCGTGCTGAAAAGAGAAAGTGTGGAGTTGATCTCTTTTTTTTTTTAAACTAGAAATAAAAATCTATTATAATTTGCTTTTTTGTTATAATCCATTTTGAAGTATAAATCTGATAAGATAGACATGACAATGTTTCTATAAATTAAATTATTTAATTAAATGTCCGTTCATGTTTAAAGCAATACATTTCATACCGGTCTGGAGAGAGAAACACTTGAAACAGATTCAAATCAATATTTCGAAACGGCTTAGCCAATACGATTTGAGATTCTACCCGTCTTTTTTTTTTACTGCTGAACAGTCACATTATTTTCGGGTGACGCACGTTCTTTTTAATGACGTCATTTGCGTAAATCAAACATGCCCGCTCCAAAATGACTTGCTGAAACACTAGGATGCTCTTACGAAGATTAGAAGTGCATACACTTCTGTCTCTTAAGTCTCCCACACCACGGTCCTCTCTTCTCATGAAATCCCATCTGTCCCTTGACTTTCGTCGTATGAGTGCTGTGACAGTTCGCGTAACCAAATCCCTCCACTTTCCCTGGTCATCAGCTGTTCTAAATAGGATATCAAGAGATATGATGATCCATTCTTTTATGTTATCCAGCCAGATTTTCTTTGGACAACCTTTTCTTCGTGCTTCCTCCTCTGTAACCTGAAGAATGACTTTTGATAGTGAGTCATGTCTTACAGCTTTTGTCTCTTTACAATATTGAGTTCCTCCTTGTTGCCATCCAGAGTGTTCACTTGTAACAGTACAAACTCATTTGTCTACTTTTCCTGGAATTTGACATCCAGCATTTTTCTGTAGCATTTATTCTCAAAAGCTTGGATTCTTCTTTCAGCCTCAGTGTTCTGTGTCCAACGTTTCCAACCTTATCTTATATAATACAGACGTTATTTCAAAAAGGAAGATGATTACGTCCTACGCGTCATGCATTTAGTCATGCATATTAACCAATGACCTAAATCCTGCCAAGTCACTGGTTTTCCTGGCTAGCTCAGGCAACCCATTCCATGCCCTAATAGCACTAGGGAAGAAGGAGCTTTTTGAATCCTATTGAAGACTGGGATTTCTTAATTTCGGAGTCTTTTGGGCGCCTTTTAGGCCACCCAGCTTTAATAGGTACCTGACATTAGTTGGAAAAAGTAAAGGCGGTTTCTCGTTGTGCTGGCCACAGAAACAGATGACCTTTACATCATCTGCCCCACAAGGTCTGAAATGGGAACTTTCCTTATTTAGGGTGCATAACAAATAAAAGTTTGAGAAACACTGTTTTAGGGAAAAATATTTCACACGGAAAATATAAATTATCTTTCCGTTGTCGTAGAAGTAGAAATAACTATAAACTTAGCTATCTGAGTCATTCATTTGTACTGTAGTTTGTGTCTGTTTGATTGATTTCATTTACATATGACTAACTTTCTGTCTCGTACAATCAGCTATTCATAGTCGATGACAATCACGAACCAATCCAAAAAAAAAAATTAACCAATTAATCAATCATTTAGTACTAAATAATAAATTCGGGAGCGTGTAGATCATTTTATCTTCATATAAATGTCAGTATTTAGTGGTTCATTGCAATGTTGCAGAGGGTTCGGCTCCCTGATAACTACTTGTTTAAATTCAATTAGGCTTACTTCTTTAATGAATGAAATTGTTCCAAATAGAGGTCAAGGAAAAACATTTGTTTGACACGTTAGGCCTACTCCACACGGCATCAGTGGTAATTACCGCACTTGACTCAACTAACTATTCCTTTGGATTCAATAAGGGAGTTAAATAATTAGAATACAGGAACGTTTACGTCTTACGTAGAGCTAAACGTTTGGTACAGTGCCTACGTTTATTTGACAGCAACTGTAAGTCCCAAGATTGCTTTAAGATATAGGCTTACAGATGTAAACTACTAGACTAGGTCTAAATTCTAGATTAATGATAGTTCGAAGCTTGCTGGAAAGACTTCTTGCAAATTCTGAAGCATTACAAAATTAAAACAGAATAAGAAATCATAAATCAGATTCATAAAGTAGAATTTGATACTTTCACAAATTGTATATTTTACTTGCTACAAAGCTTAGACATATCAACTCTCACCATACTCCCACGCTCAATGTCGGATAAAGCTGAAATTTCGCACAATAATTTTAATAATTTTACCCGACAACACAAGAATCAATTTTTTTAAAAAATTAACCAATTAGTTAATTAACTATTGGTAATCAATTATTTTGTTTGGTATCTTGAACAAGGGACAGATAAAGTTGTAAGTTGAATTGGTTCCCTTGTGATGACTATTGTGCCCTGAGTGAATTTTTTTTTTATGCATTTAAAAAACGGATCACGTAAACATTCACAAGATACACCCTTCTCTTGCCCCACATATATATAGGATTATACCAAGAATGCTAAAAGCAAAACAAAAACAAATGGTAAAGTATTTTTAATCACACAAATTTTTTTATGTCTAGGTCTATAATTATATGACTGATCCAAACGAATTAATACAATTACACTTAATATAAGTTTTATTTTTTTTTCAAAGTATTTAAAAAAATGTTGTTCTCGTTTATATGTCTTGCTTTATAACAGCTTTCACCACGACACAGGACCCAAGTGGGTCTTCCGATTTCAAGGACTTTCAGAGTTTGGCTTGACGGTCTTGCTGCAAGCAAACTCCGATTCGGTGGCTACCTTCATAGCTCTTCCAGACTCAAGTTGGGGAAAGGAGTATTTCGCTGTCACTTTAGAGTAATGATTTATAGCTGTATCAGTGTTTTTGAAACTTTTATCTGGACGGGGGCCAAAAAAATAAGAATTGTTTGCTCTGGAATAAGTCCAGAGTGTATTACGAAGTCTTATTTCCAAGCATTTTCCTACATATGTACGTCCGGATGTTATGAAGTGTGTGTGTTTCCAATGTGATCATAAGAAAGGGAGTATTTATTGTTAGTTGTAGAGAGGGAGCATTAATTCAAAGATAGTCTTGTAGAATGATTACTATCGTGTGTTATAGATTTGTTTAAAATACTATTGTTAAAAATCTAACTCACAATAAATACTTTTTTTTTCATTTTTGACCTGCTGGAGTCGTGTGGCGTATTCAACACAGCCTACGACAGCGCCGCTTATCTTGCATTATTTTACAAGACTATCATTTCCTACATACGTAGGATTTCCGTACGTCCGGATGTTACGGAGTGTGTTTCCAAGGAGGTTATAAGAAAGAGAGTATTTATTGTTAGTTGTAGAGAGGGAGCGTTAATTTAAAGATAGTATTCTAGAATGATTACTATTGTGTGTTATAGATTTGTTTAAATATTAGTTTATTGTTAACTTATGTTTAAACAAATGTAACTTACAATAAATTCTTTTTTTTTAATTTCTGACATGCTGGAGCCGTGTGGCGTATTCAACACAGCTTATGATAGCGCCGCTTATCTTGCATTATTTTACAAGACTTTCATTAAATAATGCGCTCTCTAAAACTTACAATAAATACCCCCTTTTCTTCCTATTTATCTTGAAAAAGCACAAACAAAAACAGCCAGTTACAAATAGAATTGTGTGTATTGAAATGGAAACAAAATTCCTCGTATCATCGCGGGCGCTTCGTTGTTTGAAAGGCACTGAGCTATATTATTTCACATTTTAATTAAATTTGTGCGTTCTGTTTACTGTTCGCCTTATTATATGATTTTTAAAGAGCTTTTCAGAGTTTTTTTCTACGCTTTATCGAGGATTTATTTCAATTTTTTTTTATTACATGCACTTAACAGTTAATTGAAGCTTTGAATGTTTTTGATTACATGCACTTGACAAAATAATGTCTTGATTGCTGCTGCCACCCACATATCAGTTTCTCACCTCCCACACAGCAGTTTTCACCTCCCACACAGCAGTTCTCACCTCATACATAGTAGGTTTCACCATTCACACAGCAGTTCTCACCTCCCACACAATAGTTCTCACGTCTCACACAATAGTTCTCACCTTTCACACAATAGTTCTCACCTCCCACACAGCAGTTCTCACCTTCCACACAATAGTTCTCACCTCCCACACAGCAGTTCTCACCTCCCACACAGCAGTTCTCTCTTCCCACACAGCAGTTCTCACCTCATACATAGTTGGTTTCACCTTTCACACAGCAGTTCTCACCTCATACGCAGCAGTTCTCACCTCATACGCAGCAGTTCTCACCTCATACGCAGCAGTCTCACCTCATACATAGTAGGTTTCACCATTCACACAGCAGTTCTCACCTCCCACACAATAGTTCTCACGTCTCACACAATAGTTCTCACCTTTCACACAATAGTTCTCACCTCCCACACAGCAGTTCTCACCTTCCACACAATAGTTCTCACCTCCCACACAGCAGTTCTCACCTCCCACACAGCAGTTCTCTCTTCCCACACAGCAGTTCTCACCTCATACATAGTTGGTTTCACCTTTCACACAGCAGTTCTCACCTCATACGCAGCAGTTCTCACCTCATACGCAGCAGTTCTCACCTCACACACAGCAGTTCTCACCTCATACATAGTAGGTTTCACCATTCACACAGCAGTTCTCACCTCCCACACAATAGTTCTCACGTCTCACACAATAGTTCTCACCTTTCACACAATAGTTCTCACCTCCCACACAGCAGTTCTCACCTTCCACACAATAGTTCTCACCTCCCACACAGCAGTTCTAGCCTCCCACACAGCATTTCTCACCTCCCACACACAGCAGTAATCCCCTACCTTTTTTTCACAAGGTTAAAGTATCCAAAAGAAAGGCAGATATAAGATACAGTTTGCGATCAGCGGTATGGGAGGTTCTGCCTGGGTATAGCACTGAGGTTCTGCCTGGGGGGTAGCACTGAAGTTCTGCTTTGGTGTAGAACAGTGTGCCACAAACTGCCTAAGAGTCACCTGTTCCTTATTATTCCTCAGGACTGACTTCTGAAGCCTTTCCCGTCTTTGGGTATAACCACAAGGCGTCAGAGATGTGGATTCCGAGTTTGCCTTCTCCGGCCGAGGATGTCGAGTCCCTCTTGCCCATTATAGACGCCAGATGCTTGCTTTTGCTTCTTCTGCTGTCAGATTTCACAGTTCCGCTTGAAAAGTTCATATCTTGTAGCTTACTAACGTTCCTCCAGAACACTTTTACCTTGTAATAGTCGATTGTCGATATGTGTCTACTATATTAGCTTTTCTGCATTTTAAAAGAGAAAGGGCTGGCCTTAGGTAATTTGAGGCCCTAGGCAAAGCGAGTAGGGAGGCCTTAGGAAAGGAGCTCCGACTGTTGGATTATTGGGAATAAACCTTGAAATGATAGTAGAAACTTAAAACTAGGCTACTAGACATAGAACTCTGCTTTGTTAGAGAGTTCATCCATGTTTCGTAATTTTTTCTCTCTTTGAGCCCTGTGCAAGCCCCCCACCCCCCACACACACACCAATCAAAGGCCGGCCAAGCTTAGTATATCCACTGACTTTTGGAAAAAATACAGTTTGATCATAAAGAATAACTTATTCATATAGTCATTTTGTATCGTACTGGTGTGTCTATTCACAGGACATCTCCTTTTATTTTGATCATGACCAGTGGAAACTCAACCTTGGTGAAAGTTAAACTCAGGATAAATGCATTGAAGGGGCCTGTAAATCTGAATCTTAATTATCAGGGAGTCAATTACAAGGACGGCGAATCTTGGACTATTATTTTAAATAGGTGAGAAGAAGGATACATAGGGATGAATTAAGAGATTTATTGACTTCAAAACAAGTCTGGGTTTATTTAAAAAGGCTACAGCTTAACCACATAACAAGGCGGCTTGAGTTCGAATCCCGACACAGAATAGTGTTTCCTGAGCGCCTAAAAGCAGGAAGAAAACCTCTTACATACCTTCTATATCCCCTACTGGTCCATAAAAAAATTGTAACACAGCGCACTATCAAGGTATAGTCATGACAGATGCGCTGTATAAAATCAAAATTAAAAAATTCCGGTGCAGACACATTATTTACTTATTAAGTCGTCTTTGTATATTTAAAAGGACTACAGATTTTGGTTTTACAGCGCTGGGCTACTTAACAATAATATGTGAAAAGTTTCCCTTTCAGACCTTGTGGTGTATAGGGCAGATGATCTAAAGGTCATTTGTTTCTGTGACCTACGAGTTACGAGAGTGTCATGTGGCTAGCACACAACGACCAACCGCCTTTTACTTTTCCCAATCTAATGTCAGGTACCCATTAGTGCTGGGCGCTCAAAAGATCCCTAAATTAAAAATTCCAGTCTTCACCAGGATTTGAACCGCTCAGCCACCGAGGCTCCAGCAACCTATGTGGAACTATTGGAATTAATCAAAATCCACAAAGAGCTATCACAGGAGTCCTGTGTCAATATCAAACTGTTGTTTGCTTTTCTACAATTTCTACGCCTGCATATGTACAACAAGAAATTTTTTAAAATGCTTTTAAAAAAACAACAACACAAAACAAAGCTTCTATTATGCGTAAATGCATCAATTAGTTTTGATCAGTCATGCATTAACATATTTAATAGGTCTAGACTAACAATAAAAGAGCATTTAATAATAATAATCTTTATTGTTCGTATGGAAATTTGTCTTACAATTTGTGCATTACGCCAAACATTAAAACATTATAACTATAAAAAAACTAAAGTGTACATTCACACCAGACTCACTAATAGTTTACATGTGACAAAGTTTATACCAAATTGTTCCTATTTAATGATTTGATTGCTAGGGGAACAAAAGAGTGTTTGTGTCTGTTTGTCTTTGCCATCGGTGTCTTGTATCTATTTTGTGATGGTAAAATCCTGACACAAAGGGTGATTCTTTATTTCGAGGATCTTGTTAGCTTTTTTTTTTTATAGATGTTTGTCTCAAACAACTGCCCAAATGGGTTTTGTTTTTTTGTCAATGTTTTTACCAGCAGCATTTAGGATTCTATAAAGTTTATTTTTATTTTTAATGCTCAGATTGCCATACAAGGCAGTGATAATTATAAAAATTATAAAATAAAAAGCCAACACGGTAACCACTCTGCAGTTTGGTTTGCTATGACATGATAAAAGGACATAGGTTTAGCACGAGAATCAGAAGCAATGAAGTAACTCACTAACCATGAATCTAAATCTTTCATAACGTTGATATCCAATGAATAAATTGAGAGTTTTACACATTTCAGATTCGAAGCCTTTGAAATTTCAGAATGTTCAAAACCAGAAGAACGAGGAAATTTATCAGGTAACAGTAAAATGTTCCTTTTATAAACCTTGCTGCAGATACAGTAAATGTCACCCGTCAAAGCGAGTCGCTTTGTCTTAAAACAGCGGAAGTTGTTTGGTGAATTCACCATGTGGCAATAATTAGATTTTTACAGTAAATCTAAACAGAAAAATAGGAGCAATAAATTAGATTTAGAGATTCTTGACGTTTTGAAAATTTCCTTGTTTTGATAGCTATACCTTAGTTGAGGGCTAGAAAAAAGGAAAATATTTCGGATTCAAATAAACATTTTGGATTTTTTTTTTGGTGGGTATAATTAGTATGGATTTAACTTTATTTCGTTTATACTAAACAAATATGAAATACCTTAATAGCGCTCTTCTCGTTTACAGTACCAAAGTAGTGGCGCTGTGCGTTTAAAATGTAGCCATAATGGTAGTGTTCGTTTTAAAACACTAAAGTAGTGACTCTGTTTAAAATATCAAAGTAGTGATTCTATTGGTTTAGAATACCCAAAGTAGTGGTTCTGTTCTTTTAAAATACTAAAGTAAAGTCTCTTTTCGTTTAAAATAGCAATGCAGTGGCTCTGTTCTTTTGAAATACTAAAGTAGCGTTGCTCTTCGTCAAAAATACCAAAGTATTGGTTCTATTTGTTTAGAATACCAAAGGTGGTTCTGCTGTTTAAAATACTTAAGTAATACTCTGTTCGTTTAAGGTTACTAAAAGTAGTTGTTCTGTTCGTTTAGTGTTACCAAAGTAGTTGTTCTGTTCATTTAAAATGTTGAAATAGTGGCTCTCTTCGTTTAAAATACCAAAGTAGTGTCTCTGTTCGTTTCAAAAACTAAAGTAATTGCTCTCTTGGTTTAAAAATGCCAAAGTAGTGGCTTGGTGGGTTTGAAAAGCCAAATGCCACTGTTGATTTATATTCCAGCGTAGCACTTGATAACGTGTTAGTCATAGTGATCAGAATTACTTTGAGTTGCCAACTTTCAGGTTCAAAGATCACCGCACAACGACCCGTCGGAGTTATCTCAGGAAGTTGCACTTCTGCCGCGTATGAACCGGATACAAAGTGTGACCTTGAACCTAATGAACCTAACCCCGAATTTTCAGCAGGTTGGATAGAAATAAATAAATCAATGTATATATAGGCCTAGGTGTATGTATGTGTGTATATAGAGGAAAAAGATAAAGACGCTATTAGTTTTGTGTGGAATGTCCGTCCGTCAGTCTATCCGTCCCGTTTAGATCTCGTAAAATAGAAAAGATAATGAAAATCCGACATCATAATATTTAAGACCATTCAAAGCTCTGATGCAACGGCTACTTTTTTCTTTTTTCTGTAAGCGAAAAAAATTAAGTTTTTAAATCACTTATGCAAGCAGTTTTTTCATAAAAATACACCACTTTTACAGCTATTCACTATTAATATGGAAGCTCTTTAGTAGGGCAAGTGACCATTTACCATATATATGACACATTTGTGCAAATGGTTTTAGATTTTTTGACAAAAAATATTTTTTTTGTACATTTGTATTGCTACGTTAAGTTTTGTCATACTAACTACTACATTTATAGAAAAAAAATGTTACTTTTTTAAATAGAAAAAAAAAAATTTACTATGCATATTAGTTGGACATAATTTAAAACAACAATTAATAAGTAGTTTCTCATATTATCGCGTGAACTGCAGGGCTGCATTATGTAACACTTAACTAAAGGAAATGTTTTTTTTTACGGAAATGTTTTTCTCTTGAAGATTTGAATAAGAGATTGACACTTTACAAAACAATTAAATCAATTAGATATTAATTAAAAGACATCAGTTAGGCCAAGTTCACATCTAACTTCACCTTCACCTTCACCTATCCTTTGGTCTGGGGCACCACACAAGATCTGTCAACCTTCTTTCTCCATTCTTCTCTGTCATTTGTCTTTGATGGAATTTCATTCTGATGTTCTTTCTGAAACCTATTGGACCACTTAGGGGGCCTATTTCGAGTTTGTGTTTTCACACAAACTGTCTTTGTAACCTTGTTTTTTATAAATAGATGAGCAATAAATGTGTAGCAATTTTAATAACGGAAGTAGGCGTAAAAAATTATATGATATGCTCATGCTTCCCCTTTTCCAAGAAACTAGAAAGTTGAATACCAAAAACCCAAAGGGATATCTTATGCATTTACAAAAGAAGGAAAATATGAAAAATTCTTTAGAAAGAAAGCAACTTACCTAAGGAAAAAAACTCCGCATATACAAATAAATCTCCCAATAATGTAAAAAAAAAAAAATTCCCTTATTTGATATCAAACAAAAATTATTGATAACAATTAATTGCCTTATTGGTTTAATTTTTTAATCGAGTCAAGTTTTATTAGGCACAATTGGTTGAACTGAGAATGGGTGTTGTAGAAATAACGTGTTCAATTATCTATCTAATGGGACAAAACCCTACGTATTTAGCTTTCCCTTATTAGTGTCAAAGTAATTAATGATCAGTAAATTAATTGACTGATTGGTAGTTTTTTGTCTGCTTCAGTGATTAATGTCTTGTCTCTGCCAATGAATAATTTTGCAAAGTTTCAGCTTGATCCGAGAATGCATGTGGGAGAATGAACGTGTATAGCCTTTTTAACAGACGGACAGACAGATAAACAGACAGACAGAGTAAAATTTAAATATAAGCTTTGTAATTACACATGGACATACCATTATACGTACAACCGCTAACAAGTCATAGTATGTGACACTATACACATTTTTAAATGTAATAATCGACCCCTATTTAGTTTTCTCTATGGGCCTCGATTAGTCACGGGCCCCGATCAGTCATGGACCCATTCGTAATGAACACATTCGCGCCATAATAGCTACGTCACTGAAATTAGGTCGTTTGGTCAAGAACAAATCCGAGCCTATATAAACTGTTCGCAACTATAAAGAATATGGACCTTATGTATGGATATGTTAGGAAACTGGAAATAAAGAAATAAAGAAATTAATTCTGTTACTGAGTATCTGTTAGTCGTTGTGCTGGCCACATGACACTCTCGCAAACCGTGGGCCACAGAAACAGATGACCTATACATCATCTGCCCTATAGATCGCAAAGTCTTTACTTTACAGAGTATCTATGTTTTCGACACTAAAAGCCTTATTTACCTATATGCAACAAGTCTCCGTGAAGACTAGGAAGTAAAACTCAGAGATTTTTAGGACTCCACCGCGTCAAGCTAACTGACCAACACTAATTGATGACAAGGTCGACAACCTATACATCTAGGTTTGTAAAATGTTTGTAAAATGTTTTACATGTTTCGGATGTTCCTTCAGAGTTGAAGATAATTACTTCCTAGTCCAAACCTCCCGCAGCACGACGGGGGATGGGAGCGGGCAGGGTTTGAACCCGGGACCATCGATAAATCTGAACGACAGTCCAGCGTGCAAACCGCACGACCAGGCAGCCATCCAGGTCAGGCCGAGCCCGGGTTCGCTGTTCTGCCTCATCGTGGCATCCGGGTGGAAACGGCTATTTGAGGAGATAGCTAGGCAAAACGAATGGCAAAACATAACTCCCGTGGGGATGCCCATGGGTAGACGAGAGTCCACCCCTTGCACGGGCGGGGTTGTAAAAAAGTCCTCACAAAAACTGTCACACATCCATGCGCCGTTCCTCAAAGGACCGTTCCATAAATGGCGGTTCCCCCACGGTTAGCTTGGTACAAAGAAGGAAGATGACGGAGGCTCCCAGTGCTCCTAGGCCTTCGGCCATGTGTCGGAGGCTGAAGACATTGGATACAGCAATGCTTTATATAGGCATTGACTAGGGTCGCTCTCAAACAGAACTGTGTTCCACAGGTTTGTTTTTCTTTTTTACTGTTACGGCTGGACGACCTAACAGGTTTTTTCTTTTCAAACTTTGAGCTCGAAGAGCCTTCGGCTCAGCTCAGAAGACAATCAAACGGTCAGGCCGAGTGGTCAAATACACAAGAACTAGTGACTATGTGTATGACTAACCTCAAACACCGGAGGATGTTACATTTATATATATTTATGTATATGTATTTTGTGTGTGTGTTTGTTTACTTATTGTCTCCCTTGTCCTACTGTTCAGTATGTTCACGTGCTCGCATGTTTTTCTCAAGTATGTTATTAGTGTGTATTGAAGTCTCCTGTTAGTTTTTTTCCCTTTCTTGTCATGTTAATAAAAATGGAGTTGTAAGGTTAACAGCAGTGTTGTTTTTACATCCTAATTGATAATATAACATGTTTGAACACGTGACACCTTCCTGTTCCATATAAACAGTTAACCTTTATTTTATTTATCCCAATAGACCATTTTGACCTAAAAGAAAAAAAAAGGTGTAGTTTTACCAACAATGAAATATTTTATTTTACCAGAGATGATCGTTCCACTGGGTGTTTTCGATATGTCTTACACCGCCCCCACTTCTCACAAGCGTAAGATCCAGGGACTCACGTTGATAATCTCATCAAATAAGAGGAATATAATTTATTACACAAACCCGCGTGGAATCACCAGTTCTAGTAGAATTGATTCAGAAGAACCAACGTATGTAAGTACTATAGCAAGTATTTAGCAAGTATGTAAGTACAATATCTAGTAAATGTCATGTATATAGTTCGTCCATCGTGGTTCGATGATGACCATTTTTGCCATCGGGGGGGGGGGGGGGGATGAGGGCTTTGCACTGGAGTTTTGTGACTCCTTGTGTGGCTGGTGAGACCTATGTGAACACGGAATGTTCGGCTGCACACTGGGCAGGTTATTCCAGATGGAGCTAGTGTCATTAGCCTTGCTTTTTTTCTCTGGCACTTTTCTTCTTCTAGCGCTGTTCTCTTTTCCTCAGCAATTAGTGCGCCAGTTTTCACAGCGCAACGCTATGATGCTCTGTTATGTGCTTCTGTCTCCCAGGAGGCAGGATCAATGCTGAATGATTTCAGAGAAGCTTTGAAGGTGTCCCTAAAACGTTTTCAAGTAGGCTCTATGTATCATATTATGCATGTATCCAACATGTAAGCATCATTTATTACAAAGTATGTAATGGTTATTATATACATTGTAGATGTTCCTTTAAAAGAGAAGATATTTACTTTATGTGCGTATTCATGTGTCAATCTAATCATGCAAGCAGTGGCGTAGCTAGGGTAGAGAGGAGAACGGGGCGGACTGGCTAACTGGGCATTCGGGCAAATGTCCGTGGGGTCTATACCTTAATTGGCCCTAGAGCCACCGAATGGGCCGCATGGATGCCACTATGGCACGTATTAAATTGTTAAAAGTTTTATAATATTCTCTTATATAACGGACCCTCTAAGCATTGTGTTTAAACAAAATCTTTACAGGCTATACAGTCTAATACTAATGTAATTTAACACATTTTCCGAAATAATCAAATAATGTAATTACCTACATCCATGAACAGTGCTGCTAGTAGGCTTGATCCTTTTAGGCCCCACACACTTAGCGATGAAAAAGCAACATAAGGCCTATATTTCTTATGCAGATATAGAGTTCATTGTATGCGTGTGTAGAGCTAGCGATACATTATCAAAGTTAACCTAATGACTTCGAGGATAAGTAGACCTAGAATTGGAGGCCCATCATATGACAAGTTGTGGAACGAATGGTATAGAAATTCTCGGGCCGATATGGACATACAGTCCGCCCCTGAGGGAGATTTTAAGATCCCACCGGGCCCCCACTTGAGGAGACCCCCAAATGAGTGTTCGAAATTGTTTTTTTAGATTAAATAATTACACGAAATGCAGGGGCTCTAAAAAGGTCAAGCTCTCAGCCTTCCTAATGATGTCTAATACCTAGCTACGCCACTGCATGCAAGTCTAAGTTAAAAAAAATAAATTCTGCTACACAGTAGGGAAAAATTGGCACTGAATAGATCCACATGAAGAGCAAGCTTAAAAGATGAGTCCCGGATTGCCGATTTCATATACAACAGTAGTAGAAAGAAGGGTCAAAATGCAACGTCGCCTGGTGATTACATATGCCCAAACCTGTGACCAGCAGCCGTGTATCAAGGATTGGCCTCTTTAGTCACACAAGAAGTTGCAAAGGGAAAAGATCCTCTCTCGCGACGTAAAATGCTACAGTGCTAAGGGATTCATTTTCCTTGCTGATTCAGGCAAGCCATGTAACGGCACTAGGGAAGACGGAGCACTTGTACGATTTCGTCTTCGCATATGGAATAATATCTTTATCTTTGCATTTTTTTCTGAGTATTTTATTAGGTTTTGTCTTTCTATCTGTAAATTATGGTTCAGTACTTTATGAATTATTGGTACTTTACTTTTTATTCTTTTGTCCTGAAGTGTCTCTAAATGTAGTGATTTTATAATCATGTTACAATAGTCCTGTGTGACTACTTTGCGCATGTTCTTTACTTTATATTATCTTGAGGAGCTTCAAACAAGAGGGTGAATATTCTTAAATTGGTCTAGCCAATGTCTATTAGCATTTTAAGTTTGTTTTCATGTTTCCGAATGGGGAATATCCGCTAAGAGTTTCGTGTAGTCCGTTACGTTTAGATTTCAAAAAGACAGTTTTAGACCTAAAGTCTGTTCTATAAATCTTTTGCCCATTTTGATTACGTTTTATTATGTTTATAATGTATATGTTTATAATGATTATGTTTTATAAGTAATGGCTAACATCACAGTTTGAGATCTATAGTCTGTTTTATAAATATGGGCTAACATTACAATTTGAGATCTATGTGGGCTAGGCTAACATCACAGTTTGTGATCTAAAGCCTGATTTATAAATATGGGCTAACATCACAGTTTGAGTACTATAGCCTATTTTATAAACATGGACTTAGCCAGTGTTTCCCAAATTGGGGTAAGCGTACCCCCAGGGGTACGGGAGACTTTGGAGAGAATGCGCGTTGCAACTCATTAACTATACTGCATTTTTTAAAAATACTCATACATGCAAGGTGAGGGGTTCTCAGCATTACAAAAAAAAATTTAAAAGGGTAAACTTCGGTCAAAAGTTTGGGAAACACTGGGCTAGGCTAACATCACAATTTGAGATCTATATTCTGTTCTTTTACTATCTGTCCTTGCGCAGCCTGGTTGAACTTTTCGGCATCATTCTCATTGCTTTTTGTTTCTACAGAAGTCTAACTTGGTCAACATTAGAGGAACAAAGCCTTTTCTTATGTACAACATTCAGCTCAGCGCGTGCTCGAAGGACGGCCCTGGTGAGAAGGAACACGAGCTTGGAGGCCCCAGCTTAAGTGTGGTGATCCCTTCTGAGCTTTATCACTCAGAGTATATCACTTGGTAAGTGTATGTTTGTCTTTGTTGATCCCGTCCCGAGATGGATGGTCTCTACCATTCTAGAGTGTCTTTTACGGATCAAGTTTGCTCCCTAATATGAGTGACTGTAATCTGCCTACAGGGGCGTAGCTAGGGGGGGGGGGAGGAGGGGGGGGGGAGAAAGTGAAAATCCTCTTAGGACACCACTTGAAGGGGTCCCCCAAATGAGTGTTTTTACATAAAAAAAAATATTACTCAAAATGCAGGGGCTATCAAAGAGGTCAAGCCCCCCGGGGCCCCCTAACGATGGAAAATCCCTAGCTACGCCCCTGAAAGCCTAATCCGGGGGTCTATAGAGTTTGTGTTGATCAAAGGATTGTTTCAGTGTTTCTGTACGTTTAGTATGACTTTGAGTTATTATTAACAAATTTACAGATCAAGACAAAGAGGTCTATACAAAAAGTAAATCAAAAGGTGAAGATTAAATATGAATGTTTCATTCTGAACGGAAACGGCCTTGTCTCAGTCACTATAACAAAGATGTTGCTCCTATGAAAGCCTAGCCTCAACTGTCTGTTTATCTCTAGACCATGTGTTCTCAACGTGTGGTCGCGACGATTGATTGTGGTCGATTGACGATTTGCCAAGGGTCGCCAAAGACCATCAAAAATATGGATTGTTTTTGTCTGTTCTTCTATTGCTGTGCCGGGGGGGGGGGGGGGGGGGGAGTCGCGACAGAGAGAGGGATTGTAAAAAGGGGTCGTCGAGCGTAAAAGGTTGAGAACCGCTGCTCTAGACTATATCTAAACTAGTCTCGATTTTAATGAATGTCGTCACAATTGCGTGTTCACTAGCAGTCACCTAAGGTGCGCATCTACACTGACCAAAATACATTTGTCCATAAATAAAATATTCCAAGTTTATAACACAACAGAAAATTAGCGGCGACAAAGTCATCTTGTAGTCGGTAGACCATTTTATAAATGCCATTAAAAATACTAAAGGTTCTTATCTTATAAATTATAGATAATGACATCATACTGCGTCGAGACCGTTCGTTATGGAAGCCCTATAACGTTTGGTCTCGACTGCATCCATGAGCTACACATCCTTTAAAATAATATATTAAACAGTAATAATAGAATATGCATCTTCTGTTTTGGACCCCTCAACTCAAGAAAACATTAAGTATCTAGAACAGACACAAAATAGAGCAGTGAGATTCATAACAAACGAATATTCACCTTTAGTAAAATCGTTAAATTTTAAAAGCCTTCAGGATAGAAGACTTAAAAGTAAAGTAAAGTAAAATACTCAGAAAGACACAAAGATGCAGGCACATTCCTCATCCCATATGCTAGAATAAATTTGTACAAAAGCTCCTTCTTCCCTAGCTCTATTAGAGCATGAATTTGGTTGCCTGAGCTAGCAAGGAAAACCAGTGACTTGGCAGAATTTGGGTCATTGGTTAATATGCATGACTGAATGCATGACGCTTAGGACGTAATCATCTTTTTTTTTGAAGTAACGTCTGTATTATATATAAGATAAGAAGATAAGATAATTACATTTTCGGTGATTTTTTAAATTGTAATAATGGCAATGTCTTCGATTCCTAAGATTAAAGATGATTGCAGTGTTTCAAATGACCAAGTAAATTCAGTTGCAACCTACATATTTTCCCTCATCTCATGCAGACAAAGCAGTTGTCCGCTGGCGACCTATTTAATTATTCCTTCGTCTTCTGCGCCTGTCTTCAATAATGGTTTAAATATTCGATATATGTTTATTTTGCCCGGGACTCTCTTAAACCCATCAATAATATATGGCCCGCATTACAACCCCGCCCTCATCCCCAACACAATTTTGTAGCCCTCAAATTATACGTCGTTTATTTTTATCTCTTATATCTAAAATAATGGTATTGCTCTTTGATGTTGTTTTCGTAATATTTTTAAAAAGTCGTTTATGGAGTTAATGTTAAAATTGATGTCACGATGCCTCATTGACATACATCTAGTAAAAGTATTATATCCAAAGAGCATTGCTTTTATCTAAGGAATCTTCATGCCAAGTTTCATTAAGATTAGGGTTACCAGAAGTATGGCAAAAAGAGGCCATGTTCTTTTTTTTTTTGGGCGAGAGGGAGGGTCCGCGCCCTCCGCCTACTGGCATCAGTCTAAAGTATGAAAATGTCCGGCTTTTTCACTGTTGTTTAGAAATATATGTTATAAAGTTACACTCAAGCTATTTATTTACTGTATGTTTAATCAAATAAACTGAAGCCCAGTTTTTAAAGTTTATTTGGATTTTGTTTTTCGCCTTTGTAAAAGCTTCGTCTTCCTTTTGGTATGTAGGCGTCTGGTAGCCCTCATTAAGATTGATTAGACGGCTATGATTCTTATATATTGGTCATACAAACATTGATACATACGTCTTACATTCTTCTGTATATATGAGATATTATGTTGTCCCTCTCTGTTAGCACTCCTTACGTGAAAGGTGCTCTCCATTACATCATACTGGCCACCAAGAATTCCCATAGGGAGACAATAGAAATTGACGAAGATCCTATACCTCACTAGTAAGTAGGCCTAGGTGTACATTTCTTATAGACGAGGCTTATACTAACTCTGTTTTTTTATGACACATTTTGAATACGTCTTATCTCCCACTTCTAATCCTCAGATCAAGTTGGAACTTTGCATAAATGTTCATTGCTCATAACCAAACATGAATCATCAGAAAATTAGTTAATTGAGTAGTGGTAATTAATTAATTTAGTTTGATAGCGAAAGGCGTAAATATATCTTACAGCATTGAGTTATATGGCTGTAAATGTAGAGTTATTCCCTTTAGATTTTTTTTTAAAGGGACATTTATATTTTGCTTATTTAATTTTACGTCATTCTTACTTAAATCTTAGTTTACAACGCAAATACATTTTTTTAAAACAAAAAACAGTTTTAAAAAAAATTAACGACTGCCTTTGTATATGCCTAATCAATACATCGTGGCCCCTAGGACGCGTGTTACAGTTTGAGAAACACCGGCTTATTGTGTATAATAAATTTTACAATCTCCTATGCAGCAGAGACCCGGAGAACCACTGTCACCACCATTAAGAAAGTCAAGGTATTTATCAATAGCTAAATCAGGAAGAATCGTTTTGGTCAGTTGGCTTTAAAGGATTACCAGTGAGGCACTGTGGCTTAGAACAAAGCAGCGGCATATTCAAGTCAATATCCTTCACATTGCAAGCCTAGATATAGCACCACAAGCCCTGACCTGCAACTGCCGGAGTAAAGAGGAAGGCCCAGAAATACATGGCGCCGAGATTGTTGCCAAGGAGATGGGCATAATGTGGGAGCGTTGAAAAGACTTGCCAAGAGATCCCTAGGGGACGCTAGCTGGTGGCCTTATGCCCCAAACGGGACAATTATGAGACCTACAACATTTCAACACGTAGATGTTTCGGTAACTCGCGTGAAGTTTGTCCAGGATCGAATAATAACAAAAAATGTACTCCTCCACTGTCCTTGCTCCACTCTGCTACCTGGGATTCCTGCATGATCTTCCCCTTACTACGCCGTATGTCTAGAGTGCTCTGTTCTAAACTTATCATTCTCTTGTGAAGAAAAAAACAACAACATACAATAAACTTTCGAATACAAATTACCATACTACCTTTATATACAACGTATAGATTGATTCGTTTTCGGTAAATAACTAACGAGTTTTACATTTTAAAGTAATATAACATCTTTAACTCTTTCTCGCCTAATCGACGATACCATCGTTGATTTTGACCTCATTAAATTAAATTAATGTTTAATTTTTTTAAATTTGACTTTGAATTATATAAAAAGAGCACGCATTTCCCTTTAATTCTATGCCAAATACAACATTTTCTGATAACAAACGACAAAGCTATTGAAACCCATTCATAACAGAGGTAGTGAAATAGTAATAAGCAAGTGAAGAATTCCTTCAAAACGTGGAAAATAATTACGGAGAGAAAGAGTTAAACCCGCCCCATTTCCACTCCCATCCCGAGAAAGAATCCTGGTTAAGCGAATATATAGATCTACCAGACTTTATAATATCCCAATAATAGGCCTTTAGAAGCGGTGCGCTAAATGATCCTGAACATAATGAATTCATTTCTTGAATGAATGCGGAAATGCCCGAAGTTGTTCAAGATAAATAATATTTTCTAGTTCTCTAGCCAAATTTAAATGATTTTTTCAATTATACTTTGAAAATTATAATGGATAAGCTAGAGTTTTTCCCAGTGTGGCATACGAACTAGTAAATCTTTTCCCAACCATATATATTAGCTGTCCAATCGTTAGAGCGGTTTTCGTGATCCTTGTCCACCCAGGTTTTTAAGCCCACCTAGGTTTTAGATTTTACGAAGATATGAGTGGAATAGAGGTATTGTAGAAAAGTATTAGCAAAAATTTTCTATTCACTTTTATTTGAAGTTGGCTAAAGTTGGTATTATTTAAAGCTGCTATTATTTAAAGTTGGTAGGCGTAGGCTGATTATTTAAAGTTGGTATTATTTAAAGTTGGTATTACTTATAGTTGGTAGGCCTATTATTTAAAGTTGGTAGTCCTGTTATTTACAGTTTCTGTTATTTCTGCTTCAGTGCGAAGTATGTCTTCATCATAAACACAGTTGATGATGTCGTGGGCAGTGTCAACATCACAGCGGGCATTCATATAGTGCACTCTGAAAGGGGTCATGGGTTCGGGTGCTATGTGTACGGACACGGCTTTCACTTCTCGTACATGCACGCAGCTGGGTATAAACGTAAGAACATTGATCAGGTAAGCTACGATAGAAATATGTGTTATTTGTGTAGTAACATATCTTTAGAAATGTTGCTATTTAACAAAGGTTATATCAGGTTAAGCGTGGTCGAGAGGTTAAGTATGCTTGAACATGGCTCGGCTTGACTACCTATGAAAGGGGGCTCGAGGTTCGACACCCGACTCGAGCAGAGTTGTGTTAACTGAGTGCCTAAAAGCAGCGCGGAAACACCCCCCCCCCCCCCCCACACACACACTGGTCCACAAATGAGATTGATCCATAGCGCTCAGAGCATGCTATAAGCATGAAAGTAACGCTATATTATAAAAGCTGAAAATTTATTTAACCCAAGCTGTCTGTTTGTCTGTCTGGTAAAATGTGTGTACACGTTTTTAATCCCACACCCCTCTTCGAATCAAGTTGAAAATTCGCACAATTATTCATTGGCATTCAGGTCGATAACTTTTTTTTTTATAAATGCATTTATAAAGCGATTACCCAGATACCCCCTAACCCTTTTCACCTGGCATTGACAAAACTAACCAATTAGACAATTATTTTGTTACTTAATTCATTATTTTGTTTAATAACTGATGCATTCCTATTTTTAGTTATTGCTACATTTGTTGGGTTTAGTTCCTTAAATAATCGTTAAAGCTATTTCTTTCTCACACCTTCTCCGATTAAGTTGATAGTTTAAACAATTATTTATTGTATCTAACAAAATCAATAAACAAAAATACATTTGAGTTAATGATGTATATGAAATTAATTATTTTGTTTTGAGATTAAATAAGTGAGATAACTTGTACATTATTGGTAGTTATAGTTTCAAAGACAAAGTTCTTCCCCTTTAGATAAGTTTAAAAAAAAAAAAAAAAAAAAAAAGATGGTTTATATTTTGATTGTTTCTACTGCTTGTTCTTCTTTTCACTCCTCACTAAACAAAACATTTGAGACGAATGATGTAATTCCCATATTCACAATAATCAGACCTAAATCATATTTAATTTTAAATGTTTATATTTAGAAAAAAAATATTATAACGTTAGTAATTCCATACATATTGCATAACAAATTAGCTAGTTATATATTTGTTTGCCCAAGATATGTAAACATGTCTAGGAAAATCATTAGTGCCGTTTTGGAAATAACCGTACACTGTCGACCAAAGAAGAGTTGGCAAGCTAATAGAAGGTTAAAAAAAGAACGTCCAGGTCTAAAGTGGAGCCGAACCTTCTTAGAAGACCCAAAATCCGTTGGCTCTAGCTGGCAAGAGATCCGTGATCTTTCTCTGCGTAAAGAGACAGACGACCAAAGCGCTGAACGGGAAGGTCTAAGTATTGATGATATTACAACATTACGAAATCTTGAATCATCAGCAGCTATATATCACCTCTGGCTCACTGTTTCTCCAGTGAGCATAATTAACATTGTTCTGTTATCTCTGAAGTCAGAAGAAAAAGACCAAAACATTTCAGAATCGGTTAACTTTGCGCTGATAATAATAATAATAATTCAATTTATAGAGCGCTGTTAACAAACAAAATGTAGGCTCAAGGCGCTGTGATAACATTACAAACACTAACACGGCAGCTAAAACGACAAACTCATCTAAAAAAAAGTTTTAAACAGGGATGTCTTAATGTTTTTCTTTAAAGTAGTGTAGCATGTCTGTCTGAGACCAATGGGGAGTGAGTTCCAAACCTTTGGTCCGTGCACAGAAAAAGCTCGCAGACCGTAGCTTCTGAGGGAGAAACGTGGCACCACTAGAAGCGTTGAGTCCATGGAGCGCAGGGCTCTACGAGGGATATATGGAATGATCAGTTCGCGAATGTTCAGTGGCATTTCTGATTTCAGAACTGTTTGTCTCCATTTGGTATTTTTGGCTTATATGATTCCATAGGATGTTGTCTTTCGTAGCCAATTAACACCCCCTTCTGTCTTCCATGATGGGGGGGGGGGGGGAGAGGGAGGGCTATATATCTTTGCCTTCGCATTTGAGAGCCCATTGTCCGGCTATATACCGAGTATTCTTATTGTAGCTGGTGCGCGTAGAGATAGACCGGTTCTCTTTATTTTGCTTCTTTTATTAAGTTACCGCTTGTGTGTGCTTTCTCTGAGTTCACCGCATCAATTTTACACTTTTCAGCTTTCTTTTTAGTATATATTTGTTAGCCTTCTCCAGTGCATCAATTCGTCGCCATAAAAATTTTGGCCATGAATTCTAGGTATAGGAATTCAGGTCGTTAACCTTGTTTTTTTATAGATGCATTTATAAAGCGATTACCCAGATACTCCCTTCCCCTTTTCACCTGGTCCAGACAAATCATACGATCATGCGCTAAGCAAAAACAATTGGTAAAAATATTTCTAATCGCAAAGATTTATTATTAATATTTCAATATTAAATATTCTTTTATTTTATATTGCATTCATCAGTCATAAGTCAACCACATTTACTTTACCAAACTGGGAGGACCCAAGGACGTGCCCAAAGTAAAAATCCCAGTTTTGTCCGAGATTCGAACCCGGGATTCCTCGGTTCAGAAACAAAACCTTTTGCCATCACGCCACCACCACCTAGAGGGCTAAAAAGTGCTAAAAAATGTTCCTAACTCATAAAATAGTATCATGTTCTTTTATTGTACAGACCTTAATTCACTACATTGTTTGTTTGTTTTTTTAAATGACACCTTTCGTTCCAAATTAACCAGACATGTATTAGGCCAGTTGTGAAAATGCAGCCAGAAGATAACATCGATAATGACTGTGATGGAAGAGTGGACGAAGAGAGAAATGATAACCAAGGTAAGAGAAATCGTGACTTATTAATCTTTAGTCTAGTGACCGGCCTTCATTTCGAATTCAGCTCTTCGCTATTAAGGTCATTGGAAAACATACACACACAAAGACACTTATAGTTAGTCCACTGGGGTTTTGTGCCTCCTCGTGTGGCTGGTGAGACCAATGTGAGCCCGAATGTTCGGCTGCATACTGGGCAGGTTATTCCAGCTGGAGCTAGTGTCGTTGGTCTTTCTTTGCTTCTCTGGCGCTTTTCTGCTGCCGGCGCTGCTCTCTTTTCCTCAGCAATTAGTGCGCCAGTTTTCAATCCCAGTTTTCAATCCCTGATGCTCTGTCGTGTGACTCAGGTGGATGGGGTTATGCTGAACGATTTCAGAGAAGCTTTGAGGGTGTCCCTTAAGCGTTTTCTTTGTCCGCCTTGTGAACGCTTTCTTTCCCTTAATTGGCCATGGCCTAGTCATCTGAACGCTCCAACACAAACATGAAAACGAGGAAGAAGAAGAAGACATACGTTCGTCCCCCATACGGAAAACGTGCCCTGCCCAGCGTAACTGTAGGACCATAAGAGCTCCCTCTATAGCAGCGGTTCTCAAACTTTTAAGCTCGGCGACCCCGTATTAGAATCCCCCACTCTGCCGCGACCCCCCCCCCCCTCACACACACACACACACATACAGCAATAGAAGAATAGACAAAAAAATCCATAGTTTCGATGATCTTAAACGACTCCTGGCAAATCGTCAATCGACCCCCCAATGGGGTCGCGACCCACAGGCTGAGAACCCCTGCTCTATAGACTCTGTACTGTCCATACCGACCTTTGATATGTGTATCAACTAGTTGGCTGATTAATGATATTTGCCTTTCCATTCTTTTAACTTCTTAGATAACGATTGTGATGGAGAAATCGATGAAGATTTGAAAAGCCCAAACGGTAATGCTAATACATTTAGTTACTAAAAACACTTTTCTCTGTTGTTTTCCCGCCCCCACCCGCTTTTATTATTTTTTATTTTAATATTTATTTTTTTTTGAAAAAAAAAAAAAAAAAATTGGGACTAAAACGTAAATAGCAATATATGAAGATTTTTTTTTTAAAGTTTAGAAAAAAAGGGGAAAAACTTCACATTTAATACTAAACCTCTTTAATGTTGAAGCTATTTATCTTCTTTGATATCCAACAAAATACGTGATTGACTAATTTTATTGACTAGTGTTTTCTTATGTATAATAAGTGGTTCTGGAAAGTTGGGTGGGGGAGAATTAATCTGTATCTAAGGGAACAAAACCATACATATTTAGCCACATTGGTGAATAGTAAAGGATTAATTCCCTTGTCGATATAAAACAAAATAATTAATAACCTGTTTTCTCAGTGAGGGATGCAAGGTCGTGAGTTTGAATCCTTGTGTTGACTAGGATTTTATAATTTTAGAATCTCAACTGCGCCTAATCTTAACCCAGCTCTAATGGGTACCTGACATTAGTTTGAGTAAAAGTAAAGGCGGTTGGTCGTTGTGCTGGCCACATGACACCCTTATTAACCGTGGGCCACAGAAACAGATATATGCCGCATGGTCTGAAAGGGGAAGTTGTTTTTTTCTCAGTGATAAAACATCAACTAGGAAAAGAGCCATTTTTTTTAGATACGAGTCCACCCAGGTTCAACCACCCAGACGTTTCTGGGTTAATGTCTCCAAAACAAAAAAGTATTTTAAAAATGTTTTTCTTGTTTAGTTCGAATTCTAAAATTATACAAAACATAAGTCCCAGGTATCTAGCACGTTTACTAATAACTATAGTTGCCACGTTATATAAACATGTGTGTCTGGGTAGCAGAAACAGTTCAGCTGTATATCAGGAGGCTCGAGATGGAATCCCGACTCGCGCTGGTGTTGTGCTTGTTGAGCGCTTAAAGGGCAGCACGGAAACCTTCTCCCAGATACAACTTCTCCCCCCCCCCCCCCAGTCCATACAAGAGAGATTTGACCAGAGCGCGCCTTGTATGATACAGCATGAAATATTTGCTATACAAAAGTAATTAAAAACAAAACAAAAATCTGTATATTTCTTATAGCAACAGAGACAACAACATGTACAACAAAAAAAGCAAAAGGTATGTGATTTTGTGATATATTAAGTTATAATAGTAACAGGGCTGGACTTAAGTAATTGGGTGCCCTCCTAGATAGAAAATTGATGCAAACCGAAAATATAAAATTAAGACTTAAAAAAAAATTAAGCTACTAAGATCCTACATGTAGGATTTAGAATTTATAGCTAGACTAGAAGGCATAGAGCCATAGAGTTCTGCTATGTTTGAGAGTTGAAAGAGACTTAGAGCTAGACTAGTAGACATAGAGCCATAGAGCTCTGCTATGTTTGAGATTTGAAAGAGCCTTAGAGCTAGACTAGTAAACATAGAGCCATATAGCTCTGCTATATTTAAGATTTGAGTTCTGCTATATTTGAGATTTGAAATGGCCTTAGAGTTAGACTAGTAGACAGAGCCATAGCGCTCTGCTTTATTTGAGATTTAAAAGAGACTTAGAGTTTGTCCTGTAGATATAGAGCCATAGAGTTCTGCTATATTTGAGTTTTGAAATAGACTTAGAGCTAGACTAGTAGACATATAGCCTTAGAGCTCTGATATATTTAAGATATGAGATATAGATGTAGATATAGAGCCATAGACTTCTGCTATATTTGAGTTTTGAAATAGACAGAGCTAGACTAGTAGACATATAGCCTTAGAGCTCTGATATATTTAAGATATGAGTTCTGCTATATTTGAGATTTGAAATGGACTTAGAGCTAGACTATTATAGAGCCATAGAGCGCTGCTATATTAAGACTTAAAAAAAAAAATTAAGCTACTAAGATCCTACATGTAGGATTTAGAATTTATAGCTAGACTAGAAGGCATAGAGCCATAGAGTTCTGCTATGTTTGAGAGTTGAAAGAGACTTAGAGCTAGACTAGTAGTTAATGCTCTGCTATGTTTGAGATTTGAAAGAGACTTAGAGCTTGTCTAGTAGATATAGGGCCATTGAGCTCTGCTATGTTTGAGACTAGTAGACTTAAAGGATAGCTGCCTGGTCGTGCGGTATGCGCGCTGGACTGTCATTCGGACTTCGCGATGGTCTCAGTTAATAACCTGCCCGCTGCCATCCCACGTTGTCCTGCTGGAGGTTTGCACTAGGAAGTAGATTATCTTCAACTCTGAAGGAGCATTTGTGTATTTCTGAGTATTTACTTAATTTATTTTTTGTATTTGAAGATTATGGCTCAGTGTTTTATGTAGAAATGCTACTTTACTTTTAAATTCTACAGATAAGTCGGCAAATGCTGAAAAGGGTCACCTGCTAGGTCTGGCCTTTAAAATTTAATAACACAATTATTTATTTGAAAATTTATCCTATTTTCTTGTTGCCAAAAGGGACGACCGAGTTTATTTGTTTTACCAAAACTCCTGACCAACTTCACTCAATAACTATTGAACCTTATGCTGCACTGAAAGTAGATAGTAGTATTTGCTTCAGTTTAAAGCTTCCAACTCCATTATTTGTGTGTTGTCGCGTGTTGTTTTTTTTTACACCCATTGATACTAAAAACAAAATGAGTCCTTCTGCTAGTCATCAACTTAATATTTGACATTTTTCCTCTATCCTCTAACAGTGGCTAGAGAATTGAGCTCGAAAGTCTCGACCACCGGTTAGTAATTTAATAATTAATTAGTATTTAAATATTTAGATGTCCAATTGAAAAATACCGCACCATTGTGTTCTAGGGATTCATTCACCTCCACCTATCCCTGTCCTTTAGTCTGTTGGACGGTTGGGGCACCACACATGAGTTGTCTACCGTCTTTCTCCATTCCTCTCTGTCTATCGTCTTGGACAGAACTTCTTTCAAAGGCAAGACCTTTCCTTTGATGCTTTCTTCCCATCTAAGGCTTATAAAACCGTTAATGTAAGGGCTGTTTATTATTATTACCAATTATGTGGCCTCCTATTCCCAATAGACAATAAGGGACGACTTTATTCGCCATTAATATTTATTTATGGTTTATGCATTAAAAAAGTAAAGTTCCCCTTTCAGACCTTGTGGTCAATAGGGCAGATGATGTTAAAGGTCATCTGATTCTGTGGCCCACGGTTAATAAGGGTGTCATGTGGCCAGCACAACGACCAACCGTCTTTACTTTTACCTAACTAATGTCAGGTACCCATTAGAGGTGGGTGGACTCAGAGGCGCCCGAAGATCCAGAAATTAAAAATCCCAGTCTTCACCAGGATTTGAACCCCGGACCCCGGTTCCGAAGTCAAGCGCTTTACCGCTCAGCAACCGCGCATCCTTTATGCATTACGTTAAATAGGAAATAGTTCTTATGACAGCCAATGAAGAAATGTGCCTGGTCTTCTCTTTGTATTAATTTGACGTCTTATTTCAATGTATCAGAAATGATAGTATTAAATAGTTTGGGAAACACATGCTTTAATGTATTATATTATCCTGTTACAACAGGAGAAGGAGGCCCTTAGCTAATAGCCTATGAAATCCCATTATTGGCTTCTTATACCTAATCTTCTTATCCTATTAGTATATCTTCTTATAGACGTTAAAATACTACAGAATAATTTATGTAGCGAAATGGTGACAGTGGACGTTGGGTGTGTTTTCGTTTAATTAGAAAAAAAATTAAAACATTCTATTCTTATTTCCACTCCAGCTAAATCGTCGGATAAATTGCATAAAGGTAAAAACATCTTTTTATTAATGCTATAATATAGTAAACTAAATATTCAAATCGATAACAATTTCATATTATATATTGTACATCAACAGATACATATTAAGATTATTTCTTGCGCAACCATAATACCAATACCGAGTAATAAAAATAATATAATTGTTAGTTCCCATAGATGAAACAGTAATAGACATATATAGCAATACACATTTAACAAAATCACTAATTAATAGTGTTTCTGAAATACTAATCACTAAAGTGCGTTGTTGCGCAGATCGAGTCTTGTTTTATAATAAAAATAATAATTTAATTTTTATAGTGCATTAACAAACGAAATGTAGGCTCAATGCGCTGTGATAGCATTACAAATATAATTACGACAGCTAAAATAATAATAATAATAATTTACCCCATTGTTATATCAACCGAGGGGATAATAACAACTGACCTCACAGACACCTTCAAGGCCCTAAACATTCCTAGGATTAACCTCGTTGCCTGTCAGAGGGCGGTACTGCTGCAGATCTGCCACATTACCTGAACATTCCTCGGTGGAAACTGTTAAAGGGTCTACGATGAATTTTGTTTCTCTTTAAAGAAACTCGACCCTGGCAGCGCCAGAGAATGAATACTCGTTCGTTTCTGACATAATAATAGTTTTATTTATAAAGCGCTGTTTACAAACAAAATCTAGGCTCAAGGCGCTGTGATAACATTACAAACACAAACACGACAGCTAAAATGACAAACGAATCTAAAAAAAATTGAAACATATAGGTCTTAATGTTCTTTTTGAATGTGGTGTAGCATGTTGTCTGTCTGAGATTAATGAGGAGTGAGTTCCAAACCTTTGGTCAATGCACTGAAAAAAAACAAACCCGCAGACTGTAGCTTTTGAGGGAGAAACGTGGCACCACTAAAAGCGTTGAGTCCATTGAGCGCAGGGCTCTACGAGGGACATATGGAGTGATCAGTTCGCTAAGATACAAGGGCATTTCATTGTTATAGATACACTGATGAGAAAGTTTCGCCACCTTGTGGTCGATTGTCGCTTTTCACAGGAAGCCAATCAAGTGTGCGCAAGAGAGTGGTAGCAGAATCTTGACTTGTTTCTTTCATAGGACTATTCTTGCGGCTTTTTTGTTCTGAATTCGTTGCAGCTTGGCGATTTTGTCATCGGGTATACCTGCTAGCACGGCGTTGTTGTAGTCAAGGCGGGAGACTTGAATGCCACAGCTAGCTTTTTTGGGGGGTCATCGGTCGTTGACTTTTAGTATCAGATCGCTAGTGCAACTAACTGAATGTAGGCGTATTATATTTTTAGGTGAAGGACTTGAAATAGCTTAAACAAACTTCTTTGTTTTTAAACTAGAATAAATATTAATTTTATTACAATTTCGACAAATTCAACTTGAGATGAAATGAAATAAATGCAGCAATAATATAATATGGTATTTAAAAAACAAACTAAATCACTATAAAAAAAACACACGTCTAAACTGTTTTAAATCTCTGGGTCGTCTGTTGTTCTAAACTTTGCATTACAACAATCAGCTCATATTTCATCATTTTCATTGCATAGCCACCAACTAATCGCTAACATCTTCTCACCGTTACGTTAGAAACCCACACATACACTTCATAACATCGAGACAGTTTTAAAATGTTATGTATTTCTGCGAACCATCTAGATTATTTTCTTTACTTTAATGTACGACTAACGAGTAACCACGAGAAATTCTATCTGCTACCAATCTTATCCGAATGAAGTCTCAGTTGAGCATGTTTCTGTATTTCGTTAGGGCGTTGGCTTAAATGGAGTAGCTGGAGATGTACTTTCAATTGCAACGACACGAGACTAATTCGAACAAGGTAAAACATACGTTGTAGTAGTAGCGCTGCCTTATCTACGCGTATTCATATGCGGGCTCGTTAGGTTCCGCTTGAGTTTTTGTGAAGACACAAACATTCTCTGCACTATTGTATTTACGTTTTTCCGCAACTAAGCAGGGAGTACTTTGGGGTTGGGGGGGGGGGGGGGGTTCAATATCAGAAATAGTTGAATGTCTATGGGAAGTAATATCGCCTACCTTTATGCTCCTGCTAATAGTACACGCAGTGTTTTTTTTTTTTTTTTTCTATAACTGTTAGGTTTTATAAATGTTATTTCTATAATTATTTAATAATCATAAATGCAAGATTGAAAATCTTTTTGAATAATACTATTAAAGAAATATATATTTATATATTATCATTTTAGAGTTTGCGCACCCACCCTTTCGAGCAAAACACCAATTTGTCAAGGAAAATCATTGGAATTCAAGCCTGGAGTTTGCTATTATCGACAGACCTGTCCGGCTGGTAAATACAAACATAATCTACATTGTTTTTCATTGAGCAACAATATCTATAAGTCGACCTGCATGTAAAAAGAAGCAACCTCCCCCCTCCCCCCCCCCCCCCCCAGCAATAACAACAACAACAATATAACTTAGTTGCTCGACTGTTTCTGTATTGAATCAAGATATAGTATGGAAACACGATCTTCCATTGATACCATTTGTTTAAAATCTGACTATGTCTGAGTGGTATATATATATATTGTACATCTAAGCAAAACTTCAGAGCTTTAAGTTTTAAGAGAACGTGAACTAAGGAACCCCCAACGCAAAATGTTAGAGATTTCGAAAAATTCGCTCTCTATCAATAAAATCTTTAGGATGTTGCCATAATCATGTAACCATTTAACTTTCGGTGGCTGAGTGGTTCAGCACTTGGCCTCCCAACCTGGAGTCCTGGGTTCCAATCTTGGTGAGGACTGGTATGTTGAATTTCGGTTAACCAGCAGGGCGTCATGTGGCCAGCACAACGACCAACTGCCTTTACTTTCCCAACGAAAATCAGGTACACATTACAATTGGATGGACTTGGGGGCACCCTAAAAGCGCTGAACCACTCGGCCACCGCGCCCACCTTGATGACCTCTTGACATTTCAGACTGTCCGGACTACACCTGGGGAGATGATTGTAGGCTAAAGTGTAAATATTGCTTGGAACCATGCAATAAATTTGATGGATCATGCAGTGGATGCATACCTGGGTTTAAAAACCCAAATGCTGGATGCAGATACCGTAAGTTTGTACATTTTCATTCTCGGATAATTCAATGAGTTACCAGCAAAGACAAAAAACATTGGTGTAATTGTTTTGAAATAAATCTAAATTAACAATAATACATTTTTGCGATTGGAATTATTGTTATTAATTGTATTTGCTTGGCGCAACTTTCATGCTTTTGGCATGCTCAGTGTGCTATAGTCCAATCACTTTTGTAAAACAGTTTAGTTGAAGGGTGGTGATCTGGAAGAAGGTTTCCATGCTGCCTTTTCAAAAGCATTTTTTTATTCAATTTTGACATAATTTCTATCTGATTTCTAAACTGATATATGACCAAAAATTAATGTATTACATACTATAGTTAATGCTAAATCGTTATTGTCATAATTATTTACTTATTTATCCATTTTTGTTTAGAATGCGATAAATTTTATTTTGGCACCAACTGTACTGGTAACTGCATTACAGAGTGTGGAGAGGATTGTTATGAAAGAATTACTGGATCTTGCTATAGTAAGTTACTTTGATTATATATGGGTGTTGCATATGTACTGTTTTCTATATTTCCCGAAAAACTTCAATTCTTAGAAATTTGCAACACTTTTGTGGTTAGAAATTGTCAGCATATATATCAATGCGCTCCCGGAAATACGGCAGTGCTTCGAGCCAGGGCCCTACCCTTCACAAACTTCTAAATATAAATTTTTTAAACTTAATTATGCACATTATTTTTTTTTAAAGTAGGAAAATGAAAATTAACAAATGCTCTATTTTTTTCTTCTAAAATATGGCATGCTTTTAGAGATAAATATAATTTTTAATAAGTGTAATTGTATTAGAACTTTCAAAAAAGGGTAGTGCCTCCACAAATATTATGCCCGAGGCCTCCACTTACTTTGATCCGGCCCTGAGAGCCTACTTTAAAGGATTAGAGAGGACTTCGGTCTTAGATGTCGACATTGCCAGAAGGACCGGTAACGTCGGAGCACATACTTTATGATTACAGGATGGTTAGACAGAACTTGACAGGTTTCACCATCACCTATCCCTTATACTGTTGGACCGTTGGGGCGCCATACAAGAATTGTCAACCGTCATTCTCCATTCCTCTCTGTCCTTTGCCTTGGATTGAATTTCTGTGAATCTTTCTGTGTATTAAAAGGAATACTTTGCTTTTTTTTTTAAGAGAGATTATTTCACGTAGGGTTAATTATTTTACGTAGGGACCTACTGGTTAATTATTTCACGTAGGGGCCTACTGGTTAATTATTTCACATAGGGGCCTACTGGTTAATTATTTCAGCACTTTTCAACGCCTATTTAGGCCTCGCGGAACACTATGGCTCCTCGGAATTAGGGAAACACTGACGAACGCAATACATATTTAATTCTGCTGTTTCTTGCGACATTAATACTACTTGTCATGATTACATCCACAGCTTCAGGTCTGCCATTGTTGATTATTTTTACAGTAACCACATTACTGCTCCCTTGCTGTTGCTGCAAAAATTTTAGGTATGTATGAAATGTTTACCATAATGTTTGGGTATGTATTTAAACTTTTTACTATGTACCAAACAGACATCACTCAGATAAAACTCAGATTAAATTATTAATTATGGGGCCTTGAATTGTTTAAATCTTTGAATCCTTTGCAGACGACATCAAGAAGCTTTGTGGGTAATTGCCTTTTTTTTTCCTTGTACTCCAGCTGAGACGTAAACTTTGGTCCTCCAGCATCCTCGGCGCATAAGGCGGCAAGCTCTCTCTCTTTCTCTTTTTCACTCTCTTTCTCTCACTCTGTCTTTCTCTGTCTTGCTCTCCCTCTCTCTCTCTCTCTTTCTCACATTAAAAAACGAATAAAATATGAAAACTGAAGTTTAGATATTAAGAGACTATGGAAGTTATCTAAAATAACAGCACACCCTGTATTGTACTGAGGGGATAATGACAACTGACCTTACAGACACATTGTAAGCCCTGAGCATTCTTTAGAGGATTCTCATTACCTGTCAAAGGGCATAACTGCAGACCTGCCACATCGTTACAAAAGTTAAGAGGCTGCAATGAATTTTAGTTCTCTTTAACGAAGCTCAAACCTGGTTTTACCAGAGAATGAAAACTAATAAATTTCTGTAAAAATAATAACTTAAAACGTCATGAAAAAAAAATCCAAATGTAATAAATTTATTATAAAATTTAAAAAAAATATTGTTTTTTTCAACATTTTGTTTCAGGAGTTCAGAGAAGAAAACAGATGAGGAAGGCGCCACATCGTCTGCTAGTCATGATCATTAGTGGCAGTTGTTTCCTGCCTAAAGAAGGGACCATACAGTCTATTCATCAAGCTGTTCCTTACTTGACTTTAAACATGCAGGATTCAGGAATGGGATAAAACTGAACACCTTTCAAACAGATCTATACTTTAGCATTTTTTGGGCTATGCTTATAAATGTAGGACTAAACTGACATAGGCCTACGTCTATGTACCAGTATATAAATAGATAATTTATTATTTTTTTTATTTTTATTATTATTATAATTTAATATATATATATATCAAGTCCAATCATCCAATAGGACGACAGAAAAAGCGTCAGGCCGGGTTCCAACTACGGACCATCATGACCAAAGTCGTTTGAGTATGAAGCGTTACCAATATCGACTTATCATCTTGATCGCATGTCAATAGGCGTAATTTAGTCAAGTGTAACTAGGCCACTATCTACTCAAAGGCATCATCTTGATCTCATGTCAATAGGCGTAGTTAAATGAATTGTAGCTGGGCCACTGTCTACTCCTAGACATCATCTTGATCTCATGTCAATAGGCGTAGTTTAATGAAGTGTAGCTGGGCCACTATCTGCACCCAAGACATCATCTTGATCGCATGTCATTAGGTACTCAGGTGAAACAAGTCCACAATCTACTCCAAGACATGTCATTAGACATAGTTTAGTTAAGATATATCAGGATATAAGTATTACTATCATGCATCGTATTGTATTATAATACATGCGCTCTGATATATACCACCTTTATGTAACTCTTTAAAAGTTTTTTTGTGTGACTTGAATTTATTTCATAACGATACGAACGATAAATCTAAACATAGATCATTCTATAGACAGAAGAAAGCTCTGTACGGAACGCAAGCAACACGTGATAAGCAAACTACCATGGGCTAAATGGAGAGCCTAAGACAATTTAAATAAGTAGTTGGATAGATGGAAGCTTTTTTTTAAGAAAAGACAGAAAGACAGACTGACGAAAAAAAAAAGAAAATACTAAAAAAGAATGGAAGTAAAATGGAAAGATAGAAAGAAAAACTGTAAAACATATGAAAGAATTGAAGTTTAGTACATGATTAAGTGTTAAATGGAAAGATAGAATAATATAAGGAAATGTATTAAAGAATGGAGGATTAGATCATGATTAAGTGCTATTTTATTGTTGATCAAAAGTAAGACTTGAAGGTTTAACTGTAAAATCTAGTTTAAAAATGAAAATATAGTTCGATACTTTTCACACAGACTCAATGTCACTGTGTAGGCTGGCGTTGACAGAGTGGTTAAGCGCTTGGCTTCTGAACCTAAGGTCATGGGTTTCGAATCTAGGTGAAGACAGGAATATTTAATTTTGAGATTTTCAGGGCGCCCTGAGTCCCCAACTCATATCTATTTAAGGTTCTTAATTTCTGGAAAAGAACTAATTTAACATGGGTGGACAAAGGGATGTTATTAAATGATTATCTAGTTAATGAAAGACCACTGGACAGTAATTCGGTGAAGAGCCGGTCTCTTATTACTGGCCTCTGCGTAAATCACTCCCTTTGGTCAAGGGTCATAAAAAGGGCGCAAGCTCAACCCTTGTGGTCACTCAACAAAGGAGGAGGACTCAGTACTGCAATAGTACTAAGGTAACAAATTTCAATGACCGAAATTATTATAGCCTGAAATGTCAGAATTTTACTTGACTATGTAGACCTTATTGTGACCTATATATTTTAATATACTAACGCAGAGAAATACGATGGCGAAGGTTCTTTTTTTTTCGACGTCTTTGTCTGTATGGGAAAGCGTCTTTACTTTTGTATAAGTTCTTCCAGCTATCTTTTTATTTCTTTTGGAAGCAATTAGCTGCTTCTTTCTACAAGTAAGCGCAAGGTCTTATAAGCTCTTCCTGGAGGCACCAATCCATTTTTATTATCAGATCGAAATCGAAATTTTTTAAAATTTGGTGTGAGTAGGGGCTTGCTCAGTAGGATTATATGTTGAAATTCGAAATTGTAACAGTAATTTGAAATTCAAATTTTACAACAGGGTATACTATTACAGGAAATCGCTTTTGTGATATAATGATATTTCATTATTATTTTGAAATGTATTGTTTTGTATTAATCTGAAGAAAAAAGAACTCTTTTTTTGTAATTTTTCGAATAAAAAAAATAATTCTCCTCCTTGTATTATTTGCATTTAGTATGTCAAAATTACTTTAATACAAGAACGAGTATTAGTTTAAAAATGTATTTCTTGTGTATTGTAACAAATTTAAGTATTTTTTGAAGGCGAGTTATTGGTGAAAATACACAGAAACCTTCTCCCAGATACTCTCGTTCCGTCAAGTACTGTTTTTGTTTTTAAAATCCTTATTGTAATGTTTTACATTTACATGAGCCCTATTCGTTTATCAGTAAACAGTTAGAACTGTCCACAACTTAGAAATGAAACAACACTCAAGGAGATTCATGACTTCTAATTCATGACTTCTAAGTCAACCCCCCCTTTCCCCGTCCAAAAAAAAAAGTCTATTGCATTTATTGTTCTATGTGTACCTTATATGCCCACCCTTTGCAACATTGTGGCTAAAGATGATATTCCTTGATACACCCATGGTCACATCACAGGTAATCACAAGACGCTGCAGTGAGCTCAGCCTTTTCCTTCCTTCTAGTGGGATCCCCATCTCTGGGATCCAGGAAGGCATGACCCCACCAATATGCTAGCCCTTCCATCTAGTGGGATCACCATCTCTGGGATCCAGGAAGGCATGACCCCACCAATATGCTAGCCCTTCCATCTTGGTCTGTCCTGTGATTTTATCTCCAAAATGTTGGTATCAATCTTGAAGTGTAGGATAATGCCTCCAAAACCACCTTTAGTAAAATCACTAACTTTAGAAAGCCTTCAGGATAGAAGACTTACAAGAAAAGTAGCAATTATACATAAAACACTGAACCATAATCTTAAAGTACAGAAACAAAACCTAATAAAATACTCAGAAAGACACAAAGATAAAGGCACATTCCTCGTTCCATTTGCTAGGACAAACTTGTACAAATCCTCCTTCTACCCTAGAGCTATTAGAGCATGGAATGGGTTGCCTGAGTCAGCCAGTAAATACAATGACTTGGCGAATTTAAGTCATTGGTTAATATGCATGGCTAGAGGCACGACGAGTAGGACGTTTCCCTCCTCTATCTTTGAAGTAACGTCTGTATTGTATACGATAAGATTGTATTAACACTTTCAAAATATGTCTTTGAAATGGTTTATTTATTTTACCTTCTGGAAAAACATGTGCACTATTTTTAGGGCTGTTTTTTTTGTATCTATTGTTAGCCTTTTTGCGCACGAAAGATGGTGCTTTCTGGAATAACCTAAATAACTTCTAACAATGAGCTATAAATAAGGTACAAGTTTAAACGGAAATGCCAAGGGAGATAAAAAACGCTTATAAAAAAAACACGAATAATGGAAACCGCGTTATAGTTCAAATGTACATAGAACTTATGTGACTTAAGTTACTGACCATGTGACCAAACTAATTTTTTTTTAACTAATTAGATCTAAATGCATTATGTTTTTCTTGTTACTACTTGCTACAGTTTCGTTATTATGTCATTTAGATCGAGGTAAGACGCTGTCTAGTATAAAGATGAATACCAAGTTTGGCTAGATCAAGATTTGATCTAGAATAGATCGTAGATTTAGCAACAGTCTGGCTTCTATAGATACTCTGGACAGAGCCGGCCTTGGATAATCGGAGGCCCTAGACGAAGTGAATTAGCCCTGTGCAAGGGCGTCACTAATTGGAGGCTTTAGGCGGCTGTATTGTTTTCCAATGCCTAAGAGTAAGACCAGCCCAGCTCTGGATCTAGAATCCAGTTTATTATTATTTTTTAAATATAATTTGTAGCATTGACCTTAAGTAAAAGTAGAGATCTCCTTTCAGATATGTGCAAGGCCGCCACTAAATTGAGGCTCTAGGCTGCCTTGTTTGCCTATGCGTAAGGTCGAACCAGCTCTGGATCTAGAAACTAGTTTATATTCTTTAGAAATAGTACTTGTAACATTGAATTAAAATAAAAGTAAAGTTCCCCTTTCATATCTTGCGATCTATACGGCAGATGATGTCATCTGATTTGTAGCCCATGGTTAACGATGGTGTCATGTGGCCAGCTAAACGACCAATCGCCTTTCCTTTTCCCCTCGGAGGCGCCTTAAAGATACCTGACATTAGTTGAGGAAAAAGTAAACGCGGTTGGTTATTGTGCTGGCCACATGACGCCCTTGTTAACACCACGGACCACAGAAACAGATGACCTCTACATCATCATCTGCCCCATAGATAGCATGATCTGACAGAAGGAGTTTTTACGTCAGGTGAGAACGTTAGGCTTGGGCAGTAGAAGCTAGATATAGTAGATATGCGGACTTTTTTTTTCTTTTCTGTGTTTAAATTGGAACTGCTAAATGCTTCCGTTGCAGTTGTCAACACAAAAAAAAAAAAGAATATGTCAAAAGTATTTTTAATATGTGAACGTTAATACTTTTATTTTGATTGATATTCTAGCCTCCACGTTGCTCACAACATTGGGCAAACACTTTCTTCTGTCACTGCCAACGATGGCGCCTCATCATCAGAACAGCGTAGTATTCTATCTCTATACAGAAGACATCGACTCTTTTAAGGTTGGCACGTTTCATTTTGGTGTATGGGCTCTTAAAAGTCACATTTATTTACGCTAATGCTTATGTAATGACAATTTTAGATACAAATTTCAAGTCTCTTTTTGATCACATTATAAATCCCTCAGCATGACTATAAAAAGCAGATCAGAATTGGAGGCGAAAAGCTGTTAGTAGTTTTAAATACCTGGGAGCTATCGTCTCATATGAGGGAACCAAAAATCTGAACTACTGGCTAGAATCGCGCAATTCACACCAGCACTTGCAAAACTCAAAACAATCAAAGCCCTCGATACTACAATCAGACTGGTGCGCTCCATGGTAACGGCCTCATTCTTATAATCTTGCGAATCTCAAACGATGACTGTAGATCTAGTGAGAAGGATCTTAGCAAAGGAATTGAGATGCGAAAGATACTAACTTCTAACCACTTTCTATATAAAAGGCAAAAATGATTTATTACGAATAATTGATTAACTAGTTGATTGATTCATTTCATTGATTCATGTGTTGCCATCGAGCATAAGTTTGTATGCAAAATGTGATTACGATTGGATGAATAGAAGTGGTCGAAAAAGTGATTGCAAAATAAAACAAAATAATCCAAATATACAAGACAAAGACAAGAAAGATGCAGAGTGAGTTAAAATAAGAGGGTTGGGGCTTCCACAATGCTATACGTCCCGCGAAACTGTTGTGACGTCAGACCTGGGTTCATCACTGGTTTGAATGTTTTGACATGATTCCAGGTTGTCTTGACAACGGAACATTACAAACTTGGACCGAAGCTGTCTACGGACATAGTACTCAGTAGACTAAAAGACGAGAGTTATAGACTGCATCCCAAATATCAGTAAGTCATAGGTAGAGAGATCCCAGACATAAGTAGAGAGATCCCAGAGTCGTCCCAGACACCAGTGAGTCATAAGTAGAGAGATCGCAGAGTCGTCAGAGACACCAGTAAGTCATAAGTAGAGAGATCCCTGAGTTGTCCCAGACACCAGTAAGTCATAAGTAGAGAGATCCCAGACATCAGTGTCATAAGTAGAGAGATCCCATAGTCGTCCCATACACCAGTAAGTCATACGTAGAAAGATCCCATACTCGTCCCATACACCAGTAAGTCATAAGTAGAGAGTAGAGAGATCCCAGACATCAGTAGGTCTTAAGAAGAGAGATCCCAGACATCATTAATTCAAAATTAGAAAGGCTAAACTTTAATATAGTGTAGTATATATATTCACTTTCTATCTCTTACTATCTGCTTCATTCTTTCTTTCTGTTTATCTTTCTGTCTCTACTTCTCTTTTTCTCAATTTCTCAATATAACTCTAATTGTTTAAAACGAAATTTACATTCACCAATCCTAAATTAACGCTTTAAACTAATTATTAGTTTGTTTCTATTTGTCTCGGTAGTTTGCTCATCATTCAACATCTACATTTGAATAATTACCAAGAGTATTTACAGCCACAACACAGTCACCTACTGTTGTAACTTATTATTACACTTAGACCTCTCTTAAAACTTACAGTGCCACAGGATTGGGGAAGTGAGAGAAATGGGCAGAAATATAAGCACAAGACAAAACACACACATTTGCCGAAGATATTTTATAAGTGAGACAATTATAAAGTCATTTTCTAAGTTGTTCACACAAGCGATATATTTGCAGGCATTTATACATTGAACAGTAGATTTATGAACACATTAGATTTGTTACATTCTTGCTTCGTATTTAAGAAAAATATAATAGACATACTCATACACCTGATGTCACAGCTAAGGTGCCCACAATTGAGGTGAGTGTTTTATACATTGAAAATTTAATATTAAGCAACTGCAGGGGCCCCCAAAGAGGTCAAGCCCCCCGGGCCCCCAAACAATGGAAAACTCCTAGCTATGCTCCTGCTTACATCCGATGCTTTACAAATGTTTGGGCCACGACTGCAAACAAACAAAATAGACAAGAACCTTTTAAATAACTTTTCCTTTTCTGTACGATTTTTTTTTTGGCAATCTATGGTGCAAAACAAGCAAAATATAAAAAATCTATGGTGCAAAACAAGCAAAATATTTTTAAAAATCCTTTAAAAAAAAAATCGGTATCAAACAAAATAATTAATTACCAGTAAATTGACTAATTGAGTATTTTTGTTTATCGATTCATGTATTGTTAGGTACAATAAATAATTCTTTAAAGTATCAACCTAATCAGAGAATGCTTGAGGGAGAAATAGCGTGAATATTAACTAAGGGGACTAAACGCTACAAACTTACCCATATCTAAAAATACTGAAGTATTAGTTTCCCTTGTTGCTATTAAACAAAATAATGAATCACCAGTAATTTATTATCTAATTGGTTACTTTTTGTTATTGACTCACTTATTGTCTATGTCAATGAAGTTTCAGCTTGATCCGAGAATGGGTTTGGGAGAAATAATGTGTTCAGATTTTTGACCAGAAAGAGAGAGTTCGTATAAGCTTTGTAAAAAAAAAAAAGGGCATTTTATTGTATTTTGTATTCAAGCTATGCTACAGGTTTGGGACTCAAGTGGACCTTCAGGTTTGTAGGCCCCACAATGTTTGGCATAACAGTCTTAATGGAAGAAAGCTCGGAGTCTGCAGCTACATTTGTTGCCCTCCCTGTTAGCTCATGGGGCAGAAAATATTACGCAGTAACCCTGAGGTAAAGTATTTCTCGACTGCATTTACTAATATTCTTAATACGTCTATAATCATATACGTTTAATCGAGCTATTCTTATATGTAGGCCTATATATATATATATATATATATATATATATATATATATATATATATATATGTTACGATCATCAATAGTGCTAGATGTTACAATCAAACTTGATGTCAAGATGTCACGTTGAAGCACAATCAATGATCGTGATTGCCGAGGATCTTGAAATCGTCTTTTAATAATATGATCGTATAAAAGTAGCTAGATCTAGTTGATAATACGATCATTCTGAATGTTGCCAGTTGATAAGAGGATCATCTAGAAGTTGCCAATCGCTAAGTCAATCTAAGTATGTTACTATATTCAATGAAGAAACTTCTCTTCGTCTAAAACAAATGCTTTAATTCAAAACTTGGAAAAGCTATTCACAAATAATTACAATGGTTAAATGTACTTGAATAGAACATAATAAATATAATTCTGCTAAATAAATGATCTACACAATAATGTAAAATATACGTCTGAATCTTAACACGTTCCGTACGACACTGGCGTCAATCTAGAATCTTTTCCCGGGTATAGCGTTGTCATGTGTCTAACATCCCCTCGTTGCAATGCCAACCAATAAATGCAGCTCAATGTACAATAATTAATACTTTAAACCAATCATATTTATTTCCAAACATGATCCTGCTGCGGGATAGAAAATTTCCCCGAGGTAGCTAAACTTCTGCCGACAAGCTAAATATAGATACAGTGTACGTGACAATATATATATATATATATATATATACATATATATATATATATATATATTTCAAAAACGACTCTATCGATTATCGTTAACACTTCAAGTTAAAAGTATATAAATGAAAAAGCGAATCTCATCTTGTTGGCCACATTGTGAAAACTCGAGATCGACAATTGTAGTGTTTTAAAATGTTTCATAATCGTAAAATTAATTTTGGCTTTCAATTTCTAAAAAGGGAATTCCCTCTCTCCTCCATATTGACAGACACGAACGTTTCCAACATTAGTTCGTTCAAGTTCAACCGAGCGAGGCTCGGTCACCTGGTACTAACAATTAAGGAACTAACTATTGCATGTCGAAACATCCACCATGGCTTGAGATTTATTAAACCCTGACCAGTGCAGTACTGGATTTACCTTTTAGGCAATATAAGCTATAGATTAGGGCCCCCAGTGAAAGAACATGGGTCTCAGCTCAGGAAGAAAAACGTACAATATGAAAAATGGCCAGCTCCTCTACCACCGAAGCAAAAGCCAACTTAACCTGCGATTTTGTGGCTCCAAAAAAGGGCTCCACACCCACACGAGGAAGTGTGCGAGATGAACCATGGTCATTCTACGGCTGAATTAGGCCAACATAGGGCCCCCAATATCCCCCCAAAAATGTTTACTGGGATATTTTCAATCGTTTTGAAGAAAGCAAAGAAACATTGCCTTATGCTGACTACAGGGGGCCCTAGGTCTCAAAATGTTTATGTAAGTATAAATCCACTCTGGAACTATATCAAGAAGCAAATTATTAGAAAGAAGATCAGAGTTATAGATGTTGGATTTACATTAGGTCAAGCACTTTCTTTTGTATTATAAGCGTCATAATTACATAAATTTCTTGAAGACCAATTAAATAAATTCTATAACGAATCATTGTATGTTTAACAGTCAGGAGCGTAGCGCTTGTTTCAAAGCTTATATCAACTCACTCTGTCTTTTAAAAATTACCTGTCTAAACTTTTTCCAAACAGACAGATTTAAGCTTTGAAAAAAATAAACAGTATGAACGATATTAATGTTTTTTAAAGGTCAATTCATAAGACAATATGTAAACAATGTATAGAGGATGTAGTTTTGATATAAAGCAAATGTTCTTTCTCTTTCTCTCGCTGTTTCAATTGGATTACCTGTTCATGCTCTAAAAAACCATTGCCTGTACAGAAGTGTTGGTAATTTTGCGCAACGGCTCAGAAAATGCTAACAAAATCGTTATTAAGTACAAAATAATCATTAGTACAAGACCAAAACTACGGGGCGTAGGGCTGATACTATATTCCAAAGCCATTGAAAAGGACTAAATTTAAAAGTCCTAAACTAAGATTCAAGGGCTAATGCATGGAGTACAAAACAAGGCAATTAAAAAATAATGTTGCTAAAGTGTGCTATATTCAAAGTAACAAAAATGTACTAATTACTATTTGTAAACTTCATATATTCCAGGCACGTTCCGACACTTCAGATCATAGCCAATCAGCAAGCGCGCGTGCTACTTGACATCAGCCTGCACGGCGCAGAGCGTGACCAGGCGTCTCATTTTGTCCAGTTTCTTAACATCAGACTGAAGCACGGGGACAGAAAGACCTTACATTTAAATAGGTAACAGCGTGACCCAGCGTCTCATATTGTCCAGTTTCTTAACATCAGACTGAAGCACGGGACAGAAAGACCTTACATTTAAATAGGTAACAGCGTGACCCAGCGTCTCATTTTGTCCAGTTTCTTAACATCAGAGTGAGGCATGGGGACAGAAAGACCTTCCATTTAAATAGGTAACAGCGTGATCCATGTCTTACTTTGTAGCGCAAACATACGCCCAAAATTACTGAAGATAGGAGGTTAGAGCTAAGATCTTTAAAACGTTTTCAGTCATATAGGATGGCTACCTGGTATGCGCGCTGGCCTATTCGTTCGGTCGTCTCGACTGTCTCAATGGTTTCGGAAAAGAAAGCAATGATTTCATTGGCTCTATTCTGTAAAGGGGGAAAAAAAAAGCTATAACATTAGCGTTGTGAACTTTGAACTGACCTACATTCAGACTCTAAATTTGAAACAAAGATCAACCATTAAATGGTTTCTGGTCGAGTTTGTCTGAAGAGAACTTCAATATTTCAAAACAAGCTAATGTTACTTTACTTATGCTATTTTACTTATGCTAATTTACTTATGTTATTTTACTTATGCTATTTTACTTATATTATTTTACTTATGCTATTTTACTTATACTATTTTACTTATGTCTCCTACAACCTATCAGTGAGTAGCAGTTTTTTTTTTTTTTTTTTTATTTCATTGCAACAAAGTCGAAAAAAAGTCTCAAATCTGGTGGCTTGATGCCAGACCATATTGATCTCGCTCGACGCCTCTGCAAATAGTAGTAGTGAACTATTCTCTTTATATGTTGGCCTCCTTCATTCGTAGAACGACTATGATTCATCTCGGACATCTCTTTTAAGTATACAATATCATCAAAGTCATAAAACCTTCGTTTTTCTAATGCATATGTCTGTTTATCTTATAATAGTTTTTATATAGATCAATATATACATTTAGAAACACGGTTTAATGCTTATTACTTTTAATTGTAAACAAATGAGATATTCCGAACTAAAAAAACAACCGAAGGGCTATGTTAAATTCTCCGACAATGGGAAGTTTAGGAAACACTGGCATCTGTTTATATAATTCTCTATATCGCCCAACCATGGGGGACAACACGCACGCATGCCTAACCCTCGATGAAAAAGTCATGGAAAGATAACTCTTTTATTTCTGTTATTTGGACTAGAGTTACCCCATGGCCCAGAAAAAAAAAGGGGGGGGGGGGAGAACTCCGTATATATAATTTCTCTACGTCGCCCAACAACCCGCCCCATTTAGACAACTGTGTCTTTCAGGAAGTGTTCACCCGTCACTAAACAGCGGCGTATGCTACGCCACGAGTCGGCTCGTTGATCTCTAAAAATGAAATGAATCAAGCCAAATTTCATCTTAGCTAAAACATTGCATTATTTACTTCAGGTATGAGGCTTATGACATTTCCAGCTGTGACAACTTCAAGAGCAGCTTATCTGGTAATTATACAATCAGGGCCGGATTTTAGTGTGTGGAGGCCCCGGGGCAGAATTGTTGTGGAGGCCCATACACTTTTTTGAAACCTTTAATAAAAAATCTACTTTTTAATAATAATACTAATATAAGAAGACAGATACAGTACAGAGTACTTGTAAAATAATTTTCCTTCTTTACAAAAATATATGCACATATTTTAGTTTTTTAAATACATATTTTTTACTTTGTGGATGAATGACGAACTAACCTGTCATTACATATTACGATGACGCTACAAGTGGATACTTCTTCACCATTACAGTGTTGCCAACCATACAATTTAAAGTATTGTCACCAAATTGCGAAAAAAAACAACAACATTACAACGTTTATGAGCCTTCGAAATTCGGCTAAATTTTTTGAAACTATTTTGTGAAGGCGTCTCTATTGTGGAGACCCCGGGGCAGTAGCCCCGCCTTCTTACCCTTAAATCCGTCCCTGTATATAATAGATACATTGCAACAAATACAAGTATAACTAAGCAACTGTACATGAGATCTTTACAAATTTTGAAAACTAGTTTCGAGATGATTAATTTGTTTATCAATGAGTAAGAAAAAAAAAAGATTGTACTAGGACAAGAGTGATACTACCAATGTTTATATTTGCTTTATAACTGTACATAACAGAATGAGACAACATTTATTCCGGAAGCTGAAAATAGAGAAATTTTGCCCATGTGGAGTGTCACCAGAGAATGCTGACCATATCCTTCAAAACTGCTTTCTTGATTTAGAGGACCAAACAAGACACTGGCTCCAAAACACCCCAGCAGAAAGAAAACTATATGGAGAGCTCCCTGATTTTGGAAACCACTGCGAAGTTCATTTCGTATATTGGTCTAGTCATCTGAACGCTCCAACATAAAAATGGAAACAAAGAATAAGAATAACAATAAATGTAAAATAACAAAACAAGAACAATTAGGCTTAGTGTAGGTGGTTAAATCTGATAAAGCGCTCTCCGGTCAAGACGAAAATCGAATCGTGTTGGTAAATATTGTGTCCATCATCTGAAATCGATACCTGATGTCTATTAGCAAAACGAATAAGAAAATAAGCGTTGGGATGGCCACATGATACCCTTGTTAACTTTTGGCCTCAGAAAAGATTGAACTTATCTGCTCACTGTTTCTAAAGGTCCAAAATTCAATCATTCCGACTTCGTTTTCCCCACGAAGGGGATTTTTTTTTTTCAAACCTTTAGAGCTATTCTTGTTTCCTGGCGATTAGACAGAGATTCGGAAACTACGCCCGCGGGCCACATTCAGCTCGTCTCGCGTCGTAATTTGGCTATTCAGAACTTTTTTCCACGTGGTAAAATAAAGCCGCAGAGGTGCTGCGACCCGTAAAACAAATGACCCGCTGGCTGAAAACAGTTGGATACCACTGAGATAAGAGAAATAATTGAATATTGAGGTCAGACTTCACCTCACATGTTCAGTGGAGTACTTGACCGTCTGGCTACTACGCTTTCTTCAATATTTCAATGTTCTGTGTCATCCTCGAACTTAAAAATCAGCTTGATTCTGTCTTACGAGCTATGGTCGACAAGCTGTCTCCACAGAAACCAATCTTTAGCAATGTTTGTAGCCCATTCCCAGTTTAGCTCCCTTGCATTGAGATCCTTCATGAAAGTGCGGCGCTATGTTATAAGGGGGCTTGTTTTTTTTTCTTGCTTTTTACAATACCTCTATTTGAGTCACACATTCATGGAACCTGGGCATTTGGTGGCTGGGCACGGTTCTCAAAAATGGCTATAATGATTTGACAGTTGGTGAATGTCATTGTGAAAAGAACTACTCTCTCGTTGGTCACTCTACGAAAATTAGTTTGACCGTTATAATTTTTTAAAGTAAAAACGAAATACATTTAAATATGGCTAGATATATAGGCCTAGATCTCGATTCAACATAGGTTTTTACGTAAATATCACATTCTTGAAAGGACCAGCGCGTTCGAAAATTTACGAGTGTAATGCTATATTGATTCAAGTGTTTAATTAATTAATTTTAATTTAAAAAAACAATTATTTTCTTATTCTTTGTTTCAGACTCCATGTTTTTGCTTCCCTGTATCTCTTTAAAGACGATTCTTTTTTTCTTATGTATCTTTAATGCCCAGGAACGAAAATAACATCAGACGTGCCAGTGGGCGCGGTTTCGGGTAGCTGCAGGACTTCATTCTATGAGCTTCACGTGAACTGTAGCTACACTCACAGCTCGCTAGACATCGCAGCAGGTTAGCTCAATTATTTCATAGCAGCAGGTTGGTTCATTATTTCATAGCAGCAGGTTGGTTCATTACTTCATAGCAGAAGGTTGGTTCAATATGTCATAGCATAAGGTTGGTTCATCATTTCATAGCAGAAAGTAGGTTCATCATTTCATAGCAGTAGGTTGGTTCATTATTTCATATCAGAAGTTTGGTTCACTATTTCATAGCAGAAGGTTGGTTCATTATTTCATATGAGAAGGTTGGTTCATTATTTCATAGCAGCAAATTGGTTAATTATTTCATAACAGCAGGTTGGTTCATTTATTTCATAGCAGAAAGTTGGTTCATCATTTCATAGCAGAAGGTTGGTTCATTATTTCATAGCAGAGGGTTGGTTCAATATGTCATAGCAGAAGGTTGGTTCATCATTTCATAGCAGAAAGTTGGTTCATCATTTCATAGCAGAAGGTTGGTTCATCATTTCATAGCGGTAGGTTGGTTCATTATTTCATAGCAGAAAGGTTGGTTCATTATTTCATAGCAGAAGGTTGGTTCATTATTTCATAGCAGAAGGTTGGTTCATTATTTCATAGCAGAAGGTTGGTTCAATATGTCAGCAGAAGGCTGGTTCATTATTTCATAGCAGAAGGTTGGTTCAATATGTCATATCAGAAGGTTGGTTCATTATTTCATAGCAGAAGGCTGTTTCATTATTTCATAGCAGAAGATTGGTTCATTTCATTTCATAGCAGAAGGTTGGTTCATTTCATTTCATGGCAGAAGGTTGTTTCATTATTTCATAGCAGAAGGTTGTTTCATTATTTCATAGCAGAAGGTTGTTTCATTATTTCATAGCAGAAGGCTGTTTCATTATTTCATAGCAGAAGGTTGGTTCATTTCATTTTATAGCAGAAGGTTGGTTCATTTCATTTCATAGCAGAAGGTTGGTTCATTTCATTTCATAGCAGAAGGTTGTTTCATTATTTCATAGCAGAAGGTTGTTTCATTATTTCATAGCAGAAGGTTGTTTCATTATTTCATAGCAGAAGGTTGTTTCATTATTTCATAGCAGAAGGTTGTTTCATTATTTCATAGCAGAAGGTTGTTTCATTATTTCATAGCAGAAGGTTGGTTCATTTAATTTCATCGCTAATCGGACATTACTCTTTACATGGTTATTTTTTTTTTTACTTTAGCAATTAGTAAAAAAATATTGAATGCGCCTTGTTGCAACATCATTTAGGAACGTCTATCTATTATTATTAATAGTTATCACATTTAAATATTTTATACTGAACTCTGCTTTTCCAACCTCTTCGATGCTAAAATTACCACCACCTTCACATATTCCTTAGTCTCTTGAAGCGTTGGGGCACCACAGTTAATCTGTCGATCGTCTTTCTCAATTCCACTTTTTTTTTTGCTTGTGGACTGTTGTTCAGGTTTGGCTCCTCCCCCTGAAACGATACCTCCGAGATATTTAAAACTACTGACTTTTGTCAGCTTTTCACCTCCATTTCAAAGCCCTGAATATATCAACGCTTATATTAGACCGTTTTGTATGTTGTTGTTGTTGTTTTTTGTATTGCTTGAATGATACCAACAGAGATGCTGCCCCCCGTACAGACGTTTGGAAGACAGTTCATCACCCCGAAACTATATCAGAGACAGTCCAGGGGTTCTTACGTCGTTATCAGCAGCCACCATAACACGTTGGTGCAGTACGTCGACGACCACGGAGTCTCGCGAGACATCGCGTTGCCGTTCGCTGGCGATGTAGTAGAGGTGAGTAAAACTTATCACCAGAGGCGCCCAGCCTTTTTTTTTTCCTCCACGTATTTGACGTGAGCCACACGACAACAAAAAATAAATGTGTGGTTTCATTTGTGCCTTGGGTCCAGCATGGCTGGATATAAGGAAGGCCAGGCGGGCTACAGCCCAGAAGAGTTCACAAGAAAGGGCCCCCACAATAGAGAACATATCCCTATTTCCACGGGTGATCAACTTTACGTTTTTATAAAGCATTATATTCCCAATTTTACCAACAAATATTTAAATCGTACAGTTGGCAGCCCTATAGTTGTTAAAAAGAGTACGCTTGTAAGTATGCTTGTATTCTCGTAATATACTACGAATTGTGTTAATCCTAAAAATTAAATATTTTTTTTACCAAAATATGCAGATTAAATACGTTTTTTAAAAGAATAACAAGATTACAAAGAGAGTTTGTGTTGCCACACAAACTCAGAGGCCGCCCATGTGGGAGACGGATCACTGTCGATCCGCATATTCGCTGGTCGACTGAGGATGGCATCGAGCAGGGTATGAAGCGAGACCGTAGAGATAATCAGTTCTGCGCGCTAACCGCACGACCAGGCTTTGCTCTTAATCAAATGACAAACTGGTTACAAACTAATAGCCTACTATTGATAATATACCTACAGATTACGGAATGACAACTACCGGATATGTACAATATGTCAGAAGAGCGATTTTAGATAATCTTTTGGTATTGAGCATTTTCATTTAGGCCTAAATGGAACTAGAATGAAGATGTAGATCTACCTGAATTACTACTAAATAAACTACTAATTTAGCACTCTCAATATCTATATCTACTAGATCTAGATCTAAAATATATATTTGGGATAATGTAGATGTAATTTAGATAAGATTTATATTAACAAAAACACTAGATAATCAATTAATAGACTAATTGCAAAATCTAAATATTAAAATAGTAGATTAGTTTTAGTATTTTATAACATTGCAATATTGACATATTGACAATCTAGACTTTAGAGAAAAAATCTACTCTTTAAGCCTAGAAATTAAAATGATAGATCTTGATCTAGTCTAAATCATGGCTGTCTGGTAGTGCGGTTTGCGCGCTGGACTGTCGTTTGGATTCATCGATGGTCCCAGGTTCAAACCCTGCCCGCTCCCATCCCCCGTCGTCCTACGGGAGATTTGGAATACAAATCTGAAGGGACATCCGAAACATGTAAAACAACAAACATTCTAAACTAGACCAAGAAATTCTAGATCTTGATTCTATAATGATTTTAATTAGAACTTAAATCTAGATCTAGTGTAAAAAATCTAGCTCTAGTGTAAAAAAAATCTAGATCTAGTGTAAAAAATCTAGATTAGATCTAAATCTATTATGTCTTTTTAAAATGCGAGTCACATTACGAGGTTTAATAAACATTACTATACCGAGTTGTTTTAGCATTTAAAGAATTTATTCCATATGACGTCAAAGGAAAAAGATTCTATTACGTCACACGTCCTAGTTAGACTAAAAAATGTCATCTATACGAGCAGCTTCTCGAGGGATCATAGACATTGGTGCACCGAGTTTGTTCTTTTAGCATTTCATTTGATGAGCTAGTTAGACTTAATATATATATATATATATATATATATATATATATATATATATATATATATAAAAGGATTAAAGACGCTTTTTTTTCTTTTGTCTGTCAGTTTCTCTGTCCATTATGTTAATAGCGAGAATATAAAAGACTAAAAGCTATTGAAAATCTGATTAAAATTAATTTCCCTTCCGAAACATTGCATTAGTTTTAAGTTTCTATTATAGATTTTTCCGGATGTTTATATATTTATAGTGAGCAAAAAATAAGAATTCCAGATTAATCAAATGCCGTTAATTAAATTTCTGGGATGGTCTGTTATGAAAATTAGATGTACCATACCCTTATGGAGATTTTATCAAACCATACTTTGGTGTTAGGAAGTTGTTTTCCTTAAAAATCAGAGCATAATATTAACGATAATTAGATTTTTTAACGTTTTAGATAGAAAGTTAAATGTAGTGTAAGAGAGAAGTGTGATTTTACATAAATAGAGTTAAACTATTTTTCATAAAAAATCCGGAACAACCAATTTTCGTAGATGAGAAAATTATTTGTTTTATTTATTAGAAGAGGGATTTCAAACATTTATTAGCGTTATTAGATTTTTCATATAAAATTCGGATTATTTTTGGCGACGATTTGTAAGAAAATTAAGGTAATGTAGGTCGATTTCTTTTTCGAAACAAAATCCGGAACATTCTTTACCGATTAAACAACTTTTATTATGTTTCGGCAAGAAAATTAACTGTAAAATAAGTCTAAAATTGATTTTCAATAATCGTTTCTGTTAAATTCCTTTCTTATTTTAAAATCCTAAATAACCTATTATCGATATTTTTGAAAAAAATATAATTATTTGACATAAATTTGCTTTTTATAAAACAATATCCGGAACAACTTTATAGTTAATGAAATATAAATCAGTATAGATATTTCTATTTAGCATTGATATGCTATTTACATTAAAAAACCGGAACAATTTATGAAAGATCATGTGTTTCTTGCAACGTTTAAGCATGGAAATAAAATCTACTATAAGAGCAAACAAATATTCACTGGCATTGATTTGTTTTTCACAAAACATCCGGAGCAATCTATTATAGATACTTTAAACTATTGCAATATTTTGAATGAAAAATTAAAGGTTAAATCAGATTTACAATAGCCTTTAGTGTTATTTGTTAATCTAATCGTGACGGACAGACCGACTATCAGACAAAACGCACAAAAATAAACTTCTTTTATTCGGATGTGGGCACTAAACAAAAAATAAATAAAATCTGATTTTTTAAAAAAGTTTAAGGAATTGGTTTAGTACCTGCACATGTTGCGACGTTACGCTACTGCACGAAAGTCGCTGCTTAAAAAGTCCATTTGAAAAAATGTGCATGATATTTACATACAAAGTGCATTATCAGCCTTTATAAACAAACAGAAATGTTTTCTTTTAATTTTAGCAGCTAGTTAACCAGAAAAAACATCTTTATGTATTATTTATATTTGTTGTAAACATTTCCTGTACATTTTATAAATATATTCGACTTAGTGATACTAAAAATACACAAAAATTGTAAATCTTTGTTAGCATATTGTAACATTGCCTCCCTCACATTTACGTAATTGTTTTAGAATTGGTGTATTTTTATGAAAAAATCGCTTGCTTTTAGAAAACCAAAAGTAGCCGTTGCACCTAAACTTTTCAAGCCGGATTTAATGATGAAATAATATTTTTCATGTCTATTCTAGTTTTCGAGATCTGAGTGAGACAGACGGACAGACGGACATTTTGCAAAAACCTTATAACGGCTTTTTCCCCTAACGGGGGCCGCTAAAAATTTTAATTAGAATAACTCTCTTTCGTTTACAATATCTAGATATTTAGATATTAGTCTTTTTTAAATTAATAAGTGGCTGAAATAAAATTCTGCCTTGGGGCCTCCACATAGATAAATCCGGCCCTGGGAGAAGTCTCAAGAAGCGGAATGTCATAGGTTTACTGGATGGCTATGAGTCGCGGTCCTTAGATTTGGAATCAATATTATAAATACAAAAAAAAATATATAATTTTAATACATAGAGCTTTATGAGTAGTACTAGCTCTTACAAATAGAACGATAGCTTCAAGTCTAGTTAGTTAATCCACCCATAAAACAAGAAAAAAAAATATAACAAAACTTAGATATAAGTGTGGGGGTCCCGGGTTGGAATCCTGGTGAAGACTGGGGGTTTTAATTTCGGGTTCTTTGGGGCGCCTCAGAGTCCGACCAGCACTAATGGGTACCTGATATTAGTAAAAAGTAAAAGGCGGTTGGTTGTTGTGCTCGCCACGTGAAACCCTCGTTAACCTTATGCCACATAAACAGTTAATCATCTCCCCACAAGGTCTAAAAGGGGAACTTTACTTTTTTTTTATATTATATCAGTTGGTTAGGAGAAAGAGAGGATATCTTTGTGAAGGTTTTCGTGATAGTTTTTTAAGTGTATTTTTATTTTTTAAAGTAAAATGACTTAAAATCGAACTCTTGGGCTCAAGCCAATAAACTAACCACTGAGTGATGAAGCGCTTTGCTTCCAAACAGAGGGTTCTAGGACCGAATCCTGGTAAAGTCAGGGACTTTAAATTTCGGGATCTTAATGGCGTCTCTGAGTCCACCCAGCTCTAACGTGTACCTGACCTTAGTTTGTGAAAAGCCATTGTGCTGTTCACATGGCAGCCTCGTCATGACGACGATTACATCATAGATTGCATGGTCTGAAAGGGGAGATTGACTTTTAACTTCTAGTAAGGTAGAACATATTTTAATCTTCCGAGACTAATTGACCTGATTTTGTAACCTTTCTAAAATATGGGAAAAAAATTGGAACCATGAAAAAGATTTACTGTGTCACTTATACATAAAAATGGATAACACTTCCACTCACTAGAGGCACAGTAAACATTGCAGAAGTTAGATATTTGTTTACAGTACCGCTGCCTAGTAATTAAAAGGAATCTGTGTACGAAGTTTCATGCGAATCAGTACGACAGTTTAAGATATCACTTAATGAATCAGTGGAAACTTGCAGAAATATTGTAGATTCTTTTTTATTTAGTTGGCAACAGCCAGTAGTGTCCTTGACATTGTTTTTTTTTTTTCATAAATATCTCCAAGAGCAATCATTTTAAACATAAGACGCGTTTATTTTGTAACGTAGTCTTGCCGTTAATACACCCATACACAGTTCAAGGAAGGGTAGTGAAAGGTAGTGAAGGGTAGTGAAAGGTAGTGAAGGGTAGTGAAGAAATTGGGCTTAGAGACCAACCAACTCTCTGGGTTTATGTTTAGTTATAAGTCAGGATTCTAGTTCTGTGCCATGCATATCTCATCAGCTGACGTTCAGGCAACATCCACGTCTTATACAAGCCACCAAAGCCATTGCCATGTACTTCGTCCAACACTCCACCTGCCAGCCCACGAGGGCCTCACGCTACGAGCTGGGAGATGTCAGTCTGATGCTTCTGGTGCCGCTGCAGCTTTTCTATTTCCAATACACTTTCAGGTAAAACATATACCACGTCAGGTAAAACATATACTAAGCCAGGCAAGACATAAACAACGACATGTAAAACATATACTACGTTAGGTTAAACATATACTACGTCAGGTAAAACATATACTACGTCAGGTAAAACATATATTAAGTCAGACAAAACATATACTACGTCAGGCAAAACATATACTACGTCAGGTAAAACATATGTTAAGTCAGGTAAGACATATACTACGTAAGGTAAAACATATACGACGTCAGGTAAAACATATACTACGTCAGGTAAAACATATACTAAGTCAGACAAAACATATACTAAGTCAGGTAAAACATATACTAAGTCAGGTAAAACAAGTTACTACGTCAGGTAAAACACATGCATAACTTCTAGTTTGTAATTGCTACATAGCCGTTACACCTATTCGCCCATACTCGGTTAGCTTTTTAAAAGAAAAATAGATACTGGCTAGTATTACTCAATCCAGTGGTAAGCTTTGTCTAATCGGCGACTCTCTTGCACGCTAAGGAGTGTCCGACCAGACTAAAGACACGGTGCCCCTGATGTTGGTAGGAAAAAAGAGGCATTAAGTTATTTATGCAGTTCTTCACTTTTTGAATATCGCTTCGAAATATCCAGGTAGAAACTCAATCTGGGGTTGTTGTTTTTTAGGGTTGGTAGTTTTTGCATAATGAAATGATTATGAAACGCTTACTACCTGAGCTTCTTTGTGTATGTTTTAGAGTCCCGGGAGTGAGGTTTGTCGAGAACTACATCTTGATTGTCATTACCAGCATCCACAGGAATTCTCTTTTATTGGACGAAGAGTATTTGAGTAGAAGGTAGGCTTACAGGTTCGCATTTTAACATAAGACTAGACATTATCCTAGGGGTCGATTGACGATTTGCTAGGGGTCGCCTAAGACAATCGATAAATGGATTGTTTTTGTCAATTCTTCTATTGCTGTGTGTGTGGGGGGGGGGGGGGTGTCCCGGAAGAGTGAGGCGTTGTAAAGTGGGGTCGCCGAGCTTAAAATGTTGAGAACCGCTGTCTAAGAAATAAGGAAGATAACAAAAACATAGATTTTCAAGATGGTTCTCGCAATGTGTAGCATTTTATATCGTAAAAGAAGATCATTTCCCATTACAATTTCTTTACTAACAAAAGAGGGCAACCCTTGATACATCAATACAAGTTACGCGTGGCAGTTGATCTACCCATGAGTACTCTTATTTATGCTTTCTAAATCCTATTTCAACGTAACATTGAGGTTCTGGATTCGAATCCTGGTTAAGACAGACAGATTTTTAATTTTTGGTGATCTTTAGGGAGCCTTTTAGTCCACGCAGCTCTGGTATTAGTCGGGAAAAGTAAAGGCTGGCCACGTAACACCATGTTTGTTAACCGTTGGCCAAAGAAAGAAATGAAAGTAACATCATCTGCCCCATAGATCGCAATGTCTGAAATAGAAACTTCAACTTTGTTTACAATACACTTCTACGCACTCTATAACAGTCTTTTAAAGTTTGTTTACAGAGTTTTTAAATTTTTTCGATACATCAGACTGGACTGGGATAATGTGTGGGGCGCTGAGAGCTACTCCGAAGGAGCCCTGAAAATTTATGATGGAGTTCACAGCATTCAAACAACAGATAAAGCCGTGTTTGGGTGCTATGTGTACTCCCTGAGGTATAGGTACTCCTACATGCACCCTGCGGGCTACAGGGTCATGAGAATCAACAGGGTAAAACTTGTAATGTACAAAAAGTTCGTATTTGTTTTTTAGTGTAAATATAATTTGAAAAAAGCTAATCCTTACTTAGTGAATTCTCTCTTCGCAGGAATGCGAGAGAGATGAGCTGTCAGAAGGAGACAATGACACAAATGATGAATGTGATGAGTCTGTTATTAAAGAGCTAGACAAGATCAGTGGTTAGTAAAAGTATTGAATAGTGCGATTTAAAAAAATAAAATACAATAATTGTACATTCAAGGCATCAATAAGTGGATTGAGACGTAACTACAGTGCTATGTCAAAAATAAGTTCAAGATATAGTGTTAGCCCTCTTCGGTTGTGGGATGATGAGTAATCTGATAGAAATTACTCTAAGTACGTGTGCGATAGCACTGTATCTTCCTTCCATCATCCAAATTCCATCGTATTGCAAGAGATATCTATTTAAATGAAGAAACAGAACAGGTATCCTAATTGTGAATTAAAATATTTTATTTCTCAACTTGGAATCATGAAGTTTAATTTCACTTGTAAATTCACAAACATAAGCACGATAAACTTATTTTAAAAAACGGAGCGACACTGGTGGTTGTCTTTCCTTATTGATGTATACAGCTCCGCCAGAAACGACTCGAAATCTATTTTAAGAAACTGTCAATGTCTGTTACGAACAAGGTATTGTTTTAGGGCCGGCTTTGGGCATAGGCAAACTAGACAACCGCCTAGGGCCTCCAATTAATGGGAGCGCCGCAAAAGATTCAAGATAGACAGAGAGAGAGAAGAGAAACTTGGATCAAATCTCAAACTAGCAGAGCTCTATGGATCAAATCGCAAACTAGCAGAGCTCTATGCATCAAATCTCAAACTAGCAGAGCTCTATTGATCAAATATCAAACTAGCAGAGCTCTATGGATCAAATCACAAACTAGCAGATCTCTATGGATCAAATCTCAAACTAGCATAGCTCTATGCATCAAATCTCAAACTAGCATAGCTCTATGGATCAAATCTCAAACTAACATAGCTCTATGGATCTGGATCAAATCTCAAACTAGCAGAGCTCTATGGATCAAATCTCAAACTAGCAGAGCTCTATGGATCAAATCTCAAACTAGCAGAGCTCTATGGCTCTAGGTCTACTAGATCTGGCTCTAAGCTCAAAACCATACAGGTTGGTTTTTGAAAATTAAAATTGCGTAATTTTTTCTTTCAATCTTAAGTTTAAATTTTCTGTTTGCATCAATGTTATATTTCAATTTGGGCTATGAAATTTCCTTAGGCCGGCCTTGGTTGTATTCACTCGAAGCTACTTAATTGTTATGCTAGCCTTTGATGCTTAATTTGGAGTATGTTCTCAAATTCAATTTGCTATAAATAACTCATTTATTGTTACTATGAGACCTTGACGCGTACAACTAAAACAGAGCTCAAGGACTTAGTGAACAGGGGAAAGGATTTGTACTTGACTGATATACTGGTATAAGTTGAATTAGATGTCTTTATACTTTGTAGGTCGCTGCTTTAACTTTCCTGACCAATAGATAAGCAGATCGATCGATAGATAGATAGATAGATTGAAAGACAGACATATTGACATATAGATGGATAGACAGATACATAGATAGATAGATAGATAGACAGATAGATAAATAGATAGATAGATAGATAGATAAATAGATAGATAGATAGATAGATAGATAGATAGATAGATAGATAGATTGAAAGACAGACATATTGACATACATGCAGACATGCATACATACATACAAACAGACTCATAGATAGATAGATAGATAGATAGATAGATAGATAGATAGATAGATAGATAGATAGATAGATAGATAGATTGAAAGACAGACATATTGACATATAGATGGATAGACAGATACATAGATAGATAGATAGATAGATAGACAGATAGATAAATAGATAGATAGATAGATAGATAGATAGACAGACAGACAGACAGACATGCATACATACATACAAACAGACTCATAGATAGATAGATAGATAGATAGATAGATAGATAGATAGATAGATTAGGATAGGATAGATACACAGACAGCCAGACAGATAGACAGATAGATGCAATAGTATGTTTTCTTTCGTCATCCAACTTGGTTGTTTTCATTGGTATAGAAGAAGATAACGATGTGAATGGTCTGAAGTTAAGCCCCTTGAAATCCATGGACGACTTTGAGCAACAGCAAAGTGGTAAATAAGAACATATATAAGAGTAAATCATTGTAGCGTTTAATCTTATTCATTGTTTGATCTTATTTATTGTTTGATCTTATTGTCGTACGACTAAAGTTTAATAAATAATAAATAAATAAGTTTAGAGAGAGAATAGTCCTTAAGGAACTGCAGGCACGACATGGCCTAAATTGTGCCGATGTGCCTAAAATCAAAATCAAATCAATCAATCAAATAATAAATGGCAGCGCTGGACAACATTATTACGCGACGAACATTTTATGTCATATAACATGGATCTAGATCAACGTAGGATCATTTTCATGTTCTTCTTCTAGCCAGCTTTATTGCTGCTGTGCTGTGAGCTCTTTTGCAGACTGTGCCAAGGAAAAAAAGTGTGCTGTTTTCTTCAGTTGTTCAGCACTGCCGTACAGGGTGTTGGTTATGTTGGGCTGTAGTGGAAGGGTTAGGGTTAGGGTTAACATTTTCATGTTAAGAAAGACGTCTTGTCATATACCTTTTTTTTTCTTACACAAAAGTCGTGAACAAAATGATGTCAAATATTCAGGAGAATCTCCACTTTTCTAACACAAGAAAAAATTACGTTAATGGAAACTGTTAACGAGGGTGTCAAATGGCAAGCACCCTAATCAATCGCTCTTACATTCCTCAAGTAATGTCAGATAGAGTTTTGTTGAGTTATAAAAAAGTAAAGTTACACTTTCAGACTTTGCGATCCAAATGGCAGGTCATCTGTTTCTGTGGCCCATATTTAACGAGGTTGTCATGTGACCAGCATAAAGACCAACCGCCTTTAATTTTCCCAAACTAATGGTAGGTGCCAATTAGAGCTGGATGGTCGTAGAGGCGCCATAAAGACCCGAAAAATCTCAGACTTCACCAGGATTCGAACCCGAGACTCTCCGGTTCGGAAGCCAAGCGCTTTGCCACTCAGCCACCGCGCCTCCATGTGGACTCTCCTTTCAGACCTTGTGGTTTATAGGGCACATGACGCAAAGCTCATCCGTGGCCCAAAATGTGGACTCTTGGGTTTCCTTAAAATCAAGACATTTCAAAATCCTATTCTTTAACCGAGATTCAAACCATGGACCTCTCGGAAGCCAAGCGCTTTACGAATTCTCCTCCATTCCCCCATAACAACTTTAGAGCATTAAACATATAAGCAGTAGTGCCATTACCTATTATAGGTTTATCACTTTAAAATGCTAGTGTAATGTTACTTTCTTTTCTGTTTCGAGGGCCCATGGCTCGCTTAGCCACTGTGAGTGAATGGAGTCCTTGGCATTGTGCGCAAGACTGCAATCAAAATAAACTCATAAGGACAAGGTATGTAGATCAAATTACTAAAAAACGTTGATTAGAGTGGGAGAACTAACTCACAAATAAACCCTGCACTCTATCTAGAAGAATTGAAGAAATTAATTGTAAATAATTGTAAATAAAATAAATGAGAAATGGACGAGCTCTCATCCAAATCACAAGAAAGATGACGCTTTCTATAAGCTATCCCGAGAAGACTAGCGTCTAATCTTTCGACTCAGGACCGGACACAACAGAATGCGACAACACATGTGAAATCAGCCCATGTGGAGTATCACCAGAGAATGCCGACCACGTCCTCCAAAACTACCAAGAGGCCGTATAAGACACTGGCCCCAAAACACTCCAATAGAAAGAAAACTATATGGAGAGTTCCCTGATTTAGAAACCACTGCGCAGTTCGTCTCATGTATTGGTCTAGTCATCTGAACACTCCAACATAACAATGAGAACGAAGAAGAAGAAGTTGATTAGACGCTTGGTTTAAATTTTCAATGTTCAAAATTATTAAAGGACTTTTGTAGAGGCCGATACACATTTTTCGAAATCTTTAATTTAAAAAATCCAGACGCTACTTCAAAAAAAAAAGGATAACGTCCTTTGCGTGTCCCTAGGTTAATCTAGTCCTGCATGCTGATCAATAAATCTGTTAATTCGTTAATTTTCCTGGCTGATTCAGTCAACCCATTCCATGCTGTAAAAGCACTACGGTATTTGTACACATTTTCCCTAGCAATTTAGTCACAATGACAGCTTATAATATTTATAAATAGAATGCAATTGAGCCACAATGACAACGTGTAATGTATACATTGCTGGCAGTACTATATTTTAGAACAGTGTTACCCATGTTACCCAAACTGTATTCCGCGAAACCCTAATTCTCCGCGAGGCGTGAATAGGTGTTCCACGCACAAATTGAATAATTATCTAGTAGGCCATCACGTGAATTAATCTCTCTAATAAGCAAAGTGTTCCGCTAAATACTCAGAATGTGCGAAGTGTTCCGTTGGGGAAACACTACCTTAGAATATATAAATTGACAGAGATTAAGTCGCTTTGATATCTTATAATATATAAATGACAAAACGTAGCCACTATGATGTCTTATAATTTATAAATTACAGGCAATGTAGCCACTATGATGTCTTATAATTTATAAATTACAGGCAATGTAGCCACAATGATGTCTTATAATTTATAAATTACAGGCAATGTAGCCACTACGATATAAGAAAAAAGCCAGTATGTAAAGAGCCACTTATCGAGGAAGGACAACCAGAAGCGTGCTACGTTCGTGAAATGTGCCCAGCCAGTGAGTTCTCTAATTTTTACAAAGCTTATAGCAACTCTGTAAAAGTGCAGTAAAGTTTCCCTTTCAGACCTTGTGGTCTGTAGAGCAGATGATGTAAAGGTCATCTGTTTCTGTGGCCTACGGGTAACGAGGGTGTCATGTGGCCAGAACAAAGACCAACCGCCTTTACTTTTCCCCCAACTAACGTACCCATTAGAGCTGGGTGGACTCAGTTAAAAATCCCAGTCTTCACCAGGATTCGAGCCCCGGACCCCGGCTCGGTAGTCAAGCGCTTTACCGCTCAGCCACCGCGCCTCATAACTCTGTCTGACTGTCTGGTAAAAAAAGATGGTACACGTCTTTCTCTCCTATTTCCCATCTCGGATCCAGCTGAAATTTTGCACAATCTTTTCTTTCACCTGACAACACAGGAATCAATAAAAGAAAACAAAACTAACTAGTTAATTAACTATTGGTAATTAACTATTTTGTTTGGTATCTTGAACAAGGGAAAGAAATGTACTTGACTGAGGTGGTGGTATAAGTTGAAGGAGTCCCCTTTATACTTTGTAGACATAACATTTTATAAAATAACCAGATAACTATAAAACCTTCTATTTTCATAAGCATTTCCCTGGCACAGGGGTTAGTGTGTTAGCTTGAGGAGGAGACCTGTGTTATGTTATCTGTTCCTTTTTTTTTTTTGTAACTCTGGTGGGGTCTTTATATAGCTGGTATGTTTCTTGGATGGTGCGAGTTCTCCATCCGGGTTTCCTCATGTTATGGCACCATAAATGTTTCTGTAGAGTTTCCTGTCTCAAATATTTAACAGATATTCTGTTGTCTTTGTCAGCGTTCAGGTTTTTCTTGCATAAGCGACTCTTTATAATGGGTTTGTAAATAGTTTTCTTTGTAGTGATAAGTATTACAATTAAAGTAAAAAAAAAAGTAAAGTATCCCTTTCAGGGCGGATTATGTAAAGCTCATCTGTTACTATGGCTGATGGTTTTATGTGGCCAGAATAAGACCCGACGTATGCCATCTAACCATTACATTTGTGTGGTGTCATAAAAATTTGGAATTTAAAAATCATAATCTTCCCCAAGGGGCGCGGTGGCTTAGTGGTTAAGCGCATGAATTCCAAACCTGTGGTCCTGGGTTCTAATCTTGGTGAAGATTGAGATTTTGAATTTCTGGATTTTTAAAGTTCATATTACTCTTGGGGGATGGAGGGCAGTGGTCAAGCGATTGGTTACTGATCAGAAAGGTTTTATTTCAAGCTGGAGTCCTGGTGAAAATTTAAAAAAAAGAGAAAAGTTTAACTTTCAGACCTTGCGATCTATAGCGCAGATGATGTAAAATTCAACCGTTTCTTCGACCTACGGTTAACGAGCTGGGTGTTATGTGGCCAGCACAACGACCAACCGCCTTTACTTTCCCAAACTATAGTCAGGTACCCATTAGAGCTGGACAAGTTGAAACTTTATTATTTACTGTACCTTACAAAGTATGAATCAATTTAAAAAATTAACCAATTAGTCAATTAATTATTTGTAATTGATTATCTAGTTTGATATCAAATAAGAGAAATAAGTTCTACATTTTTAAAATATAAAGTTGTAAGTTCGGAGTTCTTTCCCTTAGAAAAGTTTTTTTTTAAAGGATTTTTTTTTTATTTTCCTTGTTTTTATTGTACCTTCCCAGAATGCCCTTCATTCACCTGGGGCTTAAACTGTTACCAGAACTGTAGCAAGTGTTACCAGCCCTGTAATAAATTCAATGGAACCTGTTCTCAGTGCAAAGCTGGCTACAAGAACGCGAAGTATGGCTGTAATCAAAGTAAGATGTAATAGACGCGCTAAGTCAGTGTTTCCCAAACTGTGGATAGGTGTTCCACTAACTACTGGAATAATTAACCGGTAGGCCACCACGTGAATTAATCTCTCTAAAAATAGGAAATGTGTTCCGCTAAAGACTCAGAAAGTGCGAAGTGTTTCGTTAATGGAAAAGTTTGGGAAACACTTCGCTAAGTAAAAAGCTGGGCCATTTCCATTATACGTTAATAGCTTACATTTTATAGCTTATAGTGTCTATTGTAGGCCGTATATACTTCGTGGTTCGATGATGACCACTTTTGTCATCCACGGGCTGGAGTTTTGTGCCTCCTTGTGTGGCTGGTGAGACCTATGTGAGCCCGGAATGTTTGGCTGCACACTGGGCAGGTTATTCCAGCTGGAGCTGGTGTCGTTGGCCTTGATTTTTTTTTCTCTGATGCGTTTCTTCAGTCAGCGTAGGCAGTGAAGGCCATAAAGACTTTTAGGAATAATGACTGCCTGGTCGTAGGGTATGCGCTCTGGACTGACGAATGACGTTTTCAGGGCTCGAACTCTGCCCTTCGCCTCACTCTTCCCCCCCACCACCCCTGTTCTGAAAGAGGTTTGGTCCATGAGGTAATAATCGTCAACTCTAAATGAACATCCAAAAAAATGTCAAAAAATGAAATGATGTAATAGGAAACAATCAATCAAATTATGTAATAACATAAACTGAGAGTCTCTCTTTGGACATTGATGTGTTGAGATGAGTGACTGGGTGGAACAAACCGCTTGTCTCGCTTTCAAGGGGGCTTGAGTTCGAATCCTGACTCGAGCTGAGTTGTATTTGCTGAGCCCCATAAATTCAGCAATGGAACCGTCTCACTCAAGGTTACGAAAGAGATTTGGACCAGCGTGCACTGAGCATGCTATGGAATAAAAAATGTGAAATAAAAAAAAATACTTAACGCGCTTGGCTTAGACAGGAAGATGGTAAAGCTGATGAATTAGTCTGCATTGTAGATATACCTGCTGTACTAAATGCTATAGTGGCGTAGCTAGGGTGGGGTCAAAATATGAAAACTCCCCGAGCCCTTACTTGAAGGAGTTCCCACTAATGAGTGTCCGAGTATTTTTTTTTTTTGGGCATTAAACATTACGCCATAATCTCATGTCATGATGTCGAATGTCAAAATGCAGGGCCCCCTAAAGAGATCAAGCCCTGGTCCCCCAAATTCCTAGCTCTAGTTTGTCCACCATTGTCCAATGGTGACCGTAGTCGTCGTCCTGGGGGAGGAGGTATTTGTACTGCACAGTGTGAGTCTCCTTGTGTGACTGGTCATTCTTATATAATATAAATGATATCACAACTAAAACTAACGCTGTATGAAGCTATGAGCGTTTCGATAATAGTTCTTCTTATTTTAGATCAGCTTTGGATGTAGTTATTATTAGAAATTAATTTAGTAGTTCATCCGTCAGTTCATCCGTGTCTTTAAAATAGAAAAATTCCACATCCACTCGTCCTAACTCGTTCAGTGCGAATTATTGTGATCGAAAAATTGAGTTTTCCTAAACGGATAAAAAATCTTCAATTTGGTTAAGAGTTGCTAAAAAGTAATGTAACATTTTATTTTATTATATGATTTAATATATTTGATTTTAATTTTAAAGAAAATAGGTCTCCACCAGTGCTAGCGAAGTTACTCTCTGAGAGTAACTCTAGATGGAAAGAGTTACGAAATTTTTAAAATCATCTCTACGTTTTTTTTAAATTAGACATTTAATAGCTAAAATGTTTTACGAAAATTTTTTTATTTCAATTTTTTAACTAAAGGAATTACCCTTCTTTGCGATTTATGGGTCATCTGTTTCTGGAATCCACCGTCAGCACACTGACCAGCTGCTTTTAATTTTCCCTAACTAATGTCAGGTACCCTTAGATGGACTCAAGGGCTTCCTTAGATATACACCAAAATTGAGTTTAGGTTATTCATGAAACTCTACTAATGGTCTGTGGCCCCTAGTTTGCACATCACTGGTCTAGATCTATTACATATTTAATTACATGACTGATCCAAACTAATTGAAAAAATTACACTTAATATAAGCTTTTCTTTCTAAAAACAGTATTTCATTATTTTTCTTGCTAAAACTTAGAAACAGCTTTATAAGTGATTAACTCTAGGCAAATTATGAAAGTGTCAAATGTGAATCTAGTCTACTTCCTTATGTACACAGGTTGTGGACTATTTGAATTTGGCCAGGACTGTACGGGGAATTGTCTGACCAAGTGTGACGGAGAAGACTGTTATGATCGAGTAACGGGCGAGTGCAATAGTAAGCTAAGGATACATACTTATTTTCTGTAGAGTTTCCAAAAAGTGTTTATCCGATGGTCATTTAGGCCAAATGGGAAGGATTTTGCACAGAGGCCAGAAATTAGAGACTTGTGCCCCAAGGTACCCATAATTTAATCACATCCTTTTATTGTGGGGTCAAGATTCTTTGCGCTAAGTGCGGTTCGCCCCTGCTCGGCGAGACCAGAGGCCGAGCATTACAAGGGATTTCTTCATATTTCTACAGTAAACCGCTACTAACTGTGATAAGGACACAACCACAGTATTTTGATCCTCGTGATAAGCAGAGTGTCGGTTGGACAGGGTTAGCAAGCCTTTTCCATTTCCTAAAGGAGTAGCCTACATCCTTGAACTTTGGTTTTAAAACATACATAGAGGGGAGACGAGTTTGTTTCAGGATCCAAAATTAGTCTTTTCACTTCATAAGCTTCAAGCTTCATATTAAGTCTATTTTTTAAGAGTTTATGATTAAATCTGAGTTACGAAGTGTATTATTGCCTGATATATTGTGTGTGTTCAATCTATTCATGATTTTCACTTGCGTATCAAATTATTTTAATTCGTGAGAAATTAATTCTTTTACTTTTCAACATTTCTGGCATACATTGGACATTGATTATCAGATTTATCTTTTGAAAATATGAGGATATATTCAACACCTGATTCAATAGTAACACATATATTAAGCTTTTACTATATAATTAGTCGACCTCTGTGAGAAACTTTTTGCAAAGCTTATATCAACTCACTTTGTTAGTCTGGTCAAACGTTTGTGCACGCTATTTCACCCACATCCTATCTCGGATTAAGCTGAAATTTTGCACATATATTTCTTTTACCTGACAACATTAAATAAATAAAAAAATGTAACCAATTAGTTAAATAACTATTGGTAATTAACTTTTGTTTTTTTTGTTTTTTTTTTGTTTCTTGAAAGATGGAAAGATTTTGTGGTGGTATAAGTTGAATAAGTCCCCTTGAGGACTCTTAAGCACTGAGAGAACATTTTTTTATGCATTTAAAAACGCCCTCTTCTCACTGCCTTTCACAACTAGTCCAGACAAGTGGTCGAGAAACTAAGTACGCTTGAACTTGGCTTTGCTTGGCTACTTATGAAGTGGGCTTGGGGTTCGACACCCGACTCAAGTTGTGTTTACTGAGCACCTAAAGGTAGCACGGAAAACCTTCTCCCAGATACCCCCCCCTCCTTTCCCCCACTGGTCCACAAATGAGATTGGACCATAGCGCTCTGAGCATGCTATAAGAATGAAGGTAGTGTTATATAAAAGCTATAATTATATTAAGTGATAGGATCAAAGCGCATTGAGGAAGCTTAAATCTTAACAAAAACAATTGGTAATAAATCGATAGATCGATATGGTATAACGTTATATGACTAATCCAAATTAAGTTTTACAATTACACTTAACATAAGCTTTTTTTTTAAGTTTTTTGTTTTGTTTTGTTTTTCCTGATTTTGTCTTTTCCAGCTTCGAAAATCTATTTTGTCGTTATATTTCTGCTGGCTCTTGTCATACCATGCTGTGCTGTATTATGTTCCGGGTAAGTGCTTTAATGCAAAGGCGTTGCTAGGGTTGGTGTCACCTGTGCGGTCAACTAATGGTGCCACCTCTACCCAAATCATCCCTTTACCAAAAAATATTTTTTTTCCCAATGAAATGTGTCATTGGTCAGTGTTTTGTTGTTGACACATAAAGTATCTTCACCTTCAATGAAGTCCAGTAGGTACTCGGCGCCATTATCCCGGTGATTGTTAGAAAAGCTTTTATCCAACAACCGGACGTGGACATAGGGCTCTTCACCCCTTTACACATAACAGACAGAACTTATTATCTACATTCATTGATTGGTAGCCGCCTAAAGGTCCCCTCTCAGACCTTGCATCTATGGGTTAGATCAGTGATGCCCAAAATACGGCCCGCGTGCCAGATCCACCCGCGACGTGATTCCATCCGGCCCGCCGAAACGTCGTCACAAAGTGTAGAAAATCCGCTCCCCCCTCCCCCCCCCCCCCCAAAGAAAAGGTTGAAAAATGTCTCCTTACCTACGTTAATGTCCTCAACTTTTCTCCAATTGATTGGTACCATGACTAACATTTGTGCGTTTATGAGATTGGACTCTTAATGTAGAATTTATAAATAAAAAAAATAAAAAAGAAAGGACCTTTAGTTTTTGGCAGAACTTGATAATAAGCCAATAAATTTTAGTTGCATATAAAGTGTGGCTGTTTAAAAAAATAAAATAAACGCAATTATAAAACAAATTTCACGTCATTTGAATAAAAAGCTTGTTAAACTACGTCTAGAGATTGGAACATTAAAGTGAATATTTACCAAAAAGAGACAAGAATATGAGTCGTTGGTAAAGCTAGCTACACTGTTGCATATATTTTTAGTAGAGAAATAAAGCCGTTTTCTGACGCATTTAAAAAAAAGATAATAATAATCCATTAATGAATGTAAGTACTAGATCTATGGGTTTCTAATCAAATAGTTTCAGGTCAATTTCATTTCGTTTCTGTACCTTTCCTTTATGTGGCCCGCGACACCAGTGTCGGAAATTAAAATAGCCCGCAGGTTGATTTATGTTGGGCATCACTGGGCTAGATGATGTATAGGTCATCTGTTTCTGCAGCCCATGGTTATCGAGTGTGTCTTGTGGCCAGCAAAACGACCAACCATCTTTCCTTTTTTCTAAAACTATTGTCAGCTACCCATTTCAGCTGGGTGGACTCAGAGGCATGCTAAAACTCCCAATATTAAAAATCCCAGTATTTGATTGGCTCGCCACTGTCAAATATGCGCCGATTGTTTGTTTTTTTTAATGGCATTGTTCTAGACAATCAATTTAATTTTATCAATTTAACGTCTTGAGGTGTATCCGCATTTAGCAACACTTCCGCCTCCCTAACGGCGCCACTTATTCAAATATACAATACTTTTTTTTTTCATTGCCTCAACTTACAAGAAGATGGACGTTTCGCTTTCAGATCTTGCAATCTATAGTGCAGATGACAATAAGGTTATCTGTTTCTTAGAACAACCTATTCCCCAGCTCAAGTTAGGTACCCATTAGAGTTGAGTAGACTCATGGTCGGCCAAAAAATACCGAAATTTAAAATCCAAGTCTTCACCGAGATTCGAACCCAAGACCGCAGGTTCGAAGCAAAGCATGTTTTAAGAAATAGAATAAAGGTTTGAGTACTTTGAAAATGCATAAAAATAAAGTCTGGATTCATATGAGGCACCCAGCCGCGTCTACCATTGTGGGTGCTTACCAGGCCTGATCAAACACAGTGCAGGAAGGGCCACTGTCTTGTTGGTTTATACTTCGCACGGTTCGTATGAACATTAACTCACGGTGCCCCACCCCACTGCGGGGGTGGAAGAAGAAACCGTATCTCATATTCGACCGTATCTCCTATTCGACTGCCCTAGAGTAGCTACACTTACTGATGTTCGTCTCAACAGGTCTAGGTAGCCACAAGCTCTTAAACAGTATTGTTACATTCATGCAAAACAGCAGGGTTTCAACCCAGAATTATTGGAAAAGAGAATTTGAGCCCCGTACTACTTCCGGCTCTAAACCCCATTGGACTTTGGCGATACTGAAGATCAGCGCATATATTAAATATCTGTATAAATTTAGATCTAGGTATTTCAATCTAATGAGACGTGGTGGCTGAGTGGTTAAGCGCTTGGCTTCCAAACCTGGGGTCCTGGTGAAGACTGGATTTTGAATTTAGCATCTTTAGGGCGACCCTGAGTCCACCCAACTCTAAAGGGTACCTGACTTTAATTATAGAAAGTAAAAGCGGCTGGCCGTTGTGCTGGCCACATGACACCCTGCTCGTTAACCGTGGTCTGAAAAAGGAACTTTACTTTATCTTTCTTTTTTATAAATCTATTTCGACCTTTTTTATAGGAAGACGTATAATCATGTATTTCATTTCCTTATTCCCAGGAAATCCAAGTCCTACAGCTTTGCTGAGGATGTCGAGTTTAATGAAGGTCCTGCCTTTGACACTATGTTAAATATTCAAGAGCAAGAGCGTTCTACGATTTAGGGCTAAGCTTCTGTAATATTCTATACTTCCACAACCTGACACACAGACGGGTACTGATTATATAGATAGCACAGCTTTGCCTGGATGAATAGTGCAGCTGTTGCGACTGACCGAGACATTTAGAATTGAAATATGCATGCAGAAAAGACTAGATAGAAATTGGTTGGGTTTGTGACAATGTAGCTTAAAGTTTAATACATTATTGTTTAGATAGGATATGAAAAAGAATGCACATTTGTATGTAAAGGCGTCTATAAAAGCCTGGATAGTTATTCTTTACAAGTTAACATATTTGTATTTTCCTTGCCAAATAGAAGAAAATAATTTGAAATTCAGTTAAGTGTCATGAAAATAAAGGATTTCTTATTTATTACTGTTTCAATGATACAATTTTTTTAAAAATCAATACTGTTTTGATGCTGTTTGTTTGATGTTGTTTTCTTTTTAAATATTGTATAATGAGATTAATTACCCTTCAAAAAATTAAATTCGTGAATATCACAAAAATCAACTTCATCCAAGTAATTTCGATGCATACAGTGATACACATAGGTCTACAGGTACAAACGCGCCAAGATCTCTTTGATGACAAGGAATATTGCAACATATTTTATCTTCTTATAAATCACAGACAAAACAGAAAATAATTTCAAATTCTACATATCTGTATGTTTCATCTAATCTGAATCTTTATAAGTGACACTTAACTTTGCTAAGTCATTCGTTTTCCTGGCTAATCAGGCAACCCGCTCCTTGCTCTAAGCTATGTTCAATTTGACCTAGCATAAAGAATAAGAAATGTGCCTTTATTTTTGTTTCTTTCAAAATCAACTTGTGATAAAACACAATAAATATAGAAGACTTTAGTAACGATATAACGATTAACAAAATCTAACTCAAGACGATAACATCTTTTCAGTCTCACGTTCTGGAGTCGTGTGTACTAAGATCAATGACGACAATGCCACCTATCTTGCATCACTCACAACCAAGAGCTAGCCCCTTCTCACCGTCACCATAGAAACACACACACAACTACATAACAATACCACTGCGCATTTCTTTTCAGGATTGGTTATTAGCACTCTCTGCCAAGAAAAACAGATCGAAGTAGAGGACCATGTATTTGTAGTCGATTTCAGTAGTGAACATGCACGTAGACCAATCTCGTCAACAGTTTCAAAACAAGAGCTAAATTATGACAATGGTGCATTACGTCGGAGTCGGAATAATAATAATAATAACAATAATATTCTTTATTGTCCGTAAGGAAATCGGTCTTACAATTTGTGCATTACATCAAACAAAACATTGCAACTAGAAAAAATAAAAATTTACATTCACACCAGACTCGCTCATAATTTACGTCGGAAAAGTTTATTTCAAATTGTTTCTATTTAATGATTTGATTGCCAGGTGAACTAAAGAGTGTTTGTGTCTGTTTGTCTTTGATATCGGTGTCTTGTATCTCTTTTGTGATGGTAAAATAACAAAAAACCTGACCCAAAGAATGATTTTTTTATTTCTAGAATCTTTTTAGCTTTTTTATGAAGGTTTGTCTCAAACAGCTGCCCAAATGGCATTTAGTTTTTGCCAAGGACTTTACCAGCAGCATTTAGGATTCTATGGAGTTTATTGTTATTTTTAATGCTCAGATTCCCACACCAAGCAGTCGTATTGAAACTTAAAATATTGCAGATGTGAGCGTGATACTTGTCCAAATGTATGTACCTTAAAAGAATGTGCTGAAACACTAGCTGAACCTTTCCTAGAGATTTTTTCCACTTCATTACGAAACCACGAGGTATGTGTGGAAGTTGTCCTCAATTGTCCCTGTGCCAAAGGTTTCCAAACCAAAGGGAATGAATGACTTTAGACTTGTTTCACTTACTTCCATTGTGTCTAAATGTTTAGAAAAACTGGTTGAAATGTCTCTTCTGAATGATCTTTGTAATAAGCTGCACCTTTTAAAATTTGATTACCAAAAAGGTAAAGGTGTAGTCGTGTAGACCAGTGATGCCCAACCTAATTCGAACTGTGGGCCTTTTTTATTTGCAACACTCGTGTCGCGGGCTATATGAACGAAAAGTTACAGAAACGAAATGAAATAGACCTGAAATTATTTGATTCGAAGCCCGTAGATCTAGTAGGCCTACTCAAATTAATAATTTCACATTCATCTTTTTTTTATACGAGACAGAAAATTGCTTCATTTCTCTACTTAAAAGAAAGACTGGGTATCAAAATAGGCCCAGGCATTACCATATAAACTTGCCCGCACATAGCATGTCATATGTTGTAGCCAAGATTTTTTTTCGGTGTGTGTGTGTGTGGGGGGGAGGTATGTAATGAGTGTGAGTGTGTAATTAATCTTCATTACACACTGACCTTTCATACTTTCGGACATTGTACCCTAGAATAGGCTCTTCCTTTGGTTAGTGGAAAAACAGTACACACCGCCATTGACAGCTAGAGAGTCTGGAAGAACGCTGAGAGATTCCCCAGCGGGCCACTCATATCCAAGCATTATTTTCGTTTTTTTAAGCTTAAAAAATGATTTTTCTGAGGTATTTACAGTGCAATAGCCTGCTACTCTTCCGCTGAAAAATTCTAAACTGCTATTCACTGCACTTAATTAATGGAGTCCAGCTACTGGTAGAAAATGGTAACTTATTATTTTGCTTTAGTTTTTGTATTGGAAAAAAAGGGGGGGGGGGGTAACCACAAAGCCCCTTTTGGCTATGCTCATGGATTTGGTGACTGTAGCTTGCTTTTTTTTTTTTTTTTTTGTTTTATTGGCGAAGAGTGTTTTAGCCTTAAAATCTCCTGGAGGGGGGATTTAAGCTCAATCCCCTACTTGGCTGAACTGGGGCAGTAAGTAAAGTTTCCCTTGCAGACAATGATGCCAGAGGCAACTGATTGTTTTAATATCTTGCTTCGTCCTTGTAGGCCCACATTCTCAAAAACGCGAATTGTATATAAATATACCATGACCAATTATTCAAAATATAAATCTTCTTTCATTAAATATCGAATGTGACAACGCTATATATATAGAACCAGATAATTATCATAAGGATTTCCGTCATTTAGGAAATGTTTGCCATTAATTATAATAGTACAAAATAATATTATTTAGGCCAACTGCAGGTCAAGATTTGTTTTTTTTTAAACATGCAATAATAATTTTTTTTTTGCGTACCGTAATCTTAATTCAGCTAAGTGTAATATTTTTAGATCTATGTTATTAAAAATAAGCAAAAAGAGAGCTTGTATTCATTCTTTACATATCGTAAAAAGAAAACTCTATATCTATATTGAGCTGTGACTAAGTTGTGTGGTTTGCAATTTCGCGGCTCAGTGTGTTAATTTCTATTAAGTATTGTCAAAGAGCTAATTGTCGCCCCCCCCCCCTTTTTATGGCTGCGTTTAATCAATGTTTTCTAACTTAACATCTCTCATCCCTCGTTTTCGGCAACATTGTCAATTGAATCATGAAAATACTGGGGAGGGAAGGCTCAAAAACAAATGAGGGTGCCATCACACGTACATGCCAACCAGTAAAATGATTAGTCCAAACTAAAGACATCAAAGCAGTGTTGAAGTTCTGCCGCTTAAAGTACATGAAATATAGTAGGGTCTAACGTTTTGCAAATGATTATAAGTAGACCTAAAGTGTGTATTGTAATTTTGTTTTATATTCTTGTTGAATTTTAAACAAAATTAATTGTAACAAAAAAATAAAATAAATCGTGTTCGGGAATCTGTGTCTTGCTGCTGTAACTTTTTTTTAAAGTTGTCTGCATTAAAAAAATTCTTTGGTCGCGACTAGACCGGCCCATTTGGTGCCTGCCCACCAGGCATTTTCCCGTTTACTCATATTTGCCAGTCAGCCCCTGATGACAGCAAGTCTATATCTAAAAGTCTATATAAGTCTACGTCTAGAACCTTGTCTATTTCTATTTCTCGCGTTCTCATTTGTTTTCGTATAAATAACTGGAAGTGAAGTTTTTACATGTAGATCATGGAACTATACTGTAGATCTAATGTTTACAAGTTTATCATGCTCTTCTTCAAATCTTGATTCTTATATTCCAACTCGGATGGAGGGAACAACTGTTAGTGTTATCTATTTCTAGACTGTCATGAGTAGTTACAGTCTAGACTAGAAAAAGAGTAGATCTAGATCTAGAAAAAATCTATGTTGCCTTTACAGACTCTTCAAAATAGAATCTAGATCTAGATCTATTATTCTAATTATCTTCTACTACTCTAGATCTAGATTATACTAGTCTTACTAGATATATAGTTAATATACTAATTAATATACTATATAGATCTATTTATAGATCTATATTATACTATATAGACCGATTCGCAATATTATTGTTATGAATATTCATTCAATCGTCTGGGTCCTGGTGAGATTTTGCAAATCAAAAAGTTAACTTACTGGTCTTAGTCAGTTTTACTGAGTAGATCTACTGAGTCCTAGTGACCTTAACTTAGTAATCTAGACTATGCAATGGTGTCAGTGGCAATGGATTCAGGATTTTCTAGATTCTAATAGGAAGAGAACAAACTGTAAACATAAATGTCTCAAAATAAACACCAATAATCGTAAACTCAGGTGTACCTCAAGGAACACTACTACTTAGTACTACTACGACTACTGTTTCTAATTTATATAAATGACCTACTAGTCTAAATAGCATTAGTTCATGAACAAAAGGCAGATTATTTGCAGACAGTTGCATAATATATAGAACAATAAAAACAATACAAGATTATACTGAAATTTTACAAAAGAATTAGATACAGAAATGAGAATCGAAATGGAGTATGTCTTTCCACCCAGAAAAAAAAATTAAGTACTCAGAAAGACACAAAGATAAAGTCACATTCCTCATCCCATATGCTAGGACAAATTTGTACAAATACTTATACTCCTTCTTTCCTAGTGCTATTAGAGCATGGAATGGGTTGCCTGAGCTAGCCAGTAAAAACAAGGACTTTGGCAGAATTTAAGTAATTGGTTAATATACATGACTGAAGGCATGATGGATAGGACATAATCATCTTCTTTTTTAAAGTAACGTCTGTATTATATAAGATAATCATAATAAAATGGTTGTTATTAAGAGTAACAAAAAAAACTAAAGCAAATAAAACTATTTACTTAATTCATGTTAAACCAGTCACATAGACTAAAAATTCACAATATCTAGGTGTAATAATAAATGAAACGTTATCATGGAATTCCTATGTTGATGAAATTATTAAAAAATAACCAAAACATTAGGGTTTATTAAAAGAAATTTTTATAAATGAAACAAAAACATAAAATTAAGATGGTCTTCAACTTAAGTTACGTCTATATTTGAAGATGCATCCTCTGGGATCCCTTAACTCAAGAAAACATGTATAAGGAAACTAGAACAAATACAAAATAAGTAGGTATTCAGTCCCTCTGATGTGACATAGAAACCTTGTGAGAATCTGACCATTTTGGATGCATGGGGCCCAGGGTTAAAATTCAAAACCCCTCTTGAATACACCAATGGAATTCAGGAGAGTTGCATTACCTTTTTTTGGAGTGTTATAGCTCAAAACCCACCTTAGATATGCCAATGGAATTCAGGAATTTAGCTTTAGTTTTTTTTAAAATTTATTGCAGGGTTGGGGGGCTATGCTGAGAGCAAAAGGGGGTGAACCTATAAATCCTAAAAAAAACAAAATTTGTACTTTTTTTTTTTGGAGGGGGGCGGTTGAATTCTGAAACCTTTAGCCCCATGGCTATGCAAAGAGAATCTAGATTTAGTTCTAATCTTTTTAAATTTTTTACCTAAAATCTACTTCTATTATTTAGTCTATTCAGCACTCTTGTTATCTATTGACAGGGTGAACCTATTGAATCAGAGATGGGTCAACATAATGTTACAGCTTAGGACTTTCATGACTGCCTTTGTGATTCTTTGTACCCTGGAAGTGACTTCAGGCATGTTTTGTGAAAGTGTATGGGATGTGATGTGATGACCCCTTCGCTGAAGTGGTGCCCTTCTCTCTTCTGTTAAATGCATCGATAAACAATGCTTTGTCACAGTCGGTCACCATTGTTTTTTATGTTAAAATTTAGATTAATAAAGCTGTGTCAGCTCTTATTCTAAGATACACACACAATTAGTTTTATCTTATTTTGTGTGTTCAGTGAGATATAATACTTTACAATCACTAAAGTAACAAGGTATTATTTTTTTTTTCTTCTCTTTTTACAAAGCTTATATCAACTATCTGTCTGATAAAAAGTGTGTACACCTTATTTCTCTCGCACCCATTCTCAGATCAAGTTCAAACTTCGCACAATTATTCATTGACATAGACAAGACATGAATCAATTTAAAAAAAGTAACCAATTAGACAACTTATTATTGGTAATTAATTATTTTGTTTAATAGCAACAAGGGAAACTAATACTTGAGTATTCACAGATGTGGCTCAATTGGTTGGGATTAGTCCCCTTAAATAGTTGCTAACCCTGTTTCTCCGTCAAACATTCTCCGATCAAGTTGATACTTTAAACAATTATTTTTTGTACCTAACAAAATATGAACCAATAAACAAAAAAAAATACTCAATTAGTCAATTAATTATTGGTTATTATATTTTTAAAATTGATACTGAATAAGGGAAATACCTTGTACATCATTGGTATATATAGTTTTATGGGCAGAGTTCTTCCCCTTTAGATAAGCCTTGTTTTTTTTTAAGGATTTTTAAAATATATTTTGCTAGTTTTTCTTCTTCTTTTTCTCAATAGTTTGAAAGAAGAAAAATATTTTCATGGTGATGGTGTTAGTTCTCCAGGTCTCTCCTCCATAAAGTAGTAGTGGCTTAACAATGGTGCAGGGTCTCCAGGCTTGGCCTAATTTGTTAAACTCTCATACACAAGAGAACAGATGAAGATATAGTTTTTATAATAAAAGGCAAAAGGTCATATGATTATCTAAACATTTTTTTTTTTTCTTGAACACAGGAGTAGGAACTACGTTTGGTAAACACTTTCTGGTAGCTGCGCCTAAAATGAGCAATATCTACAGCAGCAAATATAAGACACCATCCATTGTATTCTTTCTGTTCACAGTGGAGCCAGTAACATTTGAGGTATTTAGATTAACATTATGGTTTATCAAATTTAAAAAAAAAATTTTTTCTTAAAAACTTCTCCTTTTGGGCCATACAGTTTTTAAGTTGAGGCAGATGATGTAACGGTCATCTAATGTCAAGTATCCATTTCAGCTGAGTGGACTCAAAGGCGCTCTAAAGACCTCAAAATTAAAAATCACAGTCTTCCCTGAGATTTGAATCCGGGACCCTTAGATTCAGAAGCTAATCACTTTACCACTCTGCCACCACCCTCTATTTTTCTAAAAAAAAGCATTTTATAATTAATAAACTAAATATTTTTTTTTTTTTTAGTAATGCTTGTGTTGGTTGCCTTTATTCTTAATCTTAATTTTGATTTTTACATCATAAAATTTACCATCCCTTATAGTGTTTTCTTTAAACAATGGTAAAACTAACTCTGAAACATAAATAACTCCCCCCCCCCCCATAGCACAGATTGTTTTATTCTTAAGTTTGGGATGTTCCCTCATAGTTCCCTCCTGCAGAATGACAGGATATATGGCAGTAGGCACAGTTTTGACTCAGCACCCTTAGGATTACAGTTTGAAGACCAGTTAATTCCTAATCAAAGCCTATCTAGAAATACTTACCCTAGTAAGCAGACTTAAATCTGAAAACCTGAAACCTTCTTTCTCAGAATAATGATGTAAAATCAAGTCTTGCTAATGAGGAGCCACTATAATTTGAATGAATGTTTGCACAAATTTTTAGACTCTTTTACACCTTGAGCATGAAGAAAAAGTCTGTTAACTTGTAAACTTTTTTATCTATTACATGGAAATATATTTTGATAAAATGCACAAATTTGATAACAGATTTATCAAGATTTGTTAGAAATTTACCACTTTGACTGCAGACTCAAAGTAGATAGTAACTAAAAGTTAATATTTAAAAAAACGTTTTAGTAAAAACAATTTCATTATAAATATATATTTTCTTTTCTTTTGCAAAGGTCAAATACAAAATTGAATGGGCGTTGAGTGATTTCACACCAAAAAGTCAAAAAGAGGCATCACTTCAATTAAAGATGCAGACGATCACAAAGTTTGAGTGTAATTCTGACAGCTGCAAGTAAGCCTCTCTTGTGGATTGGTTTTTAAGAGACTGCTTGAAAGTGAAACATACAAATAAGTAATAAAGTTTCCCTTTCAGACCTGGCAATCATCATCTGTTTCTGTGTCCCACAGTTAACAAGGGTGCTATCTGGCGAGCACAATGACCAACCGCTTTTACTTTTTCCCTAATGTCAGGTACTTATTAGAGCTGGTTGGACTTTTAGGACATATTCACCAGGATTCTAACCCGGGACACTCGGATTCTGTTTTGCTTCCTCTTAATGACTATTTCCACGTGAGCACCATGCCAAGGCTGAGAAGCATTGTGCATGTTTTGGACTTAGCAATTAGTAAGGTTTTAGTGCTATACTTCTGCTTATGTTAAGCAGTCTAATCACCTTTAGGGGAAAAAAAAACTTACATCTATAATGTATGCTTTCAGTAACAGGTCTCCTTCAGGGAAGAGGTCCACTTTTAGTTTTAAAGGCAAACAAAATTTTGGCCTTTGTGTCCTGTTCAACGAAAGTCCACACTCTGGGGCGATGATCACTGCCATCCCAGTGTCAGTCTGGGGCTACGACTACTACGCTGTGACATTAGAGTAAGTAATGACATAGAATTTCTCTTCATTGTGCTAAATCCCTTGAAAATAGGTTCAGGTATTGATGAGAGAAGTGTTGCATCCACCGTTTATTTTACAGCCCATGAACAAATTAGCTTCTTTCTTAAGTCTAAGACAAAAGACTTTGTTCTAAACTTGTTTGCAGCTTACTTTAACTTTTCGCTGTGAACTTTTTGTGTCACATCTCCTCTATCTTAAAGTAAAGCTTTCATAAAGATAGTGCTATCCTTGTTAGAAACAAATATAAAATATATTAGCCTTCATCCCTGCCTTGGCACTCTTGTTGTACAAATTAAGTCCGCCAAAGTTAGTATTTACCTGTTTTGTTGGTTTAACTTCTAGTGGAAAGGTTTAGATTGTATATAAATGCCAGAGTGGTTTGCTTGAGATAAAAAATGAAATAGTTATAATTAATTAAGTTGTACATATAAGAAATTAAATCAGAAGGACCACTACAGAAACAAGGCTTTACATCAAATTTTCAGGAAGGGTGCTGGGTTTCATTTGACTAAGCATAGTCAGATGTGACCTTATGTCACATTTAGCAGACAAAGTCACTGTCCACCAAGGCCTTTTAAAGTTCCAATATTTTGACCTATTTAAAACTTGCCATAAAAAATCACCCCTGGGCATGTATTCATCCTTCATGCACGATAAGTACAATGCACAGCACAGGTGTTGAACAATAAGTAGTGTCTTGATACTGTCAACATTGGCTTACAGTTGAACATTGTGGGTAGTCTAGCCATCATGTGCCTTTTATAAAGCACAGGTATCTTTGAATGAGGTGTTTAAAAGCCTTAAATGCTTCCTATAGAATACACAGCACAGGTGTTGAACAATAAGTAGTGTCTTGATACTGTCCACACTGGCCTACTGTTGAACATAGTGGGTAGTCATTGTGGAGGCACACTGGCTGAGCGGTAAAGCAGCTTGGCTTCCGAACGGGAGGTCCTGGGTTGGTTCTTGTGCTGGCCACATGACACGCTCGTTAACTGCAGGTCACAGAAACAGATGACCTTTACATAATCTACCCTATAGATCGCTATTTTTTGGAAGTTGAGGGTTAGTCCCGGCTAGACCAAAATAAATCAGCACAAAAAATGTGTTGAAAGCAAGATGGAGTTGGTGTCTTGTGATCTTTATAAAAACCAATGTTCTTTCCCTCACATTAAGGCCTACCTATTTAAACTTTTCTGGAGGGTGTTCATCAAAAATAATTTTAGCTCTTTCCCTTGCAAAGTCTTGTAGTGAAAAGTTTGGGTTCCAACAGAAGCTATCGGTATATATAATTCTCTTCGTGGCCCAACCATGCAGGACACCACAATGAAAAAAATCATGGACAGATAACTATTTTATTTCTGCAGTCGGACTAGAGTTACCCCATGTTAACTTTCACGGTAACAGAGAGCAAAGCTCAGAAAAAAAGGAGGGAAGGGGGCGTATGCTACACAGCGGGTCGGCTCGTAATTTATATTTGTTCAGTTAATTTACCTGAAATTAACATCTGATGGTAGCATTACCAACACTTAACATTATAAAAAGTTTTAAAGTTCCCCTTTCAGACCTTGGGATCTATAGGTTAGATGATATACAGGTCATTTGCTACTTTGGCCAAGGGTTATTAAGCAGGGTGTCGTGTAGCCAGCACAACAACCATCTGCCTTTGCCTTTCGCCAACTAATGTCAGTAAAGCACCCATTAGAGTTGGGTGGACTCAAGGGCGCCCTAAAAATCCTGAAATTCAAAATCCCAGTTTTCACCGAGATTTGAACCCAGGATCCCAGGTTCAGAAGCTAAGCTCTTCATCATTATCATCATCAAACTCCATTTGAGTAAGGGCTTGAGAGGCTCAAATCCTCTCTTGCAAAAGCCCTGGACAGAAACCCTGCTGTCTTGCGCAGTGCATAAATGTCGCTATACAGGTCGAGAATTTTTGGTTTCCCAGACCTGTCAAGACCGAGATCAGCAAGTCTGGGGCAGTCAAACAGAATATGAGGCACGGTTTCCTCTTCCTTCAGCGGGGGCACCGTGAATCGAACTTTGGCCATAGCTGTGAGAAATATGAGCCAACAGCACAATGGCCTGTCCTGCACTGTGCTATAATAACTTGCTCAGGCCTGGACAGCCTCCACCACTGGGAAGTGCTTTCAGGGCGCCTCATGCGCTCCCAGACTCAACTGGCTTTTTGGGACTTGTCCCAGCACTCAAACCATTTTTCCATTTCTGTTTTTTTGAATTATAGCCAGAGCTCTTAACCACTCAGCCACTGTGCCCCTTCACTTTATATTAACTTATTTACAATTCTTTTTTAGCCAGAATCCTTCCATTCAAGTTATAACACAGGTATCCAATATTGTCATTATACATTTAAAAACAGACTATCCTCATAGCCTGCACATAACATATATGGGGAAAAAATATAAAAATGGTGATCAACTAAAGATTGATTTAAACGAGTAAGTATTATTCATTCTTTTTAAAATTTCTTTCCTTATCTCTTTCCCTCTATCTTATTCTCTTTCTTCCTCTCTCTCTCTCTTCTTATCTTATTAAATACAGACATTACTTCAAAAAAGAATATGATTACGTCCTAGGCGTCTTTTTAGGAAAATCTAGTCATGCATGTTAACCAATAACTTAAATTCTGCCAAGTTATAGGTTTTCCTGGCTGACTCAGGCAACCCATTCCATGCTCTAATAGCACTAGGGAAGAAGGAGCATTTGTACTTTTGCATCTAGATCAAGGAATGTGCTTTTACCTCTGTGTTTTTCTGAGTATTTTTATTAGGTTTCGTTTTTGGATTTGAAGATTATGGTTCAGTGTTTTATGTATAATTGCTACTTTTAAGTCTTCTCTCCTAAAGGCTATCTAAATTTAGTGATTTTACTATTGGTGTGACCTACATAAGGCATATCTTCTTTAAGTTTGTACATTTACGATATAAAACAAAATTAACTAATTGATTACTAATTGGTTAACTGTTTACTGATTCATGTGTTGTCATTGACAAAGAATAATTAAGCAAAGTTTTAATTGATCTGACAATGAGGAGTGAAAGAAATTATGTGTAAAAAATTCTACTTAAAAAGTGTTGAGTTTTGTAAAAAAAAATTTGGTTTCAAAATTAATAGAAATAAGTGGTTTAATTATTAATTTTTCTTTATGAGATAACATTGTATTAATATTGTTGGACTAAATTTAAAAAGAAATCACAAACCTTAAAGTTTTTTTTTTGGTTCTTCACCTCAAGAAATGAATCCTTTGATTTCTCCGAGTGCCATGATCACAACTATTATGGAAGCATGTCTGGTAAGAGGTTCATTTCTTTATTTTATATGCATTTCTTGAGATCAGTAAATTAGAATTGTAAGACAACAGGGCAGTACAATTAAGTTATGTTTAAATGTGTAAAAAAAAGCAAATAATAAGGCTTGTCTCTGAGTCAAAAGATTAATGAAGAATGCAGTATTTCCCATGGGTACGCAGCCTCACCTGTGACCTCAACCTGTGGTCTCAACTGTGTATCTCATGGCCTTTGTGATTTGACCTCCAGCTGTCTATTTCTGAGGCTGCATTCAACCAGTTGCTCTCTTCTATGTCAGCCAAGGCAAGTTGATGCCTCAGCTGTTCTTTAAAGCGTTTCCGTGTGGCACCTCTGTTACGTCGACCAAAGAAGCCTTATTTGGCATACGCTCATTTCCTTTACGGGATACATGCCCTGCCCAGCTTATCTGTTGGACCATAAGGAATTCTTCTTCAGGTGAGAGTTTGGCGGAATAAATCTCTCCACCTACCAACAAAAAATCAATGTCTACCAAGCGGTGGTTCTCTCAACCCTTCAATATGGGTCTGAGACATGGGTATTATACAGAAAGCAACTAAGACTTCTTGAGCGCTTTCACCAAAGATGCTTGCTCTCCATCATGGACTTACGGTGGCAAGACCACACTACAAACAGCGATGTTCTAGCGAATGCCGGTATGGAAAAAGCAAACAATTAATGCATATATACAGGTCAAATTGAAGTGAATTAAATGTTTTGAGGACAAATGTTTTTATGCATAAAGATCTCCACCAGTTTGTATCATGATTCTTGACCACCCAATATCTTGATTGAGGTAGAATAAGTATGACTATTGCATTTTTCTATACTGTTTTGAGATAATATATATTTAGATTTGAAAGCTAAATCAATTTCAGTCTTTCTGGATTTGAGAGATGCCTGTCCATCTGTTATAATTGAATGAAATGTACCTAGTTGGTGAAAGTGGTTGCTCCTCCATTATTTCACAGAAGTGGACTCATGTTCTGTGGGTGTTGCGAGCCTTTCTTAATAATTTTATTAGCTTCAACTAAAATATTCACACCAAATTTATGAATGCAGAGGTCAAGTGATTAAGATGACCACCAGCAATTTTAAGGTCTTAATTCCATGTCCTGGTGGAAATAGCAGGATTTATTTGAGGATTGAAATTTACCCTGCACTTATGGAAATCCATCTTGCCTTGCCAAAAGAAATGAGAAACATATAATGGTAACATGATACCCTTGGAGGCCCAGTGGCTGAGCGGTAAGGTGCATAGCATCTTAACTGGGATCCCGGGCTTGAATACTGGTGAAGACTGGGATTTTTAATTTTGGGATCTTTGGTCGCCTCTGATGTCCTTTACATCATCTGCCCTATAGATCACAAGGTCTGAAAGGGGAGCTTTATGATCTCCTTGTAGCAGTTAAAAGAGAAACTGGTAACTTAATACATCTTGAAAACATCCTTACGTCATGATAGAAGCTACACTCTTTTTTTAAAACTTATCCTGTTTAATATAGTAACTTCTAAAATGTGTTTGGGTTGATTAACATTCATTTAGAATAATTGGGTGGTAAAATAAAGCAGCGTCTTTAAGTCTGAAATTGAAGTGTTCAATAGCTACAGAGACCCAGCAGTTACCTATATATTTTGCTACATCTGAAGCCAAAAAGTGAGCTTAAGGTTATTATATTTATATTTGAGCATTGTCTTTGATTCCAAAGATAAACTATAAGTGCAGTATTTCTCAAAGCGAATACAGTTGAGAACAAATACACATACACAAAAAGCCAACATATTATTGGATGAGCGTTGTTTTTTTTTCTTAAAGGCACCTACATCCGTGGAGAGGAACCTATTGGTATTATCTCTGGCAGCTGTCGCTCTGGTGTTGAGTTTATCTACTGTTATGAGGAGAAAATTGGTGATGTGAAATCCTCTGATATTTTGACTGGTACATTGTTTTTCTTTTTCAAATTACTTCAAACTAAAGTAAAAAATCGAGAACATGCGCCAAATAAAGATAATAGAATGGGCTTTTTGCCCCTCACTTTTATAGTCAAGGCTATATCAAGATAATAATGTCCACGCTTTGACATTAGCCAAGAAATTTTATCTATGGATACCTTTGCTTTCCCCTAATTTTTCACTTTCTAGTATCTGCCTCGAGATAAATATAGGAAATAAAAGGGAAGATAAGTAGGATCTAGGCAGTTATTTGAAAGTGAATTTATCTTAACTATCATCTTTATTAAATGACAAGTATTTTAAAAAAAATTAGAATAAGAGACTTGTATATAAGGGGCTTGAGTTACAATCCTGAATGAGCTCTGATCATAAAAAATAAAAAGTTGAGAAATATCACGCATTTGGTGAACTCCTAAATGCTGCATGGAAACCTCCCAGATACCCCATCCCCCACTGGTCCACAAAAGAGTAGTCATACAATGCTAGTCATGCTAGTATCATTTCGCAGTATTGAAGAGTTCCACCTTTTCATCTGTTGTACTAAAAAAAGTAAAGTTCCCCTTTCAGACCTTGCGATCTATAGGGAAGATGATGTTCACGGTTAACGAGCCGGTAGTCATGTGGTGAGCACAATGACCAACCACCTTTACATTCCCCAACATAAGTAAGGTACACATTAGAATTGGGTGGACTCATTCCCAGTCTTCACAGAGATTTGAACCCAAGACCCCAGGTTTGGAAGCCAAGCGCTTAACCACTCAGCCATACACCCCCTCTTCTGTTGCACTAAGGGCTTGTAAAAACATGACATGAACAACTAGAATAGCACTATAGTACAATACTTAATCTGAGAAGATGAACAAAGTATGTATTAGCATTAGCATTATAGGAGGCCACAGCTGCAACAGAGACATTATCTTGTCCGTAGACTTGTGTTTCACTGTTTGGACATGTTTTGCTCAAGTTTTGTTGCTCACCTTGTCTGTGGGGCTCACAGTAGCATCAACGACTAAATGCGCTCATTATACAAACGTCAAATAGACGTCCCACAACCCTAGATGTGTGAATCCTTGTCACACTGAAGTGAGAACATATTGATACATATGTCGCTTTGTCAAGGCACAGTATGATGGTCTTAATTTCACAGTATTGAGGAGTATCTCCATTTAATCTAGTATACTATGGGCTTCTAGCATGTCAAATTATTTATCAGTGTATTCAGCTTTAATATAACTTGGATTAACTTTCTCTCGTAATTATTTACCACATTCTGGTCAGTTAGGAGAGAAAGAGTTAAGTTAATGTTAATACATCTTGTAACTGCATAAAGATTTCCAAACTAAATATGAAAAAAAAATGATGAGTTGTATTTACATTGTACTGGAACGCTAAACAATTGTCTTCAGAATTCTCTGTTGTTTTATCATGATTTAAGTGTTGTATATTACACATGGGACCCTCTATAGAAAAGATATGTGGGAAACTCTATGCATTTTTTTTTTTAAAGTGTGAAAAAATTATTATATGTTTATATCCATACTCAAGGAGGGTTCTGGCCTGCTTCAACACATCCCTCCATTCAGATCTCTTCTGGGCCTTTTGTCTCTACGTCCTAACCTCAAGCTGTTGCAGATCTGCCTCCACATCATCAATCCATCACATTCGGGGTCGGCCTTTGGGTCGCCTGCCTTTTGGTTTTTGCCTGTATACAATTTTTGCTCCTCTATTATCTGACATTCTTTCAAGGTGACCTGCCCAACGTAGTCTGTTCTTTTTTTATTTCAGTCACTATCGGTGGGTATTCATACAATTGATATATCTCATGGTCAGTGCGTGTCCTCCAACCTGTTTCATATTGTATAGCACCATAGATTTTCCTAGGAATTTTTTGTTCCCAAGTATTTAGTATATTTTTGGTTTTCTTAGTCAGTGTCCAGGTCTCATTTGCATACATTGCTGGTCTAATTATGGTTGTGTATAATATTTTCTTGGTTTTCCTTGATATTGTTTTGCTCTTAATAAATGGTGGGTGCTATAAAATGCTCTGTTGCCTCCTGCTATTCTTTCCTTTGTTTCTGTTTGTAGGTCATTTTTTAAAATCAATTGTACTTTCTAGATATTTGAACGTTTGGGCATTTTCAAATTTGTTGTCTTTGATTTTAATTTATTGTCCCTCTGTTTCATTGTCTCTTGTGATTGCGATGTACTTGGTTTTACTGTCATTGACCTCAAGTCCTGCTGGTCAAGATACTTCTTCTAGTTGTGTATGTTTTATAAAATACATATCTTATAAATACTTCTGTAGTCTGTACCCCAGAGTTTCCATTTGTGGGAGTCCTCCAGAGCAACTGATGTTAAGTGATTGTCCTTGTCCTATCATGTTTATAATTTGTAATGTAACTGAAGTAATTTTTTTTAAAAAATTCCTGCAGAGATGCTTTTGCCCATTCATTCTCTGGGCAGGGAGTTTGTATTGTTTGCAATGCCATCCAGGGGGACAACCAACATGTTTATGGTGACTGCAAGATACGATGACACAAAATTGACAATCTACTCTGAGAATACTGGCAAGGATGAGTACAGAAAAGAAAGCATTCCTAAGGCTAAGAGTACACTCAGGGTAAGAGTCTCAAGTAGTACAGAGACTAGGTGGCCAACTGCATTTAGATAACAAGCAAAAGAAAAAAAAAAAATACTTTAAAAAAAAAAACAAAGTTTATCTAAGGAAAAAAAACAGATAATTACTGTCATTTATCTGAAGATGGCAGGGTTTAGCTCCCCTCTTCTATATAAAACAAAATTTTGATTGATTTGTGTATTGTTCTTGATTACAAATAATTATGCAAAATTTCAACTTGATCTGAGAATTGAAAGTGGGAGAAAAAAGTAACAAAATGTAATTTGGAGATTTAATCCATATATACATCTACATCTCTCATAAAGTAGCATTTATTCCCCTTTTTTCAATATCAAACTATCAAAATAATTAATCACCAATATTTAATTAACTAATTGGTTAATTTTGTTGATTGATTCATATCTTGTCAGGTACAATGAGTAATTGTGCAAAGTTTTAACTTGATCTGAGAATGGGAAGTGGGAAAAAAAACATGTTCAAACTTTTTACCAGACAAACAGACAGACAGACAGAGTGAGTTGATAGAAGCTTTGTAATATAAAGCAAGGAGAGAGTCATAATTTTGCATGTTTCTTATATATAAGTTTTGGACATTCCTTCATAAGTGAAGATATTGCTAGCCTTAAACTAAGATTGCAGTAGTCATAGATGATGATAAGCAGGTTTTGAATTCAGGTCCAATGTGATGACAGTCCAAAGTACACACCGCATGACCAAGTAGTCATCAGAATCATGCCATTTAATTAATAGGAAGTTTAAGCTGCTGGTTGACTTAGTCTTTTCTGTTTCAATAAAACAATGTTTAGCCAACCCTGGCTATTGGTCAGCTGATCTTTGTAGTCTCTACACTAAAACTAATGCTTCCTCAATTTGTTTTACTAGTTTAACTTGTATTGGGAGTTCCTTCAGATTAAAAGATTACCACTTCCTAGCTGAAACATCCCACAGGACAGTGGAGGATGGCTGTGGGCAGCTTTTGAACCCTGGACCATCAAGACTACAGTCCATAGTGTATACCACATGACCAGGCAGCCATCATGTCCTAAACATTACGTTCTAGCTTATTTGTAAATAAGCATATCCCTAATAATAGTAGCCTTGAACACTTACAATAGCAATCAATCAATGTTTAGATGCAGTCTCAATTACACTGAAGGTGTAGCAAAACAATGAGTCTAACTGAAAAGTGAAAGTTAGATGCAGTCTCAAGTAGCCAGCAATGACAAACTGAAAAGTAATATTTAGATGCAGTCTCAAGTATAGTGAAAGTTTGAGTGTAATGAACTTTGATACTATATTGCTAAACTTATTTTCCTACTTTGCAAGAATTTATGTCTAAGGATACAGTCACCACTGACAAGACCATTTTTTTTTCAAATATTGTATCTTATTACATTAAAACAGTCAAGCAGTATTTTTGGCTTAGTGTGTTTCCTAGCTGCACTATTGTAAATCACACAGGACTTGTATATAAAATGATAGTTGCATTTGAAATCTCATCTCATCTCTGCCTGTGGTCCTGTCTGAGGCATAGGCCACCAACCAGCTTTCTCTAGATGTTTTGGTTCTGGGCGAGCGTCTCCAACTGTCCCCTTGTCTTACCCATCTGCTAGGCATCTGCTTTCAAATCACCTGGGACATCCCCTCTTCCTCTTTCCTTGGGGGTTCCAGGTTAGGGCTTGCCTTGTTATGTTGAATGCAGGCTTGCGAAGGGTGCGACCTATCTATCTTCATTGTCTGAAGGATATATCTGGACATTCCATGTACTGATGGTGATGGTGGTCCTGTAAGAGAGGATGGTCTTTGGCCTGTCGACTTCCAGATGACTGGCTTTCACCTACATGCATCATAAACCTTCCAGCTGGAGGTCCATCCAAAGTCCGTGACTTCTCTTGATTTGTTGTTTAATGTTTCTGTAGCTAGTAAGTTTTCTATAGGGTAGGGTAGCTAGCTCTATGCCCAACCTTCCTCCTTTCTTATCCTGGCTTGGGACTGTCTTATGGCAGAGTTAACATGTGAAATGGTCAATTTTAACATTATCAGATACATCTCTGCATATTATTTTTTTTTCTCCAATTTGTGCTATTATTTTTAGTTACATTTCACATTTTGTGCTAAAAACCCCTAAACATTTAAGAAATAGTACTTGAACTAAAGAACTGTTGTCCATTTTAGATCAATGTCACCCCTTTTTTTTTGTTTACAGTTGAATTTATTGCGGCTGGCCAGTTACAGTTTAATCACAGATAAAGCTGTACAAGTGATTGCTGTCCAGCGGTCACCATGTTTTAATACATCGTCATTTGTAAAGTACACGTGGGAGGATCTTGGAGACCCCAGTTTGAGTGTGGTGGTGCCCAATGAGCTTTTCTACTATGTGTATATGTGGGGGTAAGTAGAGAATCTCAAATTTAGAAATTAGAACATGGACGGAGGCCATCTGCAGTACACATTAGCATTTCCCAACAAATGGACAGAGGCAATCTGCAGAACACATTAGCATTTCCAGACAAATGGACAGAGGCCATCTGCAGTACACATTAGCATTTCCCGACAAATGGTCAGAGGCCATCTGCAGTACACATTAGCCTTTCCCGACAAATGTCAGAGGTCATCTGCAGTACACATTAGCCTTTCCCGACAAATGTCAGAGGTCATCTGCAGTACACATTAGCCTTTCCCGACAAATGTCAGAGGTCATCTGCAGTACACTCATTTCCTAATACATGAAAAAAAGGCATCTGACTTACTTGATTTGTGTTGTTTTTTTTTATTCCTGTTTCTCAATATGGTAACCCTTGCTTGGAATTTTTCACTGCTTCTGCAAGCATCTTGCAGCATAAGATATTACATTTATTGTGTTCTTTAATGAAATGTACAATTACACTTGATATATTTCCATCTCACCTTTTTTTTCAGCACTCCAAAATTTGGCATCGGAGTTCAGTTCTTTGTCGCCATAATCATCAGAGTTCAGCACAAGAAGAAAATTTTTCTCAACAATCGAAACGTTCCATTAACAGAGTAGGTCTAAGTGTGACACACATAAGTTCAATGTTAGGGTCACAGATTTTATTCCTGATATTCTCTTCACATTCTTGGTGTTGCAGTATTCCTTGTTTATAGAGATTGCGAATCCTCCTCCTTTTGACTTCCCACTATTAATTGCTCTGTCTGCTCTATAAACGTGAAATTTATTGAGATCTACAGAAGAGTCGGGTATCGCCGTGAAGTGGGCGACTACTGTCAATCAAAACAAGAACAGAGAGATACAAAAACTCGTTCGTACATCACTCGGTCAGACTATATCAACGCCACTCGTAGATCAGGACACATGAATAATAAATAGGACCAAGATGCCTGCGTGTAGTCGCTGAATAAACTTTCTATGTTGTGTCTGTTGTATTTATGTGTATGTTTCTGTTGTGTTATCTTTATATGAGAAAAGAATCCTTATAATCACAACAAATTTCCATAAGGATCAATAAAGCAGTCTTAGTCTTAGGATAAAATAGTATGCATATGTGTGTGTGTGTGTGTAGCAATGGTTGCCAAGGCGTTTATCGTTTTATAAAATTTTCCTATTTACCCTACTGAAATATGATGAAAGTCTATTGTTGGGCCATTCACAGGCCAATGTAATTATAGACTTAGGACAGCAAACGTATATGACCTCATCGGTGTCTTGATTATATATCTTAATTATTTTGACATTTATTCATAAATTTTAACTTATAACCATAAAATAAAGAGCGAAACAATGTCTTGAAACAAATATAAAATTTCCTGACTACATACAAAAAAGTATTTAAAGTTTAATCATAACAGGGTAATGAAACACAAATGAGCATAATGAATAATTCCATCGGAACGTGGAAAATAATTACGGAGAGAAAGAGTTAATATTGACTTTGTCATTTGCGAGACTGTAATGTTTAGTTGTGTTTATGTCATTGTAAAAAAGAAAAAGTAAAGTTTCCCTTTCAGACTTTGTGGTCTATAGGGCAGATGATGTTAAGGTCATCTGTTTCTGTGGCAGACGGTTAACAAGGGTGTCATGTGGCCAGCACAACGACCAACCGCTTTGACTTTTCCCCAACTAATATCAGGTACCCATAAGAGCTGGGTGGACTCAGAGGAGCCTAAAGATCCCGGAATTAAAAATCCCAGTCTTCACCAGGATTCGAACCCAGGACCTCCGGTTTTGAAGCCAAGCGCTTTACGGTTCAGCCACCGCTCCTCCGTTTATGTCATTGTGCACTATCTAAATAGATATTATGATGCATTTTTTGATTGAATGTCGATAGTTCTTAATCTTGTCTTGAGCTCCGTGCCATTCTATCATCGTAATTTTGATTGATTCTAATTTGAAAGTATACCCATGTCGCCGAAGTTTTGTTTGTGTTGTTGTATTTTTAAAGCACTGGTATGTATTCTCAACAGCTTAAAATGGGACTCAGTGGGAAGGCAGCACCGGTGGGACATTGGTGAACTTACAGTCCACGATGGCTACAACCAGCTGAATGTGGAAAAGAACTACTACTTTGGCTGCTATGTCTATGCTCTTGGAAATGACTATGCCTACATGAGGCCAGGGGGTGCCATAGTGGCGCCATTATATGATGTAACATAACTTTTTTTATATATTGAGATCATATTATGATTTATGTAAGCTTTCTACCTTACCCACGTTCCATTTTTTCTTTGATAACAAAGGATCCATGAATGTTCCCAGGTATTGATCAATATTTTTTACCTCGGATGATTCTATAACATGTGTTGACTCTTAATTCCATATGTATCCAAATGAAGAATATTTAAGAATATTTAAAAATTCAGGGCTTTCAAAAATCTATTTTGATATAAAGGTTGCCAGACATTTGCAGTTGGTTGTAAAGTTCTTGTGTTGGCCTTTTGTAAAACACCCATATGAACATGTCAGACAGAAATATAAGAGATCGTCATTGCACTAATACATGCCCATCTAAACAATCTTGTTAATAATAGAAAGAAATCAGATTCAATTTCTTATTTAGTTTTTGCCATACCTTTTTGCACAGATTGCTCAGCAAAAATAGTTTATTCTTAGCATTAACTCTTTCTCTCCTAACTGACGATACCATCATAGATTCCACCAGAATGTGGTAAATAATTATGGAGAGAAAGTTAATTCCGGCATTAGAATATTTATTTTGGAGACAACAGATCAGTTTACATCTGATGTGGAAAAATATGCAGGCTGCAACTGGGTTTGCATAGTTATGTGAAACACTGCACTCATCCTTAATCTTTTGAATGGAAGGTGTATTCATTATATATGTTTTTAGTTAATATTTACTTAATCTTATGCATATAGTGTCAAACGCTGATTACAGACCCTTTCTTATAAACTTTCATATGTTATTTAATATCTTAAAATGTTATATTGTATAGCCAGATTGTATAAGAACAATGACATCTATGAAGATTAATGACCTACTTGATAATGATTGTGATGGGAAAGTCGATGAGGAGAAAGAAGACGGCAAAGGTTCGTACGCGTTTGTTAAATAATAATTCAAAAGCACAAATTAGGAAAGTTAACTAGTGTTCAGATGATGTTGTATTATATCTTTGACCTAGAGGACTCTTTTTGTTTGTGGATATATTAAATTAAAACTTATTGTAATGGGTGAAATTTTGAACAGTAAAAGAAATGTAAAAATAAATTATAATAATGAAAAAAAATTATTTACATATTGAAAAAAAAAAAAAAAGGATGAAACAAAAGAACAGGAAGAAATTGAACACTGAACTATTTAGACAATGAGAGTTTTCTAGAGAGAAACCAAAATGTTAATTACAACTTTGAAAGCCAAAAGAAAAATGTTCTTTTGTTCATTAGTGGAGTTTCTAGGTCTTAGGTTCATGTGAATCAACAAGGCTCGTTTCTTGGGCATAAACAAGGTTAAAATAACAATGATTGAACACAGTGCAGTACAAAAAAATAAAACATAATCAGAGCAAACCAATTGTACCATAGCACACAAGTGGCAAGTTAATGGTCTAATGGTTTCTTTGTTTGCCACTGTGCTCAAATCTTTGTGCCCTTTTTATTTCCAATGTCATGTAAGTTTATTTTCTATCTACTTATGTATGAGCAGCTGCTACTGTTCAATGTGCTGTTATCTTCTCTGTAGAGCGGCCAAAACAGGGCAATGTTGTCTCACTGATAATAAAGATTATAATTTTCTGGCATTTTTTAGCCACTGTGTGAATCATAGAATAATATTTACTTAGACTTTGCTCTTCCTGTGCTGTTGGGCACATTGGGCAGCAAGCTGTCTTCATAGAGATCTGTCACTGGCAATGTCTGCATACAACTATCATAAAACAAACTTTGCTGCCAAGCTCAGAAGTTGAGAAAAAAATATCATCATCATCAAACTCCATTTGAGTGAGGGCTTGAGAGGCTCAAATCCTCTCCTGCAAAAGCCCTGGACAGAAAACCTGCTGTCTTGTGAAGTGCATAAATGTCACCATACAGGTCGAGAACCAGAATTTTTGTTTTCCCAGACCTGTCGAGACTGAGATCAGCGGGGGCACCGTGAATCAAATTTGGCCATAGCCGTGAGAAATATGAGCCAACAGGAGAATGGCCTGTCCTGCACTGTGCTATAATAGCTTGATCAGGCCTGGACAGCCTCCACCACGGGGAAGTGCGGTCAGGGCGCCTCATGCACTCCCAGACTCCACAGGCTTTTTGGGACTTGTCCCAGCACTCAAACCACTTTTCCATTTCTATTTTTTGAATTATAGCCAGAGCATGATGAAAACTTACAGCCTGTTCAGTGGGTGGAAATTGCCCACCCTGGTGGGCCAAGGAGTCTGCAATAGTGTTGCCAGTCACACCTTTGTGACTCGGTACCCACTGCATTATTACAGGGGTTCCATAGCGTTGTTTTATGTTGTGTGAAGCCAAGATGACAGTGTCGATATTGTGAGGCCATGGTATGGGGCTTTGCAAAGCCTGTAGTACAGATTTTGAGTCAGTGAACACAACAGTCTGTTTTGCCCCCAAATGTCCCTCGCCGAGTTGAGAGTCAATGACTTTTAAGGCTTCACAGACTGTCATGGTCTCTGCATTGAAACTGAAAAAAATATAGGAAGTAAGTAAAAATTTTCTTTGTATTTTTTGTTTTCAGACAATGATCAGGACAATGACATCGATGAAGATCTAGGAATGGTTGAAGGTAAAACATATGCCAGCTATCCTTCTAGCTGTTTGTAATATTTATTTTATTATTATTTTAATAGGCTATGATTAGGGTAGGATGAAACTATTGTTCTGTCCATGAAGTACATTTATTGTTTTAATATTTCTGTATAAGAGAAGTGCTTTCTCTTTTCATATAACAACAAATAAAGGTTTATAAAACCAACAATTAATTTAATTTAATTGGGTCAAATCAGCGTTGGTATCGGCAGTTAGGAGAGAAAGAGTTAAAAGACATTTGTTTTGGAGTGTATATGTGTGTGTATATGTGTGTGTGTTGGTGTATTGACTGATGTAATACATGTCGTGAGGCATGGTGGCTGAATGGAAAAGGGTTTGGCTTTTGAACCAGAGGTCCCAGGTTCAAATCCTGGTGAAGACTGGGGTTTTTAATTTCAGGATTTTTGGGGGCCACTGAATCCACCCAGTTCTAATGGGTAAAGTTAAGGCCTTTGGTGGGCCTCAGAAACAGATGACTTTTACATCATAAGGTCTGAAAGGGGGAACTCAATTTATTTTTTTTTTTAATACAGACTGAGGATAATTTTTTGAAGGATGAATAGCATGTATATATTGGAAGGGAAGGGCTGATGGAAAAAGAGCCAGGTGTGAATACTGAATGGTGATAAGTAGATATGAATGAGAGATAAACATTCTGTGACTCATTTTGAATGTTTTTACACAGATATGGAAAGTCTTTAGTTATTTGCCAATAAGAATTTACTTTATTCTGTTCATATAAGTAGACTTCAAGCTTTTTTTTTAAATTGTTTTTCTGTAGAGCATCCAATTTCTTTTATGGACCCATGGTGGGTATCTGAGAAGGTTTCCTTGTTGCCTTTAGTTCTTCGGCAAATGCTATTCTGCTTGAGTCAGGATTGGAACTTGAGCCCCCTTGAATGGAAGCAAAGTGGTTTATACCCACTCAGCCACACATTCGAAGTTACATTTTTAGAAATTTTTTTGTGTGTTGCTCTAACACATAAAGGGGCGTGATAGCTAAGTGGTAACGTGCTTGGCTTCCCTACATTGGGGTCCCAGGTTCAAATCTCGGTGAGGACTGGAATTTTTAATTTTGTGATTTTTAGGATACCTCTGAATCTAACTAACTCTAATGGGTAACTGACATAAGTTGTGAAAAAAAAAAGCAGTTGGTCATGTGCTGGCCACATATCACCTTTATGGGCCATAGAATCAGATGACTTTTACATCACCTGCCTTATAGATCGCAAGTTCTGAAAGGGAAACTTTTGTACTTCCTAATACATAAGCTTACAAGGTGCATTTGGATTAGCAATCTGGGACATCTCAAACTTGTATAGAATTTCAGCATGGGACAGATACAGATGTACCAAAGAACTAAGAATTGCACAAAGTATTGAAACATGTTTGTTTAATATTCTGTCTCATGCATCTTAAAAAATATACTTTTTTTTAATTGTTTCCAGATGAAGATGTGGAGAAGTACAGAAATTCTCGGACAACAACCGTCTTACCAGGAACAGGTATTTTATGACCTTCTAGGCCTGGGTTCTCAACCTGTGGGTCGCAACCCCCTTGCCGGTCGATTGACAATTTGTCAAGGGTCGCATAAGACCATTGAAAATATGGATTATTATTGTCTATTCTTCTATTGCTGTATGTGTGAGCATGGGGAGGTCGCGCAGAGTGGGGTGTTGTCGCCGAACTTAAAAGGTTGAGAACTGCTGTTCTAGGCTCTTTTAAAGCAGTGGGAATCCCCCCTCCCTGGTATACTTTTCCCCCATCAATCACAGCTCTCAAAAATCATTTCTTTTCTGGTCTATATCAGTCATATTAATTTAGCCTGTGCCTCCTTTTTTTTTTAACCAAAAAGCTTCACATTTAGTTATTTGGAAATTAAAATTTCTTTTTTAAAAGGGTCTCTGAGATTTATTATGTTTTATCAGCTGAACATACCCATAGTATTGATTGCATTATGGTGAGCCTTCTACGTAAACCTCTTAAAAGCTTTCATACCTAAGAACTTTGGTTTGGTTTCTACATATCTTCTTATAATAGTTTCAGCTTTGTTATTTTTATATCTCATGAATATGGGAAAAGCTTATTGGCATATTTTTTTTATGTAGGTGGTTTGCCAGTCTGTTCTCTGTACGGTCATTGCCATTTTACTACCACTTCTCTCTACGGGCAGAGCATTTTACCAGTCAGTTCCCTCTCTATGGACATAGTCATTCCCAGTTAGCTCTCTATTTCTATGGGAATACCATATTTAATTGTCAGAAAGGGAGATTAGTTCTAGTAAATTGTGTGAATCTCTTTATTTTATAGCTTTACAAAGTAAAACAAGTTATAAATTAAAAGTAAGTAACTCTATCAGACCTTGTGATCTATGAGTCTGATAAGGTTGTCTGTTTCTTTGGTCAATGGTTAACCAGGGTGGCCAGCATAATGTCCAACCATCTCTATTTTCCCCAACTAATGCCACATATCCATTAAAGTTAAATGGACTCGAGGGGTGTCCGAAAGATTCAAGATTTCATTCTACACCCAGATTTAAACCTCAAGTACCACTCAGTTTGAAAGCCAAGTGCTTTTTTTCTCAGCTATCATGATCCTAAGTTATAAGTAGGTCAAAGCTAATTTAAGGTAAAATAGAATGTTCATAAAATATTTCAGTTACCATTGTATAAATTGTATTTCTACAGGGTGTCCACCTTTCACATGGGGTGCAGGATGCGCTCAAAGCTGTACTAATTGTGTGAAAGATTGTTTAAAATGGAACGGCACCTGCAGTGGCTGTAAAGGAGGCTTTAGCGACGCTGCTCATGGCTGTAATAAAGGTATAGCTATTTTTGAAAATCGCTCTTCTGTCTTTACTTTGTTTCTTAGACCTGGAATGAAAGTATTGACATCTATCTGAACTTGAAAGTTCTGGCCTATCTACACATCCCAAGGTGTCACTGAATATAGAGCTAGCTAAATGTCTGGCTGTTACTTGCGCAGCATAGTGTGAATGTGGAATGATGCCAATGCGTGTTGAAAGAAGAAGAGAGCAGGATCTGAAAATGGAGTAATGTAAAACAAGGTTATTATGTTTTGAATCAAGATTAAAGTCCTCATAATCTACCATAGATGGGTTTCTTAGGTATATGATTATGAGCCTCATCTGCTCGTAACACTGACTAAGTGTCAATTAACATTAGAAATGATTTTAAAAATTGAAGCTCCTAATTAATAGATCATGTTTTAAAGACTTGATTTTCTTTATATTTTGAAAAAATTGGTCTTTTTTTTTAAGTGTTCACAGGAGGCACTTGGCTTCCAAACCTAGGGGTTCAAGTCATGGTGAAAACTAGGATTTTTAATTTCGGGATCCCTTAGGGCACCACTGAGTCCACTCAGCTCTGATGGGTACCTGACATTAGTTGGGCAAAAGTAAAGGCGGTTGCTTGTTGCACTGGCCACATGACACCCTTATTAACCATGAGCTACAGAAACAGAAGACCTTTAGCCTTTACATCATCTGTCTCATCACGAGGTCTGAAAGGGGAAACTTTACTTTGTACTTTATTGCCTGCAATATGAAAACATTCAGAACTTATGAGATCGTCTGTAACCTGTAATTGATAATATTGTTAAATTGTATCTGTTATAGCATTCAATTTGTTTTGAAAATTGTATCTTGACCTTTGTGTCCAGTAAATATACATAACTGCTTTACCATCAGCTCATCCTTATAATTATTTATTTCTGAAGTAAATAATATAATGTACATTATGCACTGACACATACATTGATTTGTGAAACTCAGATGTCCTTCAGTTGCAGAATAATAATTGTATTTAAAAAAAAACAAAAAAAACAAACTAATAATGTTTTAAGACTTGATCTAAATTCAAATTAAAGTTGTACATTACAAAGAAAACGCCTGACGCTATATAGGATAATACTACCTGCAGTATAGGATAATACTAGCTGCTGTAAAGGATAATACTACCTGTAGTATAGGATAATAATACCTGCAGTATAGGATAACACTACCTGCTGTATAGAATAATACAACCTGCTGTATATGATAATATTACCTGCAGTATAGGTTATTACTACATGCAGTATATGATAATACTACCTGCTGTATAGGATGATACTAACTGCTTTATAGGATAATACTACCTGCAGTATAGGATAGTACTGGCTGCTTTATAGGATGATACTAGCTGCTGTATTGGATGGTACTATATGCAGTATAGGGTAATACTACCTGTAGTATAGGGTAATACTACCTGTAGTATAGGGTAATACTTCCTGTAGTATAGGGTAATACTACCCGAATGGCAAAATAAATGACCTTTTACATACTTGAGACCCTTTTTTTATCCTAAGGTAGAATCTCAGCTAATGAAATGATTCCTGTTAATACATGTACAGTCACAACTAAAGCTGTCTGCAGCTGTTTCTGTGTTTTATAAGTAAAATTCTCCTGTTGTCCAAGACTTCTCTTTTTACATTAGTCAATTTTGCGATGTTTTTTCGCAGATTATATATATATATAATGTATGTACAGCTCCTTTTCTCTCAATAGATGCACCCAGGTGAATAAATATACATATATATGTATACAGAGAGAGAGAGAGAGATAATATCAGTTTGAAATGTTGGAGATGCTTCATCTCATTAGATAATAAATTATGTCTGATAAAAAAAAATAGCTTAATTACTCCTTGCCCATCATAACTAGCATTAAAATATTTATTCTTATAAATCACACAGGATCCTTAACAAAATTATCTTCAATCATGAATTGTACCAGTTAAACAGAATTTGTTTTTGTTTCACATTAAATTTTTTTTATATATATAGAAAAAAAGACATGTGCACGTCTGTTACATATTTGAAGATGTTCTTTCACAGAGTGTGAAAAATACAAGTACGGAAAAGATTGCACTGGTGATTGTGCTGCCAAATGTGAAGGAGTTGACTGTTATGAGAGAGTTTATGGAGAATGCCAAGGTGATATTGTATTTTAGTTTCTATTTGTCACTTAACATAACGTACATACACTTTTTCTTGTAGGTCATCTATCACTCATATTTAATGTTAACTAGACATATGTTACCCGCGACCCGCGGGTCTTTATTTGTGCATTACTGTCGGTATAGTCACAATTAAATGAAATAATAATGTAATAAGTAAAGCGAATATGTCAATGTAAAAATAGTGTGAATGAAGCTATCAAATAAAAATAGCTAATAGGCTTAAATCCATTTTTTTTAAATTAAAACATTTGCTTGTAGGCCTACATATTTGATTAAAATTTAAGATGAATAGACTTAATTTTGTATGTTCATGTGTTAAAGTATAAAGTAGATCTTGAGGTAGACATAGATCTAAATCTACACTAATCTAGAGTTAAAAATTGGGTTTTATAGAGTTCATTCTGTGTTGCGCATGCGTGACCTTTTTTCATGAATGAATATAGGCCTATCTCAACATGGCTACGCTACATATTTGAATGTTAAATTGATTAAAATATCAAATGAATGGACAATAATTAGTATGTTTATGTGTTAAAGCACAAAACATACTATCTTTGCGAAAAGAAGTTTTATCATCTTAGAGTTCAATAAGAGTTTTAGACCTAGACCTAGGAATAGACTCAGTAGAGAGATGTGTTAATGTGTAACCATTTGGTAATGTCTAATGAAAGAATGTTTGCCAGGAAATCTGTAGTCACAGATATCAGGAACTAATTTATGTAAAAAATGCTTTAGAAACACAAAATTGAAGGTTAATTTTATTATATAATGAAATCAATGGATCTTCTTTTGTATTTTCATGTGTCAAAGTAAAAAACTATGTGCACAAAGTGTATTTCTTAAAATTAGATCTAGGTCTAAATCCTTTCGATCTTTTCTCATGTCAACATTGTTAACCATGGCCTAGATCCATAAAATACTATAGCTGTAATAGAGTCGGACAACTTTATTTTTTTTTAGGGTCTTAAGTTTGTTTTAGGGCTACAATACATACAATACGGTCTAAGTTAGTACCCAAGGAACATTCCTGCCTAATTTTATCAAGATTTTTCAAGCGGTTTTGATGTCTATAAGTAACATACATACATACATACACCTCACATTCTACTTTATAATATAGATTTTTAAAAATTGAATCCATATTTTGAATTAGTACAAACCTAATGTGATGAAAATTTTAAAATAATGATTTTGTACCCCTTGTCTAATTTATATTCAACAAGAACTATACGGAATGTAAAAGGACAAAACAAAATACTTGACACAGAAGTTTCCCAAATGATTAACCCTGCAAAGCATTCAGCAATCCTAATTCAGTCTCAGTTGTAATAGGTATAACATGTCTGCAGATGGAAGACTCCCACATCTCTAAAAGTCTCTTATTGCTTATAGAAGCTAAGGTAGAAAATCGAGCACACGGTGGAAAGGAAATTGTTTCACAGACACCCCCAAAGGGTCTCTGAAAGGTTTCAACATTGACCCTGCCACCTGTCAGATGAAAGTACATGATAAATCATTGTGGCACTGTGAAAACTGGCGCTGGGAGAGAAAAAAAGTGCCAAAGAAAAAAATCAAAGCAACTAACAGAAGCTAAGCTCGAATGACCTGGTCTCTGTGCAGCCAAACATTCAGGGTCTCATCAACCCCATGAGGAGGCACAAAACTGAAGTGAAAAGCTGTCATCATCTAACCACACCACAATAAATGAACTATATTAACTATATATGTGTATTCTAGTACACACATTTTTAAAAAAAGTTGTATCACTGTCAAAGATCGCATCACAAACCAAGAGATTATAGACAGGGTTACTACAGCGATAGGACCACATGATGACCTGCTGACTATCATAAAAAAAAACGCAAACTTAAAATTTATGGCCATATTACAAGATCTTCAGGTCTTGCAAAGACCTTCCTTCAGGGAACAGTACCAGGAAAAAGAAGAAGAGGCAGACAGAGAAAACAATGGGAGGACAAAAATAAAACAATGAATGGGCCTACCATTGAAAGAGGTTCTAACTAATGCAAAAGACAGAGAGGAATGGAGAAAGACGGTTGACGAGTCTTGCATGGTGCCCCAACTGTCTGATAGACTAAGGGATAGGTAAAGGTAAAAAAAAACACTATCATTCAGTGTGTAGAAGTCACTCGGGGATCTCTTTATAAAATAAAAATGTGAAACAAAAACAACCAAGGAAACATCAGTCAAGTGTCGTGGTACTCAAGAGTTTGCCCTTTTTAAAAATACATATTTTAAACTAAAGGGCATGGTGACTGAGTGGTAAAGCTCTTGGCTTCGGAACAGAGAGGGTCTCAAGTTTGAATTTCAGCAAAGACTGGGATTTTGAATTTCAGGATATTAAATTTGAAATGTTTTTCTTGCATGAGTGTATCGTAAAAAAATATAAATAAATTAAAAAAATGATTGTTAACTCTTTCTCTCCTAATTGATGATACTAACGTTGATTTGACCCCATTAGATTAAATTAATTTTTGTTTTTATAAACTTGATTTGTGTTATATAAAAAGAGTATGCATTCTTCTATAATTATATACCTAATATAACATTTCATTATTACATGCACAAAAGTTTTTTGAACTTTAATCCTAACAGGGTAGTGAAACACAAATGAGCAAAATGAATAATTTCATCGGGACATGGAAAATAATTACGAAGAGAAAGAGTTAAACTAAAAACAACTTTGGGCTATGAATGTTTCACCTTTTTTTGTGGCAATAAAATGTTCTCTCTTCTTACAGCATGTCCTCTCGGCTACTGGGGTGAAGGCTGCAAAGAGACCTGCTTCAACTGTAAAGGCGGCTGTGACACATCATATGGAAAGTGCACCAGCTGCATAGCAGGATTCAAAGATCCACTAACACATTGTTCTGATAGTAAGACACAGTTTCTGAGGGTTTACAATGATCATAAAATTGTTTCTATAATGTGTCTCTTGATGACAGCAAGACTTTGTGATATGCTATCCTTGGAAAGCTAAGTTATCCATTTTATAAAAATAAAATAGCTTTGAGTCCAAAGATAACTTACAAATTATATAACAAGACTTTTTCTAAAATTCCACATTTTAAGGCCATGACATTTCTACTAATAACATATTAATAATAATACTATTTATTGACAAAAAAGAAAGACCTGCTACCATTATTGACATTGCCGTAACACTATCCCATAATATAAGCAGGGTGTCCGCAGCCTCCTGAAATTCCAGGATGTCCTTGAATCTCCTGGAATTTCAGAAAAAATCAAAAAGTCCTGGAAATCTCCTGGTATTTTAAAATATCTCCTTGAATGTCCTGGAATTTTGCCGATCAAAAAAAAAAATGGCATAAAAAAATTCGGCATCGTTTTTGCGTATGGGCAGACGAGGCGGAAATAGATTCGAAATGAGCGTTTCCGAGTTTGCGCAAAATGTGTTTACTGCTCCTTAACAATAGATAGATGTAATCTATTTATAGATCAGTTTCGTTATCGGATCGCTTTTTCACTGAGCTCTTTCTGGCTGTGTCAATAAGCTGACCAGTGACGCGTCTACACCGCCTTTCACCCACTTGTGAAGCGTGTTCTCGTGATTGAAGATGGCCTTGGCTCAAGCGAGCATTTCACCTAGCATTATAATGATTATTTTCTGAAGGGCCCTCCCTCATCTAAAATCTTGATGTAACAAAGTGTTTTTGCGTAAATCATCTAGACTCTAGCTAGAAATAGTATCTACATTTAGATCTACTGAAGATAATTTACACCTAACTTGAAAACTTCGTGCATTTTAGTCAATTTAATGATCTTGATACATCTAATGTCTAGATTATTCTAGAAATAGGCCTACGCTAGATTCTTTATTTACGGTTAATCACTAGAATATAGTGAAGATAAGCCTTAAAAAGTCCGCGAATTTTAGTGACTTAAATTAGATCTAGAGTCTGGATTTACGGTATATTCGGTGAAGATAATTCTCACATAGCTGTGAAAAGTCTGCGAATTTTAGCGACTTAGATCTAGAGTCTAGATTTACGGTAGATTCAGTGTAGATAATTGTCACACAGCCGCGAAAACTCCGCAAATTTAGTGACTTAGATCTAGAGTTTAGATTTACAGTAGATAGGTGAAAATAATTCTCACACAGCCGTGAAAAGTCCTCGAATTTTAGTGTCTTTAGATCTAGACTCTAAATTTTACACTAAATCATTAGAATCTAGGATAATTCTCTCACAGCCTTGAAAAGTCAGCGAATTTTTGTGACATAGATCTAGACTCTAGATCTACTGTAGATTTAATGAAAATATTTCGCACACAGCTGTGAAAGCCCATAAAAGTATTTTGGTCGTAAAAGACAGGGAAACTACATAGTTGAAAAAGAAATTGTGCTTGAAAAAAAAACAACGCTAATAGGCCTATTCCCCCCCCCCCCCCAAATCAAAATATAAAAAATCCAAAAGCCATTATTTAGTAAGCAAATGCCATCTAAACATACAAATAGGCCTGTACATTACAGCCTCTGTTTATGAGGAGGATTTAAGCACAGTTAATAAAACATTACATACACATAGGAATTAAAAAATGTAGCCTACATTTCCACCACAGAGAAGGCAACTCTAAGAATGTTTCTTTTTTTTTTTTTAAATGGAATAGTAATCATTTGTAATGTTCTTTAATAAATCTTTGAAAAGAAAAATGGTTGTTTGAGGTTTTGGGATGACAGTCAAGTTGTTACTTGATTAAAAGAGGACTTACATTACATTTTCTGTGGACATACCATGCTGATGACATTACTGTATTTATTATTTCAAAATAGTTTTGTGTGTGTTTTACAGTGTGGGACACACACACACACATTATATATATATATAATATAATAAGGCTTGTCTTCGAATCCGAAGATTAGTGAGCAATAAAAAATAATCGACTTTGACTATTGTTATGTAATATTTTGGCGCGAATTTTATGTCCTGGAATTTTAAAATTTCTCCTGGAAAACTCCTTGAATTTCATATTGACTTTGGTGCAGAAACCCTGTATAAGGTGAACTGAAATGGAAAAGCAAAGAAAATATGGGAACCTAAGCTTGGAGATTAAGTGGTTATGAAAGTTGTCTAAAATAACAATATACCCTGGAGTTATATCAACTCAGGGGATAGTGACATTTGACCTCACAGATACTTTCAAGGCCCTTAACATTCCTAAGAAGATTCTCGTTGCCTGTCAGAGGGTGGTAATGCTGCCACATCACCAGAAAATTTCTTAGTGGACACTAGAATGACTACAATGAATTTTGTTTCTCTCTAATGAAGCTCAACCCTGGCAGTACTAGAGAATGAATATTATTTAATTTTAATATAATATTCTTGATTATCCTTGAGGAAAGGCTAAGATTAAGGGCATGATTTTTTTTAGATGCAATTTTTTTTCCTGTTAGTTTTGCTTCCTTCACAGAATTTAATGATTTCTCACAACAGATTGGGCTAGTTCATGGCTTTCTTGTTGAACATCTATAATGATCCAATATTGTAAATTGAAACTCATTGTATTCATGCCAAAATGGCTTGGAACATCAGTATTTATTATCTGGTTTTCCCTTTTTAATTATTGTCCTATAAAAACCTTTTTTTTTTATTTTTGTAGTTGAGTTTTAATTATCACACATTATCTAGAGATATGTTCAATAAGAAGCCTTGAAAGTAGATATTCTCTTCCAATTTTATAGTGACAGACATGTTCTCAAACGTTTCCTTAAAGACATTGTATATTTAATTAAATGATGCAATAGGTTGTAAAAAAAACAACCTTGAAAATTGTATTTTGGCACTGATAAGATTGAAACCGTGTATTTCACTAATTAGGGAATAGTAGCAATAATATCTTTTTACAAAGCTTATATCAACTAAATCTGTTTGTTTTGAATCAAGTGGAAATTTTGGACAATTATTTGTTGTACCTGACAAAACAAGAATAAAAAAAACCCCAAAACTATCAGTTAATTATTGGTAATTAATTATTCCGTTGGGTTTCCAACAAGGTATAGAAATTGTACTTGACAGATGTAGCAGTATAAGTTGAATTAGTTCCCTTTATACTTTGTGTAGTGGCTCAAAATTTTGAAACTTACAATAGAAAGCTATGAAACTTATTTTCGTAAGCTCTTCGCTGGCACAGTTTTTAGGGTATTGGCTTGAGGAGGCTTGAGCCCTTTAGTTCAAATTCAGGTCATACTACTTTTTTTTTACTATAAAATACATTTGAAACCTTCACCCAGGTTTCCCTTTCTACCTCCATCCACCCCCCCCCCCCCCTCCTTTCCCAACTGCCAGACAAGTGATATGAACATAGCGCATTAAAAAAAGCTAAAATCATGAAATTAGCAAAAACAGTTGGTAAAAATATTTCTAATTGCACAGATTTATTATTGTTAGTCTAAAGCTATTACAGATTTGATTACATGACTGATCCAAACTAATTGATACAATCACACTTAATATAAGCTTTTTTTTTTTTTTTTATGTTTTTTTAATTTTTTAATTATTTTTACTTAATTTTTCAAAAAAATTATTCCTCCTTCAGCTTGTGGTAACTCTGAATACGGAGAAGACTGCAAAGGTGATTGCAAAAACAAATGTTGGGGAAAAGATTGTTTTGAGCGTAGATTTGGAGAGTGTAAAAGTAAGTTGCTCCTCCTTTTTTCATGCAATTTAGCTTGCGATTTCTAAAAATAAAAGGTAAATGTTTGCGCCATTGAAATGTTTTTTTAAAACTAAGGCACAAGTTGTTTGAATGTTAATGCTTGTTGTTGAGTTGTGCAAGTGTCAATTATTTTCAGCTGTAAGGATGTTTGAACCATGCAGTCTGGTGCCACTCCACTCCACCATGGCGCGTGTTGATGGGCTTAACATTTATTGCCTGGAACATGGTCCGGAACAGGCTCTGGAACACATGTTTTGGAATATGGTCTGGAACATGTTTTGGAACATGTGTTTTTTCATCCTGGCATTCTTTGACCAGATTCAAAAAATTAAAAAGTCATTTTTAAGTGATGGCTTAACTAATCTGATCTTAAAGATCTCAGTGGGGTAAAAAAGAAATTAGATTTTACCATTGTTTACCTTGTGAGGTGCAATGGATGAGTGTTTTAAAGCACTTGGCTTCTGGGGTCGAATCCTGGTGAAGATTTCGATTTGTAAAATAGCAATCTTCATAGCACCACTGAGTCCACCCAGCTCTAATGGGTACCTGAAATTTAAAATATTATTCAATTAACATTACAGTTATAAATAAATCATTTTTTAAGTCTCAGTTGTATTTATATTTGAAAAAAAACATTGTCCTTTTAGTTCCCAAAGGATCCTGGGTTCAAATCATAGTTAAGACTTGAATTTTTAATTTGAATTTTTAATTTTGGGTTCTTTAGGGCACAACTGACATTATTTGGGGAAAATTAAAGGCGGTTTGATTGTTGTGCTGGCTACATGACACCCTCATCAACTGTAGGCCACAGAAACAGATGACCTTTACATCATCTGCTTTATAGATCGCAAAGTGTGAATCCAGAATTTATATTTTTTTGTGTTTACCTACACTACAAATGAAACAACTAACTCAATAGCTTAAAAAAAATGCATGCAATGTCCATATACATATATATAGTTTATATATTCATATATACTTATAATTTATATGTAGAATGTCCTTTAAACAAATGGGGGCAACATTGTGCTGAGAGCTGCATCAACTGTAAAGATGACTGTGATAAGAGTTACGGAACCTGCAAATTCTGCAAGGCTGGGTTTAAGAACCCGAAAAATGGTTGTAATGTTTGTGAGTACATTTTTTTTTTATGAGTTCAAACTTTTGTTAGTTTTGATAGAAGCTAAAGCTCATTGCTACCGTATTTATTGTGGGGCTATATGTTTGTGTAAAATAGTTTTGTGTAGTTTAAATTTGTCTGAGTTCTCAGTTAAAATGTAATTCTCAAGATTTTACTTTTTAAACCAAAAGTCATTCCTATAATGTGATAGTTTTAGTTACCCTGAAGTCATTTTGTACTTTGGTTACCCTGAAGTCATTGTCTACTTTACTTATCCTGAAATCATTGTACTAGAAAATCTTTCTTAAGATGTGACCATGCACTTTGCTAGCTAATCATTCTTAAGATGTGAACATACACTTTGGATTCCCTAATGTTAATTTGCTAGCTAATCATTCTTAAGATGTGATAGTGTACTTAAGTTACCTAAAAGTCATTGTGTTAGCAGAATGACACCATGTTAACCAATGTACCCTGTCAAATGGGATATTGATAAGTAGACTTCTAGTTTTGTATATTGTGTGACTGCATGTTTCAGCTTGTGGTGGTAATGAGTTTGGGGAAGACTGCAAAGGGAATTGCCAACAGAAATGTGGAAAAGATTGTTTTGAGAGAGCCTTTGGTTCATGTATGTATTAAGGTTGAGTAAATTATTTAAGTAATTGAATTCAAAATAAATCAGGACTAAAATATTTAAACTAAGAAATTATTTTTTTAAATGCCAAAAGGCATTGCAGATGCATTGGAGACATACTCCTTTGGCAAATGTCACAAATGTGATTGATAATGGAGCAAGTGAAAATACTCATTATACAGATGGCTGTATGTTGTTTTAAAGAAATAATTATAATAAGAAAGAAACTTGTCATACAATAATTTGTATTATAGATGCTCTTTTAAAAAAAAGGAAGGTCTACCATTTTTGTGTTTATTATACAACTGGTGAAACTAGCATTTAATGATCATTTCAAATTTAAAGTGTACTAAGTAATTGGTTTTCTGGCTGACTCAGGCAATTCTGTTTTGAGGTTACATGAGTTCATTCTAGCTTGAAGATCAAGAGATTATGCTTGTGTTTTTCTGAGTTGAAATAATGCTTTTGTTGTAATAAGCTATGGTTAGCCTTTAAAGTGTTATTCTTACTAGAATATCAGTAATCTGGACTCTAGAAAACATACAGAAACTAGAATAGACATAAAATATAGTTGCAAGATTTATAACAAATTAATATTCACATTAGACTAGAGTAGCCACATTAGCACAGTCACTAAATTAAGAGATAGTTCAAGACAGAGGATTAAAAATGAAAGAAGCACTAATTTATAAAACACAGAACCAAAAATACAACCCGATTAATTACTCTGAAAGACACAAAGATGAAAGCACAATTTTTGTATCCTTTACGTTAGGACAAATTCATATAATGCTCTTTCTTTCCTAGTGCTATTAGAGCATACAACAGGTTGCCTAAAAGTAACCAGGAAAACCAATGACTTAGCAGAGTTTATGTCTTTAATAAAACATGCATGGCTATATTAACACATAAGATGTAATTATCTTCTTTTTAAAGAAAGGGCTGTAATTTATAATCTATAAAGAAAAGTAAGATCAATTTAATGATTTTACTACATGAATATTCATGTTTTAAGAAACGCTGCTCTTTTAAAGTTCTACTCTTGTTTCTTGGTTTTTCTTTGCAAACATTCATTTTAATTGTACACATCATAGTGATGCTTGGATCTGCATATTATGACAATACAGCACTGCATTGATGTAAATACTCAACTCCAGATAGGAACTAAATTTACTGTTTTCATGCTAGGCACCATCCATCCCTCATGAGATTAATACACTCCCAATTCTAAAACAAAAAGTGACATCAAGACCCCCCCCCCCCCCCCCTCCCGTCTCGCTTTGTAACCCCGTCACACCTTCCCATCCACTTCCTGAATTGTGTTGCTAACCCCCCCTGTGTGAACATTTCTCTTCTGCCTCCTTGGCCAACATTAACTCTTTCTCTCCGTGATTATTAACCACATTCTGGCGGAATCAACGTTGGTATCGTCAGTTAGGAGAGAAAGACAATTAGCCTTTGTGTCTGTTGTTTCTCATTGTGGCTTGTTTGTTGTATAGGAAGGCTCATTGCACAAATTTCTCTTTTTTTAATATCTGCTCTCATAGTGAGCCTATCCTGCAGGAAGATTTAAATATGCACACTTGTATTCTCCTGCAGAGACCACACATAACCTATTAATGTACAATTACTATTTAATTATTATTAATTGCATCAATCATTCTATCGTCCATGCCCAGGCAGTGAATCAGGGTCTTGGGAAGAATGGCACTGCAGTCGTATATGTTCAGACCGATTTCAACACCGTAACAGGTAGCTAGAGTATTAATTTAATTGTTGACATATTATAATCAGGATAAATCTTTTCTTTGTTATGTAAAAAGTAAAGTTCCCCTTTCAGACCTTGTGGTCTATAGAGCAGATGATGTCAAGGTCATTTGTTTCTGTGGCCTACGGTTAATGAGGGTGTAATGTGGCCAGTACAAGGACCAGACACCTTTACTTTTCCCCAACTAACGTCAGGTACACATTAGAGCTGGGTGGACTCAGAGGTGCCAGAACATCTCGAAATTAAAAAATCCCAGGATTCAAACCCCGGTCTCCCATTCAGAAGCCAAATTCTTTACCACTCAGCCACCACGCCTCCTCTCTTTGTCATGTAACAGTTGTAAAAAGGTTAAGATTAGGTCTTTGTGCAGAATTATTATAAGCTAGTAGATATTCAGACTTTCATCCTCCTATATCCAAACACAGGAAAGGCTCAGGGAGTCAACAAGGATGAAAATCAGGAGCTGCTACTCTTCTGTCTACCCTGTGACACTGCTGATCCCAAATCTTATCCGATATTTTAGTTTCTTTTTACCCAACATCTTCTTGGGGGGGGGGGGGGGGGAAGCTTTGTGGGTGATAATGCTCTGACCATAGTTGATACCCAGGCTCCTATTCCACGAAATGACCCTTGTCATCTTACTAAAGATGTACTATTCTGCTAAATGTATTAGAAATGAGAGACCACAGAAAACCGAAATTGCCTTTACTAATATTTATTTATTAATTGTGGATTCATACTTTTAAATGTATAAAAATTATTTTGCAAATCATTAACAGTCCATGCTATAAAAAATAACATTTAATTAAGCTGGTTGCACACAAAAATGGGAAAATAATAAAATTTCTGGTAATATTGAAATCTCAATGATCATAAATATAATTTTGCAACAAAGCATTCAGATCTATTAAGATAAAAATGTATCTAGTTTGAAATAGTTTACTTTGAATGATAATCTTTAACTCCTGCATCTAAAAGTTTTTCCTATTCTGCCTGTTCACTTCTGAGAACTTTTAGCTACAGAAATGTATTTCCTATTGTCTGTTGTCAAATTTATTTCCTATTGCCTGTGGGCGAATTTGTTTCCCATAGTCTGTGGGCAAATGTATTTCCTATTGTCTGTGGGCAAATGCATTTCTTATTTTCTGTGGGCAAATTTATATCTCTGGGCAAATTTTTTTCTGTTGTCTGTGGAAAAATTATTTCCTATTGTCTGAGGACAAATTAATTTCTATTGTCTGTGGGGAAATGTATTGTTCTACCTATCGTTTCTTTCTTGCTAATATTTCCCTTGTTTTCTTGTTCTGCCTGCAAGCAGTTTATGCTATGGTCATCACCCTGGGGGGGGGATTCTATTAAACATTAATTATTCCGAAACAGCATTTGCATTACAAGTTTGTTGCTGCCGTTGCTGTTTAAGTTATAGCTTTTATATAGCGCTACTTTCATGCTTATAGCATGCTTAGAGCGCTATGGTCCATTCTCAGTTGTGGACCGGGGGGGGGGGGGGGGGGTATCTGGGAGAAGGTTTTCCGTGCTGCCTTTAGGTGCTCAGTTAACACATACTCTACCTTGATAGGTAGCCAAGCCAAGTTCATGCGTACTTAGCCTCTCAACCAGGCTTCCTATAGATAGAATTAATGATAATGAACTCTTGTGTTCCAGAATATGTGCAAAGCCAAAGTCTCCAATCTGTGATGAGCATGCTACAGAAAAGAGAGGTTCAGATTGTTATGTCAAAGGTAAATGTCCAACAGGTAAGCTTTTTTTTTATGTGTACATATTTCTCCTGTTTCATAAAAATAAAACTATTCAAATATTCTGAACCTATTTTAAGTTTTGCATAAATGACAATATACCCATATTCTTAATGCTGCAGTGAATATAATGACATACAATGCATATTTTTTATTTTGTTATTATCCTTAGCCTTTCATTCAGACTGTTGGTGTTCCAACCTTTTATATATAGGCATGTTTCACCTCAAGCATTGGAGTTAGTTTTATGCATATTTAGCAAGATTACAAGACCTGTAAGGGCTAGAAACGCCAACTTAGGTGTCATTTTATTTTTCTTGCTTGCTGGTAGCAAGTAGCTTTTTAAAAAATAGAGCTTGGACAAATCTTACAAATGTTATGATACACACATTTGAGACCTAAAGAAAAGCTCTTGCCAAATACAGATGCAGAAGATAAAAAGGGAAATGAAATAGACCTTGTCAACCCTGGTTCTAGTCTGCATCAGATATAACAAAATATGCCAATGCAAACTGAGCATGAATAGTGGTGTGAAATACTTGCTTAGACTTTGATCCTCCGTGCCATTGGGCACATGGGGCAGCAAGCTGTCTCTATAAAGATCTGTCACTAGGCATCGTCTGAAGCCTCTTTCCACTTTTTGTTCACTTGACCTCCATGAAAATCCAATTAGGTTCAGATTCTTTGCATTGAAGGGCTTGCCATTTGCCAGACCTTGAATGGCCTTTTGGCTTTGCACTCATCCTTAAGCTTTGGACTCCAAAAACATGATTATTTTGTATTTCAAATATAGCATTGTTTAATGAAAGCAAAATAACATTTCTTTTTGCGATTACAAAAACTTCAGTTTCTATGGCCATCTTTGTGTAGTAGTTAAACATATAAAAACCTATTAGTCTGTCACATCTCATAGAGTTCAATTTAATGATATTTGTTGATATTACTATTAAATGAACTATTTCTACACAAACTTCACCAAGTTGCTGTTACTGTATGAAAAATCACCAAAAAGATGCATGGAATAAATCATCAGCTATGCTTATACAGGGCACATATTAGGGGGCATGGTGGCTGTTTGGTGAAATGATTGGATTTTGGAAATGATGTTTCTCTGGTTCAAATTCTATTGAAGACTGGGATTTTGAATTTCAGGAGTTTTAAGACACTCCTGAGTCTTAGCTTCGCCCTGAATAATCCCCCAGTCTTATACAATCCTTTACTAGCTTGTCATAGCGTATAGAAAATACATTGGAAACTGAATAGAATTACAATGAACATGCATACATGTACCTTGCTTGACCAAGTAAAACAAAGGATGTTTGGGCTACAAGGCCTTCATCAGCTACAAAACAAACAAAAGAGACAAACAACACAAATCGTATTAGGGGTTGCTGAGCTGCTACTATAGCGTGAAAGACCTACTCTATACAAGCAATTAAAAAAAAATTTTAAGTCCATTTTTTTCATGGTATTCATTTAAAAAAAACGAATTTTAAAGAGTTCTTAAGAATTTGAACATTTCTTACTATCATAGCAAAGGATTTATTTCAGTACCTCTGTGCTCTGTAGTCTTTATGGAACTTGAAAACTTTGTATGCTTGCAGATTGTCAGCCTTATACCTGGAATGTTGATTGTGTCGGGAGCTGCAAGAACTGCAAGTCGGAGTGTGACAAGTTTAACGGAAGCTGCGACTCATGTAAAGCTGGGTTCAAGGATCCCGCCAACGGCTGCAACAAAGGTAAAATGTTGTATTGACAAAATATATGAGTTAGACAGAATAATATGACTAAGATTGGATAATATGACTTAGATTGAAAAATATGACTTAGATAGACATATATGACTTAGATTGAAAAATATGACTTAGATTGAAAAATATGACTTAGATAGAAAAAGTCATTATCTTTCAAAATTAATCACTTTAGGATGTTTGAACCCACATAATTTGTTTACCAAGTTCCTTATTTTTTTAAGCAGAATTCTTACCAGACGTAATTAATTAAGTACATCATTGCAAATTAATTGGATAGTAATTTCTTGATCTAACTAGGGTATAACAACAGATGGATGACGTAGCAGAGTCTCAGTCTCTTCTTATCGCAGGCCTTTGCAAGTTCATGAGGTTTTAAACTACTTAGAGACAGCGAAGAAATTATTTTTTATAATCCTTTCATACTAGTAGACTTTTGTTATTTGCTCAGGCTGACTCAAAGACAGAGTGGAGGTCCTGGATCTGAGATAAAATTCTGTTGTTAGTTTGCTTGTACTGACTCAAAGACAGAGTGGAGGTCCTGGATATGAGATAGTCTGTTAAGGGCGGGAGATAATGGATTTCTATCAGCAGTCAGAATTGAAACTGCTTTTCACATTCAGTGGGCGGGTAGTGTATGGGGTGTATTCAGTAGGCGGGTAGTGTATGGGGTGTATTCAGTAGGCGGGTAGGGTAGGGGTGTTTTCAGTAGGCGGGTAGGGTAGGGGGTGTATTCAGCATAGTCTTGGATTATGGAGCATAAGGGGGGTTTTAAAGAAGAAATATTGAACTCTGTGTGTATATGTTTGAGTGAGAGAAGATGTGGAAGTGAAACTGCTAAGGAGAAAGTGTTAAAAAGAAAAGAAATGATGTTCTTAGTTCATGACTTACTTTTTAGAGTTCACAAATTTATGATTTAGAAACAAACTAATACAAGAAAAACATACAAAAATACTTTAAAGAAAAACAAACAAAGCTTATATTAAGTGTAATTGTATCAAATCAGTCTGGATCAGTCAAGTAATTATATTTACAATAGGCGTAGACATAATAAATCTGTGCAATTAGAAATACTTTTACCAATAGTTTTTGTTTAGCTTTCTTAATGTGCTATGATCCTATCACGTGTCTGTTTAGCTTTCTTAATGTGCTATGATCTTATCACGTGTCTGTTTAGCTTTCTCAATGTGCTATGATCCTTGTCACTTGTCAGTTTAGCTTTCTCAATGTGCTATGATCCTATCACGTGTCTGTTTAGCTTTCTCAATGTGCTATGATCCTAATCATGTGTCTGTTAAGCTTTCTCAATGTGCTATGATCCTAATCACTTGTCTGTTTAGCTTTCTCAATGTGCTATGATCCTAGTCACTTGTCTGTTTAGCTTTCTCAATGTGCTATGATCCTAGTCACTTGTCTGTTTAGCTTTCTCAATGTGCTATGATCCTATCACTTGTCTGTTTAGCTTTCTCAATGTGCTATGATCCTATCACTTGTCTGTTTAGCTTTCTCAATGTGCTATGATCCTAATCATGTGTCTGTTAAGCTTTCTCAATGTGCTATGATCCTAATCATGTGTCTGTTAAGCTTTCTCAATGTGCTATGATCCTAATCACTTGTCTGTTTAGCTTTCTCAATGTGCTATGATCCTAGTCACTTGTCTGTTTAGCTTTCTCAATGTGCTATGATCCTAGTCACTTGTCTGTTTAGCTTTCTCAATGTGCTATGATCCTATCACTTGTCTGTTTAGCTTTCTCAATGTGCTATGATCCTATCACTTGTCTGTTTAGCTTTCTCAATGTGCTATGATCCTAATCATGTGTCTGTTAAGCTTTCTCAATGTGCTATGATCCTAATCACTTGTCTGTTTAGCTTTCTCAATGTGCTATGATCCTATCAGGTCTGAACCAGGGGTCAAAAGTGGAGAGAAGGTTTACATGATTGTTTTTTAAAATACATAAAAAAAATATTCACCCAGGGCCTCGAGTGTCCTCAGTGGGACTTTTTCAACTTATACTGTCACATCTGTCAAGATACCGAAAAAAATCAATGAATTACCAATAGTTAATTAACTAATTGGTTAATTTTTTAAATTGATTCTTATGTTTGTCAGGTAAAAGTAATAATTTTGCAAAATTTTAGCTAAATCTGAGATTGCGTGTGGGAGAAATAACGCATAGACACTATTTACCAGACAGACAGTGAGTTGATATTAGCTTTGTATAAAAATGCATCCTCACATTTCTTGTTGATTTTGACTGTGTTTGAAAAGAATGAATTTTGTCATTTTAAACATTTCAACAAATTATTGCACAATGTCCAAGTCAACACATCAACATAAACATCTCACTGAATTGTCGCTTTCAGTTTAACATTGAGAAAATTATGGATTACTGTCAATTAAATTTTGTTCATCAAATTAGCATGTCCAATGTGACTAAATAATGAATTGGGGTTACTTTTTAGGGGGACATTTCAAGAGTGAATTTTCAAGTGAGAAAAATGTTTGTGTTGTTTAATTTGATATTAAGTTTTTATGAAACTTAAGTGTCTGAACTTGCATATCAATAACAGTAGAGTCACTGCCTCCTCAACAGTAGAGTCACTACCTCCTCAACAGTAGAGTCACTGCCTCAATGCACTCCAATTGGGGTACAGCTTGATGTTTACTTTTACTTCTTAGGTTGTGAGCAGTTTGAGTATGGTGATGATTGCAAGGGGGACTGCAAAATTAAGTGTAAAGGAAAAGATTGCTTCGACAGGATTAATGGAACCTGCATAGGTATGGTTGAAAGTTTTTTAGAATGATCCTTAAGAATACTGCAGCTTAACAAGATTCATGTCCTGGACCTGCCTTTATAGCATTTTTGTTTTTTAATAGTGTTACGATCTTCTCTGCCAGGCCTTCTGCAAACACTACTTAACAACACAACAGCACATCTAACACAAGAACTTGACAACAAGAGCTTCAAGTAACAAAGTGGCGGTTTAATTACAAATACATCAACAGCCAATTCAACACAACAGGCAACATCAAATTCAAATGCTTTTCTTGTACTTAACAGAACTGCCTAAATAAACATTACTAGTCTCTCTAGCTCGTACAGCTACATTTTCGAGGACTCAAAGGTACCACAAGTTCTTACTGCTTTGCTGTCCTGGACTCAACTGTCCATTGTTACACACTGTGTCTCTTCCTTGAAGGCTTTCAGTCACTTGACCACAACATGGGTCATATTTGCATGAACTAGCAGTACTCTCCCTTGTTCAACAGCCTTTGACCTGTGTGATTGGCCTGAGTTGTGTGTATCAGTAGGCCGCACATACATTAACCCTTTTGGTCCGCCACTGGAGTTACTACAATAGCTTAACAAGATTCATGTCCTGGACCTGCCTTTGTAGCATTTTTGTTTTTTAAGAGTTTTATTCATGTCCTGGACCTGCTTTTGTAGCATTTTCCCTCTGTTGTCATCAGTTGATGCACAATTAAGTGAGTGGACTGAGTGGAAATGCAAGAGAGACTGTGAGAGTTCAGAACATATACGAGTTAGGTAAGACTTGACTTATAGACTTGGTACACTTGTATCTAGAACTATTTCTGAATTTCAATATCCTTGTTGGAGTCATTTATGTTATAAGAGCTAGGGCTGCAATTCTAATTTTAGTCCTGCATCATCAGTTTCAAGATGAGCCTAGAATGTTTCATAGTTGGAGATAAGGAAAGGCAAGTTAAAAAGATGTTTTTACCTGGAATAAGTTCTCTTCAAAAGATTGGGACTCAATGTATAAGCTCTTACCTAGTGGTTGAAGAAGAATCCCATCTTCTAGGATATGAATGAGGGCTGTAATGTTTTGTTTTCACAATGAAAAGGTAGTCACATTCATGGCACAGCTAGGCTTGATGTCTGGCTGCATTAGCTGCATTTGAGTATCTTAGTTTCCTTTTATTTTTTTCTGTCAAATTATCCTATTAGTCTCAACAGCGTGTTTGTTTTAATTTTTTTTGGTATTAATTCTGCAGTTTTTGAGAGAGATTTAGTATGTATGAAATATGAAGAAAGGTCCTACAGTTGACTACTTTTCTATGCTGTTGAAATTAGCTATGGGGCAAAGTTTCATTTATGTGATGGTCAAAAGAAAAGGGTTTCATTGATGACAGATATCCAATGTCAACTTGAGGAGGTGCTTATCATTGAAAAGCCATGTCAGTTTGCTCTGGCCATGTGTGGGGTAGGGAGGTATGTGAGAGAAGGTTTTCTTGCTGTTAGAGGCATGGTGGCTGAGTAGAAAAATGCTTGGCTTCTGTATCAATGGGTCCCGGGTTTGAATCCTGGTGAAGACTGGGATTTTTTATTTCGGGATCTTTTGGACACTTCTGAGTCCACCCAGCTCTAATGGGTACCTGACCATAGTTGGGAAAAAGTAAAAGCGGTTGGTCATCATGCTGGCCACATGATACCCTCTTTAACCATAGGCCACACAAGGTCTGCAAGGGAAACTTTTACTTTGCTGACTTTAAGTACTCAGTAAACAAACATGCTGGAGTTAAATTTCTATATAAAGATTCTATCAAAACAGTTGAATTATTCCTGTGGACACAGCCATAAGTTTTTTTTAAGCTTTCTTACACACAACAGGATCAAATCTTCATCTCTTGTAGAAAACATTAAAACATCTCCATTTGACTTGTGTCACAGTCTCGTTTGACATTGAGTATTATTTGTTTACCTTGGATCAAGAAGATAAAAGCACGAGAAAATCTCTGAGCAGTAAGCAGAAGTGTGAATAGCTAATCTAAAATTTAAGTTTAGTCTTCTTTGTTACTTGGTGACCAGTATTTTATTATACACACAATGTCACATCTTTGTGACCAGCAAGTCTATGTGTAATATGTATATTTGTCACGTAACCTTTACTAGTAAAAACCAGATGCAATGTACAGTTCAATAAAGACAAACTGTGTGTTCATCTCGACTGTTCTCCTCTCTAGAGCTAACTTTGATAACTGAAGAGCTCATCATCTCTATATCAAGAAACATGCGTGATGTTGTTAACATCTAGTGAGCTGCTATAAAAACTAGTATTTTGTGTTTAGATTATTAGCATAAAATAGGTTTACTTATAGCAAATTAAACACATGCATTCAGATTATGAAAACCATTTAAAAGTTTGATATCAAGAGCATGAAATTCATAGACAATAGATTCTCACTATGACTTATGGAAATACAATGATTTGTTTCAGACTGTGTAACAACCCTCCCCCTGCCTATGGTGGTGCTGACTGCAAAGGGGAAACAGAAGAGTTCAAATCCTTGTCATGCTTGCCTGGCATTATCTGCCCAGAGAGTAAGAGAATAATCTTGTGGTCTGGGGAAAAGTTGAGGATTTTGTGTTCGTCTTAGTTTGATCTTTTAAATATAGAATGTGTGTCATATCTGTCACAAGAATAATTGGAGAACTAAATCCAGACTGTTAGATAAGTTAAACAACTTTAATCTGTCCTCTCCTAACTGAGGATACCAAAGTTGATTTGACCCTTTTTAGTTAAATTAAATTTTGGTTTTATAAACTTTAATTTGAGTTGTATAAAAAGAGCATGTGTACTTCTATAATTATATACCTAATATAACATTTCCTGATAACATGCACAAAAAAGTTATTGTAGTTAAATCATAACAGGGTAGTGAAACACAAAGGAACAAAATGAATAATTTCATCGGAACATGGTAAATTACAGATAATGCTAAAATAAGCTGACTCTTCCACCCGAGTCTCTTTCAGTAATCGATGTTATCACCTTGAAGTCGTGATACCAACTGATTAAAATAAACATCAACAAACCAAAGCCCACTATCCGTGACATCACAAAATTTCAGGTTCAAAGTCTGTCAACTATAGTGCATTACTACTCTCACTAAATGTACATACATTGATCATAAGCTTACAATTGAACTTTAACAAAATTTTATGCATATTTGTGTAAGCTCTTTAATTCTTTAAAAGTAGAAACACAAAGATAAAAAAAAGCACTGTATTGCAAACCAAAACTACACAGAAAATTGAATAGTTATTGCACTGACCACAGAGTAACAAAGTATATATACTTGTCTCTAGAAAGAATTAACACTATTTTATAAACCTTTGATACAATTTCAGCTGTAGTTAACTAGACTAACAATAACTTGAGGCAGCCTATTCACTGCAAAAGTCTTTATATAAAAAACATATATTCTTATAAGTTGTAAATAAGTTATTCATGACCCATTTCTATATCATGTCTAAAAGATTTCTTGCTATTATTTTTCTAATTAAATAAATAAACTAATCTTTAAATAAATCAGATTGCAAAGAATTCAGATGGGGCGTCAACTGCAATGGTAGCTGTGAAAATTGCAAGACAGACTGCAATAAGGTGGATGGCTCGTGTGCTAAATGTAAAGCAGGATTTCAGAATCCTGTTTATGGCTGCACAATGGGTAAGGAAAAAAGACTGAAAGGTGTAGAGTTAAAAACTATACCTGTTCAATCAAACATTTCAGGACTCTATGTGGGGTTTTTTTTTGGAAGTGTTTTAAATTTAAGGAAAACTACTCAACAAGGGGAAAATCATAAAGGATCATTGCGCAAATTTACAGATTTAATGAGGAAATAATTAAGCATAAGTAACAGTCCTCAACACTTGGGTTCACTTCCACCACGCCATTACAGTGCTTTCCACCAGTTTCCAGCCACCCCCACAACACAACCTCCAGTGTTGCTACAGTTCCATATCAACAGCCTCCAAAAGTTACCAAACCTCTTTTCTCTTGTTCTCAAACACCAGACTCCTAATTCTCTTATCACTTTTAGCAGAAAAAGACTAAACAGTACATTCTTGTCCCACGTGGAATAGCGTGCTAAATCATGCAGGATGTCAGTGAGTTACTACAGAATGTTTAACATAGACATAAAATATGTCAGCATAATTAACATGTCTGTATATAATGAATGCAACTATTTGTAAAACTCTTATTATGCAAAGAAAGGGGGAAAAAAAAACTATGTAAACATAAGCTTTACGCAGAGGTATATATAGCTTCTATAAAAAAAAATGTACATCTATAACTGTTGACCTTATCCATGAGATTGAGGTGTGCTGGCTGAATGGTAAAGTAGTTGGTTTCTTAGCCATGAGGTACAAGGTTTAATCTTAGGGAAAACTGGAATCTTTTAATTCTGACATATCTAGCTCCATCCAACTAATGGCTGTTTGATGTTGTTTCGTTACTATGCTGGCCACATACCTTCATTATCATCAGTCATAAAAACAGATGTGATAACATTTTCAGTCCCATAGACCAAAAGATTTGAAAGTGAGACAAAATTTTTTACTTATTGTCTTAATGATGTGTATATTTATTTATCAATTGCCAAGCTACCATATAAATGTACTGCGCCCCTTTCAGGCCTTGCAATCTATGTAAGAGGATGTAAATAAAAGTCATCTGTTTCTGTGGCCCACAGTTAATAAGTGTGTCATGTGGCCATCACAATGACCAACTGCCTTTACTTTCCCCCAACTAAAGTCAGATACTCATTAAGGCTGAAATTCAAAATCCTAGGATTCAAACCCATAGCCATTGTTTTGGATGACATGGGCTTTACCATTCAGCCACCATATAAACTTATGCAAATTGTCCTATGGATTGTCCTTCTTGAACTTAGCTTGCAAGATTTACCAGTTTGGAGAAGATTGTCTGGGGGACTGCAGAGTTGAATGTGCAGGACTTGACTGCAAGGACAGAACTACTGGAAAATGTCCATGTAAGTGTTTCAGTGATTAATTACAAAATTGGGGAAATTACATTTCAATGAGTTCAATACTTTCATTTGACTTCATTTTTGGCTTTTTATTAGAAAAAAAAGCCCTCAAATATTTATCAGATTTATTTTTTAAATTGTCCCTTTATAATGCAATAGAATGCATTCTCTTAAATGTACGCTTCTACTTGTATGTAAAAATGTTTCAAATTCTTTAGCGGAAAAAAAATTGCTTCAGCATATAATTTATTCAAAATATTTATTATGGACAACTAAATTTATCTTTCTTGTAAGTCTGATTAGTAGCTGAAAGAGTATAAGATGAATAAGACAAATGCCATTCGTTTAGAAATGAGATCCATGCACAGAACTTATTTTTAGAAATGAAAAAACGGAGAATGCACATTTAAATTATTTTTTTTTTTTTTTGTTTTGTTTCTTATCTTCCTCTAGTCAACTTTTGGAAGTATTTGCCTTTCTTTGTACCACTGCTTCTAGTTCCTTTGTGTTTGTTCTTGATTGCAAGAGAAAGGTAACAGTTGAAATTGTTTGCACACTTAACATTAGGATCCTTGCCGCCATTGCAGGGGGGGGGGGGGAGAAGCGGGGGTCGGTGAAAATGATAAGGCCATGGTTATTGATACAACTCCGCTAGTTCAAGATTGATATTGTAAGTGATGTGCAAGCAATTTGTTTGCTCTTAAACATGTTTTTGGATGTTTCTTTAAAAAAAATAAATATTTTGTTTACTTGGTGACCTGCATATGCTTCGAACTTGATCTTCTAGAACAGACACAAAGTGGAATATATGTACCCCTAGGGGTATGGGAAGACTTTGAAGGTGATATTATTAACTATACTGATTTTTTTAAAAATACACATTTATTTTGCTCTGTTGTTAAATTAAAATAACATGGGGGGGGGGGGGGGGGGGGTGTGATGCGCACTGAGCATTACAAACATTATACAAGGGGCACACATAGGTCAAAAGTTTGGGAAACACTGTTTTAGAAAACTTGTTTTATTACTATTTTTAAATTGAATACGCACACTTTGATTGAATATAGATATAGATGCAGAACAAGTCTTGGCATCATCTCTTGAAAATACTTACAAAAATAGAACATATCAAATATCAACCAACTAGCATTACTGCAAGCACCTTTTCTAACCATAACATTAAAAATTTACAATTGGCAGAAAACAGGGTCAGTGCGACTAAACTACAAATTTAGTTTGATGTTTGGGAAAGTTTTTTCATATGGGTATTGTGTCAGGCAGGAGGAAGGTAGTGGATTAGCCTCTTCCAGCAAGACCAATCTTTATAGTGTGCTTGAACACTGACCTGCATTGACCCAACCTCTCTGCAGCTTAGAGTCATAGCCCGCTGCCACGGCCCAGGTCATTGTTCATGCCTATTATGATGAGTGATCTCACTTCCAGCCTATCAAAAAGTGGCAAGGGGAAAAGATGTTTCTAGACACATCTAATGCCACAGAAATTAATTATGACTGATATTATTCTCTAAGACAGTCTAAGAGATACCTGAAATTCACTGAGAAAAGTAAAGAAGCCTGGAATGTTCAACAAGACTTTGATTACCTTTTGGTTCAGAGGAAACTGTCTTAAATAAGTTGATCTTGTTCTGACTGACTAATAAAGTGTATAAACCTTTTTTTTTTTTTAAACTCTTATTTCAGAACAAAACGAGGTAAACAGATTGATGGTGAAACAAGTGTCATTCAGACGGAGAAATCTGAAAAGTCTGCTTTCACCGGGACAGCCTCCTCAGACTCTTATTTCAATGAGCAGATGTCCCATTCAACTTAAAAGACGAAAGAAATAGCACCCAGCTTTGCCTGTCATGTGTCACACTCAGCAGAGTCGTAATCGGAGACTAGAACTGTGTCGAGAATTGTATAGGTTACTGGTATCTAAGTTATCATATTATGGCTCTAGTTGCAATTTAAGTCAGAAACTCACACTTTATAGTCTGTTGTTTATTACTTGCACAACAATTATTTCCTGTCATTCATATCAAGCATACACACAATTCTATAAAACTATTTTATATCGTATCCTAGCTGAATATGACAAGCCTGGGGGCCTTTGTTTTGGTATTATTGATCTACGGGTTTCAGTTTAGATCTATGTTAAACATGGGGGAATATTCCCTTCACATTGTTATTATTTTGCAATAAAAAAAAAAGTAGAGTTTGAAAATCGGTATGCTGTCCAGTAGCTGGGCTGGACATACATACATCATACATACATACACCTTACTTCCTGCTTTATATATTAGATATTATGCACAATGAAAAAATCATGGTCAGGTTCGGTAAAAAAATAGTGATCCATAAAACAAAAAAATCTTTACCAGATATTACAGATATATATAATAACAGATATTTTCTAGTATCACCTCTTTATTTGGACTAATAATTTTTTTAATCAACTGTGATATTTTTATATAATATTTATTCTTACTTAAACATTTGCTTTTGAATAAATCCTCTAATTTTTCCTGTTGTGTTTTTTTATTTCAATTTATTGTTTGATTATTTCAAATGTTTTGGTGACTGATTGTTTGAAATGTTTTTTGTGAGACAATAAATGTCAATTATATACAGACAAAAAGAAAAACCCATATTTCTTTTGTTGTTAATTTAGTTCATTTGTGCACTGGTCAAAAACCTTATGTTATTGAACTAGTTATTCTGTTTTTGGAAATTATGTATGTTATTAGTGTGTTTGTGTGCTGCTGAAGTTATAGTGTTAGTGATACTAATATTTGATTATCATTATATCAAAATGTTGTCCTTACTTTCAGGAGTGACCAAATAACTAATATAAGAGATGAACTTAAAATATATGAGATATAACTTACATAAGAGATCAACTTATATAAGAGATAAAATAATAATATACTGGGTGAACTAATATAAGAGATTAACTTATATAAGAGATAAAATTATACTGGGTGAACTAATATAAGAGATTAACTTATATACAAGATAAAATAATATACTGGGTGAACTAATATAAGAGATTAAGTTATATAAGAGATAAAATAATATTATACAAGGTGAACTAATATGAGAGATAAAATAATATTATACTGGGTGAACTAATTATATGCATGGTGACATGTTTTAGTAGATAAACTATTAAATAATTATTATTTTAAATATAATATTATAATTATAATAATATGGGTACTGGCCCACGAGGTATTTGCCCAAATGCCAATAAAGCAAGGCCGCTTGTGATATGAAAAGTCCACCATATCAATTAGTTGAAAAATTCAGAAGCCTGTTAAAAGCAAGAAAAAATAAATTTTGCACACTCTGCCTGCACCTGTCTTTGTGCTGATGACGTTTGCTGACTTGTAACACCAAACTGCTTGTAGACAACTAAACCGCTGTAGGCGTATACTAGTTTAACTTATAAAAGTTGAAAATATGAACAAAAATAAAATTTAACTTTTATTACATATTGACAAATTCAAATGGAGAGGAAATAACCTGATAATTAAACAAATCTAACTTTAAATAAAAACACGTCTTTACACTGGCATTGTGAAATCATCTGGCATACTTAACACAACTTACAACTGCACCGCACATCTGCATCATTCTACAAGACTAACATTACATTAATGCTCTCTCTCTCTCTCTTATCTTCTTATCTTATATAATACAGACGTTACTTCAAAAAAAAAAAAAGATGATTACGTCCTACGCGTCATGGATTTAGTCATGCATGTTAACCAATGACTTAAATTCTGCCAAGTCACTGGTTTTCCTCTCTCTCTCTCTCTCCAACTAACAATAAATACTCCCTTTCTAACAATAAATACTCCCTTTCTTTGATATCACATTGGAAACACACACACACTAAATAAAACTTTGGCAAGTACTTTTCTTTGGGCCTCAAATATGTGTCCCTTGGTCTTCGTGAAAGCTCTCCAGCTGTCTCTTTCAGGAGCCACATCTGATGCCTGTGTGCTCAATGGAAGGCTTCCAACGTCCAATACGGGCCAAGGCTCCTTGAACGCTTCATTCAAAGATGCCTTCGCTCCAGTACGGGCTTACGCTGGCAAGACTACCTCACAAATAACTATTTTTCTGCTGGCGAACGATGTGGATTGAAGCTATACTTGCCATTTGACAACTGCGTTGGTTAAGACACCTATCCAGCTTGGGGATGACATAATCGATTTTTTCTCCCCCCCCCCCCTCGCGAAAAAAAAATATGTATGTATGTGTGTGTACTGTACATAATTAATCTTTATTACATTCTGACCCTTCATTCTTTCAGAAGAAATATGTTCTTCCTGGAGTTAGTGGAAAAATTGTAGATTCCCCGCCATTGCCAGCAAGGGGGTCTGAGGGAGCGCTGGGAGCACTATTTCTGGCATTGAAAGCCAACAAAATGCATATTCCGAGGTATCTACAGTGCATTACCCTGCTATTAAAAAGAAAAGTTTTATTTAAAAAATCTAATGTGCTATTCTTACTGACTTAGACCCTCCCGCGCCATTCGGCGCTTTGGGCGGCACGATCTTTCCACAAAATCTGTCACTGGCAATATCTGAAGCCTCTTCCCACCTGTTTTAAGGATCTCCGTGAAAGTGTGGCGCCAAGTTGTAGCCTACTAGGATGTCATCGCAACTCTTATGATGCGTAATTCACTTTGTCGGGGAACATGTACCACAAACTTCATGCGACGCTTTTTCACAACCTTACTAAGGGGTCGACTCCCATTTCGGCATAGGATTTCTTTGATTTAGTCCTAAAATCTGTCTTAGCCATCTTTATTGAGCCACATTTAGTGTTTTCAATTTCGCCAGATGACTATTCACTGTACTTTATTAATGGAGCCCAGCCACTGGTAGAAATGTGTAACCTCTCAGTAGTACGCTCTTGGAATTAGATGACTGTAGTTTACTTTAGATTTTATATCGAAAAGGGAAGTTTTATCGTCAAAATCATCTGTTGGGGGAGAGGTTTAAACTAAAAAAATCTCTGGAGTTGTTTTTTTTGTTTTTTTTAAATTCAAAACCCCATTTAGCTACGGTCATAGAATTGGGGGACTGTAGTTTGCTTTAGAATAATATTGAAGAGAAAGATTTTCAACCTCAAAACTCTCTGTAGGGGGATTTTAAACTCAAAACGATCTAGGGGGTTTTAAGCTTTTAAAAAAGCCATCTGGAGGAGGGGGGTTTAAACTCAAAACCCCCCATTGGCTTGGCTACGCTCAAAGAATTTTAGAGTGTGTAGATTGCTTTTTTTTTTTATACTGAGGAGGTATTTTCTCGCTTAAAAACCGATGAAAGGGGGTTTAAACTCAAAACCCCTTTGGCTACGCTCTTAGAATTTTTAGTTTGTACTTTGCATTTTTTATATTGAAAAGGGGGTTTATCGTAAATTTTGGAGGGGGTTTTAAAATCAAAATTTTCCTTAGCTGTGTTCTTTGGGATTTGGGGTTGTCTTTTGAATTTTTTTTTTGGTTTTGTTTTGTAGAAGAGGTGGCACTCCGGGCGCAAGGACTAGAATGCATGGCCGAAGGCCGAGCACACAGGGAATTCCTTAAAATATAATAATAAATTGCTTTGGTATTAGTGTATGTGGCTAGATTCGCAGTTTTTATTCCCTTTTAGGGGTCTTTCTTTCCGTCCGTCCATCTGTCTTTCAAGTTTATGAAGAAAAACCTAGAAAGACTCTTAAAAATGAAATTTCACCATATTTTATAGCTTGCACTACTTAATATTTCGCTCATATGAAATAGCTATAGAGATAATTAGGAAAACCTTTTTTTTAAAATCTTATTATCGATAAAAGGTTATTTTGATGAAAATTCGCCTTTGCTCCAGAACTATGAAATCTGAAAAATATCATGAAATTTGATTTTCCATACCTTTTCCAGTTATTGAGATGTCAAGGTAACACAGAGAGACGGACGCAGCACACGAAATTTCTAGTGGGCCGAAAAAAAAACAGACATTACATGAACAAAAAAGAAATCACACAAAAAAACGTGCAGTTTAACTTAAGTGTGTGAAGTATCGTGTGTCGAAAGCTAATAGTCATCGATAACGCTACTCAAGTTTCTCTACCACGGTTCCCAGTGCGGTGAATTCAATGCAACACTTGACTATTTATATTAAATTATATGTGTGCTAAAAAAAATCTGGGCCTAAGTCTCATTTCACTGTTCACAGAGTTGTACCAGCTAACAGATCATTTCTGAATACAAATCGTAACGTTATCAAGGATTTAAACCAGTGTCTTTCCGCTTAGGTATAAGTATAGCTATCGTGGTCATCATCTGTAAATATTCTGTAAATATTTTTTTTAATTAAGTTACATATAACCACTTTATCTTCCCTGATTCTTATTATTTATTTTTTCCGATTTTTATTTTTCTTTAATGGCGGATACTTTATCTGTAATCTAGATCTAGTGAATTCTAATGCCTTGTTTCTAGGATTTTGGATGCTCTTTGCTTCTAGCATAGGAGTTTTGATTGCTCCTGGGTTCATTTGTCAAGGGAGTATATTTAGTATACCGACATAGTTGAATTTTCAAATTGCAGTGTTAATTTTTGCGTTCTTCTTCATATTTTTATTTCCTTATGGTTGGTCGCGTTCCAATCGCGTCATACTTCGTTTATTGTTCATTTCCTGTTCCTTTGTTATTGTTGTGCATTTATCCAAAGAATGTCTTATCCGGCGTTTTTGAAAGAAAAGGACTTAGAGGGTGGTCTTGTCCACCCGAAGGGTACTCTCCTGTTGAAACTATCTGGCAATAACGCCATGAAATCTTCTATTGGGAGCCTTTTAGAGGCTCTCAAGTTGTCAGCTGCTGAATTAACAGCATTATATAGGTTCGAAAACCCTTATACATGGTTTTTGGTACCAACAACTGCAAAAGTAAGAGACAGACTTGTTGGTAAGTCTTTTGGTAGTGAGACTTCCTTCAAGGTTGAGATCATCCCAATAGAGGAAGAAAGGCTGAAAATTACCCTAAATTGGGTATCGCCTTCAATTGCAAAAACCAGAATTGTTGAAATCATGGAAACATTTGCAGAGCAAGGATCCAAGGTGGAGGTGACGAAAATAGGTGCTTCTGACAAGTGGGTTTCCTTCATCAAAGCAAAAAAAGATGCATTCATCCCACACTACATCCAGCTACGGTATGAAGGGGACCCCAAAATTTATAAAGTTCTAGTTACCATACCAGGTCGTTGGCAACAATGCTTACATTGTGGACTGGACCAGCATTGGTCAAATCAGTGCCCCATCCGAAAGGCCGGCCCGGCTCGAACTGTGCCTCCCAAGGATAAACCAGGCCCTCTGAGCTACGCACAGGCGGTCAAAGAAGGTAATCCCAAGGAGAAGGAAATCGAAAAATGGTTGCAGAAGGATGGCTTCACGATGGTAGAGAAGGGTAAAAAAGGAGTCTTCAAAGTTTCGCCAAAGAAGATATCTAAAGTGTTGGATGCCGCGGCTACATCGATGATGGCGGATGCAGCTACTTCATCGGTTGTTGCCAGTACACCAGAGATAGCTGTTGATGCGGAGGTTGGGACTCCCCAGAGTGGCGAAGATTTCAAACTAAAAAAGCGGTTCCACTCTAGAGAGCATGTGAAGTCCGCTCCTGGGTCTCCGACAAAATTGAAAAGGAAGAGATGCTTATCTGTCTCCTCGTGTGAGGATCTTTTCATGAGCCCGCGTATTATAAGAGAAGCTGTAAGCCCTCCTAACACAAGTCTTGATGTAAGTGCGTTGGACATTCCTGAGACTCCACCCACATTGGTTATAGATGAGGGAGGAACACCCATAACCAACCACTAAAACTGGTTAAATTTACTTTTACACCCAGTCATGACAGACATTACCATTTTATCATTAAATATACGTAGTCTTAGGAATAAGCCAAATACACTGTTCACCTATCAAGAAAATACAGGCCAGACTTCATATTCATTCAAGAAACAAATATAGACACACATTATAAATCACGCGAATACACATCAGACATAGGGCTGAAAGAGGGCTGGTTTAGCTTAGGTAACGAGTGTAGAGGGGTAGCTATTTTTCTAGTCTCAGATAGGTTTAAAGTAGTGCATGCATTTAATGACACCAGGGGAAGAATAGTGATCATTAGAATAAAATCAGGAAATCAAACATTTACACTTGCAAACATCTACGCACTAGCAAAGAGCGCGGAAAAACAGGATTTTTATGAAAATTTAATCGATATACTAAACAACAATTATAGAGAGGATACGCTAATCATAGGGGGGGATTTCAGCTACATAACTTCTGCATTAGATAAACAGACTACTTTGGCAGTGGGCCCTCCCTCTCATAAAACCTTTCCGAATCTTAATTTCTTAGAGGAGATAGAGAGGAATTTTAATTTAGTTGATGCTTACAGGACACTAGAACCTATGGGTCGTGACACTACCTTGGTGCATAGGTCATACACCGTCTCGACACGCTTAGATAGAGTGTATGCTCCTAATCATTTCTATATAAGTCGCATTTGGAAGAAACATTAGAATACACAGACCACAAAGCGGTGTTAGTTACTTTGGACATAAAAAACAAAGAAATTAAAAGAAAGTCATCCCACTGGAAATTTAACAATTCTCTATTGGAAATTCCCCTTTTCGTGGAGTTAGTTTCTACTAATCTAAATTCTTACTTACAAGATATACGTGATCCACTTTTCGATTTAACACAGACATGGCCACTCCTAAAAAGTTCTATCAAGCAGCAAAGCCAGTTAATATCTAGATTAGCTCAGGGACGTAGGAGGCAAGAATATGAACAACTCAAATACACATAATTACACACGGATGATGAAATGGTTAAAACAGAAACTCTTTTAAAACTAGAAGAATTAAACAAGTATACTTATAGGGGTGCTGAGATTAGGTGTAAAAATTACTTAAGTAATGAAGGTCCTAGTAAACTATTCCTATCGTTTAAACAGAATGTGCAATCAAGTAAAATAATAAACAACATCATAGATAGTGAGGGGAATAAAGTAGATAATTATGAAGATATTAAGAATATTTTTACAAAACACTTCACTGCTATATACAGTGAAGAGCCAGTATATACTGATGCTCAAGATAATTTTCTAAAATTTTGCAAGCATCTGGACAAGACAGATGAAGATCTTTTAGGGAGTGCATTTACGCTAGACGAACTCAGGACTGCCCTGCACTCGACTAAGAACAATAAATCCCCCGGTCCAGATGGCTTATAAAACCTTCTTCCCTCTGCTGGGTCCTCTCTTACTGCGACTATATAGCGACGCCATTAAACTGGGACAATTTCCCCCAAATTTTAACGAAGCATACATCACACTTTTACCCAAGAAATCTGATAATAACACTTCACCTAGCGACTATAGGCCCATTTCACTTCTCAATACAGACTATAAACTTCTCACAAAAATGATTTTCCTAAGAATGAAACCACTCATAAACCAACTTATAGGATATGACCAGTACTGTTGTATCTCTGACAGAAACATAGACGGCATGACGCATTTTTTACAGGATTTTATCATGTACATTAAGGATAAAAACCTCAATGTGTCTCTATCTGTAGATCAAGAAAAACCCTTTGACCGAGTAAGCCATAGCTTCTTGTTCAATGTGTTTGAGAAATGTAAAATAAGTTCCATGTTAATCAGATATATAAAGCTTGTCTATACAAATGCAACAAGTAGATTGATAATTAATCATTCTCTCAGTAGGAGTATCCTCATACAAAGGTCTGTCAGACAGGGCTGTCCCTTATCCCCCTTCTTGTATATCCTTTGCTTGGAACCCTTCTTGGAATCTGTAAGATCTGACCCCTCTATTATTGGGATAAATATACCGGGTCGTTCCTTCTCAACCATCAAAGTCAAAGCCTATGCGGATGATACAACCTTTTTTCCATCTTCAGAGCAAGATATTGAGAATATACTAAAGAAATTTACACTTTTCGGAGAAGCTAGTGGTTCAAAAAAAAATATAAATAAATCCTCTGTAATGGGACTAGGGAAAAGGAAATTCAAAGAGAATTGCGCTTTCAAAATTGTAGATAAAATCAAGATTTGTGGTATTGTCTATACCTGTAATCCTTTGTTCTATTGTAAAGACCAGTGGGAGAATATTTTTGTCAAAGCCTCAAACTTGATTAAATTTTATCAGCACACAGGTTCTACAATATTTGGTAGAGCTGTATTGATAAATAGTTTGGTCATTCCAAAGATTGTCTATTTAGCTAACATTACAGAGCCACCTCCTAAAATCATAAACAAGCTGAACAAGTTAATTAGAAGCTTTATATTTAAAAACACTATTAGGAGCATTAAGCACACTACACTCATTGAAAACAAAGAGGATGGGGGGATAAACTTACAAGATGTCAAAACAAAAATACATTCGCTAAGGCTAAAATTTGTAGGTCAAGTAGTTAGAAACCCAACAAACTTTCCCTTGACAATTTACTATTATGGTTTAAGATTAAGTAGTCTTCTTCTAATACACAATGATACTCCTATTTTGGTAAAGTCACTCATCCATTTTACAGATCTATTTCAAGAATTTTACCTGGTAATGAACATTTAATACACAACAAAACCAAAGAATCATACACAACACTTAAAAAGCTGTTACATGAAAGCCTAGTGAATAGGATTAAGTGGGGGAGAGTTCTTGGGGTGACAGAATTCAAGGACACATTCATAAACCTACACAGCAAACATATCCTACCAAAAGCTAGAGAGATAAGTTATAGACTTATCTTTGGGATGTCCCCTATTGTTAGAAGACGAGCAAATGACCGTGAATGTATATTGTGCCATCTTGAAAATGCTGATAATGAGAAACTTATCTATTTGGAATGTCCATTATTCCTTCAAGTTAGAAGTACTGTAAGGGACTTATTTGAAGCAAACTGTGGCAACTATATAAATGTTAACTTGTCAATTGTTTTAAACAAGCTGCCAAAACTAAAAAATAAAATGATACATAACTTTATTTTAATTATTGTTTCCGAATACAGGAATCTTGTTTGGGCTAGCTGGCTCAAAGCTCTACATAATAATAAGGTTTTTGATCCTAATCACTTAGAATTGACATTTAGAAAAATGATGGATTTTAGGGTAGAGAATTATCTAGTTTGATTTTCATATACTTGTACAATGCTCAGGTAGTTTTCCAGAAATAGGGTGATGGGGGTCAGGGATATTTGATTGTTCTGGGGTAGAGGATACTTGTATCATTCTTCTGTCTTTAGTGGGTTCAATGGTTAGGATGGTTAGGTAGTATGTCTTTCATATTAAATAATGTTTCTATTACTATTATTATATTTTTAGGTTAATCACTTTTCAATTGTTTATGATTTAATACTTGTGAATTTTGAGAACTTACAAATAACATGTTAAAAAAAAAAAAAAAGCCCACAAACGAGGCACATTAAGCCCAAGAAAAGAGGCCTAAGGCCCAAGGATTCCTATGATGATAAAGCTAAAATTGAATAGCGCAAATTCTGAGGTTTCCTTTTAAAAAAAAAAAAGTAGCCTAGCTAATTTAGAGTTTTAGAACCACTGCGCCATATTTCAACATTATCCTTGAAATAGGACTAAAAAATCGTAATTGTAACATTTTATCTTTTTGGTAACTAGTTAGAAGTTATGGTGACTAGAGAAACTCTTGCTTATGGAGCGGCGGGTGCCGTTGTGTTTGGGGTTACAGCCATTGCGACAGGTCCAGTGATTCTGCCATTAATAGGATTCACTTCTGGTAAGTTCCTACTTGTAGTTTTCTTTGAGGCACTCATGATATAATCTGATTTAACACGATCTTAGGCCTTAGATCATCTTAAGGAGAACAGAGGAAGATCCTAGCAATATAATTGAGATGCTGCAGAAAGATCCTAGGTATCTTATCTTGTATGATACAGACGTTACTTCGAAAAAGATTACGTCCTACGCGTCTTGCATTCAGTCATGCATATTAACCAATGACCTAAACTCCGCCAAGTCACTGGTTTTCCTGGCTAGTTCAGGCAACCCATTCCCCCCCCCCCCCCACCACATTCCCTAGCTAGGCCACTGGTAGTAATAGAAAACAGCCCTCTAGTATGGAGTAGGGCTTGACTTGTAGCCCCATGTAGCTAATCCAGCTGTTGTTGTAGGCGTAATCACCCATTAACAAATCTGAATGAAATGTTGAAATCCTCTCATCTTATATAATACAGACGTTACTTCAAAAAAAGAAAATGATTACGTCCTACGCGTCATGCATCTAGCTATGCATGTAAACCAATGACTTCAATTCTGCCAATCATTTGTTTTCCTGGCTGGCTCAGGCAACCCATTCCATGCTCTAAAAGCACTAGGGAAGATGGAGCATTTGTACAAATTTGTCCTAGCATATGGAACGAGAAATGTGCCTTTATTTTTGTGTCTGAGTATTTTTATAATTTTTTTAAGCAAACTAAACCCAATTTTATTACACATATATAGTCTTTCAATGCCAGATGCTCAACAGAAGGAATGTCTCTATTCCATAGGATAAAAAAAAAGAAAAAAAATCCCTTTCAGACCTTGCGATCTATAGGGCAGATGATGTCAAGATAACCTGTTTCTATGGTCGACGGTAAATGAGGGTGAAAGACTCTTGGCTTTCGAATTTATAAGACAAGATAAAATACACATTGAATTATAAGATACTAGAGTAGAACGACTTCGGAAAATCTCGAGCAAGCGAGATGAAAGCCTGGGCATTGTTTATGGTCGGAATGATGTCGAACAACACAGTAGTTCTCACCTCTCCAGGCAGCTGATGTGACCAAAGGAACGGAATATCTGATACAGTTTGGGATTAGTAGCGCCGCAGGTGTGCCACAATCTGCCTAAGGGACACCAGCTCCTTATATTTCCTCAGGGTTGCCTCATGAAGCTTTTCCCATGTTTGGGTATAGCTGTGTAGTACAGTATTTGAAAGCTGAAATCCCTGTGACCAAAGGAAAGGAATATCCGATACAGTTTGGGATCAGTAGCGCCGCAGGTGTGCCACAATCTGCCTAAGGGACACCAGCTCCTTATATTTCCTCAGGGTTGCCTCCCGAAGCTTTTCCCGTGTTTGGGTATAGCCGCGTAGTACAGTATGTGAAAGCTGAAATCCCATGTTTTTGTGTGTTGTCTTTTTCAGCTATTGTTTATCTCATACCCCTTAAGTCTAAGAGAATACCATTTGGTAACATCACTACCATGGTAATCCAATATCTGAATAACCTTCGGATTACCAAGAGTTTGTCCAGTTTACCTAAGTATTTCCATTCCCATTACAATGTTAAAACTTATTTGAATTGTTTTTTTTCTCTTGAGACTGATTAAAACATGCATTTATTTTGATTCTAGGTGGCATTACTTCTGGATCTGCAGCTGCGTCGATAATGTCCGCTGTCTACACCAAGGGAGTTGGCATGGCGGCCCTCTCCGCCATGCAGTCAGCTGGCGCCCTAGGGACAGTGGGTACCACGGCCACTGTGGCCACCTCTGCAGTGGGAAGTTATGCAGGGATACTGGTGAAACGTTGGCTAAAGAAATAAAAGTTAATCTGTACATTGAAATAATTATACTCAAACTTTGGTTTTCTGTTTATGTGTAGTTTGGAGTGGGCTTTTGTATTTTGGGCTTGATGATTCTACTTTATCCACAATAAATAATGTTTCCCTTTCAGACCTTGCGATCTATAGGGCAGATGATGTAATAGTTATTTGTGGCCCATGGTTAACGAGGGTGTCATGCGGCCAGCACAACGACCAACCACCTTTAATTTTCCCCAACTAAAGTTAGGTACCCATTAGAGTTGGGTGGACTCAGGGGCGCCCTAAAATTCCCCAAAATAAAAATCCCATTCTTCACCTACATTCGAACCCAGGACCTCAGGTTCGAAAGCCAGGCGCTAACCCACTTTGCCCCTATAAGTGTTATGTACATATGTTGGCCTATATCTTTTAATTTATTTAAATCTGTACTTAATTCTAGCAGGTATTCCCACTGACTTGTGCTCCATATATAGACCAAACTTAAACATGAGTTAATTATACTTTGAAAAATTATAACTGTTGAACCCGAGTTGACACTGTGTAGCTTTTATTACATCTTCTGATTCTGTCACTAGTAGACAAACAAACCGCTGTAGGCGTATTTTATCTTAACTTGTAAAACTTGAAATAACTTGAATAGTGTCGTTTGTGAACAATATTAAATATTACTTTTATTAAAATGTAGACAAAATCTACTTGTAATGAAATGTAATACATATAGTAGACTCAAGTAATAATATAAAATGGAATTTTAAACAAAATCTAACTCACTACAAAAACAATTCTTTTCAGTCTCACGTTCTGGAGTCGTCTCCCCTAACTAAGACCACTGACGACAATGCCACCTATCTTGCATCATTCACAACCAATCGCTAACCTCTTCCCATCTTCACCGTAGACACACGCAAACACACATTCCATAATAGTGGACAGTTAGGCAATTAGCAAATAGTTTTCACAAATATAGATCTATATAAACGAACAATCGTATTTCTAGGAAAATCGATAGAGACGTTTTATGAAATCTGTGTCCAGGTTCCACCCATGAATTTGCTAGGTGATAAAAAGGAATTGTACAAATAATGTGTACGAACAATGAAACGTTTGATTGAAATTAGTGAATAATGTGGATTAATCTGTATAGGTAAAACATAGTAAATAAATAAATAAACATGTAAAACAAGGGGCTATATTGGACTAGTCTGTTTCGTTGCTTTAATTTAAAAGTTGAATCACTTATTGGGCCGGATGTTGCTTTTTTCCTTATATATCTTTGCATTTTTCAGTTCTCTTTTTAAATTAAACTGACATTATTATGCTATAATTTCTTAAGACCTATAAATAATTACAAGATATTATTCATGAAGGTACAGACATTTAAACTCAACTGCATGCTATAGAATAATCATACACACCTTCTCGATCTTATCTTTGAATCAACAGAATAAAGAAGAGTGCGGTATTTTACGTGACCTACATATTTTGCCTCATTCAACGCAGACAAAGCTGATGTAGTAATATAAATAAGTCATTTCACTTACATATAAAAAAAACAACATTGTGCCAGAATAGATAAACATTAGAACTAATGTGAAAATACAAATAATATGCTGGATTTCTTTTCTACAGAAGTAACATATGGCTTCGGAAGATCCTCCTGTAATTAAGTTTTCTTTTCAAATAACCTCTGCAATCTGTTAGAGAAGAAGAACCTTAACCTCTGTCTGATTGTCACCCTTCACTAAGCCTGTTTAGAAAGGAAAAAAAAAACCCAGTTATTGCCTAATAATGTTGGATGTGTGGCTGAGAAGCATGAATCTCTTGCATACCAATCAAAAGGGGGGGGGGCAAGTTGGAACACACCATTCGTTATAGAACGCTTTAACACTAGCATGCTACGTCATAACCTGTTTGCAGTTTAGACCAATAGCTCGTTGCCACGTCATACCGACCTGTGACGGTATTACCTGAAGGGTAATATATCTTAACTTCTGAAAAAACTTGACATAACTATTTTTGTGGACACAACTAACAGTAATTTTTATTACAATATAAACAAATTCAACTTGAGATTAAATGCAATAAATATAGTAGACTTTAGTAATAATATAAAATGGTATTCTGAACGAAATCAAACTTCAAAAACACTTCTTTTCATTCTGTCGTATATAAGACCGATGACGATCATGCCGCTTATCTTGCATCATTCTTCCCACCGTTACCATAGAAACAATCATAACAGCTTTGTAGACCTCTACTTTTAAAAAAAGTAAAGTTAACCTTTCAGACGTCGTGGTCTATAGAACAGATGATGTTAAGATCATCTGTTTTTTTTTTGGCCAACGGTTAACGAGGAGGGTGTTATGCGGCCAGCACAATGACCAACCGCCTTTAGAGTTGATTGGACACAGGGGCGCCCTAAAAATCTCGAAATTCAAAATCACAGTCTTCACCAGGATTCGAACCCACGACCCCAGGTTTGGAAACCAAGCGCTGAACCACTCAGCCGCCGCTTCCCTAGACCCCTACGTGACCTAGATATATTGTTTTCATCACTGACTCAAAGTCGTTATCCGCCAGAATTACCTACCTTATAACTAAACATTTGATCCATGACCTTCATCGACATCGGGCCGTAGTCTCTGGCAGTGTAGCCGTCTATAAAGTAATCGTTTGCGATGGTTGTGATGGTTGGTGTTGGAGACGATGGTAGGTTGCGATGTAACCACGTTGGGTTGGAGGCTGGGTTATTAAACCTAGAAAATGTAAATATATATTTATATACTATTAAAACTGTAGAAGTAGCGTGATCATGGAATGTTGATTCACACCATTGTCTATTATACAATATTTGACAGGCATTTAAAAACAAAACTATAAACAATTATTTTAATCATTAAGGATTTCAATCATTCTCTTGCATCACCAGTAACATTTACTCCAGCAGGGGCGATATTCTTCAAAGTTGCTTTTGATTTAACTCTTTCTCTCCTAATTGATGATGACAACGTTAATTTGACTCCCATTAAACTAAATTGGTTTTTGGAGTTATAAACTTTAATTTTTGTTGTATAAAAAGAGCAAGCATTCCCCATATAATTCAATACCGAATATAATTTTTTCTGATATTTTTTTTTAATTATTTGTTTTATTTATTTACAATTTTTTTTTAAAGGAAACCTCAGAATTCGCGCTATTCAATTTTAGCTTTATCATCATAGGAATCCTTGGGCCTTAGACCTCTTTTCTTTGCCTCTTTTTTGGGCTTAATGTGCCTCTTTTATGGGCCATCTTGCCTCTTTTGTGGGCTTTTTTTTTAAAATGTTTTTATTTGTAAGTTCTCAAAATTCACAAGTATTAAATCATAAACAATTGAAAAGTGATTCTTCTAACACATATTTTTTGTATCGAAACATTCTAGGCAAGGCATTACCGTTTTTTCTTAAACCGAAAGTACTATGAAAAACTAAAACAAATGTAAAAGGTTTTGGAATATACACTTGTTAACCTTGTTTTTAAAAATGCTCTGTAAAATTTACATAAACCATTTTTAACATAACTTTTATAAAGCACTATAAAACATTTTTGTTTTAAATCTGAGATGTTTGCAACAAAGTTTCTATTCTAACCAATGTCAAGGGCGCTACATTTAAATATCACTGGTACCAAAAGTTAATAAAAAATAAAACGTTTGCGATAAATAAATTGTGGACGGATGGAGAAGCAGAAGACGTGTCCAAATGCTCTTTAATCGTCATGCCGATTCATGCCATTAGACTTGCTGATAAAGCTGGCCTCTCCACCAACAGACAAAACATTCTCAAAGTTTTCACCCCCTTCCCCTTTGGTGTCGCTCAAAGACCTGTGCTTGAAACTAGTGAAACAATGCCACTAAGCCATTCATCTAACGACCTCAAGTACTAGCACTGGAGACATTCATTCTTCAAGCCCAGTGCCAGTTTTGCATATACGTATCGGTTAGCATCAATAGAGTCTGTAAGACGAGGCTACGGAGCTTTCATTGAGTTAATTTCTACTGGCTTAAAATTTTTGGATCATTTTGTTGTGTTTTCAGGTTTGCGGAGGCCAAGGCGATCTGAAGAGCCTTAAAAATCTTGGACTCTCGACTCGGCGAGGAAATGTGAAGGCAACACAGATTGTTGTGATGACTGATTCAAAGCCTGTACTACATGCTTTACAAAGACCTGAACCACGCCCCCATTCAACACTGCCATCATGGTTTCACGCAATATAAACCAACGATATGGCATCCTGGTAATAATGCAGTGTTTATCGAGTCACATATGCATGACAGGCAATACCGTTACAGAATCCTTGGCCCTCCAGGGAGGACTAACACCACCTACCGAGCAGGCTTTGTTTTGTCATCATGCTCTGGCTATAATAAAAAAAAAATAGAAATGAAAAAAAAAATGGTTTGAGTGCTGAAACTAATCACAAAAAGACCGCAAAGTCTGGGAGGACATGAGGCGAGCAGACCTCGGCTTTCCGTGGAAGAGAGGATTTGAATCTCTAAAGTACTGACTCAAACTAGTTTGATGATGAATGATGATGATAATCGTTCGATCGGCCTCCACCAAACCCCACACTATCAAATGCATGACTAAAAGCATGACGCGTTGGACGTAATCATCTTCTTTTTTTTAAGTATATTCTGTATTATATAAGATAAGATATCAAATGTTAATTAAATAATCATCCAGGGTAACTCCGGACACAAGAGCCTATTCTCTCATTGCCGACTTCTAGGTAACATCCCTCTCTTTGGTGCAAGGTCATAATAGGGCGCAAGATATACCCTTATGTACACTCTACAAAACTGTATCGCTAACATAATTACATTCCTGGAACTGACATTTTAGTTGCTATCAAAGGGATGTTACCGAATTTATTTACCCGACAACATCTTCCTAAAACACTGAAGCTTACTTGTCCTCCTTGCGACATAGGCGGCCCCTAAGCATTGCGGGGGTCCTGGGGGAGTGTCATATCAGGGCCTAAAACGATGGGCTGACGTTGACATAAAGGTCTTATATCGCGGGGCTCAACTAAGGTGCGGTGCCTGGAGCGGTTGCCCCACTCGCTAACCATAAGTCACCCCACCCCGCTTGCGAGTTGTATTGGTTGTCAGAAAGGAAGAAAGATAAAGCTTTTATTCGCGCCTTCCGCTAAATTTAAAACTCCTAAATTAAAAATTCCTGTGGTCGACATTGTCAAGAAAAATCTGTGGTCGACATTCTCAGAAAACTCCTGTGGTCGACATTGTCCAAAAACTCCTGTGGTCAACATGTCGACATTTGTCCTTTTTATTTTCGATAATAGCCTACCACTGTCAACCCGTCCCCCTTAATATTTAGTTTGTTAAATGAATCTCAGACTATAAAGATAAAAAAAAATAGATGCCAACATCAGTAGCTATGATTGGAGCCAACTTACACTACTGGATTGATGGCGTTGTAGGTGTCAAAGTCTGAGTTGGCCACAGACACGAATCTAAAACAAAAAATAATTAAAGAAATTAATAAATCTTAAGTTTTTTTTAAATCTGTATGGAAAATACAAACTAATAATCAATAGGATAATATCGTTAAATGCTAAAGATATAAAAATATTTCTTAATAATTGAGGTAACTATAGAGAAGAAATTATATATAACAAATAATTATTTAATGGGATGTTTGATTATATTTTTATTTGCAAGATTGAAAAAGCTATTCAGCACATCCCATTGCATACATGTTCCACCAATGACTTGGCAGAGTTTAAGTTATTGGTTAACATGCATGACTAGATTGACCTATGTACACGCGTAGGACGTAATCATCTAATCCAGGGCCGGTCTTAGGCCACTGCAACCTATGCGGTCGCAGTGGGCCCCGCGCTTTCATAGGCCCCGCGCTAATTCTATGTGTAATTATTAATTGCAAATTATATACGAAAAATTTGCTGCCCTAATTAAAATCTCCTGAAAACTCATAAAAATCTCATGAAAAATAGACAAAATTATCATTTGTGTGTGTCATTCATTATGGAAAACGTCATTCCTACGCGCGTTAAAAAAAAGGCAATGTCAGCTTTCATGCAATAAAATGTAATGATCCGGCAAATTTTCCCCATAACCAATACCGTATTTACTTTTATAGTCACTGGCATAAAAATATGCCATAGGTAGCAAGATCCGTAAAGTAAAGTTAACTTGATCGCAATTTTGTACTTAGAAAAGAATGAATAAAATGCAAAGCCGAATTTATTTTCTAATACAAAATCTTAATTTTCACTTACTATCCTTATTCTCACCCAGACTAGGCCCCGCGCAATCAGTTTCGCATAGGGCCCCGCAATTGCTAGGACCGGCCCTGATCTAATCTATAACCAATGTTTTATGTATTTAAATATTATGGGTGCCCAAACTTCCAATTGAACGGCGAGATGGCGGTGAGTAGGATTCGAACCCGGGACCATCGAGACGTCATTCCAGGGCGCATACAACACGATCAGGAATTTCGTGTGGTTTGTAAACGATATCAACCATCTTTACTTGTTGATGCAGAAATGGGTGAACTGATGTACGCCCTCAGAAAACAAGAATTAAAATTCCCAGGCTTTATCGGAGTTACTAGATCTAGATCTCTAGATCTATTAGGAGTGTGTTAGTGAGCGTCATCTAGGCATCTAGAGAACTGCCTGATCTGGAAACCACTGCGCGGTTCATCTCAGAGATAGAGATTACTGATCAGAACCCTCCAACGTGTAAAATGAGAATGAAGAAGAATTAACCATATTACAGTTGTTAAGTACTTTAATCTAGTTTTACTCTTTGAGATCCGGTGGCTGAGTGGTAAAGCGCTTTGCTTCCGAAGGGAACTTGGGTTCGAATCCTCGTGAAGACTGCAATTTTTTTTAATTGCGGGATCTTTAGGGCGCCTTTGAGTCCACCCAGCTCTAAACAGGAAAAGTAAAGGCGGTTGGTTATACTGGTCAACTTTTGATCAACCGTGGGCCACAGAAGCAGATAACCTTTACATTTCCTGCCCTATAGATCGCAAGGTCTGAAAGAGGAACTACATATTTAAATGATTTTAATTATAAGTACACACCTGCCAGTCCTTGGTCGACTTTTTTTGTCTTTCCTTCGGGTCACAATGGAGGCAACGATTATTATAACGATGACCAGCATGACCAATAGACCAGTGCCCAGTCCAATCCCCAAGTACAACTTTTCTTCTGTCGGTCCTAGCATTGTGTGTTTGATATCCAACGTAGCTAGGAAGTAGTAATAGAAAAATAGAATGCATGCTAAAAAGAACGTCTAGTGGTAGCCATTGCTAAAATAAAGTTTCTGTAACTTGTGTTGTTTTTATTGCTGTATTTATTATGCAATTGTTTGCAGATAATCTGACTTTTGTTTTTTGAACTAGTGCAGTTATTATATTTATGTAAATTAACAAAAGAAATATAATCTATATATATATATACATATATAAAGGTTATATAAAGGGGATGTTACGGTCGTAGTGCAGCATGGTGGGAATGACTAATGTTGCGAACGTGGTTATTGAATGGAAGAGAGATTAAAGAGAGAAAGCTGAAGAAATAGGAACATGAAGCCAGCGAAACTATTATGTCTACGTAATTTGTGATATTAATTAAAGTATTTTCTAAATTGGAACCTGAGAATATGTGTATTTTGGATCTATTTTTCAAGAGTCTTGTGTCGTAACAAGGGAATAATTTCGTACTTATAAACTATATTTACAAATAATGTACAAGTTATTTCCTGTAGTTGATATCATAAAAAAAGGACCTCATTCACCAATCGTAAACAAACAACAATTAGCCGCGTGATAATATTGATAAAACAACGCAAAAAAAAATGTCACGTGATAGTCCGTGTGTATTACCTAATTTGTATAGAAGAGATAGAGAATCACGTGGCTAAATGTTGTTTATTTACAATTGGTGAATGAGGTCCTTTGATAATTGATTGACTTGCATGGTGAAAGCATATATGACCAAAGCATGCATTATACGAAAACATTGGAGAATTGTTTTTTAACATTTAATTTAGCGTTCGTTTAGCGTAGATGATTTTAATGACCTCGTTTAAAAAAAACATTCTTTTTTTTTTTTTGTCAGTTTGTCCGACTGTATGTCGCGTTTAGATCTTAAAAACGTGATTTTCTCCATATCGTGCTTGTAAAAGCTGAATTTTTGTTTAAAGCAGACCCCTTTGTACATCCTTTGTATATACCCAGAAAAACAACTAATTGACTAAGAGATTGCATCAACTCTCATACGGATTCACAGGAAATTTCGTACACATGTACCTTTTCTTTCCTAGCACTCACTAAGAACCGGTTTTGACAGATTTGCAATTCGAACCTCTATTCGCGAAAAACCGCAAACTTTCTATGAAATCTTTGCATTTTATTTTCGGTATTTCGCAGTATTTATATTTTTAAAATAGCAATATCACATAAATTTCTTATTTTAAAGCATTTTGTTTTGTCCACTTATTTTTAATATGCCTTACGCCATTCCTTTTAGACGTGGTCGAAATAAAAACTGTAAACCAATGCTAATAGCATGTTTACTTCAACAGGTAACATAACTTATGCAGCAAGAATTACTATAACTTTTACAATAGGTAATGTCATTTTTGTAGAAACAGTTAACGTAACTTTTATATCAAGAAGCAATATAACTTTGACAGCAGCAGTTACTGTAGCTTTTAAAAGGAATGTAACTTATGTAACTTTTATAGAATCAGTCAACGTCACTTTGACAGCACTTGTCTAGATGTGTCAATGCGTTAGATTTTGTTCGTGTGTACACAAGGGCTTGCTTGACACAGTACCTGTGTTTGCCTAGAAATCACGCTCTACTGTGGGACTCTGCAGCTCTAGCGGAAACTGGTTTGTTTTTGAACATCCATTTTTTTTCCGGTTAAAGTTTTTAATCGCTGGTGATCAGTAACGTAGAAAGGGGCTTGGTAGCTGAGAGATAAAGCGCTTGACTGCTGAACCGAGAATGTCCCAGCTTCGAATTTAAGTGGTTCGAATCCCACTTAAAGGACAGTGATTTTTAGCTTTGGGATTTTAAGTCCACCCAACTGTAGCTTGAGGGTGAAAAGTAAAGGCGGTGGTCGTTGTGCTCTCGCCACATGACACCAGGCCCATTAACCTTTGTCAAAAAAAACAGTTTATCTTTACATCACCAAGGGCCGGCCTTAAATAACTGATGACCCCAGACGAAGTAAATTTTAGGGCCCCTAATGAAACAAAGATAAAAAAAATTAACGCCGTAGTAAATTTATGCAATTTATTCAAAGCTAACCTGTATTTAAATCTACGCCTATAATAAACTGAAACTCATTTTAACCAAAACGAAATAGGAAACGGCTGTACCACACCATATGCTATTTAATCATACTCCAGTAGATGTCATAAACTTTCAACAAACGAGACTATCTTATCTTATCTTATATGATACAGACGTTTCTTAAAAAAAGAAGATGATTACGTCCTACGCGTCATGCGTTTAGTCATGCATATTAACCAATGACCTAAATTCTGCCAAGTCACTGGTATTCCTCGCTAGCTTAGACGACTCTAATAGCACTAGGGAAGAAATAGAATTTATACACATTTGTCCTAGCATATAGAACGAGAAATATGCCTTTATTTTTGTGTCTTTCTATGTATTTTATTAAATTTTGTTTTTGTATTTGAAGATTATGGTTCAGTGTTTTATGTATAATTGCTACTTTACTTTTAGGTCTTCTATCCTGAAGGCTTTCTAAATTTAGTGATTTTACTATAGGTGTTACTCTAGTCAAATGTGAATATTCATTTGTTATGAATCTCACTGCTCTATTTTGTGTCTGTTTCAGTTTGCTAATGTTTTCTTGAGTTGAGGGGTCCCAAACAGAGGATGCATATTCTATTAATGGCCTAACCAGCGTTAAATAACATTTTAGTTTTATGTTCTTATTTGATTTATAGAAATTTATTTTAATAAACCCTAATGCTTTGGTTGATGTTTTGATAGTTTCATCAATGTGGAGACTCAAAGTGCCCACATTTTCAGCAAAAGATAACAACAGGAGCCCTCTAACATATGTAGTCTAAAAAGGGGGAGGGGTCGGGATCGGCCTGGGCATTTCTATATTATCCGGCTCATAAATTGTCTATTATATGATGGGCATCCCTTTCTAGGTCTACCTGTCCTCAAAATCATTAAGTTTGATAATGTATCGATAGCTGTACATATGCATACAGTGTCTATCAAGACTTCACTCAGAGGGCCCCTTTTTAAAGAGAATACAATAAAACCTTTTAACAATTTAACACGTGCCTTAGTGACATCCAAGCGGCCCTTATCTTATAAAATACAGAGGTGATTTAAAAAAGAAGACAATTACTGTGGTCCTATTGGCCCATTTTGGTACCGGCCCATCGGGCATTTGCACGAATGCCCATATAACCAGTCCGCCCCCTGCCCTTTACCATTTGCTTAGAGGGATATGGTAATTTTTATGTAAAATATTGCGAATTTTCATTTATGGCGGATAACTATAAATAGCTTCTCTTTAGTGTATTCAGTGAACAGAAAAGGGAATTGTTGATTAATTATGTAAATTAGGACGTACACGATAATTTTGTACACTTTTAAGCCCCGTTGAATCAAATGTGTAAATCTCAACATTTTTATCACAAACTTATTTGTATTTATTTCCAACAGTGATTTTTTGATATGGTGTCAATGACATTGTTTAGAATCGAAATTTTACTTTGAAAATCTCCAATTGAAATCTGTTTTTATGATGCTTAAAAATTGATTTTGTTAAAGATGCTTTTTTATGTAGACATTACCTATCATTTTTCAAACAGGTTTTATCACTATTTATCCTTGCCTAATATGTATTTTGTTTGTGGCATTGCAACAATATATGCTGACAAAACCTGACACTTTTAGGATTTTAGTATAAACGCATCAATTAGTTTGCATCATTCATGTAATTAAATTTCTAAAAGATCTATGTACAAGTTATTTCTCTTATTCAATATTAAACAAAATAATTAATTGACTAATTGAGTATTTTTTTTCATTGATTAATGTTTTGTTAGGTAATTGTTTAAAGTATCAACTTGATCGGAGAATGCGTGAGGGAGAAATAGCGTTTTAACAATTATTTAAGGGGACTAAACCAAACAAATGTAATCATAGCTATGAAAACTGAAGTATTAGTTTCCCTTGTTGCTATTAAACAAAATAATGAATTACCAGTAATTAATTGTCTAATTGGTTAATGTTATAAAATTGATTCATGTCTTGTTCATGCCAATGAATAATTGTGTAAAGTTTCAACTTGATTCGAGAATGAATGTGGGAATGAAAAACATGTACACACTTTTACGAGACAGACAGACAGACAGAGTGAGTTGATATAAGCTTTCTAACAACATGAACAGTTTTTATCATGTGACTGATAAAATCATAAATTTCATTAAGTAACCCAGTCCTCAGTTGTATGTTAAGCCTAAACCTATACATGTCAACAATCCTTTCCAATGCACATCTAAAAGACAATATACTAGAATTGAAGAAACGCGATATTCCTACACAAGCAACAAAAAAACTAAACAAAACAAAACAAAACAAAAAACACAATCTCTTTTAAGAGTTGTAAAAAGCGAATAAAAAATTACCATTTCCGGTCAAATTGGCCATGAAAACGAGCGTATCTTGTTATGACAGTCTGGGTTTGGAGATTACTCCATTCATCTCTTGCAGCAAGTCAGCATTCTGAAACATTAAGTGATAGCCATTTTATGTCTTGTGCTAGGTCTTGTATTAGGTCTGTGTCAACAGTCTTAACCAATTCTAAGACCATCACATTGAATATCTGATGGTGCGTGTTACGGTTAGGACAGGAGGGTCTCGTCAGCCTTGTCTAGGAGAAGGAAAGCTCTGAATTCAAACCTCTACTGTTTTGCAGCTATACCCAAACACGGGAAATGCTTCGGGAGCCAACCCTGAGGAAAATGTAGGAGCCGGTGACACTTAGGCAGCTTGCAGCAGTCAGTGCTACTCCCTGGCAGAGTCTGCGACACCGCTGATCCCAAGCTATATCCGCAATAGCCCTTCCTTTAGACATATCGAGCTTAGTGGGACAAAAAAGGGGAGACTGCTGTGTGGTAGACATCTTTCCGGCCATAATTAACGCTCTGACATTCTTCGTATTTCTGTAAGATAACCCATAGTCGCTTCACCACTGAACTAGCATATAGGTGTTTTCAGCCTTTATGAGGTGGTGATATATTTTTTCATACGGAGTCATCATTCTTAAAGACATGCCCCGTGAAGAAAAATTAACAAGAAAAAAGTTAGAATAACATAAAAAAAAAATAAAAAATAACAAAGCTTATACAAAGCGTGAGGTACCAATTAGTTTTATGCTCACATTCGCAATATTTTAAGTTTTAATATCACTGCCTGAGCATTAAAAATAATCTTTAAAGAATCCTAAATGCTGCTGGGAAAGTCATTGGCAAAAAACAAACCCCATTTGGGCAGCTGTTTGAGAAAAAAATTCATAAGAAAGCTAAAAAAGACCTTAAGTCATTGGTTAATATGCATGACTGAATGCATGACGCGTAGGACGTAATCATCTTCTTTTTGAAGTAACGTCTGTATTATATAAGATAAGATAAGATGACCTAAACTACGCCAAGTCACTGGTTTTCATGGCTAGCTCAGGGTCAATGCTTTAATAGCGCTAGGGAAGAAGGAGCTTTTGTACAAATTTGTCCTAGCATATGAAACAAGGAGTACATATTTATCTTTGTGTCTTTCAGAGTATTTTATTAAATTTTGTTTTTGTATTTGAAGATTATGGTTCAGTGTTTTATGTATAATTGCTACTAATATACTAATTGCTAGTTTATAAATCATCGTAATTATGTTCCTTCCAATTCTAGAAGAACTCTCACCTCATTGTACTTTCAGCAAAACCTTCTTTTTGAATCCATTCTCACAAGTTTTAAAGATGAACCTAAAGCTTGTGTATCAGATCTAAAAGCAAAGATGTATACGTTGATTAAATTCTTCAAACAGTCAAACAATCAGCATTAGAAATAATAACCAAAATAAACAACAACCAAAAAAACCCAACAAAAACAACTTGAAAGTAAAAAACAAAAACACGTCTTTCAGAAATTCTGGCTGTAATGAATTCTGTCTTTATGATTGAATAATTAAACACACCTATAACTTTACCTACGCAGGTAGCCAATAGCTCCTCAAAAGTGATCAACACACTCACCGACACACACGCCCTGGCATTGGCCAACCCGAGTTAGTCAATGTACACACGAGAGCATCAGCACTGCGTCTCATACATCTCAATTAAGCTGGTCTCCCCCCATAAATCAAACAGTAGATGCTTCGACATCTTCAAATAGACTTAAAGCGTGCCAACTTTTCAAGCATTTTACTCCTCTCAATATCTTTTAAGTGAAGAAGAAGACATTTAAATACAAAATAAATTTTAAAAAAACCTAGCAATTGACAGATTTAAAGTGTGGGCCGGTTAAACCTATGAAAATTATTACTCATTGTAAAAGTATTTATTCCTTTCAAGAAAAAGATACAATGTCCCTTTTCAAATTTTGCGATATCAGCTTAGGCCTAAGTGTCTGACGATTGACAAATGTATCATGTTGCCAGCACAACGACCAAATGCCTTTATTTAGCAAAATTTATGTCATTGACTAGCATCCATGACTAGATTGACTTAGGGCTACGCATAGGAAGGAATCATCGTTTTTGAAGCAACGTCTGTATTTTATAAGATAAGATAAGACAAAGATAAGATAAAAGATAATATAAAAGAAAATATAAAAACTATAATATTAAAGATACGATACAAGATACGATACAAGATACGATACAAGATACGATACAAGATACGATAATTTAGTATTAGAAATGCTCTTAACCTGGATTTGGTATCATGACCACTACGAAGAGAAACACTTTACTTATCGCTCACTGCAGCTTTTTTTTTTCTTTAGAAAGCCAGCTTTTAAACAACTATATAAGGCATTAAAACGAAAAAAATAGAACATCTTTAAGGTTAACTTCTCAACACTCCTTGAAGACATTCATTTATGTCGTCGACTAGTTCAAAGATCTCTAGCTATCCCAAACCAGAGCTGTCTTAAGAAAAACAAATGTCACGCCTATAGGAAACTGATTGATTTCAATGACTGTATATAATATACAGCAGTGTTTTCAAAATGTTTTCAGTAACGGAACACTTTTCACGTTCTGATTATTTAGAGGAACACTTTGCTTACTTTTTTTTAGAGAGATTTATTTACGTAGTGGCATACTAGTTATATGTTCCAGTAGCTCGTGGAACACAGAACTCTAGCGTTCCGCGGAACACAGTTTGGGAAACACTGATATACAATATACCCTCATCTACTCAGGATTTTTCTTTCTTCCTTTTTTTTTTTTTGGCCATGACCTCATTCAGTGGCGTCACTAGAGTTGGTGTCACTCGGTGCGGACCGCATCCCACGCAACACCCTGGTGACGCCACTGATTTTGTGTACTTGTTAGGGCACCTCTGAGTCCACCCAGCTCTAATGGGTACCTGACATTGGTTGCGGGGAAAGCAAAGGTGGTTGGTCGTTGTGTTGGCCACATGACACCCTCGTTGACCGTGGAGACAGAAACAGATGACCTTTACATCGTCGGCCCTATAGATCGCAAGGTCTTAAAGCGGAACTTGTCTTTTATAATTTAATTGAACAAAGGAGTGCTCAGTGGCGTAGCTAGGGTAGGGGAGTGAGGTGTAGAATTAAATATTCCCCCGGGCTCCTACTTGAAGGGGCACCAAATAAGTGTATTTTACATTAAATATTACGCAAAATGCAAGCCACCCCCTAGCTCCAAAGATATCAAGCCCCCCAGTGCCCCAAAAATATGGCGAATTCTTAGCTAGGCATTTGGGAGTACTTGTGTCTGTTTTTTTGTAGTCTGTGTCTCAAATCTTCTCATGTAATAGTAGTATTTTAAAATCGTCACTTTAAATCTATTGATTTATTTATCCTTTCAACTGCATCAGCAATTTCCAGGATTAGCGGGAAGGAAACAAAAGGAGCAATGATAGTCTGATAGTTCTTCTTATATTGACAATGGCACAGCATGTCAAAACTCTATAAGGGAACTAAATCCATATATACATCTACATCTCTTAATATGCACGATCTTTGTCTCTATGTCGGTATCAAACAAAAAAAATTAATCACCAATAATTAAGTAACTAATTGCTTGTTGTTGGTTTTTTAAATTTATTTATGTTTTTTCAGGTACAATGAATATATGCGCAGATTTTTTTCTTTAATCCGATAATGGGAAATGGAAGATAAAAAAACGAAGCAAGACGTTTTGGTTCAGCCGTTTTGGTGCGACCGTTTTGGCGCAGCCGTTTTGGTGCGTTGAACGTTTTAGCGCAGGGGACGTTTTGATTGTGATGGTTTGTGTTTCTTTATTACCCGATATTTATCGATGTTGTATTATTAATATTCTTTCTATACAATCTGTATCTTTTTCTTCTTATCGCTGAAACAATTTAGCTCTTTCTCTCCTAATTGACGATACCAGCATTGATTCCACCAGAATGTGGTAAATGATTACGGAGAGAAAGAGTTAATGATACAACTTGAACTTCAACTAATGGATCAGCAACTGTCAGCACAACACAAGAACCAGTTACAATGCAAGGACCCCGGCTAACCAGCTTTTCCCTAATTTATACTTTGCTAAACCGTACTTTCCAGAATCCTAGAAACTTCTATTCTAAATAGTTTATCAATTATGGCCTTCTGGAAACTGACTATGCGATTTTTTATCCTGACCTCTTTCCCTGATTAGATGATTATCATTAACGCGTGTTTGTTCTGTGGCTTCTTTGACCTGACCTCGGTTTCTAGAAACAGGTCGAATTAGGTCACAGTATCGATTCTTGACAAGTAGAGCCTCATTTTAGACCTTGCGATCTATGGTGCAGATGATGTAAAGCTCATCTGTTTATGTGGCCCACGGCTAATGAAGGTGTCATGTCGCCAGCGCAACGAACAACCGCCTTTACTTTTCCCCAACTAATGCGGGCCTCATTGCAGCCCTATAAGGGTCCCTAAATTAATCGCCGGAACTCCAACTCTGGACACCTTGGTTGGGAAGGCAGGCGTTTCCTCACTGTGCCACCGATAATAAGGTTACATTTGATACACTCGTTTACATTAAAGGATGTTAATTCGTATTGATTATTAGTTGGACCTGCAGTCTTTTTTTTATTTTTAAAGGATACCTCAGCTTTTTAGCTTTTGACTTCAGTTGTCGAGCTGTTTACATCCTAGGAATCCTTGGGCGTTTGCCTCTTTTCTTTGCCTCTTTTTTGGGCTATTGGCCTCTTTATTGGGCTTTTTTTTTTTTTTTTTTTTTTTTTTAACAAAAAGATATATATATTTTATTAGTAAGCGTAAAAATTAAGTAGTTACATTGTAAAGTACAATGATTGCAAAACATAGCAATGCCTTTTACTAAAGATCTCCGAGACGTTGAGTTGATCTAGGCGGTCTCTGTGTATGAATTCTTAAAAGTTTTTTTGTGTATTTTTTGTGTATTCATTATTGGACTATTGTGTTTTTCTGTGTTATTCTATGGATTTTTAGTGTGACGTGAGAAAACCTTTTTATTTGGTATCCACTCTACACACTCCATAGTGTTTATATTCTAGATTAAAAATTTTTTTTTGTTTACTCGTTTATCCTTACTTCTATTTCATTTACTACACCTACAACACCTATGCCTCGGTCCTGAGGGGGGAGGAAACAGTAGAAAAAAGTACTAAACAAAACGCACCAAATGAAACGCAAAAGGACACATGGCTAGAGAGAGATGGGTTTATCTTGGTGGGAAACGACAAAAGGGATGGGGCCGTAACCAACACAGTAGACACAGATACAAGAGGTGGGGATCTCTCCCATACAAATCCTATCGACAAGAAAAAAACTCACAAAAAATGAAAACAATGGGGGACAGTTCAACTCCAACTTCCCCAACCAAATTTACAAGAAAAAGAACGCTATCCTCTTCACTCAAAGCACGAGAAGTAGCCTACAGATTACTCTTCGGGATGACCCCAATAAAAGGAAGACTCTCAACTACAACAGGGTCCAAATATACCTGTGTAATTTGTACAAAAGAAAACCAAAACCCAGAGAAACACTTGTTTAGTGAATGTGAGCTGGTTGAGGCTGCAAAAAAAACTTTAGAAGATATTATTGACGCAAACAGTCAAACCTGTGCGAATGTAAATACTGCTATTTTCTTTAATAAAGTACCTAAAGCCTTAAATAAAAAACTAAGAGACATCAATGTAATTATTTTATCAGAGTATAGAAACCTTATTTGGAATACCTATCTACTAATTGTCTACCATAATAAACATTATGGCAAAGTATTATTAGATCACATTTTAAAGAAAATCATTGAACGCAAAGTGAAACAATATAGCGCTAAATAAAAGTACCAAGATTGTCCATTGACTTAAAGAAAAGAGAGTATATGTATATATATATATGTGGGTATGCGTGTGTATAGATATATATCCCAAATGACCCTTTTATATATTTAAAGACCCTTTAACCATATAATTAAAAAAGCTAGTACTCCAAATAAAAAAAAACAGTGATCGCCCCATGAAATTGACAAGGGTTAAAACAATTCAAGACATTACACAATCACGAAGGCCACCAAGTTTTGATCTACAAAGACGAGCGAGTTAGGCAGGAGAAAACGAGAGATCTCATTCGATTAAAACAGAGAATCATATCGAAATGGAACATTAGGCCGGAAATTCAAGGAACGGAAACACAATAATGAACCAGGAGCGAACACGTGAAAACCCAAGAAAAGGGAAAGAAGAGTAACTCCAAGAAATCAAGAACAAGGGCAGACCTTTACGTTTTATGTAAACACTGTTTTTCTTCTGTTGTTCCTGTATTGAGAATCAGGCATGACCACATGATATCTAAGCAAACAATTCTTTGTATACATTTGTACTTTTTAACAATTATGTCCATAGTGACTTCTTTACGAATATTGAAAAAATACCATCACTATCCGTATTGTGCATACCTGTGCAGTCTACATACAAATATATCATTTCTTACTACCTTGCAGACTTTTACAGTCTGTATTGATGTTTTTCTCCTGTTGTTCTAATTTTTTTTTTACATATGATAAAGTTTTTACTATTGTTAAAAAAAAAATTCTCCACCACCATTGTCAATATTGCGCATGCTTGTGCAGTCTACAGAGAAATAATATATTAAAGAATGAAAGAGGAAAAATTTAAAAAAGGGGGGGGGGAAATATTAAAGAAAAAAAAAGTATATATATATAGATAGATAGATAGATACTTAGAAAATAACTTTCAGTACGACTCCAATTGGTCCCTGTGACCACAGAGAAATTGTCTCTGAACAGAAACTCCCGATATACTGACTCTAGCAGACAGGATTTCCACCTTGATGATGAGGAAGTAGTTTTCCAAATCTCAAGGGAGGAAATCAAAAATTGTCATTAAAAGGGAGACAACAAAAGAAACAATAAAAATGTTTAAATGCCTATGTTCGCATAAGTGTGTACACACATAGATGTGTATGCACGTTTGATAAAAGTTAATATAAAGAACTGGGGTAATGTAGCAAAGCACAAAGGAAACAACCATAAGCAATGTAGAAATAAGTGGAAAAAAATGTGACTACGTTTAAAATGTTTTAATATCATTTAAGTTTCTACTTTCACTCTATAATTGTTTCTATTTAATTAGCTATTGTTGACATTCTCACCACATATATTTTATGGACCTTAAATTTCAATAAAATTTATTATATGCTATTGGAAAAAAATAACGCCTTATACAAAGTAATTTAAAACGTTAAAATATTATGACAACATAAATGTTACTATATGCATTGATATGTTTTGCCGTCATTGTACTTTAAAATGTAATTACTTAATTTGTACGCTTACTAATAAAATATGCATCTTTTTGTTAATAAAAAAAAAATAAAAAAAGCCCAATAAAAAGGCCAAAAGCCCAAAAAAGAGGCAAAGAAAAAAAGCAAAAGCCCAAGAATTCCTAGGATGTAAACAGCTCGATAAATGAAGTCAAAAGCTAAAAAGCTGAGGTATCCTTAAAAAAAAATAAAAAATTTTCCTCTATCTATCTCTAGCTATTCATCCTGCTAGGAATGATCCTACTGTTTTTTATTTTCGTAGTACAAAGACATAGAGAACTCTATAGTTGTTTAAATAAGAAAAATTAGCATTTTTTATTTTAAAAAATTCCATTTTTCAGTAAAAACTCACAATTGCATTAATTTGATAAATTGATTTAAAAAGTCATTATTATAACAATTTTACAAACAAAAAAAATTTTTATTAATTATTTTGGGACAATTTATAGTTTTTTTTGAATATAGTACATTTCAGAAATCTACCAATTTTACTTTTAATATTTAGTTTCTATAAATAGAAAACCTGTCATTTGTCGTGTCGTCTACAGATGTGGATTTGTATCTATTCAATGATCATCACATAACGTATATGAAAACGCAACCGTCAATTCGTAGTTACATAAAAGTTAGCATCAAACATTTAAAGCATATACATTTCACAGCCTTTCGGTAGGCATTTCGTTTGTAATATTTTCCTCTATCTATAAGTCTGATGGTGCAGTAGTAGTTTTGACAGAGTTGTAAATTGTCTTTAATAGAAATGTTAATAACAAGTAGTTGTGTGCAGGTCTACTCTTTATTGCCAGATATCGAGAAAAATCTTAAAAAGGCAATTTTCATGTTTTTCTCTCCAGCCAACATTGACACCTATAATTGCCATAAGTATATGTAAAATAATAGTATCGTATCTCTCCGACTCTACCAGACATGATAGTTACTTGGCGATAAGGAAATAGTGTCCCCGGTCTCAAGGTAGACAATCAAAAGTTGTCAAGAAAGGGCGAGTTTATAATTTTATGACATTAACCTTGTTGTATCCTAAGAACGCTTGCTGCAGTTGTAATCCACAAACATAGCAAAAGTATTGTAATATATGTCGGTGGCATTCAACTTGTTGTTCAATTTTTTTCTAGATACGTTCATCTATATTTTCATTAGTAAAAAAAATGCGTCTTGCTGAGAATTATTGACTTTGGTAAAAACTTTCAACATGTATGTAAATTGACTTTAGCATCAATTTCTGGCTGTTGCTGTCACCACTGCATTGTGATATGTTAATGATAAAAAAAAAAAAAGATAAGCAAGATGATCAAAGTAATGGCAATTTCAAGGCCTTTCTCTTGATCTGTGATAAGATAGCTGCTAAATCAAAGGAATGAAAAAATTTTGTTTGTAAAAGGTAACAGCAGCCCAGCTACATTATTTAAGGGATAGATAATGATAAAAATAGTTCAAAGAAATACGCAATATATATATTTTCGGACAAAATTGCAGATTTTAGAATATCCTAATACAGTTATTTATTTGTTTTAAAAAAATGAATGAAAAAAAAAATGAAAACAAAACTATACATCGTCAGAGATTTGAACTCACTACCTTTGCCATGAAAAGCCAATGTTCTACGCAACTGCCACACGGCACAAGTAACAATTGAAAATATAGGTTATTTATGAAAAACACTTTAATCAAATTTTCTTACTGAAAGATAAATCTAATTTTTTTTAATGCTGCCTCAAAATGTTGAATTTTATATAAAGTATTAAATTGTATATGTTTTAAAACATTATTGGTAAAATAATAATGCATTTTTAATGCTGACGCCATATTTGACCTTTAAAATTCTAAATCTAGTAATATTTATATAGATTAAAAATAGATGACATCTTTTTCAAGAGTTATTCATCCTGCTAGGAATCACCCTACCGTTTTTTTATTTTCGTAGTACAAAGACATAGAGAACTCTTTAGTTGTTTAAATAAGAAAAATTAGCATTTTTTAGAAGAAAAAAAATCCATTTTTCAGTAAAAACTCACAGTTGCATAAATTTAATAAATTGATTTTAAAAGTCATTATTATAACAATTTTACAAACAAAAAAGTTTTTAATAATTATTTTGGGACAATTTATAATTTCTTTTTGAATATAGTACATTTCAGAAATCTACCAATTTTACTTTTAATATTTAGTTTATATAAATAGAAAACCTGTCATTTTTGTCGTGTCGTCTGCCAATATGGATTTGTATCTATTCAATGATCATCACATAACGTATATGAAAACGCAACCGTCAATTCGTAGTTATATAAAAGTTAGCATCAAACATTTAAAGCATATACATTTCACAGCCTTTTCGTAGGCATTTCGTTTGTAATATTTTCCTCTATCTATAAGTCTTATGGTGCAGTAGTAGTTCTGACAGAGTTGTAAATTGTCTTTAATTGCAATGTTAATAACAAGTAGTTGTGTGCAGGTCTACTCTTTACTGCCAGATCTCGAGAAAAATCTTAAAAATGCAATTTTCATGTTTTTCTCTCCAGCCAACTTAGACACCTATAATTGCCATAAGTATATGTAAAATAATAGTATCGTATCTCTCCGACTCTACCAGACATGATAGTTACTTGGCGATAAGGAAATAGTGTCCCCGGTATCAAGGTAGACAATCAAAAATTGTCAAGAAAGGGCGAGTTTTTAATTTTATGACATTAACCTTGTTGTATCCTAAGAACGCTTGCTGCAGTTGTAATCCACAAACATAGCAAAAGTATTGTAATATATGTCGGTGGCATTCAACTTGTTGTTCAATTTTTTTCTAGATACGTTCATCTATATTTTCATTAGTAAAAAAAATGCGTCTTGCTGAGAATTATTGACTTTGGTAAAAACTTTCAACATGTATGTAAATTGACTTTAGCATCAATTTCTGGCTGTTGCTGTCACCACTGCATTGTGATATGTTAATGATAAATAAAAAAAAAAGATAAGCAAGATGATCAAAGTAATGGCAATTTCAAGGCCTTTCTCTTGATCTGTGATAAGATAGCTGCTAAATCAAAGGAATGAAAAAATTTTGTTTGTAAAAGGTAACAGCAGCCCAGCTACATTATTTAAGGGATAGATAATGATAAAAATAGTTCAAAGAAATACGCAATATATATATTTTCGGACAAAATTGCAGATTTTAGAATATCCTAATACAGTTATTTATTTGTTTTAAAAAAATGAATGAAAAAAAAAATGAAAACAAAACTATACATCGTCAGAGATTTGAACTCACTACCTTTGCCATGAAAAGCCAATGTTCTACGCAACTGCCACACGGCACAAGTAACAATTGAAAATATAGGTTATTTATGAAAAACACTTTAATCAAATTTTCTTACTGAAAGATAAATCTAATTTTTTTTAATGCTGCCTCAAAATGTTGAATTTTATATAAAGTATTAAATTGTATATGTTTTAAAACATTATTGGTAAAATAATAATGCATTTTTAATGCTGACGCCATATTTGACCTTTAAAATTCTAAATCTAGTAATATTTATATAGATTAAAAATAGATGACATCTTTTTCAAGAGTTATTCATCCTGCTAGGAATCACCCTACCGTTTTTTTATTTTCGTAGTACAAAGACATAGAGAACTCTTTAGTTGTTTAAATAAGAAAAATTAGCATTTTTTAGAAGAAAAAAAATCCATTTTTCAGTAAAAACTCACAGTTGCATAAATTTAATAAATTGATTTTAAAAGTCATTATTATAACAATTTTACAAACAAAAAAGTTTTTAATAATTATTTTGGGACAATTTATAATTTCTTTTTGAATATAGTACATTTCAGAAATCTACCAATTTTACTTTTAATATTTAGTTTATATAAATAGAAAACCTGTCATTTTTGTCGTGTCGTCTGCCAATATGGATTTGTATCTATTCAATGATCATCACATAACGTATATGAAAACGCAACCGTCAATTCGTAGTTATATAAAAGTTAGCATCAAACATTTAAAGCATATACATTTCACAGCCTTTTCGTAGGCATTTCGTTTGTAATATTTTCCTCTATCTCTAAGTCTTATGGTGCAGTAGTAGTTCTGACAGAGTTGTAAATTGTCTTTAATTGCAATGTTAATAACAAGTAGTTGTGTGCAGGTCTACTCTTTACTGCCAGATCTCGAGAAAAATCTTAAAAATGCAATTTTCATGTTTTTCTCTCCAGCCAACTTAGACACCTATAATTGCCATAAGTATATGTAAAATAATAGTATCGTATCTCTCCGACTCTACCAGACATGATAGTTACTTGGCGATAAGGAAATAGTGTCCCCGGTCTCAAGGTAGACAATCAAAAATTGTCAAGAAAGGGCGAGTTTTTAATTTTATGACATTAACCTTGTTGTATCCTAAGAACGCTTGCTGCAGTTGTAATCCACAAACATAGCAAAAGTATTGTAATATATGTCGGTGGCATTCAACTTGTTGTTCAATTTTTTTCTAGATACGTTCATCTATATTTTCATTAGTAAAAAAAATGCGTCTTGCTGAGAATTATTGACTTTGGTAAAAACTTTCAACATGTATGTAAATTGACTTTAGCATCAATTTCTGGCTGTTGCTGTCACCACTGCATTGTTATATGTTAATGATAAATAAAAAAAAAAGATAAGCAAGATGATCAAAGTAATGGCAATTTCAAGGCCTTTCTCTTGATCTGTGATAAGATAGCTGCTAAATCAAAGGAATGAAAAAATTTTGTTTGTAAAAGGTAACAGCAGCCCAGCTACATTATTTAAGGGATAGATAATGATAAAAATAGTTCAAAGAAATACGCAATATATATATTTTCGGACAAAATTGCAGATTTTAGAATATCCTAATACAGTTATTTATTTGTTTTAAAAAAATGAATGAAAAAAAAAATGAAAACAAAACTATACATCGTCAGAGATTTGAACTCACTACCTTTGCCATGAAAAGCCAATGTTCTACGCAACTGCCACACGGCACAAGTAACAATTGAAAATATAGGTTATTTATGAAAAACACTTTAATCAAATTTTCTTACTGAAAGATAAATCTAATTTTTTTTAATGCTGCCTCAAAATGTTGAATTTTATATAAAGTATAAAATTGTATATGTTTTAAAACATTATTGGTAAAATAAAAATGCATTTTTAATGCTGACGCCATATTTGACCTTTAAAATTCTAAATCTAGTAATATTTATATAGATTAAAAATAGATGACATCTTTTTCAAGAGTTATTCATCCTGCTAGGAATCACCCTACCGTTTTTTTATTTTCGTAGTACAAAGACATAGAGAACTCTTTAGTTGTTTAAATAAGAAAAATTAGCATTTTTTAGAAAAAAAAAATCCATTTTTCAGTAAAAACTCACAGTTGCATAAATTTAATAAATTGATTTTAAAAGTCATTATTATAACAATTTTACAAACAAAAAAAATGTTAATAATTATTTTGGGACAATTTATAATTTTTTTTTGAATATAGTACATTTCAGAAATCTACCAATTTTACTTTTAATATTTAGTTTATATAAATAGAAAACCTGTCATTTTGTCGTGTCGTCTGCCAATATGGATTTGTATCTATTCAATGATCATCACATAACGTATATGAAAACGCAACCGTCAATTCGTAGTTATATAAAAGTTAGCATCAAACATTTAAAGCATATACATTTCACAGCCTTTTCGTAGGCATTTCGTTTGTAATATTTTCCTCTATCTATAAGTCTTATGGTGCAGTAGTAGTTCTGACAGAGTTGTAAATTGTCTTTAATTGCAATGTTAATAACAAGTAGTTGTGTGCAGGTCTACTCTTTACTGCCAGATCTCGAGAAAAATCTTAAAAATGCAATTTTCATGTTTTTCTCTCCAGCCAACTTAGACACCTATAATTGCCATAAGTATATGTAAAATAATAGTATCGTATCTCTCCGACTCTACCAGACATGATAGTTACTTGGCGATAAGGAAATAGTGTCCCCGGTCTCAAGGTAGACAATCAAAAATTGTCAAGAAAGGGCGAGTTTTTAATTTTATGACATTAACCTTGTTGTATCCTAAGAACGCTTGCTGCAGTTGTAATCCACAAACATAGCAAAAGTATTGTAATATATGTCGGTGGCATTCAACTTGTTGTTCAATTTTTTTCTAGATACGTTCATCTATATTTTCATTAGTAAAAAAATGCGTCTTGCTGAGAATTATTGACTTTGGTAAAAACTTTCAACATGTATGTAAATTGACTTTAGCATCAATTTCTGGCTGTTGCTGTCACCACTGCATTGTGATATGTAAATGATAAATAAAAAAAAAAGATAAGCAAGATGATCAAAGTAATGGCAATTTCAAGGCCTTTCTCTTGATCTGTGATAAGATAGCTGCTAAATCAAAGGAATGAAAAAATTTTGTTTGTAAAAGGTAACAGCAGCCCAGCTACATTATTTAAGGGATAGATAATGATAAAAATAGTTCAAAGAAATACGCAATATATATATTTTCGGACAAAATTGCAGATTTTAGAATATCCTAATACAGTTATTTATTTGTTTTAAAAAAATGAATGAAAAAAAAAATGAAAACAAAACTATACATCGTCAGAGATTTGAACTCACTACCTTTGCCATGAAAAGCCAATGTTCTACGCAACTGCCACACGGCACGAGAAATTGAAAATATAGGTTATTTATGAAAAACACTTTAATCAAATTTTCTTACTGAAAGATAAATCTAATTTTTTTTTAATGCTGCCTCAAAATGTTGAATTTTATATAAAGTATAAAATTGTATATGTTTTAAAACATTATTGGTAAAATAAAAATGCATTTTTAATGCTGACGCCATATTTGACCTTTAAAATTCTAAATCTAGTAATATTTATATAGATTAAAAATAGATGACATCTTTTTCAAGAGTTATTCATCCTGCTAGGAATCACCCTACCGTTTTTTTATTTTCGTAGTACAAAGACATAGAGAACTCTTTAGTTGTTTAAATAAGAAAAATTAGCATTTTTTAGAAGAAAAAAAATCCATTTTTCAGTAACAACTCACAGTTGCATAAATTTAATAAATTGATTTTAAAAGTCATTATTATAACAATTTTACAAACAAAAAAGTTTTTAATAATTATTTTGGGACAATTTATAATTTCTTTTTGAATATAGTACATTTCAGAAATCTACCAATTTTACTTTTAATATTTAGTTTATATAAATAGAAAACCTGTCATTTTTGTCGTGTCGTCTGCCAATATGGATTTGTATCTATTCAATGATCATCACATAACGTATATGAAAACGCAACCGTCAATTCGTAGTTATATAAAAGTTAGCATCAAACATTTAAAGCATATACATTTCACAGCCTTTTCGTAGGCATTTCGTTTGTAATATTTTCCTCTATCTATAAGTCTTATGGTGCAGTAGTAGTTCTGACAGAGTTGTAAATTGTCTTTAATTGCAATGTTAATAACAAGTAGTTGTGTGCAGGTCTACTCTTTACTGCCAGATCTCGAGAAAAATCTTAAAAATGCAATTTTCATGTTTTTCTCTCCAGCCAACTTAGACACCTATAATTGCCATAAGTATATGTAAAATAATAGTATCGTATCTCTCCGACTCTACCAGACATGATAGTTACTTGGCGATAAGGAAATAGTGTCCCCGGTCTCAAGGTAGACAATCAAAAATTGTCAAGAAAGGGCGAGTTTTTAATTTTATGACATTAACCTTGTTGTATCCTAAGAACGCTTGCTGCAGTTGTAATCCACAAACATAGCAAAAGTATTGTAATATATGTCGGTGGCATTCAACTTGTTGTTCAATTTTTTTCTAGATACGTTCATCTATATTTTCATTAGTAAAAAAAATGCGTCTTGCTGAGAATTATTGACTTTGGTAAAAACTTTCAACATGTATGTAAATTGACTTTAGCATCAATTTCTGGCTGTTGCTGTCACCACTGCATTGTGATATGTAAATGATAAATAAAAAAAAAAGATAAGCAAGATGATCAAAGTAATGGCAATTTCAAGGCCTTTCTCTTGATCTGTGATAAGATAGCTGCTAAATCAAAGGAATGAAAAAATTTTGTTTGTAAAAGGTAACAGCAGCCCAGCTACATTATTTAAGGGATAGATAATGATAAAAATAGTTCAAAGAAATACGCAATATATATATTTTCGGACAAAATTGCAGATTTTAGAATATCCTAATACAGTTATTTATTTGTTTTAAAAAAATGAATGAAAAAAAAATGAAAACAAAACTATACATCGTCAGAGATTTGAACTCACTACCTTTGCCATGAAAAGCCAATGTTCTACGCAACTGCCACAAGGCACGAGAAATTGAAAATATAGGTTATTTATGAAAAACACTTTAATCAAATTTTCTTACTGAAAGATAAATCTAATTTTTTTTAATGCTGCCTCAAAATGTTGAATTTTATATAAAGTATAAAATTGTATATGTTTTAAAACATTATTGGTAAAATAAAAATGCATTTTTAATGCTGACGCCATATTTGACCTTTAAAATTCTAAATCTAGTAATATTTATATAGATTAAAAATAGATGACATCTTTTTCAAGAGTTATTCATCCTGCTAGGAATCACCCTACCGTTTTTTTATTTTCGTAGTACAAAGACATAGAGAACTCTTTAGTTGTTTAAATAAGAAAAATTAGCATTTTTTAGAAAAAAAAAATCCATTTTTCAGTAAAAACTCACAGTTGCATAAATTTAATAAATTGATTTTAAAAGTCATTATTATAACAATTTTACAAACAAAAAAAATTTTAATAATTATTTTGGGACAATTTATAATTTTTTTTTGAATATAGTACATTTCAGAAATCTACCAATTTTACTTTTAATATTTAGTTTATATAAATAGAAAACCTGTCATTTTGTCGTGTCGTCTGCCAATATGGATTTGTATCTATTCAATGATCATCACATAACGTATATGAAAACGCAACCGTCAATTCGTAGTTATATAAAAGTTAGCATCAAACATTTAAAGCATATACATTTCACAGCCTTTTCGTAGGCATTTCGTTTGTAATATTTTCCTCTATCTATAAGTCTTATGGTGCAGTAGTAGTTCTGACAGAGTTGTAAATTGTCTTTAATTGCAATGTTAATAACAAGTAGTTGTGTGCAGGTCTACTCTTTACTGCCAGATCTCGAGAAAAATCTTAAAAATGCAATTTTCATGTTTTTCTCTCCAGCCAACTTAGACACCTATAATTGCCATAAGTATATGTAAAATAATAGTATCGTATCTCTCCGACTCTACCAGACATGATAGTTACTTGGCGATAAGGAAATAGTGTCCCCGGTCTCAAGGTAGACAATCAAAAATTGTCAAGAAAGGGCGAGTTTTTAATTTTATGACATTAACCTTGTTGTATCCTAAGAACGCTTGCTGCAGTTGTAATCCACAAACATAGCAAAAGTATTGTAATATATGTCGGTGGCATTCAACTTGTTGTTCAATTTTTTTCTAGATACGTTCATCTATATTTTCATTAGTAAAAAAAATGCGTCTTGCTGAGAATTATTGACTTTGGTAAAAACTTTCAACATGTATGTAAATTGACTTTAGCATCAATTTCTGGCTGTTGCTGTCACCACTGCATTGTGATATGTAAATGATAAATAAAAAAAAAAGATAAGCAAGATGATCAAAGTAATGGCAATTTCAAGGCCTTTCTCTTGATCTGTGATAAGATAGCTGCTAAATCAAAGGAATGAAAAAATTTTGTTTGTAAAAGGGAACAGCAGCCCAGCTACATTATTTAAGGGATAGATAATGATAAAAATAGTTCAAAGAAATACGCAATATATATATTTTCGGACAAAATTGCAGATTTTAGAATATCCTAATACAGTTATTTATTTGTTTTAAAAAAATGATTGAAAAAAAAAATGAAAACAAAACTATACAACGTCAGAGATTTGAACTCACTACCTTTGCCATGAAAAGCCAATGTTCTACGCAACTGCCACACGGCACAAGTAACAATTGAAAATATAGGTTATTTATGAAAAACACTTTAATCAAATTTTCTTACTGAAAGATAAATCTAATTTTTTTTAATGCTGCCTCAAAATGTTGAATTTTATATAAAGTATAAAATTGTATATGTTTTAAAACATTATTGGTAAAATAAAAATGCATTTTTAATGCTGACGCCATATTTGACCTTTAAAATTCTAAATCTAGTAATATTTATATAGATTAAAAATAGATGACATCTTTTTCAAGAGTTATTCATCCTGCTAGGAATCACCCTACCGTTTTTTTATTTTCGTAGTACAAAGACATAGAGAACTCTTTAGTTGTTTAAATAAGAAAAAATTAGCGTTTTTTAGAAAAAAAAATTCCATTTTTCAGTAAAAACTCACAGTTGCATAAATTTAATAAATTGATTTTAAAAGTCATTATTATAACAATTTTACAAACAAAAAAAATTTTAATAATTATTTTGGGACAATTTATAATTTTTTTTTGAATATAGTACATTTCAGAAATCTACCAATTTTACTTTTAATATTTAGTTTATATAAATAGAAAACCTGTCATTTTGTCGTGTCGTCTGCCAATATGGATTTGTATCTATTCAATGATCATCACATAACGTATATGAAAACGCAACCGTCAATTCGTAGTTATATAAAAGTTAGCATCAAACATTTAAAGCATATACATTTCACAGCCTTTTCGTAGGCATTTCGTTTGTAATATTTTCCTCTATCTATAAGTCTTATGGTGCAGTAGTAGTTCTGACAGAGTTGTAAATTGTCTTTAATTGCAATGTTAATAACAAGTAGTTGTGTGCAGGTCTACTCTTTACTGCCAGATCTCGAGAAAAATCTTAAAAATGCAATTTTCATGTTTTTCTCTCCAGCCAACTTAGACACCTATAATTGCCATAAGTATATGTAAAATAATAGTATCGTATCTCTCCGACTCTACCAGACATGATAGTTACTTGGCGATAAGGAAATAGTGTCCCCGGTATCAAGGTAGACAATCAAAAATTGTCAAGAAAGGGCGAGTTTTTAATTTTATGACATTAACCTTGTTGTATCCTAAGAACGCTTGCTGCAGTTGTAATCCACAAACATAGCAAAAGTATTGTAATATATGTCGGTGGCATTCAACTTGTTGTTCAATTTTTTTCTAGATACGTTCATCTATATTTTCATTAGTAAAAAAAATGCGTCTTGCTGAGAATTATTGACTTTGGTAAAAACTTTCAACATGTATGTAAATTGACTTTAGCATCAATTTCTGGCTGTTGCTGTCACCACTGCATTGTGATATGTTAATGATAAATAAAAAAAAAAGATAAGCAAGATGATCAAAGTAATAGCAATTTCAAGGCCTTTCTCTTGATCTGTGATAAGATAGCTGCTAAATCAAAGGAATGAAAAAATTTTGTTTGTAAAAGGTAACAGCAGCCCAGCTACATTATTTAAGGGATAGATAATGATAAAAATAGTTCAAAGAAATACGCAATATATATATTTTCGGACAAAATTGCAGATTTTAGAATATCCTAATACAGTTATTTATTTGTTTTAAAAAAATGAATTAAAAAAAAATGAAAACAAAACTATATATCGTCAGAGATTTGAACTCACTACCTTTGCCATGAAAAGCCAATGTTCTACGCAACTGCCACACGGCACAAGTAACAATTGAAAATATAGGTTATTTATGAAAAACACTTTAATCAAATTTTCTTACTGAAAGATAAATCTAATTTTTTTTAATGCTGCCTCAAAATGTTGAATTTTATATAAAGTATAAAATTGTATATGTTTTAAAACATTATTGGTAAAATAAAAATGCATTTTTAATGCTGACGCCATATTTGACCTTTAAAATTCTAAATCTAGCAATATTTATATAGATTAAAAATAGATGACATCTTTTTCAAGAGTTATTCATCCTGCTAGGAATCACCCTACCGTTTTTTTATTTTCGTAGTACAAAGACATAGAGAACTCTTTAGTTGTTTAAATAAGAAAAATTAGCATTTTTTAGAAAAAAAAAATCCATTTTTCAGTAAAAACTCACAGTTGCATAAATTTAATAAATTGATTTTAAAAGTCATTATTATAACAATTTTACAAACAAAAAAATTTTTATAATTATTTTGGGACAATTTATAATTTTTTTTTGAATATAGTACATTTCAGAAATCTACCAATTTTACTTTTAATATTTAGTTTATATAAATAGAAAACCTGTCATTTTATGGTGTCGTCCGCCAATATGGATTTGTATCTATTCAATGATCATCACATAACGTATATGAAAACGCAACCGTCAATTCGTAGTTATATAAAAGTTAGCATCAAACATTTAAAGCATATACATTTCACAGCCTTTTCGTAGGCATTTCGTTTGTAATATTTTCCTCTATCTCTAAGTCTTATGGTGCAGTAGTAGTTCTGACAGAGTTGTAAATTGTCTTTAATTGCAATGTTAATAACAAGTAGTTGTGTGCAGGTCTACTCTTTACTGCCAGATCTCGAGAAAAATCTTAAAAATGCAATTTTCATGTTTTTCTCTCCAGCCAACTTAGACACCTATAATTGCCATAAGTATATGTAAAATAATAGTATCGTATCTCTCCGACTCTACCAGACATGATAGTTACTTGGCGATAAGGAAATAGTGTCCCCGGTCTCAAGGTAGACAATCAAAAATTGTCAAGAAAGGGCGAGTTTTTAATTTTATGACATTAACCTTGTTGTATCCTAAGAACGCTTGCTGCAGTTGTAATCCACAAACATAGCAAAAGTATTGTAATATATGTCGGTGGCATTCAACTTGTTGTTCAATTTTTTTCTAGATACGTTCATCTATATTTTCATTAGTAAAAAAAATGCGTCTTGCTGAGAATTATTGACTTTGGTAAAAACTTTCAACATGTATGTAAATTGACTTTAGCATCAATTTCTGGCTGTTGCTGTCACCACTGCATTGTGATATGTAAATGATAAATAAAAAAAAAGATAAGCAAGATGATCAAAGTAATGGCAATTTCAAGGCCTTTCTCTTGATCTGTGATAAGATAGCTGCTAAATCAAAGGAATGAAAAAATTTTGTTTGTAAAAGGGAACAGCAGCCCAGCTACATTATTTAAGGGATAGATAATGATAAAAATAGTTCAAAGAAATACGCAATATATATATTTTCGGACAAAATTGCAGATTTTAGAATATCCTAATACAGTTATTTATTTGTTTTAAAAAAATGAATGAAAAAAAAAATGAAAACAAAACTATACATCGTCAGAGATTTGAACTCACTACCTTTGCCATGAAAAGCCAATGTTCTACGCAACTGCCACACGGCACAAGTAACAATTGAAAATATAGGTTATTTATGAAAAACACTTTAATCAAATTTTCTTACTGAAAGATAAATCTAATTTTTTTTAATGCTGCCTCAAAATGTTGAATTTTATATAAAGTATAAAATTGTATATGTTTTAAAACATTATTGGTAAAATAAAAATGCATTTTTAATGCTGACGCCATATTTGACATTTAAAATTCTAAATCTAGTAATATTTATATAGATTAAAAATAGATGACATCTTTTTCAAGAGTTATTCATCCTGCTAGGAATCACCCTACCGTTTTTTTATTTTCGTAGTACAAAGACATAGAGAACTCTTTAGTTGTTTAAATAAGAAAAAATTAGCGTTTTTTAGAAAAAAAAATTCCATTTTTCAGTAAAAACTCACAGTTGCATAAATTTAATAAATTGATTTTAAAAGTCATTATTATAACAATTTTACAAACAAAAAAAATGTTAATAATTATTTTGGGACAATTTATAATTTTTTTTTGAATATAGTACATTTCAGAAATCTACCAATTTTACTTTTAATATTTAGTTTATATAAATAGAAAACCTGTCATTTTGTCGTGTCGTCTGCCAATATGGATTTGTATCTATTCAATGATCATCACATAACGTATATGAAAACGCAACCGTCAATTCGTAGTTATATAAAAGTTAGCATCAAACATTTAAAGCATATACATTTCACAGCCTTTTCGTAGGCATTTCGTTTGTAATATTTTCCTCTATCTATAAGTCTTATGGTGCAGTAGTAGTTCTGACAGAGTTGTAAATTGTCTTTAATTGCAATGTTAATAACAAGTAGTTGTGTGCAGGTCTACTCTTTACTGCCAGATCTCGAGAAAAATCTTAAAAATGCAATTTTCATGTTTTTCTCTCCAGCCAACTTAGACACCTATAATTGCCATAAGTATATGTAAAATAATAGTATCGTATCTCTCCGACTCTACCAGACATGATAGTTACTTGGCGATAAGGAAATAGTGTCCCCGGTCTCAAGGTAGACAATCAAAAATTGTCAAGAAAGGGCGAGTTTTTAATTTTATGACATTAACCTTGTTGTATCCTAAGAACGCTTGCTGCAGTTGTAATCCACAAACATAGCAAAAGTATTGTAATATATGTCGGTGGCATTCAACTTGTTGTTCAATTTTTTTCTAGATACGTTCATCTATATTTTCATTAGTAAAAAAATGCGTCTTGCTGAGAATTATTGACTTTGGTAAAAACTTTCAACATGTATGTAAATTGACTTTAGCATCAATTTCTGGCTGTTGCTGTCACCACTGCATTGTGATATGTTAATGATAAATAAAAAAAAAAGATAAGCAAGATGATCAAAGTAATAGCAATTTCAAGGCCTTTCTCTTGATCTGTGATAAGATAGCTGCTAAATCAAAGGAATGAAAAAATTTTGTTTGTAAAAGGTAACAGCAGCCCAGCTACATTATTTAAGGGATAGATAATGATAAAAATAGTTCAAAGCAATACGCAATATATATATTTTCGGACAAAATTGCAGATTTTAGAATATCCTAATACAGTTATTTATTTGTTTTAAAAAAATGAATTAAAAAAAAATGAAAACAAAACTATATATCGTCAGAGATTTGAACTCACTACCTTTGCCATGAAAAGCCAATGTTCTACGCAACTGCCACACGGCACAAGTAACAATTGAAAATATAGGTTATTTATAAAAAACACTTTAATCAAATTTTCTTACTGAAAGATAAATCTAATTTTTTTTAATGCTGCCTCAAAATGTTGAATTTTATATAAAGTATAAAATTGTATATGTTTTAAAACATTATTGGTAAAATAAAAATGCATTTTTAATGCTGACGCCATATTTGACCTTAAAAATTCTAAATCTAGCAATATTTATATAGATTAAAAATAGATGACATCTTTTTCAAGAGTTATTCATCCTGCTAGGAATCACCCTACCGTTTTTTTATTTTCGTAGTACAAAGACATAGAGAACTCTTTAGTTGTTTAAATAAGAAAAATTAGCATTTTTTAGAAAAAAAAAATCCATTTTTCAGTAAAAACTCACAGTTGCATAAATTTAATAAATTGATTTTAAAAGTCATTATTATAACAATTTTACAAACAAAAAAATTTTTATAATTATTTTGGGACAATTTATAATTTTTTTTTGAATATAGTACATTTCAGAAATCTACCAATTTTACTTTTAATATTTAGTTTATATAAATAGAAAACCTGTCATTTTATCGTGTCGTCCGCCAATATGGATTTGTATCTATTCAATGATCATCACATAACGTATATGAAAACGCAACCGTCAATCGTAGTTATATAAAAGTTAGCATCAAACATTTAAAGCATATACATTTCACAGCCTTTTCGTAGGCATTTCGTTTGTAATATTTTCCTCTATCTCTAAGTCTTATGGTGCAGTAGTAGTTCTGACAGAGTTGTAAATTGTCTTTAATTGCAATGTTAATAACAAGTAGTTGTGTGCAGGTCTACTCTTTACTGCCAGATCTCGAGAAAAATCTTAAAAATGCAATTTTCATGTTTTTCTCTCCAGCCAACTTAGACACCTATAATTGCCATAAGTATATGTAAAATAATAGTATCGTATCTCTCCGACTCTACCAGACATGATAGTTACTTGGCGATAAGGAAATAGTGTCCCCGGTCTCAAGGTAGACAATCAAAAATTGTCAAGAAAGGGCGAGTTTTTAATTTTATGACATTAACCTTGTTGTATCCTAAGAACGCTTGCTGCAGTTGTAATCCACAAACATAGCAAAAGTATTGTAATATATGTCGGTGGCATTCAACTTGTTGTTCAATTTTTTTCTAGATACGTTCATCTATATTTTCATTAGTAAAAAAAATGCGTCTTGCTGAGAATTATTGACTTTGGTAAAAACTTTCAACATGTATGTAAATTGACTTTAGCATCAATTTCTGGCTGTTGCTGTCACCACTGCATTGTGATATGTTAATGATAAATAAAAAAAAAGATAAGCAAGATGATCAAAGTAATGGCAATTTCAAGGCCTTTCTCTTGATCTGTGATAAGATAGCTGCTAAATCAAAGGAATGAAAAAATTTTGTTTGTAAAAGGTAACAGCAGCCCAGCTACATTATTTAAGGGATAGATAATGATAAAAATAGTTCAAAGAAATACGCAATATATATATTTTCGGACAAAATTGCAGATTTTAGAATATCCTAATACAGTTATTTATTTGTTTTAAAAAAATGAATGAAAAAAAAATGAAAACAAAACTATACATCGTCAGAGATTTGAACTCACTACCTTTGCCATGAAAAGCCAATGTTCTACGCAACTGCCACACGGCACAAGTAACAATTGAAAATATAGGTTATTTATGAAAAACAGTTTAATCAAATTTTCTTACTGAAAGATAAATCTAATTTTTTTAATGCTGCCTCAAAATGTTGAATTTTATATAAAGTATTAAATTGTATATGTTTAAAACATTATTGGTAAAATAAAAATGCATTTTTAATGCTGACGCCATATTTGACCTTTAAAATTCTAAATCTAGTAATATTTATATAGATTAAAAATAGATGACATCTTTTTCAAGAGTTATTCATCCTGCTAGGAATCACCCTACCGTTTTTTTTATTTTCGTAGTACAAAGACATAGAGAACTCTTTAGTTGTTTAAATAAGAAAAAATTAGCGTTTTTTAGAAAAAAAAATTCCATTTTTCAGTAAAAACTCACAGTTGCATAAATTTAATAAATTGATTTTAAAAGTCATTATTATAACAATTTTACAAACAAAAAAAATGTTAATAATAATTTTGGGACAATTTATAATTTTTTTTTGAATATAGTACATTTCAGAAATCTACCAATTTTACTTTTAATATTTAGTTTATATAAATAGAAAACCTGTCATTTTGTCGTGTCGTCTGCCAATATGGATTTGTATCTATTCAATGATCATCACATAACGTATATGAAAACGCAACCGTCAATTCGTAGTTATATAAAAGTTAGCATCAAACATTTAAAGCATATACATTTCACAGCCTTTTCGTAGGCATTTCGTTTGTAATATTTTCCTCTATCTCTAAGTCTTATGGTGCAGTAGTAGTTCTGACAGAGTTGTAAATTGTCTTTAATTGCAATGTTAATAACAAGTAGTTGTGTGCAGGTCTACTCTTTACTGCCAGATCTCGAGAAAAATCTTAAAAATGCAATTTTCATGTTTTTCTCTCCAGCCAACTTAGACACCTATAATTGCCATAAGTATATGTAAAATAATAGTACCGTATCTCTCCGACTCTACCAGACATGATAGTTACTTGGCGATAAGGAAATAGTGTCCCCGGTCTCAAGGTAGACAATCAAAAATTGTCAAGAAAGGGCGAGTTTTTAATTTTATGACATTAACCTTGTTGTATCCTAAGAACGCTTGCTGCAGTTGTAATCCACAAACATAGCAAAAGTATTGTAATGTATGTCGGTGGCATTCAACTTGTTGTTCAATTTTTTTCTAGATACGTTCATCTATATTTTCATTAGTAAAAAAAATGCGTCTTGCTGAGAATTATTGACTTTGGTAAAAACTTTCAACATGTATGTAATTTGACTTTAGCATCAATTTCTGGCTGTTGCTGTCACCACTGCATTGTGATATGTAAATGATAAATAAAAAAAAAAGATAAGCAAGATGATCAAAGTAATGGCAATTTCAAGGCCTTTCTCTTGATCTGTGATAAGATAGCTGCTAAATCAAAGGAATGAAAAAATTTTGTTTGTAAAAGGTAACAGCAGCCCAGCTACATTATTTAAGGGATAGATAATGATAAAAATAGTTCAAAGAAATACGCAATATATATATTTTCGGAAAAAATTGCAGATTTTAGAATATCCTAATACAGTTATTTATTTGTTTTAAAAAAATGAATGAAAAAAAAAATGAAAACAAAACTATACATCGTCAGAGATTTGAACTCACTACCTTTGCCATGAAAAGCCAATGTTCTACGCAACTGCCACACGGCACAAGTAACAATTGAAAATATAGGTTATTTATGAAAAACACTTTAATCAAATTTTCTTACTGAAAGATAAATCTAATTTTTTTTAATGCTGCCTCAAAATGTTGAATTTTATATAAAGTATAAAATTGTATATGTTTTAAAACATTATTGGTAAAATAAAAATGCATTTTTAATGCTGACGCCATATTTGACCTTTAAAATTCTAAATCTAGTAATATTTATATAGATTAAAAATAGATGACATCTTTTTTTTAAGAGTTATTCATCCTGCTAGGAATCACCCTACCTTTTTTTTTTTTTTCGTAGTACAAAGACATAGAGAACTCTTTAGTTGTTTAAATAAGAAAAAATTAGCGTTTTTTAGAAAAAAAAATTCCATTTTTCAGTAAAAACTCACAGTTGCATAAATTTAATAAATTGATTTTAAAAGTCATTATTATAACAATTTTACAAACAAAAAAAATTTTAATAATTATTTTGGGACAATTTATAATTTTTTTTTGAATATAGTACATTTCAGAAATCTACCAATTTTACTTTTAATATTTAGTTTATATAAATAGAAAACCTGTCATTTTGTCGTGTCGTCTGCCAATATGGATTTGTATCTATTCAATGATCATCACATAACGTATATGAAAACGCAACCGTCAATCGTAGTTATATAAAAGTTAGCATCAAACATTTAAAGCATATACATTTCACAGCCTTTTCGTAGGCATTTCGTTTGTAATATTTTCCTCTATCTCTAAGTCTTATGGTGCAGTAGTAGTTCTGACAGAGTTGTAAATTGTCTTTAATTGCAATGTTAATAACAAGTAGTTGTGTGCAGGTCTACTCTTTACTGCCAGATCTCGAGAAAAATCTTAAAAATGCAATTTTCATGTTTTTCTCTCCAGCCAACTTAGACACCTATAATTGCCATAAGTATATGTAAAATAATAGTATCGTATCTCTCCGACTCTACCAGACATGATAGTTACTTGGCGATAAGGAAATAGTGTCCCCGGTCTCAAGGTAGACAATCAAAAATTGTCAAGAAAGGGCGAGTTTTTAATTTTATGACATTAACCTTGTTGTATCCTAAGAACGCTTGCTGCAGTTGTAATCCACAAACATAGCAAAAGTATTGTAATATATGTCGGTGGCATTCAACTTGTTGTTCAATTTTTTTCTAGATACGTTCATCTATATTTTCATTAGTAAAAAAAATGCGTCTTGCTGAGAATTATTGACTTTGGTAAAAACTTTCAACATGTATGTAAATTGACTTTAGCATCAATTTCTGGCTGTTGCTGTCACCACTGCATTGTGATATGTTAATGATAAATAAAAAAAAAGATAAGCAAGATGATCAAAGTAATGGCAATTTCAAGGCCTTTCTCTTGATCTGTGATAAGATAGCTGCTAAATCAAAGGAATGAAAAAATTTTGTTTGTAAAAGGTAACAGCAGCCCAGCTACATTATTTAAGGGATAGATAATGATAAAAATAGTTCAAAGAAATACGCAATATATATATTTTCGGACAAAATTGCAGATTTTAGAATATCCTAATACAGTTATTTATTTGTTTTAAAAAAATGAATGAAAAAAAAATGAAAACAAAACTATACATCGTCAGAGATTTGAACTCACTACCTTTGCCATGAAAAGCCAATGTTCTACGCAACTGCCACACGGCACAAGTAACAATTGAAAATATAGGTTATTTATGAAAAACAGTTTAATCAAATTTTCTTACTGAAAGATAAATCTAATTTTTTTAATGCTGCCTCAAAATGTTGAATTTTATATAAAGTATTAAATTGTATATGTTTAAAACATTATTGGTAAAATAAAAATGCATTTTTAATGCTGACGCCATATTTGACCTTTAAAATTCTAAATCTAGTAATATTTATATAGATTAAAAATAGATGACATCTTTTTCAAGAGTTATTCATCCTGCTAGGAATCACCCTACCGTTTTTTTTATTTTCGTAGTACAAAGACATAGAGAACTCTTTAGTTGTTTAAATAAGAAAAAATTAGCGTTTTTTAGAAAAAAAAATTCCATTTTTCAGTAAAAACTCACAGTTGCATAAATTTAATAAATTGATTTTAAAAGTCATTATTATAACAATTTTACAAACAAAAAAAATGTTAATAATAATTTTGGGACAATTTATAATTTTTTTTTGAATATAGTACATTTCAGAAATCTACCAATTTTACTTTTAATATTTAGTTTATATAAATAGAAAACCTGTCATTTTGTCGTGTCGTCTGCCAATATGGATTTGTATCTATTCAATGATCATCACATAACGTATATGAAAACGCAACCGTCAATTCGTAGTTATATAAAAGTTAGCATCAAACATTTAAAGCATATACATTTCACAGCCTTTTCGTAGGCATTTCGTTTGTAATATTTTCCTCTATCTCTAAGTCTTATGGTGCAGTAGTAGTTCTGACAGAGTTGTAAATTGTCTTTAATTGCAATGTTAATAACAAGTAGTTGTGTGCAGGTCTACTCTTTACTGCCAGATCTCGAGAAAAATCTTAAAAATGCAATTTTCATGTTTTTCTCTCCAGCCAACTTAGACACCTATAATTGCCATAAGTATATGTAAAATAATAGTACCGTATCTCTCCGACTCTACCAGACATGATAGTTACTTGGCGATAAGGAAATAGTGTCCCCGGTCTCAAGGTAGACAATCAAAAATTGTCAAGAAAGGGCGAGTTTTTAATTTTATGACATTAACCTTGTTGTATCCTAAGAACGCTTGCTGCAGTTGTAATCCACAAACATAGCAAAAGTATTGTAATGTATGTCGGTGGCATTCAACTTGTTGTTCAATTTTTTTCTAGATACGTTCATCTATATTTTCATTAGTAAAAAAAATGCGTCTTGCTGAGAATTATTGACTTTGGTAAAAACTTTCAACATGTATGTAATTTGACTTTAGCATCAATTTCTGGCTGTTGCTGTCACCACTGCATTGTGATATGTAAATGATAAATAAAAAAAAAAGATAAGCAAGATGATCAAAGTAATGGCAATTTCAAGGCCTTTCTCTTGATCTGTGATAAGATAGCTGCTAAATCAAAGGAATGAAAAAATTTTGTTTGTAAAAGGTAACAGCAGCCCAGCTACATTATTTAAGGGATAGATAATGATAAAAATAGTTCAAAGAAATACGCAATATATATATTTTCGGAAAAAATTGCAGATTTTAGAATATCCTAATACAGTTATTTATTTGTTTTAAAAAAATGAATGAAAAAAAAAATGAAAACAAAACTATACATCGTCAGAGATTTGAACTCACTACCTTTGCCATGAAAAGCCAATGTTCTACGCAACTGCCACACGGCACAAGTAACAATTGAAAATATAGGTTATTTATGAAAAACACTTTAATCAAATTTTCTTACTGAAAGATAAATCTAATTTTTTTTAATGCTGCCTCAAAATGTTGAATTTTATATAAAGTATAAAATTGTATATGTTTTAAAACATTATTGGTAAAATAAAAATGCATTTTTAATGCTGACGCCATATTTGACCTTTAAAATTCTAAATCTAGTAATATTTATATAGATTAAAAATAGATGACATCTTTTTTTTAAGAGTTATTCATCCTGCTAGGAATCACCCTACCTTTTTTTTTTTTTTCGTAGTACAAAGACATAGAGAACTCTTTAGTTGTTTAAATAAGAAAAAATTAGCGTTTTTTAGAAAAAAAAATTCCATTTTTCAGTAAAAACTCACAGTTGCATAAATTTAATAAATTGATTTTAAAAGTCATTATTATAACAATTTTACAAACAAAAAAAATTTTAATAATTATTTTGGGACAATTTATAATTTTTTTTTGAATATAGTACATTTCAGAAATCTACCAATTTTACTTTTAATATTTAGTTTATATAAATAGAAAACCTGTCATTTTGTCGTGTCGTCTGCCAATATGGATTTGTATCTATTCAATGATCATCACATAACGTATATGAAAACGCAACCGTCAATTCGTAGTTATATAAAAGTTAGCATCAAACATTTAAAGCATATACATTTCACAGCCTTTTCGTAGGCATTTCGTTTGTAATATTTTCCTCTATCTCTAAGTCTTATGGTGCAGTAGTAGTTCTGACAGAGTTGTAAATTGTCTTTAATTGCAATGTTAATAACAAGTAGTTGTGTGCAGGTCTACTCTTTACTGCCAGATCTCGAGAAAAATCTTAAAAATGCAATTTTCATGTTTTTCTCTCCAGCCAACTTAGACACCTATAATTGCCATAAGTATATGTAAAATAATAGTATCGTATCTCTCCGACTCTACCAGACATGATAGTTACTTGGCGATAAGGAAATAGTGTCCCCGGTCTCAAGGTAGACAATCAAAAATTGTCAAGAAAGGGCGAGTTTTTAATTTTATGACATTAACCTTGTTGTATCCTAAGAACGCTTGCTGCAGTTGTAATCCACAAACATAGCAAAAGTATTGTAATATATGTCGGTGGCATTCAACTTGTTGTTCAATTTTTTTCTAGATACGTTCATCTATATTTTCATTAGTAAAAAAAATGCGTCTTGCTGAGAATTATTGACTTTGGTAAAAACTTTCAACATGTATGTAAATTGACTTTAGCATCAATTTCTGGCTGTTGCTGTCACCACTGCATTGTGATATGTAAATGATAAATAAAAAAAAAAGATAAGCAAGATGATCAAAGTAATGGCAATTTCAAGGCCTTTCTCTTGATCTGTGATAAGATAGCTGCTAAATCAAAGGAATGAAAAAATTTTGTTTGTAAAAGGTAACAGCAGCCCAGCTACATTATTTAAGGGATAGATAATGATAAAAATAGTTCAAAGAAATACGCAATATATATATTTTCGGACAAAATTGCAGATTTTAGAATATCCTAATACAGTTATTTATTTGTTTTAAAAAAATGATTAAAAAAAAAAAATGAAAACAAAACTATACATCGTCAGAGATTTGAACTCACTACCTTTGCCATGAAAAGCCAATGTTCTACGCAACTGCCACACGGCACAAGTAACAATTGAAAATATAGGTTATTTATGAAAAACACTTTAATCAAATTTTCTTACTGAAAGATAAATCTAATTTTTTTTAATGCTGCCTCAAAATGTTGAATTTTATATAAAGTATAAAATTGTATATGTTTTAAAACATTATTGGTAAAATAAAAATGCATTTTTAATGCTGACGCCATATTTGACCTTTAAAATTCTAAATCTAGTAATATTTATATAGATTAAAAATAGATGACATCTTTTTCAAGAGTTATTCATCCTGCTAGGAATCACCCTACCTTTTTTTTTTTTTTCGTAGTACAAAGACATAGAGAACTCTTTAGTTGTTTAAATAAGAAAAAATTAGCGTTTTTTAGAAAAAAAAATTCCATTTTTCAGTAAAAACTCACAGTTGCATAAATTTAATAAATTAATTTTAAAAGTCATTATTATAACAATTTTACAAACAAAAAAAATGTTAATAATTATTTTGGGACAATTTATAATTTTTTTTTGAATATAGTACATTTCAGAAATCTACCAATTTTACTTTTAATATTTAGTTTATATAAATAGAAAACCTGTCGTCTGCCAATATGGATATATATCTACTCAATGATCATCACATAACGTATATGAAAACGCAACCGTCAATTCGTAGTTATATAAAAGTTAGCATCAAACATTTAAAGCATATACATTTCACAGCCTTTTCGTAGGCATTTCGTTTGTAATATTTTCCTCTATCTATAAGTCTTATGGTGCAGTAGTAGTTCTGACAGAGTTGTAAATTGTCTTTAATTGCAATGTTAATAACAAGTAGTTGTGTGCAGGTCTACTCTTTACTGCCAGATCTCGAGAAAAATCTTAAAAATGCAATTTTCATGTTTTTCTCTCCAGCCAACTTAGACACCTATAATTGCCATAAGTATATGTAAAATAATAGTATCGTATCTCTCCGACTCTACCAGACATGATAGTTACTTGGCGATAAGGAAATAGTGTCCCCGGTCTCAAGGTAGACAATCAAAAATTGTCAAGAAAGGGCGAGTTTTTAATTTTATGACATTAACCTTGTTGTATCCTAAGAACGCTTGCTGCAGTTGTAATCCACAAACATAGCAAAAGTATTGTAATATATGTCGGTGGCATTCAACTTGTTGTTCAATTTTTTTCTAGATACGTTCATCTATATTTTCATTAGTAAAAAAAATGCGTCTTGCTGAGAATTATTGACTTTGGTAAAAACTTTCAACATGTATGTAAATTGACTTTAGCATCAATTTCTGGCTGTTGCTGTCACCACTGCATTGTGTTATGTAAATGATAAATAAAAAAAAAAGATAAGCAAGATGATCAAAGTAATGGCAATTTCAAGGCCTTTCTCTTGATCTGTGATAAGATAGCTGCTAAATCAAAGGAATGAAAAAATTTTGTTTGTAAAAGGTAACAGCAGCCCAGCTACATTATTTAAGGGATAGATAATGATAAAAATAGTTCAAAGAAATACGCAATATATATATTTTCGGACAAAATTGCAGATTTTAGAATATCCTAATACAGTTATTTATTTGTTTTAAAAAAATGAATGAAAAAAAAAATGAAAACAAAACTATACATCGTCAGAGATTTGAACTCACTACCTTTGCCATGAAAAGCCAATGTTCTACGCAACTGCCACACGGCACAAGTAACAATTGAAAATATAGGTTATTTATGAAAAACACTTTAATCAAATTTTCTTACTGAAAGATAAATCTAATTTTTTTTAATGCTGCCTCAAAATGTTGAATTTTATATAAAGTATTAAATTGTATATGTTTTAAAACATTATTGGTAAAATAAAAATGCATTTTTAATGCTGACGCCATATTTGACCTTTAAAATTCTAAATCTAGTAATATTTATATAGATTAAAAATAGATGACATCTTTTTCAAGAGTTATTCATCCTGCTAGGAATCACCCTACCGTTTTTTATTTTCGTAGTACAAAGACATAGAGAACTCTTTAGTTGTTTAAATAAGAAAAAATTAGCGTTTTTTAGAAAAAAAAATTCCATTTTTCAGTAAAAACTCACAGTTGCATAAATTTAATAAATTGATTTTAAAAGTCATTATTATAACAATTTTACAAACAAAAAAAATTTTAATAATTATTTTGGGACAATTTATAATTTTTTTTTGAATATAGTACATTTCAGAAATCTACCAATTTTACTTTTAATATTTAGTTTATATAAATAGAAAACCTGTCATTTTGTCGTGTCGTCTGCCAATATGGATTTGTATCTATTCAATGATCATCACATAACGTATATGAAAACGCAACCGTCAATTCGTAGTTATATAAAAGTTAGCATCAAACATTTAAAGCATATACATTTCACAGCCTTTTCGTAGGCATTTCGTTTGTAATATTTTCCTCTATCTCTAAGTCTTATGGTGCAGTAGTAGTTCTGACAGAGTTGTAAATTGTCTTTAATTGCAATGTTAATAACAAGTAGTTGTGTGCAGGTCTACTCTTTACTGCCAGATCTCGAGAAAAATCTTAAAAATGCAATTTTCATGTTTTTCTCTCCAGCCAACTTAGACACCTATAATTGCCATAAGTATATGTAAAATAATAGTATCGTATCTCTCCGACTCTACCAGACATGATAGTTACTTGGCGATAAGGAAATAGTGTCCCCGGTCTCAAGGTAGACAATCAAAAATTGTCAAGAAAGGGCGAGTTTTTAATTTTATGACATTAACCTTGTTGTATCCTAAGAACGCTTGCTGCAGTTGTAATCCACAAACATAGCAAAAGTATTGTAATATATGTCGGTGGCATTCAACTTGTTGTTCAATTTTTTTCTAGATACGTTCATCTATATTTTCATTAGTAAAAAAAATGCGTCTTGCTGAGAATTATTGACTTTGGTAAAAACTTTCAACATGTATGTAAATTGACTTTAGCATCCATTTCTGGCTGTTGCTGTCACCACTGCATTGTGATATGTAAATGATAAATAAAAAAAAAAGATAAGCAAGATGATCAAAGTAATGGCAATTTCAAGGCCTTTCTCTTGATCTGTGATAAGATAGCTGCTAAATCAAAGGAATGAAAAAATTTTGTTTGTAAAAGGGAACAGCAGCCCAGCTACATTATTTAAGGGATAGATAATGATAAAAATAGTTCAAAGAAATACGCAATATATATATTTTCGGACAAAATTGCAGATTTTAGAATATCCTAATACAGTTATTTATTTGTTTTAAAAAAATGAATGAAAAAAAAAATAAAAACAAAACTATACATCGTCAGAGATTTGAACTCACTACCTTTGCCATGAAAAGCCAATGTTCTACGCAACTGCCACACGGCACAAGTAACAATTGAAAATATAGGTTATTTATGAAAAACACTTTAATCAAATTTTCTTACTGAAAGATAAATCTAATTTTTTTTAATGCTGCCTCAAAATGTTGAATTTTATATAAAGTATTAAATTGTATATGTTTTAAAACATTATTGGTAAAATAAAAATGCATTTTTAATGCTGACGCCATATTTGACCTTTAAAATTCTAAATCTAGTAATATTTATATAGATTAAAAATAGATGACATCTTTTTCAAGAGTTATTCATCCTGCTAGGAATCACCCTACCGTTTTTTATTTTCGTAGTACAAAGACATAGAGAACTCTTTAGTTGTTTAAATAAGAAAAAATTAGCGTTTTTTAGAAAAAAAAATTCCATTTTTCAGTAAAAACTCACAGTTGCATAAATTTAATAAATTGATTTTAAAAGTCATTATTATAACAATTTTACAAACAAAAAAAATTTTAATAATTATTTTGGGACAATTTATAATTTTTTTTTGAATATAGTACATTTCAGAAATCTACCAATTTTACTTTTAATATTTAGTTTATATAAATAGAAAACCTGTCATTTTGTCGTGTCGTCTGCCAATATGGATTTGTATCTATTCAATGATCATCACATAACGTATATGAAAACGCAACCGTCAATTCGTAGTTATATAAAAGTTAGCATCAAACATTTAAAGCATATACATTTCACAGCCTTTTCGTAGGCATTTCGTTTGTAATATTTTCCTCTATCTATAAGTCTTATGGTGCAGTAGTAGTTCTGACAGAGTTGTAAATTGTCTTTAATTGCAATGTTAATAACAAGTAGTTGTGTGCAGGTCTACTCTTTACTGCCAGATCTCGAGAAAAATCTTAAAAATGCAATTTTCATGTTTTTCTCTCCAGCCAACTTAGACACCTATAATTGCCATAAGTATATGTAAAATAATAGTATCGTATCTCTCCGACTCTACCAGACATGATAGTTACTTGGCGATAAGGAAATAGTGTCCCCGGTCTCAAGGTAGACAATCAAAAATTGTCAAGAAAGGGCGAGTTTTTAATTTTATGACATTAACCTTGTTGTATCCTAAGAACGCTTGCTGCAGTTGTAATCCACAAACATAGCAAAAGTATTGTAATATATGTCGGTGGCATTCAACTTGTTGTTCAATTTTTTTCTAGATACGTTCATCTATATTTTCATTAGTAAAAAAAATGCGTCTTGCTGAGAATTATTGACTTTGGTAAAAACTTTCAACATGTATGTAAATTGACTTTAGCATCAATTTCTGGCTGTTGCTGTCACCACTGCATTGTGATATGTAAATGATAAATAAAAAAAAAAGATAAGCAAGATGATCAAAGTAATGGCAATTTCAAGGCCTTTCTCTTGATCTGTGATAAGATAGCTGCTAAATCAAAGGAATGAAAAAATTTTGTTTGTAAAAGGTAACAGCAGCCCAGCTACATTATTTAAGGGATAGATAATGATAAAAATAGTTCAAAGAAATACGCAATATATATATTTTCGGACAAAATTGCAGATTTTAGAATATCCTAATACAGTTATTTATTTGTTTTAAAAAAATGATTGAAAAAAAAAATGAAAACAAAACTATACATCGTCAGAGATTTGAACTCACTACCTTTGCCATGAAGGCCAATGTTCTACGCAACTGCCACACGGCACAAGTAACAATTGAAAATATAGGTTATTTATGAAAAACACTTTAATCAAATTTTCTTACTGAAAGATAAATCTAATTTTTTTTAATGCTGCCTCAAAATGTTGAATTTTATATAAAGTATTAAATTGTATATGTTTTAAAACATTATTGGTAAAATAAAAATGCATTTTTAATGCTGACGCCATATTTGACCTTTAAAATTCTAAATCTAGTAATATTTATATAGATTAAAAATAGATGACATCTTTTTCAAGAGTTATTCATCCTGCTAGGAATCACCCTACCGTTTTTTATTTTCGTAGTACAAAGACATAGAGAACTCTTTAGTTGTTTAAATAAGAAAAAATTAGCGTTTTTTAGAAAAAAAAATTCCATTTTTCAGTAAAAACTCACAGTTGCATAAATTTAATAAATTGATTTTAAAAGTCATTATTATAACAATTTTACAAACAAAAAAAATTTTAATAATTATTTTGGGACAATTTATAATTTTTTTTTGAATATAGTACATTTCCGAAATCTACCAATTTTACTTTTAATATTTAGTTTATATAAATAGAAAACCTGTCATTTTGTCGTGTCGTCTGCCAATATGGATTTGTATCTATTCAATGATCATCACATAACGTATATGAAAACGCAACCGTCAATTCGTAGTTATATAAAAGTTAGCATCAAACATTTAAAGCATATACATTTCACAGCCTTTTCGTAGGCATTTCGTTTGTAATATTTTCCTCTATCTCTAAGTCTTATGGTGCAGTAGTAGTTCTGACAGAGTTGTAAATTGTCTTTAATTGCAATGTTAATAACAAGTAGTTGTGTGCAGGTCTACTCTTTACTGCCAGATCTCGAGAAAAATCTTAAAAATGCAATTTTCATGTTTTTCTCTCCAGCCAACTTAGACACCTATAATTGCCATAAGTATATGTAAAATAATAGTATCGTATCTCTCCGACTCTACCAGACATGATAGTTACTTGGCGATAAGGAAATAGTGTCCCCGGTCTCAAGGTAGACAATCAAAAATTGTCAAGAAAGGGCGAGTTTTTAATTTTATGACATTAACCTTGTTGTATCCTAAGAACGCTTGCTGCAGTTGTAATCCACAAACATAGCAAAAGTATTGTAATATATGTCGGTGGCATTCAACTTGTTGTTCAATTTTTTTCTAAATACGTTCATCTATATTTTCATTAGTAAAAAAAATGCGTCTTGCTGAGAATTATTGACTTTGGTAAAAACTTTCAACATGTATGTAAATTGACTTTAGCATCAATTTCTGGCTGTTGCTGTCACCACTGCATTGTGATATGTAAATGATAAATAAAAAAAAAAGATAAGCAAGATGATCAAAGTAATGGCAATTTCAAGGCCTTTCTCTTGATCTGTGATAAGATAGCTGCTAAATCAAAGGAATGAAAAAATTTTGTTTGTAAAAGGTAACAGCAGCCCAGCTACATTATTTAAGGGATAGATAATGATAAAAATAGTTCAAAGAAATACGCAATATATATATTTTCGGACAAAATTGCAGATTTTAGAATATCCTAATACAGTTATTTATTTGTTTTAAAAAAATGAATGAAAAAAAAAATGAAAACAAAACTATACATCGTCAGAGATTTGAACTCACTACCTTTGCCATGAAAAGCCAATGTTCTACGCAACTGCCACACGGCACAAGTAACAATTGAAAATATAGGTTATTTATGAAAAACACTTTAATCAAATTTTCTTACTGAAAGATAAATCTAATTTTTTTTAATGCTGCCTCAAAATGTTGAATTTTATATAAAGTATTAAATTGTATATGTTTTAAAACATTATTGGTAAAATAAAAATGCATTTTTAATGCTGACGCCATATTTGACCTTTAAAATTCTAAATCTAGTAATATTTATATAGATTAAAAATAGATGACATCTTTTTCAAGAGTTATTCATCCTGCTAGGAATCACCCTACCGTTTTTTTATTTTCGTAGTACAAAGACATAGAGAACTCTTTAGTTGTTTAAAAAGAAAAAATTAGCGTTTTTTAGAAAAAAAAATTCCATTTTTCAGTAAAAACTCACAGTTGCATAAATTTAATAAATTGATTTTAAAAGTCATTATTATAACAATTTTACAAACAAAAAAAATTTTAATAATTATTTTGGGACAATTTATAATTTTTTTTTGAATATAGTACATTTCAGAAATCTACCAATTTTACTTTTAATATTTAGTTATATAAATAGAAAACCTGTCATTTTGTCGTGTCGTCTGCCAATATGGTTTTGTATCTATTCAATGATCATCACATAACGTATATGAAAACGCAACCGTCAATTTGTAGTTATATAAAAGTTAGCATCAAACATTTAAAGCATATACATTTCACAGCCTTTTCGTAGGCATTTCGTTTGTAATATTTTCCTCTATCTATAAGTCTTATGGTGCAGTAGTAGTTCTGACAGAGTTGTAAATTGTCTTTAATTGCAATGTTAATAACAAGTAGTTGTGTGCAGGTCTACTCTTTACTGCCAGATCTCGAGAAAAATCTTAAAAATGCAATTTTCATGTTTTTCTCTCCAGCCAACTTAGACACCTATAATTGCCATAAGTATATGTAAAATAATAGTATCGTATCTCTCCGACTCTACCAGACATGATAGTTACTTGGCGATAAGGAAATAGTGTCCCCGGTCTCAAGGTAGACAATCAAAAATTGTCAAGAAAGGGCGAGTTTTTAATTTTATGACATTAACCTTGTTGTATCCTAAGAACGCTTGCTGCAGTTGTAATCCACAAACATAGCAAAAGTATTGTAATATATGTCGGTGGCATTCAACTTGTTGTTCAATTTTTTTCTAAATACGTTCATCTATATTTTCATTAGTAAAAAAAATGCGTCTTGCTGAGAATTATTGACTTTGGTAAAAACTTTCAACATGTATGTAAATTGACTTTAGCATCAATTTCTGGCTGTTGCTGTCACCACTGCATTGTGATATGTAAATGATAAATAAAAAAAAAAGATAAGCAAGATGATCAAAGTAATGGCAATTTCAAGGCCTTTCTCTTGATCTGTGATAAGATAGCTGCTAAATCAAAGGAATGAAAAAATTTTGTTTGTAAAAGGTAACAGCAGCCCAGCTACATTATTTAAGGGATAGATAATGATAAAAATAGTTCAAAGAAATACGCAATATATATATTTTCGGACAAAATTGCAGATTTTAGAATATCCTAATACAGTTATTTATTTGTTTTAAAAAAATGAATGAAAAAAAAAATGAAAACAAAACTATACATCGTCAGAGATTTGAACTCACTACCTTTGCCATGAAAAGCCAATGTTCTACGCAACTGCCACACGGCACAAGTAACAATTGAAAATATAGGTTATTTATGAAAAACACTTTAATCAAATTTTCTTACTGAAAGATAAATCTAATTTTTTTTAATGCTGCCTCAAAATGTTGAATTTTATATAAAGTATTAAATTGTATATGTTTTAAAACATTATTGGTAAAATAAAAATGCATTTTTAATGCTGACGCCATATTTGACCTTTAAAATTCTAAATCTAGTAATATTTATATAGATTAAAAATAGATGACATCTTTTTCAAGAGTTATTCATCCTGCTAGGAATCACCCTACCGTTTTTTTATTTTCGTAGTACAAAGACATAGAGAACTCTTTAGTTGTTTAAAAAGAAAAAATTAGCGTTTTTTAGAAAAAAAAATTCCATTTTTCAGTAAAAACTCACAGTTGCATAAATTTAATAAATTGATTTTAAAAGTCATTATTATAACAATTTTACAAACAAAAAAAATTTTAATAATTATTTTGGGACAATTTATAATTTTTTTTTGAATATAGTACATTTCCGAAATCTACCAATTTTACTTTTAATATTTAGTTTATATAAATAGAAAACCTGTCATTTTGTCGTGTCGTCTGCCAATATGGATTTGTATCTATTCAATGATCATCACATAACGTATATGAAAACGCAACCGTCAATCGTAGTTATATAAAAGTTAGCATCAAACATTTAAAGCATATACATTTCACAGCCTTTTCGTAGGCATTTCGTTTGTAATATTTTCCTCTATCTATAAGTCTTATGGTGCAGTAGTAGTTCTGACAGAGTTGTAAATTGTCTTTAAATGCAATGTTAATAACAAGTAGTTGTGTGCAGGTCTACTCTTTTCTGCCAGATCTCGAGAAAAATCTTAAAAATGCAATTTTCATGTTTTTCTCTCCAGCCAACTTAGACACCTATAATTGCCATAAGTATATGTAAAATAATAGTATCGTATCTCTCCGACTCTACCAGACATGATAGTTACTTGGCGATAAGGAAATAGTGTCCCCGGTCTCAAGGTAGACAATCAAAAATTGTCAAGAAAGGGCGAGTTTTTAATTTTATGACATTAACCTTGTTGTATCCTAAGAACGCTTGCTGCAGTTGTAATCCACAAACATAGCAAAAGTATTGTAATATATGTCGGTGGCATTCAACTTGTTGTTCAATTTTTTTCTAAATACGTTCATCTATATTTTCATTAGTAAAAAAAATGCGTCTTGCTGAGAATTATTGACTTTGGTAAAAACTTTTAACATGTATGTAAATTGACTTTAGCATCAATTTCTGGCTGTTGCTGTCACCACTGCATTGTGATATGTAAATGATAAATAAAAAAAAAAGATAAGCAAGATGATCAAAGTAATGGCAATTTCAAGGCCTTTCTCTTGATCTGTGATAAGATAGCTGCTAAATCAAAGGAATGAAAAAATTTTGTTTGTAAAAGGTAACAGCAGCCCAGCTACATTATTTAAGGGATAGATAATGATAAAAATAGTTCAAAGAAATACGCAATATATATATTTTCGGACAAAATTGCAGATTTTAGAATATCCTAATACAGTTATTTATTTGTTTTAAAAAAATGAATGAAAAAAAAAATGAAAACAAAACTATACATCGTCAGAGATTTGAACTCACTACCTTTGCCATGAAAAGCCAATGTTCTACGCAACTGCCACACGGCACAAGTAACAATTGAAAATATAGGTTATTTATGAAAAACACTTTAATCAAATTTTCTTACTGAAAGATAAATCTAATTTTTTTTAATGCTGCCTCAAAATGTTGAATTTTATATAAAGTATTAAATTGTATATGTTTTAAAACATTATTGGTAAAATAAAAATGCATTTTTAATGCTGACGCCATATTTGACCTTTAAAATTCTAAATCTAGTAATATTTATATAGATTAAAAATAGATGACATCTTTTTCAAGAGTTATTCATCCTGCTAGGAATCACCCTACCGTTTTTTTATTTTCGTAGTACAAAGACATAGAGAACTCTTTAGTTGTTTAAAAAGAAAAAATTAGCGTTTTTTAGAAAAAAAAATTCCATTTTTCAGTAAAAACTCACAGTTGCATAAATTTAATAAATTGATTTTAAAAGTCATTATTATAACAATTTTACAAACAAAAAAAATTTTAATAATTATTTTGGGACAATTTATAATTTTTTTTTGAATATAGTACATTTCCGAAATCTACCAATTTTACTTTTAATATTTAGTTTATATAAATAGAAAACCTGTCATTTTGTCGTGTCGTCTGCCAATATGGATTTGTATCTATTCAATGATCATCACATAACGTATATGAAAACGCAACCGTCAATTCGTAGTTATATAAAAGTTAGCATCAAACATTTAAAGCATATACATTTCACAGCCTTTTCGTAGGCATTTCGTTTGTAATATTTTCCTCTATCTCTAAGTCTTATGGTGCAGTAGTAGTTCTGACAGAGTTGTAAATTGTCTTTAATTGCAATGTTAATAACAAGTAGTTGTGTGCAGGTCTACTCTTTACTGCCAGATCTCGAGAAAAATCTTAAAAATGCAATTTTCATGTTTTTCTCTCCAGCCAACTTAGACACCTATAATTGCCATAAGTATATGTAAAATAATAGTATCGTATCTCTCCGACTCTACCAGACATGATAGTTACTTGGCGATAAGGAAATAGTGTCCCCGGTCTCAAGGTAGACAATCAAAAATTGTCAAGAAAGGGCGAGTTTTTAATTTTATGACATTAACCTTGTTGTATCCTAAGAACGCTTGCTGCAGTTGTAATCCACAAACATAGCAAAAGTATTGTAATATATGTCGGTGGCATTCAACTTGTTGTTCAATTTTTTTCTAAATACGTTCATCTATATTTTCATTAGTAAAAAAAATGCGTCTTGCTGAGAATTATTGACTTTGGTAAAAACTTTTAACATGTATGTAAATTGACTTTAGCATCAATTTCTGGCTGTTGCTGTCACCACTGCATTGTGATATGTAAATGATAAATAAAAAAAAAAGATAAGCAAGATGATCAAAGTAATGGCAATTTCAAGGCCTTTCTCTTGATCTGTGATAAGATAGCTGCTAAATCAAAGGAATGAAAAAATTTTGTTTGTAAAAGGTAACAGCAGCCCAGCTACATTATTTAAGGGATAGATAATGATAAAAATAGTTCAAAGAAATACGCAATATATATATTTTCGGACAAAATTGCAGATTTTAGAATATCCTAATACAGTTATTTATTTGTTTTAAAAAAATGAATGAAAAAAAAAATGAAAACAAAACTATACATCGTCAGAGATTTGAACTCACTACCTTTGCCATGAAAAGCCAATGTTCTACGCAACTGCCACACGGCACATGTAACAATTGAAAATATAGGTTATTTATGAAAAACACTTTAATCAAATTTTCTTACTGAAAGATAAATCTAATTTTTTTTAATGCTGCCTCAAAATGTTGAATTTTATATAAAGTATTAAATTGTATATGTTTTAAAACATTATTGGTAAAATAAAAATGCATTTTTAATGCTGACGCCATATTTGACCTTTAAAATTCTAAATCTAGTAATATTTATATAGATTAAAAATAGATGACATCTTTTTCAAGAGTTATTCATCCTGCTAGGAATCACCCTACCGTTTTTTTATTTTCGTAGTACAAAGACATAGAGAACTCTTTAGTTGTTTAAAAAGAAAAAATTAGCGTTTTTTAGAAAAAAAAATTCCATTTTTCAGTAAAAACTCACAGTTGCATAAATTTAATAAATTGATTTTAAAAGTCATTATTATAACAATTTTACAAACAAAAAAAATTTTAATAATTATTTTGGGACAATTTATAATTTTTTTTTGAATATAGTACATTTCAGAAATCTACCAATTTTTCTTTTAATATTTAATTTATATAAATAGAAAACCTGTCATTTTGTCGTGTCGTCTGCCAATATGGATTTGTATCTATTCAATGATCATCACATAACGTATATGAAAACGCAACCGTCAATTCGTAGTTATATAAAAGTTAGCATCAAACATTTAAAGCATATACATTTCACAGCCTTTTCGTAGGCATTTCGTTTGTAATATTTTCCTCTATCTCTAAGTCTTATGGTGCAGTAGTAGTTCTGACAGAGTTGTAAATTGTCTTTAATTGCAATGTTAATAACAAGTAGTTGTGTGCAGGTCTACTCTTTACTGCCAGATCTCGAGAAAAATCTTAAAAATGCAATTTTCATGTTTTTCTCTCCAGCCAACTTAGACACCTATAATTGCCATAAGTATATGTAAAATAATAGTATCGTATCTCTCCGACTCTACCAGACATGATAGTTACTTGGCGATAAGGAAATAGTGTCCCCGGTCTCAAGGTAGACAATCAAAAATTGTCAAGAAAGGGCGAGTTTTTAATTTTATGACATTAACCTTGTTGTATCCTAAGAACGCTTGCTGCAGTTGTAATCCACAAACATAGCAAAAGTATTGTAATATATGTCGGTGGCATTCAACTTGTTGTTCAATTTTTTTCTAGATACGTTCATCTATATTTTCATTAGTAAAAAAAATGCGTCTTGCTGAGAATTATTGACTTTGGTAAAAACTTTCAACATGTATGTAAATTGACTTTAGCATCAATTTCTGGCTGTTGCTGTCACCACTGCATTGTGATATGTAAATGATAAATAAAAAAAAAAGATAAGCAAGATGATCAAAGTAATGGCAATTTCAAGGCCTTTCTCTTGATCTGTGATAAGATAGCTGCTAAATCAAAGGAATGAAAAAATTTTGTTTGTAAAAGGTAACAGCAGCCCAGCTACATTATTTAAGGGATAGATAATGATAAAAATAGTTCAAAGAAATACGCAATATATATATTTTCGGACAAAATTGCAGATTTTAGAATATCCTAATACAGTTATTTATTTGTTTTAAAAAAATGAATGAAAAAAAAAAATGAAAACAAAACTATACATCGTCAGAGATTTGAACTCACTATCTTTGCCATGAAAAGCCAATGTTCTACGCAACTGCCACACGGCACAAGTAACAATTGAAAATATAGGTAATTTATGAAAAACACTTTAATCAAATTTTCTTACTGAAAGATAAATCTAATTTTTTTTAATGCTGCCTCAAAATGTTGAATTTTATATAAAGTATTAAATTGTATATGTTTTAAAACATTATTGGTAAAATAAAAATGCATTTTTAATGCTGACGCCATATTTGACCTTTAAAATTCTAAATCTAGTAATATTTATATAGATTAAAAATAGATGACATCTTTTTCAAGAGTTATTCATCCTGCTAGGAATCACCCTACCGTTTTTTTATTTTCGTAGTACAAAGACATAGAGAACTCTTTAGTTGTTTAAATAAGAAAAAATTAGCGTTTTTTAGAAAAAAAAATTCCATTTTTCAGTAAAAACTCACAGTTGCATAAATTTAATAAATTGATTTTAAAAGTCATTATTATAACAATTTTACAAACAAAAAAAATTTTAATAATTATTTTGGGACAATTTATAACTTTTTTTTGAATATAGTACATTTCAGAAATCTACCAATTTTACTTTTAATATTTAGTTTATATAAATAGAAAACCTGTCATTTTGTCGTGTCGTCTGCCAATATGGATTTGTATCTATTCAATGATCATCACATAACGTATATGAAAACGCAACCGTCAATTCGTAGTTATATAAAAGTTAGCATCAAACATTTAAAGCATATACATTTCACAGCCTTTTCGTAGGCATTTCGTTTGTAATATTTTCCTCTATCTATAAGTCTTATGGTGCAGTAGTAGTTCTGACAGAGTTGTAAATTGTCTTTAATTGCAATGTTAATAACAAGTAGTTGTGTGCAGGTCTACTCTTTACTGCCAGATCTCGAGAAAAATCTTAAAAATGCAATTTTCATGTTTTTCTCTCCAGCCAACTTAGACACCTATAATTGCCATAAGTATATGTAAAATAATAGTATCGTATCTCTCCGACTCTACCAGACATGATAGTTACTTGGCGATAAGGAAATAGTGTCCCCGGTCTCAAGGTAGACAATCAAAAACTGTCAAGAAAGGGCGAGTTTTTAATTTTATGACATTAACCTTGTTGTATCCTAAGAACGCTTGCTGCAGTTGTAATCCACAAACATAGCAAAAGTATTGTAATATATGTCGGTGGCATTCAACTTGTTGTTCAATTTTTTTCTAGATACGTTCATCTATATTTTCATTAGTAAAAAAAATGCGTCTTGCTGAGAATTATTGACTATGGTAAAAACTTTCAACATGTATGTAAATTGACTTTAGCATCAATTTCTGGCTGTTGCTGTCACCACTGCACTGTGATATGTAAATGATAAATAAAAAAAAAAGATAAGCAAGATGATCAAAGTAATGGCAATTTCAAGGCCTTTCTCTTGATCTGTGATAAGATAGCTGCTAAATCAAAGGAATGAAAAAATTTTGTTTGTAAAAGGTAACAGCAGCCCAGCTACATTATTTAAGGGATAGATAATGATAAAAATAGTTCAAAGAAATACGCAATATATATATTTTCGGACAAAATTGCAGATTTTAGAATATCCTAATACAGTTATTTATTTGTTTTAAAAAAATGAATGAAAAAAAAAAATGAAAACAAAACTATACATCGTCAGAGATTTGAACTCACTATCTTTGCCATGAAAAGCCAATGTTCTACGCAACTGCCACACGGCACAAGTAACAATTGAAAATATAGGTTATTTATGAAAAACACTTTAATCAAATTTTCTTACTGAAAGATAAATCTAATTTTTTTTAATGCTGCCTCAAAATGTTGAATTTTATATAAAGTATTAAATTGTATATGTTTTAAAACATTATTGGTAAAATAAAAATGCATTTTTAATGCTGACGCCATATTTGACCTTTAAAATTCTAAATCTAGTAATATTTATATAGATTAAAAATAGATGACATCTTTTTCAAGAGTTATTCATCCTGCTAGGAATCACCCTACCGTTTTTTTATTTTCGTAGTACAAAGACATAGAGAACTCTTTAGTTGTTTAAATAAGAAAAAATTAGCGTTTTTTAGAAAAAAAAATTCCATTTTTCAGTAAAAACTCACAGTTGCATAAATTTAATAAATTGATTTTAAAAGTCATTATTATAACAATTTTACAAACAAAAAAAATTTTAATAATTATTTTGGGACAATTTATAACTTTTTTTTGAATATAGTACATTTCAGAAATCTACCAATTTTACTTTTAATATTTAGTTTATATAAATAGAAAACCTGTCATTTTGTCGTGTCGTCTGCCAATATGGATTTGTATCTATTCAATGATCATCACATAACGTATATGAAAACGCAACCGTCAATTCGTAGTTATATAAAAGTTAGCATCAAACATTTAAAGCATATACATTTCACAGCCTTTTCGTAGGCATTTCGTTTGTAATATTTTCCTCTATCTATAAGTCTTATGGTGCAGTAGTAGTTCTGACAGAGTTGTAAATTGTCTTTAATTGCAATGTTAATAACAAGTAGTTGTGTGCAGGTCTACTCTTTACTGCCAGATCTCGAGAAAAATCTTAAAAATGCAATTTTCATGTTTTTCTCTCCAGCCAACTTAGACACCTATAATTGCCATAAGTATATGTAAAATAATAGTATCGTATCTCTCCGACTCTACCAGACATGATAGTTACTTGGCGATAAGGAAATAGTGTCCCCGGTCTCAAGGTAGACAATCAAAAATTGTCAAGAAAGGGCGAGTTTTTAATTTTATGACATTAACCTTGTTGTATCCTAAGAACGCTTGCTGCAGTTGTAATCCACAAACATAGCAAAAGTATTGTAATATATGTCGGTGGCATTCAACTTGTTGTTCAATTTTTTTCTAGATACGTTCATCTATATTTTCATTAGTAAAAAAAATGCGTCTTGCTGAGAATTATTGACTTTGGTAAAAACTTTCAACATGTATGTAAATTGACTTTAGCATCAATTTCTGGCTGTTGCTGTCACCACTGCATTGTGATATGTAAATGATAAATAAAAAAAAAAGATAAGCAAGATGATCAAAGTAATGGCAATTTCAAGGCCTTTCTCTTGATCTGTGATAAGATAGCTGCTAAATCAAAGGAATGAAAAAATTTTGTTTGTAAAAGGGAACAGCAGCCCAGCTACATTATTTAAGGGATAGATAATGATAAAAATAGTTCAAAGAAATACGCAATATATATATTTTCGGACAAAATTGCAGATTTTAGAATATCCTAATACAGTTATTTATTTGTTTTAAAAAAATGAATGAAAAAAAAATGAAAAAACAACTATACATCGTCAGAGATTTGAACTCACTACCTTTGCCATGAAAAGCCAATGTTCTACGCAACTGCCACACGGCACAAGTAACAATTGAAAATATAGGTTATTTATGAAAAACACTTTAATCAAATTTTCTTACTGAAAGATAAATCTAATTTTTTTTAATGCTGCCTCAAAATGTTGAATTTTATATAAAGTATTAAATTGTATATGTTTTAAAACATTATTGGTAAAATAAAAATGCATTTTTAATGCTGACGCCATATTTGACCTTTAAAATTCTAAATCTAGTAATATTTATATAGATTAAAAATAGATGACATCTTTTTCAAGAGTTATTCATCCTGCTAGGAATCACCCTACCGTTTTTTTATTTTCGTAGTACAAAGACATAGAGAACTCTTTAGTTGTTTAAAAAGAAAAAATTAGCGTTTTTTAGAAAAAAAAATTCCATTTTTCAGTAAAAACTCACAGTTGCATAAATTTAATAAATTGATTTTAAAAGTCATTATTATAACAATTTTACAAACAAAAAAAATTTTAATAATTATTTTGGGACAATTTATAATTTTTTTTTGAATATAGTGCATTTCAGAAATCTACCAATTTTACTTTTAATATTTAGTTTATATAAATAGAAAACCTGTCATTTTGTCGTGTCGTCTGCCAATATGGATTTGTATCTATTCAATGATCATCACATAACGTATATGAAAACGCAACCGTCAATTCGTAGTTATATAAAAGTTAGCATCAAACATTTAAAGCATATACATTTCACAGCCTTTTCGTAGGCATTTCGTTTGTAATATTTTCCTCTATCTATAAGTCTTATGGTGCAGTAGTAGTTCTGACAGAGTTGTAAATTGTCTTTAATTGCAATGTTAATAACAAGTAGTTGTGTGCAGGTCTACTCTTTACTGCCAGATCTCGAGAAAAATCTTAAAAATGCAATTTTCATGTTTTTCTCTCCAGCCAACTTAGACACCTATAATTGCCATAAGTATATGTAAAATAATAGTATCGTATCTCTCCGACTCTACCAGACATGATAGTTACTTGGCGATAAGGAAATAGTGTCCCCGGTCTCAAGGTAGACAATCAAAAATTGTCAAGAAAGGGCGAGTTTTTAATTTTATGACATTAACCTTGTTGTATCCTAAGAACGCTTGCTGCAGTTGTAATCCACAAACATAGCAAAAGTATTGTAATATATGTCGGTGGCATTCAACTTGTTGTTCAATTTTTTTCTAGATACGTTCATCTATATTTTCATTAGTAAAAAAAATGCGTCTTGCTGAGAATTATTGACTTTGGTAAAAACTTTCAACATGTATGTAAATTGACTTTAGCATCAATTTCTGGCTGTTGCTGTCACCACTGCATTGTGATATGTAAATGATAAATAAAAAAAAAAGATAAGCAAGATGATCAAAGTAATGGCAATTTCAAGGCCTTTCTCTTGATCTGTGATAAGATAGCTGCTAAATCAAAGGAATGAAAAAATTTTGTTTGTAAAAGGTAACAGCAGCCCAGCTACATTATTTAAGGGATAGATAATGATAAAAATAGTTCAAAGAAATACGCAATATATATATTTTCGGACAAAATTGCAGATTTTAGAATATCCTAATACAGTTATTTATTTGTTTTAAAAAAATGAATGAAAAAAAAAAATGAAAACAAAACTATACATCGTCAGAGATTTGAACTCACTACCTTTGCCATGAAAAGCCAATGTTCTACGCAACTGCCACACGGCACAAGTAACAATTGAAAATATAGGTTATTTATGAAAAACACTTTAATCAAATTTTCTTACTGAAAGATAAATCTAATTTTTTTTAATGCTGCCTCAAAATGTTGAATTTTATATAAAGTATTAAATTGTATATGTTTTAAAACATTATTGGTAAAATAAAAATGCATTTTTAATGCTGACGCCATATTTGACCTTTAAAATTCTAAATCTAGTAATATTTATATAGATTAAAAATAGATGACATCTTTTTCAAGAGTTATTCATCCTGCTAGGAATCACCCTACCGTTTTTTTATTTTCGTAGTACAAAGACATAGAGAACTCTTTAGTTGTTTAAATAAGAAAAAATTAGCGTTTTTTAGAAAAAAAAATTCCATTTTTCAGTAAAAACTCACAGTTGCATAAATTTAATAAATTGCTTTTAAAAGTCATTATTATAACAATTTTACAAACAAAAAAAATTTTAATAATTATTTTGGGACAATTTATAATTTTTTTTTGAATATAGTACATTTCAGAAATCTACCAATTTTACTTTTAATATTTAGTTTATATAAATAGAAAACCTGTCATTTTGTCGTGTCGTCTGCCAATATGGATTTGTATCTATTCAATGATCATCACATAACGTATATGAAAACGCAACCGTCAATTCGTAGTTATATAAAAGTTAGCATCAAACATTTAAAGCATATACATTTCACAGCCTTTTCGTAGGCATTTCGTTTGTAATATTTTCCTCTATCTATAAGTCTTATGGTGCAGTAGTAGTTCTGACAGAGTTGTAAATTGTCTTTAATTGCAATGTTAATAACAAGTAGTTGTGTGCAGGTCTACTCTTTACTGCCAGATCTCGAGAAAAATCTTAAAAATGCAATTTTCATGTTTTTCTCTCCAGCCAACTTAGACACCTATAATTGCCATAAGTATATGTAAAATAATAGTATCGTATCTCTCCGACTCTACCAGACATGATAGTTACTTGGCGATAAGGAAATAGTGTCCCCGGTCTCAAGGTAGACAATCAAAAATTGTCAAGAAAGGGCGAGTTTTTAATTTTATGACATTAACCTTGTTGTATCCTAAGAACGCTTGCTGCAGTTGTAATCCACAAACATAGCAAAAGTATTGTAATATATGTCGGTGGCATTCAACTTGTTGTTCAATTTTTTTCTAAATACGTTCATCTATATTTTCATTAGTAAAAAAAATGCGTCTTGCTGAGAATTATTGACTTTGGTAAAAACTTTCAACATGTATGTAAATTGACTTTAGCATCAATTTCTGGCTGTTGCTGTCACCACTGCATTGTGATATGTAAATGATAAATAAAAAAAAAAGATAAGCAAGATGATCAAAGTAATGGCAATTTCAAGGCCTTTCTCTTGATCTGTGATAAGATAGCTGCTAAATCAAAGGAATGAAAAAATTTTGTTTGTAAAAGGTAACAGCAGCCCAGCTACATTATTTAAGGGATAGATAATGATAAAAATAGTTCAAAGAAATACGCAATATATATATTTTCGGACAAAATTGCAGATTTTAGAATATCCTAATACAGTTATTTATTTGTTTTAAAAAAATGAATGAAAAAAAAATGAAAACAAAACTATACATCGTCAGAGATTTGAACTCACTACCTTTGCCATGAAAAGCCAATGTTCTACGCAACTGCCACACGGCACAAGTAACAATTGAAAATATAGGTTATTTATGAAAAACACTTTAATCAAATTTTCTTACTGAAAGATAAATCTAATTTTTTTTAATGCTGCCTCAAAATGTTGAATTTTATATAAAGTATTAAATTGTATATGTTTTAAAACATTATTGGTAAAATAAAAATGCATTTTTAATGCTGACGCCATATTTGACCTTTAAAATTCTAAATCTAGTAATATTTATATAGATTAAAAATAGATGACATCTTTTTCAAGAGTTATTCATCCTGCTAGGAATCACCCTACCGTTTTTTTATTTTCGTAGTACAAAGACATAGAGAACTCTTTAGTTGTTTAAAAAGAAAAAATTAGCGTTTTTTAGAAAAAAAAATTCCATTTTTCAGTAAAAACTCACAGTTGCATAAATTTAATAAATTGATTTTAAAAGTCATTATTATAACAATTTTACAAACAAAAAAAATTTTAATAATTATTTTGGGACAATTTATAATTTTTTTTTGAATATAGTGCATTTCAGAAATCTACCAATTTTACTTTTAATATTTAGTTTATATAAATAGAAAACCTGTCATTTTGTCGTGTCGTCTGCCAATATGGATTTGTATCTATTCAATGATCATCACATAACGTATATGAAAACGCAACCGTCAATTCGTAGTTATATAAAAGTTAGCATCAAACATTTAAAGCATATACATTTCACAGCCTTTTCGTAGGCATTTCGTTTGTAATATTTTCCTCTATCTATAAGTCTTATGGTGCAGTAGTAGTTCTGACAGAGTTGTAAATTGTCTTTAATTGCAATGTTAATAACAAGTAGTTGTGTGCAGGTCTACTCTTTACTGCCAGATCTCGAGAAAAATCTTAAAAATGCAATTTTCATGTTTTTCTCTCCAGCCAACTTAGACACCTATAATTGCCATAAGTATATGTAAAATAATAGTATCGTATCTCTCCGACTCTACCAGACATGATAGTTACTTGGCGATAAGGAAATAGTGTCCCCGGTCTCAAGGTAGACAATCAAAAATTGTCAAGAAAGGGCGAGTTTTTAATTTTATGACATTAACCTTGTTGTATCCTAAGAACGCTTGCTGCAGTTGTAATCCACAAACATAGCAAAAGTATTGTAATATATGTCGGTGGCATTCAACTTGTTGTTCAATTTTTTTCTAGATACGTTCATCTATATTTTCATTAGTAAAAAAAATGCGTCTTGCTGAGAATTATTGACTTTGGTAAAAACTTTCAACATGTATGTAAATTGACTTTAGCATCAATTTCTGGCTGTTGCTGTCACCACTGCATTGTGATATGTAAATGATAAATAAAAAAAAAAGATAAGCAAGATGATCAAAGTAATGGCAATTTCAAGGCCTTTCTCTTGATCTGTGATAAGATAGCTGCTAAATCAAAGGAATGAAAAAATTTTGTTTGTAAAAGGTAACAGCAGCCCAGCTACATTATTTAAGGGATAGATAATGATAAAAATAGTTCAAAGAAATACGCAATATATATATTTTCGGACAAAATTGCAGATTTTAGAATATCCTAATACAGTTATTTATTTGTTTTAAAAAAATGAATGAAAAAAAAAAATGAAAACAAAACTATACATCGTCAGAGATTTGAACTCACTACCTTTGCCATGAAAAGCCAATGTTCTACGCAACTGCCACACGGCACAAGTAACAATTGAAAATATAGGTTATTTATGAAAAACACTTTAATCAAATTTTCTTACTGAAAGATAAATCTAATTTTTTTTAATGCTGCCTCAAAATGTTGAATTTTATATAAAGTATTAAATTGTATATGTTTTAAAACATTATTGGTAAAATAAAAATGCATTTTTAATGCTGACGCCATATTTGACCTTTAAAATTCTAAATCTAGTAATATTTATATAGATTAAAAATAGATGACATCTTTTTCAAGAGTTATTCATCCTGCTAGGAATCACCCTACCGTTTTTTTATTTTCGTAGTACAAAGACATAGAGAACTCTTTAGTTGTTTAAATAAGAAAAAATTAGCGTTTTTTAGAAAAAAAAATTCCATTTTTCAGTAAAAACTCACAGTTGCATAAATTTAATAAATTGCTTTTAAAAGTCATTATTATAACAATTTTACAAACAAAAAAAATTTTAATAATTATTTTGGGACAATTTATAATTTTTTTTTGAATATAGTACATTTCAGAAATCTACCAATTTTACTTTTAATATTTAGTTTATATAAATAGAAAACCTGTCATTTTGTCGTGTCGTCTGCCAATATGGATTTGTATCTATTCAATGATCATCACATAACGTATATGAAAACGCAACCGTCAATTCGTAGTTATATAAAAGTTAGCATCAAACATTTAAAGCATATACATTTCACAGCCTTTTCGTAGGCATTTCGTTTGTAATATTTTCCTCTATCTATAAGTCTTATGGTGCAGTAGTAGTTCTGACAGAGTTGTAAATTGTCTTTAATTGCAATGTTAATAACAAGTAGTTGTGTGCAGGTCTACTCTTTACTGCCAGATCTCGAGAAAAATCTTAAAAATGCAATTTTCATGTTTTTCTCTCCAGCCAACTTAGACACCTATAATTGCCATAAGTATATGTAAAATAATAGTATCGTATCTCTCCGACTCTACCAGACATGATAGTTACTTGGCGATAAGGAAATAGTGTCCCCGGTCTCAAGGTAGACAATCAAAAATTGTCAAGAAAGGGCGAGTTTTTAATTTTATGACATTAACCTTGTTGTATCCTAAGAACGCTTGCTGCAGTTGTAATCCACAAACATAGCAAAAGTATTGTAATATATGTCGGTGGCATTCAACTTGTTGTTCAATTTTTTTCTAAATACGTTCATCTATATTTTCATTAGTAAAAAAAATGCGTCTTGCTGAGAATTATTGACTTTGGTAAAAACTTTCAACATGTATGTAAATTGACTTTAGCATCAATTTCTGGCTGTTGCTGTCACCACTGCATTGTGATATGTAAATGATAAATAAAAAAAAAAGATAAGCAAGATGATCAAAGTAATGGCAATTTCAAGGCCTTTCTCTTGATCTGTGATAAGATAGCTGCTAAATCAAAGGAATGAAAAAATTTTGTTTGTAAAAGGTAACAGCAGCCCAGCTACATTATTTAAGGGATAGATAATGATAAAAATAGTTCAAAGAAATACGCAATATATATATTTTCGGACAAAATTGCAGATTTTAGAATATCCTAATACAGTTATTTATTTGTTTTAAAAAAATGAATGAAAAAAAAATGAAAACAAAACTATACATCGTCAGAGATTTGAACTCACTACCTTTGCCATGAAAAGCCAATGTTCTACGCAACTGCCACACGGCACAAGTAACAATTGAAAATATAGGTTATTTATGAAAAACACTTTAATCAAATTTTCTTACTGAAAGATAAATCTAATTTTTTTTAATGCTGCCTCAAAATGTTGAATTTTATATAAAGTATTAAATTGTATATGTTTTAAAACATTATTGGTAAAATAAAAATGCATTTTTAATGCTGACGCCATATTTGACCTTTAAAATTCTAAATCTAGTAATATTTATATAGATTAAAAATAGATGACATCTTTTTCAAGAGTTATTCATCCTGCTAGGAATCACCCTACCGTTTTTTTATTTTCGTAGTACAAAGACATAGAGAACTCTTTAGTTGTTTAAAAAGAAAAAATTAGCGTTTTTTAGAAAAAAAAATTCCATTTTTCAGTAAAAACTCACAGTTGCATAAATTTAATAAATTGATTTTAAAAGTCATTATTATAACAATTTTACAAACAAAAAAAATTTTAATAATTATTTTGGGACAATTTATAATTTTTTTTTGAATATAGTACATTTCAGAAATCTACCAATTTTACTTTTAATATTTAGTTTATATAAATAGAAAACCTGTCATTTTGTCGTGTCGTCTGCCAATATGGATTTGTATCTATTCAATGATCATCACATAACGTATATGAAAACGCAACCGTCAATTCGTAGTTATATAAAAGTTAGCATCAAACATTTAAAGCATATACATTTCACAGCCTTTTCGTAGGCATTTCGTTTGTAATATTTTCCTCTATCTATAAGTCTTATGGTGCAGTAGTAGTTCTGACAGAGTTGTAAATTGTCTTTAATTGCAATGTTAATAACAAGTAGTTGTGTGCAGGTCTACTCTTTACTGCCAGATCTCGAGAAAAATCTTAAAAATGCAATTTTCATGTTTTTCTCTCCAGCCAACTTAGACACCTTTAATTGCCATAAGTATATGTAAAATAATAGTATCGTATCTCTCCGACTCTACCAGACATGATAGTTACTTGGCGATAAGGAAATAGTGTCCCCGGTCTCAAGGTAGACAATCAAAAATTGTCAAGAAAGGGCGAGTTTTTAATTTTATGACATTAACCTTGTTGTATCCTAAGAACGCTTGCTGCAGTTGTAATCCACAAACATAGCAAAAGTATTGTAATATATGTGTTACGTATCTAGGCATTGTTACCTAGATACTATTTTTTTTTTCTTGACCTGTAGGTTGTCTGCCCCTTGTGTAATAAGTTTTTTTTTATTTTATTTTTCACGGTGAGTCAAGCCACACAGACAATGACCGGTCCTTGACCTATGTGTGTACCTCTGGTTGAAAGGAGGGTGTTTTTTTTTTCTCTCTTCTTCTGTCTCTTTGAAGAGCGTTCTAGATCTGGGTGTTGATGACTTTCTGTTCTAGAAATTACTAGAAATCGACGCGCGGTAGATTATATAAAGACCGCTCGCGTAACGTTGACGGACAGACATACGGAGACAGCCGTGAGACAGAATAGCGGAGACATTGCGTGACCCGTGCGTGGTATACCAATTGATCGTGTAAGTTAAGATTTTTCTTTTTTCAAGGCCTTGCTTGTATTTGTAATTATATTTTCAAACTCTTGTATTGTAATATTTTTTCATGCCATTTTTGTAAAAGGGTTTTGGTCAACCCTTCCATTTTGTATTGAGTTAAATTATGATTAAACATTAAGTTTATATTTTACCTTCCGATTTCTTGTGTCATTTTTTTTTTTTTGGTTATTCATTGTAAGTCTCTGATTAAATTCAGACTTAAGATAAGTGACACAACTACCTTTTTCTATTGTCACGTTCCCCTAGGCAAGCCATTTAAAAGTAGAATTCAATTTGTAATACGTGACAAAAGAAGTTTGAGGGCTTTCGTCCCGGATATTTTTCTGAACCTATTTTCGTCTTACTTGAGTAATTTTGTAAAGGCGAAGTTGACTTTAACAAAAAATTTTTTTGTGTCAAAGAGTCGGAAGTAAAGTATCAATAGTATTGACCAAACTCTCTTAAGGTTTTTTTTTTGTTGTACTGATTTTGTACTGTATATTTACATTGTATACATTTTTTGCTTGTAATAGTTGTTAGTTAGCCATGGATATTCAGGTTTTTCTTGCAAATCCCTCTGTGAAAGAGCTTGATGCTTTTACTAGGAAGGAACTGGTCCTTATTTGTAAACAGTTAGGGTTAAAAATAAAATCAAATGCCCTTAAACAAGAAATCAGAGATAACATTGTAATCCATTATGTAGACGAGGAAGTGTTTTCTGAAGACCTTTTAGAAACCCTTAGACCCGATGAGGGTAAATCAGATTTAGAACTTCAGATAAAATTAAAACAAATGGAAATAGAAGCCCAGTTAGCTTTAAAAGAGAAGGAAATTAAACAAAAAGAATTAGAGCTTGCAGCGGCTAGAGAGCAGAAAGAAATAGAAATAGAGTTAAAAAAATTAGAGTTAGCTGCTAATGTAAGACCAGATTTTTCCCCTGCCAGTCATACTGCTGAAGCAACAAAATTTTTGAAAATAATTCCACGTTTTAATGAAGCCACAATTGACAATTATTTTCCACAATTTGAACTTTCTGTGAAAAATTTTAATGTACCTGAAACTTTGTGGCCCACTTTGCTGCAAACGGTTTTGACTGGTAGAGCTGCAGAGGTATTTTGTTCTTTGACCATTGAACAACAAAAAGATTATAATGTTGTTAAGGCCTTAATTCTTAAGGCATATGAACTTGTTCCGGAAGCTTACCGAAAGCAGTTCAGGGATTGTCGCAAATCGGATGGCCAAACCCATGTAGAATTCCTGCGGGAAAAGGAGCGACGCTTTGAGAAATGGCTCACTTCCAGGGAAATCGGCACCGACTTTGCAAAATTCAAGAACCTAATGCTGATGGAAGAGTTCAAGAGTTGTGTGCGGCTGGACGTCCGTACGCATATAGCTGATCGTGGCGAGGAAGATGTGCACAAGGCTGCAGTGTTGGCAGACGATTATATAATATCACATCAATTTGCCAAGTATACGACGGATGTCAAGCCAAAACAAGTCAAACAGCCTGAGTCCACTGCTAGCAACTCCATCAAAAACAGCAGTACAAATGACAGAAAACCTACTACAAGTAAAGCTACTTGTTCCTACTGCAAACGAGAAGGCCATAAAATTGACGATTGCTGGAAATTGAGGAAGAGAAACGAAAAAGCTCCTTCAAAAGTCAGCGCTTGCACAGTACAGTGGTCGGCGAGGTTTACTCCCTCATCATCAAGTCATATCAAGAATACCTCGACACCACCTGTTTCAAATGTATTGACTGTACAAGACTCTCCGAAAATGTCTCCACGATGTTCCAATGACTCAAACAAGAGTTTTTCAAATACATCAAGCCGATGTTCCAATGACTCAAACAAGAGTTTTTCAAATACATCAAGCCGATGTTCCAATGACTCAAACAAGAGTTTTTCAAATACATCAAGTCGATGTTCCAATGACTCAAACAAGAGTTTATCTAGTACATCACAGCGATGTTCCAATGACTCTATCCAGAGTTCCCATAATACATCACCCCGATGTTCCAATGACTCTATCCAGAGTTCCCATAATACATCACCCCGATGTTCCAATGACTCTATCCAGAGTTCCCATAATACATCATCCCGATGTTCCAATGACTCTATCCAGAGTTCCCATAATACATCATCCCGATGTTCCCATGACTCTATCAAGAGTTCCCATAAGACATCACCCCGATGTTCCAATGACTCCATCAAGAGTTCTCCAAATACATCCAAAAGATGTTCTACTGACTCAAGAAAGAGTTTCTCCACTGCGTCTCCTAGAGATGTCAATGACTCCAGCGAGAGTTCGACCCAAGTCCAGTCTGCATCAACCAAAATTGATGTTTTATTAGAGGATTTTAAGCCTTTCATTTCGGAAGGATTCGTATCACTACCCGGTGATTCTACAAGTCTACGACCTATCACCATTTTGAGAGACACAGGTGCCTCACAATCGCTACTTTTAGAGGGTATCTTGCCCTTGTCAAAATCATCATCGACTGGGAAGAGCATACTGTTACGAGGCGTAGAGCTTGGATGTATAGATGTGCCTCTACATCTAATCGACATAAAGTCAAATCTCATTACTGGACCGGTTGTTGTAGGTGTCCGACCAACATTACCATTGGAAGGCATCTCGTTGCTGTTAGGCAATGACTTAGCAGGTGGAAAGGTGATAGCCGAACCCATCGTCACTCAAACACCCGACTTATCTGCTACACCCGAGGAAGACCTAGAGTTATATCCAGCGTGTGCAGTAACAAGGGCAATGAGGTTGAAAGCATCTCAAGAAGAGAACGTCGTCAAGGCCAACAGTAACCAAGATGATGTGGACTTGAGCACCACATTCTTTGCTTCTCTTGAAGAAGAACCAACGCCAAATTCTGAAAAGCCGGCATCAACTCGAAAACAGTTGATTGAGGACCAAAAGAAGGATCCAGAGCTCGCCAAACTCCGAGAAACCGCAATGACATCACAAGAGGCAGAGCTAGCATCAACGTGCTACTACATCCAAGATGATATGCTCTTCAGGAAATGGAAACCTCCAGACGCATCCAACGAAAAAGAATGGAGAATATGCCATCAAATCGTGTTACCAGAAAGATACCGAGCGTACATCATGAATCTGGCTCATGACACACCAATGTCAGGTCATCTCGGCATCCACAAGACATACCACAAGATTATGTCACACTTCTTCTGGCCACGTTTGAAGAAAGATGTCATCCAGTACTGCCGATCCTGTCATGCCTGTCAGATGGTTGGCAAGCCAAATCAAAAGATCCCTGTTGCTCCTCTGAAGCCGATTCCAGCCTTTGAAGAACCTTTCAGCAGAGTACTTATTGACTGTGTTGGTCCTCTCCCAAGGACAAAAGCTGGCAACCAATACCTGTTGACCATTATGTGTGCTTCAACTCGTTTTCCTGAGGCTATTCCTCTAAGGAACATAAAAGCATCGAACATTGTAAAGGCCTTGATCAAGTTCTTTACTCTATTTGGTCTACCAAAGTCCATCCAATCGGACCAAGGAACGAATTTCACGGCCAATCTTTTCAAGCAAGTCATGACTCAGTTGGGCATCAAACACTGCATGTCGAGTGCGTATCATGCCGAGTCGCAAGGCGCTCTTGAGCGATTCCATCAGACTCTCAAGAACATGATCCGAACCTATTGCTTTGAGCACGAAAAAGACTGGGACGAAGGAATCCACATGCTGCTGTTTGCAACCCGTGAATCCGTCCAGGAATCGTTGGGATTCAGCCCTTTTGACTTAGTCTTTGGCCATTCGGTGCGCAGTCCCTTGAAATGTATAAAAGAGACTTTGTTGTCACCAACAGCCACTGAAGGACTTTTAGACTATGTAAGTAAGTTTAAAACTAGACTTTATGATGCTTGTGTTCTGGCCAAAAATAACTTACAAAACACCCAATCCAGCATGAAACGCTGGTATGATAGAAAGGCCCGTGTTAGAGAATTTTCTCCCGGGGATAAGGTGCTTGTATTTTTGCCCATACCAGGTCAACCCTTGCAAGCCAGATACTTTGGTCCCTATGAAATTGAGACCAAAATTAGTGACCTCAATTACACAATCAAAACCCCTGACCGTAGGAAAAAGACTCAGCTATGTCATATAAACATGCTGAAGCCTTATGTATCTCGGCCAGATCACTCAGAGAAGAGTAATTGTGTTTTAAATACAGTCAAAAGTTGTTCAAATAGCCATGTTTCTCCTATTGATGATGATATTGTAAAGGAGAAATTTGGACAATACAAAATACCTAATTCTTTTGTATTACAGAATTTGGATGTAAAACTGTCTCATCTGTCTTCGACAGAAAGGCCAGTTATCATGAAACTCATTAATGAATTCAATGATATTTTTTCTGATGTACCAAAACAGACTAATGTTATAATGCATGATGTAGATGTTGGCGAGGCTACTCCAGTCAAGCAGCATCCTTACAGGGTTAACCCTGAAAAACTTGCCATACTTAGGTCAGAAATCAAGTATATGCTTGAAAATGACCTCATTGAACCAAGTTCCAGTAGCTGGAGCTCCCCATGTGTCTTGATACCTAAACAGGACAAGACTTATCGTTTTTGTACAGACTACCGTAAGGTAAATGCTGTAACAAAGACCGATTCGTTTCCTATCCCTAGGATAGACGATCTCATAGATCGTATTGGTGACGCTAAGTACATCACCAAAATAGACCTACTTTCAGGTTATTGGCAGGTTCCCCTGACTGATAGGGCAAAGGAAATCTCCGCCTTTGTCACCCCTGATGGTCTGTACCAATACAAAGTGATGCCATTTGGCATGAAGAATGCTCCTGCCACTTTCCAGAGAATGATAAATGCCCTGCTTGCTGACATGGGGAATTGCCACGCATACATAGACGATGTAGTAATTTTTAGCCAAGATTTTTCTAGCCATTGTAAACAACTGCATTGTCTTTTTACTAAACTTTTACATGCAAAAATTACTGTAAACCTGAGTAAGAGTGATTTTTGCCAGGCTTCCATCCAATACTTAGGCCATATTGTAGGACAAGGCCAGGTGAAACCTGTAATGGCCAAAGTAGAAGCTATCCAAGCTTTCCCTATCCCTGCTGATCGGAAACAACTCCGAAGATTTTTGGGAATGTCTGGATATTATAGAAAATTTTGCGAAAATTTTTCTGTCATTGCCAGTCCTTTAACAAACCTCCTGAGAAAGAACGTCCGATTTACTTGGACGGATGAATGTCAGAAAGCCTTTAACCAAATAAAGCAGATATTATCTAGCTCCCCCATTTTGATGGCTCCTGACTTCGGAAAACCTTTTAGGTTAGCTATTGACGCCAGTGACACAGGTGTTGGGTCAGTCCTTTACCAAGAAGATAATTTCCAAGTAGAGCATCCTATTTGTTTCTTTTCCAATAAATTTAATAGACATCAAAGAAATTATTCTACTGTGGAAAAAGAATGTCTTGGGTTGATTCTTTCTATACAACCCTTTGATTTTTATATCAGTGGGTCCAGATGGCCACTGGTTGTATTTACTGACCACAATCCCCTTACATTTATCCACAAAATGTCTGGCAAGAACCAACGACTTCTCAGGTGGAGTTTATTTTTACAAGAGTACAACTTCGATCTTAAACACATAAAAGGCAGCGAAAATGTTATCGCCGATGCCTTATCTAGATTGTAGAAAGTATTTTGATGTATATTTTTTTAATATATATATCATGATAAATACATTCTGTAATGTAAATATCATTTTTGTAATTGTTCTAAAAAGATTTCCATTTCGTGGAAATGTAAACTTTTTATTTTTAGGAGGGAGGTGTTACGTATCTAGGCATTGTTACCTAGATACTATTTTTTTTTCTTGACCTGTAGGTTGTCTGCCCCTTGTGTAATAAGTTTTTTTTTATTTTATTTTTCACGGTGAGTCAAGCCACACAGACAGTGACCGGTCCTTGACCTATGTGTGTACCTCTGGTTGAAAGGAGGGTGTTTTTTTTTTCTTTTCTTCTGTCTCTTTGAAGAGCGTTCTAGATCTGGGTGTTGATGACTTTCTGTTCTAGAAATTACTAGAAATCGACGCGCGGTAGATTATATAAAGACCGCTCGCGTAACGTTGACGGACAGACATACGGAGACAGCCGTGAGACAGAATAGCGGAGACATTGCGTGACCCGTGCGTGGTATACCAATTGATCGTGTAAGTTAAGATTTTTCTTTTTTCAAGGCCTTGCTTGTATTTGTAATTATATTTTCAAACTCTTGCATTGTAATTTTTTTACATGCCATTTTGTAAAAGGGTTTTGGTCAACCCTTCCATTTTGTATTGAGTTATATTATGATTAAACATTAAGTTGATATTTTACCTTCCGATTTCTTGTGTCATTTTTTTTTTTTTTTTGGTTATTCATTGTAAGTCTCTGATTAAATTCAGACTTAAGATAAGTGACACAACTACCTTTTTCTATTGTCACGTTCCCCTAGGCAAGCCATTTAAAAGTTGAATTCAATTTGTAATACGTGACATATGTCGGTGGCATTCAACTTGTTGTTCAATTTTTTTCTAGATACGTTCATCTATATTTTCATTAGTAAAAAAATGCGTCTTGCTGAGAATTATTGACTTTGGTAAAAACTTTCAACATGTATGTAAATTGACTTTAGCATCAATTTCTGGCTGTTGCTGTCACCACTGCAGTGTGATATGTAAATGATAAATAAAAAAAAAAAGATAAGCAAGATGATCAAAGTAATGGCAATTTCAAGGCCTTTCTCTTGATCTGTGATAAGATAGCTGTTAAATCAAAGGAATGAAAAAATTTTGTTTGTAAAAGGTAACAGCAGCCCAGCTACATTATTTAAGGGATAGATAATGATAAAAATAGTTCAAAGAAATACGCAATATATATATTTTCGGACAAAATTGCAGATTTTAGAATATCCTAATACAGTTATTTATTTGTTTTAAAAAAATGAATGAAAAAAAAAATGAAAACAAAACTATACATCGTCAGAGATTTGAACTCACTACCTTTGCCATGAAAAGCCAATGTTCTACGCAACTGCCACACGGCACAATTAACAATTGAAAATATAGGTTATTTATGAAAAACACTTTAATCAAATTTTCTTACTGAAAGATAAATCTAATTTTTTTTAATGCTGCCTCAAAATGTTGAATTTTATATAAAGTATTAAATTGTATATGTTTTAAAACATTATTGGTAAAATAAAAATGCATTTTTAATGCTGACGCCATATTTGACCTTTAAAATTCTAAATCTAGTAATATTTATATAGATTAAAAATAGATGACATCTTTTTCAAGAGTTATTCATCCTGCTAGGAATCACCCTACCGTTTTTTTATTTTCGTAGTACAAAGACATAGAGAACTCTTTAGTTGTTTAAATAAGAAAAATTAGCATTTTTTAGAAAAAAAAATTCCATTTTTCAGTAAAAACTCACAGTTGCATAAATTTAATAAATTGATTTTAAAAGTCATTATTATAACAATTTTACAAACAAAAAAAATTTTAATAATTATTTTGGGACAATTTATAATTTTTTTTTGAATATAGTACATTTCAGAAATCTACCAATTTTACTTTTAATATTTAGTTTATATAAATAGAAAACCTGTCATTTTGTCGTGTCGTCTGCCAATATGGATTTGTATCTATTCAATGATCATCACATAACGTATATGAAAACGCAACCGTCAATTCGTAGTTATATAAAAGTTAGCATCAAACATTTAAAGCATATACATTTCACAGCCTTTTCGTAGGCATTTCGTTTGTAATATTTTCCTCTATCTATAAGTCTTATGGTGCAGTAGTAGTTCTGACAGAGTTGTAAATTGTCTTTAATTGCAATGTTAATAACAAGTAGTTGTGTGCAGGTCTACTCTTTACTGCCAGATCTCGAGAAAAATCTTAAAAATGCAATTTTCATGTTTTTCTCTCCAGCCAACTTAGACACCTATAATTGCCATAAGTATATGTAAAATAATAGTATCGTATCTCTCCGACTCTACCAGACATGATAGCTACTTGGCGATAAGGAAATAGTGTCCCCGGTCTCAAGGTAGACAATCAAAAATTGTCAAGAAAGGGCGAGTTTTTAATTTTATGACATTAACCTTGTTGTATCCTAAGAACGCTTGCTGCAGTTGTAATCCACAAACATAGCAAAAGTATTGTAATATATGTCGGTGGCATTCAACTTGTTGTTCAATTTTTTTCTAGATACGTTCATCTATATTTTCATTAGTAAAAAAAATGCGTCTTGCTGAGAATTATTGACTTTGGTAAAAACTTTCAACATGTATGTAAATTGACTTTAGCATCAATTTCTGGCTGTTGCTGTCACCACTGCATTGTGATATGTAAATGATAAATAAAAAAGAAAGATAAGCAAGATGATCAAAGTAATGGCAATTTCAAGGCCTTTCTCTTGATCTGTGATAAGATAGCTGCTAAATCAAAGGAATGAAAAAATTTTGTTTGTAAAAGGGAACAGCAGCCCAGCTACATTATTTAAGGGATAGATAATGATAAAAATAGTTCAAAGAAATACGCAATATATATATTTTCGGACAAAATTGCAGATTTTAGAATATCCTAATACAGTTATTTATTTGTTTTAAAAAAATGAATGAAAAAAAAAATGAAAACAAAACTATACATCGTCAGAGATTTGAACTCACTACCTTTGCCATGAAAAGCCAATGTTCTACGCAACTGCCACACGGCACAAGTAACAATTGAAAATATAGGTTATTTATGAAAAACACTTTAATCAAATTTTCTTATTGAAAGATGAATCTAATTTTTTTTAATGCTGCCTCAAAATGTTGAATTTTATATAAAGTATTAAATTGTATATGTTTTAAAACATTATTTGTAAAATAAAAATGCATTTTTAATGCTGACGCCATATTTGACCTTTAAATTTCTAAATCTAGTAATATTTATATAGATTAAAAATAGATGACATCTTTTTCAAGAGTTATTCATCCTGCTAGGAATCACCCTACCGTTTTTTTATTTTCGTAGTACAAAGACATAGAGAACTCTTTAGTTGTTTAAATAAGAAAAATTAGCATTTTTTAGAAAAAAAAATTCCATTTTTCAGTAAAAACTCACAGTTGCATAAATTTAATAAATTGATTTTAAAGTCATTATTATAACAATTTTACAAACAAAAAAAATTTTAATAATTATTTTGGGACAATTTATAATTTTTTTTTGAATATAGTACATTTCAGAAATCTACCAATTTTACTTTTAATATTTAGTTTATATAAATAGAAAACCTGTCATTTTGTCGTGTCGTCTGCCAATATGGATTTGTATCTATTCAATGATCATCACATAACGTATATGAAAACGCAACCGTCAATTCGTAGTTATATAAAAGTTAGCATCGAACATTTAAAGCATATACATTTCACAGCCTTTTCGTAGGCATTTCGTTTGTAATATTTTCCTCTATCTATAAGTCTTATGGTGCAGTAGTAGTTCTGACAGAGTTGTAAATTGTCTTTAATTGCAATGTTAATAACAAGTAGTTGTGTGCAGGTCTACTCTTTACTGCCAGATCTCGAGAAAAATCTTAAAAATGCAATTTTCATGTTTTTCTCTCCAGCCAACTTAGACACCTATAATTGCCATAAGTATATGTAAAATAATAGTATCGTATCTCTCCGACTCTACCAGACATGATAGTTACTTGGCGATAAGGAAATAGTGTCCCCGGTCTCAAGGTAGACAATCAAAAATTGTCAAGAAAGGGCGAGTTTTTAATTTTATGACATTAACCTTGTTGTATCCTAAGAACGCTTGCTGCAGTTGTAATCCACAAACATAGCAAAAGTATTGTAATATATGTCGGTGGCATTCAACTTGATGTTCAATTTTTTTCTAGATACTTTCATCTATATTTTCATTAGTAAAAAAAATGCGTCTTGCTGAGAATTATTGACTTTGGTAAAAACTTTCAACATGTATGTAAATTGACTTTAGCATCAATTTCTGGCTGTTGCTGTCACCACTGCATTGTGATATGTAAATGATAAATAAAAAAGAAAGATAAGCAAGATGATCAAAGTAATGGCAATTTCAAGGCCTTTCTCTTGATCTGTGATAAGATAGCTGCTAAATCAAAGGAATGAAAAAATTTTGTTTGTAAAAGGGAACAGCAGCCCAGCTACATTATTTAAGGGATAGATAATGATAAAAATAGTTCAAAGAAATACGCAATATATATATTTTCGGACAAAATTGCAGATTTTAGAATATCCTAATACAGTTATTTATTTGTTTTAAAAAAATGAATGAAAAAAAAAATGAAAACAAAACTATACATCGTCAGAGATTTGAACTCACTACCTTTGCCATGAAAAGCCAATGTTCTACGCAACTGCCACACGGCACAAGTAACAATTGAAAATATAGGTTATTTATGAAAAACACTTTAATCAAATTTTCTTATTGAAAGATAAATCTAATTTTTTTTAATGCTGCCTCAAAATGTTGAATTTTATATAAAGTATTAAATTGTATATGTTTTAAAACATTATTGGTAAAATAAAAATGCATTTTTAATGCTGACGCCATATTTGACCTTTAAATTTCTAAATCTAGTAATATTTATATAGATTAAAAATAGATGACATCTTTTTCAAGAGTTATTCATCCTGCTAGGAATCACCCTACCGTTTTTTTATTTTCGTAGTACAAAGACATAGAGAACTCTTTAGTTGTTTAAATAAGAAAAATTAGCATTTTTTAGAAAAAAAAATTCCATTTTTCAGTAAAAACTCACAGTTGCATAAATTTAATAAATTGATTTTAAAGTCATTATTATAACAATTTTACAAACAAAAAAAATTTTAATAATTATTTTGGGACAATTTATAATTTTTTTTTGAATATAGTACATTTCAGAAATCTACCAATTTTACTTTTAATATTTAGTTTATATAAATAGAAAACCTGTCATTTTGTCGTGTCGTCTGCCAATATGGATTTGTATCTATTCAATGATCATCACATAACGTATATGAAAACGCAACCGTCAATTCGTAGTTATATAAAAGTTAGCATCGAACATTTAAAGCATATACATTTCACAGCCTTTTCGTAGGCATTTCGTTTGTAATATTTTCCTCTATCTATAAGTCTTATGGTGCAGTAGTAGTTCTGACAGAGTTGTAAATTGTCTTTAATTGCAATGTTAATAACAAGTAGTTGTGTGCAGGTCTACTCTTTACTGCCAGATCTCGAGAAAAATCTTAAAAATGCAATTTTCATGTTTTTCTCTCCAGCCAACTTAGACACCTATAATTGCCATAAGTATATGTAAAATAATAGTATCGTATCTCTCCGACTCTACCAGACATGATAGTTACTTGGCGATAAGGAAATAGTGTCCCCGGTCTCAAGGTAGACAATCAAAAATTGTCAAGAAAGGGCGAGTTTTTAATTTTATGACATTAACCTTGTTGTATCCTAAGAACGCTTGCTGCAGTTGTAATCCACAAACATAGCAAAAGTATTGTAATATATGTCGGTGGCATTCAACTTGATGTTCAATTTTTTTCTAGATACTTTCATCTATATTTTCATTAGTAAAAAAAATGCGTCTTGCTGAGAATTATTGACTTTGGTAAAAACTTTCAACATGTATGTAAATTGACTTTAGCATCAATTTCTGGCTGTTGCTGTCACCACTGCATTGTGATATGTAAATGATAAATAAAAAAGAAAGATAAGCAAGATGATCAAAGTAATGGCAATTTCAAGGCCTTTCTCTTGATCTGTGATAAGATAGCTGCTAAATCAAAGGAATGAAAAAATTTTGTTTGTAAAAGGGAACAGCAGCCCAGCTACATTATTTAAGGGATAGATAATGATAAAAATAGTTCAAAGAAATACGCAATATATATATTTTCGGACAAAATTGCAGATTTTAGAATATCCTAATACAGTTATTTATTTGTTTTAAAAAAATGAATGAAAAAAAAAATGAAAACAAAACTATACATCGTCAGAGATTTGAACTCACTACCTTTGCCATGAAAAGCCAATGTTCTACGCAACTGCCACACGGCACAAGTAACAATTGAAAATATAGGTTATTTATGAAAAACACTTTAATCAAATTTTCTTACTGAAAGATAAATCTAATTTTTTTTAATGCTGCCTCAAAATGTTGAATTTTATATAAAGTATTAAATTGTATATGTTTTAAAACATTATTGGTAAAATAAAAATGCATTTTTAATGCTGACGCCATATTTGACCTTTAAAATTCTAAATGTAGTAATATTTATATAGATTAAAAATAGATGACATCTTTTTCAAGAGTTATTCATCCTGCTAGGAATCATTCTACCGTTTTTTTATTTTCGTAGTACAAAGACATAGAGAACTCTTTAGTTATTTAAATAAGAAAAATTAGCATTTTTTAGAAAGAAAAATTCCATTTTTCAGTAAAAACTCACAGTTGCATAAATTTAATAAATTGATTTTAAAAGTCATTATTATAACAATTTTACAAACAAAAAAAATTTTAATAATTATTTTGGGACAATTTATAATTTTTTTTTGAATATAGTACATTTCAGAAATCTACCAATTTTACTTTTAATATTTAGTTTATATAAATAGAAAACCTGTCATTTTGTCGTGTCGTCTGCCAATATGGATTTGTATCTATTCAATGATCATCACATAACGTATATGAAAACGCAACCGTCAATTCGTAGTTATATAAAAGTTAGCATCAAACATTTAAAGCATATACATTTCACAGCCTTTTCGTAGGCATTTCGTTTGTAATATTTTCCTCTATCTATAAGTCTTATGGTGCAGTAGTAGTTCTGACAGAGTTGTAAATTGTCTTTAATTGCAATGTTAATAACAAGTAGTTGTGTGCAGGTCTACTCTTTACTGCCAGATCTCGAGAAAAATCTTAAAAATGCAATTTTCATGTTTTTCTCTCCAGCCAACTTAGACACCTATAATTGCCATAAGTATATGTAAAATAATAGTATCGTATCTCTCCGACTCTACCAGACATGATAGTTACTTGGCGATAAGGAAATAGTGTCCCCGGTCTCAAGGTAGACAATCAAAAATTGTCAAGAAAGGGCGAGTTTTTAATTTTATGACATTAACCTTGTTGTATCCTAAGAACGCTTGCTGCAGTTGTAATCCACAAACATAGCAAAAGTATTGTAATATATGTCGGTGGCATTCAACTTGATGTTCAATTTTTTTCTAGATACTTTCATCTATATTTTCATTAGTAAAAAAAATGCGTCTTGCTGAGAATTATTGACTTTGGTAAAAACTTTCAACATGTATGTAAATTGACTTTAGCATCAATTTCTGGCTGTTGCTGTCACCACTGCATTGTGATATGTAAATGATAAATAAAAAAGAAACATAAGCAAGATGATCAAAGTAATGGCAATTTCAAGGCCTTTCTCTTGATCTGTGATAAGATAGCTGCTAAATCAAAGGAATGAAAAAATTTTGTTTGTAAAAGGGAACAGCAGCCCAGCTACATTATTTAAGGGATAGATAATGATAAAAATAGTTCAAAGAAATACGCAATATATATATTTTCGGACAAAATTGCAGATTTTAGAATATCCTAATACAGTTATTTATTTGTTTTAAAAAAATGAATGAAAAAAAAATGAAAACAAAACTATACATCGTCAGAGATTTGAACTCACTACCTTTGCCATGAAAAGCCAATGTTCTACGCAACTGCCACACGGCACAAGTAACAATTGAAAATATAGGTTATTTATGAAAAACACTTTAATCAAATTTTCTTACTGAAAGATAAATCTAATTTTTTTTAATGCTGCCTCAAAATGTTGAATTTTATATAAAGTATTAAATTGTATATGTTTTAAAACATTATTGGTAAAATAAAAATGCATTTTTAATGCTGACGCCATATTTGACCTTTAAAATTCTAAATGTAGTAATATTTATATAGATTAAAAATAGATGACATCTTTTTCAAGAGTTATTCATCCTGCTAGGAATCACCCTACCGTTTTTTTATTTTCGTAGTACAAAGACATAGAGAACTCTTTAGTCATTTAAATAAGAAAAATTAGCATTTTTTAGAAAGAAAAATTCCATTTTTCAGTAAAAACTCACAGTTGCATAAATTTAATAAATTGATTTTAAAAGTCATTATTATAACAATTTTACAAACAAAAAAAATTTTAATAATTATTTTGGGACAATTTATAATTTTTTTTTGAATATAGTACATTTCAGAAATCTACCAATTTTACTTTTAATATTTAGTTTATATAAATAGAAAACCTGTCATTTTGTCGTGTCGTCTGCCAATATGGATTTGTATCTATTCAATGATCATCACATAACGTATATGAAAACGCAACCGTCAATTCGTAGTTATATAAAAGTTAGCATCAAACATTTAAAGCATATACATTTCACAGCCTTTTCGTAGGCATTTCGTTTGTAATATTTTCCTCTATCTATAAGTCTTATGGTGCAGTAGTAGTTCTGACAGAGTTGTAAATTGTCTTTAATTGCAATGTTAATAACAAGTAGTTGTGTGCAGGTCTACTCTTTACTGCCAGATCTCGAGAAAAATCTTAAAAATGCAATTTTCATGTTTTTCTCTCCAGCCAACTTAGACACCTATAATTGCCATAAGTATATGTAAAATAATAGTATCGTATCTCTCCGACTCTACCAGACATGATAGTTACTTGGCGATAAGGAAATAGTGTCCCCGGTCTCAAGGTAGACAATCAAAAATTGTCAAGAAAGGGCGAGTTTTTAATTTTATGACATTAACCTTGTTGTATCCTAAGAACGCTTGCTGCAGTTGTAATCCACAAACATAGCAAAAGTATTGTAATATATGTCTTATCTTCTTATCTTATATAATACAGACGTTACTTCAAAAAAGAAGATGATTACGTCCTACGCGTCATGCATTTAGTCATGCATATTAACCAATGACTTAAATTCTGCCAAGTCACTGGTTTTTCTGGCTAGCTCAGGCAACCCATTCCATGCTCTAATAGCACTAGGGAAGAAGGAGTATTTGTACAAATTTGTCCTAGCATATGGGACGAGGAATGTGCCTTTATTTTTGTGTCTTTCAGAGTATTTTATTAAATTTTGTTTTTGTATTTGAAGATTATGGTTCAGTGTTTTATGTATAATTGCTACTTTACTTTTGAGTCTTCTGTCCTGAAGGCTTTCTAAATTTAGTGATTTTACTAATGGTGTTACCCTAGTCAAATGTGAATATTCGTTTGTTATGAATCTCACTGCTCTATTTTGTGTTTGTTCCAGCTTCTTAATGTTTTCCTGAGTTGAGGGGTCCCACACGGTGGATGCATATTCTATTATTGGCCTAACCAAGGTTAAATAACATTTTAGTTTTATGTTCTTATTTGATTTATAGAAATTTCTTTTAATAAACCCTAATGCTTTGTTGGATTTTTTTATAGTTTCATCAATATGTGGATTCCATGACAGTTTTTCATTTATTATAACACCTAGGTATTTTGAGTTTTTAGTCTGTGTTACTGGTTTGCCATGAATAAGATAAGTGGAATTAATTTGTTTTAGTTTTTTTGTTACTCTTAACAACTGACATTTTTCTGGGTGGAAAGACATGCTCCAATTTGATTCCCATTTCTGTAATTCATCTAATTCTCTTTGTAAAATATCTGTGTCTTGTTTTGTTTTTATTGTTCTATATATTATGCAATCGTCTGCAAATAATCTGACTTTTGTTCCTGAACTAATGCAATTTGGTAAATCATTTATGTAAATTAAAAATAGTAGTGGACCCAAAACTGTTCCTTGAGGTACACCTGAGTTTACTGTTATTGGTGTTGATTTAGAGCCATTTATTATTACAGTTTGTTCTCTCCCTATCAGAAAATCTTTAATCCACTGATGCAGTGGACCGTTAATGCCGAAATATTTTAATTTTTTAAGCAAACTATGGTGGTGAACTTTGTCAAAAGCCTTGGAAAAATCTAGTAAGATAGCATCTATTTGTTCACTATTATCTAAACCTTTTGAAAAATCATCAATTAGTCCTATTAGTTGTGTTTCACATGATCTATATTTCCTAAAGCCATGTTGGTATTGGGTGAGGACATTATGTTTGTCTAAGTGGTTTATGATATTGCTACATATTATGTGTTCTAGTATTTTACATGTGATGCTGGTAAGTGATACTGGTCTGTAGTTTCCTGGATCAGATTTTTCTCCTTTTTTAAATAGGGGGGTGACATTAGCTTCTTTCCAGTCCTTTGGTACTCTGCCCTGGTTAAGCGATGCTTGAAAGAGTATTTTGAACACTGGGGCTAGCTCATTGCTTAGTTCTTTGAGTAATCTAGCTGGAATACCATCAGGTCCAGACGCTTTATTTGGTTTGGTGTTGGCTAATAGTTTTTTAATTCCATTTTCTTGTACTACTAAATCTTCTATGTTGTCTATGTCGGTGGCATTCAACTTGATGTTCAATTTTTTTCTAGATACTTTCATCTATATTTTCATTAGTAAAAAAAATGCGTCTTGCTGAGAATTATTGACTTTGGTAAAAACTTTCAACATGTATGTAAATTGACTTTAGCATCAATTTCTGGCTGTTGCTGTCACCACTGCATTGTGATGTGTAAATGATAAATAAAAAAGAAAGATAAGCAAGATGATCAAAGTAATGGCAATTTCAAGGCCTTTCTCTTGATCTGTGATAAGATAGCTGCTAAATCAAAGGAATGAAAAAATTTTGTTTGTAAAAGGGAACAGCAGCCCAGCTACATTATTTAAGGGATAGATAATGATAAAAATAGTTCAAAGAAATACGCAATATATATATTTTCGGACAAAATTGCAGATTTTAGAATATCCTAATACAGTTATTTATTTGTTTTAAAAAAATGAATGAAAAAAAAATGAAAACAAAACTATACATCGTCAGAGATTTGAACTCACTACCTTTGCCATGAAAAGCCAATGTTCTACGCAACTGCCACACGGCACAAGTAACAATTGAAAATATAGGTTATTTATGAAAAACACTTTAATCAAATTTTCTTACTGAAAGATAAATCTAATTTTTTTTAATGCTGCCTCAAAATGTTGAATTTTATATAAAGTATTAAATTGTATATGTTTTAAAACATTATTAGTAAAATAAAAATGCATTTTTAATGCTGACGCCATATTTGACCTTTAAAATTCTAAATGTAGTAATATTTATATAGATTAAAAATAGATGACATCTTTTTCAAGAGTTATTCATCCTGCTAGGAATCACCCTACCGTTTTTTTATTTTCGTAGTACAAAGACATAGAGAACTCTTTAGTTATTTAAATAAGAAAAATTAGCATTTTTTAGAAAGAAAAATTCCATTTTTCAGTAAAAACTCACAGTTGCATAAATTTAATAAATTGATTTTAAAAGTCATTATTATAACAATTTTACAAACAAAAAAAATTTTAATAATTATTTTGGGACAATTTATAATTTTTTTTTGAATATAGTACATTTCAGAAATCTACCAATTTTACTTTTAATATTTAGTTTATATAAATAGAAAACCTGTCATTTTGTCGTGTCGTCTGCCAATATGGATTTGTATCTATTCAATGATCATCACATAACGTATATGAAAACGCAACCGTCAATTCGTAGTTATATAAAAGTTAGCATCAAACATTTAAAGCATATACATTTCACAGCCTTTTCGTAGGCATTTCGTTTGTAATATTTTCCTCTATCTATAAGTCTTATGGTGCAGTAGTAGTTCTGACAGAGTTGTAAATTGTCTTTAATTGCAATGTTAATAACAAGTAGTTGTGTGCAGGTCTACTCTTTACTGCCAGATCTCGAGAAAAATCTTAAAAATGCAATTTTCATGTTTTTCTCTCCAGCCAACTTAGACACCTATAATTGCCATAAGTATATGTAAAAAGATAGTATCGTATCTCTCCGACTCTACCAGACATGATAGTTACTTGGCGATAAGGAAATAGTGTCCCCGGTCTCAAGGTAGACAATCAAAAATTGTCAAGAAAGGGCGAGTTTTTAATTTTATGACATTAACCTTGTTGTATCCTAAGAACGCTTGCTGCAGTTGTAATCCACAAACATAGCAAAAGTATTGTAATATATGTCGGTGGCATTCAACTTGATGTTCAATTTTTTTCTAGATACGTTCATCTATATTTTCATTAGTAAAAAAAATGCGTCTTGCTGAGAATTATTGACTTTGGTAAAAACTTTCAACATGTATGTAAATTGACTTTAGCATCAATTTCTGGCTGTTGCTGTCACCACTGCATTGGTATATGTAAATGATAATTAAAAAAAAAAGATAAGCAAGATGATCAAAGTAATGGCAATTTCAAGGCCTTTCTCTTGATCTGTAATAAGATAGCTGCTAAATCAAAGGAATGAAAAAATTTTGTTTGTAAAAGGTAACAGCAGCCCAGCTACATTATTTAAGGGATAGATAATGATAAAAATAGTTCAAAGAAATACGCAATATATATATTTTCGGACAAAATTGCAGATTTTAGAATATCCTAATACAGTTATTTATTTGTTTTAAAAAAATGAATGAAAAAAAAATTAAAACAAAACTATACATCGTCAGAGATTTGAACTCACTACCTTTGCCATCAAAAGCCAATGTTCTACGCAACTGCCGCACAGCACAAGTAACAATTGAAAATATAGGTTATTTATGAAAAACACTTTAATCAAATTTTCTTACTGAAAGATAAATCTAATTTTTTTAATGCTGCCTCAAAATGTTGAATTTTATATAAAGTATTAAATTGTATATGTTTTAAAACATTATTGGTAAAATAAAAATGCATTTTTAATGCTGACGCCATATTTGACCTTTAAAATTCTAAATGTAGTAATATTTATATAGATTAAAAATAGATGACATCTTTTTCAAGAGTTATTCATCCTGCTAGGAATCACCCTACCGTTTTTTTATTTTCGTAGTACAAAGACATAGAGAACTCTTTAGTTGTTTAAATAAGAAAAATTAGCATTTTTTAGAAAAAAAAATTCCATTTTTCAGTAAAAACTCACAGTTGCATAAATTTAATAAATTGATTTTAAAAGTCATTATTATAACAATTTTACAAACAAAAAAAATTTTAATAATTATTTTGGGACAATTTATAATTTTTTTTTGAATATAGTACATTTCAGAAATCTACCAATTTTACTTTTAATATTTAGTTTATATAAATAGAAAACCTGTCATTTTGTCGTGTCGTCTGCCAATATGGATTTGTATCTATTCAATGATCATCACATAACGTATATGAAAACGCAACCGTCAATTCGTAGTTATATAAAAGTTAGCATCAAACATTTAAAGCATATACATTTCACAGCCTTTTCGTAGGCATTTCGTTTGTAATATTTTCCTCTATCTATAAGTCTTATGGTGCAGTAGTAGTTCTGACAGAGTTGTAAATTGTCTTTAATTGCAATGTTAATAACAAGTAGTTGTGTGCAGGTCTACTCTTTACTGCCAGATCTCGAGAAAAATCTTAAAAATGCAATTTTCATGTTTTTCTCTCCAGCCAACTTAGACACCTATAATTGCCATAAGTATATGTAAAATAATAGTATCGTATCTCTCCGACTCTACCAGACATGATAGTTACTTGGCGATAAGGAAATAGTGTCCCCGGTCTCAAGGTAGACAATCAAAAATTGTCAAGAAAGGGCGAGTTTTTAATTTTATGACATTAACCTTGTTGTATCCTAAGAACGCTTGCTGCAGTTGTAATCCACAAACATAGCAAAAGTATTGTAATATATGTCGGTGGCATTCAACTTGATGTTCAATTTTTTTCTAGATACTTTCATCTATATTTTCATTAGTAAAAAAAATGCGTCTTGCTGAGAATTATTGACTTTGGTAAAAACTTTCAACATGTATGTAAATTGACTTTAGCATCAATTTCTGGCTGTTGCTGTCACCACTGCATTATGATGTGTAAATGATAAATAAAAAAGAAAGATAAGCAAGATGATCAAAGTAATGGCAATTTCAAGGCCTTTCTCTTGATCTGTGATAAGATAGCTGCTAAATCAAAGGAATGAAAAAATTTTGTTTGTAAAAGGGAACAGCAGCCCAGCTACATTATTTAAGGGATAGATAATGATAAAAATAGTTCAAAGAAATACGCAATATATATATTTTCGGACAAAATTGCAGATTTTAGAATATCCTAATACAGTTATTTATTTGTTTTAAAAAAATGAATGAAAAAAAAATGAAAACAAAACTATACATCGTCAGAGATTTGAACTCACTACCTTTGCCATGAAAAGCCAATGTTCTACGCAACTGCCACACGGCACAAGTAACAATTGAAAATATAGGTTATTTATGAAAAACACTTTAATCAAATTTTCTTACTGAAAGATAAATCTAATTTTTTTTAATGCTGCCTCAAAATGTTGAATTTTATATAAAGTATTAAATTGTATATGTTTTAAAACATTATTGGTAAAATAAAAATGCATTTTTAATGCTGACGCCATATTTGACCTTTAAAATTCTAAATCTAGTAATATTTATATAGATTAAAAATAGATGACATCTTTTTCAAGAGTTATTCATCCTGCTAGGAATCATTCTACCGTTTTTTTATTTTCGTAGTACAAAGACATAGAGAACTCTTTAGTTATTTAAATAAGAAAAATTAGCATTTTTTAGAAAGAAAAATTCCATTTTTCAGTAAAAACTCACAGTTGCATAAATTTAATAAATTGATTTTAAAAGTCATTATTATAACAATTTTACAAACAAAAAAAATTTTAATAATTATTTTGGGACAATTTATAATTTTTTTTTGAATATAGTACATTTCAGAAATCTACCAATTTTACTTTTAATATTTAGTTTATATAAATAGAAAACCTGTCATTTTGTCGTGTCGTCTGCCAATATGGATTTGTATCTATTCAATGATCATCACATAACGTATATGAAAACGCAACTGTCAATTCGTAGTTATATAAAAGTTAGCATCAAACATTTAAAGCATATACATTTCACAGCCTTTTCGTAGGCATTTCGTTTGTAATATTTTCCTCTATCTATAAGTCTTATGGTGCAGTAGTAGTTCTGACAGAGTTGTAAATTGTCTTTAATTGCAATGTTAATAACAAGTAGTTGTGTGCAGGTCTACTCTTTACTGCCAGATCTCGAGAAAAATCTTAAAAATGCAATTTTCATGTTTTTCTCTCCAGCCAACTTAGACACCTATAATTGCCATACTGAAAGATAAATCTAATTTTTTTTAATGCTGCCTTAAAATGTTGAATTTTATATAAAGTATTAAATTGTATATGTTTTAAAACATTATTCTAAATTATAAATTCTAAATCTAGTAATATTTATATAGATTAAAAATAGATGACATCTTTTTCAAGAGTTATTCATCCTGCTAGGAATCACCCTACTGTTTTTTTTTTTCGTAGTACAAAGACATAGAGAACTCTTTAGTTGTTTAAATAAGAAAAATTAGCATTTTTTAGAAAGAAAGCTTGTTGCAGTTGTAAAAATGCATTTTTAATGCTAACGTCATATTTGACCTTTAAAATTCAAAATCTAGTAATATTTATATAGATTAAAAATAGATGACATATTTTTCTAGAGTTATTTATCATGCCAGGAATCACCTTACCGTTTTTTATTTTCGTAGCACAAAGACATAGAGAACTCTATAGTTTTTTAAATTAGAAGAAAATTTCATTTTTCAGTAAAAACTCACAGTTGCCTAAATTTAATAAATTGATTTTAAAAGTCATTATTGTAACATTTTTACAAACAAAAGAAAATTTTTATTCATTATTTTGGGACAATTTTTTTTTTTTTAAAAATAGTACATTTTAGAAATCTACCAATTTTACTTTTAATATTTAGTTTATATATAGAGAAAACCTGTCAATTTCGGTGTCTGATGTAAGAGAGGAACTATATCTATTCAATGATCATCACATCAGTGAGGAGATGGAGGAAGAAGAGGCAATCCGAGTGGTTTTTCTATTTCACTAAATGACATGATTGGAAATATTAACAAAATGTGCCTATTGCGGCAATCCAAGTGGTTTTTCTATTTTACTAAATGACGTGATTGGAAATATTAACAAAATGTGTCTATTACGGCAATCCGAGTGGTTTTTCTACTTCACTAAATGACATGATTGGAAATATTAACAAAATGTGCCTATTGCGGCAATCCGAGTGTTTTTTCTATTTCACTAAATGACATGATTGGAAATATTAACAAATATTAACAAAATGTGCCTATTACGTCCTTAGTATTATCCGATGTTAAGAAACGTTCAACTCGAGCAATACATCTATGAAACATTTGCATGGAATCGATTATCATTATGTGAAAGCAAACACACAAATCCGTCTGCTATGACTATAAGTTATATCTCATCTATTTGTAGTCGATTTGGCAAAGATCTATAGATCCTAGTAATTTTGTTTTTAAATGCAGCAATATTGTCTTAATTTCTTTCTACATTTAGATTAAAAATAAGACTTACTTTATGGATCCTTCTTGGAGATTTGTTGTGATTACAAAGACCCTTTTCTCACAAAAGAATGGTAAATCTCTGGCAAGAACTTCAAACAAAAATGTATTCATGCTGAAAGAGAATCAAAACTATTATGTACGATCCATGCCTCTCCTTAGGATGGGGCATGCAACTTTCGTTGCAAAAATATTTTGTTTATTTATATACCTATGTTTTGTTGACTGCAAATGACAATTTTAACAAAAAACACCAATAATAACAAATATCAGATACCAACTGATATAATACTCTTTAGCAGCGACATTGTTCTGCAAATATCCTAATGTCTGCTACGGTTGAAAGGTATCTGAATGAAAGTAGACTGTACACATGCTGGAGTGTGATTACAGATCAAAGTATTTTACATGGCAATGTTTCATTTTAAAAGTATAGGGTTTATCGTAATGAAAAACACTTGGTCAAGTTGTAGTAATATTCGAAACAAAAATTATAACATTTCCAAGATTTCAATTTCTGAAATATATCTAATTGTATACACATTTTTCTGGGTGTAAAAATGTACGTAATTTAATAAAGAATATAACTATCGTAAAAAAAAAAAAAAAAAAAAAATGATCATCAAATAATATAAATAAAAATGAAATTTAATAACTCATAAGTCTTTATAAAAAAAAAATAGAAAAAAAAAAATAATAATAAAGAAATTATTTTTGGCAATACTCATTTTAAGGAACATTTTCAAAAATTTCTTTTGAATGTCTTCCAAACCCTTGGTGTAGTCAATTTCTGGACATTTACTGTCACCATTTTATGGACCTTTGCTGTTACCTTTTTCTGGAACATTGCTGAATCATTCTATTGGACTTCTGCTGTCATCATTTTCTGGACACCTTGCTGTCACTATTTTATGGATCTTCGCTGCAGCCTACTCCGCGATCATACTGAAAATCCTGGAATATGACTTTGATATGATGTTTTCAATGAAATTTTCATTGTATTTTTTTAAATTTAGAACAATGTTTTGTGTGTCTTCTTTTAAATTGATCAATGATCATCACGTGACGTTGATTTGATCTAGACGGTCTCTTTGTATGAATTCTTAAAAGTTTTTTGTGTATTCATTATTGGATTATTATGTTTTTCTGTGTTATTCTATGGATTTTTAGTGTGACGTGAGAAAACCTTTTTATTTGGTATCCACTCTACACACTCCATAGTGTTTATATTCCAAATTTTTTTTTCTTTACGCGTTTATCCTTACTTCTATTTGATTTACTATTTGATTAATTCATTTGAGTTTACATTTATTAGCTCAGTCATGTCAATAAAAACTTTCTTAATTGAGAAGAAAGACTTGGAAGGTGGTTTGGTCCACCCTTCTGGTACTCTGTTTCTCAAATTGATAGGGCAAGAGGCTATTAAGGCCTCAATGGCTAGCCTCATGACTGTTTTAAGTCTGTCTCCTGATGAAGTGGGCTCTCTCTATAGATTCGAGAACCCTTTCGTCTGGTTCTTATTACCAATAGTCCAAGGGTGAGAGCCCGTATTCTAGGAAAGACTTTTGGGACTGAAAGCACCCTCAAAGTTGAAGTTTCAACCATTGAGGATGAAAAAGTCAAAGTAACACTGCATTGGGTGGCTCCCATTATTGTACAAAACAAAATCATAGAGATTTTTCAATCTTTCAGAGAAGAAGACTTCAAAGTAGAGCCTGTCAAGTTAGGCAATTCGGACAAGTGGGCCGCTTGGTTGAAAATCAAGAAAGGGAAAGAAGTCCCTGATTACATCCACCTGAAATATGAAGATGATCCCAGAGTATATAAAGTGCTTATCACCATTCCGGGGAGAGGATAGCTATGTTGGCATTGTGGACAAGACCAACACAGGTCAAATCAGTGTCCAAATAGTACCACACTGAAAGGGAAGGGAAAAATCCCCGATAAAATTCAAGAGCACAATGCTAAAGGTACCTATGCCTCGGTCCTGAGGGGGGAGGAAACAGTATAAAAAAGTACTAAACAAAACGCACCAAATGAAACGCAAAAGGACACATGGCTAGAGAGAGATGGGTTTTGTTGATGGAATGTTATATTTGTATGAAGAGTTGTGCCCATGAACAGGGAAAACTACTCTAGTAATCAAGATGGCTGATTAAACTTGTTTGTGTTTACCTGAGATTGTTCTTATGTTAAGTGTATTTATATTTGAGTGTCCATCGTAACATGGTGGCAGCGGTTTACACATCTAATAAAGGTAAACGATAACCTAGAATATCTTGAGGAAAATATAAGAAATCAGTAGCTAAAATGGCAACTGCTAACAGATATTTCCCAGTACCGCAACCGCTATTGCAAACAGGCAATATGGCGGCCAATTGGAAACGATTCAGAAGAGACTGGGATAACTATGAAAAGGCCACGAAACTCACAACAGAGACAGAAGATATACGTGTAGCAACACTAATGACCATAATTGGAAGTGAGGCTGCAGACGTGTTTGATTCATTTGGAAAAGGGCAGGAGACAAAAATAAATGAGATTTTAAAGAGTTTTGAAGAGTTCTATGTTGGGAGAACCAACGAAACATATGAGAGATATGTCTTCAATACGAGAAGACAAGAAGAGGACGAGAACATTGACTCATACATAACTGCCCTGAAGAAACTGGCAAGCAGCTGCAATTTTGATAAACTAGAAGAGAGTCTGATTAGGGACCGAATTATCTTAGGGGTTAGAAGTGAACACTTAAAGATGAAGCTGTTGCAAGATGATAAACTAACCCTACAGAAATGCATAGATGTGTGTAGGATATATGAAAGTTCACAAAGGCAAATGAAGGATATCAGAGAAGGAAGAAATGAACCTTTGGACAAACCAACGATTGAAAGAATCTCAACATCTAAGTCAGGTCTGAAATACAGAAAGGAATATCAACAGAGTGACAAAGGGCCAAGACAAAGTAAAACTTGTAAATTTTGCAAGGGCAACCATGAATACATAAAGGAAAAATGTCCGGCCTGGGGAAAATCATGTCACATTTGTGGAGGCAGGAATCATTTTGCCTCAGTCTGCAAAAAGAAAATATATAGCATTACTCAAGCAAAGGCACAGAGCAACATAGACTCAGACACAGAAGAAGAAGAAGTTACACTCCAAACTGAATGGGTAATGGCAATGAATGGCCCCAAAAAGCATAGGATGACGGCCGTCATGATGATCAACAACCAAAGAGTCAGATTTCAAGTGGACAGTGCCGCCGACGTCAATACCATAAACGAAAAGTATGTGTGCCCAGACCAGATAGTACCGACGTCTCAGAGATTAACAATGTGGAATAAGACGGTAATGGAGCCAAAAGGAAAAGCTACGTTGGTAACCACCAATCTAAAGACCAATGAGAAATTCAATGTAGAGTATGTGGTAGTACCAAATGATCTAACATGCCTGCTAGGATTATCAACACTGAGGAAGATGGAACTCATTCACATTAATGAAGACCGATTTATTGCCAAAGTGGAAGCCACAGGAAACAAACACCAAAACATTGACGCACTTGGTGATTTGGCCGTGGCTACATTGAAAATAGACAAGACAGTGAAGCCCAAAGTCCTACCATGTAGAAGAATTCCTATAGCATTAAAAGAGACAGTCAGAGCCGAACTAAACTCATTAGTTCAACGAGGAATTCTGGAAAAAATAACTGAGCCCACAGAGTGGGTTAGTCAAATGGCATTGGTAGAGAAATCAGATGGCAGTATCAGAATCTGTATTGATCCTCAACCCTTGAACAAGGCACTTCTGAGGGAGCACTACAACCTAACAACACTAGAAGACATTTTGGCTGAAATGGGTAACGCCAAGATATTTAGCAAAGTCGACATCCAGGAAGCTTTTTGGCATATCAAACTAGACCCGGACTCATCAGGTCTCACTGCAATGGCGACCCCATTCGGTAGATACAAATGGAATAGACTTCCTTTTGGTCTCAAAGTAAGCTCGGAAGTTTTTCAAAGACATTTGAATGATGCGTTGGAGGGACTAACAGGATGTTTTAACGTGGTGGATGATATAATGGTAATTGGAAAGGGGGACACAGTAGAAGAGGCTCGCAAAAATCATGACGAAAACCTATCAAAATTACTCAATAGGCTAAAGGAAAAGAACATCAGACTAAATGAAAAGAAGTCAGCATTCCGAAAGTCAGAAATCGTGTTTTTGGGACACATTATTTCCCAGTCAGGAATAAAACCAGACCCAAACAAGGTGAGAGCCATAACAAATCTAAAAACCCCTGAAGACATTACATCGGTTCGTAGATTTTGTGGAATGATACAATATCTATCAAGATTCATCCCAGGTCTTTCAGCAGACCTACAACCAATAACAGAACTGACAAAGAAACACAAGCTATTCGTGTGGTCGAATGACTGCGAGAAAGCATTTAATAGTGTCAAACAGAAGATATCCAATCATGGAACCCTAAGTTATTTCGACCCGGAGAAGAAAGTAACTATTCAGGCGGACAGCAGTCAAAATGGCCTAGGAGCTGTACTACTACAAGATGACAAACCCATAGCATACACATCAAGATCACTCACAGAGCCTCAGAAAAAGTGGGCTCAAATCGAAAAAGAACTCTTGGCTGTAGTAGTAGCTCTAGAAAAATTTGACCAGTACACGTACGGCAGAACAATAATAATGCAGAATGATCATAAACCTTTGGAAAATATACTCAATAAACCCCTCAGTTGTGCACCTAAAAGGCTTCAAAGCTTAATGATGCGCTTGTACCGATACGATGTTCAGTACCAGTATACCAAAGGAAACAGATTACAGATTGCTGACACGCTAAGCAGAGACCCTTTGCCAGAACAGGAAGATTTTCCTGACACGTCTATCAACACTGTAGGACTGGCTCTCCCAGATATAATGTTAAATAAAGTTAAAGATGCAGTCAAAATAGACAATGAGATGCAGATGTTGAAACAGTACATACTGAACGGTTGGCCAGACAAGCATCATATTGTACCAGAACTCAAACAGTATTGGTCACTTGCAGATGTATTGACCTATGAAGATGGCCTTCTAATGAAAGGGGAGAGAATAATTATCCCAAGAGCATTAAGAAAAGAAGTTGAAACCAAACTACATGCAGCACATTTAGGGTATGATGCCATGATGAGAAGAGCAAGGGACGCAGTTTTCTGGCCGGGAATAGCGGCAAGAATAAAAGAAATAGCTAATGCATGTCAACCTTGTCAGCAAAGTAAACCTGCAAACCAGAAAGAAAGCTTAATACAGCATAATGAGGGTTCAAATCCCTGGGATAAAGTTGGAATAGATTTGTTCCAAATATTTGACCAACAATACCTTGCCATAGTTGACTACTATTCAAATTTTATTGAAGTAGAACATTTGCACACGACAACAAGTCAAGTTGTTATAAGAAAACTAAAAAATTTGTTTGCCAGATATGGTGTCCCCAAAGTTTGTATCAGTGATTTTGGACCTCAGTTTTCATCTGCTGAATTCACCGCATTTATGACAGCATGGGGTGTCCACCATTTAAAATCTTCACCAGGACATCATCAGTCAAACGGCAAGGCAGAGGCGGCAGTGAAAATATTAAAGAATCTGATGAAAAAATCCAAAGAAAGTAAATCAGATGCCTATGAAGCCCTATTAGAGTTCAGAAATACACCCAGGCAAGATACCAACTTAAGTCCGGCTCAGATGCTCTTTGGAAGGGCAACAAGAACGTTATTGCCAAGAAGAGAGCATCCTGCAAGAATGTCACAACAAGAAGCCACGGCCAAACGGGAGAAGCGACAGCAAAGTGTCAGAAAACACTACAACAAAACAGCTCGTGACATGAAGCTTATAAACGTCGGACAGAAAGTCTTCTATCAATCGCCAAACGATACTACCTGGAGACAAGGCAGAGTATGTCGGAAAGTGAACGAACGTGCCTACATTATAGAAGGCGACAATGGTTTCATGTACCAAAGAAATAGAAGACACCTACGACCTGACACTACTAACAACATAGATTTTTCTCCAGATAGAGAAAGTAATAGTACGGACATTTTCCCAGACGCAGAGAACGAGTGTATTAACAATCCGCCCAACGCCGAAAACACTCACCAGTACTCTCTGAGACCTAGGGCCACTCTCCAGAAACCGTCAAGATATGGGGACTATGTCTAAGAACTGTACATATGAACTGTTGTAAATAGTTTTGTTAATCTGACTATAGTTATTTAATTTGAAACATATTGACGGTTGTAAACAGTGTTGTCAATTTGATTGAATAATTATTTTTTTTTTTTATATTATTTTTTTTTGGGGAGGAGAGGGGATGTTGATGGAATGTTATATTTGTATGAAGAGTTGTGCCCATGAACAGGGAAAACTACTCTAGTAATCAAGATGGCTGATTAAACTTGTTTGTGTTTACCTGAGATTGTTCTTATGTTAAGTGTATTTATATTTGAGTGTCCATCGTAACAGGTTTACTTTGGTGGGAAATACTTCTACCACATATCAAGCAAAACAAACTACAACACACATGGGATTCATGGGAGGTTATTTTAGCTTAGGTAGAGACTATAAGGAAGTAGCCATATTACAAACATCCGATAGATACAAAATCACACACACTCACAACGACAACAATGGCAGGGTAGTAATACTTAGAGTAGTTTCACAAGAACAGAAATACACACTAGTCAATATCTACGCACCCGCTCAGAAAGGGAGAGAAAAACGTGAGTTTTTCCAAAACCTCAATGATACACTACAAATCACAAACATAGGAGAACAACTAATAATAGGAGGGGATTTTAACTTTATAGAGGCACAACTGGACAAACAACACACACACACACAATATCCACCCTCTCAGCCGGTAACAGAAACACACAACTAAATGGGAGAAATAGTAAACTATTTCCACCTAGTAGATGCTTATAGGAAATTAGAACCGAATGGCAAGGAAACTACATTAACACACAGGTCCTACCAGGTTGAAACCAGAATTGACCGTTTTTACATACCCACGGACACCAACATACTTAGTGTGACACATTTAGGAGAAACCCTACATTACTCCGACCATAAAGGTGTACTTTTGGGACTTGGAAAAAAAATAATAAAAAGAAAAAAAACAAAAGAATTCCATTGGAAGTTAAACAACAATCTTTTGGAAGACTCACTAATCCAAAGAGTAATAATTCAACTCCTGCTAGCAACAGCACAAGACATAGAAAACGAATACAAATTAACCAAGATGTGGACAATAATAAAAAAAATCAATCAAACAACAATTCAAAATCTTAGCAAGATCAAACAAACAAAGAGGGTAAATGAAGAAAACAGAATAAAAAATCTGCTCACTCAAACGCAGGATGAAAATAGAATGATAACCAACATAACAGACAAAGAAGGACATAAAATACAGGAGAGTGACAAAATAATAGACATTTTTACAAAACATTTCGTCTACATGTATAATGAAGAACAAACAGATACAGACGCACAAAACATACTTCTAAAACACTGTAAAACATTACCTACATCAGAAAAACAAAAGATAAACTTATCCTTTACATTAGAGGAGCTGAAGGCTGCTTTAGACACAACACAAAATAACAAATCCCCTGGCACAGACGGTTTGACATATGAATTCTATAAAACTTTTTTCTCCCAAATAGGACCCCTACTACTAAGACTATACAATGACATGTTAGAAACAGGACAGACGCCTACAGACTTTAATCTTGCATACATCACACTATTACCAAAAAAACCTAAAAACAACACAACACCTAGTGACTTTAGACCCATTTCCCTTTTAAATGTAGACTATAAACTGCTGACCAAAATGATCTTTTTAAGAGTTAGGCCCCTTATACCCCACCTACTAGGACAAGACCAGTACTGTAGCAACCCGGTAAAAAAGATAGACGAACTGAACCACTTTCTACGAGACATCATATATTACTGTAAAGACAAAGACTTGAAAGCAGCTCTCATGTCCGTTGATCAAGAAAAAGCTTTCGACAGAATTGACCATGACTACTTATTCAAAATACTAGACAAGACAGACATAGACAAGACTTTGATAACATACATAAAGCTAGTCTACACCGATGCCACAAGTCAACTTATAATAAATCAAACACTAAGCAACAAGATTTCTATTAGAAGATCTGTTACGCAAGGTTGTCCCCTATCCCCCTTTTTATACACCCTTTGCCTAGAACCCCTGTTAGAGAATATTAGGTTAGACAAAGAAATTTTAGGAATAATCATCCCCGGTCCAATCCCCGTAGTCAAAATTAAAGCTTATGCCGACGATACCACACTTTTCCCCACCTCAGAAAAAGACATAGCTAAAATTATAGAGAAATTTACATTATTTGGGAGGGCGAGCGGGTCCAAAATAAACATTAATAAATCCTCAATTATGGGACTGGGTAGGTGGGAAATCCCCCCCCCCCCCCAACATTTCCTTTAACATTAAAATACAGAAAGAAATAAAAGTATGTGGCATCGTGTGGACTAGCTACCCAGCACACTTTTGTCATGAACAGTGGGCGTAGATTCTGGCCCACACAAAGAAAGTGATTAGAATGTTTCAATACATGGCGACAACCATATTTGGGAGAGCCATATTAATAGACAACTTGGTCATCCCTGTGTAATTTGTAAAAAAGAAAACCAAAACCCAGAGAAACACTTTTTTAGTGAATGTGAGCTGGTTGAGGCAGCAAAAAAAACTTTATAAGATATTATTGACGCAAACAGTCAAACCTGTGCAAATGTAAATACTGCTATTTTCTTTAATAAAGTACCTAAAGCCATAAATAAAAAACTAAGAGACATCAATGTAATTATTTTATCAGAATATAGAAACCTTATTTGGAATACCTACCTACAAATTGTCTACCATAATAAACATTGTAGTAGAGTATTATTAGATCACATTTTAAAGAAAATCATTGAACGCAAAGTGAAACAATATAGCGCTAAATAAAAATACCAAGATTGTCCATTAACTTAAAGAAAAGAGAATATATGTATATATATATATGTGGGTATGCGTGTGTATAGATATATATCCCAAATGACCCTTTTATATATTTAAAAACCCTGTAACCATATAATTAAAAAAGCTAGTACTCCAAATAAAAAAAAAACAGTGATCGCCCCATGAAATTGACAAGGGTTAAAACAATTCAAGACATTACACAATCACGAAGGCCACGCCTTGACATTGTGACTGTAAAGACTTACACCAAGTTTTGATCTACAAAAACGAGCGAGTTAGGCAGGAGAAAACGAGAGATCTCATTCGATTAAAACAGAATCATATCGAAATGGAACATTAGGCCGGAAATTCGAGGAACGGAAACACAATAAGGAACCAGGAGCGAACACGTGAAAACCCAAGAAAAGGGAAAGAAAAGTAGCTCCAAGAAATCAAGAACCTTTTATGTAAACACTGTTTTTCTTCTGTTGTTCCTGTATTGAGAATCAGGCATGACCACATGATATCTAAGCAAACAATTCTTTGTATACATTTGTACTTTTTAACAATTATGTCCATAGTGACTTCTTTACGAATATTGAAAAAATACCACCACTATCCGTATTGTGCATACCTGTGCAGTCTAGATACAAATATATCATTTCATACTACCTTGCAGACTTTTACTGTCTGTGCTAATCTTTTTCTCCTGTTGTTCTAATTTTTTTTTTTTTACATATGATAAAGTTTTTACTATTGTTAAAAAAAAATTCTCCACCACCATTGTCAATATTGTGCATGCTTGTGCAGTCTACAGAGAAATAATATATTAAAGAAGGAAAGAGGAAAAATTTAAAAAAGAGGGGGGGAGGAAATATTCAAGAAAAAAAAAGTATATATATATATAGATAGATAGATAGATACTTAGAAAATAACTTTCAGTACGACTCCAATTGGTCCCTGTGACAACAGAGAAATTGTCTCTGAACAGAAACTCCCGATATACTGACTCTAGCAGACAGGATTTCCACCTTGATGATGAGGAAGTGGTTTTCCAAATCTCAAGGGAGGGAATCAAAAATAGTCATTAAAAGGGAGACAACAAAAGAAACACTATAAATGTTTAAATGCCTTTGTTCGCATAAGTGTGTACACACATAGATGTAATATAAAGAACTGGTGTAATGTAGCAAAGCACAAAGGAAACAACCATAAGCAATGCAGACAAAGTGAAAAAAAAAATGTGACTACGATGTTTAAAATGTTTTAATATCATTTAAGTTTCTACTTTCACATTTTGATTGTTCCTTTTTCATTACCTAATGTTGACATTCTCACCACATATATTTTATGTACCTTTAATTTTAAAAATATTCATTATATGCTATTGGAAAAAAATAACGCCTTATACAAAGCAATTTAAAACGTTAAAATATTATGACAACCTAATTGTAACTATTTGCATTGCTATGTTTTGCAGTCATTGTACTTTAAAATGTAACTACTTAATTTGTACGCTTACTAATAAAATATGCATCTTTTTGTTAATAAAAAAAAAAAAAAACTCAATAAAGAGGCCAATAGCCCAAAAAAGAGGCTAAGAAAAGAGGCAAAGGCCCAAGGATTCCTAGGATGTAAACAGCTCGACAACTGAAGTTAAAAGCTAAAAAGCTGAGGTCTCTTTGAATCACATTTTTGACTTGCCAATTGTGTTAGGACACATTTGTACAAATACTCCTTCTTCCCTAGTCCTATTAGAGCATGCAATGGGTGGCCTGAGCTAGCCGGGAAAACCAGTGACCTGGCAGAATGTAAGTCATTGGTTAATATGCATGGCTATATGAATGACGCGTAGGAAGTAATCATCTTTTTTTTTTTTGAAGTAACGTCTGTATTATATAAGATAAGATAAGATAGATTTTAACTATCGAAATAAGATAAGATATATATATATAACAACACAACAACAACAAAAAAACTAAACAAAAAAAACGAGTAAAAGCCTGGTTAAAAAAACCCAGCTAGTACTTATAGATTTCAGCTAGCAACATTTTTCTTTGTTTCCATGTTGATCTAAAAGTGCAAAAATTTCAGGGGAAAGAGATCTACAACTATAATGAATTATTCTTGTTCTCTCCCTTTGATTAAATAAACCAACCACCACCTAGGATAGAAACAATAGAGAGGGAGAGACAGACAGAGAGAGAGAGAGAGAGAGATAGACAAATAGACTGAGAGAGAGAGAGAGAGATAACAAGGAAAGAAGGGGGATGAGAGACGTAAAGTTGAAAGAGTTAAAGTGAGAGGTATATTTTAAGAAAAAGAGGATATATAAAGAATGAGATTGATTCGCACTGCGGCACTGGTTAAAAATGAGATGAATGCCTGGGCATTAGCTTTGAACTGAACGATGTCGCCCACACAGCAGTTGCCGTTCTCCATTCTGCTGATGTATTCTTAGGAACATCGCAGGCTCGGCCAGCGTGTAGCACTGTACGCTTCGAATTGCCTAAGGTAACCGGCTCCTGATTTGACTCCCCAATCATTTTCCATGTTTGGGTATAGCTACAAGACAGCAGAGGTTTGGATTCCGAGTTTTCAAGACCAAGGCAAAATTTAATTGGCAATAGGAAAGAGAGAGAAAGAGTAAGAGAGAGATAAAGTTAATTAATTATTATGATATTGAAAAATGGAAATAACTTCTACATAATTGAGAAATATCAATGTAATTATAAAGTTCTTCCCATTAGATAAGGCTTAGGTGTTTTTTTTAGTATTTATACATTTTTGCTTCTTTGTAGTTTTTTTTCCACATTAATTAAAAGCCTGTTGGTATAATAATAATAATAATAATAATAATAAGGCTTGGAGATTAAGCGTCTATGGAAATTGTCCAAAATAACAATATACCCCATTGTTATATCAACCGAGGGGATAATAATAACTGACCTCACAGACACCTTCAAGGCCCTTAATATTACTAGGAACATCTTCGTTGCCTGTCCTGCTGCAGACCTGCCACATCACCAGAAAATTCCTCAGTGGAAACTGTTAAAGGGACTACGATGAATTTTGTTTCTCTTTAGCGAAACTCAGCCTACCTAGGTCGCCATAACCAAGTTGCATAGTTAATACACCAACACCTGGCTTAGACGTACAAATTGATCGTTAAGGACACTCCCCCTTATTATAAATACTCTCCTCAAGAGGTTCTCGAGTCTACTGAACATCTGCTGTACTGGGATAGGCCTATTCTGACCGACAAAACGGTAGATTCCCATCGCCCGGATCTGCTGTTCATAGATAAAAAAAGAAAAAACCGCTACCATTATCGATATCGCCGTACCACTGTCTCATAATTTAAGAAAAACTGAGATAGAAAAACAAAGAAAATATGGGAACCTGGGCTTGGAGATTAAGCGTCTATGGAAATTGTCCAAAATAACAATATACCCCATTGTTATATCAACCGAGGGGATAATAACAACTGACCTCACAGACACCTTCAAGGCCCTTAATATTCCTAGGAACATCTTCGTTGCCTGTCAGAGGGCGGTCCTGCTGCAGACCTGCCACATCACCAGAAAATTCCTCAGTGGAAACTTAAAGGGACTACGATGAATTTTGTTTCTCTTTAGCGAAACTCGACCCTGGCAGCGCCAGAGAATGAATATTCGTTCGTTTCCAACATAATAATGATAATAATAATAAGGCTTGTCTTCGAGTCCAAAGAATAATGAGGAATGCAGTATTTCCTATGGCTACGAAGCCCCAGCTGTGACCTACATATTTTGCCAAATTCATATCATAATAATTTACTGCATTGCCTCCAGCCTGCCCAAAGTATTTTTTAAATTGATAATTATCTCGCGCTGACCAATACCACTCTTTAAACTAAATGCAGTCCACAGTGGCACAGAAGTCTGATAAGGCCGTGAACAACAGATAGCCGTAGGTTTTATATTCGGAGTTTCCATCTCCTAGACTAACAGCCGGCTAAAGCTATAGAGCACAGTCTGCCCATTGGCCGAATCGCTGATTTAGGCAGGATGCATCGACAAATTAGAGCCTAATATTATTATAGCAATTGGAATAGATAATAAAAGATTAAATTGCTTTTTTTATGCTTGGAAGAACTAAAAGTTGCGAAAAGATCTAAATGGAAAATCTTTTGCAGTAGGCCCTCCCTTGATATCCTACTAAGAACAGCCGCTGACCGGGAAAAGTGGAGGGGTTTGTTTATGTAAACTGTTACAACACCTCCTAGATCAGGGGTTTTCAGCCTGTGGGTCGCGACCCCCTTGGGGGTCGATTGACGATTTGCCAGGGGTCGCCTAAGTCTATCGAAAATATGGATTGTTATTGTCTATTCTTCTATTGCTGTATGTGTGTGTGTGTGTGTGGAGAAGGGGTCTCGTCAGAGTGGGGCATTGTAAAAAGGGGTCGCCGAGCTTAAAAGGTTGAGAACCGCTGTCCTAGATGAAAGTCAAGGTGTAGAGGACGATAATAAGTGTCCTATTCATGTACTTAAAACCCAAAAACAACAACACATTCTTAGTTCGCATTATATTTAATAAGCTCATATAGTACAGTATGTTACAATTAGGTCACATAAGTATGGTGCTTTGTTCCATTTAATAGCGTCCAGGCCGAGGTCTTCTGCAATCTCCGTAGTACCGGATGGTCACAGGGGGTCCTTTTAGGTTGTCGCAGTCGTTATACACTCTCAGAAAGCAAGGATTGCTGTAAGTGATGCCGTTACTGCCGCATACTGGGCTGTACTCCATGGTGCAGAGTCTACTACACTGGTTATCGTAGCCTTGAGCATTTACGTCTGTGAAATAATAGACGTGATAATGTAATATGATATGTGTAAGAAAAGAAAAACAATTCATTAAAGATAATAGTCAACATGTTTGGAATCAGGGGCGAGGCTAGGAATTTTCCATCATTTGTATCCCTGGGTGGAGGAGGGGTGACATCTTTGGGGGCCCCTGCATTTTGAGTAATATTTAATTTTTTATGTAAAAAAAAACAACCCCACTCATTTGGGGGCCTAGCTCAAGTGGGGGCCAAGGGGGGATTTTCACATTCTCCCCCTGCTCCCCCACCCTAGCTACGCCACGGTTTAGAATGAGTTAAATTGACACAAAAGACTTTGATTTTTAGCGGTCTCGGAAAGGGGAATAGCCGCTGTCCATTTTGTGTGGTATGTCTGTCCGTCCGTCCGTCCCGATTAGATCTCAGAAACTAAATAAGAAAATGAAAATTGGAACTCATGATATTTTAGACCTTTCAAGGTTCTGATGCAACGGCTACATTTTTCTTTTCTAATAGTGAACCTTTTATTTTTTAAAATTAACTATGCAAGCAGATTTTACATAAAAAAAAAAAACCCACTTTAAAATGAAAAACTTCTGTGGAGGTATGTTGTTTAAAAAGGTCACAGACCTCGTCATTAATTATTCAAGCTTCATTCATAGATTCGCGCATTGGTACAAAAAATTGCATGTAAGGTCACAATACAAAATAAATTAATCACTCATTAACAATAATATTACTATTTGATTTAAATGTTGTTGGTTTTTACTAGCAGTTTTGACATATCCTCAATAAACACTTGAAGACAATCTGTAGGCCTATCAGACTAAATGGAATCCAGATCTAGATTTAGATACAAATGTATTAATAATTTGAACAAAATTGGCAACTATAAGTTAATTAAGGAATTGGAAAAGTGCGCCTTATTTAAATCACCAGAAAACGTTCATTTTAATGCATTCTCGGTGCGCTGTACTCCAATATCTTAAAAGGAAACTCCGATGGTTTTGACAATTGTTGATATATGTGTTTTGATTTACAGATAATGAATATATTATTCTTTTGTTTTATTTGCAATAATAACTTAGTAATTGATATTTTTTCTGACGTAATTTTCCTGCGCATCCAAAACGGTCAGACTTTATATATATATATATATATATATATATATATATATATATATATATATATATATATATATTTATAGCTTTTATATAGCGCTACTTTCATGCTTAAAGCATGCTCAGAGCGCTTTGGTCCAATCTCATTTGTGGACCAGTGGGGGGGAGGGGGTATCTAGGAGTTGGTTTTCCTTGCTGCCTTTAGGCGCTCAGTAAACACAACTCTGCCCAAGTCGGATGTCGAACCTCGAGCCCCCTTCTAGGTAGCCAAGCCAAGCTAAGTTCAAGCGCACTTAGCCTCTCGACCACGCTTCCCACTTTCACCGGGTTTCTATGTGACGTCACACATGCCTATTAATTTAATCTATTGACTTATTGTATAACGGGAGACAATACAGCAAAGTTTACATTCTCCTAAAAAAAAGTATATCTTCGTCTATGCAGTTAGATCTAGATCTTGTAAGCAAAGAAAAAAAAATGCGTGTTAAAGGAGATTTACATGCTTGACTAACCACGGCAGTGTGTATCTTCTCGCCTGACCACTCAACACACAACAAACACTATCGCTTGGTTGTCTTGTCATGACTGACTACACGTAGTCAGGACTAGCCTTACACTGACCAGTTTGTTCAAATCAGTCAGACCTGCGATCTATTTACTTCTTGGGACAAGGAGTTGGTTGTCCTAATGCTTTTAAATCTATCTATATATAACTCTACCATAGCGCTTGACTATGCCGTCACTAAGCCTAACAGCCTAACAGCTACTGTAAGAATGAAACGATGCGATTGGTCAAATCTAGTTTGCCTTTCAGTATTGTTGAGGGAAGTGACGTATGCCTAACCTAAAAACAAAATTTCAAAGAGCCCCGTTTTTTTTTTTTTTTGAGATATCAAGAATTTAGTGACTAATTTATTAAATGTTTATTTTTTTAAGCATTTAAATAAAAAAAATGGTAAAATGTTTACTATTACAACTTTTCACGCATAATTTAAATATGTCAATAACTCGAGTTTGAAAAACCATCGGAGTTTCCCTTTAATCTGGAATCCTAAAAAAAAAAAAAAACATTTCCGTTTTAAAAGAAATTTTTAAACAAATTCCTTTAGTTATGTGTTGCATGGTTTTATTGCCATTCTTCAGTTCACGTGATAATATTAATAACTACTTATTAATTTTTGTTTTAAATTATGTCCAACTTATATGCATACTAAATAGATTTTTTTTCTTAAAAAAAAAGTAAACATTATTTTTGGGTAAATGTAGTAGCTAGTAGGACAGAAGTTACATAATCTAACAATAAAAATGTAAAAAAAAAATTTAAACAAGAAATCTAAAACCATTTGCATAAATTTGTTAGAAATATGGTTATTTTAGAGCTCCTCTACACAAGAGCCTTCAGTATTTGTTACTATTAATAGTGAATAGTTGTTAAAGTGCTGTATTTTTATGAAAAAATTGCTTGCATGAGTGATTTAAAAAATTAGATTTTTCGGTTTCAGCAAAGAAAAAAGTAGCCGTTGCATCAGAACTTTGAATGGACTAAAATATTATGATGTCGGATTTTCACTATTTTTTCTAGTTTACGAGATCTAAACGGAACGGACAGACGGACATACATTTCATACAAAACTAGTAGCTAAAAATGGACAAAAAAAAACGAAAGGAAACCGTACATTTTGTTTTCGTTTCGTACTTTATTCCGAATTAACTTTTTATATAATATTTTTTTAAAAATAATTTTAGTATAAGCTTATTTAATAATTAACCAAAGTATGCATCTATTAACATGATGTCTAGACTTACTTCGACTCAATATAGTGGTGGCGAAAGTCACAGACAGAAGGATGAAAGCGATTTTCATTTTATTTTTATTTTGAGAGACTTCCTGTGGATTAAAGTAGGATATTTTATAAGAGAATAATATAATTCACACATTTATAAAAAAAATAAATATAATATTATTACACATTAAAAGTAAAGATCGCCTTTCAGAACTTTTGATCTATAGGTGTTTTAATATTACGTCGTATGCGTATGTGTTAGTGTTTGTTTGTATATGTGTGCGTATATAAATATTCGCTGCTAATCGCATCGCAGTAATGACCTCAGACATAAGACAAGGCTACATCAATCAATTGTGACTTTTTCAATTTAAATTATACAATGTAAAACGTTAAACAAGTGTTGCCTTGTTTAAATTCAAAGTTAGCAAACCAATTACACTTAAGAGATTATCTTTTCATAAACCTTCTTTAGAACTATATACTGTGTACGAGACCATGGGCCTCACTGCTAATATTTCGGACATCCACAGTCATTGACGCAAAGATAAATTGTTCTCTGTTGGCATTGCTTAATATAGAAGCTGATAATGGTATCACACCTATCTCTATTTTCGGTGGTTAACGAAGGTGCCGAGTGGCCAGCACAACGACCAACTGCCATTACTTTTTCTAAGTAATGTCATATAACTGTTAGAACTGAATGAACACAGGACCCTCTAAAAAAAAAACGAGGTCGGCACCGAGATTCAAACCCGTGACTCATCGTTTTTAAAATGCGCTTTCTTAGTACTCATCTTTTGTTTGTGGCTCTAAATAGATACACAAGTAGGGCTACCGGACGTCCGACAAAAAAAGGACCACTTTTGGGGCTGTTCCCCCAGTCCAGCCGGAATTAGGCTAAAGTGCTATAGATCCGGCTTTTTCACTGTTGTTTACTAATTTAATACTTGAATTATTTTGGAATCGATACAAACAATTCCTTCGCATCTTAAGATCAAAAGATGTAAAGCTTTTATCTTCATATAGTCGGCTATAGTTAAACTTTATAATAAGTGGCATGATAAATGCACATGTTAGTGACACATAGTAGGTCAACATGTTTGTGTTTAATAATTGGAATTTGTACTGTAGATGTTGGCTAACGTTAGAGGGAAATAAAGAGAAGTTGTAACTTTTAAAATGAAGAGAATTTGTAACTTTAAAATAAAGAGAAAATGTAACTTTTAAAATCAATAGAAGATGCAAATTTTCAGATGAAATAAAGACTATGCATCCGCGTTTTTAACATAATAAGGCTTGTTTTCGAGTCCGAAGATTAGTGAGGACTGCAGTATTTCTGCGCAGCCCCAGCTGTGACCTACATATTTTGCCACAACCAGTGCAAGCAAAACGTTTTGAACATAGAGTAGTTTGTAATTGTTGCGAGTCGGTTGCAAACAAGAACAACACTGATGTAGAACACTATATTGAAATGAAAAAAAAACACCGAAACATGATATGGTTATGATGGCCAAATTCGAGTGTATTCGCTGATAAAGGCACAGTGATCAAAAGAGAGAACTAAACTATGCTCTGACCCTGGAAAAGTTGCTGTGTAATAAAGCTGCATTAATATCTATGATTGACTAGATGTTTAATCAACTAAATTTAATTACAGTTGCTTAAGCTCATTTGGGCAATTTTTGTCCTCCTTTGCAAGGCTTTGTCCTCCTTTGCAAGGCTTTGTCCTCCTTTTTGTCCTCCTTTTTACCCTTTTCTTTATCCTCCTTTTTGTTGCGTAGATGTCTGACAACCCTATGCACGACCAAAGCTGGTCACATGACACAAGCAATATTAAAGAAGTATTCTACATATGGCCGCTATCATCTTACAGCCAACACTTAGTTCCGGCTCTGTATGTTTACAATTTCATCTTGAGTCTACCAATAGCAATTTGAATTTTTAAAAATTATTTTGTCACTTGGTCGACGCGTATTTAAAAGATTTTATTGTATTGTCCAAAGAAAAGCAGGATGGATAAAATAACAAAAAAAATAAAGAAAGAAATAAAAATACTTTTTGAAAAACAAAGCTAATATTAAGCAAAGCTGTATTAGTTAGTTTGGATCAGTCATGTAATTGAATTTGTAATAGAATTGAATGTAATTGAATTCGCAATAGAATTAAATGTAATTGAATTTGTAATATATGTATTCTAGGCTTACAATAAAAAAAAAGCATTTATAAAAATAAAAAAGGCCTGAATTCGAACTCATGGCTCAAACCTTCTCAGGCTTCTCAAGACAACACGGTAACCACTTTAAATTTCAGCTTGATCAAAAATTGGGTACCGAGAAATTACGTGTAAAAACTTTGGCCAGGCAGACAATAAAACATAGTGAGTTGATTTAAGCTTTGTGAAAATCGGACCGGCTTCTCTCTTGATATCCAGCTAAGAACAGTTAGGGACAGGGAAAAATGGATGGATTTGGTTACGTGAACTGTCACAGCGCCCCCTATGACAAAAGTCAAAGGTCAGATGACGTTCATAATGTTAATGAGTGTTCTATTCAAGTACTAAAAAAATCAACAACACATTTCTTAGTTCACATTACATTTAATAAGTTCACGTGACACCCTGCGCAATTAGGTCACTTAAGTATGGAGCGTTGTTCCAGCTAATAACCTCCAGGTCGAGGTCTTCTGCACTCTCCGTAGTACTGGACAGTCACTGGGGGTCCGTTTAGGTTGTCGCAGTCGTTATACACTCTCAGTAAGCAAGGGTTGGTGTAAGTGATGTCGTTACTGCCGCAAACAGGGTTGTTCTCTCGGGTGCACGCTCTGTTACACGGGTTACCGTAGCCTTGAGCATTTACGTCTGTGGAATGATAGGCGTAATAATGCAATATGATTCAGTGTTTATAAGAAACAAATAATATTATATATAATAGTCGACATGTGTTTGGGATGGGTTAAAAAGAAATTAACACAAAGCGCTTTGATTTTTAGCGGCCCGGTAAGGGGAATCTCCGCTATTAGTTTTGTTTAGGTCTGTCGGTCCGTCCGTCCGTCCCATTTGGATCTCAGAAAATGGAAATAGGATCAGGAATAGTAGGCCTTTTGGTACCGAGTTATGGTGTACTATTTTGTTCGTATCCAATTGACTTCTTAATGTGATACTACTGTTTACATAATAAATAAATCTACATCCCTTAGCTGTCAGAAGATAAACTATTGCATTAATAATTAAAATTTTGTTCAAAATATTAATACATTTATATATATAAATATATATATATATATATATCTAGATATGGGCTTTATTTAGTCTTATCTAGTGAAGTGTCTTGCCCTTAGGGCAATTTCGTGAAATTATGGGGCGCTGGTTGCCAAAGTGGCGTTAGGGTGCGCTAAGCACAATAGGGGGCGGTAGGGGGCGCTGGGAATAAAAGGGTACGAAGGGATGAAAGAAGAAACTAGAGGTGCACTGAAATAAAACAAATAACAAATTGTTTCAAAATTAACGCTGGCTAGCTAAATATAGACAAACTAGAGCTAGCTTGCTTCTAATTTAAGAACAGAAACATCGTTAGAAATTGATTCGGGAATTCGATTTTCTATGTTTAAATTATTACTCTGTTGCTGTGATTGAAGGGTTGTTATTGTCATTCGTTCTTGCGTGCTTAAACATTTATATGATTTGATTAAAAAAACAAAACCTTTTAGTTTATAGATTATTTTATCCATTAGTTTGATATATTAATATGTAAATGTTAATTTAACCCTTAAACTGCTGAGCTGTTTTAAAAATGAGTGCGTACAAAATGGAATTTCAATTAAAAAAAAATATCACACGCGTTTTAAGGGTTAAAAAAAAAATTGACAACGCTATAAAGCTAAACCTACAAATACAATATTTTAACTTTTTTTTAAACGCTGAATACATCGACACAAGTCGGTCTTGACGAAAACTCGCTAGTAGCCTGTGTGTATATCGATGCCTCACATAGTTTGATTGCATAGCCACCAGATAAAAAGTATTCCAATTATTTTGGATGACATTTTCAAAATGAGTCTATGAAACCTAGTCGGCTTGCAGTTTGCGCGCTGGACTGTCGTTCGGACTTATCGATGATCCTGGGTTCAAAACCCTGCCCACTCCCATCCCCCGTCGACCTGCGGGAGGTTTGGACTAGGAAGTAAACTATCTTCAACTCTGAAGGAACATCCGAAACATGTCAAACAAACAAACGAACATATATCAATATTCAAAATGTAATTGAAGAATAATCATGAACAATTTAAAAAACTTTCTACTATTCAAACAATATTTTAAAAAGGGCAACGCAGAACGTTTTAGTGGCCTCTTAACAATTGCAGAGTTTTTCCTGCCGAAAAAAAAAATTAAGACTTATGATGTTTAAAATGTATTTAAACTAAAATTCTATTTGTTAAAAACGTATCGGTGGCTAGTGAAGAAATATTATTTCAAAATTTTACAGGTAAGTAGCTTATTGCAACATATGGGGCACCATCAGTGGTTGGACGCTACAAAGGCTTCATAAGTAATATAGCTAAAGATAATCCAGATCTATTCATTATTCACCTTGTGAGTTGTATTACAAAGGCAACAGCTTGTTAAAATTTAAGCCTACAATTTCATTCCTATTTGAATCTAATTTTAAAAACTGTAGATAAAATACAAAGCCTTATCTTGAAATAAGCTAATTTTGAAACTGTTTTGTGAAACAAATGATGAGCAGCATGTTAAACTCTTATTGTAAGCTCAGGTTTGCTGGATTTCGAAAGGGAGTTGCTTTGCTTGTTTTTTTTTGTTTAATATAATTTCGGAATTTATCTGTTATCGATGACTTATAAAAAGGCTTAAAAATGTTTTACTTGGTAGGCATCTAATGCTAATGAATTAAACCAACCTCAAACTGCAGTGGATGTAGCCTGCTTTCGTTGATGAAATCATTTTCTCTTTTATTGAGATATTAAAACTATTATAAAGGGTTTTACAATCTCACATAACTTGTGTGTCTACAAATAAATTATTGCATTAGGACATCGGTCTCTATGCAATTCACCAAACACTGTTTCTTTTTTTAAAAAACGACATTTCAATCAGTATGTAATTCCATGAGTTAGTTAGTAAATGAAAAATATTTTTTATAATAACATATTGATACTTTTCCCATTGCGACCTTAGATGCACATTTTTTGTTCAGTGCCAGAATTTATGAATGAAGCTTACCTCCCCTGAAGTTCTTCATTAAAAAGTGAAGAATTTAAAAAAAAAAATATGCTTGCAAAGATAATTTTAAAAATTTTATGCTTCATATTAGGAAAAGGAAAAAGGAACAGTTGCATCAAAACTTTGAATGATCTAAATTATCATGATGTCTGATTTTCATTTTCTCTTCTAGTTTCTGAGATCTAAACGGGACGAATGGACAGACAGGCCACACAAAACTAATAGCGTCTATTCCCCTTTCGGGGGCCGCTAACAAAGCGAAAAGAAAATTGAAACTTAATTTTTTTTAAAAAGCAATTTTCTTTTGATTCATACTTTATTCTAAATTGTTTTTTCCATAACAGTTTAATTATCTTTTATAATTAACTAAAGTATGCATCTATTAACATGATGTATAGACTTACTTTGGCTGAATATAATGGTGGCTAAAGTCACAGACAGAAGGATGAAAGCGATTTTCATTTTCTTTTTTTTCTTTTTAAGAGACTCCCTGTGGATACAAGTAAAAAATATTTTTTTTAGGGAATAAAAGAAAATGAACACATTAACAAAAATAAAATTAAATAATATTATTTACAAATGTGAAAGTAGAGTAAAGTTCCCCTTTCAGATATTACGATATAGGAGTTGATGACGTTAGCATTATTTGTTTCTGTGGCCAACGGTTAATGAGCAGGTTGTCACGTGACCAGCACAGCGACTAACCTCCTTTACTTTCCCAAACTAAAGTCAAGTCTCCATTAAAGTTGGGTGGACTCAGGGGAGACCTAACATTACCGAAAATCAAAATCCCACCGAGATTCAAACAAAGGAACCCAGGTTCTCAAGCCAAGAGCTAAACCTCTCAGCCACACGACCCCAATTTATAATTATATAAGGTGGCAAAATCCACAGATATTTATCCGTATCTCTGAATATTGAAGGATTAATTTCCCTTGTCGGTATCAAACAAAATAATTAATTACCAGTAGTTATTGACTAATAAGTTTTTGTTTTTTTGTAATTGACTCTTCTATTGTATTTCCCAATGAATAATTGTGCAAAGTTTCAACATTTACCGATTATGGGTGTGGGCGAAATAGTGTGTACAAAATTCACAGTAGACAGAGTTGACATAAGCTTGGTCAAATATAATACGTCTTTTGTACATGTATTTTGTACTTTTGGTTAAAGGCCATTTCTGGCAAGTAAGAAGTGTACAATTCCGATCAATAAGCAAAGTGTAGCCTCTAAATGTACAGTCTTTCTTTTGTTAGCGTGTTGAGAGTATTGGGAGATCAAGGGGAAGGTAATTGAATCTAAAGAATTATTTTCATTCTCTCCCTTTGATTAAAAAAAAAAAAAAGAAAAAAGAGAGAAAGTAAAAGAAGGGAATTAAAAAAAGAAATTTTAAGTTTTCAGGGGAGAGAGACAGAGAGAGGCAATGACAACGATTTAGAGTGTAAGGGGGAGAGAGTGGAGAGACTCGGAAATGAAGAGAGAGCGAAAGTCAAAAGGAGGGATCAGAAATGCAGAAAGTAAAGGAAAAACAACGTTCAAAGAGCAAGAGAAAAAGAAAGAGACAGACAGACAGACAGACAGACAAAAAATAAATAAAAGATATCAAAACTAAAAAAAAAGAGAGAGAGTATGTATAAGTATAAGAGTGACATTTTGAATAAAAAAAAAGAGAAGGAGCTTAGAAAAAAGAGGGAGCTTAGAAAAAGAAAAAAAGAGAAGGAGCTTAGAAAAAGAAGGAGCTTAGAAAAAAGAGAAGGAGATTAGAAAAAAGAAAGAAACAGATGAAAAGAAAGTAGGTCCCGTGACTAGTACAGAGGTGAAAGAGGAAGTCCGCAAAATATTCTCGAAATTAAAATAAAGGGAGTGAATAATAATAATTAAAAAAAATTATTACCTTTTTTTACCTCTGCCTACAGTTGTCTTCAGACCAAGTTCTTGCAATAAAGGTTAAATGCGCTAACAGGTTTATATAGTCAAGCTAAGAGAGTCTCTTTTAGGGCCCTAGGAACTGGGTGAAATTTAATGGAACAGGATCTGACAAGCTCAAATCAGGAAACGAAATCGTAAATAAGTGTGGTAAACACTTCACAGTGTGTACATGTCACGACATATGTGTATGTCTTATGTGTCAGTGTGAGTATGTATCTGTCAGCGTAGATGAATATTCGCTGCTAATCACAGTAACAGGTCTCAGACTTAAGACAGCGTTACATCAGTCATTTGTCTATTTCATGTTAACTCTTTCTCTCCTAACGGACGATACCAACGTTGACTCTCCCAGAATGTGGTAAATAATAACGGAGAGAAAGAGTTAAATTAGACAATATTTAACGTTTATACGAATGTTGCAATTTACAAAATGCAAAGTCAGCAAAGAAGCTAGACTTTATATATCGCTGAGAAAAGAACTACTAGCACGTTGGCCACATTTGGGAAAGCTCTAGTCAGACCGTTATAACTTTTCAAGCAAAAAAAAAAAAATGAATAAATAAATTTGGCTAGAGATTTAGATAAAGGTCTAGGTCTAGTATCGGCTTTGAAAGGACAATCGCTTACGAGAATTTCCGAATGTAAGGCTTTATTGATTGAAGTGTATAATAAATTAATGTTGAAGCAAATTTTGCGCATCGTGTCTAAGTCTAGATCTAAATGCTTATCATTGGAATATTTAAAAGGTGTACAAGATCTATAGGCCTACATTCGCTTAACCAGGATTCTTAGGATTTTCTGTTTTGTTTTACCTTAACAAGAATCTCTTCAAACAAGTGCATATCGAGTCTTTAAAGTCAACTAAATATAAAAGTCATATATTTCAGTAATCATTCCATTGATTTCATATTTTCACAATACCTCTATTCAACTCATAACTTCATGGAACCTGGAAACTTCTTGGTGGGTGGGCTCAAGAACTGTACACGGATTTTGAAAACGCATCGTTGGCCAACTCGGGAAAACACTGGTTTGAGTGTTTTCGCGATCAGCGTCCGTGCAGATTCCAGGTTCCTGGTTCCATGAAGTTCTGACTTCAATAGAAGTATTGTAAGAAATAAACCTTTAGGAGCATTTTGTGCATTAGTCTAGGCTATGTCCTTTTATGTTTCAAGTTGTGTATCTATATCACTATATTAGAATCTTCTATAACATACATCTTAATAGATCTAGTATTCTAGTCGAGAACTCTTTCTGTTTTGTTTTTAAGTCTGGATCTTTATCACCAAATTAAAATATTTCCTGTACCATATCTCTAACTGGATCCAGTATTCTAGCCTAAACTGTTGTCTGTTAATTTTACTATGTCTGGTTCTATGTCACCAAACTAGAAATTTATATACTCTTAAGTAGATTGACATATGATTATCACCAAACTAGAAATGTATATACTCTTGAATAGATTGTTACAGGATTATTTTCGCTTTTCTTGGTTTGGGGGGGGGGGGGGGTAGGCTGAACGTTCACAATAGCGTCCCTGACTGTGCATATTACAACAATTTTGTTGTATTGTTGACTGTTTTTCATTATATCACCTCTGCATTTCTTTACTCGCGTTATCTTTCTTACTGTATGTCATGAATCGATACTGTGACCTAGTTCGATCTGTTTCTAAAAACCGGGTCTGGTCATAGAAAACGCAGAACAAATACACATGAATTCATCCAATCAGGGAAAGAGGTTAAGGAAAAAAAAACATACGTGAGTTTCTAGAAGGTCATAGTGAATAAAATATTCATGGGACAGGTTTATATGATTCTGGAAAGTACGGTTTAGAAAAGTGTAAATTAGTGGAAAGCTAATTAGTCGGGGTCCTTGCACTGTAATTGGTTCTTGTGTTGTACTGAGGTTTTAAACAGATGCGGGTCCAATAGTTAAAGTTGTATCGTTAATTTGTTTAAATATTAAGTTATAGCAATTGAAGTTGTATTAGTAAAAAAGTTTTATATTATCAAGAGATATAAGTCAAGTTGGTTTTAAATTGAAAGTCTACGTAAATGTTTAGTTTGAAGAAGTGTAATCAAGAAGAAAGAAAAGAACACAGATGTTTCTTCAATTTGTTGTCTAGTTATTTATAGACATCTCCGGCAAGATGATTCTGTTTTAGGTTTTTAAACCATTATTTATATAAGAAGAAATATCCGGCAATAAAGAAACATAAATCATCCCACTGTACGTAATTTGTTCAAGGACATATACCGGATGTTGAACAGAATCAAAATGTAAAGACTAACTAATCAAATTTTACTGACTAACGTTAACTTTTTCTCTTCCTAATCGACGATATCATCGTTGATTTGACCTCATTAAATCAAATTAATGTTTAATTTTAAAAACTTTATGCTATATAGAAGGTGCATACATCCCCCTTTAATTTTATACCAAATAAAACATTTTCTGATCACAAAGAACAAAGCTATTGAACCTTAATCATAATATGGTAGTGAAATAGTAGGGAAATTCCGTCTGAATGTGCACAAAGAATTACGGGGGTAAAGAGTTAATATACAATCCCCAATACTCTGTAAACATTTTCACTCCGTCTCGTCTCCCAACGATTTATTCCCTATGTAAATGTGAAATGTTATAAATGTGGACAGGTCTGTGTTTACCTTCTGATACATAGCAGCTACAAGACTGACTTCACTTGCTTACCTGGCGTTGAGGTGGTCGACCTGCATGACAAACATATCTAGAATTCACGCTAACAAAAACAAACTGACCTCATGACTTATAATGGTATAATATATCTTAGAAACACAACTAACACTTGAATTTGCTTAAAAGTCTATATTGGAGTGGTATTTTGAAGTAATTATTACAAACAAGTATATTCTTTATTGTTACAAAGAAGTATCATCTCGAAGCAAAGATGAATTTAAAAAAAAAAAGAATTTAAAATAACATATTGGAACTTTTTTTCTTCTTTTTTTCTTCTTTTCTTTCTCTTTTTTTCTTTTCTTTCTCTCTTTTTTCTTTTCTTTCTCTCTTTTTTCTTTTCTTTCTCTCTTTTTTCTTTACTTTCTCTCTTTTTTCTTTACTTTCTCTCTTTTTTCTTTTCTTTCTCTTTTTTTCTTTTCTTTCTCTCTTTTTTCTTTTCTTTCTCTCTTTTTTCTTTTCTTTCTCTCTTTTTTCTTTACTTTCTCTCTTTTTTCTTTTCTTTCTCTTTTTTTCTTTTCTTTCTCTTTTTTTCTTTTCTTTCTCTCTTTTTTCTTTTCTTTCTCTCTTTTTTTCTTTTCTTTCTCTTTTTTTCTTTTCTTTCTCTTTTTTTCTTCCCCTCCTTTTTCTGTTTTGTTCTTATCAATTAATTTAGAGATTGACAAAAAACTCTTAATTACACTATAACAGTTAACATTTATTTTGTTTCACATATTTGTGGACATGAAAGTCGATTTTTGTGTTTATGTTTAGAGTATACATCATATGTTTAAATATACACCATATGTTCTAAGTATGCCTCATGTATTTAAGTCTTCATCCTATGTTTAAAGTATTACATCTTATTTTTAAAGCTATTTTTTTTTTAATTGTAGCTTTTTGATTTATTCATTTTTGTGACAATTTTAGTCAAATATGTTGCAGCTGTTGATGTTTTTGCTTGCTCTGTTGGTCTTGCCGTTGTTGTTTCTGCTGTCACCGTTGTGGCCATCTCGCTAAGTGCATAACAGAATCATATATCGTTGTACAGACATTTAAAATACAATTGCAGTCAACTATCCTTAATAAAGCATGCAGCAACAAAATTTCGAGAAGAGGACACAAACCTAATCCATATATATATATACATGCGAAAGCCCTAGCTGAGCTTCATCCACCACTCATCGCTAATTCTCCTACTTGGGCTGGGCGAACAAAGAATTGTATAAATACAAAAATATGACTACTTTATTTTATTAATTTTATTTGGCAGTGGAAAAGCACACGACCTTATATTTGCAAACGATAAAATTGTGAAACTTCGCTTGTGTCATTGCAACTTTAGATAAGATAAGATAATTTTTATTGATCCAAACCAATGAAAATTCAGTTTGACTACAATTGACAACCTCAGCGTAACTTCTGTAACAATAACAATATAGATGCACATACGAACAACATTCACACACGAAACACATACACACTCACAACCAGCGCGTTATGAATTAGACTTCTATGTACTTCTCGATGATGACAGATGATCTTGTAACACTCTGACCGACAGTGGGATGAAGGAGTTTTTAAATCTTTCAGAAGTATAAAAAAAAAGAACAACATTCAATTGACTTTTGTTCAAACAGAATATCCTGTTCTAGGATAGTCGCCTTGTCGTGCCGTATTCGCTCCAAACTGTCGTTCGGATGTCTCGATGGTCCAGGGTTCATATGCTGCCCGCTGCCGTTCCCAGACGTTCTGCGGGAGGTTTGGACTAGGATGTAGATTATCTTCAACATCCGAAACATACACAAAATTTTACAAACAACATTTTCTTGTTTCAGGTAACACTGGGATAATCTAAATAAAACGCATTATAATTGTAGCGAAATGTCAACTTGTCAATCTCGTCACATAAGAGCTAGTCACCGGGGTCAGCTATCTCACGCGGTTTCCTGCTGGCATTCTGCCGGCACACTCTCCGTAATAAGCGACGGTCACTTTGGGACTGTCCTCTCTACGGCAGTTGCGAAGGTCAAGCCTACAGGTGTTGGAGTAGGTCCGGCCATTCGTACCACACACTGGTTCATACCCGGACGAGCACTCTAGTTTACAGTCTTTATTTTGAAAGTAGGCCAGGCTGTTCGACTTAGCAAGGCTTTCTGGGAATGTATAAAGAAAAAAAGGGATATAATTTTTTTTTCAAATAATTTGTTAAACTAAGCATTCATATTTTATTTGTCTTCCTATCTATCTATCTATCTATCTATCTATCTATCTATCTATCTATCTATCTATCTATCTATCTATCTATCTATCTATCTATCTATCTTCTGATCTATCTATCTATATCTATCATATTTATTGTAATCGCACTTCTCTCACAAAAGATTCCCTCTACTTGTGCCATACCTAGGCCTTTCTACATAATCATATTTATATATAAAATATTTAATTGGGGATGAAGTGACAGGGAAATGAAATGACCGGGGAATGAAGTGACCGGGGATGAAATGACCGGGGAAAAAGTGACCACGAGAACAATTGACGCGCAAGCAATTGACACGCGAACAATCGACGCGCGAACAATTGACCAGATACCATCTATCTATCTATCTATCTATCTATCTATCTATCTATATCTATATATATATATATATAAATATAAATATATATATAGGCATTATTTATATTTATCGCTATCTTTCTCGGTCTCTCTTTCTTTCTTAAACTGAAAGTAGGAATTGATTTAGACAAAAGTTCTTTAGAATGTCTTTATATTTGTTTCTTATGTACACATCATGTATCCATCACCCCTAGTTCACCATCCACTCTCGATACAACGGTTATCGTGGTCAACTAAGGCAAAATATGTAGGTCGCAGATGGTTCTACGTACCCAGGTTAAATACTACACTTGCTATCAAAATTTATATAGAAGAATAAAAATTTTTTTTTATATTTATTTTGATTTATTTACTTGTTACTTTTGTAAAAAATTAATGCATTAACACCATTTACCTTGTAAGCACGAAACCATAATGAGCAACATGGCTTTGGTAGCAATCCAGGTTCCCATATTCTTTTAGTCTTTCACATAGAAAATATAATTTTTAAGCTTTTAGAAGAAGAGTGTAAGCGCTTGAAATCAGAAAATACAATGACATAGCTACAAGAGACATGCGGTCCCAACTCTCAAGTCTTTTTACTTAGTTAATAAAGGTAGGAATAATAAGATACGATTAAAGCGAAATGCTCGCTTAATGGACTGTTTATTATGCAAATAAAGGAAACCAATGAATAGCCTTAAAAACATGGCACAGAAACAAAATGAAAAATGAGCATTAGTATTGTAAACAGGAAACAAGGTTTTAACCCTTAAAGTTCTTAACTGTTTTACAATGAGTACATACACAATTCAGATGTTTAGAGGCTAAACTACCACACGCGTTTTAAGGGTTAAATCACAATAAGGGAATCAAAACATGTTTACTAGCATGGGCTGCTAACACATTTGTCAGAGCGACAATCAAAGAGGGACAACTCTAGTTTGTACATGGGTAATAGCTTGAGAAAAGAATTAAAAAAACAATAATACATTTCAGCTATTTTAAAAACAAACTAGTCAACCCACGGCGTAGCATACGCCGTTATTTTGCAGCGCTGGCCTTAGGGCACTGCAACCTATGCGACCGCAGTGGGCTCCGCACTTTCCAAGGACCCGAGCTAATTCTAGGTGTTTAGATTATTAAATTACACCATTTTATAATTTATAACAGAATTCCCGCAGCCTCTTGATTTACCAGGAGCTTCTTGAAATCTCCTAAAATTGCAAAAATATACGAAAAAAGTCTGGAAATTTCTGGAAATTATTAAATCCTTTGGAAACTAAAAAAAAAATAATTCCTGAAATATATAGACAAATAATTGTTATTTCGGGGTGTCATTTCAAATGGAAAACGCCAATCCTACGCGCGATGATTATGCAATGCCCGTAATTGTGTAATCTGGTGAAAGAAGCTTCTCGCGCCTCAAACTAATGAAAAATACTTGAGTTCAACAATTCTCGAGGATAGATTGAAATATTTGGTAATTCGTGCTATAGAACTACATATATGTATGAAACTGAATTTTTATGATATTCTGTATGGCTTCGCTACACGCAGAGCTCGTAAAGTAATTTTTTAGGTAGTAAAGAATGAATAAAATGCAAATACGTATTTTTTTTCTAATACACATTTCTTAATTTTCACTTATTATCCGTATCCCTACCCAAACTTGGCCCCGCCAAATGCATTTCGCACAAGGTCCCACAACGGTTGAGTCCAGCCCTGCTATTTAGTGACGGGTGAATACAGAGTAGATGACTTGTTTTCCTCCCCCCTCTTTTTTTCGCCGCTAAAACTACTTGGGGTAGAAATAAAAAAGACTGATCTTTCCATGACTTCTTGGTCACAACGGTTAAGTACTGCTATTTGTGACGGGTGAATGCTATTTGTTTCCCCCCCCCCTCTTTTTTTTTTCGTAGGGTAACTCTAGTCCGACTTGCAGAAACAAAAGAGTGATCTTTCCTTTAATTCCTGTCCAAACTCTTGAGCCATGAAAAGAATTATATATATATATATAGATCGTTTGCCTTATCAAGGTACATTGTATAAGAATGATATCAGTTTTGTTTGGATGGACTCTGGAGTCACTCTGAACTGTCGTCTCGATTGTCCAGGGTTCAAACCCTGTCGAACGCCATCCACACAACAAACAAGACTTGCTGTATGTTGAAGTATAAAGAGCAGGACCGTATGAAAGCCAATGACGGCAGGACGTCTATGAAGGTCCCTATTCACTAATATAACCTTAATAAATATACTTCATTAATGTGCAGGTAAATGACACATTAGAGTAGCTCTACTTGTTCATTTAATCTGATTTTCCTTTATTTGTACATACAAAGCTTATGTAAAGTCAATCCGTCAGTTTGTCTGTCCGGTACAAATCTTATACACGTTATTTCTCCCACTTCCTAGTTTTTGTTCAAGAGGAAACGTTGCACACATATTCGTTTTTGGTGACCACACATGAATCAATGAACAAATATAAACAAAGAGTTAATTAATCAGTGGTAATTAATTTTTTTCTATTTATATAGAAAGGAAGATAAATCCTGCAGTGTTTAGAGGTATTATAGTATTTTTGCGGTTTTTCCTTATATAAGTTTTTAAAAAAAAGTATTTTGCTTGTTTATATTAAGCTTGTATATATTAACATATTTTGCTTAGTTTGGTGAGACCTTGGGAGACTACAGTGTCTCTTTCTAACTCCAAATTAGTAATATCTTCACATACATACAATAATAAAATTTTCAGTAATTTTATTTGGTAAACAAGTCATAAATAAGAACTATGCAGTGGTGCATTTACAATAACGCTTCATATTAATTAACACATCAGTATTTTAATTTGTGTAGCTTCACTTTTAAAAGTTCTACTCAAGTTTTTCAAAATAATTTCTCCCTGCCAGGTCCGGACATATGAAATGCGGGCGCCTAATTTAATGGATGCATAAAAGCCCCACCCCCGGTCTTCCATATTTCTCCTCTACAATAACAACTAATATCATAGTCTCAACATTTCTAACACAACATGTCATAGGAAGCAACTCAAACGCTATAGGCACCTGGTGGGGATAATTAAAGTTACGCCAATTGTACAATACGCTACATATGTTATCCCTTTAAGTCTTACAGCTTTAAAAGCCCGTGACAAGAGCCAGGACTGATAGTACCCCTTTCAGATCTTACTTTCCCAAACTAATGTTTGGTACCCTTTAGAGTTTGGTGGACTCATGGGGCCTCTTAATAGTCCCGAAATTAAAAATCCAAGTCTTCTCCGAGATTCGAACCCAGGATCCAGTTTTGAAAGCCAAGCGCTTAACAACTCAGCCACCGCGTCTCCTTGATAGTGATAAGGTAAATGTAAGGCCCGGGGCCCATTTTTGAGCAATCAGTAAAATCGGCCAAATGCGGCCCTGCTCCCTGCAAAAGAAAAAAAAACTCGGGGGAAAAAAAGGTCAGAACTAAAAAACTCATTTGTCGTTTTTATTAGTGCATTTTTCACAGCTCATACTGCGTTTGAAGATTTGAACCCTTGCCCATTAACACTCGTCTTCGTATGACACTTCGACACGCGTAATATCGGGTCCATTACAATTGTTCTTAGCGTCCAGGTGGCACTTATTAGAGTAGGTAATGGAATCATCTCCGCAAATTGGCTTGTATTCCATGCTGCACTTGATATCGCAAGGTGTTTTATCGCATTCCCCAGGATAGATGATTGTGACAAACGGCCCGTTCGGCCTCAGGCGACAGTTCTCGGAAAATAACTCACAGCTGCTGGGGTACGTTTTTTTATTGGAGCCGCAGACTGGATCGTACACGTATAAACATGCAAACAAGCAGCGCCCTCTGGCGCATTCGCCAGTGTATGCAATATGCACTGGGTTCTTCGGTTGGAGACAGAGGTTTTCGGCGTAAAGATGGCAAGCGCTGGGGTAAGTCTTGAGGTTTGAGCCACAGACGGGTTTCGTGCCATTTTCGCAGTTGTCTTTGCATCTTCTGCTCCGAGTGCAAACCTCGGGGTAGGCGACACTCAGGTAAGGGCTCGCTCGACGATAGCAGCGGTTCTCCGCGAACAGCTCGCACTCGTTCCGGTACGTCTTGTTGTTCGAACCGCAAACTAGGTCGTTGGTGTCAAGGTCACAGCCGACTTCACATCGACTGTCGTCATCAACATCCTGTGCATCTGTTGTATACTCTGAAGAAGAAGAGTTAAAACGTACAGGAAGTACTATTATATTAAAAAAAAAAAAGGAACAAGTGAAACAAAAAGATTACTTAAAAAAAAAGGTTATCTGAGGTTCAGAACCGCTAATTACTGCCATTAATATGAAAATGGCAAGGCTTAGCTCCCTTTCTGCTATATCAAAGAAAAAGTATTTATTAGTGGTAATTTATAAACTAATTGGTTAATTTTTGGATTGATTCCGTGCATTGTCCTTTAATCCGAGAAGGTAAGCGAAATGAAAAAAAAAAAGACAAAACGCAATATGGGAAAAAATCCATATATACATCCACATCTCTTATTAAGTAGTATTTAGCCCCCTTATTTCGATATCAAACAAAATTTATAATCACCAATAATTAATTAACTAATTGATTGTTTTATTTTTTAATCTTTTCATGTTTTGTCAGGTGCAAAGTTTCAACTTAATCCCATTATTGGAAATGGAAGAAAAAAAACTGTCTCAGCTGTTTTGGCGTGTTGGTCATTTTGGAGCAGCAGTTTTGGCGCATAAAAGGTTGTGGTGCCAAATGTTTTGATCACATTTGTTTTTATTCATTGTATTTTTTTTCTTAAAAGAAGAATGTTAAATTTGTATATTTTGTGTATGTGTTTGTGTCTAGCGTATTTTTCATCTATAGAACAAGAGATATTTTTTATCGATTGCTTTGGTCTTTAATTTTCTTTTTTTTTCTTTTTTTTTGTTAAACCAAATTATAACGTGAGTGTGGGTTTTAATACTGATTTAATATAGTAGGAGGCGCGGTGGCTAAATGGTAAAGCACTTGGCTTTTATTTGTGATTTCTAGTACAGTCAACAAAAAAAAAGGGGAGATAACTGATGAATGTCATTCTTTGTACACCTCACGTATAACTTATGAGGGGTGGGGAAAGCATATCATGGTCCCAGGTAGAAATTTCATCTTCCCTACTTTTATAATAAGGATTATAACAGCCAAACAAACCTACCACAGGATGGCGGATGATTACGGCGGGAAGAGTTTGAACCCGGGACTTTCGAGATCACATTTCACGAGACAAATTATGATATAAAATAAATTTTATAATTTTTTTAGGCCTACGTAGACCCTTTACTGTGTTCTCAAGCGGTGTAGGGCCCATATAGGCCTAAATTGGTAATTTACAAGCAGTTTTAACCATCAATTTTACAGACTTTAATTGGCTACCAAAATATACATATTTTACCTTGTATGACGAACAGCCATGCCACAGACAAGAGAAGAAATGGACGTTTCATTTTGTCTTAACAAAGTCAAAGAAAACAAAGAAATAAAAAATAGATGGAAGAATCGAAATAGAGACACTGAAAACACAATCAAGTCTAATATTGATTGTGTTTGTTACGATGGTTCTCAATTATGTCTGACTTATTACTAATTTATCTTAAATCTAAAGATAACAAAGTTAGCCTGTGAATTCACATAAACTCGCAGACGGCCACTGTGGGTTAGTATTTTGGTAAGAAATGCGAGTCAAAGTTTTTGCTTTTGTTGATCACGAACAAACACGTTTGCGAAATAATAATTACATTGCCGCTTTCGTTCTATGCAATCTAAGCTAGTCAGACGGACAGACGGTCGGACGAAAAGACAACACAAATACGATTAGTTTTTTTTTACCCCATTAGAACGGCTAAAATAAAAATAAAATTTAGTTTAATGAGTCAATTTGTTAAATAAAATAAAAAGAAAATTTCCTTTTTCAGACCTTGCGATCTAGAGGGCAGATGATGTTAAGGTCATCTGTTTCTTTAACCAATAGTTGCCGAGCATGGTGTCCTGTGGCCAGCACAACGACCTACCGCATTTACTTTCCCCAACTAAAGTCAGGTACCCAATAGAGTTGGGAGGACTCAGAGACTCCCGAAAAATACGGGAATTCAAAATCCTAGCCTTTACCAGGATTCGAACCAGGGATCACAGGATCGGAAGCCAGGCGCTAAACCACTCAGCCACCGTAAATTTCTATGAAGTAATCATTGTAAATTGTTGTAAGAGTGAAGACTAGCTCTCTTGAAACTTTAGAGTTTAAACTCATAAATGCTTCCCTCTACCTGCCTGTCAAAACATTTTTTCTATCTGAAGGGATCCTAGCACATCTCTTTCATCCCCGTCAAGTGAAATGAACTCGTTTTTTTTGTGTGTTTTTTTTTGTTTTTTTTTTGTGTTTCTTTTTTATACCAAGTCCATTTAAGCGATCTAAATTTTGTTTAAAAAGTCATCAGAATCGTGCCGCAAAATACTTTGACACAGAATTTTCACAAGTGATTAGGTAGAGGTCTTTGAATGTCCTAAATGCTTCTTCCAAACCTACGTTGTTAATACGTTGAATGTTTTCCCATAATGTGTACGAATTTTTTAACGTGAAGATTAAAACACAGTTCTAGGTTGTTTCAGTTTTTTCTTTAAGGTTTGGTGTTCGGATCCAATGTTCTCCTTCAATCAGACACATGTCTGACTTTATGTGGCCATTTTTCTACACTATTTCTTTTTGTTCATTTTCTCTTACTTTTTAACTGTCTGTCTCTTATTTTTCTGTCTGTCTCTCTGTTTATATATTTATCTCAGTCTCTCTCTCCGTCTCTTTCTCTCTCTCTATCTGTCTTTCTCTCTCTCCATCTCTTTCTCTCTATATATATATATGTCTTTCTCTCTCTCTCTCTCTGATTTCTCTCTTGAGACATCGCTGTATGTTTCTCTCTATCTCTCAGCATCCTTCCCTCTTTCTCTCTCTCCATCTCTCTTTCAAATTTTTTCTCTCTCTGTCCCGCCCTCTCTCTCTCTCTGTCTGTGTATTTCTCCGTCTGTCTGCCTCTTCTTCAGTCTTTCTCTCTCTCTCTCTCTCTCTCTCTCTCTCGTACGTGTTTATGTCTCTCTCTCTCTTCTCCCTGCCTGTCGCTGTCTGTCTCTATCTTCTCTTTCTCTCTCTGCCCTCTCCTTCTCTCTCTCTGCCTCACTCTTGCATCGCTTAATGTAATTCTACTTTAACCTATCCTTTTTTTCCTTTCTATGTATGTTTTCGTACTCACTTATAATTAGTACAGTCAAATAGATCGCATGGTTATAATCGATAGTCTTAATTAAAATTGGTGTGTGACTGTACGCAAAGTAGTTTGCAATTTGTGCAGTAACTAACTTACTTACGTAGACATGAAATGAAACTAAAACTAACATCCTAAATAAATACTTTGCATCAGCATTCTCAGCCCCAGGAGACAAAGACATATTTATTAATTTGAACCAAGTAGACAACATAGGAGATATAGAAGTACAAAACTATTAGCCAACTCAAACCTACTAAAGCATCTGGACCTGATGGTATTCCAGCTAGATTACTCAAAAAACTAAGAAATGAGCTAGCACCAGTGTTCAAAATACTTTTTAAGGCATCTCTTAACCAGGGCAAAGTACCAAGGGACTGGAAAGAAGCTAATTTAAAGCTCTATTTAAAAAAGGAGAAAAATCAGACCCAGGAAACTACAGACCAGTATCACTTACCAGCATCGCATGTAAAATCCTAGAACACATAATATGTAGGAACATCATAAACCACTTACTCCATTCCAACATGACTTTAGGAAATATAGATCATGTGAAACACAACTAATATGGCTAATTGATGATTTTTCAAAAGGTTTAGATAATAGTGAACAAATAGATGCTATCTTACTAGATTTTTCCAAGGCTTTTGATAAAGTTCACCACCATAGTTTGCTTAAAAAATTAAAATATTTTGGCATTGATGGTCCATTGCATCAGTGGATTAAACTCTGGATTAAAGATTTTCTGATAGGGAGAGAACAAATTGTAATAACAAATGGCTCTAAATCAACACCAATAACAGTAAACTCAGGCGTACCTCAAGCAACAGTCTTAGGTCCACTACTATTTTTAATTTACATAAACGATTTACCAAATTGCATTAGTTCAGAAACAAAAGTCAGATTATTCGCAGACGATTGCATAATATATAGAACAATAAAAACAACACAAGACACAGATATTTTACAAAGAGAATTAGATGAATTACAGAAATGGGAATCAAATTGGGGCATGTCTTTCCACCCAAAAAATGTCAGTTGTTAATAGTAACAAAATAACTAGAACAAATTAATTCCACTTATCTTATTTATGTCAAACCAGTAACACAGACTAAAAAACGCAAAATCCCTAGGTGTTATAATAAATGAAAAACTTTCATGGAATCCCCATATTGATGATCAAACAAAGCAATAGGGCTTATTAAAGAAATTTCTATAAATTAAATAAGAACATAAAACTAAAATATTTAAACCTTGGTTAGGCCAATATTATAATATGCATTCTCAGTTTCGGACCCCTCAAATTAAGAAAACATTAAGATACTGGAACAGACACAAAATAGATCAGTGAGATTCATAACAAACGAATATTCACATTTGACTAGAGTAACCCCCTTTAGTAAAATCACTCAATTTAGAAAACCTTCAGGACAGAAGACTCAAAAATAAAGTAGCAATTATACATAAAACACTGAACCATTGGCATTTAAAATTATTATGATACTCTGCAAATGATGTGATGCTCATTTGTCGCTAATCTATCTATCTATCTATCTATCTATCTATCTATCTATCTATCTATCTATCTATCTATCTATCTAATCTATCATAACATGAGGGCAAATTAGACCAATAGCTAGTTGCACGTCGTATAGACCTTTGTCGGAGAAATCGTTTGATAATATGGCAGATCCACAACAGTACTGTCCTCTGACAGGCAACGAACGTTTTCTCTTAGGAGATCTTAGAGTTTCTAATGTGTTTTTGAGGTCAGTTATTATTATTTTGAATCAATGCTCATAATCTAACACTGCCAGGGTCGAGCTTCGTTAAAGGTAAACACTATTTATTACTCTTGATATTATTATTATTATTATCATTATTATTATTACTAAGCGCCGATCCAAAATCGTAATTAATGAGCTTCTTGTATAATAATTGAAAATAATTAAAAAAAGAAAAAGAAGAGTACCATGCCACCTCCCCTAGATACGCCTATGCAGTAGCCTTAGTTTCTCCAATAAAGACTCCATATAATAAAATGTTCATGTTTCAACCATGAAGGATTTAAAAATTAAATTGAATAATATGTTCAAATATTGAGATCCTTACTTATATAAACTAAAGCTTCCTTGAAGAAAATACCAGTAGGACACTAGTTACAGGAAGGTCCTGTGAATGGAATCATTTTTTTGGTTTAGTTTGTTAAATGTCGTAACCAGGATACGTATTATGCAAAAAAAAAAAAAAAAAAAAAAAAAAAAAAAAAATCCTTTTAAAATAAATAACACACAAAAAAAAACGTATCCAAAGGAGAAGAACTACTCCATTAAAACTATATTTACCAATAATTTAAAAATTATCTCCCCTATTCGATATCGCACAATATAAAAAAAAAATTTACCAATAATTAATTGAATAATTGAGTATTTTTGTTAGGGAAAGTATTAAATTGATCGGAGAATGCGTGAAGGAGAATTAGCTTTAACAAATTATTAAATGGGACTAAACCCAACAAATTTAGCCATATATGTGAATACTGTAGTATTGGTTTCCCTTGTTGTTTTTAAACAAAATAATAAATTACCAGTAATTAATTGTCTAATTGGTTACTTTGTTTTATAGATTCATGTCTTGTCTATATCAATAAATAATTGTGCAAAGCTTCAGCTTGATCTGAGAATGGGTATGGGAGAAATAACGTGTACACTCTTTTACCAGACAGACAGACGGAGTTGTTCTAATTTCAAGTCATGGGACATTCCATTCATGAACTACATTTTTTGTCGGCATCATTTATAACTCAGTTGCCTCGTCTGTTGGTTAAAAACAACAACAAAAAAAAACACAGAATCTGGGTATGTTTTGTGTAAATAACCCAAACTCTGAGTAAAGCTCTTCTGTTTAAAGACAATCTTTAAAATTAATTCCTTCTTTGTGTGTATGTAGCGCTGGGCACGATGGAGTCCTAATTTTATTATCGTAATTTTGTAACATTTCCTTCACCCACACCTTCACCTATCCTGTTGGACTATTTGGGGCACCACACAAGGATCAACGTCCTTCTCCATTCGTCTCTGTCTTTTGCCTTGGAAAGATTCTCCCTCCTCCTTTTAGAGAAAACAGTTCCGCCGGACTCAATATCTGAGCCATACGTGAAGGCCAAGCGTAGGCCTGGTTGTTAGAGGCTTTTTGAGACGCATGCCATTAGGAATCATTTTAAAGGTAGTGGAGTGCTTATATCCATTACCACTTTCGGAATAGACAACCTAATGTAATAATATTGATCTACATCTATTAAAAATATTTACATGAAAAAAAATTTTTTAAATACTGCGTTTTCATCCTCCCTATTTTTTTTTTACAAAAGTTATAAAGCCATTATATCAGCTCAATCTGTCTGTCTGTATGTCTGTCTGGGGTACACATTTTGAACACATTATTTCTTCCACTTCCCAATCTCGGAGCAAGTTGAAACTTTGCAAAATTATTCATTTTTCCTAAAAAAAAAAAGAAACAAAAAAAATAATACAACTAAACAATTAGTTAATTAAATAGTGGTAATTAATTTATTTGTTTATATGTTTGATATTAAAAAAAAAGAAATCTTGCAGTATTGATATATAAATATGTAAATGTTTACTTCTTCTCCTATAATAAGTTTTTTTCAATCATGACAAAAAAAACAAAAACCTGAAGATTCATGGACGATGTTTTTTAAACAATTTTTAATACAATTGTTATAAAATTAAGACATTTTGAATGGTAAGTGGAAATTCTTTTTTTTCTTAAAATTACTTTTTTAAATTTTAAATTTATAAAAAAAAAATTAAAACCATGACCAAAAAAAACAACTCAGATATTGGGTAAAATACCAAGCATTCTGAACGTAATGCAATCATTAATAGATGTGCACACATCATTCATGACCTTGGACAATAGAGGTTAAAGGTAGCCTACATATTTACAAAAGCACTCTGAGAATTGCAGTACAAATAAATAAAGTTCCCCTTTCAGACCTTGTGGTTTATAGGGCAGATGATGTAAAGGTCATCTGGTTATGTGGCCTAGGGTTAACGAGGGTGTCATGTGGCCAGCACAACGACCAACCGCCTTTACTTTTCCCCAACTAATGTCAGGTACCCATTAGAGCTGGGTGGACTCAGAGGCACCCAAAGATCCCGAAATTAAAAATCCCAGTCTTCATCAGGATTCGAACACCCGGGACCCCTAGTTCAGAAGCCAAGCGCTTTACCACTCAGCCACAAATGAATATTAAATAATGTATATCGATTTGAGAGTCTGAGCGAGTGTCTGTCTAACAAACAAACAGAATCAACCAAAGAAAAACAAATTAACAAAGAAAACAAAAGAACAATTTTTTACAATGACAACCATTACTATTAATTAGATATTAATTATACAAACATTTGTTAAACAGCATGCATCTGACGCAACTCAAACGCAATAGGCGCCTGTGGGTTTATTAAAGGTAGGTCAATTCAATCACAAGATAGGCCTAACCCTTTAAGTCCTACAGCTTTAAAAGCCTGTGAAATGAGCCATGACTAATAGGGATATGTTTAATTTAAATTACTAGGTCTCTTCCAGGCGCAGGGCTACATTGGAGCAATGGACTTCATTCACTAATCGTAAACAAACAACATTCAGCCACGTGATAATATTGATAAAACAACGAAAAAAAAAACGTATCACGTGACAGCCTGTGTGTATTAGTCTGTATTACGTAATTTGTAGAGAAGAGATAGAGAATCACGTGGCTAAATGTTGTTTGTTTACGATTGGTGAAGGAGGTTCATTTGGTAATTCGGCCTAAGGCCGGCCCTGCTGATCTGAGATACTTCCTGCAATTTCCTAGATCTATAAGTAATAAATCTTTACCAAAATATGTAGGTAAATAGAACGAGAAAACAAAATTAATAGAACAGGAAAACTTCTTCCAAAAACATTAATAATTACCTTTTTTATCACACACATTTGCTATTATAAATAACACTGTGAATTCATTGCAATATATAGCACAAACACTATTCTTCACAGTGAGGTTGTGTGGTAACATCTATCTACCGCTCTATCTATATTATTCTCTTCTCTCTCAAGAGTTAGGACGAGAAGAAGAAATAAAGGACAGATCACTCTGTTGATTCTGCGGATAGAGTTATCCCACGAACTTTACGAGCCTTACGTGTAGCAAAGTCTTACAGTATATCATAACAATTCTACTTACTACATAGATCACGATCAACAGCAAGAATTAACAAATGTTTCAATCTATCTACGAGAATTGTTAAACTAAAGTAATTCTTCATTAGTTTGAGGAGCGAGAAGCTTCTTTCACCAGATTCCAAAATTATCGCGCGTAGGATTGCCATTTTCCTTATTGAATGACACCTAAAAATGACAATTTTGTGTAAATATTTCAGGAGATCCGTATGAGTTTTCTAAAGATTGTAATAATTTCCGTATATTTCCAGGCCTTTTTCGCATATTTTGCAATTTCAGGAGATTTTCAGGAGCTCCTGGTAAATTGACAAGAGACCGCGGGAAATCTGTTATAAGTTTTACACTGGTTTAATTTAATAATTTATACACCTAGAATTAGCGCGGGTCCTATGAAAGTGCGGGGCTCACTTCGGTCGCCTAAGTGCGGAGCCCACTGCGGTCACCTAATGCCGGCACTGCAAAATATCGGCGTATGCTACACTGCCGGTTCTCTAGGTTACTAAAATTTATTTTCATGACATATACTCTCATTCCACTGCAATTTTAACGTAGGCCTAATGAAATTGAAGTTTAGTTTTCTGATATATGCCTTGTATTTCCAAACGTTTAGTAATTTAAATTATTGATAGATTCAAAAGATTTAACACTGAAGGGTGTTTTGTAGTATTCGTTGGACTGATATTTATCAAAGTAGGATAACTATAAGGTTAAGGAGGAGTGCTGTATTTCACGTGGATACATAACCCCCCAACAGCCGCCTATTATATTTTGCCACATTTTGCAGACGTTGTTCGTCGGTGGTCAATTGAGATTTTCACACATAGCTCTCAGTGGGCTACCACACGTACGGTCGAGAGATTGTACACTGCAAGTGGTAGGGATGTAACAAAGGCTCGCTAACCCGTCCAACCCCCCATCGATTCGTTCCCTAACGGGGGCCATACGCGATGTGATGGACCCTCGCACGGGTTCGATGGGACATTATAGGCATAAGAAGTGCCCCCACGCGAGAGCCCCGCACGGGAGAGGGAACTCGTGCGGGGCTCAAGGGGGTCGTGACTAGCGACATACCGGGTGTAAATACATGATCACTTCGGATAAGGCGGGACTTCGGACAGAGGGATTGGTGAAGAGCCGATGCCTCATCCTGGCCATGGATAAAAGCCTTTTCTTGGTCAAGAGGTCCATATTAGGGAACCGGACGTTCTCGGAACTTAAGGACATCTGAATCAGGTCATTAAACCATTGTATAACTTATAACAGATTTCCCGCGGCCTCTTGTCAAACATGACACTATTTACGCACCCGCCACTCAAGGGCGGTCTTTTATTGCGAACACCTTTACTGCTGACGTGGTACAGAAAAAGAATATGGAGGAGCTCCCCCAGTTTGCTCGACCTTTGACTTCACTTCGAAACTGAGCGTCGTGGGATACGAGCAAGCGGTGAAAGGGATGTACACACAAATACATCTGCTTTACACCTGCTTAAACCATTTCCTGACTGAGGCTTGTTCAGACAGACAAATGAAGACAAGCTTTCATAGGTCTAGAGCACCAAGAGCCTTAATTAACTTAACTCTTTGTACATTTACGAAGAAGAATACAAAGTGATTCGTGTCGGAATCATTTAACTCTTTCCCTCCGTAATTATTTACCACATTCTGGTGGAATCAACGTTGGTATCGTCAGTTAGGAGAGAAAGAGTTAAGTAAGATCTCCCTTCCGAATTAAATTAAGATTGATTTTCCTGCCAGAGAGTCCAGAAATCCAATTATTAATAAGTACCTCGATTCCTCGCTCGGTTAATGGATATGTTTGAGAAACATGAGAGAGTTGCTTTTGGAAACATTGATGCGAAGACTATAAGAAATTGTGTGAAAATGTTTTCATTCATAAAAATCTAGCAAAGGTGTAACTTAAGCCAAAAGATTTCATTCATACAAAACTCAGTATGGCCTATAAGAATGAAAAGCCAAAATTAATTTTACAATTATGAAACATTTTCAAATTAATATGACGGTCGATCTTGAGATTTATTGGTTTGGCCAAATAGCTTATATTTTCTTTTAAGTACATAAACCTTGACATTTTCATGAAAATTGTTTGTTTTTAGTTCATTGCGATATTACATTTTTTTTAAACAAAAAGAAATATGGCTTAAATATTTCTTATCTATGTGCCGGGGACCACCTCTGAGTTTGTGTAATAACACAAACTTTTAATGTAATGTGGTTATTGTTAGATTGGAAATCTTTTAGAGCACGTATGTATTTAGTTTCTGAAATCTATTCATTGATATATCACCTTTTGTTATTATACTATTATTCTTATATTATACTATTTTGTAGATTTACATAAGAAGTACAATGGCAATGTCTATGTTGGTCTATACACTATCTGCCGTAGTAATACTGAGCCTATGTTTAAATGGTAAGTGATCAGTTCTACTAGTATTGGACTCAAAAAGCTGAATACTGATGTCTTTAAAGTGTTATTGTTCCCATTTCCCGTTTCCTCTCTATTCCCTGTCGTCCAGCAAGAGGTTAAGTCACAGCGGTTCTCAACCTTTTATGCTCGGCGACCCCATTTTACAATCCCCCACCCTGCCTCGACCCCCCTCCCCCACACACACATACAGCAATAGAAAAATAGACAATAACAATCCATATTTTCGATGGTCTTATGCGACCCCTGGCAAATCGTCAATCGACCCCCAAGGAGGTCGCGACCCATAGCTGAGAACCCCTGGGTTAAGAACATTGGCGTAGCTATGGTGGGGGGGGGGGGGGGATTGGGGGAGAATACACCAGCACTTGGCTTTGACACATAATTCGATCGGTAAGGATAGTCCCCCTTATTGCAAATACTCACTACAAGAGGTTCTCGAGTCTACTGATCATTTAATCGGTAAGGACACTCCTCCTTATTAAAAATACTCTCCACAAGAGGTTCTCGAGTCTACTGAACATCTGCTGTACTGGGATAGGCCTATTCTGACCGACAAAACGGTAGATTTCAATCGCCCGGACCTGCTGTTCATCGATAAAAAAGAAAAAACCGCTACCATTATCGATATCGCCGTACCACTGTCTCATAATTTAAGAAAAACTGAGATAGAAAAACAAATAAAATATGGGAACCTAGGCTTGGAGAATAAGCGTCAATGGAAATAGTCCAAAATAACAATATACCCCATTGTTATATCAACCGAGGGGATAATAACAACTGACCTCACAGACACCTTCAAGGCCCTTAACATTCCTAGTAACATCTTCGTAGCCTGTCAGAGGGCGGTACTGCTGCAGACCTTGCACATCACCAGAAAATTTCTCAGTGGAAACTGTTAAAGGGACAACGATGAATTTTGTTTCTCTTTAGCGAAACTCGACCCTGGCAGCGCCAGAGAATGAAAACTTGTTCGTTTCTAACATAATAATAATAACATAATTCTAACATAATAATAATACGGCTTGTTTTCGAGTCCGAAGATTAGTAAGGAATGCATTATTTCCCGTGGCCGCGCAGCCCCAGATGTGACCTACATATTTCGCCACATCCAGGGCAAGCATTATAATAGAACTATTTTGACTGTCAAGACGGTGGATTTGTCGCCCAGGTTTACCGTTTATCAACAAAAAATAAAGAGAAATCCGCAACCACCATTGGCATCGCCATCAAGAAAAACAAAAATCGCCCCCCCCCCCCCCCCCCCAAAAAAAAAAAATGAAAATCCAAGTTTAGAGATTAAGCGATACTGCAGTATGTATCTGCAATGTTCTATAAAACATATAATTAATTACCACTAATTAATTATCTAATTGGTTACTTTTTAAAACTTGATTTATATGTTGTCATCGACAATGAATACTTGTGCAAAGTTTCAACTTGATCCAAGAATGGGAAGTGGTAGACTAATCGCCAAACCTGGAGGAAGATGTGGTTTGACTGAGCTCCACAGAGAGCGCGTATCAAGCCTTTGGTCCGTGTCCTGTATTGGCCTTCTAAATTACACAATTAAGAGAACAACGCAATATAGTTAATAAAGAGTCATCGTGAAAGTATTTTACAATTCGAACTCTGATGATGCCTTTGAAAGTAAAGGTATTATTGTTTGCTATCGCTTGTGTCTGTAAAATAGTGGATTGTAAATTTTGATTTCACTTGTGTATTTGTTTCGATTCGTTTCCCAGGTTATTACAAACTTAATGCATTTTAAAATTTATTTTTGGTATAAATTATTTATCTCTCCTCATATCAATTAACCTCCAACTTACCGTTAAAGATCTAAATAAAATAATTTTTACTTTGATGATAGCTGCATTATAGCAATACATTTTGTTGCGTTCAGTAGGCTATACTCCTTAAATGTTGTCTCCCCTGCTTGAGATAAAATAATTAAATAACAAAGCTTTTAATTTCTCGAAGGGGGGTGAAATTTTTAACATTATACAGCGACATTTTTTTTATTATTATTACAAAGCTAATATCAACAATGAGTACGCTACTGTATGGCAGTGAATCATGGACCACCTACGCAAAGCAAGAGAGAAAACTAAACTCATTCCATTTGAGATGTCTCTTGAAAATCACATAGAAAGAAAAAGTGTGCAATACTAAGACCCTTGCGCGAACAGGTATTCCCAGCATCTTAACAGCCCTCATACAACGTCTCTTGCGCTGGCTTGGACATGTTCGCCGGATGGATGACAATCGCATCCCGAAAGTCATCCAATACGGACAACTCGCGACTGGCTCAAGAAAAACTGGTCGTCCCCACCTCCGTTACATAGATGTAATAAAACGGGACCTTAAATCAGTGAACATCAATACTGACCATTGGGAAGACATAGCTCTAGACCGCACCAGATGGAGAGAGACAGTGACCAAGAAAGCTATGGACAGTGAAAGAACATGGGTCTCAGCTCATGATGAAAAACGTACAATACGAACAAAGGCCAGCTCCTCTACCACCGAAGCAAAAGCCACCTTAACCTGCGCTATCTGTGGACGGGAGTGTCTCTCCAAAATAGCCACATGAAGAAGTGTCCGAGATGAACCATTGTCGTTCTACGACTGAAGGAGGCCAATAAATACCATCTATCAACTTACTCTCTCTGTCTGTCTGGTATAAAGGTTGTACACGTTATTTCTCCACAACCAATCTCGGGTCCAATTGAACATTTTGCACAATTATTTTTTTTACCTAATAGCACATGAATCAATCTTAAAAATTAACCAATAAGATAATTAACTCTTGGCAGTTAATTATTTTGTTTAATTTGTTGAACAAGGGAGAGAAATTGTACTTCACTGAAGTGATGGTATTAGCTGAATAAATACCCTTTATTCACTGAAGTGGTGATATTAGCTGAAAAAGTCCCCTTTATAGGTCGCCGCTTTAAAGTAAGTTTGAAACAAACAATTGTTAACTATAAAATCATCTATTTTCATATTCATCTCACTAGCAGAGTGTTTAGTGTGTCGGCTTCAGAAAAAGTGATCCATGTGTTTAAATTCAGGTCGTTTCCCACCCCCCACCCCGTTTTTTTTTCTTATAAATGCTTTTAAATAGTGATTACGGGGAAATTCCCCTGGCATCCTTTTCTCTCTTCTCTTCCCCCCACCCCACCCCCCCTTTTCCCAAGCGGTCCAGATAAGTTTTAGGATCATAGCGTATTAAGAAAGCTAATCGCATGAAACAGCGCTAAAGAAAACAATTGTTAAAAATATTTCTATTCGCAAAGATTTAGAGGGTTTGTTTTTTTTTGTTGGTCAAAATTCTAGATCCATTACAATTTAAATTGCATGACTGATCTCAACTAATTGATAGCATTACACAATTAGAAGCTATGCTTTGTTGTGTTTTTTTTTATTTTTTTAATTTTTTTCTTGTTTTTACTTCACTTTAGCCGAGGCCCAGTCCACAACGAGGCCGTGTGACAGAAACTGCCCCTGTACCTTCAACCCAGTGTGTGGCTCTGACAGGATAACCTACTCCAGTGAATGCACCCTGAAGGCGGCAAACTGTGATCGCGCTATCCCCGTCACGGTGGAGTCCACTGGAGTGTGCACCCGAGGCGCTCGTCACAGTTATGGAGGCTGGCGACGAAGTGGCCGAGGTGAAAACCAAGGTTCAACAGCTGCAGAAGAGAAATAAAGTTTTGCAAGATCTCTATGAGCTGAACACACACAGACACACACACAAAACAAACAAAAAAGACACATATAAGACAAAACAAAAATATGTAAAACATCAATAAATGTAAATGCATTGTAATATCAATATTGTGGTGTTCATTTTTTGTTGTTGTTGTTGAGTAATGAAATGTGTCTATGAAAGCACTCAGCTTAAAATTGGTCGTGTGCTATGCGCTTGGAACTATCGTTACGATGGTCTTGAGCTAAAAATCAGCTAGCATGTCTCCTTCTTCTATAAAAAATTAAAAAATTATAGCTTCTATATAGCGCTGCTTATAACAAGCTCAATGCGCTAAGGGCCCAATCTCATTTGTGGACCAGTATCTGGGAGAAGGTTTTCCGTGATGCCTTTAGGCGCTCAGTAAACATAACTCTGTTCGACTCGTGTGTCGAACATCGAGTCCCTTTCAAAGGTAGCTGTCACAGCCTAGTTCTGGTTGTAGGCGTGATGACGCGAATGTCTCTGTGTGTTGTACTGGTACTACTATAATATTCTTTGTTTTCTTAACCAAATACTTTCTCACACGCACTAGATTTGCTGGTGCGTGAGAACACTAACATACTGAACTCTCCGACCACAACATTTAGAATGATTAATAGACTCACTGGTAGCAGACATGGTTTTTATTCACATAAAATATAATCACAAAAGATATTGGCGACTTCAACCATCACAAATTACATCCATGAAATAAGTCCTGAATACAAATCAATTATAATAACTTCAATACTTGTACATAACTCTACTTATCAAAAATATCCATAACTCTCCTCTCTCTACAAGAGTCCAAAATCAACTGAGGTGGTCAGTCCCCGACCAGGAAAAATCTCGTGCTAACTGCACGGAATAGTTCAGTGACTACTAGTCACCAAATATTACAGGGGTTCTAAAAATGATATATGACAGTAGCGAAGCCAAGCCAAGTTCAAGCGTACTTATCCTCTCGACCACGCTTCCCCTTGTCTATGTTCTAGCCAGCTTTTTGCTGCTGAGCTGTAAGCCAAGCCGTTACGTCCTGTCTAGGCTAGGACGTGATACGTTTTAATTTACAGGAAACGTCCTCAATTTGTAAAAGAAAACAGACAGCATGGGAAAATTGGCCAGTATCAGACAAAAAAACAACAACAACACAACTGTACATAAATAGGGCTACAATTACTATGGCCTCCTTCAGTCGCGAAGCGACTATGGATAATATGGAAATGGGTTTCCTTCGGGTCTTAATGTGTGTGTCCAGCAGCCTTTGGGAGATCTATCCAATTGTCTCTTTCAGAAGCTACTTACTGCCAGCTATTTTCCTCTAGGCCGGTGAGGGCAAAATGGCGCCTGAGTTGATCTTTATAGCGCTTACGGAGCACCTCTATTACGCCGTCCACCTTTAAGCTAGCCAAAGAAGATCGCCCCTGGCATGTAGTCGTCTCCCATGCGCGATAGGTGTCCGACTCAGCGCAGCTGCTTAATGGTAATTAGTACTACTATACTGTCCACACCGGACTCCAGCAGACAGGGCCGGCCATAGGGACACTGCAACCTATGTGGCCGCAGTGTGCCCCGCTCTTTCATAGGCCCCCTCGCTAACTCTACTTGTAAATTATTACATTGTACCATTTTTAACGTGTACAGTGTTCCCGGCCTCCTGATTTTCCAGTTATTTGTAATCTAGTACATCATAGTGTAAGCACTAACTCATAACCAAGCTGAAGATTATAGAATACCCCACCACCCAGTTAATAAATTGTACCTGTAAATTCAGTAATAACCATTTGGACAGCTTTTGCAAGATGGCACTCTTTGTTGTTATCTCCATATACCGTCAACTCAATAGCTATCGTCCTGTTCATGAGTTGGTGTTTTCTACGTCGACTCTCGTGGAATCTCCTGGAGTAAATGGAGTTGCCAATGAAATTTATCAACAAGGTTCCTGAATGTTTTTTGCCAAATTTGCGAGGAAAATAGTAATTTTACCGCATCTCTTGGCAGAGTAGTTGTTAGCCATTTATCTCTGTTTTTTTTTTTTTTTTTTGCGTTTTTCATTTTTCTTTTGATTTATATCTGATTACATGTTTAACAGCTTCTATAATAATTGTGATTTGTGAATGACTTCGTAGCAGAGAAAAACTGGAGTTTCATGAGGAACCGACCAATCCAACTATTTAAATCGCATTTGACATCACAATCTATGAGTTCTTTTTGATAACTTAATGATGAGGGCTTCAGATTTACAAGAGTAGGTTCACACTATGTTGGCCTCCTACAGTCGTGGCGACTATGATTCATCTCGTAGAACACATTTACATGTGGTTGCACTCTCATCTATCGCATGGTAAGGTGGCTTTCGCACGTGTGGTAGAGGAGCCAAGCATTTTTCTTTTTCGCACGTGTGGTAGAGGAGCCAACCATTTTTCTTTTTCGCACGTGTGGTATAGGAGCCAAGCATTTTTCTTTTTCGCACGTGTGGTAGAGGAGCCAACCATTTTTCTTTTTCGCACGTGTGGTAGAGGAGCCAACCATTTTTCTTTTTCGCACGTGTGGTAGAGGAGCCAACAATTTTTCTTTTTCGCACACTTTTCTTCCAGAGCTGAGGCCCATGTTTGTTCACTGTCCATATCTTTCTTGGTCACCATCTCTCTCCAAGTCGTGCGGTCTAGGGCTATGTCTGTCCACTGGTCTGTATTCATATTCACTGATTTGAGTTCCCATTTGATTACATCTACGTAACAGAGGTGGTGGTGGTGGGGGGGGGGGGGGGGGGGCAACCATTTTTTTTTTCTTGTTCACACTTGTTCAACTTCTGTAGGACTATAAAAAAGTATAGGTCTTATGTGATTTGTTAATCTCTTAGAGTGTATAGAGAATTCAAACTGCTAAGCGCTTCCACGCTTTGTATTATGTATATATTTCGAACTCAAATAACGAAATCCAATAACACAGTCGAAAGGCCAACATTATAAGATAGTCGACGCTGACAGTGAATGTCGATAAAGAAGTTTAATAATAACAAAGGGAACCGTCGAAATGTCGCCAAGCTAAATCTTTACTTTCATAAAAGGCTCTCTAAATCCGTTATAAATGGTCTCTGTTTACATTCGCTATTCTTCCAAAAATCCAAGTCTTTTTTTCATTATGGGCGCTATTGTCTCTAAGTTACCTTATTTACGAAACAAATAACTCATTTCTAATCGTGCCATAGCGGCTCTCTCAACAGTCAAGTATGGGGGGTTTGGGCGGGTCCATTGATTAGGAATATGCTGCTAGTATTACTTAGTGACGTTAGGTAAAGAAATAGATATCCCTATAGTCTGTGAGACTTACGCAATCACGTGAACGAGAGTTATCGACATACAAAGTATCTACTTCCATCTAGTGTATGGCCAGCTTGCCACTGCTACCAAGTAATATAAAAAAATCAATTACTACTTATACCGTTTTTATATTACTACTTATACTCAGGGCTTTTTTTGTGACGGTACGTACCGGTACTGCGTACCGGCACCTTTTTGAAAAAGTTATTATTTTTCTTGTATTTTAACGTATATTATTAATTTTTAGTAGTTAAAAGTTAGGCATTCAACTACTGAGTACTGGCACCTAATCACTGGGTACCGGCACCTATTTTTTTTAAAAAAAAGCACTGCTTATACTTATATAATAGGATATAAAAGAATGGATTACATATATATAATATATACAGTGCTTATTTTATGACGGTACGCACCGATACGGGGTACTGGCACCTTTCTTCAATGTGGGGGAAAACTATTACTTTTCTTGTATTTTAATGTTTATTATTAATTTATTAGTCCTTCAAAGTTAGGCGGTTCCTCACTGAGTACCGGCACTTATTCTTTTTTACAAAAAAAAAAAGCATTGTATATAAGCACATATAATATGAATAATATGGTGGCGCAGTGGCTGAGCGGTAAAGCGCTTGGCTTCTGAACCTGGGTGATCCTTGGGCGCCTCTGAGTCCACCCAGCTCTAGTGGGGAAAAGTGTAAAGGCGGTTGGTCGTTGTGCTGGCCACATGACACCCTCGTTAACCGTAGGCTACAGAATCAGATGACCTTTACATCATCTGCCCCATAGACCACAAGGTCTGAAAATGAAATTTTACTTATATATATATATATATATTCAAGAGATTCAAGCAGCTTGTTCAAAATAATACACCAGGCACTGTAATTCCTCAAGATCATTCATACCATACAGACAATAAAGATTATTATTATTATTATTATTATTATTATGATTCTCTTATTTCAATTTTGGGGCATAATGCTAACGTTGAATGGGAGCATTTGGTGTTCAACGCAAAGTGGTACTATTCAGACAAAATGGTCGTCCATATGCTAGGACAAATTTGTACCAATGCGTCTTCTTCCCTAGTGCTATTAGAGCATGGAATGGGTTGCCTGAGCCAGCCCTAGCCCAATTTAAGTTGAGATGCAAGACTAGATGCCTGACGCGTAGGACGTAATCATCTTCTTTTTTTAAAGTAACGTCTGTGTTTTATAATATAAGATAAGATGATAACAGATACTTTTCTCACACAGTTAAATGTAAGGAAATTATCACTCATAAAGATTCATTTGTATTTTTTCGGGTATAGAGGGACTTTAAATTGTTTAGTCATTGTCCCATTTTTTGGGCCAATATGTCTAATTCTATGTGGTCTGTGACCAGTTGGAGGAATGTTACCTTTCTGTCCTTGTTGAGATTAACCAAGTGCTATACTCTCAATAAAGACTACTTCAACAAAATACCGTTGTTGTTTTTTTTACATTTGTTACATATATATATATTATGCATTTATATAGCTTTTTCACTTAGGACTCCGTTGCAAGTTTTAACTATATTAAATGGTCCCCATTTCACAAAATATTTGAGAACCTCTGCACTAATTATATGTTTCAGGCGCCTTTTGAATTTGTGTTGTTTAAATTTTACTTCCTAAGAACGCTCAAAATAAAGCGGCTGTGTACTTAAACTTAAACAAGGGAAAGAACTAGTGCCATGACTCAAGTCCCTGTAAATGCATGTATGAGATTTAATTACATCACGATATACAACAGATGACGTTTTGTCTGATGTTTTGACTGCTTCTCAACTGGGCGTGCAATCCGTTATGATTTAATTTGCATACTAATCGCAAAACTAAAATGGGCTTTTATGATTTTTTTTAAATGAAAACATCTGAGATATGAATAAATAAGATTCACTTTCAAGCTAACTATAAAAAGATAGACCATCTTGAAGTAATAGAGTATTTACCTGAGCGAGTTTAAGGACTGTACCCTCTGATAGGTAAGAACAAAAAAGATGTTACATTAGCCAAATGCTAGATAGGCCTACCATTTTACGCTATAGATGTGGGGATATGGATCACTAAAATAACATAATGTTTACAAACCTTATAAGAATTCCCTCTCTACATGCTTTTTTTTTAAATCTCATTTCCCATTCTCGGATTAAGTTAAAACTTTGCACAATTATTCATTGAACTTAACATGACATGAATAAATAAATAAAAAAACACAAAAAAAATAGGCTAAGCTAAATAAATTTTGGTGATTAATTTTTTTTCGAAATAAAGGACATAAATGCTACTTAATGAGAGATGTGGATGCATATATGGATTTAATCCCCTCATTAAGTTTTTCCCCCCACTTCCTATTTTCGAATAAAGTTTAAAAATTTTGATTAATATTCATAGTCGATGACAATGCACGATTCATTCAAAAAAAAAAAAAAAGAAACAATAATTACACAAGTAATTTGTTTTATATAACAGAAAGGGAGCTAACCATTGTAACTTTCAGTTACATGGCAGTAATTAACGGTTCTTTCCCTTACTTATATCCGGTACCCAATACAGCTGGGTAGAAACCTTACATGTTTAAAGTTGAAAGTCTCTGTCTTCGCCAAAAAAACGATAAAACCTTTTTGCAATTATTTAAAATTTTTGTTTGTCATATTTTTTTATTTTTTTTTTGGGCTGTTTGTACGTTTATCCACCCGTTTGCTGTCACGGTTAGACAGGGCCAGTCTTAGCCTATGCATAAAAATCTCCTGCAATTATTAGAATCTTCTAAAAATGGATGCAAATCTCCTTAAAAACAGACAAAATTGTAATTTCGGAGTGTCATTCAATATGGACAAGGCGGGTTAGAGCTCAATAACTAAAACTATTTTTTTTAAAACTCACTAGATAATTATTAAAATCCTATTAAAAAGGCATTTCTCTATGGATCCTTAAGGCCACGAATTCGAGAACCATAACTTGGGTACAACGATCGTAACATTTTCTCTGGACTTTAAACAGGGTGTCTCTAATGACCTAAATCTGGGGCTGCTCAAAAATGAAGATGTATAGAACTAAGGGCAATGGCAAAGAACAAAACTGAACCAAAAAGAACTGTAAATTCTAAACAATTGTGGAACTTGAACTAAAGCAGTGCTTCCCAAACTGTGTTCCTCGGAAACCTAGTGTTCCGCGAGGCTTTAGTAGATGTTCCACGAACTACTGGAGTAATTAACTAGTACGTCACATCTTTAAAAAAAAAAACAAGCAAAGTGTTCTGTTAAATACTCAGAATGTACGAACTGTTTCCTTAAGGACAATGTTTGGGAAACAGGAAAGTAGAGAATACTAACAATTATAAATGAGAACAGTTTTAATAGTGACTGCAATACTAATTTGGCGTTTTTCGTAATCCTTCTTTTTAAACTACTAATACTATATTTGGTCTTCTACATTTCAGAGAATTAAATTCAACATTATGACCAGCTGTAAAATAGTCTAGCCCATCTTAGCCGTTGTGCTAATAAAATTATTTATCAATGGTAAAATATATAATTTTATAAAAGATAATTATTTTAATCGTATCTATCTATCTATCTATCTATCTTACTATCTATCTATCTATCTATCTATCTATCTATCTATCTATCTATCTATCTATCTATCTATCTATCTCTATCTATCTATCTATCTATCTATCTTTTATGTATCGTGCACTATTACAATAAAAAGTATAAAGCTTGTTTTCTGAAAATTAAGTAACAGCGCAGTACATGAAATTTACGTGGCTACGAAGACACTGACCTATATTTTTTGCTATTCAAAACGCAGACGAAATCATTGTTTACCGGGCTCAATTTTAAAATATCATAATTAAGTACACAAATATTTTGAGAGAAATATTTATGAAAACTTTTTTTTCCCTTAACAGCCATCGCTCAGCCAGCTCCGCCAGCTGTACCATGTGATAAGAACTGCCCCTGTACTTTCAGCCCAGTGTGTGGCTCGGATAGGATCACATACTCCAGCGAGTGCACCTTGAAGGCAGCCAACTGTGATAGAGCGGAACAAGTGACAGTGGCGTCTCCTGGTGTCTGTGTGCGACGTAGAGGCCCCGGTCGTGGGGGAGGAAATGGTGGCCCAGGAGGACGTTGGGGCGGTCGTGGGGAAGGTCGAGAAACAACAGCAGCCACGGAGGTATAAAATATGCTGTTTAAATATTTATAAATTACATTTTGTTTATTAAAGACTTGTTTCCTTTTATAAGAGAATCGTGTTAACTTATTCTATCATTCTGTCCCTCTCTCTCTCCCTCGCTGCTTTCTCTTTCACTCTTTTCGTTCTTCCTTCCCTCTAACCCTATAATTTTTATTCTCTCTTAGATTTTTATAGATTATGTATAATTAGGTTAATGCATCGCAATGACACTGTCAGGGTTCAATTTATATGCTTGGCTCTTGCTCTTGTGTTTCTTAACTTGGCTCACTAGGGGTTTCACTTATACGAACAAATATTACTTGATTCTTAAATTCTTCAATTCTTAAATATTACAACTAAGAACAATTATACTTCAATACAAATCAACTCGAACTCCAGATCTCCAAGAATATAACAATGATATTTTAATATCTAATATAGCTCAAATAAGGCACAATAAATATTAATATTAATAAACAAACACCAGTCAAGGAAGTAAACGTCCAAACTTCCTGGACCGGGAGCAAGACCTTACTGACCTAACACACTCTCTCGCACATTCAACGAACACTTAACCACTCAGTTCATATCACGTGCAACATTTTGCATTCCAAATGCATTTGCAATCATACCAAAATATCAAAGTAACATTCATTCTCGCCATACCTCCTCCTGACAGACACCACTAAATGTTAATATTGTCTTTTTCCCCTCGTATTTTGGGTACATATAAATTGTTCCGTTCAACTAGCTTATTAGACTTATATAATACAGACGTTACTTCAAAAAAGAAGATGATTACGTCCTATGTAGGTATTTGGTCTGACTGTAGAGGATTTATAACGCAATCATATATAGCTCCTCCTTCGTGATCGAAGATTAGCACATTTTTCAATACTATTAAATCGAAGTTGACTGTAAAGTCCAATCCTGGATTTATAAAAGTGGCCGCATACGTGGAACGGGTGGGATTGGGTTTGAGTTTGAGTTTTTAGTTTTTTTGGCACATCGGCGCACTTTAGACCATGTCGTGCCCACGGGTAGGTTTGGTCATTTGCAGATATACCTACTACTTCTCTCTCAGCTTTTAGTTGGTTCGGCGCTCTTTCACCCTGGCTACTCTTTTTGCTTCGAATCTTGAGACTCCGAGACCCACTGCTTTACGCCACGAGGAGCGATCGAGAGCTACTGCCTTCCAGCTGTGAATGTCAATATCACACTCTTCGAAGAAGGAAATCATATTTTGTTGACTGTCAAAGTGCAAGTGAATTTACGACCTCTCAAGAAATACATTCATTTTATGGATTAAATAAACGAAGTATGCACATAAGTTGAAATTTTTAATGTATTAACACTCGTAAATGTATTAACACTCGTAAATGTATTAACACTCGTAAATGTATTAACACTCGTAATTGTATTAACACTCGTAAATGTATTAACACTCGTAAATGTATTAACACTCGTAAATGTATTAACACTCGTAAATGTATTAACACTCGTAAATGTATTAACACTCGTAAATGTATTAACACTCGTAAATGTATTAACACTCGTAAATTATTAAAAGATGTAGTATACAGTACTTTGCCAACTGCCACATTATTAAAAGTTTAAAATGCCTTCAAACAAGTTAAAATGTTTTGTAAATGCGTCAACTGTAAATAGAAAAAAAGGTGTCCATTTATTTCTGTTAGGCTTATATTTACAATAAACGGATTGACATCTAGCCCGAAAAAGCACAAGATGCCAATTTGCATTCCCATTTATACAGATTGCAGAGATGGAGGTTTTTATCATGGCTTTACTTCCTAGTCGATTTGAAAGTACTTACAATGCTGTTCGCCACACACTACTAGACTAGATTCTACTTTCACTTTCACTAAGACACTGCCAATTATAAGACTAGACTCTTTCTTTAAATAACACATTGGATCCTCCAATGACACCGAGTATATACTGAAATATGGCAGAATACGATCTCAAAGTAGGTATATGTGTAATGTGCTTTTAGGGATTATAGCGCAATTTTTGTTCTAAAAGAATATAGATCGCAAATACTATTTATACTTTGAACAAATATAACGGTCAAACTAGAGTTTTCCCAGTGTGGACAACGAGCCAGTAATTCTTTTCTCAACAATATTCATCAACTGTCAAATATATAGGGAAATCGTCAGAGCAGTTTTCGAGATCCGTGTCCATGATGGAGTGACTTGAATAGTGGTATTGTAAAAACCCTAAGTCCGCATCTAACAAGGAAGTGACAATTATTTAAAGGGGAAATAACCACAAGAATCCATGAATTTCTTTCCTTTCCTTTTATTTATTTATTTTTTTTTTTTTTGAAAACCATAAAAGCCTTGACACCGTTTGTCCACAAAGACCTTGACTCGTACTAAAGATTTGTTAAATCTGATATGACACTGATGTGACACTGACGTTGGTGAAAGTTCCTGGTAAGTCCAGTTTACAGCGTACGCATTGTATTTTCGTAACATTAGCAACACAAGAAAAACATTAACCCTTTCTCTCCTAATTGACGGTGCCAACGTTGACTTGACGCCCATTTAACTAAATTGATTTTGGATTAATAGTCTTTAATTTGTGTTGTATAAAAAAGAGAATACCTTTTCCTGTACTTTGATACCAAGTATAACATTTTCTGATATAAAGAACAAACGTTATTGAAGTTTAATCATATGAAGCTTAATCATACAGGATAGTGAAATACAAATGAGTCATTCTATCGGGACGAGGAAAATAATTACGGAGAGAAAGAGTTAAAAATACTTTTAAAAAAAAACAGAGTACCTCCATTATGTAAATTAAAAATGAATGACTAAAAAATATGGAATCTTTTATAAGTTATATAACCCAATACACTTCTCCATCTCCTAGAGAAAGAATCCTGGTTAACCCTTAAAACCAGTGTGGTAGTTTAACCTCTAAACATCAGAATGGTAATTCCGTTTTGAATGCACTCATTGTAAAACATCTCAGCACTTTAAGGGTTAAGCAAATGTACAGCTATGCCTATGGTATAGAACTAGTACACTTTCTAATATATTCCAATCTATTTTAAATTAGGTCGGCTTCTCGTTCAACGCAGATCTGGATTTTTTTTCTACTTGATCTAGAATAAAACAAAGGACGTTTGTGCTTTTTTAACACAAAATAGTTTTAAGTTAATTTATCTGCCCGATGTTGAATCTCTATTGAAGCAGAAAAGAGATGAGCTACGCTGATGTAAAAGCGCGGGAAATCGGAAGGGGGCGGTGATTTCAGGCAAAAATGAATGGGGAAAGTGTGTAGTGTTAGTGTCCATATTGGTTTTTGATACCGTGAGGCTGGAGGGTGCCTGACATGTAAATAAGTTTGTTTTCGATCTACAGACGGGTGTTTTTGTCATTGCATTCTTGTATAGCAGTGATGAGATCAGTGGTACGCCTATGATGTGTATTATTGAAATGAATAGAGACGGGCTTGGTTTCAAAATTACGAATGTCTCTTAAGTTGTTCTTTGAGTCGTGTCTTTAAATCTCATGACCATTAAACATCTGTTTTTTTTTCACACCAATCTCCAGTCATGTTTTTATAAATTATTTATAGCAGATGTAAAGATACGGATACATTTAAATGTTAAATGACAAGAAATAAATCACTTTCTAATTAGTGGTGATAAATATAAAAGGAAGGCTCCATGCTCTGATAGCCTTGAATTTATCTAGCGGTCATTCTATCTAGAAATTTGCAATACACGTCTAGACCAATTCTCCGCTGGTTCGTAGGTAAAAACATTGGTTTTCTTACTACTAGTGCACCTATTTTAAAACATAAATCTAAATATTTATCTTTAAGGAGACGTGGAACTAAATTACTCCGGAAAAACTAAAAAAGTTCCAGTATTCTAATTCTATACTAGGTACCTTACATTAGTTAGGCAAAACAAAAGACGGTTGGTCGTTTTGCTGGCTATATGACATCCTCGTTAACAATCGGCCACAGATGATCCCTTTCAGCACTACACATCGCAAAGTCTGAAAGGGGAACTACCGGGTAACTTTATTCATCTAAAAGCTTATAGTATTCTTAAAAAAAAATAATTTAAATATAGAATATGCATGCATTTAAAAAAAAAAAAAAAATTATGTATCGTGTTATAGTATATTAAAGAGTTTCATTTACGTAGGAAATTATATTTAAATTTCATGTATACATAACGATATCTTCATTTTTTTTTTAAATGCATAGAACAAAAAAGTCTAGTTTTTAGTGACTTTTCAATATGAAAAATGATGTTTTCATAACTTGTTCTTTTTTTTTTTACAAATGTCTTTTCATAACTATTTTTGTTACTTCTAGACCCTTATTTGAAAATGAGCACACAATTCATCTGCGCAGTTCTGTCGATTATTGATTTGGCTTTATTTGCTCAAAGTAAGTAGGTCTAGGTATTATTACTATTATATTTAGTTGTTTTTTTTTCGTTGAAAGCGTATTCTGCAAGCAGTGTTCTCTTGACATACGGCTCCTTTGGTCTCGAAAGAAAATGGGTGCGCTTAAATGAGTTACTGGATTTACTTGATTTTTTACAAAGCTTTTATAAACTCACTCTGTCTGTCTGTCCTTCTGTCTGTCTGTATGGTAAAAAGATTTAACTTGTTTATTTTTTTCACCCGTTTTCAATTCTCGGATCAAGTTAAAAACTTTGCATAACTGCGGAACGAACCTGACAAGACATAAAGTCAATCAAAAAATTAAACAATTATGTAATTAATTATTGGTGATTAATTACTTTGTTTGATTTCAAAAAAAGGGGTATATAAATTCTACTTAATGAGGGATACCTCCCATTCTCGGATCAAGTTAAAATTTTGCAAAATTATTCATAGTCGATAACAATAAAGGAATCAATCAAAAAATCAATCAGTTTGTTAAATATTTGGTACAAATTTATTAATTTTGTTTCATACAACAGAAAGGGAGTTAAACACTGTAATTTTCAGATAAATGGCAATTATTTCCCCTTAGAGAAGCTTTGGTCTAAAAAAAGTACTCTTTTGTTTCTATCGCTACTTGCTCACTGATACGGGAAGAATCTCCTGTAACTAAACAAGAAAAACATGTAAAATACTTATTTAACTCTTTCTCTCCTTAATTATTTACCACATACTGGTGGAATCAACGTTGGTATCGTCAGTTAGGAGAGAAAGAGTTAAAAAAGACAACACCTCCTTTCTACACATTTATCGATTGTTTTTCTTTTAATAACTAATGAATGTTACATTAAAAAACCATGAGACATTTTTAACCCTTCCCCCCTTCCTCAGAGGCGGACTACTATGTGTGAGCCACCTCGTCAATGTAAATATATTATTAGGAGCCTCGGTGGCTGAGTGGTAAAGCGCTTGGCTTCTGAACCGAGGGCTCCCGGGTTGGAATCTTGGTAAAGACTGCGATTTTTAATTTCGGGATCTTTAGGGCGCCTTGGAGTCCACCCAGCTCTAATGGGTACCTGACATTAGTTGGGGAAAAGTAACGGCGGTTGGTCGTTGTGCTGGCCACATGGACACCCTCGTTAACCGTGGTCCACAGAAACAGATGACCATCTGCCCCATAGATAACAAAGGTTTGAAAGGGTCACTATGCTCTGCTATATTAATATTTTATCGAAAAAGTTACAGACTTTTAATCAAGGAAGTGTCAATCTGCGTGTTAAATAAGACTTAAACTCCTCTAAGTCGTCGGATTTCCTGGCTTATTCAAGCTACAAATTCCATGCTCTAATGGCATTTGTACGAATTTGTCCTTGCATAGGGCGTAAGAAAAATGTCTGTGTCTTTCTGGGCATTTTATAAGGCTGTATTGTCAGGTTAGGGTTTAGTCATTTTAGTGTATGCGTATGAATAATTCGTAATTTACTTTTCAGTCTTCTGTCCTGTTGTGTCTCTAAATTAAATTATTATACTAATGTTGTTATTCTAGTCAAATGTCAATATTCGATTGTTATAAATCTCACGGCTCTATGCTAGTTTCTTTAATTTCTTGAGTTGAAGAGGTCCCAAACAGAGGACGCATATATGTATATATGATTGTCTACGTCGCCCAATCCATGCGGGACAAGACTTAAGCACGCCAACTCTCTAACCCTAGATGAAAAAAAAGTCAAAAAGATAACTCTTTTATTTCTGCATGTCGGAATAGAGTTACCCCACGTAACTTTCGCGGAGACAGAGCGCGGCTCAGAAAAAAAAGAGAGGGGGGGGGGGAGAGAATAAGTAATCTTCTATGTATATATACTTCTCTACGTCCCATTAGGACAACTGTGTCTTTCAGGAAGTGTTCATCCATCACTAGATGTTCGTAGTCTGATCTAGCTAAATTTCTTATATCAAACATTCTCCTTAAAATTGACTTTCTCTCGTTAAGATTCTTATATTATAATCTTGCCTAAATTTACAACAGCACGTCCTGTATCTTGTTAATAAAAGACCCAACATCTAAAACATGTACTAAACATATAATGTGTGTTACATCCCAAACATTTCAGCATGGGCGCAGACTACAGTCAAAGCCACCGTACCCTCTACATCTTGCAATCAGGCGTGTCCTGCTGTCAACGACCCGGTATGCGGCACCGATGACGTCACCTACTGCAACGAGTGCAAGCTCCAGGTGTCGAACTGCCAACGTCCAGCGGACAAGCAGATTCGTGTGGCCCAGCGTGGCGCCTGCAGACCTAGGGGCGGCTGACCGTCTCTGGAATAGTAATGACTAAAAAAGACAGTGTGATAAATATTTGATGTAATGCTATTGTATTTTACGTTTTGGTTGTTATGTTGCTGTTTTTGTGTCTTGCATTGTAATAAATCTATGTAATTATGTACACTCTAGTTATCTAGGTTGTATTTATTAGTTTGCCTTTAACATATGATTGTCACCTATGTACTCGATGTAGCCATTGACTACATAATGAGGAGAGCAATGAATCAGACTGGCTTTGGTATTCGATGGCGTGAACAAAACCGAATGACGGACTTGGACTTTGACGATGACGTTGCACTACTCGGGGCTACAAATAAATGCACAGAAGAATTGACGGAGAGCTTAGATATAGAGGCACCCAAAATTGGCCTCGGCATAAACTTGGATAAGACTAAAATTATGCGAGTGGGATATAAGGCAAATGGTGCCACCGTCAGACTTGGCGAGTCAAAGCTAGAAGAGTTGGACAAGTTCACATACACTGGCAGCATCATAACAAGCGATGTAGCGTGCCGTATAGAAAAGGCAGGGAGCATTTTTCAAAGGCTGCAAACTATTTGGACAAGCCAAGCCGTTGGAATTGAGACAAAAATACACCTTCTCAACACAATCGTTATTCCAACAGCAACATATGCATTTGAGACATGGAAGTCATCTGTCAAAATTATAAAAAAAAAAGACTAAATGTAGCTAAAAAAAAATAGTTGAGATGGATTTTGGGAGTTAGTTATATCGACCGGGTCTCAGACAAGGAAATCCTATTCCGAAGCATGAAGTTGTGACTTGCATAGAGCTACTGTAAAAAGCAAAGAATAAATAACTATAGTTTCTCAGTTTGGTAACATAGAGGAATTCCTCCTATTCTTCAACCCGGAACCCGGCTACGCCACTGGGTTGGGCTTACTTCTGTGTGCCCTACCCTGGTCACGATTATCTGTCCTCATTAACTTGTGGTGATTAACTAATAGTCCATGAGATGCGGGAGAGGGGGGGGGGGGAGGGGGTGAGAGACGTATATCTGAGGATGTCGTAGAAACGGTGACACCAAAAACAACAAAGGTGAACGTGACCGCCAAGTTTGACCCACATTTACACCAAGAGATCCGTCTTACCTGTCACTCTGGTCACATGACGCCTGTCACGTGATTTGACAGAGCGTACGTTTTAAGGATCTTCACGATGATATTGCATACGCAGTAATGTCTTCTCCTCTCTATTTCGTAAGATCCTGTTCTCCTTTATTCAATAATAAAATATAGTAACATTGAAAACAAAGAGAAAGCAATATACAGAAATGTGTTGGTGATATAAAGTAACCTAAAAAAAGAACAAGAAAAAAAAACTCAGAATAAAAAAACGCTTTTTAAAAAAACAACAAAGCCTATACAAAGTGTCATTTTATCAATTAGTTTGAATCGGCAATGTCATTAAATTTGTAATAGACCTAGGCCACCAACAGTAAATCTGTGCGATTACAAATATTTTTACGTATTTTTTTATTTATTTTTTTGGGGCGGGGGGAGGGTCTATTTCATACTTTTAGCTTTCTCAAAACGCTTTGATACTATAACTTATCTGGTCCAGTTGGAAGAATGGAAAAAAAAAGGGGGGGGGGGGGGAAGGAATATCTGTGTGGATTTTATCATAATTGGTTTTTAAAAGCATTAAATAAATGGACGACCTGAATTCGAACTCGTGGACCACACCTACTGTGGTAAACGTACCAACCACTCTTCTAGTGAGGTACTTATGACTAGAGAAGATTGTATAGTTAGTTATATACTGTTTATTTCAATCTAAAGCTACTACCAATAAAGGGAACTAACTCAGATTATACTACCACTTCGGTCAAGTAAAGGTTCTTCTCCTTGTAAGAGAGACCAACAAAAGAATTAATTACGAATAGTTAATTAACTAATTGGTGATTTTTTAAAATTATTCTTGTGTTATCAGGTGAAAGAAATAATTGTGCAAAATTTCAGCTTGATCCTAAATTGGTTGTTGAAGAAATAACTTTTTACCAGACAGACAGAGAATGAGAATAAGCTTTTTCATGATTAAGATCTTGCGCAGAGAAAAAATTCAAAGAGATAAATAAACCTTGTGTTATAGGAAAATAGTTTTGAAATTTTATTATGATGTCCTAAAATAGTGTCCAGGATGGCGTAACAGAAGTGTCCCCCGTGAGCGCTTAAAGATCCAATCCGGCGCCATTTCGTACTCACTGGCATAGAGGGTAGTAGCTGGAAGCAGATGGCATCTAAAAGATACAGTTGGAGAACCTTTATAAAGGTTGGGGTACACACGTTTGAGACACGAAGGAAAGCTCTTATTGAAGACATGCATTGAAGACGGAAAGAAAACTTAAATAGACCGGCGGACAATCACTTTGTCTGCACGAATTGCGGTAAAATATTTAGGTCGCAAACGGGATTTGTGTAGTCATGTGAATCACTGCACTCATCGTTAATGTTTGGAATCGAAGACATTTCGATTACATTGCTCTTGACTTGATCTCACAAGACTACTGACTTTGATGACTTGGTAATAATTATCACCTGGTTACATGCGGCTTCAGAACAAGACAGCTGGAGGTCACTTGCAAGGGCTGTGACGCCAAAAGAAAATCCGCTGCCGAGGACAGACGTAAACGGCGAAAAGAAAATCTAAATAGATCACCGACGGACAATGGTTCTGTCTGCTCTTCTTGTGGCAAAATATGTAGGTCGCAGCTGGGGCTACGTAGCCCCATGAAATACTGTATTTCACTCTATATTCGGACTCGAAGACTAGCCTTGTTATTTATACATTATTCTAAGCATAGTTTAAGGTGTGTTAGAGCAAATGTCTTATGCTTTTGAGGGAAGAATGAATACTACACAGACCCCTTTAAAGTTTTGTAGAGTCATTGGTTGTTTTGTTGTTTTTTCTTTGTATTCTTTAATAGAAAATTACTAGTTACTGATTGATTCTACTTTAGTAAAAAAAAATTGGGAATATTTTGCTTAAAGAACTATTCCCAAGATACATCTGAATAATTTTTTTTTAGTTAAGAAAACGATTTTTATCACTATTTGCGAAGAAGTCTCGCTATCTCTTATCGTATAAATGACAGACGTTTTTTTCAAGAGAGATGATAATTACTTCCTACGCATTTCCATGTGCTAATATACTCTTGGATGGCTACCTGGTCGTGCGGTGTGCGCTGTGGACTGTCGTTCGGACATATCAATGGTCCGAGGATAATTTGGACTAGGAAGTTAATTATCTTTAACTCATAAGTCAAATATTTTTCAAACATTTGCATGTAAATTAAACTCTACTTCGTTATTGGTTTACCTGGCTGATCCAGGCAGCCAGAACCATGATCTAATAGCACTAGGGAAGAAGGAGAACTTGTTTGAATTTATCTTAGCATATGGCACAAGAAACGTGACTTTATCTTTGGGTCATTCTGAGTATTTTGTAAGACCGTGTTTTTCTATTTGTAATATTTTTGTAACTAATAAATATAAAGAAATGTCAAAAGGTTTTAAACATTTGTCTAGTAAAATGTTTTACATATTTCGGCTGTTCCAAAACTCGCACAGGACGACGGCGGATGGCAGCCATCAGGGTATGAACCCAGGACCATCGAGACGACCGTATGATAGTTCAGAGCGCATACATCACGACAAGCAAATATCCTTGAAATTTCTTGTAATTTGCTCATTTTTTTAGCTCGTTCTATTGCGTCTGTTGTTTGTTACATATACATTTCTTTTTAGTTCAAATTTTAAACAAATGCAAACACAATTCTAACGCTTGTAAACACACACACACACACACACTACTTACTAATTCAGATTCGAACACATGCCATGTACTATGGGATAGTCAGCGCCTTAGGGGTGAGAGCTACGGTGTGAAGATGATCCAGCCGACTAGGACGCCATCACGATGACGCTTGTGGCGACTATAAATTGATTAGACAACTGTGATTTCGTTGGTAAAGTTATTAAATTAAATTAATTTTTTGTACATTCTTTAAAGGTAAGCCAACTAACAATTTACTTTTCTGTAGTTATCATGTAAAATACACAATTTATTCTTGAAAGAATCTAAGAATTATACATGTATAGTTATATTTTTTTTTTGATGAATCTTGTGCAAAGATAATAGGAAGTTTAATGTAACTATGGTTACAGTCCGTTACTGTGATCTGAGCTATGGACTTGATATTCCCGGATTCGAGCTCCTGCCTTGCTGATAGAATTTTAGCTGCTAGTATGTAACAATCTTCAATTCTAAAGGCACACCCGAAACATGTAAAATAAACAAAAGGAGCATGTTCATTTTTCTGCGCACTTTTCAGCATTGAAGAATCCAAGTTCTTAACTATTTTGTGTGTAGCACAAAACATTAATCAGCATTGTGTTTTTGGCGTAATTACACTTTATGACAGTTGCAAAACCACTATATTATAAAAACAAATGTGTAAATAAGTAGTGGCGATGAACTTAGTACAAAGATCGGCCGTACATCTTATCTTATAAGAAGATGATTACGTCCTACGCATGCCACTAGGTCATTAGAGTCATGCAATTTAATTAAAGACTTAAACTCTACCAATTCACTGGTTTTCCAGCTGATTCAGGCAACCCTAATGATGTTCTAATATCACTAGGAAAGAAGGAGTATTAGTACAAATATTTCCTAGCATATTGAACAAGGAATGTGCGTTTATCTTTGTATATTTCTGAATATTTTATTACGGTATTTATATTTTGTATCTAAAGATTAGGGTCTAGTGTTTTATTGCTACTTTACTTTTTAAGACTTTAGCTTTCTATCCTGTAATTTTCTTTTGAAGGATATTTTGAAAGATATTTAGCAGATGCGTATGGTCAACTCTGTATTTTGCATACTTAAATATTATCTTATTTATTTATTATTATTTAAAATCGCTTCAAATATTTTGAATAAATGTTTAAAATTTTTTAAATTTTGTTTTTATTTTACTTGTAGTTCTTCTATACGGCCCACACAAGTCTCCAAATCGCCTTCTGTTGTTTATTTATTTATGTATTTAAATGCTTAAAGGATGTAGCCCGGTTTTTTAAAAATGAAAATGTCAACAAAGTGCAGATTTCTGTGACTGACAACTGGCATTATTCTGTAATAAAATTTCCTAGACTAAACCTTCTGTCAGATGTCGGGTGTCAGGGGATGGCAACTGGAAGGGTTTAACCTCGGGACCATCATGGTCAGAGGCGGATTGCCACAGGCATTTCTATACTATCCGGCCCACAAATTGTATATCATTTGATGGTGATACGATTCTATGTCTACCTGTCCTCAAAATCAGTCTGTTAAGTTTGATAATGTATCGATAACTGAACGCATGCATACTATAAACTCTGTATCTTTAGAAGTAATATAGTCCTTATGTTGTTGTTTAATCGCTAAGTGTGTAGGTCCTAGAAGGATGAAGCCTACCAGTAGCACTGTCTACGGATGTAGGCTATTACATTATTTCGGAAAATGTGTTAGATTAAATTATTAGATTAAAGTATTGCCCTGTAGAGTCTGTAAAAGATTTTTTTTTAAAACACGACGCCCAGAGGACCCCTTTTACAACACAATATTATAAAACCTTTAACAATTTAATAGCCTATCATGAGGCCCTTAAGTTGGCCCTACCCGCCCATTTAAGTACCGGGTATTTGCCCCAATGCCCATATAGCCAGTCCGCCCCTGATCATGGTGACAGTTCAAAACGCATACCACACTAGCAAGTATCCACCCTAGGCAAACTTATCACTCAAAGATTCCTGCGCGCTTTGAACTCATAACTTTTATACTAGACCGAGTAAGGTAGCGCCTTTCATTTTTTAAAATGTTCCATGTATATAGCAAACTTCTGGTACTGACTTTTGATTAAGCGTCGACATACCACATACTTTACTGTCCTAAATAACTTATTAGATTGGTTACCTCTTTCGCCTTGTTAAGAATGCTACGATTTCACTAGCCTAGAGTTTTTTTTTTATTTGTTACAAATGAACAAATTAAAAGTTGACTTCACATAGGTAAAAAGAAAAGTAAACAAAATTTATGAAATTTAATTTTTTGCTTTCAATTTTATTTTTAGAACCATCTTAGAACAACCTTAGAAAATGAAAGTAGCCGCCATCTTTGTCCTAGTAGCTGTCGTCACTCAATGTAAGTATAAAACATTCACAGTGTAATGTAAACAAACAGATAAAAAAGATACCTCGTTAACAAGCCAAACCTAGATAGATAGATAGATAGATAGATAGATTGATATATATATATATATATATATATATATATATATATATATATAGATAGATAGATAGATAGATAGATAGATAGATAGATAGATAAACAGATAGGAGGAGAAGCGGTGGCTGAGTGGTAAACCGGGGGGTCCCTGGTTCGAAACTTAATGAATATTGGTATTTTTAAATTCGGAATTTTCGAGGCGCCTCTTAGTCCACTCAGCTCTAATGGGTATCTAACACTGGTTGGGGAAAGTAAAAGTGGTTGGTCGTTGTGCTGGTCACATGACACCCTCCTTAACCGTGGACCATAGAAACAGATACACTTTACATCATCCACTGTATAGTTCGCAAGGTCTGAAGGGGAACTTCACTTATACTTTTATAACTAGACAGACAGACAGATACCTACATACATACATACATACATACATACATACATGCCTGGGTAATTTGCATGACTGTATGCAAGAAGCGAAGGACGTAATTATCTTCTTATTTTGAAGTAACGTCTGTATAATATAAGATAATAAGATCCATCACACTAGACCTTACATTGATCTCCTTCTCCTCAGACGTCCTGGCTGCCAATGTAAACCGCAACCTCTGCAACAAGGTTTGCACCACCCTCTACGACCCTGTCTGCGGGAGCGATGGCGAAACCTACGTCAACCTCTGCTCTCTCAACGCTCTGAACTGCCACAGACCCTACGGAGTCAGGGCCTTATACCAGGGAGAGTGCAAGAAGAAGAAGCCAGTATACCAGAGCTACTCGGGGTACTAAACAGCGACTCTTGAGAACCGTCAGCAGCAACAACGTTGAAATACAAGACTCAATCAGAAAACAAACACGAAACTAAAGGGAAACAACAATGAAAATTAAGCTTATGAAGAACTCCAAATGCAAACAATAAAACATAGAGAGAAGTTCTTTAGAGTTAATTCTTTATTATTGTTATTATTACTACTGCTATTAATACAATTATTAATAATATATGCATTTTTATTGATATTTTTAGAGTTTATTTTTAAGAAAAACTAATGTCACTCTCTGGATCATGATTGATGAAGGAAAAATATAATTGCCTCTAGTATCCTTTACACGTTTATTTCATATATTCATCGACTTCAGCAATACTGCCTTTGAAGGTATATGTATATACATATTATAGCTTTTATATAGCGCTATTTTCATGCTTATAGCATGCTCAGAGCGTCTTTGGTCCAATATCATTTGTGGACCAGTGGGAGAGGGGGGGAGGGGGATATCTAGGAGTTGGTTTTCCGTGCTGCCTTTAGACGCTCAGTAAACACAACTCTGCCCGAGGCAATGAGTAGTTAATAACTTCAGCCATTTCCTATATACAAAAAGTACAATGGATTGCAAACAGAAGTTGTATTAAGATCAAAATTATGTAAACCATTTTCAATACAATATTTAGTGAACATTTTTTCCTGAAAAAAATTTTGATATATAGAGGATGCTACAACATTAAAAGTACGTTTAAAAACGTACCACACAGACTTCCACAAGAACATCCTTAAAAGAAAAACCCTGAGACAATTGTCAGCTTGACTTTATATATGTAATCTTTTTTTTTATTGTTGTTTAATCATTATAGTAAAATGGACATGGTCTGTTGAAAATGATCCAGATCTTGGCCCAGGGTGGGCGCTTGCAGTTGGCCACGTTGAAGGTGCAAAAGTTTGGGTAGGTGACGCCGTTGCTGGCGCACACTGGGTTGTAATTATACGGGCAGGGGCGGTCGCAAGGGTGGGGCAACGGGGCGTAGAAATCTTGCGCTGAGAAAAGAAAATAGAGAACATATGTTATAGTTAAGATTTAAACAGTTCAGACCATAGACCTAAATATATTAGATCTAGACTGGACAAGCACAAATATGTAAAAAAAAAAAATGTGAAAGTTTGTAACAAGTGAAACAAGGCGTTGTTTTGTAAAGTAGTTATAATAAGAAAGGTTGGGTTTTTTTTCAACTGTAACCTATGTAACATATAATTTAATGTTGAGATCTAGATCTAGTAATTGAAAATCGACAATAAGAGGCTATTAAGAGCACTCTCGTCTCATAATTATTATTTTGCAATTTTTAGATACGTAATCTAGAATCTAGTAAGATCGAGGTAATCAATCTATTTAAATGTACATAAGATGATGATAATCAATAGAAATGAATTATTTTGATCTAGGATTTTTGAAACATTATCTCAATGGAAACTAACAGGAAATGACTTTGTTTCATATATTTGCGTGAATATATAGTTCTGTATTTAATAGCCTCTGGGCTCTCTGACTACCCACTCACTAAATATTCCAATACGTATGCAGAATGCTTAAAAACGGGAAGAGCCCCCCCCCCCCCCCTCATGTTAGGTCCAAGAACTAGCCTCTTTGCGGCGGGCCTGCTTAGCTTACTAATGGAGAAATATGTTTTGATTACAAAATTTCATATCCCGTACACTAAGACCAAAGCGAAACATGGTCCACAAAGGAGATTGGATCATAGCGCTCTGAGCATGCTATAAGCATGAAAGTAGCGCTATAGAAAAGCTACAATTATTATTGTTAGATCAGAATAGATTACACAGCGAAGAAAGAAGGCAAAATCTGGGAATTGAATAATTCGAATTCGCATGAGTTTAAACAACGTCTATTATAGAAGGGATTCGACCACATACACTCAAATAATATCGTAATGTCAGAGATAGAAATGTCAACTATTAATTCAAAACTGGGTTCCTGCAACAATTAATACTAAATTTTATTCTGGAACTAGAAATCACTTTAATAAAATACACACTGTACAATACAATTTAATTAAACACATTTACTGTCGTCGTTCAAGCGAACCAACTAACCACGCAGCCCTTTTAAATCTTTGTTACTATCTCTTTTCCCGCCTTTTTTAAAAAACTATCCAAGCTTCTCTCTCGCGCTTGGAGTTTCTTACCAATACTGCATACTGCCAAGACGTCGTGAAGTAAAACATTCAACCAATGAAAAAATTAATAATTATAATTTTAAAAATGCCTTGCACGCTTTTGCTCCGTGACACTTATCCTCTAACATGAAAATGAGGCACTGACCTTGACACGTGATACACAGAACTACAAACGTTGCTATGGAAACTAAAACCTTGTTAGACATGGTGAGTCCTGGGCCCTGAATAAAAAAGAATTCAGTAACCTGTTTTTAGATTTCATATAGTATTCATAAAAAGACAAAGAACACACGTTATATATATACCTGAGGGGATAGTAATAAAAACACTAGATTGTGGTCAAACTACTGACCGAATCGACCCTTGAGATTGTCAAGAGTTGAGGCGAAGGCTCTTCGAACTCTAGGCGTGTAAGCCCGCTTGAAAAAAAACGTTCTGTCTGGAAGAGGTTCCAAGTCAATGCCTATATAAAACATTGCAATTTCCAATGTGTTGAACACTCCAGGCGCTTAGTCGAAGGCACACCGGGAACCCCTGCCATCTTCCTATGTTGTACCAAGCTAACCGTGCAGGACTCGCCATTATTGTAACGGTCCCTTGAGGAACGGCGCATGGATTATCGACAGGGACGCGGAAGCTCTCTATCAACTCCGCACCGTGCAATGAGAAAGCTCTCGCATCCCCTTGGACACGCCCACAGGAGTTTTGTTTTGCTATTCATTTAGCTACCTATAAAGGGGACTAATTTAGCTTATACCACCACTTCAGTCAAGTACAATTTTTTTCCCTTGTTCAAGATACTAAGCAAAATAATTAATTACCAATAGTTAATTAACTAATTGGTTAATTTAAAAAAAAATATTTCTTGTGTTGTCAGGTGAAATAAATAATTGTGCAAAATTTCCGCTTGATCTGAGATTGGGTGTGGGAGAAATAACGTGTACACACTTTCTACCAGACAGACAGAGTGAGTCGATATAAGCTTTGTAGCCTACCCCGTAAATTCATCTTAAAGATTGAAATTAATGCAGTAAAAGATAACCAAATTTGAACCAGATTTTAAATAGACAATATCCTTGAAGTTTGAAAACCATTAGGTATCAGATTGACCAGAATAAAGTACAATACTGATTAAATGACTGTGACAGTAATGTAAGCTCAGTAATTCGAAGGAAAAGACGAACGTTATTTTCTATCAAAAGCGGATGAACAAATTTTAATTTAGACATGTTACCATCTGTGCATTTAGTTAAGTTGTCCAGTAATTATGGAAGCTGATGAACAATTTTAATTTAGACATGTTACCATCAGTGTTACTTAGGCATAAGGACTCATTCAGCAGCCATTAGTAAGGACAAAATGGAAGGGCCCTACAAGCATCAAGACCATTAATTACTGTATCCACTCTGACAGCTTTTGTAACTGGTGGCTGCCTGGTCGTGCGGTTTGCTCGCTAGACTGTCTTTCGGATTTATCGATGGTCCTGGGCTCAGCCTGCCCGCTTCCATCCCCATAAGTAAATTATCTTCAACTCTGAAGGAACATTCAAAACATGTAAAACATTTTACCAACTAGGCTGCTTATTTCTCCTTTGGAAAACACCAGCCAATAGCAGTCTGCAAACATCTTTGAGGACAGCGTTCAAGTAGTCAATGTTCTCTCTATAGTACTCTCGCTATAGTACTTTCTCAATTGTACTCTCTCTATAGTACTCTCGATATAGTAATCCATATCTGACACAGGTATGAAATGCCAGTTTCTCTAAAATAGCATCTTAGTTCATAAGACATGAATTCATACACACACTCTCTCTCTCTCTTTTTCTCTCTCTCTAAACTCTCACTCTTTCTTTCTCTCTTTTATAGGGCTTTAGATATGGCAACAAAAGGTCTTCTTCATCTGCCCGAAACACATTCCCGGCTTTAAGCAAAAATCAGACTGATAGAATTAAAGGTAAATAACCGTTTAAGAAACATGAGAATAATATTAATTGAGTTTGCTTGCATGTTTGGAATGTATGCGATTCTATAGGGCAGATGATGTAAAGGTTATCTGTTTCTATGGCCGACGGGTAGTGAGGATGTCATGTGGCCAGCACAACGACCATCCGCCATTATTTTTTCCCCGACTAGTGTCAGGTACCCATTGGAGCTGGGTGGACTCAGAGGCGCCCTAAATATTCAGAAATTAAAAATCCCAGTTTTTACCAGGATTCGAACCAGGGACATGCATTTCAGAAGCCAAGTTCCTTACCACCGCGCCACTCAGAGGGACAATAGTGTTGAGAAATAAGGGGACACAACCAAACTGTCTGGTAAAAATGTTGTACACAGACCCATTCTAGGATGAAGTTGAAACTTTACACAATTATTCATTTAATGGACAAGACACGAATAACAAATATTATCCAATTAGTCAATTACTGATAAATACTTTTTTCGTTTACTATCGGACATGGGGAGGTAACCGTACTTGACAGATGTGGTGGTATAAATTAAATTACTTCCCTTGAGGAGGTTTGAACCTTGAATGAACAAGTTAATTTGTTCATTGTTCATTATATATAATACTGTAAGATTATTTCCCTTATTGATATCAAGCAACATTAATAAATTCCCACTAATTTAATTAACTAATAGCTAATTTCTTCGATTGATTCATGTTTTGATAGGAACAATGATAAAAATTGTGCAAATTTTCAACTGCAATCAAGAATCGGTAGTAGGTCAAATGACAATTTTGATATTCATACCAGACAGAGTGAGTTGATATTAGCTTGTTATATAATTTAAGGCTAGCTACAAATAAGATAATTTTAATGTAGACGTAGATATCTTATCAAAGCTAAGGATACCTACCGTAGCTTATCCAAAGAAAGACTGAACTGTTACTATAGAATACACTGTTACAATTAAATAGTGCCTACCTATATATATACGCAATACTTGATTTTTGAAAGGGGATTGAGCCAGCCAAAAAGATCACCCTGAGGGGGGAAGGGTCATAATAAACTGATAGTTCATTCATCATATCCAACATCTATTCTTTTGAAAGCTGAACCGGACATGTCAACAGTTCAAGGAAGGTCTTGTTCATCATTTAGCAGTACATCTTCGAAAAATGTCAAGGCTTCTGTCATTAAACCAAATTGAACTGTCGTTTTTTTTTCCCCAAATTTATGTACGAGATGTACTTTTAAAGATTTTCTACCCAGAATGCAGAGGGTTGAAAAGAAAGAAAGAACTCGACAAAGTTTTTATAAGCTGTCCTTTTTTAATATATTAAATAGCGCCATCGTCTCAATTATTGGTCAGTCCGTAACTAGGTTATCGAGATTATATACATATGTATATATATATATATATATATATATATATATATATATATCAAGCTATATCAAGCTATCTATCTATCAATCAGTCAATCTATGTATACAAAAACAAAATTTAATAAAACACTCAGAAACAATTTGTACAAATGATCCTTCTTCCCTAACGCTATTAGAGCATGGAATGGGTTGCCTGAGCCAGCCAGGAAAACCAGTGACTTGGAAGAATTTAAGTCCTTGGTTAACATGCATGACTAGATGTATGACGCGTAGGATGTAATCATCTTCTTTTTAGAAGTAAAGTCTGTATTATATAAGATCTATCTATCTATCTATCTATCTATCTATCTATCTATCTATCTATCTATCTATCTATCTATCTATCTATCTATCTATCTATCTATCTATCTATCTATCTATCTATCTTGAAAACAGCTAGCTAGCTACTTTACCTATTCATTAGTCTGCTTGACCGCTTGGGGGCATCTTTGCTCATTCCTATCTGTCTTTTGCCTTGGATAGAATCTCTTTCAATGGCAGGCGTTTTCATTTTTTTTTTGCCTTACCATTGCTCTCTATGCCTCTTTTTTTTTTTCCTGGTACTGTTTCCTGAAGGAAGGTCTTTGCCAGCCTTGATGACCTAGTGATATAGCCATAGACTTTTAATTTACCTTTTGTATAATTATATATTATAACTAAGACCCCTCAGGCCGCGGGTAAAAGAAGGCTAGTCAAATATAAAATACTCTAAAAATAAGGGTGTACCCTCTTTATTAAAACGTTTCGTCCATGTAGAGATAAAATTATTATTTTTTTAATTTTTAGGGCCTCACGGTTGTTGGTGTGACTTGTTGGTGGAACAAACACTACTGTGTCCGCCATAATCTAATGAACATTTATGCCAAGTTTTATCAAGATTGGTCAAACGGTTTTTGATTTTTGGACTGTCGTTTGGATTTATCGATGGTCCCGGGCTCAAACCCTGCCCTCTCCCATACCTCGTCGTCCTGCGGGAGGTTTGGACTAGGAAGTAAACTATCTTCAACTCTGAAGGAACATCCGAAACATGTAAAACAAACAAAAAAACAACAAACATACATACATACATGCATACATACATACATACATACATACATACATACATACATACACACATACATACATACACACATACATACATTTAAAACATACATACATACATAAATACATACAAACACACACATGCATACATAAATACATGCATACACACACGTGCATACATAAATACATACATACATACATACATATATACATACATACATACATACATACATACATACATACATAGATACATACATATATACATACATACATATATATATACATACATACATACATACATACATACGTCTTACTATCTACTTTATATATTAGATTTTAAAAAAATATTCCGCCGCTGATAGCGATGAAAGAAAATTTGGGGGTGGGGCGTGGTTGGTAATCATGATCACATTTGAATATATATCTGAAAAAGAAAGTTTCTTAGTAAACCTAATACTGTTTACCCTCTCTCCTACACACAGACACATATTTGACTAAGACTCAGACTGCTTTATTGATCCTAATGGAAATTTGTTGTGATTACAAGGACTCTTTTCTCATATAAAAACAACACAACAGAAACATTTACATAAATACAACAGACACAACATAAATAGTTCATTCAGCTACTATACCCTGGCATCTTGGTGGTGATAAAGTCTGACCGAGTAAGTACGAACGAGTTTTTTTACCGCTCTGTTCTTGTTTTGATTGGCAAAAGTCGCCCACTTCACGCCGACTTGACGTCGCTATAACGGAGCGGGTGGCTGTTGTCTTCCAAGATTTTTCCTATTTTTCTTAGACATTTCCGCTCAAAAAGTTCCTTTAAATATGGTGTGATTTTTGATACCCTTTTAATAATGTTTTCTAGGCGGCGCAACTGTTTAGATAAAGCGTTGTCTTGCCAACAAGTTATTCCGTATGTTGGCAGATTTTGTATAGTCGCGCCGTAAAAATTATCTAAGATATTCTTGTTTAGTTTAAAGCTATTGAGTTTATATAGGAAAAAGTTGTTAAGTTAAAAATAGAACTTTGGAAATTGGGGCTGATACCTCGTGTGCTACTTTGAATGGCTCTTGTTTACTTAGCGCTAGCAGAGCGAGCTAAATTTAGAAAGGTCCGGCATTCAAAGGGAGAGAAGAACAAAGCGAATTGTTGTCCTGTTGTTTTCCCTTAACAGGTGTCAGCGTTTCCTCTTACTGTGTACTGGTCAACATTGCATGGTCAACTGCTGGGGAAGTGGTCAATACTTTGAATACGGCTATTGACCTAACTGGGGTCACTTGAACAAGAAATCATATGATTTTTCTTTCCTATTTGATTTTTTTTTAATCGATTTTACACAAATACTTAAAATCACCCTTCTATTTACAAAGCTTGTACCGACTCACAATGTCTGTCTTTCTGTCTGTCTGACTGACAAGTTTGAACATGTTTTTTCACCTACTTCCCATCCCTTGCATTACTTCCAAACTTTGATAACAGAATACTAGGAATAGCAATTAGAGAATCATTTCTAGGTTTTTATATATGTGAGAACAAGCCCTTCAAAGAAGACTTTTCAACAGTGGCGTAGCTAGGACTTTGCCATCATTTTTTTTTTCAAATTCTTCCCCCCCCCCCCCGAATTACGCCTCTGTTTTTCAAGTCTGTGTCTAAAACGTGATTTAGCTTTTTTTTTAATTTTTTTTTACAGATAACTAAGTTTTATCACCAAGTTTTCTAAACGCTAAACAGTAAACCCGAATGAAACGAAACTCCAAAAGAAAACCCAAGTAAACATTTTACTTCCCATAGATTTAGATTAATCAGTGGAAACAGACTAAATTGAGCCTCGACCTGGGAGAACGGCCGCAGTGATCACCGTTGGACAATCTTGACTCTTATTTCTCACTTTATTTGTATCAGTTTGCTCAGCATTTAGGTCATTGTCAACGTTTCAATTGATCGATAATTATAAAAGAATTTCTATGACACAGATCAGGTGGACTTAACCTACTGTTCTTTCCATTGAGCGAGAAACAGTCAAAAGTTTAGAAATTGATGCACTGGTTGACTTTAATGCTTAGGAGGCGAGAAAGTTTTTAGTATGTTAATGTTCGATCTATAACAACGAAATGAGAACTAGTTAATTGTTTTCATCCATGTTTTTAATTGATTTACACCTAGAAGTGTTTTCTAAATGGATAAGTGTATACTGGAGAGAAAAAATCATTGATGACTTGATTTGAAACACATCTTAGTCGTTGGATTCTGCCGAGGTCGTGGCCTACACACTTTAACACTATTACTTGTTTAGGAGTCTTATTTGAATCATACTAATGACATAAGTTATACAAAAAGGTACACTACTTGTATAGGAATGTCTTTTGGTAAATGTATCTATACATTTAGATTACTCAATTGTTTTGTCATTCATTAAATTCGTCATATTAGGGCAAAGGGGCCCACTGAGATAGTCCTGAACCCCCGGGCCCACGGGTACCTTGCTACACCACTAATTGACAGAATTCAGTTCAATAGTAGAAAATGAGGTAGAGTATTTCACATTCATGTGCCTTATAGTGTAATTAATTGAATTGTAAAGAAACTTACAACAACCTGCTTTAAGCTGTAAATTAAAATATAGAGCAGTTCTTTAGTAAAAAATTATTTTATAGCGACCTGTTGTTACGATTACTTGTAACAATTTCCAACATAGGATTGGAAATGTATTTATACTATGCTAGGTACTAAAGTCATTGGTCTTTAAATATAACTTTGCTTTTTCAAATAGAAATATTTTTAAGGTATTAATTATATAACCTCAAATTTAAAAAATATATTAAAAAAAATATTGTTTTTCTTATTAAAAAAGGGATATACTAAATAGAAAGGAATACTTAAACTATTAATTACATTAGACAACCAAGTCCGGAGACTATAATCTTCACAAGACAGATCAAGTTTTGTTTGTTTTCATTAATCTTGAACTTTCTACCTACTATTTATGTAGATTCACTATTTTATTTACTAATTAAGTATATGGATTAATCATATTTTAAAGTTTAATTTTAATTCTTTATACTTTAATAATTGTGAAATGTGAGAACTTATAATAATAATAATTTATTTTTAAAAAAAGTCCACAAAAGAGGCAGGAGGTCCCAAAAAAGAGGCATATTAAAGCCCCCCAAAAATAGGCGAAGAAAAGAGTCCTGAGGCCCAAAGATTCTTATGATGACAAAGCTAAAACTGAATCGTGCAAATTTAAAAAAAAAAGGGATTATTGGTTAAACGTCAAAGCATATCAAATTATTTTTACAATCTCAAGTTTTTCAGAAACTCTTGGGAGCAATGTTCGGTGGTGCGTGAAATCTCAAGCAGAAATGTACTTGTATTGGAACATCCTTAACTTGCCAAACAGTGCAATAACCCCTTGCTTTTAACTAGGCCTAAACAAGACAGCAGACATGGAAACTCGTCCCAAACGAGGGATTGCGCTATTTTCTGTCGTTCGCGTAGTCTATAACGCTACTAGAAAAACTTAAAATTACTTTTAAAAAAAACCCAAAGATTATAGAAAGTGTCATTGTATCAATTAATTTGGATCAGCCAAGTAATTACTTTCCTTATAGCTCTAGGGAATCCTAGACCAGCAAAAATAAAACTGTGCGCATAGAAATATTTTGACCACTTGTCTGGACCAGTTGGGAATATAATGTGTGTGGGGGGAATAAAGGCATATCTGGGTAAATTGTCATCATATTACCTTTTTATAACAACAACAACAACAAAAAGCGAAACGACCAAACATCGAACTCAAGGCTCAAGGCTCCTCAAGCCGACATCCTAACCACTCTGCTGGTAAGGCGCCTATAAAAATAGAAGATTGTATAGTCATTTGTCGTTTGTATTAAGTTACTTTGAAGCGGCGACCTTATTTATGCTTATGACACAAATTCAATCAAGTACAATTTCTTTCCCTAGTTTGAGATACAAAACAAAATAATTTAATTACCAATAATTAATTTACTTATAGATTAAGTTTTCAAAAATGGATTTTTGTTTTCTCAGGTAAATAAAATAAGTTTACAAAATCTCAGTTTGAGCCGAGTTTGGGATAGATAGATAGATAGATAGATAGTTAGATAGATAGATAGATAGATAGATAGATAGATAGATAGATAGATAGATAAATAGATAGACAGATGGGTAGATAGATAGATAGATAAATAGATATAGATAGATAGATAGAAATGCCAAATTGAGATTCACAAATGCAAAATAAACTTTTATGTTGTGTATAAAACCTTTTCTTTTATCTCGGTTACATATATTGATCCAATCAGAATCTTTTATTTGAACAAAAGTTTGACAAAGAACTATTTTTGTCAAGTCACGTTTCAAAACAGCTCATTTCTTTTTGACGAAGCTTTTATCAACTCACCCTGTCTAGTCTGTCTGTCCGGTAAAAGGTTTGTACAGGTTATTTCTCCCAATCCAAAACCCTGTGGAGAAATACCTAAAATAAAACATAAAGGTATTCAAGAACTTGCTGTTTTTTCGCGAATAGTGGTCATCAGGTCGTGAAACGGTCAAAACGGATTATTAGTGAGCGTCTTGGAGGTAAAAGAAGCCATGTGTAGGAAATATCGAAGTTGTGACGTTTATCTGGAAACTTTCCAATATTCTTATAATTTACTTTCGAATCTTTAATTTGTACACTGTACGTGGTAGGGATGTAAAAAAAGACTCGCTATCCAGTCCTAACCCCCCACCGATCCGTTCCCTAACGGGGAGCCATACGGGTGATGATGGACCCTCGCACGGGTTCGGTGGGACAGTATAGGCATATGAGGTACCCTTCCAAGGGGCTCGGGCCTCCGGCCCGCATCAGAGGAGGAACTAAGAGCGTGGCCGTAAGGAACATGCAACATGACAAGACAGGTGTGACTACATGATCACCTAGTCGTAGAGGGACCTCAGACAGAGGGGGTTGGTGAAGAGACAATTTCTCATCCTGGCCACGGGATCAAATCCTTTCCCTGGTCACATGGTTCATAAAAGGAACCGGAAGTCTCGAACCATAAAGGACATCTGATTCAATTTGGAGAAAGCTGCGTCGATTTTCGACAAAACATATATTTTATACTTAAGCATTAAATGATTCGAATTTCTTTTCCCTGACAAAAGTCTAAGTTAGTACTGGAGATTAAAAAAGCTTTTTCGAATTCGGGCCTCTACATTTAGACTTGGGAGCTGGTTTAAGCATTTCTTTGACTGGGTCATTCCGTTTGTGAAGCCCTTAGTCTAGACATGATAAATTTAGAGCAAGATACAACCAACGTTTCCGTTAACGCGAGTCCTGTTTGTCATTTCTCTACTTGAGTCACGTGATGTCTAGACTGTACCGGGACTTTCCGTTAGTTTGACGCGATCGAAAGTGAAACCTACAATTTAGTATTTGATCGCTTACTTTCTCCAAATAATGCTTACAGTACAAAGTAAACCAGATTGTAAGAATTGTCCATTTCTACAAAAAAATATTTACGGTTATTTTTTAAAGATTGCTTTGCTACGCCACTTTCAGGGTGCCAGCAAGTGAAACGGTCAGGCTGTCCTTTTTGACATGTATTTGAGACCTTAGGTCACAATTTCGAAAATGTTACGCCTTCCAGACGAGAACCTGAAGTGGCTCCACATTGGTATTCGACTCACATCCTGGCCTATTGTGTTGACAGTTACGTAACACTCCAGATTTGACCGGGACGAACTCGTTCAAGAGAAAGAGCCTCAATCCCGTTTAACTGAAAAACGTAACGTGAGACAGAATTAGATTCTGCTTCTGCTGTAGGTTTTTTTCTGAGTTATCTCAATTATCGTCCTCTTCCATTCTATTCTACACTCAACAGTACCAAAGGCTGCCTGGTCGTTCGGTTTGCGCGCTGGACTGTCGTTCAAAATTATCGATGATCCAGGGTTCAAACCCTGTCAGCTCCCATCCCCCGATGTCCTGCGGGAGGTTTGGACTAGGAAGTAATTATCTTCAACTCTGAAGGAACATTCGAAACATGTCAAGCAAACATTTTACAAAGGATGTTCCTCTCCTAATTAACGATAACATAGTTGATTTGAACCCATTTAATTAAATTAATTTTTGGTTTTACAAAACTTGTATTTGTGTTATAGAAAACGAGCATGTATAATTTTATACCAAAAGTAACGCTTTCTTACAACAAGACAAATGTTATTGAAGTTTAACCATAACAGGGTAGAATGCACAAATACGAAAAATTAACAATTCTGTCAGAACATGGATAAATATTGCGGAGATAAAAGAGTATATATAATATAATATATTTCTAAGGGCCCTAACTACATGCCTGAATGATTCCGTCATCCCAATGGCAGAAGAATATGAAAATGAAACCTGTTCTTACTTATCTAGTACTAAGCCATTTTAAAAAATTAAGTTCCCCTTTCAGACTTTGTGGTCTATAGGGCATCTCTTTCTGTGGCCTACGGTTAAGAAGGGTGTCATGTGACCAGCACAACGACCAACCGCCTTTACTTTTCCCCAACTAATGTCAATGGACTCGGAGGCGCCCGAAGATCCCGAAATTAAAAATCCCAGTCTTCACCAGGATTCGAACCCCGGTCCCCGGTTCGGAAGTCAAGCGCTTTACCGCTTAGCCACCGCGGCTCGACTAAGTTATATTAAAAAAAAAACGATTAGATTTTTTAATCAATGTCCAATATCAAGAATGTTTTATTTTTAAAGCCGAAATATAATATTGTACAAGATTATACTGTCAAAGAATGTTTTATTTTTAAAGCCGATAGATAATATTGTACAAGATTATGCTTTCAATAGCCCTCATTGTCGCGTTACTCACTTTTGAGTATAAAAACTTTTTTTTTTTTTATAAAACTTATTTCAACTCATCATGTCTGTCTTTTTGTCTGTCTGGACACGTTTTTTTTTTTCTCCCATTTCCCATTTTCGGATCAAGTTGAAACTTTGCCCAATAATTTATCTGACCTTACAAGACAAATCAATAAAAAAAATTAAACCAAATTATTTAATTAATTATTGGTGATACATTAGTTTGTATGATATCAAAATAAGGGCAATAAATGCTACTTTATGAGAGATGTCGTTCCCATCGTCTTATTTAGTAGAAGGTGGATTCAATGTGGTACTGAAATCGAAAGAAAGAAAGAAAGAAAGAAAGAAATCGACTGAAAAAAGAGTGTGCTCGTGGAGATTTGAGGTTGCTACTTACAACCATTAATTCGGACCTAAATACGCCTTCTTTCATAACATGTCCAGAACAGAATCCAAGTCATTAATTATTTTACTTTTTTTTTTAAAGTTATATTCTCGATAAACAAAATGTGATTTTTATTTTATTTTATTTTTTTTTGCATTTGTAATTGTAACTCATGTACTTAATATTTGTGAAACATTTTTTTTTAAAAATTACGTCTGTATGTGTTAAAAATAGAAATAGAATACTATGCGCTCTGCTGTATTTTCATAAATTGAGTCGAATAAAATAGCTAAGTCTGTTGTTTTTTTTTTACTGTTGCTTAAGTTTTAATAACAAATAGACAAATAAGCCCCAAATACAAGATTAACATTTTTATATACAAAGACAATGACCAGTTAAGTAATACAAATGTCACATTTTCAAGAATATTTAAACAATATCAACAAACAAATGGCCCAGAGAGTCCATAGTGACCTAGATTAGTCAATAATGACGTACGTTGTAAAGTGAGTGACCTACTTTACCATGTAAATGCAAGCCGGTAGTACAACAGCAGGACAGCCCTGAAAATTTACCAAATCAGATGTTAAAATAAGTATCATTAGAAGTGTAAGATAAATATTTATGAATAGGTTACTAATAGGTTACAAATAGGTTACAAATAGGTTACAAATATTTCTATGGCCAAATTAAAGCTAAGAAATAAATAAAATAATTAAATGAGTAATACACTAAATGTGAATACACAATTTTGTAGAAGAAATACTTTTTTTTTCCATTTTTTATTAAATGGTTTATTCAGATTATACTTTCATTTACGTTAACACACAAGACAAACAGGTTAACGCATCCACGTCCAGACCATATAATACTGTTGAGCAGTCAAGGAGCATAAGCGAATGGTCAAAACAAGATCAGTTTTTCACGTTCATTACAAATAGCCTAGTTCCGAAATTGTTCATAGTTAATGATTTCGTTGGACCCTTTTTGTTCATGATGAAATTCACTGTTTATTGTATTACACCCGTTGGAGTTCATTGCTTGCAAAGACAGTCTTAGATGTAGGAGGATTAGCAAATGGCGAAAACGGAGCTAGTGTGTGCTGTGACTATATTTACATCATTTCATTTCAGTTATACTTCTTTTTTTATCTTAATATGGTTTATGTTGGAAAGAATAGCTTAAAAGTTTCTATACATTTCATCTTAAATTTCGTGTGTGGATATTATTAATAGCGTTTCAATTTTTTTTTCAGTAAATATTTCAACATTCGGAATTACATCCCTTGTAATTACTGTTGTCAATCATGATGACGTCATTAAAAACAGCTGATTTATCAGTTTTAACCCAAATTAAGTATTTTGTATTCCTCTGTTTTATTTAGAGCAGTGGTTCCCAAAATTTTTGTCTCGTAGACCCCTTGTCATGTTTTTGTTTTTTTTGTTTTTTTGGTAGACCCCCTGCATAACTATATTGCATCTTCGCAAATTCTTTAATTCCATTTTTTAAACTAATTTTAACTGTAGTGTCCATGAGTGAAAAGGTATGTAAAGCTACTTCGTAAGTTAGAGAAATCTATCTTTTTATTGCTAAGATTTAAATTTAAAGCAATTAAAATAACAATTAATATGTCTAACTGGAATCACCAAATACACTAAAAAAAAATTTCCAGTAAATTTAACCTATCACGATTAAACTGCCGACCGTGTCCGGTTCTAAAAAATTATTGTTGTATTTTTCAAATATTTTGTGTGTACTTACAAAATAATTAAAAAAAAGAAGCATATATACAAATATTTTCAATAAGTATATGCAACATTGGAGCCATGCATTAAGGTGCACTACACGTTTAAACACGTTTTGTGGCATGTTGCATCTCGGTAAGTGACTGCATCTCTTTGCAACTTCTTGTGTGACTAAAGATGTTATTTCTTTGATACACAGCTTCGGTCACAGGTTGGGCATCACCAGGCGCCCTTTGCACTTTCACCCTTCTGTCTACAACTGATGTATCCGCAATCCAGGACCTTTCCTTTATGCTTGATCTTCATGTGGGTCTATCCAGTTCCTTTTTCTTTACCCAACTGTCTATTTTGAAGAGCTTCAAGTAGCGTTTGCATACATCCTTATACTTTAAAAGTGAACAACTAGCGGCTTACCTGTCCTCTGTTAGATCACCATACAGAATTTCTTGTGGGAGTCGACCTTGTGGCATTTTGTGAACATGACCAAGCCATCCTAAGCGTCTACTGCTGATGACAGAGGTGCCTGGCACTCTGACACAGAAATCATGCAACTTCCATTCCCCCAATTTTTTTTCCATCGTTGCTCTTAACTTAAACATATAAAGAAAGTATTTCTAGCATGTCTTGATAAACATATCTGCTTTGGTCAACAGTAGTGTTTCTCAAACTTTTACAAGCGGTGTCCCCCCAAATGAACCCCCCGCCCCTCCTCTTATTCAGCCAGCTGGAGACTTGGAAGAATATGTGATGAAAAAGAAAAAGAGAAATGCAACGATGTTTAACTGTTATACATTCTACGCCTTTTTTTTTTTTTAAATTTAAACTATTTTTAGAATACAACTTTACGCAATCCTTAAGCATTTTGTATAAATGAAAAATTATGTTCTATAGATAACAATGGAGATTCAGCAGGCTCCGCCTTCATCCATTGCAAAAAAGTCGGTCCTGGCCTTTATTAAAGTGTTTTCTGGCAATCAGACTGCACAACGGACAGAACACTACCTCGAAGTCTATGCCACACAGAATACAGTAGACGATGTCGCCCTGGCTTCTCTACCAGATCTTCCAGTACTGGAATGCCTAGATGAGCTTCCGAGCCTCAGTGACCTCAAAAAAGCAATTAACCTCATAAAAAATAGAAAATCTCCTGGGAGAGATGGTATCCCAGTGGAAGTAGTGAAAGTCAACGAATCACTCCTGCTCCCTGAACTCTATATTCTCCTCTGCCGCTATTGGGAAACAGGTCATGTCCCACAGGACATGCGTGATGCAACTATAGTCACAATATACAAGAACAAAGGGGATCGGAGTGACTGCAACAATTACAGGGGTACCTCTCTCCTCAGTATAGTGGGCAAGATCTTCGATAGGGTGGCACTACCCAGGCTGCAAGTGTTAGCTTCTAGAGTCTACCCAGAGTCTCAGTGTGGATTCAGGAGTGGTAGATCACCTATAGACATGATATCTTCTCTACGACTACTGCAGGAGAAATTCAGAGAGAGAGACAGACCCCTTTACATCGTTTTTGTTGATCTGACTAAAGCTTTTGACATGGTCAGCAGAAGTGGCCTTTTCAAACTCCTGAGGAAAATAGGTTGCCCTCCCAAACTACTGAAATTCATTGAGTGTTTTCACGAGGAAACTAAATGTACTGTCAAATTCAATGGAGCCCAATCAGCACCGTTTGAGGTTTGCAGTGGTGTCAAGCAGGGATGTGTGCTCGCACCTACTCTGTTTGGCATATTCTTCTCCTGTCTACTGCATTTTGCGTACAACGACATAAACCAAGGTGTGTTTCTCCATACAAGATCCTCTGGAAAACTATTTAATGTATCAAGGCTGCGGGCAAAAACCAAGGTTAGGAAGCTACTCGTCAGGGAACTCCTGTATGCTGATGATGCAGCTATTGTGGCTGATTCTGATACTCAGCTACAGTCCCTGATTGACAAACTATCTGCTGCTTGCCAGAAGTTCGGCTTAAACATCAGTCAAACCAAGACTAAGATACTTGTCCAAAACACAAACACTGCACCTCAAGTAAGCATTAATGGTCAACCACTAGAAATTGTTGATCACTTTTGTTACCATGGCTCCATCATATCCAACAACACTTTACTGGATAAAGACATAAACAACAGGATAGCCAAGGCAATGGCCACCATGTCACGGCTGCAGAAAAGAGTCTGGGACAACATATTACTGACTAACAGTCTTAAAGCCCTAGTCTACCAGACCTGTGTGTTGAGCACCTTGCTGTTCGGAAGTGAAACATGGTCAACCTACTCATGGCAGGAAAAAAAGCTGAATGTTTTCCACCTCCGATGCCTAAGGCGGATCTTTAAAAAAGGTGGTAAGATAAGATAACCAATGAGGAAGTGCTACAAAGAGCAGGGTGCCAGGACATCCGCTCTGTTATCAGCAGCAGACGCCTTGGCTGGCTTGGCCACGTTCGTAGAATGCCAGCAGGTCGACTTCCACAGGACATCCTGTATGGCGATCTAATAGAAGGCAGGAGAGCCGCTGGTCGCCCACTTTTACGTTATACGGATGTATGCAAACGCGACATGAAGCTCTTCAAAATCGACACTGGCAACTGGGAAGAGGTGGCACTGGACAGATCCTCATGGAGAGAGAGCATACAGCAAGGGTCAAAGATTGCAGATGTCACACACAACAGAAGCAGAAAGAAGGGTGAAAATGCAACGGCGCCTAGTGATTACATATGCCCAACCTGCGATCGCAGTTGTGTATCAAGGATTGGCCTCTTTAGTCACACAAGAAGTTGCAAAGGGAAAAGATCGTCTCTCGAGACGTAAAATGCCACAGAGAGTATTATATATATATATATATATATAAATAATGTAAGGGAAAGAACCGCTAATTACTGCAATTTATCTTAAAATTTTATGGCTTAGCTCCCTTTCTGCTATACAAAAAATTAATTAATTATTAATAAATGATTAAATAATTGGCTAATTATTTTGATTGATTCGTGTATTGCCATCAGAATAATTATGCAGAATTTCAACTAGCGTATTTTTAGAGAGATTAATTCACATTCATTATTCCAGTAGTTCATTATTCCAGTAGTTCTAGTACTAGGATTCCGCGGAACATAGTTGGGGAAACACTGAAATAGCTGTTCTTTATGAATTAAACAAAAATTATTATGTCAATCACAAAAGCCGGAAAGCGATGTGCCCATCAAGACAGTGAAAAAGAGAAACAAATCTAATACTAATCAAGTATCTTCCTCAATACTAAGCCTGTATCACCACAAGAACTTTGCACATTAAATTAAAATTTAGTTAAAATCCTGGCAATTAATGTAAGCATAATATCTCAAGTGCTATACAAACGAAGGTTGTCAACATTACAGACAGAAACACGATTTTTTCCCCTCCATTACTCAAACCCTGGCAATCGCTGCTCATATTTGGCAGTTGCACTTTAGTGTTTAGGTTGGTCGTGTTTCCAGACAGGGCGATACAACAGGATGCTCAGAAGACTGTCAAAATAGAGAACCATCTAGAAAGACACGCGTGCTACCTTGTAGAGGGCCCGTTCAATGTTTGGTAAGCGAAAACTTGTGATGTAATTGAACAATGTTGAACATGACAACTTTACAGTGCATAGGGACAACTTAATATAAATGTTTACAGTGTTGCTGCAAGAGGTTATTCTGGAATGTAAAGTTTGGCTCGCTAATTATATGCATAGACTATTTTTGATTTGCCAATAATAAAACAAGCAATAGAAAAAGAAAATTACTTTTTGAAAAACAAAGCTTACCTAGGGAAAGAACCGATAATTATAGTCATTTTTCTGAAAATGGCTGGGTTTAACTCCGTTTTATGCTATATAAGACAAAATTAATTAATTAATACTAATTGATTACCTACTTTGTCATCGAATATTAATAAATGTGGGAGAAAAAAACGTGTCCAAACGTAATAAGGGGATTAAATCCATATATATATCCACATCTCTCATTAAGTAGCATTATTCCCATTATTTCGATATTAAACAATATAATTATAACTAATCATCAATAATGAATTAACTAGGTCACAATGAATGAGTGTGCAAATTTCAACTTGATCAGAGAATGGGAAAATGGTGAAAATACGGGTCCAAACTTCTTACCTAACAGACTGACGGACAGACAGACAGGGTTGATATAAGCTTTGTATAAGAAAGTTATAGACAGTAAATTATTGACATCTCCAAAAAAAAAAAAAACGGGGTTCTTTGAGATTTTGTTTTTAGGTTAGGCATACGTCACTTCCCTCAATAATACTGAAAGAGAAACTACATTTTACTAATCGTATCGCTTCATTCTTACAGTAGCTGTTAGGCTGTTAGGCTTAGTGACGGCCTAGTCCAAAGCTATGGTACAGTTATATATATAGAGATCTAAAACCAACTCGATAAAAAAGTAAATTTTTGTATCTAATCCCCCCCATGTCATAAATAGTAAATAGATCGTGTGTCTGACTGATTCTAACAAAGTGGTCAGTGTAAGGCTAGTCTAGACTCTACGTGTAGTCGGTCATGACATAACAACCAAGCGATAGTATTTGCGTGTGTTGAGTGTCAGGCGAAAAATACACACTGCCGTGGTTAGTCAAGCATGTAAATCTACTGTGGACGGGAGTGTCTCTCCAAACTAGGGCTCCACAGCCGCATGAAGAAGTGTGCTCTGAGATGAACCATAGTCGTTCTACGACTGAAGGAGGCCAATAAATGAATGAAGAAAATCTACTTTCAACACGCATTTTTTTCTTTGCTTACAAGATCTAGATCTAACTGCATAGTCAAAGATATATTTCTTTTAGAGGATGTAAACTTTACAGTATGACCTCCCGTTATACAATAATTCAACAGATTAAATTAATAGGTTTGTGTGACGTCACATAATAACCCGGTAAAAATCTGATCGTTTTGGATGCGCAGAAAAAATATGTCAGAAAAACATCAATTACTAAGTTATTATTGCAAATTTTTAAAAAAGACTAATATATTCATTATCTGCAAATCAAAACACATATTATATCAAAAATTGTCAAAAACATCGGAGTTTCCCTTTAAGATAAGACTTTTAAATGGTGGATAAGGCAATTTATTGTATAATATATATTACGACTTTTCTTTTAAAAGAATACACTTACCAGGTGTTAAACTAATGGTGTAAGTGAATTGGTGACTTGGACTTCAGTAAGTCATTGATGTTTCTGGCTGCTTAGGGCAATCAATTAATGCCTTTGTTGTACAAGAGCAGGGATGCCCAACATTATTAGGTCTTCGGGCCTGTTGATTAACATGAACAAATAATAACAAAACTCTAGGTATAAGCTATAGACACCAAAATCAGCTGTTTACTCTTACGCCATCTTGGTTGACAACAACAGTTACAAGGGATATTACTCCCAAACACCGAGTGGTGCAACCTATATAACGTCAACAGGGCCAATTCAATTTTCAATACTCGTGTGGCGGGCCATTTCAATTTTCAATACTCGTGTGGCGGGCCATTTCAATTTGCAACACTCGTGTCGCGGGCCATTCCAATTTGCAACACTCGTGTCGCGGGCCATTCCAATTTGCAACACTCGTGTCGCGAGCCATTTTAACGAAACGTTAAAAAATATTGCTCTGAGACTATTTGATTAGAAACCCTTAGATCTAGTACTTACACTGATTGATGGGTTGTTTCAAGTTGTTTTTTTTTGTTTACGCGTCATAAAATGGCTTCATTTCTCTACTTGAAGTGTTAGCAACATTGTACCAGCTTGTCCGCAGACTCATTTTCTTGTCCTTCCATCCTGCAATTTTATATAGCTTTTATATAGCGCTACTTTCATGCTATAGCATGCTCAGAGCGCTTTGGTCCAATCTCATTTGTGGACCATTGGGGGGAGGGGGTATCTGTGCTGCCTTTAGGCCTTTAGGCGTTATGTAAACACAACTCTGCCCGAGTCGGGTGTCGAACCTCGAGCCCCCTTCTAGGTAGCCAAGACAAGCCAAGTTTAAGCGCACTTTAACCTCTAGGCGTAGGTTAACAATTTATTTTTCGGGGCTCAAACCAAGTATGCCGCCATATTTGTTTTATGATGCCCTTTATATGTTGTTGTTTTATTAAACAGCCACACTTTCCTTTCAATACAGATATGTTGGCACCATAGACATAAATAAATATAGACTGGCCAATTAAAGAGTTTTAGGAAACTAAAGTTTGTGACTTGCAATTTTGTTTACTTTATTATAAAGCATTTATGAGCAGTATAAAAGTGCTTTTTTTACTTTGATACACACCTATATATATATATATATATATATATATATATTTTGTATATAAGGAGGCAGTGTAGATTTGTTTAATCTCTAAGAATGAAGATCATGCAATTTTTCATAATTCGAAAATCCGAATATAATAGATATACATGTTTTCAAGTTACAAGAAGTTACTTCCTTTTTCCAGTCTATATTTATTTACATCTATGGTTGGCACATAATCATGTTTCGCACATTAGTAAAGGTTCGTTCAATTTTCATGGTAGGTACAAAATAAATACATAGGTCCCATTTCATAAACGCCCAAATATGTTAGATCTAAATGCCTTTGTAACCTCCATCAGAGAAAGGGTGGGGGCCCTAACGTGGTCAAAGACACATTTCTCAAAAAAAAATTTTTTTAGCAGTAGGGGGATTTCCCCACTTTTTGCCGACGTTTCGGCTGGCCAGTTTGAAACCATGTCGCGCGACACCCGTATTTTGGACATCACTGCACTAGAGGATTCGACCTATTTAGTAGTAATACATTCCTTTATAAACCATTGCCTTTCTTATGAGTAATCTTTTTTAGTCTTTAGGAAACCTCATAATTTGCGCTTTTCAATTTTAGCTTTGTCATCATAGGAATCCTAGGACCTCTTTTCTGGGCTTTTTTTTTTATTTCGCATGGTTGTACCAAGTTTTAGAACAACTAACGTCGTAGCAAGGAATATTGTTTTTCCCATTATTTGATGAAGAAGAACATCAAAGTAATAAGGTCTTTCTACATCTGCATAAATAAGTTGATTTTGAATTTCATAAAAAGCAAGATTAAATAGAAATGAGAAGAGAAATTGGTAGATAATGCACATAAAAAAAATGTTTCTGATTAAGAAACAATGTCTCATTCTTTTAGTATTCTCCCTTTACATCAAGAAAAAGAAACCCGAAAGTACAGTAATGACATTTTCCTATACTTATTCTTCTTTAAACAAATGGAAGAGAAGGCGGTGAAAAAGTGTGACATCTGAAGATATATATTGTAATGTAATGTAGCAATGAAGTCCATACTTACATTCAGTACACGGAAATAAAACACTTTGTATAATTTAGAAATCTATAAATTTCTATAAGAATATAGATACAAAAGTTGTTATGATACAATGTTGATCTAGTCTAGGAAAACTGATGTGACATTTCACATTACACCATGCAGTGTTCTTGTGTTTTGTTTTTAAAAAAATGTTATTTCGGTTCAAACCCAATTCTGTTTAGTTTTTTTTTTTTATATTGTGTGTTTATCAGAGAAAAGTCCTGGCCAGGCTTAGACAGCCTCAAACAAACGCTCTTCTGCTGACAAATTTTATTTTCGGTTCCCTGGCATTCTCAAAATGGCTCAATAATCAAGAACCATCGCTCAGAAAATACTTCTAGTACACGGTACCTCAGTGTTTCTTCTTCCAGTTATGGAACCTGTTCTATTTTTGAACCGACTCATGTTTATCTCCCATTCGAGAACGCCTCCTGCTCTGTTTAAACGTTACTCCCCCCCCCCCCCCACACCCTCTCCCGAGTCCATCTTTATGCAAGATGCTGGACCCTGCTACCTGTCCCTGTGTCCACAAAGGTGAGTGGGCAAACCTGGTCCGCTAATATAAAAGCCTGGACACTGGTTGCAAGAGATCAGACCTGTTGATTTCACGGAACAAGAAAGAAGGACGTTTGTTAGCGTGAGATCGCATTGAGGCTACGACTTTTGGATACAGTATTTTTCCAAAGTGTTTTGCTCTTCAGCGACAACTTACAGATAGTCCCCACACAGACGTCGTGACTTATCCACGTTGCCTTTCATCTTCATCAGAGGCTGGCGACAACCGACATTTCAATCCCCGCATATTACTTCATATTTTGTTTAGCATCAAAGTCATTATAACCAGTGCATAACTCCTTATAGGTATAATAGCTTTGTGCCTACGAAGACAATATACTAATAGTATATAGACAATTTCAGATTCTTCTAAATAGGATTTCGTGACTTGTCGACTAAATATCTTTCACCGTTGTGTCATATTATAAATACTTTTTCCATTTATAATATACTCTTCGCTTGGATACTAAGTGTTCGATCACCTTGAATATCAGTGTTCGATCTTCCTGTTCTTATAATAGCGTCAAGTCTGATACACTATCTTTGAAGTAGAAGCAGCTCTGCCGAACATTCGAGGTCATCGAAGATGTTGATGTTGCTGGCATCCAGTATTTTGGTGACCACGCTGATGACGTTCCCCTCATTCGTGCAAGGTCACGGCCGCCTGATGGACCCACCGGCCCGTAACAGCATGTGGAGGTTGGGTTTTCCGAACCCTGTCAACTACAACGATAATGAACTTTACTGTGGCGGCCGTATGGTTAGTAGATATATTATTATTATTTATAGCTTTTATATAGCGCTACTTTCATGCTTTTAGCATGCTCAGAGCGCTTTGGTCCAATCTCATTTGTGGACAGGTGGGGGGGGGGGGGGAGGGGAGGGGGTATCTAGGAGTTGCTGCCTTTAGGCGCTCAGTAAACACAACTCTGCCCGAGGTTCGATACCCGACACAAATGCCCTTCTAAGTAGCCAAGTTCAAGCGCACTTAGCCTCTCGACCACGTTTCCCGTGCGGCTAGTTAGTAACTATGAATAGATATACAAAACTGATAAGTTACGAAAGATATAAACATCTAAGAAATGGTGAAAAAAATATAAATAAAAGAAATCAGATTAGTATTAAATTTTGTTTCAATAAATAGGTTTAAAACAGAGAATCGTATAATAAAGTTTAAGAATAGGCTAGTCATTGTGTAGTCATATAGAATTGCTACATTTGTTTATTATTGTTCTTTCTTTTCGGAGGAGGGGTGGCTTAGTGGTTAGGTGCTTGGTTTCCTGTCCTGGGTTTGAGTCTCGGTGAAGACTGGGATTTTGGATTAGGGGATTTTTAGGGCGCCCCTGAGTCCAACCAACTGTTATGGTTACTTAAATTTAGTTGAGTTGGTCGTTGTGCTGGCCACATGACACCTTGCTCATAGAGACAAATGACATTAACATCATCGGCCCGAAAGATCGCGAGGTCTCAATGGGATACTGTTTTTTTAAGATAAATATTTTCTTTCAGATTAATTTTAAGTTATAAAATGTAAAGGTAGAAATAGAATATATGCCTTTCCTTCCGCCATGCTGCGCAATGAAATAATATCATTTTTTTTTTGGTTTAAGTAACTATTTATAATGTTTTAAAAGTTGTAAATAGGTTTTTGCATAGTTTTAAAGAAAACAACATTTTCTCTATAATTTTCGTTAGCAATACGAATTATCATAAGGGATTATCTACGTTCTCGACATAAAGCTCAGTACAAGTATGAATTAATCGTATGACACTGGCAGTTTCAATAAATATAACCATTTATTGAACTTTCATATAGGGTGTAACGATAACAATCTGGCAAATATGTAGCTAATCTAGCGTATAAGTCATTGCTGCACATCGTCGCTTTGTTAATGCGAGATCTTGTGTTATCACACTTAAGCCTATGCTGTGTGCTGGCCACACTGCCATCGGTAACATGGTATCATAATATCCGCATCAAATTTATAACTGATTATGAACTTTTACATAATTTTTGTATAATTTGGCTCACTAATGTTTCTTTTATATTGATGTGTCATATAACTTTTCTTTTTTTAAACTTAAAATGAGTAGAATTCCGATAGACATTTCTCTCGTCCATCGAGCTCAGCAAAGCTTCAAACCCTTCTCCCTCCTGCGTATAAGCCTTACAGTCAGCGGCCGCAGTGGCATATCACATTCCACAAACAAAAAACACCTCCGCAGGACCTGACCAAACACAGGTCTGACAGACTGTTGGGGAGGTTTCCCGAAAGTCTTCTCAGACGACAGATAAACATTTGGAGTGTTCATTTCCGTGGATTTAGTTTAAATAAACTTCAAGTGCAGATTTTCTTTTTTGTCCTAAATAAGAGACAAGAGAAGTACTAAGTACTAAAAATAAGCAAATAAGTAAAACAATAAATTTGGATATTATGTGAAAGATATAGTCACGTTCAAGGTCAGTCAACTATGGTGCGTCTCTATACTAAGTGTCTAACAAAATTAAAGGACGGTAATTTACTTAAAAATAGATCTGTGAGATTCACAACAATAGAATATTCACTTTTGACTAGAGTAACACCTTTAGTAAAGTCACTAACTTTAGAAAGCCTTCAGGACAGAAGACTCAAAAGTAAAGTAGCAATTATACATAAAACACTGAACCATAATCTTCAAATACAAAAACAAAATCTAATAAAAATACTCAGAAAGACACAAAGATAAAGGCACATTCCTCGTCCCATATGCTAGGACAAATTTGTACCAAGGCTCCTTCTTCCCTAGTGCTATTAGAGCATGGAACGGGTTGCCTGAGCCAGTCAGGAAAACTAGTGACTTGGCAGAATTTAAGTCATTGGTTAACATGCATCACTAGATGTAGGACGTAATCATCTTCATTTTTTTGAAGTAACGTCTGTATTATGTTAGATAAGATATATAATATAGTTCGTCCGTTGTGGTTCGATGATGACCACTTTTGTCATCCAGGGGGCTGGGGTTTTGTGCCTCGTCATTTGGCTGCTGAGACCTATTTGAGCCCGGAATGTTCGGCTGCACACTGGGCAGCTTATTCCAGCTGAAGCTAGTGTCATTGACCTTGCTTTTCTTTCTCTCACGCTTTTCTTCTGCCAGTGCAATTTGTGCGCCTGTTTTTATTGACATAACATTAACACGTATCCCACTGCGAAAGAGGGTATATATATTTAGCGTTGAGACTAACAATATGTTATCTTATATATTGTGCTATTAGAGCATGGAAGGGGTGGCCTGAGCTAGCCAGGAAAACCAGAGATTTTGGCAGAATTTAAGTCATTGGTTAATACGCATGACTGAATGCATGACGCGTATGACGTAATCATCTTCTTCTTTGAAGTAACGTCTGTATTATATAAGACGTATTATATAAGACGTTACTTCAAAAAACGCGTCATGCATTCAGTCAATATATATAGTCAAAGGGCCACCACAATGTCTACATTATAATTAATAAGTTTTACGACCCATTAGCACAATATTTAAATTCAACGTAATACATTACTTGTTTAAGCTCAATTTTAAAATATTATTGAAATTTAGTTTGCTCTAAAGCGAGCTTTTTCTGTAAAAACTACGGCCCGAGAGCGATATCGGCCTGAGATCCTTTCCGTTGTTAACACAGATCCGATTTTCTTTATTCGGCAATGCTACCGTAACATATATGTATATTAATATGGCACTCAATGTATGAATAAGTCTCTGGAAAGTTTCCACGCAATTAATAAATAAAGTAATAGATAATACATTTAATTAATTTTAAAAAACATCTATTTAATTTCAATAATTGGCATATTTCAGACTCAGTGGGCTAGGAACAACGGAAAGTGTGGCGTCTGCGGGGACCCCCACCACGCCAAAAGGGAACACGAGGCTGGAGGTAAATACGCCAACGGCATCATCACACGAGAGTACAAGCAAGGGGATGTCATCGATGTTGCCGTTCACGTCACAGCCAACCATAAAGTAAGTTGAGTTACTTCTCTTTGAGTTGCCGATGTTTTCTGACAATTGTCGGTCCTATTTTTTATTCCGCAATTTTTAACCTACACCTCTATAATTAGATCACTAAATTTAGAAACTATTTAGGGAAAAAAACTTAAAAGTAATTAACAATTATTCATATAATACTGAACTATAATCTTCATGTAAAAAGTATAACAAAATACTCATAAAGACACTACGATATGTGCAATACAAGGGTACACCATGAAACAAATTTGTACAAATGCTCCTTTTTCCATAGTGCTATTAGAGCATGGAATGGGTTGCCTGAGTCAGCCAGGATAACAAATGACTTGGCAAATTTTAGTTGATTGTTGAACATGCATGACTAGATTGACCTAGAAACACGCTTAGGTTAATTAGTAATTTTTTGCATTGATACATGCTTTCTAGGTACAATCAATAATTGTTTAAATTTTCAACTTGATTCGAGAATGCGTGTGAAATAAATAAAGTGTTCGATTATCGAAGGGAACGGAAATTTAGCCTTATTAGTGAATACTGAAGGATTTATTTCCCTTGCATTAAAAAAAAACAACCAGTAATTAATGGACTAATAGTTTGTTTTTTTTTCGATTCGTGTTTTCTCTATGCCAATAAATAATTATGCAAAGTTTCAACTTGATTAGATATTAGGTATAGGAAAAATAGAGTGTTCACATGTTTTACCGAACAGACAGACAGATAAGTGAGAGTGGTTTTATATAACCTTGTAAAAATAAATATCAACAGGAAAATTTGTGCCTGTCTTTCAACTGCCATTTAACCTTGTGTCTGTAAAGACCCATATCGAAGAACACCTTTCACATTGCAATTTAAAGCACATAAGGAAGGGGTCATGGTGCCAGCCTTACTTTCCCAATAAATGGCAGGTACCTATTTGAATTGGATAGATTCAAAGACGTCCCGAAATTTAATATCCCAGTCTTTTTCCCAGTTTGCCAGGATTTGAACCGGAGATCCCATCGGTTTGGAAGTAAAACGCTTTACGACTAGCTTTCGGCCCAATCTCCTATCTTACAAATGTTATGTTATCATTGCAGGGTTTCTTCGAGTTTCGTATCTGTCCAGTGGAAGACACAAAGGTTGAAGTGACCCAGGAATGCCTTGATAAGATCGTGCTGGAGAAAGCCGATAGCAATGGAACAAAGTAAGGATTCTAATTTTTTTTTTTTCTTCTCCTAATACAATCTTATTAAATTGTGACTCTTCAAAGTAGCTCTCACGCTAGAAAATTTATCGGTTAAAATGATTTGAGCGTAGGTCTGTTGCTGCATTAATTCTTACATTTAAAAAAATAAAAATTAAAAAAAAAAATTTAAAAAGTAAATAAATAAAACGTTTTAAAGGCAACGTTTTGGTATCGAAGAGATTGCATAAACATAGCTTGATTACTAATTGATGTGTTATAGTTTTGTAGACCAATACATAATTCTAAACAAAAATATGTTTGTAGTAGAGAATAAAAAAGCACTGCTTGACTTTCTATTGTCTCTCTATCTGACTGTCTCGCTGACTCAGCGCAATACCTGCTTCCGTCTCTCTTTCTCACTGCTTCTCTGCCTCTTTGTTTCTGGCTCTTTGTCTCTGCCTCTCAATGTCTATCTGCTTCACTGCTTCACCATCCGTGCCTCACTACCTCACTGTCTCTTAATGTCACTCTGCCTCACTTTCAATGGTTTTCTGCCTCACTGCCTCTCAGTGTATCTCTACCTCACTAAACCTATAATTGTTACTATTACTGTCTTTCGGCCTCAATGTCTTCCAGCCTCACTGTCTCATTGTCTTCCTGCCTCATTGTCTTCCAGCCTCACTGTCTCATTGTCTTCCTGCCTCATTGTCTTCTAGCCTCACTGTCTCATTGTCTTCCAGCCTCACTGCCTCATTGTCTTCCAGTCTTCCTGCCTCATTGTCTTCCAGCCTCACTGTCTCATTGTCTTCCAGCCTCACTGCCTCATTGTCTTCCAGCCTCACTGACTCAATGGCTTCCCTCCTCAATGTCATCCCGCCTCACTGCCTCATTGTCGTTCCGGCTCACTGACTTACATTTCTGTCTTTAACCAGCACTTTAAAACATGTTTCATTTATCATTGTTCTAGGTATTTTCTACCCGAAAGTCAATCGAACCAGTTCTTCAACGTATCACTCAGACTTCCCAGCGACCTGACCTGCAAGCAATGCGTCATCCAGTGGAAATATCGTACAGGTAAACAACTAAACCTTCACGGCAATATTTCCATTATTCGGAACACAATGACGTCTAAATATATATAAGTTTAAAATTTTGTCTCTATTTCAACTTTCAACCTGTTTAGATTTTGAACCATGGTGGAGAACTAACTATAAATAACCAGATATTTTGGTGTTTCTGGTGTATGCATTACGAGAAGCGTCGATAAGCTTGTAGTTTACAAAGTTAATGATAATTAGCACTTTAAAAAAAACAAAGTTTTGGCCTCTTTTGTTGGTAAATTTTAATATTTAATTGGCAACAGAGACGCAATTTTTTTATTGAATCCGTTTCTTTTAAAATGTCTCCCGAAATTCCTCTTTTTTATTTTCCTATGTTGTTTTTTCTTCAGGTAATCTTGTATTGACACACATTTCCCCAAGTTTCTTTTTCTTTTTGTCTATGTTAAATCATTTGAAACTATTTGAAGTACTGTGTTTCATAAAAAGCATCGTAAAAATACCCAAATCTGTCGTTATGCCCTATATGCATTTTCTTTATCTTGTTGATACTAAATATGGGGTGCTTGGCTTCCGAACCTGGGGTCCTTGTTTCGAATCTTGGTATTTTGATTTCTGGGATTTTTAAGGCTCCCTCAGTCCACTAAAATCTAATGAGTACCTAACTTAAGCTGGGGAAAGTAAAGTTGGTTGGTAGTTGGCTTGGCTACGTGACCCCTGCTCGTTAACCGTTAACCATTGAAACAGATGACCTTAACATCCATCATCAGCCCCATAGATCGCAAGGTCTGAAATTGGAAACTTTTTTTTTACTGATATTAAATAGCTATTATAGCTATGCAGGGGAACAATAATCTCAAAATGTAAAATAGTATTTGGCTGTCAATAACATTTATGATGAAATTGCATAATAAAGGCAGTAGCTCCGATTTCTAAGATATATGGGTGAGTGCAAAGTTTCACATTTTTCGTTTCGTTCTACTTGTTTCGGATGTTCCTTCAAAGTTGAACTTCATTACTTTCTAGTCCTAACCTCCCGTAGGACGATGGGGGATGGGAGCGGGCAGGGTTTGAACCCGGGACCATCGATAAATCCAAACGACAGTCCAGCGCACACCAGGCAGCAAATCCAGTAGCGACTTGCATATTTTACCGCATGATGAAATAGTATACTAGGCAGATAAAAAAACAAAAATCTCAACACAAACACCTAAAAAAATACTTTGTTGGCATCAATAAGTTATAAACAATCAGAAATGTTTTGTCATTTCAGGAAATACTTGGGACAAAGATGAAACTGGAAAATTCTGTGTAGGCTGCGGCCCTCAGGAAGAGTTTTACAACTGCGCGGACGTCACGATTCACGGCAAAAGTGTATCAAACAGCAATCGAAATACCAAACAGCAAAAACCCTTCGGTGAGACCAAAAAGTCTGCGATCCTGTTTAGCAACGACGACTCTGACAAAGGCTACTACAATGTAGTTGCCAAACCAGGCGATTTCAGCGCGCAGAAAGGAAAAATTATGAAGGAAAGCTCTAAATATTCTGTTCTATCCACAGACGGGAACGCGGTGTTTCACAAGAAGGAAAGCAATCCCACTGAAAACCAGATAATCATTCAGGCTTTAAAGAAGATGAACAGCCCAACTAGCATGTTCAACTCGGAGAGATTCAGCCTTCTTGACACTTTGAGCAAAGGTTGGGCGGCTCCAACAGGACCCTCGTTTGTACCATACCGTTGGCAGGCTGGCGTTCCGAAACAATCCGAAGCGGATGAGATACGCAGACGATTCGCGTACAACATCGGTGGATCTCAACTTGGTAAAAGTGTCGCCAGAAACCCATCAGATGATATGAATAATAAGAAGGTAAACCAAAGAACGTCGCCACTGACCACAACTAGCCAAGGGTTGCTTGAGAACAAGAGCGAAGGAATAGATGAAGCAGATAAAAGCTTCCTTACAAAATGGAAACTGATGAAGATGAAACACGTTGCCGCACAAGAAGCTTTGAAGAGATCTGGACTGTCACGCTCTCAACCACGACAAAGCAATGACATCAAGACGCAGCAGTTTCAAAAAAATTTACAAAGCATGAGAGAGAACAGCAAGGGACGAAACTCTCTGTCCAACTCCCCATTCTCCCCAATCAACTGGAATAAGAACAGAAATAGTTCACCGACTGAGCGAGAAACTGTTCTCGCAAAAACGGTGGAAGAGAAATTCCCTGCCCAGCAAACCTCACAGAAGACAATGAAGAAGCGGCTACCATCTTGGCTGATGACAGCTCTGAAGATTAAAGTCACAGCTGATCAGGAGAAGAGCACAGCCCAATCTGAACAAAACGACTCCTCCCACTTAAACGACTTTGATTTTAGTGGCAAAGTCAGCAAAGTGAACGACATTTACAGCAAGAAGTCCCAAGATCTCGACAAAGACATAGATAGTGCCCTGCAATCATTTGGAGAAAAAGGATTAAAGTCTAAATCTCAGAGAAAAACCGAGAGCAACAGCGTAGCCAGAAGTGAAAAGAGAGAGGACCCTGTTTATTCCAACACTAAATACACCCGAGAGCAACCAATGAACGGTTATCAACAACACGAGAAACAGTCCACCTTGTCTGAAAACAGCGACGGAAAAAATGCAATGCAGTCCGAAGATGGGGACAGCAAGTTGAACAAAGAAGATACAGAATCTCTGGTACGCTACATCATTGCTACACTTCTTGCACGTAAAAACATAGCTGGTGATGACGTTGATTCGGAATCTTCGGGGCAAGATTTTTCCGACAAGTCACTTCCAGAAAACGCTGATCAGCCTCAGTTTGGCGATCTAACCTCTCCATGGTTCACACCGAAATCAAACAGCGGTTCACTCCTGAAGTTGACTCAAAACAAAGAGTCATCGCGCTCAGATAGCTCTGCACGAAATTCAGGGTTCATGTCTGCCGTCACAAACTCAAACAAAGTCCAGTCACAGTCATACAACGGTTTCATGTTCGGATCAAATCGTGGTTTCCATCAAGGCTACACCGCTGGATCGGCAAAGCCACAAGAAAGTCGACATGTAGTTTGGACCAGCAATGACGCTAAAGACAACAGTGCTGCCATGGAAGCTTATAAGATGTCGCTCAACAAGCTCTACGGCAACATGGACACTAAAAGGAACGAGTACAGGCACGACAGTAAACATTCACAATCAGTGGCGTATCAAAGTCCCTTAAGCAACAGGGGCGTCATTTCAACCTATCAGTCATCAAGCCAACCGCAGCATTACACTAATTGGGTGAGCTCCGACTCTGCAACCACCGAAGGAGATTTTGTCCATGATCCTAATCACGTGTGGGCAATGCGAGCTAATAAGAGGCAGTCACACTATCAGCAGCCACCGCTACAGCAACCCGACGCTCAGCAGCTCGTATGCAAGGCTTTGGTTGCTTTCGGCGGTGGGATGGACAGATGGTGCACAGACAACTGCAATGCAAACTTCTGCCCCAATACGATCTGCGTATGTAAGAGACAGGATCCTGTCCCTATACCTATCCTTTCCAGCTACTCAGCAGACGATAACGTAATCGAGAAAAACAACGACTGGGAGATGCACATTGCCATGAAGAAAACCCACCCCATGGCCAGAGCTAGTCACGTGACAAGAGACACGCCTTTTTATAACCCTCTTTTACAGTCCTACGCCACCTCCAGTCAATATAATCCTAACTTTGATCTTACCCAGCGACGAAAACCCCATTCCACAGCCTTTAACGCCTTTCTGACAAACCCTCGATTATCTCCCCTACCTACGCATGCGCCGTTTGAATCGTACAGCAGACTCAGCTCCAAGACAATGTCTGGAAAAGTACCAAGCCGCAGGCTGGGCGAAAGTTCCCGCCAGTACGTCCAGATAGACACTTACAGAAACAAAAATTTGGCAGCTCGTGATGACGTGGAACACATTTTCGGGCAATCTGCCAATTCTGTCGTTTCCTCAGATGACAACTCTGGAACTCGAAAAAGAAACTGGTATAACAACAAGAACGTCTACCCTATGGAAGAAGCTTCATCCAACCTAAACCCCAACGACAATCTCATAACCCCAGAACGAGTTCCCTTCTCACTTCCCAGCCGCACCAACTCGAGATCCTCGTCGGAGAACGTCGTCGGGAACCAGTTCCCTGATTCCAGCCTCTCCGAACGCGTGGGCGCAGAGGTGTCTCCGATGTCGCAGATGAGGTGCCGAGCTGTGGGCGCCTACAGGGGGCTTGACCACTTCGACGAGTGGTGCGAGTCGACTTGCTTCAGCTCCATGTGCCCCCTGCTGATGTGTGAGTGTGACGATTAACTCCTTAAACTCTGTGATATATTAGCTCCTGAGCTTAACTTAGAAAAAAAAATGTACTCAATTTAACCCCTACATACATACATCTTTTTTTCCGAAAGAACATGTAATTGTAATGAACTGTAAAATAATGCATTGAGTTATACATTCTTATTTATGGTTTGACCACTTTAATGGTCATTATGATAAAAAATATCTGAACATTTAACACTGATAACAAAATGCAAAGTGGTTTAGCATAATACGAAAAGAAAAGATCTTGCATTCTTTGGAACTGAATTCTCTTAAAGTCTTTAGTCAAAGAGTATGTTTCGAATTGTTTTACAAAACAATCAGTCTACAAAAAGCTAAAAAAAAAGTGTCAGTGGTAAAGACTATGAATATAAAACTAGACTAAAAGATTACTTTTTAACATTTCATGTATTGAAATTGACTACGAGATTCAATATTATATTGATAGTTTAAAATGCATTGAACTGTTTCTCTAGCCTGTATATAGTATGCAGAATTTTAAAAAAATAAGGATAGCCTTCTTTGATGTAATGATTCACGGCTATGAGAGTCAAGCGCTAAAAAATTCCGAAAGCATTTTGTAACTAACATATAAATATATTTATACATGTTATTTGTCTGTTATATTTAAAACATTTAATATTTATACGATATTGCTGTTTGTTCGATATGTGAAAGTATACAATGGTTATTAATGTAACGTGTATATTTGGGCACTAGTATGATTCTTCTTCATTATCGTCCATCATTAGCGTTCTGACAGAATATGTCCATAGGTCTGATCAATGGGTTTATTGTTGGTCTGAGAACAAAACGTGAATGTATGTCAGATCTAGCAGACGACAATGATTCTCATACCATGTATACCAGTGTTGCCCAATCCAATTCGACCTGCAGGTCCTATAGTTGGTGTAAATCCATTTTCACCTTTTTTTTAAGTGGCAATTTTCTACACTTTGTGCCGACGTTTAGGCGGTCCGGATGGACCACATCGCGGGCAGGATCTGACCCTCAGGCCGTATTTTGGACATCACTGCTGTATAGCATTGACTTTATCAATGTATAGTCTACCATTGTTACACTCAAAAGTAACATGTACTTGTGCCATATTGATTTCTTATGTAACATAGACTCCCCATCTTCCCCCCCCCCCCCCCAACTGTCATCAGAGAATTCTTCATCGCGAGCCTTCTTGCCTTCCTCAAAAAATTCAAACGTCATAAAAAAATGTTTCACTTCTGCTCGAAATTGGAAATTATCTCCCTTCGCACTTTTACTTATAAACAGCACGAATCTAAAGAAAATATATATTTCGCTTACAATAAATTCAAGGAAGTTCTTTGTCATAAGCTTGTAGGTCACAGTGGGGTCTTTGTATCCACCTAGAATACTCGACTCTATCTTTCAACTCAAAGACGATAACCTTGTTAAGATACCTTGTTTTGATTTTCTAACATTTTAGTTTGTATAAATTCCCATTGTATGTTTGTTATTCCACATTGTATGTTTGTTATTCCACATTGTATGTTTAGTATTCCACATTGTATGTTTGTTATTCCACATTGTATGTTTGTTATTCCACATTGTATGTTTGTTATTCCACATTGTATGTTTGTTATTCCACATTGTATGTTTGTTATTCCACATTGTATGTTTGTTATTCCACATTGTATGTTTGTTATTCCACATTGTATGTTTGTTATTCCACATTGTATGTTTGTTATTCCACATTGTATGTTTGTTATTCCACATTGTATGCTTGTTATTCCACATTGAATTTTGTTAAACAAAAACAAAATTGAACAGCGGTTACAATTGTTACAATATATAATACTTTTTTTTTTGACATGTTACGATGTTTGTTGTACATACATGCTTTTTATACTATTTGTATTATATTTTTGACCTTTTCTAAAACATCACGGATGTTCATGATTATTTATAGAACTTGCCTGTATAAATTTAAAGCCTTTTTGTACCCGTTTTTCACACAGTTGAACATTGTTTTTCTACTTTCCATATCACCTATAGACGATTTGTTATTTTGTATGCATTAAAATGCGATTCATAAATGAAACAATAATTGTTCCTTCTTTGTTTTTCGGTGGTGTTTTTTTGAAGAAACTGCATTATTTGATATTTGCTACATGGCGGAAATGCTAAAAATAGCTAGCTTGTTGGTGTATCTGGGACCACCATAAAGTGTTGATAAGCTTTTAAAAAAAAAAGTTAGATCTCCTTTTGAACATTTTAAATCGACTTAACAACAATTAAACTTTTCTATACAGCAACCATCTGCAGTCTAATTAACTTTGTCATCACCTGCTTTTATGGTAATACTTCACTGGCACAAAGACATAGAATAAATAGACTATTTAAAAAAGCATCACTCGAACACAGCTACCATCGCTTGAAGAACTTTTTCATGAAAGATGCCTTTCCAAAACACTCACGACTCTTAGAGACAACCTGCACCCATTAAACCACTGTTACAGAAGATCTGAACGAAGTGGTCGTCTCCTTTCCATTAGGACTAAAACTGAAAGATTTAAAAACTGCTTTATCCCAGTTTCGGTCAGAGTGTTACAAGATCATCTGTGTTGTCACCGAGAAGAATATAGAAGTCTAATTCATAAAGCGCTGGTTGTGAATGTGTATGTGTTTCATGTGTGAATGTTGTTCGTATTTGCATCTATATTGTTATTGTTACAGTAGTTACGCTGAGAAGGTCAATTGAGGTCAAATTGAATTTCCATTTGATTGGACCAATAAAAATTATCTTATCTTATCTGTATGATAAACTTTGTTCACTTTTTAGCTCTGCAAAATAAAATTTTTAAAGCTCACGTTTTAATTTCAATGAGGACACATTAGACATTCACTCTATTATAGTGGCGCAGTTTAATAACTTACTTAATTACTAATGCGCAACACCCGGATATAATTGTGCATTTTAAAATTACAGGCTTGTGTCAATTATCTTTTCGCCACCTACGTCTTTGAGGCAGTGGATTTTCTATTTATTCCGAATTTGTATCCATCAGCCTTTATAAGAAATCTCCAGCTGTCTCATTCCTAAGCAGCTTGCAGCCAGATACTCTCAATAGAACTTAACACGAATGTCTATGAAGCCGTAGAACGCAAGAGACAAAATAAATGCACTCTCAGAGCACACAAAAAAAATAGTGCCAAAACTAAAGTCAAGTTGATTGGAATAGTTCACTTGTATTTACAAGAAAGATAAAGCATAAGTCAAGTATATATGTTATCCCAGCGTCACCATTTCTTAATCACCGACGTCTTGAGTAAGTCTTGTAGCTAGCTAATCTAGGGAAGTAAGGGATATAAAATAAATGGGAATAATATTGAAAACAAAATTATAGACTAACTTAATTCGGCTGATCTATCTATCTATCTATCTATCTATCTATCTATCTATCTATCTATCTATCTATCTATCTATCTATCTATCTATCTATCTATCTATCTATCTATCTATATATTCATCAATCTATGTATCTATGTATGTATCTATCTATCTATCTATCTATCTATCAATAGATCTATCTATCAATCTGTCTATTAATCTATCTATCTATCTATCTATCTATCTATCTATGACTACTTCTTTCTCGGAAGACAATGGATGCGACCAGATGAGTTATCGGTTTTAGTTTCGTCTAGAGACAGTGCTTTATCTGGAGTGACTAATCAACTCAATTCTGTAGCAGCAGATTTTTTTTTTCCAATAATCGACAAGGTTTGCTTTTTTATCTTATCTTATCTTATCAATTACAGACATTACTTTAAACGAGAAGATAATTACGCCCTACGTGTTTCATGTATCAATCTAGTCACGCATGTTAATAAGGGAAATTAAACTCTTGGTTATCCTGGCTGGTTCAGGCAGTCCATTCTATGCTCTAGCGGAACTAGAAAAGAAGGAGCACTTATACAAATTCGTCCTAGCATGTGGAAAAAGAAATGTACCTTCTTTTAAACCCACAGAAAGCAAATTACCTTTGGCATGCTACCACCCCCTTACTATCTAAATGTATATAATGCTCTACGTCGCCCAACCATGCGATACACCACGCACGCATGCCGACTATCTAACTCTAGATGAAAAAGTCATAGAAAGATAACTCTTTTATTTCTGCCAGTCGGATAATAGTTATTCCACGTAACTTTCGCGGCGACAGAGAGCGCGGCTCAGAAAAAAAAAGAGGTGGGGGGGTGAGAACAAGTCTCTACGTCGCCCAACCATCCGGGACACCACGCAATCTCGCCGACTCTCTAACCCTCATCCGCCCCCTCCCCCGCACCCGTGCCTTCCTCCAGGCATGCGTACACAGTCGCTTTCCCAAAACCCACCCCATTTAGACAACTGTGTCTTTCAGGAAGTGTTCACCCGTCACTAAATAGCCGCGTATGCTACTCCGCGGGTCGGCTAGTACAGAATAATAGTGCTGTCTATTTGCACATGTCGAATAATAAGTGATGGCTCTTTACTGTCTACATAAGCATTCACTACGTAACTCTATAACCAACGGATTAAATCTTCATGTTATGACGCATACAGTTAGAAAATCTCTCAACTCTTTAAGCTTGCATACAATAACCTTTGATAAGCAACCATTTCCCTATTATAAGGGATAAAGTATTTTACAGTGCAGCTGTAGGATAATTAACGTTCCTCTTATACTGTTCAAATAAGCGAGCTGAGTAACTAAGGTAATGACCAACTCATTATCTCTATATTCTATCACGTAAACATTAATTGCAACACTTACAGGTATGACAGGCAACAGAGAGCACAGCCTGGCAAAAAGAACCAAAGAAGTCCAAAGAATACGCTACCTGTGAATAAAGAAATAAGTGATTGACTTTTCCTAGTCAGTGACGTCACTAGGAGGGGGTGCCGGGATGCGGGTCACAGCGGCTGAATTAGACCCTGGTGAAGACACATGTTCTAGTCATCGAGCCACTAAATAGTCTAACCGTCAGAAGCGGTAATGGATTAAAGCTTCCTCATTATTTATAAAATGCTTCCAAGAACATAACCTCTGACAACTAGTCCAACATGTGGCTTAGATCTTTCGGTAATCACTATCAGGAGAAGGGGTAAAGGCAAAAAATAGCGTCTAAACCAGCAATATGGATGGGCTCGTTAGCCCTGGTTGGCTACCCACCTAGTAGAAGGAAAAGTTAACCTCCGCCGGCTTCCAGCTATACCCAAATATGGGAAAGTCTTCGGAAGTCAACCATGTGGAAAAAAAATCAGGAGTTGGCGACACTTACGCGTTTGTGGATTCATTGTCATTGTAAGGATTTAGAGTGAAAACTCATTTATTATTGTGAATTTTTGAAACTGTATTCTTCGCTAGCGGTCCTGTACTCCTATACCTTGTGAAAGTTAAAAAAAAAAGCTGAATTGGTTTGGTCATATTGTAAGACATGGCTCATCCTTCAAGGTACAGTGGAGGGAGCACGAAGAAAGGGTCGTCCAAAGAAAAGCTGGCTGGAAAACACAAAAGAATGGACCGTCCTCTCTCTTGATATCCTGCTATCCGTGAACTGTCACAGCACCTCTACGACGTCAAGGGGCAGACGATTGACTATAGCTGTATGTGTTCAAAGAAGTAATCGAGCGATAAGGGCGTTTCTTTTGTGGTGTGTTACTCTATCGACCCTCGGCGTAAGTTTACGTTTGGGTCTCAAATAGATATATACAAATTAAAATAAGAGATGTGCCAACGACACAATCATATAGTAAAAACACAACGCCACATTGGCACAATAAAACGCTAAAATTATACTGATTATATCAGCAAAAAAGGGCATCAAAGATTACGACTGCTAAGAAAACTGTCCTCGTTTAATGTTAGCGAAAAGGCCTTGGCTCTGTTTTATCACGCTCATATCTGCAATATTTTAAGTTTCAATATCACTGCCTGGTATGGCAATCTGAGCATTAAAAATAAAAGTAAACTTTATAGAATCCTAAATGCTGCTGGTAAAATCATTGGCAAAAAACAAATCCCATTTGGGCAGTTGTTTGAGACAAACATCTATAAAAAAGCTAACAAGATCCTCGAAATAAAGAATCACCCTTTGTGTCAGGATTTTGTGATTTTACCATCACAAAAAAGATACAAGACATCGATAGCAAAGACAAACAGACACAAACACTCTTTTGTTCCCCTGGTAATCAAATCATTAAATAAGAACAATCTGGTATAAAACTTTGTCCCATGTAAATTATGAGTGAGTCTGGTGTGAATGTACACTTTGGTTTTTTATAGTTATAATGTTCTTTGTTTGGTGTAATGCACAAATTGTAAGACAAATTTCCATACGGACAATAAAGATTATTATTATTATTATTAATTATCTGCGAAAACTTACTGTTCGAGTTGCCTCCTCTCAGGCCCCTGGTGTACTGACTTGTCGCCCTGCACGTACCGTCGACCTTGTTCAGACAATCCTCATTGCATTTCTTGGCGCAGTCACCACTACAATCCTTGCCGAAGGTCATAGGTGGGCATTCTGTTGAAAATTGATACAGCGTATACTGAATGTTCTCTATTCTTATGCTGCTATTTTATGTTTCGCATATTCCGAGTTTCGATGACATGGAGGCCAATACCAGGAAAGCGCAAACAGGGGCGTCCACGTATAACTTGGCGCCACACCTTCATGGAAGACCTCAGAACAGTGGACACCAAGTAGGAGGAGGCTTCAGATATTGCCAGTGACAGATCTTTGTGGAGACAGCTTGATGCGTAATGCGCCGAACTGAGCGGTAAGACCTAGGCCTAAGTAAATTATTCCGAACGGAGGGGGCTGCAGATTGTAGAAGATGGTCTCTGAAAAAGGCAATTGGAGAGCTCTCACGAAGGCCGCGGGACGCACATTAGAGACGCAAGGAAAAGCCCTTGCCGGAGAAAAGTGCAAGCAACGAAAAGGTAAGACAACGGCTTTAGCTGCATCAAATGTGATAGAATATGGAGGTTTTTCAACTTGGTTTTGCGTGGTCACGTCAAATACTGGACTTGGTCTTTAATCTTCGGAATCGAACACAATGCCTTACCATTGTTTCTCGTCACGTTTATTCATCAATGTATTTATTTATAATGCACTTTTATTTTGAAATTAATTATCAGAAGTATTTCTACATTTTAAGTGTGTGTGTGTGTGTGTGTGTGTGTGTGTGTGTGTGTGTGTGTGTGAGAGAGAGAGAGAGAGAGAGAGAGAGAAGTGGCGTAGCAAGGTACCCTTTGGTCAGAGATAAAGAATACAAATATTCTGGCAAATTGAGTGTGACTGAAACCAAATAGATCCCTACTGTATCTAAACAGGATAGTACAGTTCCGAGAAAACAATACAATAAGACAGACAATACATACAATACACATATGCCTCATGGGGTAAAGAGAACGAGGACCTCAAGCTTCGGGTCATTGGAGAGGTTAACCATATAACTTGCTAGGAGTCCGTGTCACAAGCCGAATCTTCAGATGTTCCGAATGTGCTTTGTTTGTCACAAGTATAGGAACCTGATGACTTCCCACACCGCGATTGTCCTGATGTTATGGAGTGTGTGTGTGTTTCTATGGTGACGGTGGGAAGAGGTAAGCGATTGGTTATGAATGATGCAAGATACGTGGCAATGTCGTCACTTGGTCTTAGTTAGGAGAGACGTCTCCAGAACGTAAGACTGAAAGATTGTGTTATTGTAGTGAGTTAGACTTTGTTAAGAAATTTTATTACTAAAGTCTACTACATTTATTTCATTGATCACAATTTTCTTTTGTCTATACTAAACCTAAAGTTCTATCTAGTTTTGTTCACAAAAGGAACCCCTGCCTTAGAATGTAACGAAACGCTATACTGGCAATTTAAAAGTCACTTTACTTTAATAAACTTCAGTCTTTAGTAATAAGATTTACCTCGAAAAAAAAAGTAAATATTTTGAAAACAATAAATAAAATGGAACAATGAATGAAAAATAAAATAATGCACAAACCTTAAACATTTAAATTCTTATTGATCTAGTCAACACACTTTCCCTTACAAGTGCCCGTTTATACTTGTCGTCCGAGGCAAAAAAAGCCCTATCGCGCCATTGTTGCTACGTTACTGTGTGTGTGTGTCTTATATACATTGTTAATAGACCAAAATGTGGAAGATCTATAAATATGTGTCGTATATTAAACTCCCAATCTTCAGTTGTGATATCTGTCAGTTGTTTTCTGTATGGCTCTGAGACATGGACACTATACAGGAAACATCTACGACTTCTTGAGCGCTTCCACCAAAGATGCTTGCGCTCCTTCATTGACATACGGTGGCAGGACCGCACTATAAACAGCGATGTCCTTACGAACGCCGGTATGGACAGTATAGAGGGACTTCTTTTGGTCCGACAGTTACGCTGGGTAGAGCACGTAGATCCCGTTTGGGAGACGAACGTATGCCTAAGGCAGTCTTTTTTGGTGAGCTAAAAGTGGTCGACGTAACAGAGGCGCCCCACAGAAACGCTTCAAAGACCATCTTAGGCGTCAGCTCTCCTTGGCTGACATAGAAGAGAGCACGTGGTTGCATGCGGCCTCAGAACGAGACAGCTGGAGGTCACTCACGAAGGCCGCGGGATACGACCAAAAGAAAATCTGCTGCCGAGGACAATCGCAGACGGCGAAAAGAAAATCTAAATCAACCACTTGGAGACAATGGTTATGCTTGCCCTGGATGTGACAAAATATGTAGATCACAGCTGGGACTGCGCAGCTACAGGAAATACTGCATTCCTCACTTATCTTCGGACTCGAAGACAAGCCCTATTATTTGCTCTTTACTTTAACGCGCATTGAGACGTGCAACATTTTAGAACTTACCATCTTGGCATGCCTTTAAGATATTGGTGTATCCATCCTCGCACCTGGTACAGATGCCAGAAACTGGATCGCAGCCTGGAATGCATTGCTCACAAAATTGTTCACACTGGTCTCCAAAGGTCTTCTCCGGGCAAACTGTAGGCAAGCAAGTTAGTAGGCGGAGGGTAAGCAAGTCAGTTGGTGGAGGGTAAGCAAGTTAGTATGCTGAGGGTAAGCAAGCCAGTTGGTGAAGGGTAAGCAAGCCAGTTTGTGAAGGGTAAGCCAGTCAGTTGGTGGAGAGTAAGCAAGTTAGTAGGCGGAGGGTAAGCAAGTTAGTAGGCTGAGGGTAAGCAAGTCAGTTGGTGGAGAGTAAGCAAGTTAGTTAGCGGATGGTAAGCAAGTCAGTTGGTGGAGGGTAAGCAAGTCAGTTGGTGGAAAATAAGTAAGTCAATAGGCGATGGGTAAGCAAGTCAATAGGCGATGTGTAAGCAAGTCAATAGGCGATGGGTAAGCAAGTCAGTAGGAGATGTGTAAGCAAGTCAATATGCGATGCGTTAGCAAGTAAATAGGCGATGGGTAAGCAAGTCAATAGGCTATAGGTAAGCAAGTCAATATGCGATGGGTAAGCAAGTCAATAAGCGATGGGTAAGCAAGTCCATAGACGATGGGTAAGCAAGTTACTAGTCGATAGGTAAGCAAGTCCATAGGCGATGGTAAGCAAGTCAATAGGCGATGGGCAAGCAAGTCAATAGGCGATGGGTAAGCAAGTCCATAGGCGATGGGTAAGCAAGTCAATAGGCGATGGATGTCAGTTGGCGGAGGGTAACAAAGTCCTTCTCAAGAGGTAAAATAAAATAGTAGGCGATGGGTAAGCAGGTCAGTACGCGGTAGGTAAGTGAGTCAGTAAGTGAAGGGTAAGCAAATCAGTACAAGGGTGGTAATCAATTGAGTAGGTTGAGGTTAAACAAGTCAGAAGACGGAGGTTAAACAAGTCAGAAGTAAAGTTCCCCTTTCAGACCTTATGGTCTATAGGGCAGATGTTGTAAAGATCAACGACGTTTACGAGGGTATCATGTGGCCAGCACAACGACCAACCGCCTTTACTTTTCCCCAACTAATTTCAGGTACCCATTAGAGCTGAGTGAACTCAGAGGCGCCCTAAGATCCCAAAAATAAAAATCTTAGTCTTCACCAGGATTTGAACCCCGGATCCCGATTCGGAAGCTAAGCGTTTTACCACTTCGCCAACGCGCCTCCAAACAAGTCAGTAGACGGATGTTAAACAGGTCATTAGGCGGGTGTTAACCATGTCAGTAGGCGGATGTTAAACAAATGAGTAGGCGGAGGCTTAAACAGTAGGTGGAATGTAGAGTGTAAGGAAGTAAGCAAACGGGGGGGGGGGGGGTTTAAGCAAATAAAAGAGTAGGGTCAGCACGTCAGACCGACAGTCTCATTTAAAACAGTAAAACATCAAAGTTTAAAAAAAAAATTCCTTTATTTTTTTGCGGTAATTTGCATGCGTCCCATTTGAAAAATACTAATACAATGAACCCATCTAGACAAGCTTTAAACATCTAGACAAGCTTTAAACATCTAGACAAGCTTTAAACATCTAGACAAGCTTTAAACATCTAGACAAGCTTTAAACATCTAGACAAGCTTTAAACATCTAGACAAGCTTTAAACATCTAGACAAGCTTTAAACATCTAGACAAGCTTTAAACATCTAGACAAGCTTTAAACATCTAGACAAGCTTTAAACATCTAGACAAGCTTTAAACATCTAGACAAGCTTTAAACATCTAGACAAGCTTTAAACAAGTACATTCTTGCTCACTTGTATTTTTGTTAAATAAAAAAGAATAAACTATCAAGTGATAAGAAATATAGAATCTATTTATAGCTATACTCAAAGGCACAGTAAAAGAATACGTGTCTAAAGGCTAAAGAAAAGAATTCAAGGATAGGAAAACATTAGTAAAGTACATTTTCCTTTTCAGACCTTGCGATATATAGGGCAGACGAATTTCATCTGCTTCTGATGGCCAACCGCCTTTTCTTTTTCCGAATTAAAGTCAGGTACCCATTAGAACTGGGTGGACTCAAGGGTGCCCTAAGGATCCCGAAAGTGAAAACCTCAGTCGTCACCAGTATTTGAATCTGGGATCCCCATCGGTTCGTAAGCCAAGCGCTTTACCACTCTGCCACCGAGCCACCAGGGAGAAATTAACGGATAGACCTCACTGCAGAATGTGCTAGAAAAAAATGTATAGTATTGAGTATTGTTTGTCAACGCTGACCATGTGATTACAAAGTATTATTGGCATTGTCTTCGACTACGACGTTAAAGATAAGCTCAGTGTTTTACATTATTACGCTGACCCAGTTGCGACCTATATATTTTTCCACATCTCATGTAGACAAAGCCGTTGTCAGCCGGTGATCTGTTCAGTTTGTTTTTTCCTCTTTCGAGTCTGTCTTCAATAAGACTTTGGGTCTCACCAAGTCTTTGTGAGAAATTTCCAACTGTCTCTTTTAGAGGCCATCTTCTGCCAGCTACTTACTCTGTGAGGGCGAAGTAGCACCTAAGTTTATTTTTATAGCGATTTCGAGGGGGACTTCTGTTACGCCTTTATCCTTTAAACTCGCAAAGAAAATCGCCTTCGGCATGCGGTCGTCTCCTATGGGGGATATGTGTCCGACCCAGCGCAGCTTTCGAATGGAAATTAGTGCTTCTATACCGGCCTCCAGCAGAAAATAGTTATTTGTAATGTATTCTTGCCAGTATATACCCATTGGGGAGTGAAAGCACCTTTGATGGAAGCTTTCGAGAAACCTTAAATGCCTTCGATACAGAACCCAGGTCTCGGAGCCCTACAAAAGTGTGGTGAGAACCACTGCTTTATAAACATTCATTTTTGTTGCTAAGTAAAGAAACCTATTACTAATTACGCCATACTCTGTTTCAGGCGACCAAAGGCGCTGTAGGCCTTAGCGAGACGGTTGTTTATTTCTCTGGACAATGACGCATCGTTCAACACTGTGCAGCCCAGTTAGGTAAAGTGGTCAGCGATATTAGGGACATGGCCGTTCAAATTGAAATGTGGATCTCTGCTAGTTCCGATTCTAATTCATATGTGCTATGTGGGATATTTATTGCTTGTAACTTTTGACAGTACAAAATGTAGAAAGTCGAGATAGTTAAGATTTCAGTTTAAGAGAGATTACGTTGGAGATACATACCTTTAGAGATATCATCCCCTGCAATGAAATATAAATATTTTGATACAGTTTAAAATATAAAAATTAATCATAATTTTTATTTTTTTAAAGATTAAGCAATTTAATATTTATCTGTCTTCCATTAAGGAATTATAACAATCAACACATATGACAAATCTGCATGAGATTTACATTAGTGTTTTATTCTTTTTAGTCTGGTGCCTTTAACAAAGAGCAGAAGCTGAAGAAGAAAGGGTAAAAGGAAGAATGAATATTAAATAGATCGTAAATGAAAATAATATACAAAACCATTATAAGACCAGCAGCAATGAATGCAAGTGAGAAATGGACACTTACAAAAACATCTGAAAATATACTAAACTAGTAGGCCGGCAGCGTAGCATACGCCGCTATTTTGCAGGGCCGGCCTTAGGCCACTGCAACCTAAACGGCATTATGCAATACCCGCAATTGTGGAATCTAATGAAAGAAGCTTCTCGCGCCTTGCTTTTACTGAGCGCCTAAAGGCAGCACGGAAAACCAACTCCTAGATACCCCCTCCCCCCACTGGTCCACAAATGAGATTGGACCAAAGCTCTCTGAGAATGCTATAAGCATGAAAGTAGCGCTATATAAAAGCGATAATAATAATAATACTCGGAAAGCGCCAAATTTGAAAAAACAAAACTTTTAACTACAGATCTTTTCCTCTTATTTTAATTTTGTTCACTTCACCTAGTCCTTAGTCTGTTGGACCGTTGGGGCACAACACAAGCTCTGTTAACCGTCTTTCTCCATTCCTCTCAGTCTTTTGCCTTGGGCAGTGTGCAACAGACCAAGTGGGGCAGAGGAAGGTGACACACGAGCATCAAATACGTCATACATTTTCAATACTGCATAGACTTTTGGTTCCACAAGGTTGTCGTTCCTGGAAGTGGTAATGGACATAAATACTCCACAACCTATTAAATATTTTCATGTGGCATGCGTCTAGTCCAGCTCATGACCTTGACATATGGCTCAGATTAGTCCGGCGGAACTGTTTTACTAACAGGAGAAGGGGCAAACGCGAGTAACCAGTAAATTTTGGGTAGGAAGGGCGCATAGCCCTGGTTGGCTACCCAATTAGGAGAAGGAAAACTCTGAATTGAAACCGCTTCTGCCCAGCAATTATGGGAAAAGCTTCGGAAGTCAATCAGGAGCAGGTGACCTATAGACAATTTACAGCCCACAGTGCTACACCATGCGATGATGGTAGTGACAAATGTCACGAGTCGAGTCTGTGACCTATTTCGACCAGTTTCTAGAAGCTCGAGTTCAAACCAGTGCAAGTGTCCAGCGTAAACAAGTTAATTTTAGATATCCAATCGAAGAAAGAGGTTAGGGGAAAACAATAGCACACATCAGCTTCTAGAAGGTCAAAGTTACTAAAAATAATTATCGGAGAAGGTTCCAGGATTCTGGAACGTACGATCAAAGAAAGTATAAATTAAGGGAAAGTCAGTCAGACGGGGTCCTCGCATAGTAGTAGTTCTTGTAGAGCGTTGGTCCTCACACAGTCTTCGATTACTAATAAGTTTTGTGATATTAGCGGGTCCATTAAGTAAAGTTTTAGCATTTGAAGTTGAAGTTATATGTATCATTTAAGTTTTATTTATGAAGTATCAAGTCAAGTTGTTATTGAATTAAGAAGTTAATTTGATGTGAAAGTTGAAGAAGTTATTAAGAAGTTTGAAGAAAATACAGAGAGATGTTTCTTTCTTCATTTCATATGAATTTGTCAACTTATTAATATAATCGCTCGGCCTGCTCGTCACATATATTGGCACCTCCTGACGAAAAAAGACATATATAAATAAAGACACCGACGAAGTCAAGCATCACATACTGCATTTTCAAAGAATAAAGTCGGCACATTCTAGCAAGTTCTACGAATTTAAAAGGAAAAGCCTCTAACAAATAAATCATAGCCTCTCGTAACGACAAAGCCTCAAATAGAGCATTACAAGAAAAGCCTCTTTCAGAAAACTTCAACAAGACGTACATTAATTGCTACGAAAAGTATTTTATGATTGAAACTTCCAGTCAACAGGTCACATAATATTTGACAAAGAGGACGTCCTGCAAGACAGATCATCTGTTTTAAGGTCAGTACCTTACATTTTACCTTTACTAAGCTGTGAAAGCTACATTTACTAAGCTGTGAAAGCTACATTTACTAAGGTGTGAAAGCTACATTTACCAAGCTGTGAAAGCTATATTTACTAAGCTGCGAAGGCAACGTTACTAAAGCTAGTTGTACACTAGTTTGTTTACAAATACTGACCACTTGCATTCCTCAAGAGGAGACACCGATCGATATTTAACTAGGTCAGCCATAGTTAACCTCTCACCTGTGGACAGGTGTCGGTCATCGCCAGTGTAGGCAGTACTTATCAATAGCACAGTTATTAAGTTATTACAATGGCATTGGTCTCGTACTTGTGGAAAGAATACATCAAAATAGCCGCTTACGGTAACATGCCACAAGAAAGAATGGAGGAATGGTGCACTCGACAAATAAATTACGATATACAAAAACGTAAAGAAGACAAAGAGGCAGAAGAAAGAAGACAAAGAGGCAGAAGAGAAGAAACGCAAAGAAGAAAAAGAAGAAGAAGACAGAAAACTTCAAGAACTAAAAGAAACAGAAAGAAATGAAACTGCAGAGAAAGTGACAAACATGGACTGAAGGAGCCTGTGACATTGTTTATGAGTACAACAAGAATACTACTGAACTTCAACTAGTTAATAATGAAGAATTTAAAGCTGACCAGAGGAAAGATACAGCTTTGACAAGAATGTACAAGAAGGCGCAAACAATTGTAAAGCAGCCAGGACTTAATGTACCTTATTTCAAAGAAGGAATACTTGTGAAGAAAAGTGAGTTAGTTGAACAAATCATTTTACCACTGAAATATACTCAAGACATCATCGAAAAAAATCACAATTTTCTACATACTAAACTAGCAAGTGTGACGAGGACAAAGAAAAGAATTATTGGCAAATTTTATTGGCCGAGCATCACGAAAGATGTTAAGAAACATGTTAGTCAATGTCAAGTTTGTTAAATGAACAATCCTAAGACAAAAGTTCAAGAGCAACGCACGAATGTTGAACAAAGTTACCAACCTGTTGAAAATATTATACCAGACAAAAATGATTCAAATGTTGATGAATTAAACAATTCTACATTTAACTCTCAGACAGAAGGTCGTCTGACATTGATGGACAATTTTTGCAACAACCGTGATATGACTCAGCAACAAAGTAATATAAGTACTTACAAAGAAAGTCAACCAAATACAGATGCGAACATATTTGTTTCGAATGAATCAATGTCAAAGTCAAAACAAGATGAATCAGAAAAGAAAACATTTCAACAAGGTTTTAATACGAATATTACATTCATAAAGACACATGAAAAAACTAAAGAAGCTGAAGTCAATATTCAAAGTGAAAGAATATTAAATGAATACAGAATGCTTAGAAATTTTAAACAAGGAGACAAAGTGAAGTTATGGTTACCTGACATGAGCAACAAGCTGATTTATACATGGCAAGGTCCATTTATTATCATCAGAAAGATTTCAAACGTAACTTATGTAATCAACATTAACAAATATATCAAAGTGTTTCATGTTCATGCTTGAAAAATACAATAAGGATACAGATAATGAAAACTTATCAAAAGAACTAGAAGAAACTGTTTCATGCTTAGAAACAATTCAAGAGGCAAATGAATACAATATAAATGAACTATTACCAACGACATCAAAACAAACTGAATCTATCAAAGACATTGACATACATCATTTAAAGTTGAAAAGTATGAAAGACCTGTTGAATACAAGTGAAGAATATACTGAGATATTTCATGATGTTCCTGACATATCAACATTAATAGACAATGTGATTGACTTAAAAACTGACAAACTTGGCAAATCCAATGTTTATTCTCTAACTTTGCACAATAGAGATTTACTGCAGAAAGACTTAACTGATTTATTAGTGCCATGCATACATGAACATTCAAAGTCAATGTTTTCTACTTCAATCGTTTTACAACGTAAACTGTCAGTGTCGATTTTGGACAGTTCTTGTTTGAACCTATGAAAAGCAAATAATATTATAAGGACAATAGTTGTATGTTGTTTAAAGCTAGAAAGAAACATATTCATGAACTGATAGACATTCTGTACCAATTGAAACAACGTACTATTGTAGCTAAACTAAGGAAGTTTGTATTGAAACCAAAAGTGACATTTTTCGACGGCAGAGTCGAACACAACTCTTTCAAAACACAGGACAATATTGTTAAACGTATTTTGAACTATAAAGAACCAAGAAAGAAGAAATGTACAGACAGACTAGAATTGTTTCAAGTACCTGGAAAGAAAAAAGTTGTAAATCTAACAGGACTGTACAGCTGTGTCAAGATTTATTTTAATAATTATGTTATGCAATTGTTTATTACTTAGTATATTTACATTAGTACTGTTGTTATAAGAGTTTTAGAAATGAGTAATTTGACATTGTACATGTTTAGATTTCATATTTTAAAAAGTAAGTTAATATTCATATATTTTGTATTAGCAAATTATATGATGGGATGACATGTATTTTTCAGTATTGTGAAGTTGTATAATTTAGATATTTTCTTGAGTTACAAAGTTAGAAAAGTTCATACTTAAATATCATATAATGACAAGTAATGTGTGGAATTAAGATGTATTCTTTTGTGATACTTATTATATATGCCAAAATGTGTACAATATTTTGAATTTTGAATTATGTACTTGTAATAAAACAATTATTTGAATTATCAGTTCTGTACTTTTAATAGAACAAGTTTTTTTTTGGTTTTGTGTGCATATATTATAATAGTAATAATGTTATTTTACGCATTTTATATTGCATACAAAATGCTAAAAAGTCAAGGGGGTAATGTCACGAGTCGAGTCTGTGACCTATTTCGACCAGTTTCTAGAAGCTCGAGTTCAAACCAGTGCAAGTGTCCAGCGTAAACCAGTTAATTTTAGATATCCAATCGAAGAAAGAGGTTAAGGGAAAAAAAAAGCACACATCAGCTTCTAGAAGGTCAAAGTTACTAAAAATAATTATCGGAGAAGGTTCCAGGATTCTGGAACGTACGATCAAAGAAAGTATAAATTAAGGGAAAGTCAGTCAGACGGGGTCCTCGCATAGTAGTAGTTCTTGTAGAGCGTTGGTCCTCACACAGTCTTCGATTACTAATAAGTTTTGTGATATTAGCGGGTCCATAAGGTAAAGTTTTAGTATTTGAAGTTGAAGTTATATGTATCATTTAAGTTTTATTTATGAAGTATCAAGTCAAGTTGTTATTGAATTAAGAAGTTAATTTGATGTGAAAGTTGAAGAAGTTATTAAGAAGTTTGAAGAAAATACAGAGAGATGTTTCTTTCTTCATTTCATTGAATTGTCAAGTTTTGAGAATATAATCCCCGGCCAGTGTGCTCGTCACACAAACTAGTTTACTTTGAATACATCAGTTGCGTGGACGGGGAGGTGGGGTGTGACTGATGTGTGGATGGCTGCCTGGTCGTGCGGTTTGCACGCTGGACTGTCGTTCAGATTTATCGATGGTCCCGGGTTCAAATCCTGCCCGCCATTCCCCGTCGTCCTGCGGGAGGTTTGGACTAGGAAGTAAACTATCTTCAACTCTGAAGGAACATCCGAAACATGTAAAACATTTTACAAAACAAAAATCGTTTCTAACCTTACAAGTGGAAAGAAATAAAATATAACAAAAGAAAAAAATCAGAAAAAAAAAGGTCACCATTGTCCACAATGAGTGCTTGGAAACCGTTGTCAGAGTATCCGTCACAGTCTTGCTGAGCTCCCGTGATGCAACTCTAAAAATAGAACAAAACAAAATTCTTAGTATTCTAATACTTCATAAAAGTCAGTTGTTTTTTTCCCCTAACATATTGGCTGAGCAGTAAAAACAAAGAACAAAGAGGTTCCAGTGACGTCTAAGATTTTATTTTTAGCACGTCTTTAAGTCCACTCAACTCTAATCGGTACCTGACATTATTTGGGGACAGTAAAACGGTTGGTCGTTGTGCCGGCCACAAGACATCCTCGTTAACCGAGCAAGGCCAATGACACTAGCTCCAGCTGGAATAACCTGCCCAGTGTGCAGCCGAACATTCCGGGCTCACATAGGCCTCACCAGACACATAATAAGGAAGCACAAAAACCCAAGTGCAAAGGCCTTAGTCCCCTGGATGACAAACGTGATCATAATCGAACCACGATGTAACTACTATATAAATTTAACCAACACTTATGGCTAAATGCAGTGGCGTAGCTAGGGTGGGGGGAGGAGGGGAGAAGAATTTGAAAATCCCCCCGGGCCCCCACTTGAAGGGGGCCCCTAAATGAGTGTTTTTTAGATAAAAAATTTAATATTACGCAAAATGCAGGGGCCCCAAAGAGGTCAAGGCCCCTAGGGCCCCAAACAAAGGAAAATTCCTAGCTACGCCTCTGGCTGAATGGACCCTATAAACAAGCAAAATAAAATTTTTTTAAAAAACAACAACATATATTAAGTGTATAAATAATTTCGGATCAGCTGTAATTAAATTAGTAATAAGTCTCAAACGACAATCTTTAAAGGGGTCTAATTTAGCGTATACCACCACTTCAGTCAATTACTATATCTTACCCTTGTTTGAGATACCAAACAAAGAAATGTATTTCCAATAGTTAATTAAGTAATTTGTTATTTTTTTATTTATTTATTCTTGAGTTGTCAGGTAAAAGAAATAATTGTGCTAAATTTCTGCTTGATCCTTGATTGAGTGTTGTAGAAATGACAGACAGACAGATAAAGTGACTTGATACAAGCTTTTTAATAAATAATCGTCACCCCTTTTTAAGAGTCCTCTAAAATTCTGGCACCGGCAGCCAATTTTATTTACTCTTCTGAGTAGAAACACGAAACTTCTAGAATGTAAAGAGCTTCCTCTGTGTTACTACTGGTCGTTGACTTGTAGCACCAAGCTACTGGTAGACTGTGACGAACACACTTGCCGGGGATTATATTCTCAATAGTTGACAATTCAATGAAATAAAGAAAGAAACATCTCTCTGTATTTTCTAGAAACTTCTTTAATAACTTCTTCAACTTTCACATCAAATTAACTTCTTAATTCAATGACAACTTGACTTGATACTTCATGAATAAAACTTAAATGATACATGAAGCTTCACTTAGTATAACTTCAACTTCAAATACTAAAACTTTACTTAATGGACCCGCTAATATCACAAAACTTATTAGTATTCGAGGACTGTGTGAGGACCAACGCTCTACAAGAACTACTACTATGCGAGGACCCCGTCTGACTGACTTTCCCTTAATTTATACTTTCTTTGATCGTACGTTCCAGAATCCTGGAACCTTCTCCGATAATTATTTTTAGTAACTTTGACCTTCTTGAAGCTGATGTGTGCTATTTTTTTCCCTTAACTTCTTTCTTCGATTGGATATCTAAAATTAACTTGTTTACTCTGGACACTTGCACTGGTTTGAACTCGAGCTTCTAGAAACTGGTCGAAATAGGTCACAGACTCGACTCGTGACATAGACTACTAAACCGTTGTAGGCGTAATGTATCTTAACTAATAAAACTTCAAATAACCATAATAACTTCCTTTTTTTAACAAAACTAGATAACACTTTATAAATGCAGTAGATTTTAATAATATTTCTTAACAAAGTCTAACTCACTACAATAACACAACCTTTCAGTCTTACGTTCTGGAGTCGACTGTCCTAACTAAGACCAATAGACGACAACGACACCTTAGTTGCATCATTTACAGCGAATAGCTAACCTCTTCCTACCGTCACCATAGAAACACATATATACACACACAAACACACTCCATAACAAACTGGCAACCTGGAAGCGGACCTCATGTGACAGTAAAAGTAAAAACCAGGATCTTAGGTAAAAGAAAAACTACGAAAAAAAAAAAACCTACATGGCTGAGACAGATTTAGGAATAATTTCAGTTTTGTATCGTCAAAATGATTTTAAAAATTCTTCAGATTTTCTCACCTTTTGAAACCCCAGCAGCTGCGCCACGATGGCGTCCTCGGCTACCCCCATCACATAACAGCCAAAGTAGTTGAAGTTTCTCATCCAGGCGTGGGAGACTCCACGGGCTACGGCCAGACTCCCAGTTATCCAGCCTTGGTACTCACTGTTGGTGTCCCAGTACACACTGCTGGAAGGTAACAGTGAGTATGACAATGTTATAGTTATTTGTTATTATATAGATATACAGTCCAGTTATTGCTTGTTATTTTCTGTTCAAATCGTTTGTACGAGTAGCACTTCTTTCTAACTAATGGAGTGTGTGTTTCTGTCTAGTGTTATGTGTAAGTTTTAGTTGGATTGAAACTGAGGCAGGGCCGGCCTTAGGAGTTCGTACATTGTTGTAGCCTCACATAGGACTAAAAAAAAAATATTTAGAGAAAAAATTGCGAAACTTAAATCTAGTACTAAGTCTCTTTCAAATCTCAAACATAGCAGAGCTCTATGGCTCTATGTCTACTAGTCTAGATGTAAGCTCTAGATTATACAGGTAGGTTTTTAATAAATTGCGATTTTATTTAATTAATAACTCTTAATATTATCTTTTCGGTTTTCATCAATTTTATAGTACATCTGGGGCCACCAAATTCACTTCGTGTAGGGCTTCCAATTACCTAAAGCCGGCCGTGGCAGAGAAAAGGGGAGACGGAAGGCTGCAACATGATGTTAGTATTTTTCTAATTTATCTGTAAGCAAAACAAGCATATTTTTTAAAGTTTATGTAAGTGAAAGCACGGCACAATCACTGCAGTATATCTCAATATTACAAGGTTTATATACCTTTTACCACGCAAACGGGATCTATAATAAATTAAGTATCATTAATTAATGAACTAATTTATTAATTATTAGATTGGTTGTCTTCGACAATGAAAAATCAGAGAATGAAAAGTGGGAGAAAAATGTGTAAAAGAATCCATCCAGGCAGACAGAAAGACAGACAGAGTGAGTGGATACAATCTTTGTACAAAATAAAAAATATCGCCAAGTCCGATGTCACCGGTTGGTTTGTATTGCTCTATATACAGAGGTCTCAAAAGGCCGGCTACCACTTCCTTATGGGCTTTATTCGGCTCTAGGGAAAGACGCAGGCTGGGCTTACTGCTCTTTCCTTCGATGGAGATATATTATTATTTCTTAATAAATACCAGTGGCGTAGCTAGGGAGGGGGAAGGAGAAGAAGGAGAGTTGAAAATCCCCCCCGAGCTACCATTTGAAGGGAGCTCCCAATGAGTGTCTTTTACATTAAATATTAAATATTACGCTAAATGCAGGGGCCCCCAAAGAGGTAAAGCCACCCCCAAATGAGGACAAAGTCCTAGCTCTCCCCTGAATAAGTACAAATATTTACAGAGTATATCAAGAATCAAAGTGTATGACAGAGACATCCTGAAGTACGGCGGTTGTTATAGATTTTTAGTTTGTGTTTAGTTTCGTATTTTCTTTGGTTTCTTATAGGCAGGTTTTTTTTTCCACTATAATGAATCTAATCGTACGGAACAATCACACAAAGTATTTACCTATTTGGATGCTTCGACTTTAAGGTCAAAAGATGGATCTCCGATTGCTGGACAATAAAATAAACATGCATCTGTATACTGCCGTTCAGCGTATCTAGCGAACTGGAAAAGAAAATAGTTTAAATAAGTCATTTAAAAGAAAAAAATGTAGAAAAAATGTATAGGACTATTTTTTTTTTGAATGAATAATTAGGATAAATAGCCCATCGCGGTGTTAGCATTTGAGATATTGAAACAGACAGTAAATGGTTCGAGTCTCATCCTATTCATGTTCTAGATGTCTTCCAAGGTGTGTAAAATAATGGCCTTGATAACGTGCCAAGCTCTGTGCCAGAATCAGGAAAATCTCTTTGCTAAGCCGAAACAAAGTCTTATTTGCTAAATATTGTTAACGCTCGTTGACTTGTAGCACCAAATTGCTAGTAGACTTCTAAAACGTTGTAGGCGTATTGTATTTCAACTTGTTAAACTTGAAATTGTTTGTGAGCAATAGAGAATTTAACTTTTATTACAATACGGAAACTTTGAGATAAAATAAAATAGATGTAGTAAACTTTAGTAATAATATAAAATGGGTATTTTAAATAAAACATCACTCATTGTAAAAACACATCTTTTCACTCTGGCATTCTAGAGCCGTCTGGCGAACACAAGACAGCTTACGACAATGCCGCTTATCTTGCTACATTCACAATGCATAGCCACCAACCAATCACTAACTTCTTCTCACTGTCACCATAGAAACACACGGTCTCTCTCTCTCTCTCTCACACACACACACTTCATAACACTAATCTGAAAGTCTTGTTTATTAAGCTGAATATATTTTATTTTTACTTAGCTAGAGTAAAGATTTTTTTTTCTAAGCCTGTAAACCATTATGAAAATGTGCAACTATCTGCTTGGGTAGCAATCATCTAACTACAACGGTGTTTCCCAAACTGTGTTTTGCGGAACCCTAGAGCCGTGAATTTGGTGTTCCGCCATATGCCGGTCCCAAGCCCGGGTAAGAAATAAGGAGGGTTTGGCGTGGGGCTAGCGACCCCCACCCTGTAAAACCACAATTGCTACAGAAACGGCAAATACGGTTCCACGAACTATTTGGAATAATGAAGTAGTAGGCCACCACGTGAATTAATCTCTTTAAAACTAATCAAGGTGTTCCGCTAGATACTCAGAATGTGCCCTGTGCTCCGTTAATGAAACACCGCTCTACAGTCATATCTACTAAAAGACAATCTCCTGCGGATTAAGGCAATCCACCCACGCAGGAAGAACTTATAATCCTAACGTTGCACTACTAATTGTCAGGTATTCAGAGGTCAAGCCCTCTACTTCTATCGGGCCTACACTGCATAAAATTTTAGAACTGACCTCCAGGAATAAAAGTTAAAAAACATCTCCACTGGGACTATCTGCAACATGGCGACCCTCTCAAAGTCGTCTGGAGAACTACGGCAAGGGGAGAAAACAATTTGAAAACATCCGACTGGCTTGTCAGCAGTTACCTCCATTGTTGCATTGATAAGCATCTAGGGGAAAAACACATAGTTAATTGTTATTCCATACATAAGATAAGATAAGATAATGTTATTGATCCAATCAAATGGAAATTCAGTTTGACTACAATTGACCTTCTCAGCGTAACTACTGTAAAATAACAATATAGATGCAAATATGAACAACATTCACACAGGAACCACATGCAGGCCAAACTAGCTTCCTATGAATTAGACTTCTATGTACTTCTCGATGACGACGGCTGATCTTGTAACACTCTGACCGAAAGTGGGATAAAAGAGTTTTTAAATCTTTCTGTTTTAGTCCTAATGGAAAAGAGACTTATACAACGTTTCTGTTATAAGTTTTAACATTTCTCTCACTGTGTTCAGTGTAGTAGATTTTCTGTTTCTTATTATTGTATAACAGGAGGTGCTGTGGCTGAGGGATAAAGCGCATGGTCTCCGAACCTGGAGGTTCAGGGTTCGAATCCTAGTGAAGATTGGGATTTTTTTTTCTTTCGGGACAATCTCCCCATGAGTCCACCCAGCTCTGATGGGTGCCTGACATAAGTTGGGTAAAGGTGGTTGTTCGATTGCCCCATAGATCGTAATGTCTCAAAGGAGAACTTTATTTATTATTTTATAAGGTCAAGTCAAAGAGGTCCAAATCAGACACACGTTGGTAGCATATCAGCTCGTTAGTAGAAAGAGAACGAGGTAATTCAGGATACTAGAGATAACTGATGCCCAACCTAATTTGACCATTTTAATTTCCCACCCTCGTGTCGCGGGCCACATCAACTAAAAGGTACAGAAAAAACAACAACAACAACGATATGACATTGACCTGTAACTATTTTGCTAGAAACCCGTGGAATGTTACTTAATGGGATATTTATAGTTTAAATTTGTTCTTCTTATGCGCATGACACACTATGCTCCTATTTATTTAAAATGTGAACAGCATTTTAGCTGGCTTTACCACTGATTTATTTTATTGTCCGGTTTTGGTAAATATTCCCAACGATCTTCCAATCTCTAGGCGTATTTTAACAAGCTGTCATATTTTGTTTTATACTAGCCTTTATATGTTCTTGCTTTTTCTATACCTTGTGCCGAAATTTTGGCGGGCCAGATGGAGCCACGTCGCGGGCCGCATCCAAGGCATCACTGCTATAGAGTTCGAACCTCGGTGAAGACTGGGATTTTGGAATATTTAGGGGGGGGGGGGGGCTCAATCCAACTAACTCTTAATAGGTATCTGACTTTGGTTGGGGAAAGCAAAGGCGGTTGGTGGTTGTGCTGGCCACATGACACCCTCGTAAACAGTTGGCCAAAGAAACATATACCTAATTATCGTCTGCCCTATAGCTCGCAAAGGAAACTTTGAGGTCTGTAGCCAGCCCCGTTTTTCTTTTGTATTATGCGTTATTGCTCGCCTTTGCCCTTCGGTGATTGTTAACAGTTCTGCCGGAACAGTCACTTGTAAAGGAAAGGCGTTGGATTTACTCTCAGAGACTATTTGAGATGATCCATTGCCACTGACATAACCGGTAAAAATAACCCATAGGAAACACGTAACATAACGCTAACAACGCTAACATAACGCTACATACCTCTACTCTAGAACCTGAGTTAACCAATGAGTTCCTCTGGACGACTGTTTTAAATATTTTCCACTGAAGGTTAGTAAATGGAGAGCTAGTGACTACAGTTACAGGACCAGCAGCCACGCCGCCTTGCATCTTACAGACTATGTACACAAACCCGTAATAGTCCAGTGACAGTAGCATCTCTGCAAACAAATGTACACAAGAATGTTACATACAACTACCAATCAGTCGGTCATAGGCTTAATGTTTGCCCTGTAATTATATCAACTCACTATGTACGTCTATTCGTCTGGTAAAGATCAAGTTGAAATGTAGTGGGTTTAGAGCACTTAAATAATTGTGTACGCTATTACTCCCACAGGTACTCTCCGATTAAGTTAATACTTTGAAAAATTATATATTGTACCTAACAAAACATTAATCAATAGCAAAAAATATCCAATTGGTGAATTAATTATTGATAATTAATTATTTTGCTTGAATTCTAAAAAGGGAAATTACTTATACATTATTGATAGACATAATGTTTTTTTTTAAAGAATTTTGTATATTTTACTTGTTTTTACTGATTCTAGGGAAAGTGAATGTTGCTAAATTTGAAATAATGTTTTTAGCAAAAAAAAAAAAAAAAGCGACTGTCGAAATTCGTTAAAAAAAAAACAACCTATTTCAGAATGCTAAACAATTTGAAGCAATGAAAGCTGAGCCGGTGCTGTCACATAGTAAGACGATTCTCGTTCATGAGTCATCCTTCCATGCACAGTGAACGGAGCACAAAGTGACACTTCCAGACCTTGCGATCTATGGGGGCAGTTGATGTTGAGGCCATCTGTTTCTTTGGCCAACGTTTAACAAGCAGGGAGTCACGGGGCCATGATGTGGCCAGCACAACGACCAACCACATTTACTTTCCACAACTAAAGTCAAGTACCCATTAGAGTTGGGTGGACTCAAAAGCGCCCTGAAAATCTAAAAATGTCAAAATCCCAGTCTTCACTGACATTTTGAGCCCAGGACCCCAGGTTCGGAAGCCAAGCGCTTAACCACTTAACCGCTCAACCACCGCGCCCCCTACCGGTCATTATATGCTGTTAAGAACAGCTACTGACTGGTAAAAGTGGAGAGATATGGTTACGTCAACTACCACAGCACCTTTATGACATAAGTCAAGAGAAAGATGAGATAAAAACTAGAGCTCTTCAGATTGTCTGTTCGAGATTTTCTTACAACAGTTTTTACAGAGTTATCTTCACTTTGATTACTTTTTGAGTTCTACAATGCTTCTTCGGTGATAAAAAAAAAAAATAGTGCACCTAAATTATTATTTTGACTTTCGGGTTCAGTACACCGGATACACAAAAAATCCTGCTATTTATATTTTCGTCCCCTTTTATGAAATGCTCCGATTCTCCCGTTTTATGTAAAAATTTTCAAAGTATTTAATTTACATTCTATAAAGAAGGAATTAAGGTGAGGTCCTTTGTTTTGATTATAAATCTTATATTTTATTAGTTACTAGTATTCAATATCGGCTACGCTCGTTGATTTGTTCCGGGGGTATAAATTGTTATCTTTTTTTTTTTCCAGTAAACTTCCCTTTTCTTTGTTCACATCTCTACTGTTTTCTGGCAGGACTCCTCTCCCTCCCCTCCAATGAAACGGTCTTGATTAAGCCGCTTCGCAAGTATACTTTTGGCATGCAAATTGTATTATCGTTTACATTCTATTTATCTATCTATCTCTATTTATCTATCTATCTAGATATAGAAAAAGAGCTAGATATAGATAGATAGATAAATAGATAGATAAAAAAATAGATAGATAGATAGATAGATAGATAGATAGATAGATAGATAGATAGATAGATAGATAGATAGATAGAGATAAATAGAGATAGATAGACAAATAGCTAGATAGATAGCTAGATAGATAGATAAATAGATACATAGGTAGATAGAAATAGAAAAAGAGAGAGAAAGAAAGACTAATAGAGAAAGATCAGTCACTATTACAAATATAACAATTTCAGATTTTCAGTTTGAGATGTACAATAATAAAGAAAAACCTGCCACAACTGATGTGTTTATGACACCATCCTTACAACTGAAGGTTTGGTAGCTACCAGCAACGACACCGATAGGCTCATCAGAAGTCACAACTCGGGCTAAAAAAAAAATTAAACTAAAATTACACACTGGCTACGCCTGTGGTTTTTGTTACCAGGCTAAATTAGTTTTTTTGTGCCTCTACATTCTAGTCTATTTCATTTGTGCATCTACATTCTGGTCTATTTCATTTGTGCCCGGGATTGCTGCCCTGCCTCATCGTGGCGCCACGGTGGAAACGGTCGTATTGAGGGGACGACTAGGCCAAATGGGCAGAGAAAAAAGCTCCCGTGGGAGTGCCTAAGGTGGTGTGAGAACATTGCCATTGCACTGGCGGGGATGCGAAAAAGCTCACGCAAAGACCTGTCAACATCCAGGTGCCGTCCCTCAAGGGTCCGTTTCATAAATCTGCACGGTTAGCCTGGTATAGCATACGAATACGACGGGGGAATCCAGTGGTGCAAGTCCAGAGTGTCCGTGTCAATTGGAAGTGAACACATTAAAAAAAACTCTAAGTTTAACCCGAGTCTCACCCCCCGTCGGACAGGGTGGCGAGTCGGGGGAACCACCAAATTCAGGCTGGTGAAAGGGACCTTTGTTCGCTTTTGCCTGCTTTGGTGTATAAGGTACGATACACAACACCAGTATGACTCTTTAAGATTTCATTTGTGCATCTACATTCTGGTCTATTTCATTGGACGCTATTGTCTAGGTTATTTGTCCAAATTTTCTTTTTTTTAATAAAAAAGTAAAATGTTAAAATAATATTTAACAATGTTAAACTCATCTTAAAGGTGTGTGTGTGTGGGAGAGATGGGTGGGTGGTGGAAAGGAAAGTTTAAAATACATTATCTAACACCAATTGATTTTAAGCATTGACACAAAAGATACTTATTAAAGAAAACAAGTTTGTTATGATGCATTGTATGTCATTATACTAAATACCTATTTATAAGATAAGTCCCTTAATAAGAATCAATCTCTTTATTAAAAATATAACCGAATCTGTATGATAGAATTAGTTTCAGTACTATAGGACTCGGTCCATGTAAGCTGCTTGTCCACTTAACCGGTGGTCTGCTTAACCGGTGGTCCGCTTAATGGAATTCAACAGTATTCCTTAAAAAAAAAAAAGAAAGTTATTTGGTCAAAATTAGGACTTTGGCGCCAAAAGTGAATAGTTTCATCAAAAGAGTAAGGTTTTAATTTAGCGGCTGTGACGTGACGATTAAACACAAAACTGCGACGAAAATAAACCCAAAATACTCTTGACGACTTTAGCGAAAGGTCGGCTTTAGTTTCGGAAGTAGATTGTTAACTTGGCGACATTCGACGGTTCCACTCATTGCGTATTCAACCTCTTGTTTACATCGTTCGTCAGCGTATCTCTATAGCAGCGGCTCTCAACCTTTTAAGCTTGGCGACCCCTTTTTATAATCCCCACACTGCCGCGACCCCCCTACCACACACTCTCACACACATAGAGCTATTGAAGAGTGGACAATACTAATCAATATTTTCGATGGTCCTAGGCGACCCCTTGCAAATGGTAAATCGACCCCCAAGGGAGTCGTGACCCACAGGTTGAGAACCCCTGCTCTATAGTGTTGTGGTATTTGGTTACCTCAGTTTAGAGTTATCTGTACAAGACAAAGTGCAGAGGCACTTAATAAAGTTAGCGAGCTATTTATAGTATATTTCTATCGCCTTGTTCTACGCAAGAATATATATATATATATATATATATATATACATATATATATATATATAAAGTAAGAAATTTAATATTCCAGTCTTTATCAGGTTTCGAACCCCGGACCCCGGTTCAGAAGCCAAGCGCTTTACCGCACAGCCACCGCGACTCTACGCAAGAATATAGATGTAATGAAATCACTGGGTTTTTTTTATCCTTACAGAACTATCTGGAATTAGTTTCCCTTGTGATATCACTGCTTACCTGTGTATTGCTGCAGTATCCCGTTAGGCTCAATTAGAAGAGACTGTTGGGCTCTGAAAAAAAAAATGAAAAGGGGGATGAGTTATCTCAAAAGACAAAGAAATTAAACTGACTTTGGAGTAGTGTCCCTTTGATTGTAGTTGTACCTTTCAATTCCGACCCAATGTTTGAATGGTACAAGAAGTAAAACTAGGTTTGTTATGAATTTTACAAAGCTTATATAAAGTTTGTACACATTATTTCTCCCACACCCATTCTCGGATTTAAATTTTGCACAATTATTCTTTGATAAAGACTAGTCATAAATCAGCTAAATAATTAATAAATTACTGGTAATCTATTTTTTTGTTTGATACCAATAAAGAAAATTAATCTTTAAGTATTTACAGATACGCTAAATATATCTAGGATTCCCTCACAGGGCCGCCCTTAAGCCACTGCAACCTATGCGGCCGCAGTGGGCCCCGCACCTTCATAGGCCCCCCGCTAATTCTAGGTGTAAATTATTAAATTAAACCATTATCACTTATATATAATATCAAGTTTTCCTCGGAAATCTCCTGAAATTGCAAAATATACGAAAGTACTGGAAATTATTAAAATCTCCTGAAAACTCATTTAAAAATCTCCTGAAAACTCATTTAAAAATCTCCTGAAAACTCATTTAAAAATCTCCTGAAAAATTGACAAAATTGTCATTTTGAGGTACAAATTTTTACGCGCGATAAAAAACGGCATTGTTAGCTTTCATTCATTAAAAACATATTGAAAAGATAATTGTATTTTCCGTTTACACTGCACTGACTTCATCCAATAATTTTTTTTCGTATGCTTCATTTTGTTGCTAATCTTGATTTCGATTTTGTTTTTGTTTCAATTAAATCATTTCTCTCTGAAGTGCAATGCTTAGTTAAGCATTAAAGTAATGTTCTGTAGCATTTTACACCACGAGAGATAATCTCAAAATGCAGGGAACGCTTGACACTTCCTCAAAGCTCCAAAATGATTAAAATGCTGAGTGTGTGATAGTAATATTTTTTTTTTCGATTTCAACAGTGTTTCTGAAACCTTCGTACCCCTTCTAACTCTTCCTGTACCCCTTGGAGTTACGCGCACACCCCTTTGGGCAAGATTGGTCTACAAGAGCGTCCTAGTTTAAAGATTGAGAACCACTGGTCTACAGTACTGCAGCTATAAGATATAATAGTAACCTTTTGACAGTATATTTGACTTCTTGTCTCTCTTGTATTTTGTATGTAGTATCCTCAGTCTCGCCAGTACTTTTGGTATTCAGTTCTATAGTGATGACAGTATTGTGCATCGAGGTGACACAGATAAGGTACTGTGGGCCCCTAAAGTGTGCATTGGATAGAATAGACAATACAAGGCATTATATATATAAAAAGCGTAAACACATTCAACAGCTTTGATATACCACTCTCCCGTTCTACAAGGCTTTTGCATTTAACATTGTTTTATCAAACAACAGAAGGCCAGTGATAGCTAGGTAATACTCTAATTGCCTGGGAACTTACTACGATAACTAAAAGATATCACATTCCGGGGCCCAATTTAATGGATGTTTACAAGGCCACTCTTCTGATTAGTTAATACTTTCATTGCCTGGGAACATACTACGATAACTAAAAGATATCATTACAGGTAAATTATAAGATAGTAATGAAATACTGTGATAAGCTGGAAATATTATGATGACCAGGGCCGGCCTTACACATTCCGGGGCCCAATTTAATGGATGTTTACAAGGCCACTCTTCTGATTAGTTAATACTCTCATTGCCTGGGAACATACTACGATAACTAAAAGATATCATTACAGGTAAATTATAAGATAGTAAAGAAATACTGTTATATGCCGGAAATATTATGATGACCAGGGCCGGCCTTACAAATTCCGGGGTCCAATTTAATGGATGTTTACGAAGCCACTCTTCTGATTTTAATTTTTTTTTTTTACGGTAACAACTTTTACTATTAATTACATCATGATATCAACACCAATTAGATAACATGCATAGGAAGCAAGTCAAATTTCATTAGGCGCCACAGGGCTAATCAAAGTCACGTCCATCGTACGATACACTATGTATGCTAAGCCTTTAAGTCCTACATCTTTAAAAGCCTGACACAACAGCCATGACTGGTACTGGGATGCTAAATGTAAATTGCGGGGCCCTTCCTGGCGTGGGGCCCAAAAAGGAGCAAACGGTAAAATCGGCCTAAAGCCGACCTTGGTGACACCTAGAAAATGCTATGATAACAATATGTTTGTCGAAAAAGGTTAGTAGTAGTAGTGTAGTTAAAGTTCCTCTTTCAGACCATGCAGTCTATAGGACTGGTATTTCTCTGCCCCCACGGTTAACGAGGGTGTCATGTGGCCAGCACAACGACCAAACCGCCTTTACCTTTCCCCAACTAGTCAGTTACCCATTAGAGCTGGGTGGACTCGGAGGCACCCTTGTCGCGTAGTGTAGACAAGTTTCTTATGCTTTGTCCCAACTCTGTGTGTTTTCCTCTACTCGTATTACTTGTAAGGTGCGAGGGTGCCATTTATTGGTCATTCGTTGTCCTGAGGCAGTTCACTCTCTGACTTTGGTTGAAACGGACGGTGTGTTAGTCCGTAAAAGATTATTAGTCTGTAGTAGTTTCTTGGACTTATATTACTCAGTAGGATATTCGGACCCCTGTTTTAGGGTGAGTTACTTTATTGTGATCTCTTATTGTATGTTATATGAGGTTGTCGATGTTTCTAGTTTTGGAATTGAGGTTGAATTTTGTGTTTATCTCTTTAATAAGGTGCCAGTGTTGGAGTTGTATGTACTGAGCTCGATTCAATGCTATTCTGGGCGTCGCTTGTTGTCTCAGAAATATATAGTACAGTCTTGGGTGCCATTGTCAGACGGGCGATCGTCGACGGCGTTGAGTGTCAGGGCCGTTACACATCAGTTGGTATCAGTTGGGATCAGCTGAAGTCTAACATTATTATTGCCGATGTTGGCAGCATTGTGACGTCAGTCGGTCAGCGTCTGGTTGACTACGAAATCACGCTAACAAGTGATAGCAGTAGCAAGGTGCTTATGTGAATTACTGAATAATATCTATCTATATATGTTATATATATATATATATATATATATATATATATATATATATATATATATATATATATATTATCTTTTCATCATTCTATCATTCTAATTGTAAATATACATATATCAGTATCATAAATTAAATTCATTTTTTTGTTATTTAAACCATCCACGTAGTTGGTTACTCTATGTACGACTGTGTGTGAATGTCAGGTTGAACCTCGGGACCTTAATTGTGTACAGCTATTCAACAACACAAATAATTCCAAACCTGACAGCACTTATGATCCCGAAATAAAAAATAAAAAAATCCCGGTCTTCACTTGGATTCGATCCCGGGACCCTCCGGTATTAATTAGTGAGAATAAAAGACTAGAAATAAAGCAATGATACAAGAAAACGTACGATGGTGACGGGACGATGTACTTCTTGTGGAAGGCTGTCACTGGCACGGCTTGGAAGGAATCGCCCCCAGCTCCAGAGTCGGAGAGAAGCAGAACTATAATGGAGTACTTCCCGTTGCTAAAAAAGGAGAACGCCCCAGCGGTGTAGACGGATGTCACTGACCTACGTAAACAAAAAATATTATCATGTTATTGTCAAGGCCTTCATCTTCCGAACCAACAAAAAATAGGCGGTTTCAAATATATGTATATTAAAAAAAACAACCAAAAAAAACGAGATTACAAGGAGAGTTTGTGTTATCACATAAACTCATAGGCGGCCCCCATCGAATTCACCAACATAGGTTTGAAATATATGCATATTAAAAAAAAAGACCAAGAAAAACATTTTATAAAATACTTTTTTAACACACAAAGTGTATACGAAGTATAATTGTATTAAATAGTTTTGATCAGTCATGTAATTAAATTTGTAACTAGATCTAGAGCAAATACAATATTTTTGCAAATTTTTTTTTTTTATCGCTACTTCATGGCTTTTAGTTTTCTCCAGGGTTCGAATTCTGGTGAAGACTGGGATTTTTAATTTCGGGATCATTAGGGCGTCTCTGAGTCCACCCAGCTCTAATGGGTACTTGACATTAGTTGGGGAAAAGTAAAGGCGGCTGGTCGTTGAGCTTGCCACATGACACCCTCGTTAACCGTCGGTCACAGAAACAGATGACTTTTACATTATCTGCCCCATAGATCGCAAAGCCTAAAATGGGAACTTTACGAATTAGTTGACTAATTGGTTAACTTGTTTTATTGATTCATGTCTTGTCTATGCTAATGAATGATTGAGAAAAGTTTCAACTTGATCCGAGAATTGATGTGGGAGAAACAACGTGTACAAACTTTTTACCAGACAGACACTGAGCTGATATAAAGTAGGCTAACACACTTACCTAATACCGGTATTTCTCAAGAATAGCGATGTTACCTCTGACCCAACCACTCTAACCTTCTTTGAGAAGTGGTCGTGGTCATTGAGCCGTGACACGTTCACAACTAAGCGGGACAAGATGGAGGTGTAGAAATACAGCCTTGCATCGTGATTAGCTGGAAACATCAGGATAAAGTGCTGACCAAATTGAGCGGAGTTGGTCCCCCGAATGACCCCTGGAGAATGGAAAAAAAAAGCATGTACCTACTTAGGCTCATATAGGAAGTCACTTTCGAAGTAAGATTATTGAAATTCTTTGCGAAGCTTCTTAAGATAAGGCTCCTAATAATTGGCGCTACTAAACGAGGCTTCTAACTAAATGCATCTAGTAATCAAGGTTTCGATTGGAATCTACTAAGCGAGGCTTCGTCTAAAGCTAAGTTTTGTATTAAGCGAGGCTTGTATTAGGCGAAGCTTAGTATTCAACTTTCAAGTGATGCTATGTGAGGATATTAAGTGACATTAAGTCAGTATCATGAGTATGTTTACTAAATTTTGATTTTAAATAGCGACTAGGTTACTTACCTAATTCAACACAGCCATACAAAAACCAAAGTCGCATAGAAAACATCATGTTACAATGTAGATCTTTATCAAACTTATATAATCTGTCTATATATATGCCCAACCTGCGATCGCAGTTGTGTATCAAGGATTGGCCTCTTCAGTCACACAAGAAGTTGCAAAGGGAAAAGATCGTCTCTCGAGACGTAAAATGCCACAGATAATCTGTCAAATATGTTTAACTTATTTTTTTGTATCTCATTAAATTTTCCCACCAAAGAGTGACTTGATAAAAATCTAGACTTAATGAAGATTCCACTTTTAATCTAGACCTTTTTCATCCACAAAATTAAATTTCGGAAAAAAAAAAAGGATTAAGGATGAAACCTAATTTTTTAAAAGTCTATTGTGCGCAAAATGTAAAATGCGTAGAATGTCACAATACTAACAAATAAACAACCACCAATGATTATTGGAGAAGGATCCTAGGTATTACATTCATAGACCGCATCGCTAACCAAAATAAGCAGATGATCTTAACATCATCTGCCCGCCAGGTCTGAAAGGGAAACTTTACTTTTTTTTTAACTTTACTTTTATCTAGAGTGGACGTTAGGGTAATGGATAGACCTTTCATTGAAAGAGATTGTCATTATCTCATCTGTTTCTCGACTTTCGACGTAGAGGTGAAATGACAGTTTGTGTAACTGTAAACCAGGACTTCTCAACCTGTGGATCGCGACCCCTCTGGGGGTCGAAATACAATTTTCCAGGGGTCGCCTAAGACCATCGGAAAAATAGATTTTTGTCTAAAAAAAACCTCGACATTGTACAAAATTTTTCTTGGGTAGCTACTATTTTTTTTTATATGTATAATTGATATTCGAGAATAGATAATGCGAACATCTGAATCACAATCATTCCAAACTTTGTAATTGTCACAGCATAAGTATTTTTTGTGACAGTTTAAATTACTATCCATCAAATGGTGTGACGAAACGCTCCGTTTGAAATTACCACTTAAGTATAAAAAAATGAATCTGTTGATCACGATATACGTATATATAAGTAAATAAATGAAAGTCATAAGATTACAATCTCAGTTATTAGTAATTAGTTATAAACAGAAATATTTATAGTTTGGTGATTAAAGAGGCAGCTTTGGCAATTCTATCAGATATTTACATTATGATTACATTTTTATAACATTAGCAAAAATATGATTTTACGGCTGGGGGTCGCCGCAAAATGGACAATTGTAAAAAAGGGGGCCGCGGAACTAAAAAAAGTTGAGAACCGCTGCTGTAAATGAATCCCTCCACTTTTCCCGGTCAGCAGCTGTTCTTAACAGGATATCAAGAGAGACGCCGGTCCATTGATACATTGGTTTGCGACATTCTTTGTGAGTAATCTTTCTTACTTTGTCTTTCTAAGATACGGACTTAAGCTGAACCAGAGCTTCGTGTCTTTAAAAAGGACAAGTGTTATTTGTGGCTTGTAGTGGCCAAATGATATAGAGCCTAACTTCCGAACCGAGGGTCCTGAGCTGAAATCACGGTGGCTTGAACCTCAGAATTTTCGGGACGTCCTTGAGTCGTCACAACTGTCATTCATACATGACGTTAGTTTGTTAAAGTAAAGACTGTTGGTCGTTGAGCTGGTCACATCCCACCGTAGCAGCCGCTGGCCATTGATACAGATGCCACATGGATCGCAAAGTGTTGAGAAGGGACACTATACTGTTACAAACACTTATAGGTCTTCCACGCCAGAATATAAAATACAATTACAACATGACTTGATTATAGACCAGTGTTTCCCAAACTGTGCTCCTCAAAACCCTAGCGTTTCAAGAGCCTGAATAGGGGATCCATAAATTTATGAAATAATTAACAAGAAATCTTAAACAATAGCAAAGAGTTCTTCTATACACTTGCAATGGGCCAAGTGTTTCGTTAAGGAATAAGTTTGGGAAACATTGTTATATACTGTTAATACATTATCAAAGCAAATTGTACCAAGAATAATACATTTAATTCATATTTTTATTACTCTCCAAAACATACAGAAGAAAAAAAATCCATATACTGGTAAAGGTTAAAAGTTAAATAGTTTGTTATTGTTTACATAAAAAAACATGTCATTTCAGTTAACAAATTGAAACAAGGTTTTAAAAACACATTTAAAGTTACATTGACGTAGGTCTTGATCTACATATGCTAGTCAAACATATTGAGAGAGTGACAAGAGAAAAAAGGAAAGACAACCCCATAGACGTGTACGTAGGTCTCACCAGCCACACGAGGAGGGTTAAAACCCCAGGGCAAAGCTCTCAGCCTCCTGGGGGACGAAAGTGGCTATTATTTAACCCCAATGGATGAACTATAGATGGATTGATAATTGATAGATAGATAGATAGATAGATAGATAGATAGACTAACAACGATAAATCTGTGCGATTAGAAATATTTTTACCGATTATTTTGGCTTTTAGCTTTAGATAGGAAGAGGAGGGAGGATCGCTTTTTAAATGCGTAAAATGCATAAAAAAACATGTTCACTAACAGATTATGCCTCCTAATGGGTAATAATTAAACTTATTCAGCCAGATCTGTCAAGTACGATTTCTTTCCCTTGTGCAATACCAAACAAAACTAATTAATAACCAATACTTAATTAACTAATTTGCTTTTTTTTAAATTCCTGTTTTGTCAGCTATATGAAATAAAAATTTCAGCTTGATCCTTGAATGGGTGTCAGAGAAATAATGTGTACAAGCTTTTAAACAGAGTGAGTTGATATAAGCTTTCCAAAACATGAAACTAGGGATGGAGATTGAACTAAATTTTAAAAGTTAAACTAAAAGTTTCAACTAAAATAAAAATAGTTAAACTAAAAGTTTATCAGGAATTTCAAAACAGAGTGAAACTAAACCAACTAAAATTAATTAAACCATTCGAACTATTTCATAATTTTTTTTTAATCGGGTGGGTGCGGTTTGATTTAGACCTAGCTATAATCATACGACTGTATGCCTACGGCTCGATCTAATTCTTTTAACATAATAAAAACCTTTTAGCAGACAGAGAGACAGACAGACAGCTTTAGAAACATGAAACTAGTGCTGACGAGATGAGAACTAAACTAAATTGAATAAGTTAAACTAAACCAAGTTTCAACTAAAATAAAGTAGTTTAACTAAAAGTTTATCATGAATTTCAAAATAGAATTAAACTAAACTAACGAAAATTAATTAAACCATAAAACTATTTCATAACTTTTTTAAAGGGAGTTTGATCTATACCTACCTATAATCATACAGTCGTATGCCTACGGTTCGATCTAATTCTTTTAACATTGTAGTAATATTTATCCATAATAAAATCAGTAATGAGGAAGATGTTTATTACATAAACATTAATGCACAATAAAATTAGAAAAAAAAAATGTCTTAATAAATATGTGTGCTTGTACCTGGTACTTAAAAAATATATATATTAACTTATTATTTAACGGATCTAGTGATAAATGAAATAGAAAATACATTGTTGGATTCTTATGAAACATTTGACATGTGTAACTATTTTAGTGTAGTGTAAAGTACATATTTGACTAACCATGCCAATGTGTTAATTTCTTGTCTGACCATTCACCATACAGCTAACTCTATTACATAACTGTTAAATGCGCAAGGAAAAGAAACGCAGTGTGTGGTCTTGCCATTATAGACTACAAGTAGTACATGCTACAGTACACCAGGCCTACGTGTGTACTTCTATTTGACCAAGTTTTTAAAACCTTTCGGACACAGTCTATTTACTTTCTGGGCAGGTTAGGCGTGTAACTATTTTAGTGTAAAGATAGATCTACGAACATGCTTGACTAACCATGCCAGTGTGTTTTCGTCTGACCACTTGACATTAACTCTTTCTCTCCTAACTGACGATACCAGCGTTGATTCCACCAGAATGTGGTAAATAATTGCGGAGAGAAAGAGTTAAGCAAACCCAATTACGTAACGTGCAATGAAAAATAAAACGCAGGGTAGTCTTATTGTATCATCAACTACTGAGGAATGGTACAGGCATTTGGACCAGGTTTTTAAAATCAGTCTGACACAGTTTATTTATTTTTGGTCAGGGAGGGTGTGAATAAAAATGTTTTTTTTATCTAAAGTTGGTTATCCTAATGCTTTTAGATCTATATAGGCCTAACAGTCAATTTAGACCTGGATCTCAATAATAAGTCTTAGGACTAGAATCTGTTATACGTTTCGGCTTCAACTAAGGTTTAAGATATAAAAAGGGTGTACTACGTGTTCTTGCAGTTAATAAATTATTGTTTGCCACAAATGAATTGGTCAAAATCACTGAATATTGACCTAACTCGCTAATCAGATTCCCACTATAAACAGAAATTAGAAATCACCACGTCACTCAGAAAAATATTCGGAACAACCCCATTCATAATATTGCATAGAAGCTTTTGGCAAAAAAAAAAAGAAGTGTCAAACAACATTGTATAATACTGCTACTTTCAAGTTCAGATATTGACTCCCATAACTTCTACCAGCATCTTACTTTACCCTCTTTAAATGCAGACTGACCAAATAGTTGTTAACTGCATCCTTTTTTTTTTTTTATAGTCAAAGTTGTTGACATCACACGACCAGAAAAAAAGGATGTGCGTTTCAACCGCTACCCCATGTTGAAAAGTTTTACAAATTTTAATTACACTTTTTAGTTTGTTACTAAAAAAAAAATAATTAAACTTCGATTTTAACTTTTTTCTTTTCTAGTTAAACTTTGGCCTTAATTAATATTTTTTAGTTGAACTAAAAGTTTCCAACTTTTGCCCCATAATTACATGAAACCCACACTATCAGGTTGTAGGTGTCTAAAGATACATTTCAATGTTTCCAGAATACATTTTTGGGTGACATAGACCTATGTCCATGAAAAGAAAGATGTTCTGGTCGAGTGGTATGCGCTTTGGACTGTCGTCCAATGACCCTGAGTTCAAATCCTGCCCTCGGCGCTACGATAAGATACGAAAAGTTATTGTTTGAGGACCGTTCCCCGGTCAGGTTCATTTCCGCTTGACCCATTCATAATAGTCCACATGGATATACGTCTCATTAAGTCTGTGGTATTTCTATAAACGCTTAATCCAAGGTGGATAGCTCAGTCCTGGCGTGATATTGCGAAGTCCCTTTCACATCTGTTCAGATAGATGTCTCATGAGCTCTTCTGATAGATTCGGAGAAATTCTGTGGAGCATAAAACAAAATTCTTCAGGGCTAGATTTACTATTTATTTTAAAAAAAAAAAAACAGGAAAAGATGGAACACACACTATAAACACAATACTAATTTAATTTTAATCGTAAATTCAGAAAAAGTAGATTGAACATGAAGCTTAAAACTTATTTACTGATCTTGCTGATTATTATCTTCTCCTGTATTTAAACCCGCTCTAAATTTACCTTCTTCGAAAAACAAGAAACTGCTGGTCCAGGGTTTTAATCCTTGTGAAGACAATATTTTTTTTTATTTCAGGATCATTAGTCCACCTAATTCTATTGGGTACCTCCTGACATTTTTAGTTTTTGAAAAGTAAAAGCGGTCGGTCGCTGTGCTGGCCACATGACACCCTCGTTAACCGTGGGCCACAGAAATAGATGGCCTTTACATCATCTGCCCTATGGATCTCTAGGTCTGAATGGGGCAAGTATCAATTGAACAGACTGATTTCTTGGCACGGAAATAAGTTGCTATAGAATTAAGAACCGAAACTTGTAACGATATTTCATTTTTAAAAAAGCATTTTTTTCGAATTAACTCCCTTTACACGTTTATCTCTTTTAAAAAAAAAAGGGAATCTTCTTGAAGCCAATGGATAAGTACACTTCGTAATTATCTTCTTGAGGGACCAGGACGGCCTTAGGTATAGGCAAACTAAGCAGCCGCCTTGAACCTCCAATAGATGTCAGTCGGGGGCCTAGCACAAGATTAAATACAATGCGAACATTTTATTAAATCTCAAATATAGCAGAGTACTAGGGCTCTACGTCTAGTAGCCTAGCTGTAAGTCTCTACTATGACTCAATGTTTAAATCTACTTGTGTAGGCTACTTGTGTCAGAAGACCCTTCTTATTTTTACGAATTGGGTAATTATTTTTTTTTTGCTATTTCATTTCGGGACCAAACTGACCCAAACTGTATCGGCACTTGTAACTTGTTTGGATACACAAGCTGCGTGTACGGTGCTCACTGGCTGTGTGGGAGACATCGTTCCGACCACAGCTTATGCTAAGGCATTCATCTCATTTCTAGGAGGCCATATTTCCATATTTTAATCACCATAATCAACATTACAGTAATAATCCTAATCAATATAATCGTCAGTGGCGCTACTTCTAAACGGACTCTCTTAATTATTTTTTTTCTTCTGTTATTTTGGGGGCTCGGTCGTTGAGTGGCTTTTGAACCTGGGGCCCTGGGTTCGAATCTTGATCAAGACTCGTATTTTTAATTTCGGAATTTTAAGGGCGCCTCTGAGTCCACCCAGCTCTAATGTTAAGTTGTAAAAGTGGTTAGTCATTGTGCTGGCCACATGATACCCTGCTCGTTAACCGTTGGCCACAGAAAATGATGGCATTAACATAATCTGTCTTATAGATCGCAAGGCCTGAAGGGAACTTCTACAAATTAGTCCTAGCATATGGAACAAGGAATGTGCCTTCATCTTTGTGTCTGGCTGGATATTTCATTGAGTTTTGTTTTTGCATTATTGCTACAGTGTTTTATGTATAAAGTGATTTATGTATAATTGCTAATTACTGTTTGTAGTCAAATGGCCTTTCGACTAGAGTTGAACTCACCTTAATAAATATGCTCCTAGCACAATGCAGACCACAGGAATAAGAAATAACAACGGCATCAAAAATTCTGAAAACAAAACGGAATACTGCAAGCGTTGAATAAGTTGTAACTTAACTCTTTACCTCCGTAATTCTTTGTGCACATTCAGACGGAATTTCTCATTTCCCTACTATTTCACTACCATATTAAGCTTAAATAGCTTTGTTCTTTGTGATCAGAAAATGTTTTATTTGGTATAGAATTAAATGGGAATGCATGCTCCTTCTATATAACATAAAGTTTTTAAAATTAAACATATTAATTTGATTTAATGAGGTCAGATCGACGATGATATCGTCGATTAGGAGAGAAAGAGTTAAAATCTAAACCAGCGAGGCCTAGCCCTTTTTTTTTTTTTTTGGACTTGAGGGACGTCGAGACAAATCGTAATAGAAAGCCTGAACACTGACCTGCAACGTCGCAAACATGTGGGCAGAGATGACCAATAGCTCGCTGCCACGTCACAGGTCTGTACGATGTGGCAACGAGCATTGGTCTCCAGTGCCCACAGGGTGTGACATAGCAGGTCAGTTGTCAGGCCTACTATAAGAATTAGTCTCGTGGACTTACGCTTCACCAGCATACGTCACAGGCCGATTACAGCCCAAATGTCGGCGAGTTTAGTGGAATTGATACTATATGGTTTTGTTTATAAATATAAATATTAAAAGTAAAGTACAGAGTCGAAAGAAGATAGATTGGGTAAAATGTAAATAGTCAACAAATGTTGGGGATAGGAATCGCGAATAGAAAGTTTCGGGATGACGTGTAAAGCGACAAAACTAAGGTTAAAATGTAAAGCGACAAAAACTAAGGTTAAAATGTAAAGCGACAAAAACTAAGGGTAAAATGTAAACCGACAAAAACTAAGGTTAAAATTTTAAGCGACAAAAATTAGGGCTAAATTGTAAAAGTGACAAACAATAAGATTAAATTGTAAAGCAAAAAAAAAAGGCTAAATTATAAAGCGACAAAAATTAAGGCTCAAATATGAAAAGACAAAATTTTGGATAAAATGTTGTTAGCCGCATTAATGCGTAACGATTAAGGTTTATTTCGTAGAACACTTTTTTTTCATGTGACTGTGACGCCTTAATTTGGAGAGACATTCCCATCCACAAATATCGCTGGTTAAATTTGCTTTCACTTTGGTAGTAGGGGAGCCGGCCATTTTTCATATGGCACGCTTTTCTTCCAGAGCTGAGGCGCATGTTTTTAGGCTGTCCATAGCTTTCTTGGGTCATTATCTCCCTCCACATAGTGCGGCTATGTTTTACCAGTAGTTCAATGCTTTGAGGTCCTGTTTGATTACATCCACATATCCAAGGTGAAGACGACCAGTTTTTTTTAAACCTGATGACCAAACCAGTGCAGGCGGATTTGTCTGAGAATTGTAAAGATGCTGGGAAGACCCGTTCGCGCAAGGATCTCAGTGTTACACACTTTCTCTTGCCATGTGATTTTCAAGATCCTTGGGAGGCAGAGCAAGTGGAATGAGTTTAGTTTTCTCTCTTGCTTTGCCTAGGTAGTCCATGACTCACTGCCTTGCAGAGCTCTATCTAGCTGTTATCAGCCGAAAAGTGGCATAAAATTTAAATGGATAAAAAAATGGAAAAAAATGTGAAGTGACAAAATACTAGAATGAAATGTGAAGACACAAAATACTAGAATGAAATTTGAAGACACAAAATACTAGAATGAAATGTGAAGACACAAAATACTAGAATGAAATGTGAAGACACAAAATACTAGAATGAAATGTGAAGACACAAAATACTAGAATGAAATGTGAAGACACAGATTCTTCGATTTCAGGTGAAGCGAAAACAATTATAAAATATAAAATAACTAACATCTGTTACAAAATCTGAGTGTCAGAAAGAAAATTACCTAATTAGTAAGTGTATCTACATTTAGCGTGGATAAAAAAAAACCTGTAGATATATTGACCAGTTCAGACATTCTGAATTGTAAACATTTCGATTGGATCCGTTTCATACTGCCAAAGTGATCTAGCTGTGTTTATATAATTTATATTTTAATCCCATTTTGACATTTGGAGAGTACATATAACAGACTTACTTCCAACTTTCATATGAGATTGAGTGGCGTTTACAGAGTGTGGCGCTGGGCAGCTCCCGTTGGTGGCGTCATCACATTCAAAACCAAGGCACCGTAGAATACAGTCTCCTGAGCAATTCTTTCCAAATTTAAATGGTGGACATGCTAGGGAGAGAGTAAGCTTAAACTAAACAAAGGTGTATATCTTCAGGGCCGGCTTTAGGAATAGGCAAACTAGGCAGCCCCTTGCTGTTCCACCATCCTGCACTTCAGCAAGCTTCTACCCACCCTTCAGTTCTACCAGCTTCCACACACCCTCCCCTGCAGTTCTGCAGCTTCCACCGACCGTGCAGTTCTGCAGCTTCCACTGACCGTGCAGTTCTGCAGCTTCCACCGACCGTGCAGTTCTGCAGCTTCCACCGACCCTGCTGTTGTGCAAGCTTCCACACACACACCCTTCAGTTCTGCAGCTTCCACCGACCATGCAGTTCTGCAGCTTCCACCGACTGTGCAGTTCTGCAGCTTCCACAGACCCTGCTGTTGTGCCAGCTTCCACCGACCCTGCTGTTGTGCCAGCATGCATAGATTGTGAGTTATAGTCTAAATTGTTTCTATAGTCTAATTCTATTGTTTCTATAGTCTAATTGTTTCTACAATAGAAAAATATCAGTATGAGCAAAGTTGGAAAAAGGTGACTGGAAAATATTCTTTGGGTTCAGAACTCATCTCAATTGTAACTTTTATATATAAAAAATTTCGTATGAATTCTAAATTTTCCAAAACAAAATAACTATGATAAATTCGTGTGCAATTACATAAATTCTGTTTTAAAACGTCATATTTTCGTCTGGAAAGAGGAGAGGGCGGTAGAGTGAAACGTCAATCCTCGTTCCTTTTTATAATTTCTGCTAATGACTGCATTCGGCATTAAATAATAGGGGGTGGGGCGACTTGATATAGGAATTTATTTTTATAGCATATAAATTATATCAGTGATAGTAAGCCAAATGCAACCTGGTAATGAACGGGCTGCTGTTACAGCTAGTCTATGAAACGGATAAAAGTTTTTAATGCCACTTACTGTGATTGCAATGAAAGTCGGTAAGGATGAAGCCGTCTGCACATTCTTCACACTTGCCTGTCACCTTGTCACAGTCAGGCACGCAATTGTTACACGTTCCGGCGCAGTCCGTACCATACGAGCCAATTGGGCAATCTAGCAACGAATAAAACAAGTGAAAAAGAAAACAAGCAAAATAAAAAAATATTTTTTTAAAATATATATATCTAAGGGGAAGAACTCCACACTTACAATTATATCTCTAAAAATCAAAATAATTAGTTACTTAAACGGACCACCAGCAGATAACGGTTATGTCTGCACTGGTTGTGGCAAATTATGTAGGTCGCAGCTAGGACTGCTGTTCTCTTCAATCTTCAACTGACTGGGGAAGGAGGCTAAGGCGCTTAGCTTCCAAACCACTGAGGTTGGGGTTCTCGGGCACGAAGACTGTGATTTTGAATTTCGGGATTCCTAGTCACCCATGAGTCCAGCCATCTCTGGTACCTGATTCTATTTCATGATAGTGGGAATAATCAGCCGTTGTGCAGTCCACTTCGGTTATGTGAACAAATGATTCACATCGTCTGCCCTATACATCTCAGAGTATAAAATTAGTACTTATACAACTGGCTACCTTTAGAATGTTATATATATATCTATATATATATCTATATATATCTATATATATATCTATATATATATCTATATATCTATATATCTATATATATATATCTATATATATATCTATCTCTCTCTCTCTATATATATAGCTTAAAACGTCACGTGTCGAAGAGCAAAGAAAAGAATCTGCGAAATGAAAATTCTGAAATTACTGTAATCTCCCTTGGAATTATAAGAGTTATTTTAAGCTACACCACAAGATTTCATAACGCTCTGGGATTGGGATAAGGGGGTCAGGTGTCAGTCTGTTCCCCTTTCAGAATTTGTGATCTATAGAGCAGATGATTTAAAACAGTAAATGTCATCTGTTTTTGTGGCCCACGGTTAAACAGGGTGTCATATGGCCAGCACAACGACCAACCGCCATTACTTTTCCCCAACTAGTGTCAAGTACCCATTAGAGATGGGTGGACTCAGCGGCGCCCATAGAATATAAAACTCCAGTCTTCACCAGCATTCGAACCCAGGACCCCCGGTTCGAAAGCCAAGCTTTACCGCTCAGCCACCGCACCTCCAGTCTGTGCCGAAGCCAATACCGAATGACGCGTCTTTTTTCTTTGAAATACTTCTGCAAATAGATTCTGTTGCTTCCATTGAGATATAATGCTTAACATACATCGACATTATTATTTACATTATAACATAATAATTAAAACTCACCTTTCTTTGTGGTTTTGATCTTCTCAGTAACTAAAATATATATAAAAAAAAAAAGATCATTTCATCTTTTAGTAAAATACAATTCTATAAGTTTCTGGGTTTTTTTATAATAAACTCACATTTGTTTCTTCTTTTCGTAGTCATATGGCAAGAGCCAGACTGTCAAAGCTACGTTCTTGCTATTACAAAATGAAATATCTCAGATGCACTTTTCATGGGGGTGAATACAGTAAAATAAATGTATTCGACTCGAGTGTGAAAAACTCATTGTGAATTGTTATATAGTTATAATTAAAAATATTTATATTTATGTAATTTAATGTATTAAAACGCTAAATCTATATATAGCCTACACTGTATTTATTCTCTATAAATGTCTATAATGGTAAATCTTGGGCCGGATTAGGGGAGGGCACGCGGGGCTGCATCTCAGAGGAATCAACAATAAAGGGGTCCCCACCATAGAGCAAAATAATCCATATTTCGATGAGTCAGCAGCTTAACAATTTTTGCCTTGTATGTTTGCTTGCATTGTCACCAACAGTACTTTAAATCATACAGTTGACAACACTGCCGTGGTTAGAAGAGTATTCTAAAAGCGTATCAGTTTTTATTGTCTAGTATTAAAAATAAATGTGCTCTGGATTTGCGTATACATTAATAAAAATGTAGCTTTTTGGCTACTTAAATATGCATATGAAATCATTTTATTTTTAAAACGAAAGAAAATTTAATTACATGTGCATGTACACTTTTTTGTTATAATATAATATGCGTGCTTATAGATATAAGTAATGCTATTAATAAGTACATTTTTATTTAAGCTTTAGAAAAAAATGTAAGGGTCTCCACAAAAAATCTGTGCCGAGGCCTCCACATACTTAAATCCGGCCCTGGCTAAATCTATACTAAGTCACTTATATGCTGAATCTATACTTTATTTTATACTATGCTAAGTCTATACTATGCTTATTCGAGTATACGCTTGTATGCATCAAGCCCTCTTCACTTCAAATCCAGTGACCCAATTAACTTCTGACCAGGCTTACCGAACTCAGTAGATGTGATATTTATCAAAGAAGTAGTGATCTCAACGGGCACTGGAGAGGTGGAAGATTTGACCTCACAGGTGTATTTGTTTCCTGGGGGGCAACCCCCTTTGAGACACTGCCCCGTGTCTTTGTGGCAAAGTGCGAAGCAACTTGTGCAGTTCTTTAAGCAGCTTGCACCAAACTTGCCAGGTCTGCACACAACGTCTAGGAGGTGAATAAGATACGACATTTTGTATTAATTATATTTAATGGGGGGGGGGGGGGGGCTGGTGGCATTGGCGTAACTAGGGGGGGTAAGGGTGGGTAGAATTTGATTATTTATATTTAATATTGAATATTACGTAATAAGGGGGCCCCTTTGAAGCTCAGCCCGCCGGGCCCCCAAATAATGGCAAATTCCTAGCTATTCATTTGGCTATTCTAGGGATGCACACTGCATATGTTTCTTATATTTATCAGTCATACATAAGTTAGTGAGAGAGAAATAATCCAGGTTTGTATCTACCTGCATAAATAGCTGCACATACATATATAATTAAAGTTAATGATTTGTCTATGGTTGTATCAGTATGTTTTTAAGGAAGTGGTATTGGATGTAAGCACTCCACTACCTACAAAATGCTTCCTAATGGCATGCGTCTCAAATAGCCTCTGATAACCAGTGCAACTCCTGGCCTTCACGTGTGGGATTCGGCGACCCTTATGCTGTTAGCAGCACGCCACAGAGCCCTACATGTTTGGCACAGCCTGCGATGCCGCTGATCCCAAACTATATTGGGATTTATCAGTTGCGTGAAAAAAAAATGGGGGGGGGGAACTATTCATCGTTCAGACCATAGCCAATGCCCCAAGCACTCATCTCATTTAAATTATCAGTTAAAAGAAATAATATCTGGAAGTATATCGCTTTCCAAGTAAACTACTAGGAAGTCTGGAGCCGCGGTAGCTGAGCGGTAAAGCGGTTGGCTTCCGAACCGGGGGGTCCCGGATTCGAATCCTGGCGAAGACTGGGATTTTCGATTTCGGGATCATTGGGTCCACCCAGGTCTGAGTGCCTGACATTGATTGGGGGAAAAGTAAAGTAGGTTGGTCGTTGTGCTGGTCACATGCCACCCTCGTTAACCGTGGGCCACAGAAGCCGCTGACCTTTACATCATCTGCCCTAAAGATCGCAAGGTCTGAAAGGGAACTTTACTTAAACTAGAAAGTCATTATATTACTTGCAGCTGTATTCATAAAACAGAATAAAGAAAGTATCCTTACCGTCATAGTCTTTAAGGTCTTCATCTATCAGACCATCCTCGTCATCATCTGAAACAAGTTTATTTTTACACAAAGCTTTTATCAACTCACTCCGTCTGTCTGTCTGTCTGGTAAAAAGTGTGTACAGGTTATTTTTCCCACACCCAATCTGGCATCAAATGAAAACTTCGCACAATTATTCGATGGCATAGACAAGACATGACTCATAAAAACATTACCAACTAAACAATATATTACTGGTAGGTCCGTATTTAATAATTTCATTTCATACTAACAATAGAAACTATATAACGGTATATATATATATATATATATATATATATTTCAGACCTTGCGATCTTTAGGGCAGATGATGTAAAGGTCAGCGGCTTATATATATATATGGCTTAATTTGTTGGGTTTATTCACTGTAAATAAATGTTAACGGTATTTATCACTCACGCATTTTCCGATCAAGTTGATACTTTCAATAATTATTTATTGTACCTAATTGAACATGAATCAATAAACAAACAAAAAATACTCAATAAGTCAAAAATTATTGTTAAGTAAATATTGTGTTTGATATTCATTAAGGGAAATAACTTGTACATTGATGGTATATCTAGTTTTAATGACGGAGTTCTCCCCCTTAAGATAGGCTTTTTTTTTAAAAGGATTTTTATATATTTTGCTAATTTAATCATTTGAGTTACATTTGAAAGAGTGCCATGTACTATTGGTAACACTTGAGTACTATTCAGAATTTAAATTACAAAATATGAAAAAAATAAATTTTAGAAACCAAGAGACACAGTAAGTGAAAGAACTCCGCACTTATAACAATATGTCTCAATAATGTAGAAGTTACTTCTCTTATTCAACGTTTAACCAAAATATTAATTGTTCATATTTCACAAGCCTTTTTTTTTCTTATTGCCACAAGATCGCTGCGCTTACAACTATATATCTCAATAATGTAGAATTTATTTCCCTTATTCAATGTCAAACAAACCAAAAAAAAATTGACTATAATTTACATGCCCTTTTTTTTTTTCCTTATTGGCACAAGATCACAAATACAACACCTTCCGTTTTGGAAGACATTGATACATGGGCCTGATTGTTAATTTATAGCTAGTAAAAAAAAAAAGGAATAAACTACCTCGATAGTCTGCGTATTTTTCATCTATTAGAGGAATAAATTACCTCGAAAGTCTGCGTATTCTTCATCTATTAGAGGAATAAATAACCTCAAAAGTCTGCGTATTCTTCATCTATTAGAGGAATGAATTACCTTGAAAGTCTGCGTATTCTTCATCTATTAGATCATCACAGTCATTGTCTATGTTGTCTTCAATTAACACGTTGTCTATCGCTAACGTGCAGAAACCTGTGCCCTAGATTGAGAAATCAGCAAAGTAAACAGATAATATTCATATAACATATCATGATATACAAATTACTCGAGCAAGCGTTACAGTGAACATTTTTTAGCGTCAGAAAAGGAATTTTGTTTTTTTCAGATAGTGATTGTCCAAGCTCTTGTAGTAGTTGATAGCTGTCTGACTACGGCCGATTACTCTGAGTTTCTTGTACGGGTGTATTCGATGTACTTATCTAACAAGTAACAAGACCTACACATGTAACAAGTAGAAGAGACTAAACCCAAACCGTTATACAAACTTAGATGACGTTTAATATTGAAAAGGCCACAGTCGAGTCTTTGTCTGTAATATCTAGTTATCCCTCTAAAATCCAAACACCAACTATATTGGCATAAATAATCTATAATATAAATGTTTTATAGTTACAATGTTTTGTTTATAGTAAGACAAATTTCATTAAGGACAATAAAGATTATTAATATAGTTATTATTATAAACCAACTATGTCGTGAAGTCACTAAATGTCGCGTTCAAAGTCTGTCAGCTATGGTGCGTCTCTATACAAACTAGTAACACTGACTAATAATACTGACTAATAATACTAACTAATAACACTGATTAATAATACTGACTAATAATACTGACTTATACTACTGACTAATAATACTGACTAATAATACTGACTAATAGCACTGACTAATAATACTGACTAATAATACTGACTAATAAAACTGACTAATTGTCTGGCAGATGAAATAACGAAACATCTTGTGATAGATTAAGGATTGGGACATCTACAAGTTGACGTCTGACTAATAAGACGATATTGCCGAAACGTCTTTTGAACAATTCGAAACTAATACGAATATTCACGTTTAATGATGTTCAGATGTTTAATACCACAGCATGATGGTTGTAAGAGTTAAGAATTTAAACAACGCCAATCAAGTTCTTAATTCTAGTATCGTTTAGTAAATAATATTGGAGCTTCTTTTTACAGAGCTCATATCAACTCACTCTGTCTGTCTTTCTGGTAAAAAGTTTGTACACATTACATTACATTATTGAGAGATATGGTTGTAAGGTCGTTATTCTTCCCCTTTGACAAGCTTTGTTTTATTTTTAAATGATTCTTTATATTTTTCTTAAGTCCAAAGGGGAACAATCTCGTCTGTATGTACAGTAAGGTGAGAATGAAGTTGATAGATTCTATTTGTAAATTTAAAGTATTTACAAGGCGAGAGAAAGTGTGCGAAACTGAAATCCTTGCGCGAACGAGTATCCCCAGCGTCTTAATAAGTCTTCAGGCAACGCCGCCAGCGCTGGCTCGGACATGTTCGCCAGATGGAGGACTATCGCTTTCCGAAAGTCATTCTCTACGGGCTACTCGCGTCTGGCTCACAAAAACTGGTCACCCTCACCTCCGTTACAAGGATGTAATTAAAACGGAATTTAAAATCAGTGAACATTGATAGAGACCGTTAGAAAGACATAGCCCTAGATCGCACTACGTGGAGAGAGATGGTGACCAAGAAAGCTATCGACTGCGAAAAAAAACAATGACCTCATCTCTGGAAGAAAAGGATGCCACAAGAAAAATGGCTGGCTTCTTTACCATCAAAGTGAAAGCCACCTTAACCTACGATTTACGTGGACGGGATGTCTCTCCAAAATAGGGCTCCACAACCACATGAGAACGAGCTATACGAGATGAACCCTAGTCGCTTCACGACGGAAGGAGGCCAACAAAATCTAAATATAAATATTTACTAGTCGACCGGCGGCGTAGCATACGCCACTATTTTGCAGGGCCGGTCTCAGGCCACTGCAACCTATGCGACCGAAGGATCCGCACTTTCATGGAACCCGCGCTAATTCAAGGTGTATAAATTATTAAATTAAACCATTTTATAACTTAAAACAGATTTCCCGCGCCTTCGAGGAGCTCCTGGAAATCTCCAGAAATTGCAAAATATACGAAAAAGTTATTAAAATATACGGAAATATATAGACAAAAATTTTTTATTTTTGAGTGTTAATCATTATGGAAACGCCAATCCTACGCGCTATTAATAAAAACGGCATTATGCTGTAACTGTGTAATCAGGTGAAAGAAGCTTCTCGCGCCTCAAACTAATGAAGAGTTACTTGAGGTCAACAATTCTCGTAGATAGATAGAAACATTTGGTAACTCTTGCTATTGACCGTGCTCTATCTAGGACACAGAATTATGATGATATTCTCTATGACTTTGCTACACGCAAGGCTCGTAAAGTAAGTCTGTACGTAGTAAAGAATGAATAAAATGCAAAGACGAATTTATTTTCTAATACAAACTCTTTAATTTCACTTATTTTCCGCTTCCCTACCCAAACTTGGCCCCGCGAAATTCGTTCGAAGAAGTCCGGCCCTGCTATTTAGTGTTTGTAAAATGTTTTACATGTTTCGAATGTTCCTTCAGAGTTGACGATAGTTTACTTCCTAGTCCCAACCTCCCGCAAGACGAAGGGGGATGGGAGCAGGCAGGGTGGTTTGACAGTCCAGCGCGCAGCCATCCGTAGCGAGCTGTTAAAACGTGTTCCCCTAGCCTCTTGTTTTTTATCCGCAGAAACAGAGTGATCTTTCCTTCACTTCTTGACAAAACTCTTGAGGGAAGAAGAGAATTATATATATAGATAGATAGATAGATTGTGGTATGGGTTTGAGAGGGAGGGGCTATAGGGGCCTCAGTAACAACGTTTTGTGCACCCCAGGAGTCTTGAATGACCAAAGATTAGTCAGTTTGCAAAGAAATGATAGGCGACTAGTTGTTAGGCTGGCGAGGTGACTAAGTGTTCTGTTGTCTGTCAGAGTGTCAGGATTTCAGATTGTCTAAGGGCGTCTTGACGTTTGAAAATCTAGATGTCAAAGTATCGGGGTGTCAAAGTGTTTATGTTTCAGGGTGCCTGATTCGAAATGTCTTGATGCCATTGTTTCAAGCTGTTAAAATGTCAGGGTGTCTAAGTGCCAGAGTGTCAAAGTTTCCATAAGTTTGGGTGTCTAGATGAGCTGTCAGAGTGTCACTGTGTCTATGCGTCAGGTTGTCTAAGCGTCTGTGCATCTAGCTACCATGACGTGACATAGGCTAGTGCCATGACGTGACATAGGCTAGTGCCATGACGTGACAGAGGCTAGTGCCATGAAGTAAAAAGGGTTTGTATCATTGTGTGACAGAGGCTAGTGCCATGACGTAAAAAGGGTTTGTATCATTGTGTGACAGAGGTTTGTATCATAACGTGACAGTTTGTTTGTACTATGGCATCTAAGAAATGTGTACCATGGAATGACAAAGGCTGTAGCATGGCGTGAAAGAAGTTTGTAACATGATTCAGCATGTTTTAAGTATGATTTAACAGAAGACTTTAGCCTCAATATTTAAAGTACTTCTTTATACAAAGCTTTGTAAACTCATTCTTTCTGTCTGGTAAAAATAACTTGAACACGTTATTTCTCCGACACCCAATTTTGGACCTAGTTGAAATTTTTGCACAATTATTTCTTTTCCCTGACAACACAAGAGTCAATAATAACAAGAAATTAGTTAATCAAATTTTGACAATTAATTTTTTTTTGGGGTATCGAACATAGGAAAGAAATTGTACTTGACTGATGTGTTGAATTAGTCTCATTTGCGCAGTTGTAAACCTGTTCTCACCTGACTAACCATTTTTTTCACGTGCTATCCAGCACGATGTTTGGTTATGCTGGACCCAGGTGAGCTGTTCTGCCTCATCGTGGCACCTGGGTGGAAACGGCTACTTGAGGGGGTAGCTAGGCGAAACGAATGGCAAAACATAACCCCCGTGGGGATGCCCACGGGTAGACGAGAGTCAACCCCTTGCACGGGCGGGGTTGTAAAAAAGTCCCCACAAAACTGTCACACATCCATGCGCCGTTCCTCAAAGGACCGTTACATAAATGGCGAGTCCCCCACGGTTAGCTTGGTATAGTGAAGGAAAATGAAGGAAAATGGCTCCCGGTGTCCTCGGCCTTCGGCCATGAGTCGGGGGCCTAAGGCATTGGAAACAGCAATGCTTTCATAGGCATTGACTCGGGTCGCTCTCAAACAGAACTGTGTGTTCACACAGATTTGTTTTTTTTTACTGTTCAGGCTGGACGACCTAACAGGTTTTTTTTTTCAAACTTTGAGCTCGAAGAGCCTTCGGCTCAGCTCAGACGACAATCAAACGGTTATACTGGAAGCATAGGCGGATCCAAGCGGGGGGGGGGGGGGGGAAGCCGACCAAATTTTAGTCAAGAAATCACACAATTTTTATACGAATTTATTACTTATGTTAATAATAGATAGCAATTATTTATATTTCAACCTTTTTTTTAAGATTATTTTGCCCCCCACCCCTGTTGGCCGATGTGGTGGGTTGAGGAGGGAGCGATGGCAATGCCGCCCCCCCCCCCCCGCCACCATAAACTTTCGAGTTGGGGGGGGGGCGATCTAATTTATGTGTAGAAATCACAGCTTGTTAACACAATCAATTAAATATCTCTATGACTTAAACTTGTTATTGATATTTTTTTTTGTTTATGTTTTTCTTGTTTATGTTTATATTGTTAAGAAAACGTATTTACTGAGACATTAAGATATACCACTTTTATGGTGAAACGCAGTGGCGTTGCTAGAAATTTGCCATCATTTGGGTGCCCGGGGGTGAATCTTGGCCTCTTTGGGGGACCCCTACATTTTGCGTAATATTTTTAATATTTAATGTTAAAAAAAATTCGAACACTCATTTGGACCTTTTCCCCCTGGGGATTTTCAAATTCTCCCCCACTCCCCATCCCTAGCTACGCCGCTGGTGAAATACAAATACAACTAAATACGAAATGCAGCGATCAAGTAGCCGAGCTGAAAGGACCCTTATCTTATCTTATATAATACAGACGTTACTTCAAAAAAGAAGATGATTACGTCCTACGCGTCATGCATTTAGTCATGCATATTAACCAATGACTTAAATTCTGCCAAGTCACTGGTTTTTCTGGCTAGCTCAGGCAACCCATTCCATGCTCTAATAGCACTAGGGAAGAAGGAGTATTTGTACAAATTTGTCCTAGCATATGGGACGAGGAATGTGCCTTTATTTTTGTGTCTTTCAGAGTATTTTATTAAATTTTGTTTTTGTATTTGAAGATTATGGTTCAGTGTTTTATGTATAATTGCTACTTTACTTTTGAGTCTTCTGTCCTGAAGGCTTTCTAAATTTAGTGATTTTACTAATGGTGTTACCCTAGTCAAATGTGAATATTCGTTTGTTATGAATCTCACTGCTCTATTTTGTGTTTGTTCCAGCTTCTTAATGTTTTCTTGAGTTGAGGGGTCCACACGGTGGATGCATATTCTATTATTGGCCTAACCAAGGTTAAATAACATTTTAGTTTTATGTTCTTATTTGATTTATAGAAATTTCTTTTAATAAACCCTAATGCTTTGTTGGATTTTTTTATCGTTGCATCAATATGTGGATTCCATGACAGTTTTTCATTTATTATAACACCTAGGTATTTTGAGTTTTTAGTCTGTGTTACTGGTTTGCCATGAATAAGATAAGTGGAATTAATTTGTTTTAGTTTTTTTGTTACTCTTAACAACTGACATTTTTTCTGGGTGGAAAGACATGCTCCAATTTGATTCCCATTTCTGTAATTCATCTAATTCTCTTTGTAAAATATCTGTGTCTTGTTTTGTTTTTATTGTTCTATATATTATGCAATCGTCTGCAAATAATCTGACTTTTGTTCCTGAACTAATGCAATTTGGTAAATCATTTATGTAAATTAAAAATAGTAGTGGACCCAAAACTGTTCCTTGAGGTACACCTGAGTTTACTGTTATTGGTGTTGATTTAGAGCCATTTATTATTACAGTTTGTTCTCTCCCTATCAGAAAATCTTTAATCCACTGATGCAGTGGACCGTTAATGCCGAAATATTTTAATTTTTTAAGCAAACTATGGTGGTGAACTTTGTCAAAAGCCTTGGAAAAATCTAGTAAGATAGCATCTATTTGTTCACTATTATCTAAACCTTTTGAAAAATCATCAATTAGTCCTATTAGTTGTGTTTCACATGATCTATATTTCCTAAAGCCATGTTGGTATGGGGTGAGGACATTATGTTTGTCTAAGTGGTTTATGATATTGCTACATATTATGTGTTCTAGTATTTTACATGTGATGCTGGTAAGTGATACTGGTCTGTAGTTTCCTGGATCAGATTTTTCTCCTTTTTTAAATAGGGGGGTGACATTAGCTTCTTTCCAGTCCTTTGGTACTCTGCCCTGGTTAAGCGATGCTTGAAAGAGTATTTTGAACACTGGGGCTAGCTCATTGCTTAGTTCTTTGAGTAATCTAGCTGGAATACCATCAGGTCCAGACGCTTTATTTGGTTTGGTGTTGGCTAATAGTTTTTTAATTCCATTTTCTTGTACTACTAAATCTTCTATGTTGTCTACTTGGTTCAAATTAAGAAATATGTCTTTGTCTCCTGGGGCTGAGAATGCTGATGCAAAGTATTTGTTTAGGATGTTTGCTTTAGTTTCATTATCATTATGTATTATGTTATGTTCATCTTTTAATGGCGCTATGCCTGTTGTTTCCATTTTCTTAGACTTAATGTATGACCATAGGTTTTAATTATCTTTAGATATTACATTGTTGATGTATTCACTCTGCAGCTGTCTGCTTACTTTTTGGGTTAGGTGTTTAAACAACACAATGTGCCCTTACCTTTTTATGGTAAAAGTACGAAGCCGGATGGATGTAACTGCTGTCTTTCACAAAGCCAAAGAGCATGACGCCAAAGTCCGATATTGTGATCGATTCGAGCCGTTGCAGACCTCGGTCAAAGCTTATAAAACCGAGTTGGAAGTGTAAACTTCCAATCACTTTGAACCACGTAATGCTGGATGGAGAGATATCGATCAGGATTTAGTGTTGTATTTAAGCAGAAGCGGCGTTTGGGATTGGCAGATTGGGGGTGGGCGGTAGAACTAGGTTGTTCTTACGAGTTTCCCAAACTATGAAATAGTCTTCATGAAAATGGCGAGGCGGTCGAGTGGTTCAGAGATTGGCTTCTGAACATGAGGTCCTGGGTTTGAATCTCGGTGAAGACTGGGATTTTGATCTTCGGTATTTTTAGGGCGCCCCTGACACCGCCCAACCTGACATTAGCTGGGGGAAATTAAAGACGGTTGGTCATTGTGCTGGCCACATAACACCCTGCTCGTTAACCGTTGGCCAAAGTCGACTTGAACACCATCTGCACCAAGGTCTGAAAGGGGAAACTTCATCATGAAAACGCTGCCACGTTATTTTTTTTCTATTATTGGGCCATGGGAAAAAAAAATTTTCTTGCTTTTATTCTCAAATTAGAGAACCATAATAATGTCTAGGGTGGCCGAGAAGTGAAGCGCTTGACTTCTGAACCAGGAGTCTTGAGTTCGAATCCTGTTGACGATTGGTATTAAGAATTTTGGATTTTTTTTTTATAGGACGTTAAACCTAATCTAATTGCCTGACCATAGATGGGGAAGTAATAGTGGTTGATCAATTGTCCGGCCACACGAACCCCTTAGTTAACCGTGGCCATAGAATTACATGGATAGCAAAGTCTAAAGGAGTACCTCATTTTTTACATAATCCTTGCAGAAATAATTAATATCAATGAGTGTTTTAAGTAGGAATTGTATCATTCAATTTTATCCTTCAATTGTATCATTTAATTGTATCATTTAATAGTATCATTTAATTGTATCATTGAAATGTAGCATTACATTGTATCATTTCATAGTATCATTTCATAGTATCATTCAATTGTATCATTGGCAACGAGCTATTTGTCTAAAATACCCACAGTTTGTGAAGTTGCTGGTCAATGCTGAGGCCTTCTTTAGCGAAGAGTCTCGGACATATTCACCTAGACTTAGTAGGATATAGAGGCGCGGTGACTGAGAAGTAAAGCACTCGGCTTCGAACCGGGGTCCCGGGTTCGATTCCTGGTGGAGACTGACATTTTAAAATTTCGGGATCCTTGGGCGCCTCTGAGTATACCCAGCTATAAAAGGGTACCCGACATTATTTGGGAAAAGTAAAGGCGGTTGGTCGTTGTGCTGGCCACATGATACCCTCGTTAACCGTAAGCCACAGAAACAGATTACCTTTACATCTTCTGCCCCTATAGACCACAAAGTCTGAAAAGGGGAACTTAACTTACATAACTTTGGCGGACATAGTCACCAGGACACAGTCCTTCAGACATTGTAATATAGGGAATATACATTACACAGAGGCCAATACTCACTTTGGTTTCTCGTTGTTTAGACGCAGCGACTCCCCAGTCGCAAGGTCCGCCATGACCACGGCGTAGTTAGAAAAGTTGATTTTGCTCACCGCGCTCAGGTCGCTAGATATTAACATTGGACCGGGATAAACTTTAATTAAACATTACTTAAGAGTAAACATTCGCAAACACATTAGACCGAGAAAAAAACACCAGATATTAGGCAGCACTTAGAATATAAAAAGTTTGATGTTTTTATGATAGTCATTGAGTTGGAATATTAAAGAAGAATTCAATATTCTATGGGACTCTAGCATATACTGCAGCAAATTTATTTAACAACTCTAGCATATACTGCAGCAAACTTATTTAACACCCCTAGCAAAGCATCTGCTGTAAAAATGTTTGTAAAATGTTTTACATGTTTCGGATGTTCCTTCAGAGTTGAAGATAGTTTACTTCCTAGTCCAAACCTTCCGCAGGACGACGGGGGATGGGTGCAGGGTTTCAACCCTCGACCGTCGATAAATCCGAACGACAGTCCAGCGCGCAAACCGCACGACCAAACAGCTGAATTGAAGACATGAGATAACAGAGCAAGATCTTGAGTACATCTATGGTAGACAACAGTTCTCGTCACTTGACACGTGTAACCTATGTCGAACACATCGGCCTACGTGTTTTCGTTAACTTGTATATTTTAGGAATGATTATAGTGTGTGGTTTAAGAAAATAAGATTTAAATAAGACACCAAAGTCGACACAGTCGTTGAAATGTAGTTCTAAATTTTAATATCTAGAACGATTCATCTAGATTATCTAAATAATAACTAGATCTATATACAATATGAAGATTTTTCATTACGTTTATAATTGTACTACTTTGCTAGATAGATAGATATATAGATAGATATATAGATAGATATATAGATAGATAGATTAGATAGATAGATAGATAGATAGATAGATAGATAGATAGATAGATAGATAGATAGATAGATAGATATATAGATAGATAGATAGATAGATAGATAGATAGAGATAGATAGATAGGTGGTGATATATATATATATATAGATAGATAGAGATAGATAGATAGATTAGATAGATAGATAGATAGATAGATAGATAGATAGATAGATAGATAGATAGATAGATAGATAGATAGACAGATAGGTAGGTGGTGATAGATAGATAGATAGATAGATAGATAGATAGATAGATAGATAGATAGGTGGTGATAGATAGATAGATAAATAGATAGATAGATAGATAGATAAATAGATAGATAGATAGATAAATAGATAGATAGATAGATAGATAGATAGATAGATAGATAGATAGATAGATAGCCAGACAGACAGACAGACAGATAGATAGATAGATAGATAGATAGATAGATAGATAGATAGATAGATAGATAGATAGATAGATAGATTAGATAGATAGATAGATAGATAGATAGATAGATAGATAGATAGCACATAGGGTGATAGGCGGGGTGGTGTGGTTGTTACCTAAACAAAAAAATGTGATAGAAATGCTCCACGGATGTCAGGATTGCTCCCGCCGCCACGCCAATGTTAAACCCATCATCGAGGTGCGCGGTGATGGTGTAGTAGATAGAGATTGGGTAGTCGGAGGTCAACATCATGTTAATCATAACCTTTATCTGAAACATAACTGTTGTTTGTTGGTAAGATGGCTGACTTCCTTCACGCTTCAGTTAGGCAAGATGGAAGACTTCATTCACACTCCAGTTAGGCTAGATGGTGTATTACTTTCACACTACAACTAAGCAAGATGGCTGACTTCATTCACGCTTCAATTAGGCAAGATGGCTAACTACATTCACACTCCAATTAGGCAAGATAGAAGACTTCATTCACACTCCAGCTAGGCAAGATGGCGTATTACTTTCACACTTCAGTTAGGCAAGATGGCTGACTGTATTTAAACTTTAGTTAGGCAAGAGGATTGACTACTGTCACACTCCAGTTAAGCAAAATGGCTGAATGCATTCAAACTCCAGTTAGGCAAAATGGGTGACTGTATTTAAACTCTAGTTAGGCAAGAGGATTGACTACAGCCACACTCCAACTAGGCAAAATGGCTGACTACATTCAAACTCTTAGGCAAGAGGGATGACTAAAGTCACTCTTCAGTTAGATGGCTGACTACATTCAAACTCTTGGGCAATATGGTTGACTACAGTCACTCTCCAGTTAAGCAAAATGGCTGAATGCCTTCAAACTCCAGTTAGGAAAGATGGCTGACTGCATTTAAACTCCAGTTAGACAAGATGGCTGACTTCAGTCACACTCCAGTTAAACTTAACAACAGCTTGTACCTCGGGGGAGGGGGGGGTGACCGGCCTCCCTCTAGTATTAACTAATAATGTTTGTGGGTTTTTTTATGCGTACATTACAAACTTACTTTGGTCTGTCCCTTAGGTAAGGACTGCTCTATTCTTTTCTCTGTATTGTTGAAGTAGACTACGCGTGTTCCGCTCATGGGCACCATGATGACGAGGTCGCTATCTGCGCCCATACTGTGTAGGTCAAACACAATGTATTGAGTTCCGAAAATATCGGCTGGAAATAGCATCTCTGGAACAAGGGGAGACCAACTGGTTAACACTTTCCAAGAAAACAACAGTCACTAGTAGTTTTTTTTTTTTACAAAGCTTTTATCAAATCACTCAGTGTGTCTGTCTGTGTGTCTGTCTGATTGGCCAAAAGTATATGCACGTTATTTCTTCGGCACCCAATCGCGGATCAAGCTGAAAGTTTGCACAATTATTTCTTGTACCTGACAATACAAGAATCTATTTTTTTAAATAGCCAATTAGTTAATTAACTATTGGTAATAAATTACTTTGATATCTCAAACGAGGGAAATAAATAGCACTTGACTGGAGAATACGCTGAATTATCCTCCTTTATATTAGACTGCCGTCTCAGGCATAGTGAACACAAACATTAAATTGAAACAATAGATAACTCTATAATCTTCCATGTTCCTATGCTCTTTGCAAGCAGAGTGGTTACTACGTTGGCTTGAAAAAACCTGAGAAGGCTTAGCCCTCAAGTTTGAATTCGGATCGTTATTTTCCTTTTATTTAAATACATTTAAAAAGAGATCATCCAGATTTCCCGTTCTCTCCCCCCCCCCCCCCCACCTTTTTCCAACTGGTCCAGACAAGTGATAGGATCATAGCGTTTTGAGAAGGCTAAAAGCATAAAATTGCGCTAAACAAAAGCAATTGGTAAAACAAAAATACTAAGCTTTGATTTTTTTAAAACTTTCTCTCCTAATTGACGATGGCAAAGTTGATTTGACCCCATAGAACTAAATTGATTTTTTGATTTATAGACATTAATTTGTGTTATTTAAAAAGAAAAGAGTATGCATTCACCTGTAATTCGATACAAAATATATCATTTTCTAGTAACAAAGAAAAAAGTTATTGAAATTTAATATCAGGATAGTGAAATACAAAATGAGCAAAATGAATAGTTCTATCGGAACGAGGAAAAAAATTACGGAATGAAAGTGTTCAAGTATTTTTTTTTAGTGATTTTGTATAGAGCAAATTTCCAACAGTAGCAGGCTCAGTGTGAAATGACCCAATCTCTTTAGTAACCATATGCGGGAAATAGTATCTGGGTAGAAGGTATATGTGCTCTTTCTGGGCGCTAAACAGGCACAACTCAGCTCGAGTCAGGACTCGAAGCCCAACCCTAGAATGACTGTTCCTTAAATCACGTGGTGTATGTAAATGTCTCTCCCACGTTAAGAAAGCCCTAAAAACAAACAAATAATACTAAATTTGACTCTTTTGAAAAACGAAACATTATTAACAAATCGGGTATACCATCTTTCTCAGTATTATTATTATAGCTTTTATATAGCGCTACTTTATAGCATGCTCAGAGCGCTTTTGGTTCAATCTCATTTGTGGACCAGTTGGTTGGTTGGTTTTCCGTGCTGCCTTTAGGCGCTCACACAATTCTGCCCAAGTCGGGTGTCGAACCTCGAGCCCCCTTCTAGGTAGCCAAGCCAAGCCAAGTTCAAGCGCACTTAGCTTCATAGTATCTTATAAAGGATATATGGCGCTAGATCAGTGATACATTAACTAAGAGCCGTGGACTGTGGCTAGATGAATGTGCTATAGAAACTTCTACAAGAGAAAGGGTTGACAAATGGTCAAAGTACCTGCAATGGGATCCTCAGTGCAGTTGTCTTTCTGGCATGATCTTGTGATACAGTTGCCTATAATCACCCCGATATCGTTATTAGTCTCAATCTTCGTACCTTTCAAAACAAAAATAAAGTCAGAACTTCATGGAACCTGGATTCAGGAACCTGGACAGTTGATCTCAAAAACGGCTCTAACGATTTTTAAAGAAATTTAACAGTGAATGTATATCGCTGAGAAAAGAATTGCTAGGCTAACTAGCTCGTTTTGGGCACATGGGGAAAACTCTAGTTTGATCGATATAATTTTTAAAAATGGCTGCCTGGTCGTGCGGTTTGCGCGCTGGACTGTCGTTCGGACATCTGGATGGTCCCGAGTTCAAACCTTGCCGCTCCCATCCCCCGTCCTCCAGCGGGAGGTTTGAAGTAAGTTTTCTTCAACTCTGAAGGAACATCCGAAACATGTAAAGCATTTTACAAACAAACAAATTATAATAAATGTAAATATGGATGGAGTACTAGACTTAGATCTAGAGCCATCGTCGGTTTTGAAATGACTATCGAAAGGACTGTCGCGTTCGGGAACTTCCGAATATAAGGCATTATTGATTTCACGAGTTGAATAAATTAATGTTCAGAGTTTCATAAGTTTATTGAAAGATTAGCTAAGATTAACTAAAAAAATGTTTACGTAAATCTAATATCTAAATCAAAAGTCTAGGTCTAGTGTTAGATCTAGACGTCCATATAATGAGAATATCAATAAACAGTCAGTAAGGGATACGTAGTTTGCTGGCCGATTCAGTAACGACATTCGTTCAAAAAGCTGGAGGCGGGATCATTAAACCAAATATTTTTTTTATATTATAAGTTGTAGAATTGAGGTATTGTCTGCAGCTAAAATGTTTTTAAAGCTTCTCCCTTTTTTTACTTTGAAATTATAAGTATATTAAATACTGAAAATACGATAACAGCAATGGCAGAAGAAACTTTTCCGAAATAATAGACATAAGTCATTTAATCATTCCGTGTAGGGTTTAACTACAATAGCATGACTGGATTTAAACGGATTATTGTAATGATGCTGTAATGATTGTAAAAACATGAATAGTTTATCAGGACAGGCCTTGAATAATCGGAGGCCCTAGGCGAGACAATTTGCTGACCCTAAATGAATTTAAAAAAAAAAAAATAGAAAATGCGAACCAAAACAGTACGAAATGGATTTAAAACCTACCTGTATCTATGTATTAATCGACAAGTACAGGTAACTGAAAATTACATATCGCAATCTCCGTAGTAGAGCATGATTTAGATTGGCAAATATAGAGCTATTATGCCGTACTATGTTTGAGATCTGATCCAATTTTTCTCATTTTTGTTTAGTCTTGTGCGAGACCCCCACCAATTGTAGGCCCAATGCATCTGACTAGTTTGCCCATGCTAAAGAATGGCCATGAGTTTATAGTAAATGCATAATAGTACGTAAAGCCCACCCAGCTGTAATGGGTACTTGACATTAGCTGGGGGGAAAAATAAAGGCTGTTGGTCGTTGTGCTGGCCACATGACACCCTAGCTAACCCTGGGCCACAGAAATAGATGACCTTTACATCCTCTGCCCTATAGATCGCAAGGCCGGAAAGCGGGAACTAAACTAACAGTCCAGATAATGACGTTATAAGGCAGGTGGACTCCAAAGTCTACATAAGACGGTGCGCAAATTGCTTATGCAAATCTATTTCCTTATTCCTCTTCTAACTGAATACACGGAAACGGGATCGAGCCGTGACCTCGTGACCATATAGAAGGTGCCGATCAAACTCAATCCGTGTTTTTTTAAAAGAGTAAACCAAATTTAATTTTAAAAATAATTAGACGATTCTGAAAAATTATTACGGAGAATTTTCACTTCTTTGCCTATTAGTAATTTTTCTTTTCCCAAAGACATAAATTGTCAAATTTTTAGGAAAAATGATAGAGCCATTTTCGAGATACACGTCCAACTTACAGTTTCCAAATGTGTCCTTTTACCCACATATGAAGAGAATACAAACTACTAGTAAGAATAGTAATCTAATATATTAATCAAACTGTAAGATGTATATTTGTTTGTTCCTAATAAAAAATTTAAAAAAACATCGTCTGACTAATCTTAATAAAACTTGAAATAATATAAACATTTCACTCTAAGGAGTAAGAAGTGACATTTCAGTAGAAGCCTACCAGTTAGTGGGCCAACTTCTTCTGCGAAGGAACAGTTTACTATGATAATAGCTTCGTCACTGAAACCAACACAATAAATATTTACACGATTTTTTAAGACTACAAAAATATAGACCTATTACAGATCTACATCATTAGCTAGAATAGATAAATGTATGCATATCATTGCATGAAATAATTACAAAGCTTAGATCAAATCACCCTGTCTGTCTGTCCGTCTGTCTGTCTGTCTGGTACAATTGTTGTACACGTTATTTCTCCCAAACCCATTCTCGGATCAAGCAGAAACTTTACATAACGTTTCATTGTTAATGACAATATATGAGTATATAAACAAAAATTTGACTAATTATTTTATCAATTAGTTCTATAAATGAGTTTCAAATATAGAGAGTACAACCTGAGGGGGAGCAAAGCTTATTGTAGAGCATATGGCAACTTAAAATTTAAAAATTAACAAAAGATCACCATAACATCTTATATTTTTACTATGTGTCTTCCAGCTCCGATGCCTAAGGCGGATCTTTAAAAAAAGGTGGCAAAATAAAATAACCAATGAGGAAGTGCTACAAAGAGCAGGTTACCAGGACATCCACTGTGTTATCAGCAGCAGACGCCTTGGCTGGCTTGGCCACGTTCGTAAAATGCCAGTAGGTCGACTTCCACAAGACATTATGTAAGGCGATCTAACAGATGGCAGGAGAGCCACTGGTCGCCCACTTTTACAGTGTACAAATGTATGCAAACGCGACATGAAGCTCTTCAAAATCGACACTAGCAGCTGGGAAAAAGTAGCACTGGATAGATCTACATGTAGAGAGAGCATAAAGGAAGGGTCACGGATTGCAGATGTCATACACAACAGAAGTAGAAAAAAGGGTGAAAATACAACGGCGCCTGGTGATTACATATGCCCAACCTGCGACCGCAGTTGTGTATCAAGGATTGGCCTCTTTAGTCACACAAGAAGTTGCAAAGGGAGACATACATTGCCACGATATATATATATATATATACACACACACACATAGAGAGAGAGAGAGAGAGAGAGAGAGAAGAGAGAGAGAGAGAACTTTTTGGTAAAAAAAAATAGGTGCCGGTACTCAGTGCTGGATTGCCTATCTTTTAACTAGAACTATAACTACAACAATAAATTAATAATAATAAATAAGCTTTAATTTATAATTGCCATTAAAGTAATAATTTCCCCACATTGAAAGAGGTGCCAGTACCGTACCGGTTCGTACCGTCAGAAAAAAAAAATATTGCGACGCCTTTCTAGAAAGGAGGCTTGAGCACTCGAGTTTAAATTCAGACTCTGTAACTATACAGGCCTTTTTTTAAAATTGCTTTTGAACGGCAGCACAGAAACCTTTTCTAGATACCCTCGCCTTACGCCCTCACCCCCTTTTTTTTTTCGACAAAAAAAAAAACAAAAAAAACAACAGGTCCACAAAATTGATTGGACCATCGCAACCTGAGCTTGCTAAAGGCATGAAAATAGCGCTTAACAAAAACTATCAAAAATATATTTCAATCATACAAATTTATTATTGTTAGTTTTGATAGATTAAAATTTAATTACATGATTAATTCAAAATAATTGATATAGTTTCACCATGACCTTTTCTTTAAAAATAGTAAAAAGTATTTGTATGTCTGCGTTTGTAGTCAGGTAAAGTCTTGAGCTGTGTCAAAAACATTACCTGTTGAAAGAGAGAGAAAACTGAGCCTTATCTTTGATCACCTGTCCGTCTAGTACTGAGATAAACTTTGACGGTGCGTCGTTTCGGATGGTGATGTAGACATTGGTCGGCGATGTAGACGTGACAATGCCAAAGAATGGCATGTACCTAATTTCAAAAATAAGTCATTTATATTGTTAATACATGTAATAAGAAATAAAGGAACACTAAAGAGCAGGAGCGGACTGGCTATATGGGCATTAGGACAAATGCCCGGTGGGCCGGTATCCAAATGGGCCGGTAGGACCACAGTAAGCATATTCTTATTCTATAAGATAAGGGCCGCATGGATGCCACTATTAAACTGTTAAATGTTTTATAGTATTCCTTTTTCATGGTAATGGGTCTCTGATTGAAGTATTTTTTTATAAAAATCTTTTACAGATTCTACTAAGGCCTACTAATTTAATCTAACATATTTTCCGAAACAATGTAATAACCTACATCCATGATCGATAGAGCTTCATTCTTTTATACTTTCATACACTTTGCGATTAAAAAGCAGCATAAAGCCTTTATTCCTTATAAGGACTTAGTGTTCACTGTAAGCATGTGTACAGCTATCGATACATTATCAAATTTAACATAATGATTTTGAGGACATATAATATAAAATAAAATTCATAGGCCGGATGGTATAGAAATGCCAGGGCCGATTTTGATTCTCAGTCCACCCCTGCTGAAGAGTAACCTAAAACTAGGCTTTATTAAACTAGAACGACACATGAACTGACGAAAGAGATTTCGACAGTAGCACACTAAATCAATGTTGTGAACACATTCTCTCGACGTTACACAAACATAAACAATTAGTAACTGTTTCGCCACAATACTTCTATTAGTCAGTCGCGTGGCACCGATAAATAAATATTTAATAAGGCTTTTTATGTAGCGATACTTTTCATGCTTATTGCATGCTCAGAGCACTTTGGTCCAATCTCAGTTGTGGACCAGTGTGTGTGTGTGTGGGGGGGGGGGTATCTAGGAGAAGTTTTTTCCGTGCTATCTTTAGGCGCTCAGTAACCTCGAGCCCCCTTCATAGGTAGCCAAGCCAGGCTAAGTTTAAGCGCACTTAGCCTCTCGACCACGCTTCCCACATAGTTATAATTAGGGTTTCTAGACGTCCGGCAAAAGGAGGGCATATCCCCCTTTTTGGGGGGTTGTATCCTCCTTTTGACTTTAGAAACAGCTATGACTTTGCTTAACTAAATAATGAAAGATTTTAAATTGAACAATCTTTACCCCACCCATATTACCCCCCAAAAATATGTCCTGGTTAGCGCGTGTATAAATCTACTCAGCGTAAACAATTTCTAGTTTTCTGATTCAAATCCAGACATGGCTACATTAAACAAGAGAAACATTTAAAAATAAATTATATTTTAAAAAATACACTTTTAATACTAATCAGTAAAAATACTTCTTCTTCCCTATTGCCTTTAGAGCATGGAAAGGGTTGCCTGAAAAAGCCAAGGAAACCAACAACTTGGCAGAGTTTACGTCATTGATTAATATGCATGACTAGATTGACCTAGCAACACGTAATCATCTTTTTTTTTTGTGAAGTAACGTCTGTATTTTATAAGCAAATTTCCCCTTTCAGACCTTGCGATCTTTACATGATGTTAAGGTCATCTGTTTATTTGGCCAACAGATAACGAGCTCGGTATCATGTGGCCAGCACAACGACTAACCGCCTTTACTTTCCCCAACTTGTCAGGTACCCAGTTGGGTGGAATCAGGGGCGTCCTTAAAATCCCGATACTCAAAAACCCGTTCTTCACCAGGATTCGAACTGATTTAGAAGACAAATGCTTTACCGCTCAACCTCCGCGCCTCCTATACACATCATGTAATAACACTTACACATCTGTTATGATGTAGTATGTAGGGCCGAACAGGTTCACAGGTATTGCCAGGAAAGATTCGCCGCCTTCGTCGTTCGTTAATAACACATGCATAATGAAGTTCTTCTGAGCTGTCAGTTGTATGGAGTACTGTATTCCGCTCCGTTTCTCAGCTCTTGAATCAAACAAATTAACAAATATTAACAATAAAATAAGTAAATTATAGCTTTTATATAGCGCTACTTTCATGCTTAAAGCATGCTCAGAGCGCTTTGGTCCAATCTCATTTGTGGACCAGTTGGGGGAGAGGGGGTATCTGGTAGAAGGTTTTTCCGTGATGCCTTTAGGCGCTCAGTAAACACAACTCTGCTCGAGCCTCTAGCCCCCTTCATAGGTAGCCAAGCCAAGCCAAGTTCAAGCGTACTTAGCCTTTCGACCAGTCAACAGCTGTGCTCCAGGTTTGAGATTAAAACAACATGTATTAAACGTAAAATTAATTCCATAGTGGCAATGATTAACAAAAAAAAAAAAAAAAAAAAAAAAACAGAACCTAATAAAATACAAAGAAAGACAGAAAGATAAAGGCATATTTCTTATTCCTAATGACAAGAGGAATGTATATAAGTTCCCCCTTCATTTCCTATGGCCATTAAAGCATGATTGTCCGAACAAGCCAGGAAAACCAATAACTTAGCAGAGTTGAAGTCTTTATCTAACACGCACGACTAGATTAACAAATGGATGCACGCAGGATCTAATTATCTTCACTTTTAAAGCTAAGTCTTTAATTTATTTTTTTTTTAAATGTTATCATTTCAGACCTAGTGATCTATAAGGATGATGAAGTATAGATCATCTGTTTATGTGGGTCACGGTTAACGAGGTTGCCAGCACAACGACCAACCGCCTTTACCTTTCCCCAACTAATGTCAGGTACATTAGAGCTGGATGGACCTTTGAAGACAGGGGTGGATAGGGTGTGAAAATCAGCCTGGGCATTTCTATTAATCCGGCCCAAAAATTGTATATTATATGACATACATCCAGTTCTAGGTCAACATGTCCTAAAATCATTATGTTAAGTTTGATAATGTATCGATGGCTGTACACATGCATACAGCGAATGTAAATACGTCGCTCAGAGGGACCCTTTTTGTAAGAGAAAACTATAAAACCTTTTAATAATTTAATACGTGCTTTAGTGACATCCATGCGACCCTTATCTTGATTTCAAAACATAAGATGATTATAGTGGTGATACCAGGCCCATTTAGGTACTGGCACATCGGGCATTTGCCCGAAAGCCCGTATAGCCAGTCCGCCCCTGCACGAAGATTATCGTCTTGGTAAGATGTCTTGTGTTTGTTAAGACGTCTTGTGTTTGTTAAGACGTCTTGCGTTTGGTAAGACGCCTTGGGTTTGTTAAGACGTCTTGCGTTTGGTAAGACGCCTTGGGTTTGTTAAGAAGTCTTGCGTTTGACAAGACGTCTTGTGTTTGGTAAGACGTCTTGTGTTAAAAGTAAGACGTCATGCCCGCGGACCTTATAATTGTTGGTCAAACAAAAGTCGTCAACGATGTACAAGAGGTGCAAGAGAATCGATACTAAAACTTCAGACGAAACGTTATCGAATCTATAGTTCGAAAAGTTTTCAGCTGATATTTTTTTTTATTGCAAACGCCTATCGCAAAAAAGAAAAAAAAAAAAGAAAAAAAAATATAGCCCTACATTTTGAGAGGCCCTAATTAGAAGATAAAACGACGCCTTGAACTTTCATCATTTTAATTTTCGAAACATCGTTAATAAATGAATAAAGCTATTTATTAATTTGGTGAAACACTCAATATCGATAACTACACTGAAAATACACCTTCATTTTTCGGCCCCTTCAAAAATAGATGAACCGGCAGTGACACATCCTTATCGTAAGAACGTCTCACCCCCTTGGAAAGGATGTCGTCCCCATCTCTTTGTAAAGGACTTCGTGCGGTGCGCGCTCTGCGCTGTCGTCTCGATAATCTCGGATTCGAATTCTTCTCGCCGACGACCCCCCTCCCCACCCATCTTCCGTCCTGCTTGGGGAGAAAAGAGTCCAGGATGAATAACCTTCACTTCTGAAGAAACAGCCGAAACACGTAAAACCAGACAATGAAGCAGAAAATTAAAAAAAAACAACAACTTAACTTTAAAATAAAAAAAAACAACTTGAAACCTTGAACATAACTTAAGCTTTAAGGCAGTGTCCCCTTATATTCCTGTACTCACCTGTAAAAGGAAGGAACTGTATAAATATTGACCGTGTCGTTCTTGACGATGATGCTATCATTCAGGGGCATGGCATGTCTGAGTATCAGGACCGTCACATTGAACTCCAGATCCTCCGTCGTGTACAAGGCTAGATACATCTCCCCGTTTTCCAGAGGAGGATAGATCAGCATGTAATCTTGGCCGAAGGAATCAGTATCTGTCACATACAAACATCTCGTTAATATTCCGATTCCGCGTTAATTGGACCACTTCCGAGCGAGATTTTGTTTTAGTAGCTATTACCGACTATTAACCAAATTCAACTGAATGGGATATGTTTCGGTTCATGAAGTTTTGGAAGAATCGGTCCAACCTCCGATTAACCAGATTGGACTATATAGAAATAAACATATGCATTAGTATCTATCCCAAACAAACATATGACCAACTGGTTAAGCGACAGCTCCGACAAAATGTGGTCCGATTAGCCGACTATATATTGAGATATAAACATATGCCTCAGTAGTTATGCCAAGCAAACGTATGCCCGCCTGTAGAAATATTGAGGAATAAACAATAAATAATACAGTTTGGACTAGATTCTCTATATCTATATCAAGTATATCTAGTTTGATTTGAGTTTGAGTTTTTCGGCACATAGGCCATGTCGTGCCCGTAATCCTTCAAGAATTACTCTCCTTTATAAGAGCTAAATTCCATACAGTTAAATCATTAAAAACAAGGTCTATTGACAGTTAAAATAGTAACGGTAGTAAAAATTTGATAATTTAATAACATCAAGTTTGGACTAGATTCTCTATATCTGGATTATATCAAGTAGGCCTATATCAAGACCTGTGCCATTTTTTAATGGTCTTTACTCTAGACTTTATGCTTAATCGTAGATATATAGTCTAGATCTAGCCTAAATGACTTAATGAGATGTAGATTAATAACTTACGGTTCCGAGCAAAGACTATTCTTCGGAGACTGACCAACAGAAAAAGCACAGCGAAGAACAGACATTGACAGTTTGACTTCCCCATGACACGAATGACGCAAAGGGAAAGGTTCTCTGAGTCTCTTATAAGAGGAAACGGAACTTATTCCTTTCCACGCTTTAGTCTATCAAGTATTTCAGTGGAGCTGCTCTAGTTTCCTTGTTGCTATTTTTGAAGAATGTTTTTATAGCGTGTGGTTTTGTGCAGCCTGTGCCTTGGTGTGTACAAGTATAGGTAGATTTTTGTAAATGGAGTTTTCGGCGTATCCGGTGTACAGAATATAGACGTATTGGTAAGCGAAGTCATTTAGCAAAGCAACGCTTTTTTTTTTTTTTTTTTTTTAGGAATGAGAGATTGTCCGTTTACAAAACAATTAAAGCAATTATATATTCATTATAAGACATTAGTTAGGCCAGGTTCACATCTAACTTCAAATTCACTTTCACCTATCCTTAGGTCTGCTGGACCGCTGGGACAACACGCAAGATCCGTCAACTTTCTTTCTCCATTCTTCTCTGTCATTTGACTTTGACAGAATTTCATTCTGATGTTCTTTCTGAAGATATTGAAGCCTGCCTTTTTACCTGCCTGGGTAGACCACTTCGGGGGCCAATTTTGTGTCTCCACACAAACTGTCTTTGTAACCTTGTTGTTACAAAGCTTATATCAACTAACTCTGTCTATCTGTCTGTCTGTCCGTTTGTCTGGTAAAAGTGTTGTTTTTTTCTTCCATTTCCTATTCTCGGATCTTGCATAAATATTCATAGTCGATAACAATATAATACAAAAAAATTAAACAATTAGTTAATCATTTAGCTCTAATTAACTCTTTCTCACCTAATCGACGATATAATCGTTGATTATGATCTCAATAAATTAAATTAATGTTTAATTTTTTAAATCTGACTTTGAATTATATAAAAAGAGCATGCATTTTCTTTAAGTCTATATCAAATACAACATTTTCTGATAACAAACAACAAAGCTATTGAAGCGCAATCATAATAATAATAGTAATAGTAATGAGCAAAATGAAGAATTCTTCAAAACGTGGGAAAAATACTACGGAGAGAAAGAGTTAATTAATTGGTTTATAGAGCAGAAAGGGAGCTAGACCAGGTAATTGGCAGTAATTAGCGTTTTTTTTCCCTTAGATGAGAATTTTTTTTTTCTATTTCTTGTTAATGATACAAATACAGAAGACATTTTTAAAAATGGCTTAACGGTTTGTAATGATCATACTACAAATTTTATATTTTAATCTTTCTCAGCTTTCTATTACAACTTTAAATATATTCTGTTCTGACAGAATCTGACCTGATTATGCGGAAGACGCATCAAGAGGCAAGTTTTGACATAGTTCATGCATGTACACGCACAAGTTTTAGGCCTATCTGATAGGGCAGCTGTCTCATTCTTTTATCTATAGCCGCGTCATTTCATCTGCTCTCAGCGAGGTTCCAACCAGAACGCCTAGTCTACCCCCCCCCCCCCCCCCCCATGCTGTCCCATCTTGAGCTATCTTCGTCCACATTCTTACATTGATGCGCTTTAGTACTCACTAGCAGACATCCCTGTAGGTTAGACTTGGGTATCCCTGGAGTCTAAATCCCTTCGCAAGCTCAGCATAGAGGATGTTCTTGGGAATTCTTCTCTCTCGAATGCGGATGACCGAGCCAACATAGTATTCGTTGTGTCAAAAAATAAACACTACATACTGTTTACATACATGAACACATACAAACATACACATATACGTACATATAGATAGGACAGACAGACAGACAGACAAGCAGAAATTGGATTCACTGACACAGGCAGGTAATGCATTGATGATACATAAAACAAAGGCGTATAAGATTTATGTTATCAATAATTTATTACATTGGAACAGGTATTTCTTTACATATAAAAATTCAAGATATTCCTATATAGATTGACACGAATATATAGCTTATAATCAAGATCTATAACAAAGTATGATGTACTCATATAACCCAATTATTTCTAGTAGCTTTGTCCTAGACATCAATCGCATGAAATAGGAATCACTAAAGAGGGAGTTATTAGTGTGTTCCGATTTGCATCTTGAGTAATGATTAATAGGGACATCAGCATTTAGAAAATAAACAGAAATGTGGTTAAGAGCTACAAGCATAAAAAAATAAGGAGAATTAGATTAAATTGAACAGGGTGAGTTGAGTATAACATTCGTTGTTGGATGGGTCTTGACAATACAGTACTAATAAGAATGTCGCTCTCTGACCCTGTTTTTGACTGGCATGACGTTGTCTCTCTTTCTCGCGTACGTTGTTATAGGTCGCTATGTCAACAAGGGAACATCACTCTTATTCAAAGTATCCAGGCGGAAATTTTTCACTTCGTTTTTTGCTTTAAAAAATAAAATGGACAAATATTGATTGAAGAACGCGACATACTGATGTTAGTTTTATTGAATAGTGCGATAATTGTAGTGGTTTTACAGTTGGTTCACAAAATCTAGGCTAAAGATAAAAGGAATTATGTGTATATGTTTTTATTCGAGTGTTTTGTTTTTTTAGTATGGTGATCTGTCGGAAGGTAGCTGTATGTTTGTTGATGTTTTTTTTTTAGTGGATATCTTCCTGGTCGTGTGATTTGCGCTAGGGACTGTCGTCTTGATTATCCCAAGTTCAATACCACAAGACGACGTGCTCGTTAACTGTGAGTCAAAGAAACAACAGAAAAGCACAAAAAAAATCATCAAAAAGATAGGTTTACAGACTTTTTTTTTTCGAGCGAGATTATATATACATATATATATATATATAGAGAGAGAGAGAGAGACAGACAGACAGACAGAGAAAGAGAGGCAGAGATAGAGAGAGAAAGGCAGTGAGAGAAAGGCAGAGATAGAGAGGCAGAGATAGCGAGGCAGAGACAGAGAGGCAGTGACAGAGAGGCAAAGTTAGAGTCAGCGACAGAGAGTCAGGCTAGTGGGAAAGAGTGAGAGAAACACAAAGGGAATCTGAGAGGGGAATAACGGTGTGAGAGACAAAAGAGGTGGGAGGATGAGAGGAAGAGAGAACGAGAGGAGATGGTGAGAGAGGTGGAGAGCGAAAGAGAAAGGAAGAGATGGAGAGAACTACACAGAGAGAGAGAGAGAGACTAGAATATAACGTAACTACCTACCATAACAACGAAACACCGAAGAGTATGGTAGGTATTAATAAAATGATCATGGATGAGACAAGGCTACCTGTGTAGAGCAGAAAAACAAAGACTATAACATGACAATATTGTTCTGGTATTTATCATCTATCACAGCTGCAGCAAAATATATTGGTTATGGCTTCACGAAACTAATCGTTATACAATACACGATATCCACTGATCTAGAAAACCAAAACTCGCATTTGTATTGATTTCTAATATAAACAAATGATGGCTACAGATGTGATAATAGAGCTAATCTATCTATCTATCTATCTATCTATCTATCTGTCTACGCTCTCTCTCTATTTATCTATCTATCTATCTATCAGTCTACGCTCTCTCTCTCTCTCTATTTCTCTATCTATCTATCCATTCATTCATCCATCTCTCTCTCTGTATGTTTTTTTTTTGCGAGCTTAAAGGAAGACGCGTTAAGAGCTATATCTGGAAACACAATAAAGACCAACTCAGGCGCCATTTTTCTCTCACTGGCATAGTGCTTCCAAATAAACCAGCTTTTCGAATGTTTTAATTTACTGTTTTAATTTTTTTCTTCGTTGAAGACAGCGAGCATTCATTTTAAGGCAGTAGTATAGATATTTACGATATTTCAATCCTGTTGTAAAAAAGCTGCTTGCGTATAGCCCTTCAATTAACAAGACTACATAGAGACATTACACCTATTTCTAGAACAAAACGGGCAACCAGGGGCGTTGCTAGAGAGGGGGCAGGAGGGGAAGAATTTGAAAATCCCCCCGGGCCCCCACTTGAGGTGGGTCCCCAAAGGAGTTTTTTTTACATTAAATATGAATATAACTCAAAATGCATGGGTCCCCAAAGAGGTCAAGCCCCCCCCCCCAAATAATGGCAAATTTCTAGCTACGCCTCTGCTGGCAACCGTAAATTCGGAATCTCATTAGCGCCTCTTTTTGTAACTTTTAACGACAGGTGTACGCATTAAAAAGACCGCCACATTACCTGGCAGATCCTGTAAGATGCTAATCGAAAGCCGTGAACAGGAGCCATAGATCCTTTCCAGACAGTCTTCTCCACATTTGCTGTAGCAATTTCCGGAACAGTTTTCCCCAAACGACATATCCGGGCATTCTGGGAGACAGAATTAACTTAATGCATTGGGTAAACTTTCTAAAGTGGGGCTCAAGTCAATCATACCTAAAACTAAAACCAGCGGGCGACTCGAGCGAGTCCAATCATCCTAGAAGGCTTGGACACTTACCAGCAACGTGACGCCTGTAGGCAGTCCAACAGCTCGTTGCCACGTGTAAGTTCTGTACGACTTGTCAACGAACGATTGGTTCCCCGCTGCCCACAGGTTGCGACGTCAGCGTTGGAGGCCTACTATAAAGATTGGTCTCGACTCGAGGGCTCCGTGTAGCGGTGCTAACCTGGACCTCGACACTTCGGGGCGCAGAGCATCGATTCCGTTCGGGCTCCACTTTTTTTTTCGCGGAGACGCGTCACGTGACCAAAATGTTACTGATGTAATGTCCCCCCCCCCCCCAACCCCTTTTCTCCAGACAGATCAAGGCTGGGCATTACATAGCGTGTCTGGAAATATAGTTCGATCCACATTGGCCTATTAACTTGCTACTACTTTGGTAACCTGTCAAAATAGTTGATGTCTCAGACCAAGGTACTGGTAACAAGGTACAAAGTACTGGTAACAAGGTACAAAGTACTGGTAACAAGGTACAAAGTACTGGTAACAAGGTACAAAGTACAAGGTAACCTACCGAGACCAATTGTTATAGAAGAACGAGAGCTTAATTCGACCCGCGGGCCATTTAAATTTTCGACACTCGTGTTGCGGGCCACATGACCGAAAAGGTATAGCAAAAAAATGAATTTGACCTGAAACTATTTTATAAGAAACCCGTAGATCTGCCATTGCCCGCGTTGCCGTGAAGTTGAGCCAGCACTAGACGGAAACCAACCTTTGTCGCAGTGGTTCTGCTCCAGTTGGAATCCTGAGGAACATTGAGAGCACGTGCCAGTCTCTTTGTCACAATTTTTGCAGTTGGCGCAGCTGATGCTACAGTTGGGGCCAAAGATCATAGGCGGACACTCCTGTTGATCTATGGTAAACGGTGCAAATTAAAAGAAAAATAGTTTCGTTTTTGCAATAGATCTTCCTAATCTATATTTTTGCTATAGATTTTTCTAATCTATATTTATGCTATAGATCTTTCTAATCTATATTTTTGCTATAGATCTTTCTAATCTATATTTTTGCTATAGATTTTTCTGATCTATATTTATGCTATAGATCTTTCTAATCTATATTTTTGCTCTAGATCTTTCTAATCTATATTTTTGCTCTAGATTTTTCCAATCTATATTTTTGCTCTAGATTTTTCTAATCTATATTTTTTGTGCTCTAGATTTTTCGAATCTATATTTTTTGCTATAGATTTTTCTGATCTATGGGGCAGATGATGTAAAATTAATTTGTTTCTGTGGCCCATGATAGACGAGGATGTCATTTTGCCAGCACAACGACCAACCGTCTTAACATTTCCCCAACTAATGCCAGGTACCCATTAAAGCTGGGTGCACTCAGACGAGGCCTAAATATCCCGAAAATAAAAATCCCAGTCTTTACCCCGGTTGGGAAGTCAAGCGCTTTACCACACTGCCACCGTGCCTCCCATGAGCGCTATTGCTGTCTTGAAATTAAACACGCTTTACCGTACAGTTGCTAATTTTATTTAACAGATTTCTCTAGAATACAACCTTTTTTAAAACAGGATTTTGTTCCTTTAAGTACGTAAGTCGTTAAAGAAAAAAAATGGGATATATAGTAATCGGGTACAGAATACCTCTTCTAATCTGCGCGTCAAGTCTACTACTGATAGATTAATAATGAATTTGAATTATATTTTGCGTTATTACGTCAAGAATTAAATTACTTTAAATGATTCTATTTTGAAAAGGGGTTCAGCACTTATAGGCCTACTAAATCCAAGAAGTACAATTTGATATTTTGGTCCACCTATTTTACTTCCGACAATATTATCATGTATTCACGATCCAAATCATTTGTAAATGTAGACAGTATCGTACAGACATAAATGAATGCTACAAAGTGTATAGGAATAAGAGAAATTAAAAGAGAGAGAGAGCGATATCAACCCACATAGCCATTGAAAGTTATAGTACTTAACGCAATTCCGGTCGCTAAGGCATCAGACCATTTAGTTACGCGGATACTTTAATAGCAGCAACAGCGCCTTAACTTCCGGTCTGTTAGATACCGGCAAAGATGGCGCGTGAAGCTTTGGCAAAATCAACACCAAAGGTTATGCTCGGTATGACTTTTGGCAGCAATGAAGACGTTACAAAATAAATCAGACTGATCATCAGCGGCACTGAGTGGTAACGCACTTGGCTTTAGAACGATGTGTCTCAGGTTCGATTCTCGTTAAAGACATTGCTTTTGAACTTCAAGTTTTTAAGAACGCCCCTGAGCCCAGCAATCTACAATGGGTACTTGACATTAGTAGACGGTTGGTCGTTGTGCTGGCCACGAAACACCCTCGAGAACTTACGGCCATTGACCTTACCGTCAATTTGAAATGCCTGAAAAGGAAACTACCTTTACTTTCACTTTAGAGCACAGGTGGAGGGATTAAACACTTGGCTTCCGAATCCGTGGTACTGGGTTCGATGAAGAGTGGGATTTTTAAATTTTTGGGATTCTTTAGAGCGCCCCTGAGTCCACTCAACACTAATGGGTACCTGACTTTAATTGTGGAAAGTAAAGACGGCTGGTCGTTGTGCTGGCCTCATGACACCCTGCTCCTTAACCGTTGGCCACAGAAACAGACGAAGTTAATATCATCTGCCCCATAGAACGTAAAGTCTGAAAGGGGGAGCTTTTACTGTACTTACTACTTTTTGAGAGAAATTAAAGAAATGAGAGAGAGAAACGGCAAAAAGGAAACAATGGAAGTAAACGGAAGAAGGCTGTACTGAGTAAAAGGCTACTAGAGACTTACCCGTGCTTTGTGAGATTGCTAGATCTTCGTCAATCTTCGTATCTTTATCATCGTCTATCAATGAATGAAAAACAAGATTAAGATTAATTATAATCATTTCTAGATATATGTGACCTAGTATTAGGATAGGTCATAAGACCAGTGACCTCTGCTGTACTGGCAAGTTAGTCCAGTGGTACTTTGTGGTCCCAAATAGTATTGTCTAGGCTAATAACTATAGCCTCTAGATATACGAAATTACTGAGACAGACAAGTAATAATACTGAGATTTCAGTTGCAACAAGAAAAAAGGAGTTTATTTACAAACAATAGGAAAAGATCATGGAAAATATAAATGGCAATAAAGGCTCACAAAAGAAAATGAAATAATGAAACAAAGCAAAGTAGCAAGACAGTTTCAGTTCAAAATAATCAAAGAATCAGCATCAGAGAGACACAATAGTGTCTCATCTCAAAAACCAAAACGATGGTTTACAATAATATAATTACATGTCTTGACAATTAAATGACATCATCCATGAGACACACTACAGTCTCGTATCAAAACAAAAGATGTCTTTTACAAAAAAAATATATAGGGGAGGATAAGAGACTAAGTAGACTATACTATTTACATAAACCAACTTATTAATAACAAATAAATAGAGTCTACTTAGCTCATTATCGAAACACTCTTCCCATAACAGTGGCACACTCCTCTTGAGTAACACAGAGCACAACACAAGTGTTAGTTCAACATTATAGAGACTTGGTTCAAACTACACTGGTCAGTTCAAGGACTCAAGAGAGAGTGGCAATGGTAAACAGTTAACAGGGACTTAAATCAAGTACTAAAGGGGACTAACTCTTATTGAAAACAAAAAATAGCTACCCATATCGTCCCTCTTGTCACACTATTAAACAAAATAATAGCATACCAGTAATTGTCTGAGTGGTTACTTTTTTTTTTATTGATTCAATGTCTAGTCTATGACCCTATCACTTTCTCTGGACCAGTTGAGAAAGGGGAGGGAAGAAGGCGCTATTGTTTTTAATGTTTACATTATTTTTTTTTTATGTATAATTTTTTTTTTACTCAAGGCTCGAGTTCTCAAGGGGACTAATTCAACGTATACCACCACATCTGTCAATTATGATTTCTTTCCCTTGTTCAATATACCAAAACAAATAATTTATTTCTAAGAGTTGATGAACTAATTGTTTGATTTTTTTTTTTTTTTTGATTCTTGTGTTGTCATTAAAAAAAAATAATTGTGCGATAATTCATCTTAATAGGGTGTGGTAGAAATAACATGCAGAAACTTTTTTACTATATGGACATACAGAGTGAGTTGATATGCTTTGTAGAAAGAAAAGAATTTCAAACTTTGTTTTTTCGGTTTTACCTAGGTTATTTAAAATTTCTTCATCCACTGTCCCGTCACAGTCATTATCTACTATATCTCCAGGCAACATTAAATGAACTGTGTCTTCACATGACTGAAAAGATTAAAAAATTACATGTTTTTTTGTGTGTGTGTTTTAAGCATATTTTAAAAAGTCGAGTCTTAAATGCTGTTTCTATTTAGCATCCGTGACCTAGCCAATTGCATTATTTCAGGAACAAAATTCAGTTTATCTTCATACTATTGCGTTATCTATTTAGAGATAATCTTTTCCTTTTGCAACTTCTTGTGTGACTAAAGAGGCCAATCCTTGATACACAGCTACGGTCTAAGGTTGAGCATATGTAATCAGCAGGCGGCGTTACACTTTCAACCTTTTTTTCTACTACTATCCCGAAACGACCATCTTTTAATTTTTCGCTTCCGAATAGAACATAATTGAATGACACAAATAATTTTTCATAAGCTGAAAATCACTAGCGGAATAAGCCTTAAAAAGTCTCACCATGTCCTTCAAAACTGTCATCTTTATTGAGTGGCCTGGAACAAGACACTAACCCCAAAAAACCTCCAATAGAAGAAAATCCATATGCAGAGCTGCCTGATTTGGAAACTACTGCGCAGTTCCTCTCAGATATAGGACTATCATCTGAAAACTCCAAGATGATAATAAGAACGCAGAAGAAAGTTTACAGATTATCAATAAGATAAAAAAAATATTGGTCCAAGCAAATGGAAATTCAGTTTGACTGCAATTGTCCACATCAGCATTGCTACTATACCAATAACAATATGTAGATGCAATGTTTACCAAGCCTTGGTTCTCTCAACCCTTCTATATGCATCTGAGACATAAATATAATACAGAAAGCAACTTGAACGCTTTCACCAAAGATGCTTGCGCTCCATCATTGACATACGATGGCAAGACCGCACAACAAACAGCGATGTCCTTGCGAACGCCGGTATGGACAGTATAGAGGGACTAATTATGGTCCGACAGTTACGATGGGCAGGGCACATATCCCATATGGGGGACAAAACGTATGCCAAAATCAGTCTCTTTTGGTGAGCTAAAAGGTGGTCGACTTAACAGAGATTCCCCAACGGAAACGCTTCAAGACCTGATTCAGATGTCCTTAAAGTCCGAGAACGTCCAGTTCCCTATTATGGACCTCTTGACCAAGGAAAGGCTTTTATACATGGTCAGGATGAGGCATCGGCTCTTCACCAATCCCTCTGTCCGAAGACCAGCTAAGGCGTCAACTTTCCTTAGCTGACATAGAAGAGAAAACCTGGTTGCATGCGGCTTCAGAGCGAGACAGCTGGAGGTCACTCACAATTGAGACCAAAAGAAAATCCGCTGACGAATACAGACGCAGAGAGCAAAAAGAAATATTAATCGACCACTGGCGGACGATGGTTATGCATGCCCTGGATATGGCAAGATATGTAGATCACAGCTGGGGCTGCGTAACCACTGAAATAGTAATTCAAGAGATGTATGTAGGCAATCAGAACATGAGCTCTACTTAAATGCAACAATAATAATAATAATTTAACATGTAGGTAACTTCATTAAATGTAAATGTTTCGTTTACCCACCATATAACCTAGATTGTAGCCCAGAATATTTAACGTCGTTGTGCTGTTGCTGGTGTATATAATGTATGCGCCGAATTCGGATGTGTGGTTCGCCAAGTGAAATCCTTCTGTGATCTCAGTGACTCCCAACTTCCAGAGCGAGCTTCCAGCTATATCCTGCCACTCATATCTTTCAGGCGGGCGGTTGGGTGGATGGGTGGTTGGGTGGTTGGGTGGATGGGTGGTTGGGTGGATAGGTGGTTGTGTGGATAGGTGGTTGGGTGGATGGGTGGATGGTTGGGTGGATGGGTGGTAGGGTGGATGGGTGGTTGGGTGGATGGATGGTTGGGTGGATGGGTGGTTGGAAAAGAGAAGAAAAAAAATCAAGATGATCTTATCTTTTATAATACAGACGTTACTTCAAAAAAGAAGATGATTACGTTCTACGCATCTTTCATCTAGTCATGCACTTAACCAATGACTTCAATTCTGCCAAGTCACTGGTTTTCATTGCCGGCAACCCATTCCATGCTCTAATAGCAGAAGAAGAAGCATTTGTACAGATTTGTCCTAGCATATGGAACGTAGAATGTGCCCTTATCCTCATGTATATTGGAGTATTCCATTACATTTGGTTGTTGTATTTAAAGATTATGGTTCAGTGTACGGTTGCTACTTTACTTGTAAGTCTTCTATCCTGAAGACTTTCTGAATTTCTAATCATTTAACTAAAGGTGTTATTCAAGTCAAATGTGAATATTCTATACCAAGATTTCTTTTTATTCTTATTTGATGATCCAATATCTAATTGTTTCCCAGTGTCTGAAAAATTGAATCTCCCAAAGGCTCAACTTTTTGAGTTAACCCCCCTCCCCAGTGTTTGGTGAAACGGTTAGACTCACTGATTTTTCGGACTGGACTAACATAGCTCTGTTGAACCCTGTTAGCCACCTCGTTTAGTTTAGAAACGCACTATAGTAGACAGACTTTGAACGCGACATTTTTAGTGAAGACATAGGCATTGTGTTAGAGATTATTGATGTAGACTTTTAGGACAGTTACTGCTAATCTCTTGAAGGGATAACATCGCTCTTAGTGACTGACTCGACTGTGGCCCATTCTGTTTTAAAGTTCATTATTCTATTTCATCTTGAGTTTACTTAGTTACTGTAAAATGTTTGTAAAATGTTTTACATGTTTCGGATGTTCCTTCAGAGTTAGAGATAATTACTTCCTAGTCCAAACCTCCCGCAGGACAACGGGGGATGGGAGCGGGCAGGGTTTGAACCCTGGACCATCGATAAATCTGAACGACAGTCCGGCGCGCTAACCGCACTACCAGGCAGCCATCCCGACCATTGGGATTGGGCATTGATCCTTTTTTTTTTTTTTTTGTAATGGTTTGTGTCTTAGTAGTAGAACTCGCAACTGCAATACACCATACAAGATACCCAAGCATCTAGGATTATGATCAACGTACTGTAGATATACATCGAGTACATCTTACGCATACAACCGTTACAACCCCTCACCCAAAAACTGTACAATGTTCACCCCAGTTAACAGAGAAGTTCAACTATGACCGGCTTTCTAGTCAGAAAAAAGAGAAGATTACAGTACTTTCCATGACTACCAATAACAATAGATACCAATACTAAATCTATCAATCAAATGTACTCAAATATTATGTACATGTGAATCAATGGGATTTACATCTACATTTCTCTTACTCTATAAGATATCTATAAGATATCTTTGATTATGATACACAAGCGTGGGAAGCGTGGGTCGAGAGGCCAAGTGCGCTTGAACTTGGCTTGGCATGGCTACCTAGAAGGGGGCTCGAGGTTCGACACCCGACTCGGGCACTGAGCGCCCTAAAGGCAGCAGGGAAAACCAACTCCTAGATACCCCCTCCTCCCACTGGTCCACAAATGAGATTGGACCAAAAGCGCTCTGTGCATGCTTTAAGCATGAAAGTAGCACTATATAAGAATATGAGAATAAATGAGAAATGGACAAGCTCTCATTCGAAACACATGTAAGATGATGCCTATTATAAACTATCCCGACAAGATCGACTCAGGGCCGTACACAACATATGTGAAAACTAAACTAGTCAAAACTGCCAATGTCACCTGCTCTGTTTACCAAGAGGCCCCCAAAAAACACCACTAGAAAGAAAACTATATGGAGAGCTACCTGATTTGGAAACCACTGCGCAGTTCATCTCATATGTTGGTCTAGTCACCTGAACGTTCCAACATATGGCTGCCTGGTCGTGCGGTTTACGCGCTGGACTGTCTTTCGGATTTATCGACGTTCGAGGGTTCAAACCCTGCCCGCTCCCATCCCCAGTCGTCCTGCGGGAGGTTTGGACTAGAAAGTACACTATCTTCAACTCTGAAGGAACATCCGAAACATGTAAAACATTTTTATACACATAACAATGAGAAAGAGGAAGAAGAATACCTATTCTAATAAGAGCTAATCTAAGATGATTACTTTCATTCAGCAGTGTTTGATAATGTTTTAATAAGAAGCGTACTCTAACTGTTTGTCGTCAAATAGCAACTCTTTCTTATCTTGGTCATGAGAAATCACAATAAACGTAATCTTGCTGCCGGCATCAAACTTTAATGCTCTGTAAAAAAAGAAGAAACACGGATAGAATCGAAACGAAACTTTTTTTTTTTAGCTTGCAAAAAGTTCAAGGATTCAGAAATTTAAAAAAAGAAATTGGAAAATGGGTGGGACAGATATTTCAAAAAATGGCTATAATCATTTTTCATGAAATTTGATAGTTGATCATGATGCATATCTTTGTGGAAAAAAATAACTACTTAGTCTGCTACATAGTGAGAATTCTGGTTCGACCGTTATAATTTTTCAAAAGATAATCATCTTAATATTAAATTTTGCTTAATTACTGAACAGATTAAATGTCAGGATGTGTGTCTAAAGCCATGAACAAAATATGGGTCAATTTTTTTTTGGTTTTGGGTCATCCGGAAACTTTGGGAAGCCGTGGAAAAAATATATTTTTGTAAACAAATATGCCGGTCAAGGAAACGAAGTAACCAAGAGTGAGATATAACCTATTCATCTACAAAAGTCTTTTTCGGAAACTATAAAATAAAAACAGGCAGGAAATCTGGGTCATTGGTCAATAGTCATTTGTCGTCAGCCTTTTTTATTAGTAATTATTTTATTCGATTCAAGGAAAATTGTGTGTATCTTCAGTGAGGTACTAGAGAGGAAAACCCCGAAACTGCAAATGTAACTAAATTTTATAGATTAATTCCGACCCTGCACCTATATATCTAGACTGACGCGCCAATCTCTAAACTTTACACACAAATGTAGGGGCCACAGGGTGTTGTTTCGTTAAGTTGTTTTAACTTGTTGTTTTTTAAACCTAACCTACATAACATATGACAGGCAGGATATAAATCAGTGGTTCCCAAATTTTTGTATCTCTTAGATCCCTTGCCATGTTTTCTGGTTTCGGTAGACCCCCTGCTTAACTTATATTGCATTTGTGCAACTTCTTCAACTCCATTTTTCAAAACTAATTTCTAACTGTAGTGAGAGTAAGAAAGAAAAGGTAATTTAGAGCTACATTTAAAGTTACAGAGATGTATCTTTTTTTATTCATGAAATTCAGTTTTCCTTCTGCTAGGTGGGCAGCAAGTCAAGATACATGTTTAAAAGATTAACTATGGTACATATCATAGATTAGTTTAGGAAATAATTACATTAATGGGATGTGAAAATTAAAGTCGCAACCTGATTAAATGTCTTTTATTATCGTAGGCCCCCGTGGACATCTCATGGACCCCCAATTTATTTTTATCTTTCGTAGACCCCTTTGGAAGTCTTCGTAGATCCCTGGGGGTCTATATAGACCACTTTGGGAATCACTGAGATTCTAAATTATGTTAAAACTATAATGTATTTAATGCCGTATAATTTTGTAAATGGGAAGGCAATGACTTTTACGGCCCAGTTATCATGCAGCAGACTAGATCTAGAAAGATGAGTACTTCAATATAAAATCTACGATTATAATATGGTTTGTGAAATAAACATATTCTAAGCGACTGCTGCGACGATCTCAACGGGATGTACCGAATTGAAAGGAAAGAGACAAATGAAGAGATTGAAGTCTGTTTTGTGCCTGAAGCATTTGCTCCTGTTGTACCAGTTACCAGTACCTCAATGAGCTGGACAGATCAAGACAACGTTGGGCCTGCGTCCAAGCCTGTAGCTGTAGACCATAAAGACCTTTGCCCATCTGCCGGTGCTCACGTGGGAAATGTGAAGCTCGACAACTGCATCCAGAAGTTTAGCATGAACTGTACGTGCGGCGCATCACACAGAGGATGTGGATGCCAAGAAAACCACCAACAAAGTATTTGTACTCCTGCCATCATCAGCAACATCGGCATAGATCAATGTCAATCAACCCGGGCTAATACGTGTAGTGTTGTGTCAAAGAAAGACAATCCATATATAATTAAAATGACACTTCTCTTCCTTACCTCCAAACGTATCTCTGAAAGTAGATACTCGTAGGTAACAGAGAAAGGAAATCCAAATATTCCAGGCCACCACATTCTTTACGATAGTACACAAGATAAACAGACGCTGGTTTATCAGTGGTCAAAATACAATGTAACTTTGCTGGGCTCATCTGATAAGCAAAATGAAAAAATCCGTTTAAAAAAAAAGAAATCATATAATGTACAAGTTATTTCCCTTATTCGATATCAAAATAATTAATTACCGATATTTAATTGGCTAATTGGGAATTTTTGTTTATTTTTGTTAGATAAAGAAAAAAAATTGTTGAAAGTATGAACTTGATCTGAGAGGGAGAAATAGCGTTAAATGGAACTAGCGTTTAATGGAACTAAATCCATCAATTTTAGACATATCTAAAAGTACTGAAGGATTAGTTTCTCTTGTTGTTATTAAACAAAAATGAATAATTACCAGTAATTAATTGACTGATTAATCGGTTACTTTAATATGTTGATTCATGTCTTGTCTATGTCAATGAATAATTGTTTAATGTTTCAACTTGACCTGAGAATGGGTGTGGGAAAACTAACGTGTACACACTTTTTACCAGACAGACAGAGTTTATAAAAACTTTTTCAAAAAAAAAAAAGATATATCGTAAAAGCCTACAATACTAAAGAGTGCACTCATCTGACTTTCAAATACGCATTTCTTTTCTGGTCCAACATTTAAAGGCAATCTCAAACATAAGAACTAACAAGAAAATATACAAAATGCATATTTTAAAAAACCAAAGCTAATATTAAGTGTAATGGACTCAATAAGCTTGGATCAGTCATGTATTTAAATTTGGTGATAGATCTAGACTAATAATATATCTGTCCGATTGGGAAATATTTGTACCAGTTCTTTTTGTCTAGCGCAATTTCATGCTTTTAGCGTTCTCAGTACACTTTGATAATATCGCTTTGCTGGACTAGTTAGGAAAGGAGTGGGAAAGAAAGAAGAGGTATCTGTGAATGTTACAGTAATCGCTTTTTAAGTGCATTTATTTTTTTAAAAAAGTTTAAAGACCTGAATTTGAACTCAAGGGCTCAAGCCCCCTCAAGCCAACACACTAACCACTGTGCCAGTGAATCGCTTATAAAAATAGAAGGTTTTTATAGTTATCTGTTGATGTTAGCTTTTCCAGCTTAAAAGCGGCGACCTACAAAGTACAGAGGGGTGGGGGGGGGGGGGGGGGGCTAATTCAACTTTTACCAGCACATCAGTCAAATACAATTTCTTTCGATACCAAACAAAATAATTAAGTACCAATAGTTAATTAGCTAACCGGTTATTGTTTGTTTGTGTTGATTTCTTGTTTCGTCAAATAAATAATTAATAATAAAAATCTTTACTATCCCATGAGCACAATTTTTGCTTGACCCGATTCAGTGTGGAAGAAATAACGTGTACAACACTTGTATACCAGACAGACACAGAGTCGATATAAACTTCGCAATAAACTTGCTTCATACATCAAGTATAAACTCATTCTTCTGATCAGGATTGTCTAAGTCGACAAGCTGGCACGAGTTCGTGTTTGCGATTGTGTTGATCGGAACGACCGAAAGTTTAATAATTGCTTGACTCTGAAAAACTACGAATTCCTCTCCATAGCTTGACTCAGGAAGCAGCATGCCTGGTAAATAAATATATACATTTAAATAAATATATATGCATATGGCGCGGTGGCAGAGTGGTATAGCGCTTGACTTCCGAACCGGGGGTCCCGGGTTTGAATTCTGGTGATTTTTTTAACTTTCGGGATGTTTAGGAACGCCTCCTTGTCCACCCAGCGCTAATGGGTACCTGACATTAGTTGGTGAAATGTAAATGTCACCAACACAACGACCAACCGCCTTAACCTTCAGGTACCCATTAGAGCTGGGTTAACTCAGGAGAGACCTAAAAATCCCGAAATTTAAAATCCCAGTCTTCATCGAGATTCGAACCCAAGACTCAAGCGCTTAATCACTCAGCCACCTCAACCCCTAGGATGTACATAACGTAACGATTATCTAGTCCAGTGACTCTGAGAACCAACCAACGTGAACCGTTAAAATCTTTAGGTAATGATGTAGCTCTTATACAATGTAAGACCGTTGAAAGATAAGAACTTGTAAGCGCAAAATTAATTACTTTTTAAAAAAGTAGTGCCTGTTTGAATAAAGAAATTTAAAAAATAAAACGGTTTAATTTTCTTTTTATTTTCTATATTTCGAAATAAAACAATGCACTTAAGTGACTAAACAATAAGAAATATTGAATTTGAAACATTTATATACTGATTGATTCTGTACCTATTGCATTCTCATCGCAACTAAGCACTCCAGTGTCACTTCTGCTGACTCTACAACTTCCGGAAATGACTCCTACCACATCAGTAGCTTTAATGCGTGTTCCTGGAACATTGATAGTTTGTAATGTAGCTATATTTAGAACATTCTTATTTATTAAGAAATTTTGTTTAGCTCACGTATATGACAACTTCGTTATCCGTGGTCAACGAGGGTGTCATGTGGTCAGCACAACCACCAACCGTCTTTCCTTTTCCCCAACTAAATTCAGGCACCCATTAGAGCTGGGTGGACTCAGAGGCGCCCTGAAGACCCGGAATTTAATAATCCCAGTCTTCGCCAGGATTCGAATCAGGTACCCCCGATTCGGAAGCCAAGCGCTTTACCATCTGCCACCGAGCTTCCCATGTCTATGAATCAGATAAGCTTCGAATCTGAGATACTATTTAAATGAACGCACAAAACTTTAAACATTTATTGGTCAGATATTTTCAAATGCACTTTATTCATATTGGCAGCATAGTCGTTCGGTCTGAGCGCTGGTCTGTTACTTTGGTCGTTTCGGTGGCCCTGGGTTCAAACCTTTGCGCTGCCATCCCCCGGATTCATTGACATTGTTTATTCCAGGTTTTCCCAAAACAGTGTTCCGCGGGGCCTGAATAGGTGTTCCTCGAACTACTGGAATAATTAACTAGTAGGCCACCACGTGAATTAATCTATCTAAAAGTAAATAGCAAAGTGTTCGCTTAATAGTCAGAGTAAGCGAAGTGTTCCGTTAAGGAAAAAGTTTGGGAAACACTGATTTATTCTATCGATAGAATGTCTACTAATGTATGTATCTTTCATATGTTTGTTTGTTTGTTTGACATGTTTCGGATGTTCCTTCAGAGTTGAAGATAGTTTACTTCCTAGTCCAAACCTCCCGCAGGACGACGGGGGATGGGAGCGGGCAGGGTTTGAACCCTCGACCGTCGATAAATCCGAACGACAATCCAGCGCGCAAACCGCACGACCAGGCATATATTACATCATCGTGTAAGACAAAATGTAGCTTGTACAGAGAGGATTCGTTACAGAGGGCCTGAAACACTGACCCGCAATGTCACAAACTGTGGGCAGTTTAGACAAATAGCTTGATGCCACGCCGTATAGACATGTGGCGTTACACCGAGCTAATGGTCTAAACCGCCCACAGTTTGTGACGTTGCAGGTCAGTGTTGAGGCATTCTGTAATGAATGGTCTCGCTTGTACACACACACACATCTGGCTCAAGTCAAAGTCCATATCCCACAGAGAAACAGTCCCTCCCACGACATGCCACCCCCTCTGGGCTTATACAGTTTCTTTTGCTTCCTTAGAGAGAATTTTAAAAGAGCAGGGGTTCTCAACCTGTGAATCGCGACTTTAGGAGTCAATTGACGATTTGCCAGGGGTCGCCTAACACTATCGAAAATATGATTGTTTTTGTCTATTCTTCTATTGCTGTGTGGATGGGGGGTCGCCGCAGAGTGGGGACTGTTAAAAGGGGTCGACGAGCTTAAAAGGTTGAGAACCACTGTACTAGAGCATTTGGCCTACATACGATGGCAACGCAAATCTACATTAACATTCCTAAACAGTTTTAAATTGAAGAACAGAACGCACCGGATAAAAGTTTTGAACCATTGACGACAGTTGGAGAGCACTCCATCAGTGTAAACACCACTAACCTTCATTGCCGAGAAACAAAACAACCAATTATTAATTTTTATCAGCAAACAAAAAGCCATAAATCTGTAGAAAAAAATACAACTCCATGTTACGTTGAGTTCTGTAGCAGAGGCGGGCTTAGCAAAGCACTGAGCACTGAGCGAGTGTCATATCAGGGCCACGAATATTTGTACCTTGGGCTTAAGGTGGCGAAAGAGTCTCTTTATTTTAAGGGACGCCTAAGGTGCGGGGCCTTGGGTGGTTTCCTCACTTGCAATACATTTGAACCCAGTTTATCTTTCCATTATTGCAGATTTTCACGGCAAAGTAAACAATATCAAGGACGCAAACAAAATAAAATCTGATGTGATGAGAAAACTTGGTTCTTTAGCGCTAAAAGTAAGTTAGTTCCCCTTTCAGACCTTGTGGTTTATGTCATCTGCTTCTGTGGCTTACGAGGGTGTCATGTGGCCAGCACAACAACCTTCCGCCTTTACTTTTTTTCCAACTAATGTCAGGTATCCATTACAGCTGGGTGGATTCAGAGGCGCTCATAGATCCCGAAATTAAAAATTTCCCAGTCTTTATCAGGATTCGAACCTTGGACCGCTGGTTAGAAAGCTCAGCCACCGCGCCACAGTGATAAAGCATGCAAAAATTTATCATTACACTTACACTGGATTTGTCTCAATGTATCCAAATCTTATGTTTACAAAATAAATAAAAACATAATTAAAGTTATCCAGAACCTCTACAAGGATGCCACCAGTGATGTGCACAATAGTATTGGGGGACGGGTTCACAGTTGGAGTAAGACAAGGCTGCCTACTCTCGCCAACACTTTTCAATATCTTCCTTGAAATGGTAATGGAAGATGCTCTCAATGGCTATGAAGGTACTGTAAGCATTGGAGGAAAAAGAATTACTAAATGACTGATGACATAGTTAGTCTAGCAGGGACAAAAGAAGAACTAGCTGACTTGGTGATGCACATTGACAAGACTTCCGCAGCACATGGTATGCAGATAAATGCCGACCAAAAAAAAATCAAATTATGACCAATAGCCATCGGGGCTTTAAAAGGGGCATCCGTATTGGTGAAGAAAAACCAACTAACGTTAGCAGCTTCAAATACCTCGGAGCTATTGTCTCAGATGAGGGAACGAAACCCGAACTATTGGCCCGAATTGCACAGTCCACAGCAGCCCTTATAAAACTTATAATCATATGGACAAAGGCTTAGCCCTCGGCACCAAAATCAGACTGATGCGCTCCCTGGTCATGGCCACATTTTTATATGCTTGTGAGTCTTGGACGCTGACTGCAGAGCTAGAAAGGAGGATCCTAGCAATGGAATTGAGATGCTACAAAAGGATCCTAGGTATCAAATTTAAAGAACGCATCACAAACCAAGAGATTGGAGACAGGGTTACTGCAGCGATTCGACCCTAACTACCGTAAAAAAAAACGCAAGCTACAAATCTATGACCATATTGTATATGGGTCCCGCAAAGACATTACTTCAGGAAACAGTACCAGGAAAAAGAAGAAGAGGCAGACAGAGAAAGCGATGGGAGGACAACATCTGGCTCAAGTCAAAGTCCATATCCCACAGAGAAACAGTCCCTCCCACGACCCGCCACCCCCTCTGGGCTTATACATTTTTTTTTGCTTCCATAGAGAGAATTTTAAAAGAGAGCAGGGGGTTCTCAACCTAACCCAAAATAATGGACGGGCCTGCCTTTGAAAGAGGTACTAAGGACAAAGACAGAGAGAAATGGAGAAAGACGGTTGACGAATCTTGCATGGTGCCCCAACGGTCCAACAGACTAAGGGATAGGAAAAAGGGTAAAAAATTAAAATCTATACATACACTACACTGAGTTGCTAGCCCTTACCTTGGCATATCGAGGACAATGGCTTCACAGTACTCTAGGACTTTGTCCTTATTGCAGTATGTAGTATTAATGTCCTGCCCCACTACGTTTACAGTTAGCCTGACCTCGTCCAGTCCTGACATCACCAGTAGGAAGTTTAGTAGATAGGAACCGTTTGAAACTACATTGTCATAACTAGTCAAAAAAAACGAACAGAGATGTCTATCAAATGTTGGCTGTGCAAAATTATCAACTGCCTTCAATTTTAAACTTAAAGAATGAGTGCATTATTTTTGACCTACATATTTTGCCATGTTAGATGCAGACAAAGCCACTGTCCGCCGGGGGAGGGTCTATTTTTTCCCCTTATTAACGGGATCGTCAAGCACTTAGTTTTTTAAAGGCCAAGCCTTAAAGTTTTAGAGATCTAGATCAATGCATGTATTGAAACAATCACACCAATGCCAACAGGGTCAGCTCTCGCAGAAAGAGGAGCACATGTGTCCCGGAAACGCCTAGAAAGTATGCCCGAAGCGCGAGACGCTATGCGGAAGCCCCAACTGGCTGGACTTGTGTAACAGGTAAATAATTTAAAATTTGAAACTAACAATAGATAACTATAAAAACCTTTTATTTCAAGTCTCATCCGGCTAGCCACATGTTTTGTTATAATAATAATTAAATTCACATTGAAAGAACAAACAAACATAAAAGTTTGGAATACATTTTGAAACATGGAGAGGCTATACTGAGGTAAACAAATGCCTGTCATTAGCAACGAAACTGTGGTTGTAAATAAGTACTATAAACATTTCCTAAACAAAATAACACTATTCATGCATCCATGACCATGACAAAGTAGACCTAGAAGTCGAAAATCTATGAGAAGAATTATATCATTTTTTTTTTAGTTTTATATCGAATAAGGGAAATAACTTCTACAATGTTGAGAGATGTACTCGTAAAGGCGAAGTTCTTCTTTGAAAAGATTTTTTTTTTTTTTTAAAGTTTTTTTTTACACTATATTTCTTTTACATATCTTCCCATCAACCCTCTGGTCACGATTCTTACGTAGATACTTACTCTAGAGTCACGGCATAATAGGAGGTGCCGAAGTTCTGTAAAGGAATAAGCATAAAGCTACCGCTGGACACCTGGGCATTCATCTGCACCGTGACGCCAAAGAGGTATTTTGCAGAGAGCTTGAAAGGCTTCTGGTAAATCTCAATTTGCCAATTCCTGGTTGGGGGGGGGGGGGGGGGGGGGGGATAGTAGTACTTGAATGTTACGGTATGAAGATTGGTGTTTACGATGAGATATTATGTTGATCAGACAATGTGTTTCGGATATTATAATTTAGTGTTAATTTATATATTTTTTAAACAATTACTGGACACTTTAATTAGGTCATCGTGCAAGAGATTCAAACACAACTATTAATTAAAACAAGAGCCTATAACAATAAGCATAAAGCTTTAATTCGGGAACTAGGAATCACTTGAATAAAATAGGCCTACACTATGTACAATAAAATTAAACAAGTTAACAATCCTTATTCAAGCTCATAACTACAACTAGATCTAACAATGGTTATGGTTCTACAACCCAAACTACAACTTAACTAAGCGACGATTTTTCACCCGCTAAATTATCGCTGCTCTATTTATGGTCATTAAATTCCTTCTTTTCCATGAAAACATGCTCGCTGCAAGAGCTCGTTGCTATTTCAGGTGGTTGCAAAGAACTAAAAATAAACTTAGCGTCTCTTCTTGACAGGGAGAAACAAAATCATACTAGACCTTGTCCTGGGTGTAAATGATTAATTAATATGTTTATATCTCAATCATGGTGGAATTATATTAATTAGTTTGTTTTTTGTTTGCTTATCTGTATTAAAGTTCCCCTTTCAGACCTTGTGGTCTATAAGGCAGATGATGTAAAGGTCATCTGTTTCTGTGGCCTACGGTTAACAAGGGTGTCATGTGGCCAGCACAACGACTTTACTTTTCCCTAACTAATGTCAGGTACCCATTAGAGCTGGGTAGACTCAGAGGCGCCCGAAGATCCCGAAATTAAAAATCCCAGTCTTCACCAGGATTCGAACCCCGGTCCTCGGTTCGGAAGCCAAGCGCTTTGCCGCTCAGCCACCGCGCCTTGTATTACTTTGTGTGAATTGCAGGGCAAACCAAGACGAATGATCATAAAAGGCCTGCATCTTGACCTGCAACGTCGTAACCTGTGGGCAGAAAAGGCCAATAGCTCGTTGCCACCTCACAGATCCGTTAACTCTTTCTCTCCGTAATTATTTACCAGATTCTGGTGGAATCAACGCTGGTATCGTCAGTTAGGAGAGAAAGAGTTAAAGTTCTCTTTAAGACGGACTAACATACTTACAGATACTCAAGAGGGATTTGGTACTCCGAGACTAGCGACTTCTGGACCGTCATATGTTGTGCATCCACCTGAGAATCGTCTTTCGGGATGAAAATGGATACACGAATTTCTTGAGCCAAGTAGGTGTATATGTGAAGGACCGGCTCGTGGTGTAGCTCGCATGCGAAATGCAACAGGAAGAAACGCCCCAATCCAGTCTGGGAATCTTTAGTGGAATACAGACAGTTTTAGTTCAAAGCGGAAGTTGTCGAAGCAGACGTGTATATAACTACAACGAAATGAAAAATGGATTTAATTAAGATTATCATTCACTTAGATCAGTGGTTCTTAAACTTTTATTTCTCGTAGACCCCTTATGGAAGTCGTCGTAGACACCTGGGGGTCTCTATAGACAACTTTGGGAATCACTGCCTTAGAAGATTTATTGGATATTTTAAGGAAACATTTCAAAACATCTCTTTCGGGGCGTGGTTCCTGAAAGGTGAAACGTTTGACTTCCGAACCGAGGGATTCTGTGGCGACGGCGACTTATATACTATGCATTTATGTAGTTTTCCCCTTAGGTGGTCGGGCAAGTTCTTACTATGCAAGGGGGTCCCCTCGTAAAAAAACACCTCTGCCCTAAATCCCTAGAGTAAGCCGATGTGAGAGATCTTATCCGTGCTTCCTCAAGGTCTGTTGTGTTTGTTGTATTTATGTGAATGTTTCTGTTGCGTTGTCTTTATATGAGAAAAGAGTCCTTGTAATCACAACAAATTTCCGTAAGGATCAATAAAGCAGTCTTTGTCTTAGGGCAAGCATAATATCGAATTATAAACGTCGGACTTGAAGTCGAATCTGTTAACGTAACCCAGTCTTAGCTCCTACTCAAAAAATGTAGTTATAGATTATATATTATGTAGGCCTATTCATTTATTTATTTAATTTTGTATCTATTTATTTATTCATATTTATATATGCAAATTTACCATACCAGCTAACTGCTGCATATTTAGTTGAAAGTAGACTACAAGAATTACTGTACTTGAGCATACGGAAAGCATCTTTGAGCTCAAAAAAACAAAAACAAAAAAAAAACATAAACACCTCAGGTATTATAATGATTATATGTAATTGATTTTTAATTGATATAACACGAAGTGAGCTAAATTATAAGCAGAAAAATGCAGCAAGTGAAGACATGGTTCAATTATTCTTCGTCTTCGAAAGTTCTTACTCCTATCCTGGAAATAACCTAACAGGAATAGAACTAGGACGAATAATTCTAATGCTCCTTCTTCCCTAGTGCTATTAGAGCATTGAATGGGTTGCCTGAGTCAGCCAGGAAAACAAATGACTTGGCAGAATTTAAGTCATGACTCGATTGACCTAGGAACACGTGTAGGACGAAAATATCTTCTTTTTTTTTTAAGTAACGTCTGTATTTTATAAGATAAGAAGATAGGATGAGATAATCATAATGATTAGCTCATTTTGAAGAAAAAAGGACATTCAACAAACTAGATATAAAATATTGAAACATTTGTATGTGTGGTTTAAGCGCTTTGGACTGTCCGCTTCAATTCATGTCCGCCTCCGTCTCCAGTTGGCACTTAAAAATAATAATCTTTGGAACGTCCAAAAGATATTAAGCAAAACAAAGTGTCGACAGCATTGCTAACATCTCCCAATTAACCCTTAAAGTGCTGAGCTGTTTTACACTGAGTACATACATAAAAGAAACTGCAATTCTGATGTTTAGAAGCTTAACTACCACACGCGTTTAATGGGTTAATACTAAAAATGAACTATCCGATTCCGAAGATCAAGGAGAAGCTCGATATTTCACTCGACCACCCTAGCCCAGTTACTGCATGAGGTCTGTTTACGATTTTTCTTTGGTTCTCTGCGCATGACAACGACAATGGATTTTTCTATGGGTCTCCAATGTTTCCTGTCACACTCGTCTGCTCCCAGTTGCATTCCTCTATGCCAGTGAGGTCGAAAATGGCGTCTTAAGTTTTTAGTTCATATCTATGGCGTTTCCGGCTGGGGGTGACACCGCTTTTACGCCTTCCCCTTTTATATAAGTAAAGTAAAAATCCCCTTTCAGACATTGTAATCTATGAAGCAGATGAGTCACGGGTCGTCTGGTTATGTGGTCCATAGAGAGGGTGTCATGTGACCAGCACAACGACCAACCGCCTTTACTTTTCTCCAACTTATGTCAGGTATCCATTAAAACTGGGTGGACTTAGAGAAGTCCAAAGGATCCCGAAAGTAAAAATATTGGTCTTTTATTTACCCCCCCCCACCCCCCCAAAAAAAAATCGCTTTTGCTTTCATCTCCTATACGAGATTGGTATCAAGGTGGTAAGTTGAACTTCCATACTGTCCACACCAGCCTCCAGCAAAAAGATTAAACAACACAGATAAACATATGGGTAGTCGACTGATAACTTGACTTCGCCATTTTTTCCCCAAACAACGCAGCCTCAGCTGTGACCTACATATTTTGCCACACTCAGGGCAAGAATAACCATTGTCCATCGGAGATCGATTAAGATTTTCTTTTCGACGTCTGCGTCTGTCTTCGGCAGCGGATTTTCTTTTGGTCTTTTGGGTATAGATCTATTTATATAAGAGGAAAGCTTACTTACTTAGTAAATAAAAACTTTCACAAGTTTACCAACACAGTTTTAAAAGAACAATTTTTTTTTTATATAGAAAATCCAGTCTAATTCTAGACTAGAACTCTTCAATATATGTCTTCCGAAAAAAAATGCAACAGTGCTCAGACGTGCATAGTTTACATTCAACACGATAATTTTTTTATTCGAAACAGTCAAATCGCTAGAGGTATTTTCATACTTGGCGTTAAAACTATAAATAGCAAGCTGTTTGGTGTATCTGGTGTACCTTATATATATCCGGAGGATTCCAGCTACCCGTCGTCTCGGCTTGGCGCCTCCGATGGAAACGGTCAAGTAGTGGAAGTAGAAAGGCTAAGTGCGAGTAGCGAACCAGGCCTGGCCAGGCTTCCCTGTGTGAGCTTTTGTTGTTTTTTTCTCTCACTCGGGGTTGGGATGGAAAAAACGCCCGGAACCCAGTCCAAAAAGTCCGTAACGCCGTTCCACAAGGGGGCCGTCATCAGTGTCCCGTTAGCTGGAGTGGCGGTCCCTGCACGGAACAGTGGCGGTTACAGTATAGGAATATGAGACAAGCTCCCCTCAGTAAGCACTGTTCTCGGCAACTTATAGAAAGTGGTGCCCAGGAACGGGGACGGTGCGCTGTGTACACGGCACGGTCCGATTTAGCCCATTCAATCAACATGGCCGTCTACCGTTGGGAGCCCTCAGGACAGGGGTGGAGAGCCCCATGTCCAGGCCTGGTTGTTGGATAAAAGCCTTTCTAACGACCAACGGGATAATGCGCCTACGGCGCCGACGCCCAACTGGACTTCACTGAAGGTGTATATATATATATATATAAGGTAAGTGTTGATAACATAGACATATGTATAGGCCTGAACCATAATCTTCAAATTCAAAAACACTGAACCATAATCTACAAATGCAAAAACAAAATCTAATAAAATAATCAGAAGACACAAAGATAAAGGCACTTTCCTCTTTCCATATGCTAGGACAAATTTGTACAATGCCCCTTCTTCCCTAGTGCTGTTTGAGCAAGAAATGGGTTGCCTGAGCTAGCCATGAAAAACAGTGACTTAGCAAAATTTAGATCATTGGTTAATATGCAGGACCAAATGCATGACGCGTAGGACGTAATCATCTTCTTTTTTTAAAACATACGTCTGTATTATATAAGATAAGATAAGATAAAAAGTGTGTGGGTTTGGTTGATCTATTGAAGGATGCTAACAAAAAATTCGAGACAACAGATTGAACGACAGTCCAACGATCATTTTATACCTCATAAATCCCAAGAAAAATCATGCAGTCACTGTACGTATAACTTTATTTTTGTGGGCGGAAAGGCTGGAAGGGTATTATAGTAGGCTATAATATAGTGAATTTACGGCCGAAAAGTATGTGATCGTGTGTGTCAAAAGACAAAGAACATAACGATGAGTTGAAAAGAAAGAATTTTTAAGAGACACAGAGAGAAGGAGAAACAAAAGGAAAGGAGATAGAAATTAGAAAGGGAAGAGTATTCCTAGCGGGCGTTCCGATTCAAGGTAGAGGAATTTACAGGTGAAAAGAATGTTTAGGGGATCGTTAAAATGCGACCCGTTTATCCGAACAAAAAAGGAGGGGGTTGCTCCGTTTGATTGTCGTCTGAGCTGAGCCGAAGGCTCTTTGAGCTCAAAGTTTGAAAAAAAACCTGTTAGGTCGTCCAGCCTGAACAGTAAAAAAAAAAAAAAAACCTGTGTGAACACACAGTTCTGTTTGAGAGCGACCCGAGTCAATGCCTATGTAAAGCATTGCTGTTTCCAATGCCTTTGGCCCCCGACTCATGGCCGAAGGCCGAGGACACCGGGAGCCTCCGTCATTTTCCTTCGCTATACCAAGCTAACCGTGGGGGACTCGCCATTTATGTAACGGTCCTTTGAGGAACGGCGCAGGGATGTGTGACAGTTTTGTGGGGACTTTTTTACAACCCCGCCCGTGCAAGGGGTTGACTCTCGTCTACCGGTGGGCATCCCCACGGGAGTTGGGGGTTGCTCCTGCCAAAATAATAGATCTATGAACTGGGAGCTGGTGAATTATACAAGCCGACATAATATATAATCTGTCTGTGGCATTTTACGTCTCGAGAGACGATCTTTTCCCTTTGCAACTTCTTGTGTGACTAAAGAGGCCAATCCTTGATACACAGCTGCGATCGCAGGTTGGACATATATAATCACCAGGCGCCGTTGCATTTTCACTCTTCTTTCTGCTTCTGTTGTGTATGACATCTGCAATCTTTGACCCTTCCTTTATGCTCTCTCTCCATGAGGATCTGTCCAGTGCTACCTCTTCCCAGTTGCCAGTGTCGATTTTGAAGAGCTTCATGTCGCATTTGCATACATCCGTATAACGTAATAGTGGGCCCACTAATGTATAATCACGGTCTGAAATATATACAGGTCTGTGATTTATACATTTAAAAAAAAAAAAAGTTGGCATGCTCCTGAAAATAGATTTTGCAAAGGCCAAGGCCAAAGGTTAATATTTTATTCTATTAAACATAAGACTGTCCAGACCAAGTGTAACAATCTGTGGTTGTGGTACTTTTTAGGCTTGTGGACTGTGTCGGTGTGTCTATAAACCATACGTTTGTCATTATATATAGATCTAAGTCGTGCACACAGTTCTTTTTCGTATAGGTAAGCATGCATTAGATTTTAGATCTAGATTATATTCTAATTTCTACATGATACTTGTCTTGATTGACTTGATTAATAAGTTGATACAGGCAGGGGTAACATGAAGTATGAAGTCATAACTAACAAGTGACTGAAGAGTTGAAGTTAGAACTAGGCCTATTTAGAATATTTAACGTATTATTAGATCTAGATCTATTACTTAATTATTAGATCTATCGTATCTAGATTCTACCTATTAAAATAAGACAGTAATAATACTAATAACTAAATAAGGCCTAAATCTAGATCTATATAATTATTAATAAATATAAAGCATAATAAGGTCTAGAACTCTAGATCTGTCTAAACTGCTAGACGCTGCTAGACTAGGACTATGCCAGATCATCTAGAAATCTAGATTAGATATATAATAATATAATAGTCTATCTTCTATATAGATCTAGAATCTAGACTATTATGACTATATCATAGATTCATACTATTTATAGTAATACTAGACTCTCTAGAGATCTATTAGTAATATCTAGATAATAGATCTAGAATCTAGATTTACTGTACTGTAGATTCTAGATCTAGAAAATAAAATAAAATATATAGAATTAGATCTAGATCTATATAAGAGTCTAGATCTGTTTTTCTATCTAGATGTATATAGATTATAGAATATATTATATAATATAGATCTAGATAGATATTGCAAGGACTATCTGACTGCTAACAACATGACACAGCTAACTTATATGAACTTGACAACAGTAATCATAATTTTTTTTCATTCGTGGGTTGGGACCCTGGTCACTGAGGTCAATAAGTCAGCAGCTGTTTATCAGGATGTATGCTGATGAACTATCTTGACCCACCAGCGCATGCCTATAATCTCTCTTTCTCCACAGGTTTAGAAAGCCAAGGCCAAGCGCCACTTCTCCCCCTAAAAGTTAAGTTCATCTTTCAGACCTTGCGATCTATAGGGCAGATGATGTAAAGGTCATATGTTTTAATGGCCCATGGTTAACAAGGGTGTCATGGAGCCAGCACAATGACTAACCACCTTTGCTTTTCGCCAAGTAATGTCATGTACCCACTTGAGCTGGGTGGATCTTCATCAAGATTTGAGCCTGGGACCCCAGTTTGAAAGCCATGTTCTTTGCCACTCAGCCACATATAATATAAATGTATAAATATTTTTATATATAAATTATATATATATATATATATATATATAAATGATATTCTTTCAGGTTTCGCCATGACATCAAGTACCAAGCTTACTCTTGTTTCCAGTAACAAGTGTTTTAGTGGTGAGCAGAGAGTCTACAGCCATGAGAGGTAAAGAAATAAAATTTGAGCTATTTTGTATTGAGCTATTTTGTATTGTCTTTTCATTTATAAATAAGAAATAATATCAGTGTTTAAAGATAACTTTTGACTTTGTCTAGAAATAGTCAGGCTGATTTCCAGCTTGGCTAAAAGTAACTTAATGAAAATGTCAAATAGAGCAATCAGATCCAGGGATCTCAGAATGATCACAGCATCAACTAACTGCCAGTCTTCTTCTTTCTTCTTCTTCCTTCTCATTTTACATGACGGAGGGTTCAGATCAGTAATCCTATATCTGAGATGAACAGCGCAGCGGTTTCCAGATCAGGCGTTTTCTTTAGGATGGTTTTGGGGCTAGAGTGTTGTTTGGGCCTCTTGATATAGTTTGCAGCTTTGAAAGGCATTTTCAGCATTCTCTGCAGGTTTAGCTAGTCCAGACTTTTGCTTCTGGAACATATGTTGTCTCGTTCTATTGTGTCCACTTCTGATAAAAAAATTATGCGTTGGTTATATCAAGATAGCTAATAATAGGCATTCCTGTACTTGTAATTGGGATGTGAGCTTGTCCAATTCTCATTTATTCTACACTTATTTTCATCATTTCTCCTAGGTAGAGAGGGATTTTCATTTGTTTGTTCATTCTTCCAACTTTGGCCAGTATGTCTGCTTTTTCATTGCCTTCTAATTCAAAGTGTGCTGGAACCCATTGAAGAACGGTTTCCTTGCTGTTGATGTTAAGATTTACAAGAGCTGTCCTGAGTTGTTATATTTTGGAAGTATCACAGTTTTTCAGGCTTTGAAGGACTGTTTTGGCATCGGTCAGTAAGACACTTTGGTTGTTTGGTGTACATGGGTAGTTTATTAGTGTAGCAGCTTCTAGTTCAAGTGCCAGTCTTCTATATCATGGTTGATCCAGTTCCCTATAGTCATTTTTTGTCTCTACGATGTGTATGTGGGGGTGAATTTAATTTTGGAGAAAAGTGCTAATATTAAAACGAACAAAAGTAAATACCCACGTGTTGATAAGGGATGTAAATATTTTGTATTTAATTGTTCCTGCATTATTACATGCATGAGTTACTGGTGAAATATAATGCTCTTAAGAAATAAATGCTAGCACTCTTTATTTACCATTAAGTCTGAAGTAGGTGATACTATATGGAATAAGAATGACTTTCAGAAAGTACATCTGCTGATTTCTAGTCATGGAAAAAGAATATACCATAGTATCACAACATTTGAGGATGACTGGATTTGTCATGCTGGGTATCACAATTCTAATTTAGACAAATGTTTGGTTATGCTCAGGCGGCAATGACCAATGTAACCATCCATTTCCTATCTTCCTTTTTGTAATATCCATCACATAGATATTTAAATCTAGGAGTGTCTCTTTTGATTCTGAATACTTCCCAACTCCAGGCACACCCTCCATGATACAAGAATATAAAAGCATCATGTGAAACGCTGCACTCATTCTTAACCTTCGGAATGAAAGATATCGCCATTATTAGCCGGTCAATCATAAAAATGTAGATTGGTTTACTTTTTTTAAAATTTTTTTTCTCGCTTTATGGGCATGTATTGAATAAATATTATTCACTTAATAAGATAATAGTAATAATTTTTTATTTCTTGTTTTGTGGTAATGTATAGTTCAGAGGTCGGATGTACCATGAAATTTGGAATCTTTCTTCCTGCCAGTGCTCTGGATGGCACCAAGCTTCCTGTTCTGTACTGGCTATCAGGTAAGTCATAGACCTTTAGACAAATTATTTAAAAAAAACAAAACCTGCAGGCAGTGAAGATGTCTTTCTGCAAGAGAACAAAGTTGATTTTTTTTTAAAGAGAATGGGCGGGGGGAGAAAGTGGAACTTTCAGCTTGACAAGTAGTGGGTTGGCAAGCTTTAGCAGAGAAATAGGTACAAAAATTAGGGTATAAGCATTTGTCAGCTTATGAACATTAATATGTCCATCTAAGTTTTGTTAGACTTTTAACAAATTTAATTAAGAGAACATTGATCCTAAAAAATGATCAGTAGAAGATAATAAGGAAGTAGAGGATAGATCTTGATAATACAAGACAAGGAATTGAATTGTCATTATTAGAAAAAGATATAATTTTTTTTTTTTAGATATTAATTGTTATCTCTATTATGTTATGTTATATTTGATAAAGTTTGTGGCAGAGTATATCTTTGTATGTTTGTTAGCTAATAATAACTAGGATTCGATGTGTTACTGATGGGGAATTAGTTTGTGCTTAGTTGATACTGATGACAGACCTATCTATTTTGATTTAATGAGGTCAATGTTAATTATTAAATCGGCTTTAATAAGTTCTTGAAAATATTTTCATATTATTATAGTCTAATAATACCTGAAAACATTAGTACTGTTACAGTTAAAATAAACTGAATAAGATAATTAAAGATATTATACATAAACAAGATGACAACTTCAACTCTCTTGCCATAACTATAGACTCGAACTGAAAATAATGTTAAGATTGTATACAACGCAAATACTTTAAAATTTTCTATTTTAGGTTTGACATGCACTGAACAGAACTTTATAACAAAAGCTGGAGCCCAGAGAGTGGCTGCTAAACAGAATGTTATCATAGTGAACCCAGACACAAGCCCAAGTAAGTCTAGTCTTTACTCACATATCTTGCCTTTATACATTACTAAGAGTCTCTGTGGCTAATCGTATTTCCATAAAGCGCTTGGCCTCCAAACTGAGGGTCTCAGATTAGAATCCTGGTGATTACTGGGAGTTTTAATTTTGAGATCTTTTGGCTCTAATGGGTACCTGACATTATTTACATCGCAAGGTCTTAAGGGTAGCTTTACTTTATCCATTATTATAGAGGACCTGCTGTACCAATGTTTGTTGCTTGATGAAAAATTTCTTATCGATTTGATCTTTTTATATGTGATAAAAATTGAAGATATCCAGAACATTATCAAACTCTGTGTGAGTCAGGGCTTAAGAGGCTCAAATCCTCCCATTCAAAAGCCCTATACAAAAATGTATGTACATATATGTATTGTATTACTATATATAAATAAATACGACTGGAAGACAAGCCTTATTATTATTATTATCATTATATATATATATATTGCTATAATCAAACTCTGTGTGAGTCAGGGCTTAAGAGGCTCAAATCCCTCTCTTTCAAAAAGCCCTGTACAAAAATGTATGTACACATATATATATATATGACTCGAAGACAAGCCTTATTCTTAACTATGTTATATATATATATATGGCTTCCAAGTAATGTTGAAGAGAAATTCAGTCTGGGAAGTTTCTTCTCTCTTTGCACTGGGGGCATCATGGATCAAAGTTAGGCCTGAGCTGTGCAAAATTTAAACCAATTTGTTGAGAGATATTGTTATGCTCCAATGATTCAGTGATAGCCTGCGCTTTTTTTAACATGTCCCAGAATCTCTTATTAACCAATGTCACCAGTGTGAAATTAGCTTGAGCCTCTCAGTTGTAGCTGCATAGTCCTTCACCACACTTCCACAAGGTAGAAAATAAATAATTTATGTTAAATTTATTTGGCTATTTTTTGGTTCTGAAAGTTTGAATCTAAAATACTGCATGAAATAGTTATACCCCTTTGTTATCTTTTTATTCTTATTAAGTGAGACCCAGGCTGAATTCCTTAATGCTTATCTTAAGAACTAAACTATTTTTTTTTAATCATTCTCAGGAGGCTGTAACATAGAAGGTGAAGATGATAGTTATGACTTTGGCACAGGGGCAGGATTCTATGTAGATGCAACTACTGAGAAGTGGAAGAAGAACTACCGAATGTATTCATATGTTACCATAGAAGTAAACTGCCTTTTATTTCAAATTTAATTTGCAGTGTATATATGCAAAGAATATATTTAGAAAGTAGACTAATCATTAACATCATAACATCCAACTCAATTTTGGCGATTGCTTGAGAGTCACAAAGCCTCTAAAATCCTCTGTTGAAAAAAGTCCTGGACAGAAAGCCTGCAGCTGTGTGTATAGAGAATAAGACACAGTATCCTCTTCTTTCTCTCAGTGAACCCTATGAGCTAAAAAGACAGTAGCCTATTCTGCATTGTGCTATAATAGCTTGTCCAGGCTGCTGAGCCTCCATTAGGAGGCAGAGTCAAGGCCTCTCATGTGCTCCCAGACTCTACTGGCTTTTCGGGACTTGCCCTAGTATTTAAAGCATTTTTCCATTTTGCATCTTTATAGTAGATTATTATAAATAAGAAACACATTTAAATTATTATTCATATATTATTTTTTATTTTTTTGTATCATTTCCTCTGTGACCAGAAATATTTTTTTTTTTTACTGTTACTTACTTTTCTTTGCGTTTTAATAAATAGAATAAATATTTATTTGTTCTTTGTATGAAATGAGAAAAACTTTGGGTTCATTTTTTTTTTCATTTTTATAATCTTTCTTTACAGCTTATTGATGTTATTAATGAAAACTTTCCAACTATTCCAGACAGAAAGGGCATTTTCGGACATAGGTAAATATTAATTTTAGCTCATTTTCAACATGTGGGTAAAAATGACTTATTTTGGTCATGCTACACAATCGGAGGACACTCTTGTTTAAGATTGTGGTGATTATTTTGATTGGGATGAACACAAATTTTCAAGGGGGGTATAGTTACTAAAACTAACATAACTTTTTAATTTTATTAAATAATCTAACATATTTTATTTTTTTTTTTTAAAGGAAAATGAATGGGCTACAAAAGTATATTAAATAAAATTAATCATTCAAAAAAAAATATTTTTCATAAATTTTAAACTGAGCATGGGAAAAAAAATATTTAAAAAATTCATTAAAAAATCAATTTTCTGAAAGATGTAACCTTTTAATTTAACATTTAATCCAGAACTATTGAAAAATCACAATACTTAACAGATTTAATCAATTCAGATTCCATTAAAGATGAACAAAAACACGAAAAAATAGTGTTATTTACATTATTCGGGTCCCGTGAAATAAACGAAAAAAGACTAACCATTAACATGTTGTATATACGTCTTTTTTTTTTTTTTAAATGTGTTGATACTGCAGCAAATTTACTAAAATTTACCAAAACAAGGAACAATCACTCCCACGTCCAGAAATTAAAAAAAAAAGAGAGAAATAAAAAGCTTAACATATAAAAGATAGTGAAATAAATATTATCAACCAAGTAACTCGATGAGAGTAACGCTGCACTGATTTTAGGATGTCCTAAAGTTGCACAGCTTATTCATAATGCTGTTTAAGTAAATGTAGTGGGTCATTGTGCTGGCTAGTGGTAACCTTGGCTATACAAACTATTAAGCCTTTCATCATCTGCAACATAAATAAAATAAATTATGTCTTTTATATAGCGCTACTTTCATGCTTATAGCATGCTCAGAGCGCTAAGGTCCAATCTCAGTTGTGGATCAGTCGGGGTGGGGGGAGGGGAATCTAGGAGAAGGGTTTTCTGTGCTGCTTTTAGCCGCTCAGTAAACACAACTCTGCTCAAGTCGGGTGTCAAACTTCGAGCCCCCTTTCATAGGTAGCCAAGCCAAGCTAAGTTCAAGCGCACTTAGCCTCTCGACCACGCTTCCCACTACATAACACAACACAACTGCTAGATCTCACAGGGAAATTGGACATGTCTACTTGCATTTGGTTTTTTTGTTTTTCAGACTTGGAAACATATATATTCTTATCTTATAAAATCCAGACGTTACTTCAAAAAAGAAGATGATTAAGTCTTATGCGTCATGCGTTTAGTCATGCATTCTTTTCTGAGACAAACCATACAAGGTTGAACATTTCTCTAATACATATTTTTATCTTCATCATTTCATAGCTATGTTAAAATTGTGTGAAGTAAAAAGTAAAGTTCCCCTTTCAGAAATTTTTGATCTATGGAGCAGATAATGTAAAGGTCATCTGTTTCTGTGGCCTACTTTTAACAAGGGTGTCACGTGGCCAGCACAACGACCAACCACCTTTACTTTTCCCCAACTAATGTCAGGTACCTATAAGAGCTGGGTGGTCTCAAAGTCGTACAAGGATCCAGAAATAAAAAATCCCAGTCTACGCCAGGATTTGAACCCGGGATTCCAGGTTTAGAAGCCAAGCCCTTTACCGCTCAACCTTCTAAAATTGTGTTAAATAGCCACAAATCTTGCTGTAGGACTCTTTATTGTATTGTTGGTTGAATTCTGCAATGTATCATGATTTTCTCAGCTTGCTTCCACTGATTGTTGTACAGATTGACATATTTCATTTTTCAGTATGGGTGGACATGGTGCACTAATCTGCGCCCTGAAGAACCCTGGCTTGTACCGATCTGTCAGTGCCTTTGCTCCCATTGCTCACCCAACCAAATGTGCCTGGGGAAAGAAATGCTTCACGGGTTACCTTGGACCTGCTGATCATGTGTGGCGGGTAAGAAAACATTTCCTTTTTTTTTTTGGCCTGTTAGCTTAAAAAATGTCATTGTCAATTCCTAACTGTCCAAGCAGTCTTCTTCTTCTTATTATTTGAAATACAGACGTTACTTCAAAAAAGAAGATGATTACGTCCTACGCACATTCCTATGTCAATATAGTCACACATGTTAACCAATGTTAACCTTTCTTGAGCCTTCATCTGTAAAATTATAAAGTTTGAATTCACACTCATTTGGTGCCTGCCATCATCTTAGGATAAGTCATAATGCAGGCAGTGCAGTACCTTGAACACAATAACAGATAGCCAAAATGTTGAGTGCATGCCTTATTGAGATTTCCAATACAAATCTGACATATACTGTATTGAAGCAAGAAACTAAATGGAAGCAGTTTATAGACAATTATTTTATTTTTTAATTTTTTTTTGTAAGACTCTTTATTGTATTGGTTATTGTACCATTTAGCCAGAAGAAAATCACTATTTAGTTATTAATCATGAAAGGGGTCAAACCAGCTCAGCTTTTGTCTCTTTCATCTGTTGAGGAGTTCCTCCTTTTTGACAGCTAAAGTGTTGACTACATTAGGATATTATAGTTTGCAAAGTGCAATCTACAATCTTACAGCTAAGAACAGGGCACACATCTTTAAATTTTTCACATAACAGAATGTACCCACCCCGTCTATAGACACACCTCACCCCACCCTTATGAAACTGTTAATCATACCTTCTTTGAACCCCCCATTTAATTCACCTTAGACAGAACCTATAACAGCTCAGCATAACCAACACTATATGGCTGTGCAGAACAGATTAACGGCAAGCTAATTTTCATTGGCACAGCACAGACTGCAAAAGAGGTTACAGCAAAAAGCTGACTAGAGGAAGTACCATTCAAACAGGAATAGGAGGAAACTTGCTAAGCTAAGGATTCAATATCTTGCTAATATTTATTTCAAAGTGGTACATTTAAACTTGTAAAAACTCGATGAGAAAAGATCATGTCATTAGTACTTTGAACGACTTTACTTACTTAGAGCCTCCGGATCAGTTCAATGCCTTGGGCTGCCAGCAAACTCCATAGAAATCTGCCATGCAATGTCTGCAACCTTTTCCTGTTCTGTATCCACTGCCCTGAGGTCCTCCATTATGGTGTGGATTTAAGTATAAGACTGTATTGTTGTATTGTAAATTATCTTGTATTACAAATTTTGTGGCAGATTGACCTTCTAAAAATATGGAACGACTTACATAAAAACTTTCAATGACTTACTTATTTTGTATTGATGTTATTTTATTGTATTGATGTTATTTTATTGTATTGATGTTATTTTATTGTATTGATGTTATTTTATTGTATTGATGTTATTTTATTGTATTGATGTTATTTTATTGTATTGATGTTATTTTATTGTATTGATGTTATTTTATTGTATTGATGTTAATTCACATGATTTAATAAAGAGAAACAGTTAAAAATTTTCTGTTGTTGTTTTCCCCCGACAGGAGTATGATGCCACTGAGCTAGTCAAGTCTTACAATGGTCCCCCTTTGGATATTTTAGTGGATCAGGTCAGTCCATCATTTATATTACTTATTACCTCCCTTCAGTCAAGAGATGGCTAAAAAAAAACATGTATTTTAGTTTCAGTTTGCTTGTGGGAACAGTATGATTTTATCTTTGTAATTTAAATTTGTTCTAACATTCTTTTAAATGCCTTTTACAAATTTAAAATGATTAATTATTCTATTTTAACTTTGTAGAAATAAGAATTCATTTATAAGCTTTGGTTGAATTAAGTAGGCTCCAAGATTTTAAATATTTAACAATTACTACGTATATAGAGAGAAATGCCAAATTCTATGAAGCTAATAAATTCATTCATAGTTATACAGTTCTGTACCATGCTAAACAAAAATAAATTCAACACAACTCCCTCGCTGTAGACACTGCGTCCATTCTTATGAAACCGTAAACCATATCCTCTTTGAATGCCCCTTCCTAATCCACCTTAGGCAGACCCTACTACCACTCCAGCCCAACATAACCAACACCCTGTATGGCAGTGCTGAACAACTGAAGAGAACAGCACACTATTTTACCTTGGCACAGTCTGCAAAAGAGCTCACTGCATATAGCTGGCTAGAAGAAGTACTATGCCAAAAAATTCCAGCGAATACTTTGCATTGTTTTGAATATATTTACTGCATAGGTTTCAATTATGTACAAAAGTATTTAAAAAACAAAAACAAGGAACATTAAAAGTTTTGATCTCGGTGATTAAACATTAAAGAAAAAGCAACTAGGTTTCATAAATATTTATTTTATGCTGAAACGTGTATGTCACTTCCAGCCTTGTTTAATTCTACACTAATTCTATTCTTTGGGCACTCAAACAACAACCAGTGATATTATCTAATCTCTCACTATTATGTTTTAAAAAAAAATTGTTCCTTTAGTAAATTGTCTTTGTTGCCTTGCTCAGGGTGCCTCTGATGAATTTCTGAAGGAGGGTCAGCTACTCCCAGAGAGGTTGATGGAATCATGTGCTGAGAGCAAGATGCCATGTATAATGAGGATGCAGGAGGTACATATGAGATAGATATATATATATATTACAATATTGCAAAGGGAAAAGATCGTCTCTCGAGACATAAAATGCCACAGATATTACAATATATCATTACACTATATATATATATATATATATATATATATATGCTAGCCGGATATGACCAGTGGGCCTTAGTTTGTGTATAGGTTTACACGAATTGTTACAAAGTTTCAATCTTCAATAGAGATAAGTTTATGGGGTTTTTTTGTTTTTATTTAATTTTAGGGCCTTCCGGTTGTGGGTGGGGCATTATACATACACTCCGCCCTGATCCAAGGAACAATCATGCCAAATTTTATCAAGATTGGTCAAACGGTTTTGATATCTATGCGGGACATACATACATACGCCTTACTTTGTGCTTAATGTATTAGATATTGGAATGAGTCTCACTATCCAGGCTCTCTACAAACACTGCACCACTGCTTCACCATAGTTAACCATATTGCTATATACACTCCGTAATGCTGTACCAAACTCTACTGGCCAAATCATCTCATCCTACTTGCGCTGGGTTCAACTGTTCCAGACAGGCTTCACATTGGACTCACAGTACTAAGACTGCTTTATTGATCCTTACAGAAATTTGTTGTGATTACAATGACTCTTTTCTCATATAAAGACAACTCAACAGAAAAATACACATAAATACAACAGATAACATAAAGAGTTCATTCAGCGACTACACACAAGTATCTTGGTGCATTTCATGTTCTCTGATCAATGAGTGGCGGTGATAGAGTCTGACCGAGTGAGGTACGAACAAGTTTTTGTACCGCTCCGTTCTTGTTTTGATTGACAGCAGTCGCCCACTTCGCGACGACCCGACGTAGTTCTGATGGAGCGGGTGGCCGTTGTCTTCCATGATTTTTTCGATTTTTCTTAGGCACTTTTGTTCGAAAAGTTCCTTTAAATGTGGTAATGTTGTGAGTGTAATGTTTGACGCTTTTTTAATGATGTTTTTTAGACGTCGCAACAGTTTAGATGAGGCGTTGCCTTGCCAACAAGTTATTCCGTATGTTAGCAGATTTAATATAGTCACGCCGTAAAAAGTCTCAAGGATCTTGTTTAGTTTAAAGCTATTGAGTTTGTATAGAAAAAGACAAGGTCTTGACTCCGAATCCAAATCATCTTGACTCTGAATCCAAACCATCTTGTCTGGGACACCTGCGCTCCTTATATTGGTGTAATATAGTGTGCGTGTTTCTATGGTGATGTTAGGAGAGGTTAGCGATTGGTTGTGAATAATGCAACATAGGTGGCATTGTTGCCACTTGGTCTTAGTTAGGGGACATGACTCCAGAACATGAGACTGAATGGTTGTGTTATTGTAGTGATTTAGATTTTTGTTAAGAAATAAGTCTACTACATTTATTTGATCTCATATTAACTTTATTTTGTATATATTATAAAGTTGTATTTAGTATTGTTCACAAGGAAGTTATTAAAGTGAATAAGATATATTACACCTATAGCAGTTAAGCTGTCTATGACTGGTAATAATAATAGGGTCCCTGACAAAAAGTCGCGTAAATATTTTATCTCCATGCAAAACTCTCTGCCTCTACATCATCAGTTCACCATTTTCATGAATGGCATGCCTTTTTTTTTTGTCCTCGTTGATCTTGTGTAAATGTTGTGACAAAATTTTTTCCCCAATTTTCAGTGGTATTTTTTAATTAAGAAAAACAACCTGCTAACTAGACTCCCATTAAATACATTTATTTTCTATACCTGTGCATTAGAAATTCAATATTTTTTTTTTTTTTTGTCATGCTTCAATGCACAAATTCAACACATAAATCTGCTAGTCAATAGGGCTAAGAGTAGAGGCGGGCATCTGTTTTGTAGATTTGAAACTGTCATTTTATTTTTTATTTATTTCCCTATAAGGTCTCATTTGGAAAAGGCAATTTAAAAAAAAAAAGAGAAAAATAAAATATCGCCCCCAGAACTATAACACTTCAAGCTCAATGATTTATTTAGTACTTTATTGTCTGCTGCTTGACATGTAAGTACCGGTAGTAAATAAAGCTCCCCCTTGCAATCTATGGGGCAGATGATGTAAAGGTCTTCTGTTTCTGTAGCCCATGGTTAGTAGGGGTGTCATGTGGCCAGCACAATGACCAACTGCCTGTAACTTTTCCTCAACTTGTTCACTAGACAGACACAGAGGTGCCTAAAGATACCAAAATAAAAAATCCCAGTCTTCATGCGGATTCAAACTTGGGACCTATCGGTTCAGAAGCCAAGTGCTTTACCTCTCATCCACCACGCCTCCTTTTTAAGTTGTGCTTTGGCATTTATCTCATTGTGGTAATCTCTTCCTGTTGTATCTTTTCAGGGCTATGACCACAGTTATTATTTCATTTCCACATTCATAGAAGACCACATCAACCACCACGCCAAGCACTTACATGGCTGAACTGTTTCAGGTGTAGACTTGATGTATTTCAAAGTTAATGTCACAATTAAGTTGTTTGTTTTGTTGTTCAATTAACTGGAGCCGTAAAGACACCTTTTGTAACAAGTTTTCTTTTGATGTATGATTGTACTTTAAATCATTTTGAAGTTGCACTGTAGATATATATGACAATATAATGTATTGTCTAAATAGAAAATTGTTTAAAGTTTTGACGTTGGGATCCTTATGTTCTGTGAATTTGATTTCAGTTACCTAGAAGGATGAAAAATAAAATATGGTTGAAGGCTTTACAATTTAGACTTAATAAAAGTACTTATTAGATCTTGAAATTAATGAGGGGCAGATGTCTCATGGCAAACATGGGTTATCATGTAGCCAGCACATTAACCATGTGCCATTACTTCCCCAATCTATGTCAGGTACGGTACCCATTAGATTTAGGTGAACTCGGGGGCATCCTAAAAATACTGAATTTCAAAATCCCAGTCTTCAATCCAAGACCCTTTGGTCTTTCCCTTGTCCACTATACAGAGACCCTTCATTATAGAAGGCCTAAACACTTACCAGCAACGTCACAACCTGTGGGTAGTAGAGACCAGTAGCTCCTTGCCACTTCGCACAGACCTGTGACGTGGCAACGAGCAATTGGTCTAAATTAACCACAGGTTGTGCAGGTTAGTGATGTGGCAGGTCTGCAGCAGTACTGCCCTCTCTGATAGGCAATGAGAATCTCCTTAGGGATGTTTATTATTATTATTACAGATAACCACAATTTCACTGAAACAAAACATTCAATAGTTTAAAGCAGTTTATTTGAGTTGTATATACTAAGATGTCACAATTACATTCATCCTTTGGCTTCATGGAATATATCACACATATGTTTGGATAACAAGCATAAAAAAAAGGTACAAAATTGCTTGACATGACAACTAGAGATTGAGTTAACAGAAGTAGAGTTTGTTTCCATTCTTTCTAAGTGCAATGTACCATGTCCACATACTCACAACAATCGGAAATCAATAAATAAGCTCTCTCACACATATGTCAGACTAGTCTTAAGTTAAATGGTTAAAAAGCATTCATCCATGCCATGAAGCCAGATGACTAGGTTACAATGGCCCAAGCTTAATGAGAATAGTTCCTAAATAGTGGGAGAATAGTTTAAATTAAACACAAGAAAACACACCAAATGATGAGCTAACTAGTCTAGAATTTCAGTTTTCACTATTCAAATTAAATGACAAAGAAAAGGCTAATTTTAGTATCTTGAGTTTAGTTTGGCACATCAGGCCATATGCCCATGAATATTTTTTTAAATTTCAACTAATGAGGACTTATTCTAATAAATAATAATGCTCTATCAATAATGAATGTATTCTGAGAGCATTCTATTATTATTAATTATAAACCACCAGTAACAAGTCCATGTCACAGTCATTACAAAGTAAACTTTGTACACTAAATAGTTCATATATCAAACAAGTCATTCAGTTTTGAATTGACAATTTCTTTAGGATTATTGGTTGAATGACAATGATTAGTTGTTTTTAAATAGTTCATATATCAAACAAGTCATTCAGTTTTGAAATGACAATGAAATTTCTTTAGGATTATTGGTTGAATGACAATGATTAGTTGTTTTTTAAAAAATAAAATTATGATTCCATAAATGAAATATCAATACAAGCAGCTTTTATTGAAAGAAAGACCAGCATCATATGTTCAAATAACTTTAGTAGAAATTACTTAAGATAAAAAGGTTAAAAATTAAAAAAGCAATGTAGTTGCACAATTCAGTCATAATTCCTGGGATTCAAATTCATGACTATTTATTTGATTCTTGTATTAATATAAGTATTGCCTAGCCGAGACATTCATCTTCTGAAGCTATTTGCAGGAATCTCCCTCCCTTTTCTCCCCTGGAGAAGGCTTCATTCTCTTATACCAAGTGATTACCAGAATTCTGCAAAAAGAAACAGTTTTGTTTTAGAAAAAAAAAGCAAGGAATATTATATATGTATGCTTCAACTAAGCAAACAAACAGCAAGCAACAGCTCCATAAAAAAAAATGAAGTACAAAAGTAAGAGGTCATTTTTAAACAGGTTCATACAACTAGCTTTGTAGCATCTTTCCTATCAATGGATTGGTTTCTTTTGAATATTTTCATTTTACTTCTGCACTTATCCCACATTAGAAGCTAGTAGTTGGTAAGGTCTTTCACGAGAAGTGATGGAAACTAGGTATTTGCACAGGCAGCCATCTTGGATCTAAAATCACATTTGACTTGAAAACAATTTCCTGTTCAGGTTTTACAGAACTGCAATTGAGCATGTCCCTAAGAAAATCCATTGCTTTACAAATGTTTTTTATGATATTTTCTTGAGTTTAGACTACAGAAAACAGGTTCCTCTAACGGTTAGTGGAAAAACAATAATCTTGTCTCCTACTATTTCCAAGATATTTTAATCAGAAAATTAGAAATTTTCCAATACCAAGGGGAAAAAAAAGGTCTCTGTACATGTGTATTTTTTAACCATACACTTAAAAAATTCATTCATCTTTCTAATAATGAAGGACCCACTTTTTTCATGTACTAAAATATCAGTAAGGTCAGGATGACCTTCATCAATAATGCCCTATCTTTACATTCTGTAAATCATAACAGGGCTCCATTGGACAATCGACTAGTCAATCATATCCGGTTTCTTAAGGCAATGAGTCAATCGCAGCTGAATATTTTTTTTTTTAAAGTAATGAGTCAATCACAGGTTTCAGTAGGAAAAGTGTAAATCAGAGATGGGCTCAATTAGATAATGAATCAATCACAGCTGGGTGCTTAAAACCATAAAAAAAACTGTGACATGATAAAATAAACACCAGTTGATACAAAATCATCTTACCTTTTTATATGATACCAGCCAGATTTATCCAGTCTCTGATGCCTAATTGTTTTGTCCTTGTCTAGCAAAGACAGCCTGCAGTAAAGATTTGCTTGTTTTAATTGTATGGACAGATGGGTATATGAAATATTGACAATAACTTGTATTATAAGTTTTCAAATAGATCATTTAAAAAAAATTATAAGACCAACATAGAATGCTATATATATATATATAAAGCTTGTCTTCAAGTCTGAAGATTAGTGAGGAATGCAGTATTTCCCGTGGCTGCGCAGCCCCAGCTGTGACCTACATATTTTGCCACGTCCAGGACAAGCATAACCATTGTCCGCAGGTGGTCTATTTAGATTTTCTTTTCGCCCTCTGCGTTTGTCCTTGGCAGCGGATTTTCTTTTAGTCTCAAATGTGTATCCCGCAGCCTTCGTGAGTGACCAGCTGTCTTGCTATGAGGCTGCATACAACCAGGTGTTTTCTTCAATGTCAGCCAAGGAAACTTGAAGCTTAAGCTGGTCTTTGAAGCGTTTCTCTATGGCGCCTCTGTTATGTCAACCACCTTATAGCTCGCCATACAAGATATGTGCCCTGCCCAACATAACTGTCGGGCCATAAGAAGTCCCTCTATACTGTCCATACCAGCGTTCGCAAGGGCATCGCTGTTTGTAGTGCGATCTTGCCACCATATGTCCATGATGGAGCGCAAGCATCTCTGGTAAAAGCGCTCAAGAAGTCTTAGTTGTTTTCAAGGGAAGTTGATAACCACCTAGCGCTTTTAGACGCCTTCAGGTGAGAGTTTGGTGGAACCATTCGCTCCGCCTGCCTACAAAAATTAATGTCTACCAGGCAGTGGTTCTCTCAACAAATATGGCTCTGGGACACTATACAGGATGCTCTAGAATGCAACTAAAGATTCTATTATTTATAAATTGTGAAAAAGAGCTTTGATTAAGAAAAACAAAATTGAACCTCCAAAATTCTTATTTGAGGCATGGTGACTGAGTGGTAAAGCACTTGGCTACCAAATCAGGTGTCCCAGGTTTGAATACTTTGGGCGCCTCTGAGTGTACCTGACATTAGTTAGGGAAAAATAAAGTGCTGGTAACCATGGGCCACATAAACAGATGACCTTTACATCATCTGCCTTATTGATCACATGGTTTGAAAAGGGGGGGGGGGGGGAAGGCTGTTAACAAACACAATATAGGTTCAAGGTGCTATACTAATATAACATAAACATAAGAGTTAAAGATGACAAAGTAATCTAAAGAAGTTTTAAACACAAAAGTTCTTATGTTGTCTGGAAGCATTCTGTTCGCCAGAGATCAACGTGGAGCAAGTCCATGCACTTAAAAGCCTGCAAAAAACATGGCAAAACTAGAAGCATTCCAAGAAGCTCTCTATGGGACATATGGAGTGATTAGTTTGCCAAGGGAGGACATTCTTTTGTTGTAGATGAACTGATGGCAAAGGCCAGGTTAATTTGTGGAAAATGTCTTAAAATTAAATAGGATGTTTAGCTTAGGCTTAGTCAAATATTAGAGAAAACAGTTTAGTTAACAAAATATTCTCAATAAAGCTAACTGATCCATTCTTCCTCTTATTCTAGCCAGCTTTTTGCTGTTGAGCTGTAGTCTCTTGATCCATTGTTATGAAAAGCCTAGATTCTAAGACATTTACTGAAAGACTTTCTATAACAAAATGTATTTACAAAAGTTCATTTTCTTGCTGCTGTCATAGTGTATCCACATCAAGGGGTCCACTATTTTGGTAATTGTGGCTGCATAGAGCTGAGATGGAAGACTAGGCTTCACTGCTTCCAGCTTCATTCCACATTCAAATTCATGCTCTGGTACTTCCTACAAATATTTAGTTGAATGAAATAACAACATTAGAAATGTTATGGTGATCTGTGAAATAAAAAAAAATCAAATATTTAGATTTATATTCCTCTCATAAAAAAAACAAACATTTGAATTTAACAAGAGCCTTACCAAATCAAAGACTTTCTGGTACTGCAGTTGCATTACATCCTAATAGATAGTCTGACCATTTAAATTCAGGTGAACTCCAGCCCATAATGAATGTATAACTAGTATACTTTCCTAACATAACTTTAATGAAGGGACATGCTATGTTAATCTAAATAGATTCTAATCTCATTATTTTTGAATGCATAAATATATTTATACTTTATACATTTGTACAACATTTAAAAAAAAACATAAAACAAAAAAAAAAAAAACATAAAACAAAAAAAAACATAAAACAAAAAAAAACATAAAACAAAACAAAAAAAAAACATAAAACAAAAAAAAACATAAAACAAAAAAAAACATAAAACAAAACAAAAAAAAAAACATAAAACAAAAAAAACAACAACAACATAAAACAAAAAAAAAAACATAAAACAAAAAAAAAAACATAAAACAAAAAAAACAACAACATAAAACAAAAAAACAAAAAAAAAAATAAACTTGAGGAAAGGAAATGAAAACGTATACTAGTCATTTTAAAAAATCTCACCTTTAGGGCTGGTTAGCTTAATGCCTTTACTTGCTGCCCAGTTGACTGGGAAAATAGTTTGAGTATTTTTATGGCATGCCAAGCGAGTCTTTTGTCAGGCTCCATTTTTCTGGTTTCATCAATGTCTACAATGAAGTATTTAGCATCAATCACTTCCATTATAGTAACTGGACAAATGTTGTTTTGATTAACCGGGTCAATGGCTTCCAGCTTCATGCCAGGCTGAAAACTGTGACACACTATCTCAGCTTGATTCTGTTGAAGGACAATATTTGCTAGTAAAAAAATGAAGATTTACTTTGATATTGAACAGACACTAAGATATGGATGGTATTAATCTGACAAATAACTTGGAACACTGGAAGCTAACGCAATGGCCTTAAGTAAACGTTTTGAGAGATAAAGGTTTGTATCCAGGAATGTTGATCTTCATCCAGTTCCACTAAGCAACCAGGTCTGAGATGAATGGAAAAAGACAAGAATGCTTGCAACACAACAGCATAATTCTTGGAAAAGCAATTAATGAAATGGTCAACTAATCCTAAATATTGTCAGGCCTAAAAGGGTAAAAAAAATTTTTTTTGTTTATTAAAAATTGAATACTTTAAAAAAGAACAGTAGAATATGAGCCCTATACATTAACATTAAGTTGAAATGGATAAAACTCACATTGAAGATGTCTGCTGGTGAATTCTGTCTACTATTATCATTTATTACATTACTGGCAGTCTCTTGAAGTTGGTCAACAGTTTTACCAGTGACATTCAGAACAACTAAAGAATATATGATAGTTGTTTTTTTTTTTCTTTAGCAGAATGATAAATTATGAAAATAAAAAGCCTAATAACCGAATTCAGTGACCCACGAATAGTTCTAGAGTCAGTTTTCTTTTGTTTGATAATAGTCATTAGGATAATCAGCTCAAGATATCCATTTTATCAATTTCAGCTCAGTTTACTCTCTACGTTAAAAAGTCTTAATTGGTGTTTGAATTCACCTGCAAAAGAGGTGACTAGACTTGGAATAACACGCCATTCAATTGTTTTAGGGTTTCAATCCGTTATAAAGGACTGTAGCTGGGGGTCGCACTTATTGATAAAATTATCAATCAGAATAAAGTTCTTCAACCCCTCGTAGGTGTTCTTTACATCCTCGAATCCGAGCCACTTGCTGAAAAAATCTTTTTCCAAATTAATGGTCGTTTGTGGATCTACCTGGCTGGATGGAGTGTTTTCGTAATACTTCTTTCGGAACGTTGCCGCGTTGTGCCCATTTGCGTTTAGCAGTTCCTATCATAGACTATAGATTACATGGACTGCCATCTCTGCGCACTAAGCCTATATTTTTCAATAAATAAGTCCTGTTCACTGATTGCATGACAAATTGACTTCCGGTAGATTTTTTTACTATATAAAGAAACCATTCCCGAAAATTTTTACCGCCACATTTACAGCAAATCATGAATGGAAACTTAATTGTCATAGAAGATGTTACAGAGTTAAGTGTGCACAAACCATTTTGTGACTTAGATCTATAACTGTAAAGCTTTATAACTGATTTTCTTAGCCAATATAGACTAATTAGCCAAGCCTGTATTTTGTGTATTTTCTTGTTTACGACATTGATTGAATTGTAATGCCAGTTTGGATTATTTTCTTAGTAAATCACATTGGACAATTTACACATATCTCGTACGGTGAATGGCAAAATAAGTCTTTTTTTGTGAGCTAAAAGGTGGTCGACGTAACAAAGATGACCCATGGAGATTCTTTAAAGACCAGCTTAGGCGCCAACTTGCCTTAGCTGACATAGAAGACAGCAGCTTGGTTACATGCGGCTTTTGAATGATAAAATAGAAAAAGGATGAATCACACATTTCAGTATATTCTGTGACATTTTATGGCAACCTATTATAACGCAGGACAGGCCACTGTCTTGTTGGCTCATATTTCTCACGGCTATGGCCAAATTTCGATTCACGGTGCCCCCATATTCTGTTTGACTGCCCAGACTGGCTGATCTCCGTCTCAACAGGTCAGGGAAACCGAAAATTCTCGACCTGTATGGTGACATGTATGCACTACGCAAACAGCGGGGTTTCTGTCCAGGGCTTTTGCAATAAAGGATTTGAGCCTCTCAAGCCCTCACTCAAATGGAGTTTGATGATGTTAACTTTTTATGCCCTTTTTTCTGTCTTGTTGAGATTTATTGTAAGACTGAATTATTGATTCGCAGCTGTCGAATTATTGACTAGCCTTGGTAATCATTATTGCGAATGGTAGTGAGAGCCGCATCGTCGTCAAATATCAGTTCCCTAATCAGGATATGTTGTCCTGTTTTGGTCAAGCCAGTTTAAGAAGCCTTGCATCCAATCTACCAACCTTTTTTACCCTGCTTTTAATAGATAATACCTAAAAGTCTAAGAGGAAGAACTGTAAAACTTTTCATGTGAAACTGACAGTAGTAGTTTCAATAGCTTATTTGGACAAACAATTTTCACTAGTAAAAAACACTTCTGCTTAGTGTGAGCATATTGCTAAATGAAGTTCATATTTCTATTACTTTCTACTCAAGTTACCCAAGAGAAATTTTATCTAAAACAACAAAATTTGTATAATGCATGTTTCTTTTTTTTTTTTTTTTAACTAAAGGAGCATACTATTTATTTCCAAAAACCTGATTTGATTGTCACTCCATTTTTTTTTATGAAGCCTGTTACAGTTACAATGAAATTTCGGATAATATTCTGTTTGTTTTGTGATGTGAGAATATATCAGAAATAATCATCTTCAGTATTTAATGTTTCATTTAAAAAAAGATAATTATATTAATAGATATTTGTTGTACAAACAAATGAAAACCATACAAACATTTTTTTTTAAGTCTAGATGATTAAGCTTGTAAGTGTCTGAACAATATTACATTGACATTAACTTATTATTTTAGATTTTTTACAGGAATGTATCTTAAGCTTGACTGAAAGAGAAAGTTGCTATAATTTAAATAATAACATTTAATAATCTGAACATGTAACTTAAAATTGAATAATGCTAACATTTATTGACAAGTGAATATTGAAGTAATGATGTGCTTTCTATTTTATTAAGTCAATAAGCTTTAAGTCTCATGTTGGTTAAAGCATACAGTATTGTTTTTTAAATCTTTTTAGTGTGCCAGTTAACTTGATTCAAGTTACATTTACAGTAAAAAACAACAACAACAAAATGTTTAATAATTGAGTAAACAATTTTTCAAAGTTGGACAACTATTTATTAAATGTATATTATACAATGAACAAAATATGTTTAAGATTATTATTTTCAAATAACTATGCCAAAATATTAATATTAGTAAGAACAATATTATCTTCAATTTCTTAATATTATAAACACAATATTTCCTGAAGATATTTTTTAAATTATAGAAATAATGTTCAAGTCTTCAGAAATGGTAGTTTTCAAAATAATCAAATCAAGGACAACATAATATTCATGAACTTCCAGCTATCAGCAAGGTATTGGTAAGTATTATGAAGCACATTCTCCTTCAACTCAGAGGATCACAGGCATTGTACAAATTCTAGGACTGTTGATGGAATAGAAACAACATACATTAAATTCCTAACAAGTCACCAATTCAATCTTAGTTTCATATAGTAACAAACTTCTATATGTTGAAGTCCTTTACAGATAAATCAATTCTGAAAACATCTAACAAAACAGCTCTTTAAAAAGAATATTAGAAGTTTTACATAAAAAATGCTATGGGAATTTATTATGAAACAAAAATAGATGCAAACGTATTACAAAAAAAAAAGAATAGTATAATAATAACAATATTTAATCTTTGACATTTTATTCAGTAATATTATGAAAATTTAATGAATCATTAAATGAACTTGAAAGTGAACGGAACAGATTTAAAAATAACTTCAGGAAATTTTCTGCACAAGCATGCTGAGGTAACCCAGATAAAAAGAGTCATTGAATATTGTACTGAGTGTTTGAAACAATTTTTTTACTGCATACATTAAAATATGAACATATCTTTGCAAATTTAAAGGGAGAATTTGAACTGCTTTTATTCTTTTTGCACTAAGATTAAAGTATTAAATTTTAAGCTGCCTTACTTACTGGAAGGAGGTGCTGTGGCTTAGCAGTAAAGCGCTTGGCTACCGAACCAGGGTTCGAATCCTGGTGAAGATGGATTTTTTATTTGAGTCTGAGTCAACCCAGCTCTAATGGGTACCTGACAATAGAAGGGGAAAGTAAAGGCGGTTGGTCGTTGTGGAGGCCACATGACATCCTGGTTAACCATAGGCCACAAAAACATGATCTTTATATCATCTGCCCTATAGACCACAAGGTCTGAAAGGGAAACTTGACTTTTTTTTTTTACTTACTGGAAGTTTCATAGGAAGAGTTTCTGACATAGCAAGTGAGTTTTGTGGCATCCATCCTATTGATAAACTCTTAGGGATAAAGAAGAATAATTTCTTCTTGAAATATACACCTGCGGAAAAGAAAAGATCAATTGCTTTTAATGTGAGCAATAATACAATTCTTATTAAATTTTAAAAATCTCAAAAAAATTATAGTGTCTTCGTTCAAAGAATTATGTAAAGACTTTCTTTAAGCATTTTCTCAACTCATCTGACATCCTTTTCCACCAAGATAACTGGTTAATCTGTACTTCTAATTGACAATTGTTGCAATATATATTTAATTCTTATGCAAGAAAGTATAATTTGAAGGAAAATAAAGATATCAATGGTATTGGCCTGCATGAACCAATTATCACTTTCAAAATACCCTGCACAGGCTGAAGGGAATATAATGTTTTATTTACAACATAACAATATTGTGTAAATATTCACCTAGAAAATTAGCTTTAAATAAAATAGCACATGGATTCTTACAATTAAAATAGACTTACATACCGTTTAAAAATAAATTATGAATTAATTAAATACTTACTGTTAAATGTATTTATAAAGCTTCTGGCACTGGGTGCAAACTCTTTTGAAAACAATAAACATATTGTGGCAGTATCTGGGTAAATACTTGTATTCACACATTGAAAGGTAGCAATTAGAGCACTTAGAGTACCATTCAACATCTTTTGTGTACTTCTTTGATACTTAAAAATTAAGATCTAGATCTACAGTGAATAATAGCACAATTTGGTAACTACTCAGCCTACTGGAATGCGTGAGAATAATCAAAAAAAGAAAATAGAACCAATTAGAATGTCTAGTCCAAACTAGTACAGTTGTTTTTATCTAGGCAAGATATGAGTAGTGATCAATAGAGCCAGATCTAGTACATGAGTAGTATAATTGGCAATGGCTGTCGACAGTAGTATTGCTCATCAGAAACATTAAATCTTTATAATCAGTGTATAGGAATAGATCTAGATATACAGATTCTAGATGTATAGATCATAGAATACTGATATAAGAGTCTAGGTTGATTGTTATATATATCTTATATATATTATTTAGATATAATACGTTGATGAAAGTGGTCTATTTGTTTATGAATATTTAAAATTAAGCAAAAATAACTTTATTTTTTTGAATGACAAAGTGTAATCATGAAGTTTTAAACCTTTGTTTGTACTGCCTTTTATGTTTTCAAGGTTTATTTTGGTGTTCATACAGGTTGTTTTTTTTTTAAGCATTGCAATTATGACTTGCAGTTATTCAATTTTTGCATGCAATAATTTGTTCAGATTTTAACATTTGAAAAATAAATAAAAAAATACATGCTTTGTTTGGTTTCTGTCCCTTTTAATAAAATATATGAAAATGTCAGTTCCAAATTCAACACAAAAATTTCATACTAATGAGCTTGCTATAACAATACCAGAATACAATTTGGTAATAATTTTGTTATCCACTTTCAAACAAAAATAATGTTTCTTTTACATCTTAAGAACTCAAAAATAAAATGACAGTGTGTGGCCTCGACAATGACAACACACCATTGTAATACTATTTAATAACATCTAATTTTAGTAACGATGCAGAAGGAGTTGAGATTAAAATTGACTTCTCAAAGAGAAAGTGCAGGACAGAGCCTTGAACTTAATGCAGCACAATGTCAGAGAAATGTCATGCGGACACAAAGTGTACTTATCTTCATTTACCTAAAGAAATGCTTTTTTTACTATTTGATTTACTTTCTCAATTGGAAAGGTGATTAACATCTAGATTGACATTGACATCTAGATTGACATTCTGATTTGTCAATTATAAGTTGAATGTCAGCATAAATAATAATATTTAATTGGAAAATTTGATAAAACAAGATTTTTTTTTCATTGGTGTGATAAAAAGCTGTACAGAGATCCTTCATTTTATCTCGGCAAATATGCTTAAGTAATATCTGATTATCTCAAATCCATGGGGTAGAAAATATACACAGTTAAGTATTTATACACTGTACTAAGACCTCTTGAGTGTAGGCTTCATGAACCTAGCTACTGATCTCTACATACATACTGTAGACAAAATACAATAATAATAGAATAAAGGAACAAATCTCTCACACACAAGTACTAAACAAATCAGGAGGCTGGGATACAATGCAAACAAGAATCCAATCGTTTGTTGTATAAAATTCTGAATAGGGGCAGGCTAAAATTAATATTAGCAAAATACTTTTATACATTTTGGTGTTTTTTTTTTCATGTAAAAAATTCAGGAAAAAAACATTTTCCAGCAATCGAATTTCACAGAAAATTCTCAAATAATTTTTTCCCATTGATTCCATCACAAAATCTGTGAAATAGAGCAGCAGTGAAAGTTGAAGTGTGATTTGGCAAGAGATCTCTGAACTACTTTTTTTTTTAAATACCGGTATCTAAAGGACATTTTGTTACAATGAATTTTAGACAACTAAAAGCAGTACTGTACATAAAAGAAACTCAAAAAGGTGGCCTCTGGGCACAAAAGAAAACTTTCTACATATAGAAATAAGAGGATGTAATGGACATGATACACAAGTTTTATATACAAGAAAGGCAGTTCATTAAGAAATAGCTTCCCCTTCTAGCTTTCTCCTCCTCAGCTGTGTCAGTCTCTGGATCCATCTCTCCATCTTTTCTTCAGGGTCACAATAAAGCTGAAACAGAAGAAAAGAAATGTAGTAATTGCTACGACTATCTGGCTCCCTGTTAAATGCGTGGTTGAGAGGCTAAGTACGCTTGAACTTGGCTTGGCTACATATGAAGGGGGCTCAAGGTTCGACACCAGACTCGAGCAGAGTTGTGTTTACTGAGTGCCTAAAGGCAGCATGGAAAAACCTTCTCCCAGATACCTGATCACCCCACCAGTCCACAAAGAAGATTGGACCATAGTGATCTGAGCAAGCTATAAGCATAAAAGTAGTGCTTTATAAAAACTATAATTTAATTTAACAGTGGACATGACTATCTGGCTTTCTGCTAACAGTGGACATGACTATCTGGCTCTCTGCTAACAGTGGACACGACTTTCTGGCTCTCTGCTAATAGTGGACAACTATATGGCTCTCTGCTAACAATGGACACGACTATCTGGCTCTCTGCTAATAGTGGACACAACTATCTGGCTCTGCTAACAATGGACACGACTATCTGGCTCTCAGCTAACAGTGGACACAACTATCTGGTTCTCTGCTAAGTGGACATGACTATCTGGCTCTGCTGACAGTGAACACAACTATCTGGCTCTCTGCTAACAGTGGACATGACTATCTGGCTCTCTGCTAACAGTGAACACAACTATCTGGTTCTCAGTTAAAAGTGGACAACTTAACACAACTATCTCGAGAACTTGACAACTTTATCTCAGATTGCACGGTAGTTTATTAAGTGTGTGTTGCAATTATAAGCATGAAATGTTGACTGTACAATCATATCGATGTAGAGAACTTTAACTGAACTGTATTGATGACTTGGGTCTCATCCTCAACTTGGTGGGACTCAATGTACTGCACTGTCTTGAATCTGCCACTCATTTTATATAAGATGGTATGGTAGCTCAAAAACTGTGTGTTACATAACCTTAATAATGTACAAATTATAAGCATGAAATATTGACTGTACAATCATGCCACTGTAGAGAACCATAACTGAAACATACTGAAGTAATGAAATGATCTGGACTTAATCTTGTCCTGAGCTTGGTGGGATTCACAAGTATCGCACTGACTTGGCTCTGCCTCTCTTTTCATAAAAGGTCGGTCTCAGTCATCTATCCTTTCTAAATGATCCCAACACAGCTGATTTGCATGATGCATGTTCAAACATCAATTCTCAAATAGCAGTTCATCATAACATTGGACCACTCTAATGTACAGACCTTTTGTTTTTATGCACACAGAAACACATGGCTTTCCCTACCCACTTAGCTAATTCCTTTTTATAACAATACATACAGCTTAAAAATAATAGTAAATACAAGTTTCAGCTGTGTTGGTGTATGCTTATGTTGTTGAGATGTTTATGTTGTTAAGATGCTGAGAAAAAATGGGAAACAGCAAAGATTCAGTCTAAACTTTACCCTCTCAATAACCATCCTTTCTAAAAATTAACAATTCTTTTTTTATTCCTTTAGCAAACATAATAGAAACAAAAAAAATAAAGGTGAAATCTAATGAGTGTTAATAAAAACCTAGCCAGCTAATAGAAATGTTAAGAAGAATAGCCTGCTAAAAAAGAAAAAAAAATTTGGGCCAACAAAAACAACAAGATGCATCTCATTCTTGACAATCTAAAATGAATTTGCCATAGAGATATTTGCTACGGCAGAGGGATTTTATTTTAAGATTTACGATTTACCAATAGTCATATTTTTTTTTGGTATCCCTGCCCAGCAAAGTTCCAAGCCTAAAAAATACCCAAAAACAAGCAACAATGAAATAAAAAAAAAGATTTCCTACCTTATGAATACATATTGGAATACACGCTGATGCATGTATGTTCAAGATATAGATTGTCCAGACCTCTAATACAAATTTAATTATTAGATTATTATATTTTGAAAAATTATAATGCTGAAACCAGAGTTTTCCCTTAGTGGCCAATTAGCTAGTAATTATTCTCCAAAGATATATATTAACTATAAAATTTCTAGGAAAATTGTTTGAGCAGTTTTTAAGATTCGTGTTCATTTGGGTTTTGAACATGAAGAATTAGCAAGCTGATAAGAGGAAGTGTACAAAAAAAATATTTAAAAAGTACATTAACAAATAAGACTCACACTGGGATGGATAATGGAGTCGGGATCCAGTTGGATAGGTTTCGTGTCTGGGTCTGGCTTGATAGTAAACCCAGTGACAGTGAGAGACCCAAAGATGGCATCATCATGTGAAGATGTCAAGTCTGTTGACTCTTCCTGAAACACAAAATGAAAGCTAAGAACATTAAAGTACAGACAATGTTCCAACAGACTTAAGAATATGTGAAGGTGAAATGGATAGGAGCAGATCAAATCTGTTTGGATTGCCTTAGAATAAAAAATAATTCAAGTATGAGAATCAAACCCATGACATTTGTTTTTTTATATAATGCTACTTTCATGCTCACTGATTCAATTGCATGACTAAATAACACATGAAATGCGTAGGATGTAATTATCTAAGCTAAATATCTTCCATCTCTGATGCCTAAAAAAAGTTGGTGAGATAAACGAAGAGCAAGGTGCCAGGACATCTGCGCTGCTATCAGCAGCAGACACCTTGGCTGGCTTGGTCACATTCATAGAATGCCACAAGGTCGACTTCCACAAGACATTCTGTATGGTGATCCAACAGAAGGCAGGAGTGCTGCTGGTCATCCACTTCTAAGGTATATTGATATATGCAAACTCAACATGAAGCTCTTCAAAATTGACACTAACAGTTGGGAAAAAATGGCAATGGATAAATCAGCATGTAGAGCGAGCATAAAGGAAGGGTCTCGGATTGCAGATGCCATACACACCAGAAATAGAAAGAAGAGTGAAAGTGCAACAGCGCTTGGTGATTGCAGATGCTCAACCTGTGACCTCAGCTGTGTATCAAGGATTGGCCTCTTTAGTCACACAAGTAGTTGCAAAGGGAAAAGATTCACTCTCAAGATGTAAAATGCCACAGATATATATATAGCAAAGTTGCAAAAGGAAAAGACAACCTTTATGCCACATAATTATCTTCTCTTTTAAACTAATGTCTGTAGCCTATAACATAAAGAGATACGTTTTTAAACTGCTGAGCTATTAGGCTCTTTTGCAGTTTATGCCATTGAAAAGGATCGTCAAGTTCCTCTCCGCTACTCTGAACTGTTGGTGTTGGGATTAACTCCAAAACTTAAAGATGCTCTGATCTTATCTTATAAAATGCACTCAAAGGCCTACCTTGACTTTGTAGGTCCTGGAGGATTTAAAACTTGATGGAACAAAACAGTTGGATTCAATGGCAGCCACAGAGTTAGCAAAAGCCTGGGACTCTGCAAAACTGTTTCCTCCAGAAAGCCCGGAGGAAGTTTCCCGCAGTTTCTCGTCTGCAGCAGCTGAAAAAAACAAACTTTTTATAAACCTCGGTTATATTGAGTTAAAATGCATCAACTATTTTGAATCAATCATGCAATTAATTTTTAATGACTCTGTTTAACCATATACTTGTTCCCCTGCTTGTGAAGAATAAACTATAGTATAATTTAGTAAATTTTCTATATAAAACATAATTAAATAATTATGACTTAATTAATTAACAGTTTTTTCTTATTGATTCCTGTCATGTGTGTGTAATGACATGCTTGGCATATCTAGATTTGTCTTTATTCCTCGTACTTTCCAAAACTTATTATTTTAATAAAATATCCCCTACAGAGATTGCTTTTGTTTTTTTTAAACTAAGCCACACCCTCCCCCGCTAAGTATTAGTTTAAGATTGAATAGTCGATACTGATAAAAGATTGGACAAACAGCGTTGAAACATTGAGATTAGATAGCGATGACAAAAAACACGCATAAATTACCTGCAGCCATTAAAGCTTGCCTCATCCTTTTTTCCGCTTGGACACTTGAAGGCTGGAATAGTGACTACAAATTTAAATATAATTACTTGGAAAAATAAATTCTTTAAAATTTTGTTGCTAATTCCGTATTTGCAAGAAATCAGGATCTAGATCAGGGGTTCTCAACCTTTGGGCTGTGACCCCCCCTGGGGGGGGTTTCGATGTTACAATTTGTCAGGTGTCACTTAAGACCATTGAAAGTAAGGATTTTTTTTGTGTCAATGCTAACATGTAAAACTTGACACATACAAAGTTTTTTTTTCATTGGAGTTTAATACTTTTATTGTTAGATTTTGCAGACAACTGAATCAGAATTGATTTCAAACATTTAAATTGCCGCAGCAGAAACATATTTTTACTCCTAGTTATGTTTCTTTAAAGCTCTGGACTGTCGTATGTAAGAGTCAGTGTTACTATTAAGACCTTTTCTTAAAGGATACCTCAGTTTTCGTTTTAACATCAGTTGTAGAGCTTTCTACATCTACATCCCTGCGAAAGCACGGTTATTTATACTCATGAATGACAATAATTTACTGTTGGGGAAGGGGGGGGGGGGGTCATGGGTCGTAAGGAATTGTAACAAGGGGTCACTGAGCAAAAAAGGTAAAGAACAGCCGATCTAGATCAAATGAACAGAATGAGTTAATGAAATATTTAAAAATGTTCTTATACTATTTTTGCTTTCCTTAAAAAACATTTTATTTCTTAATATACATGAAATGAACAAGAAAAAACATTTTTAAAATATATTTTTTTAAAAAGACAACTAATAAAGAAGAATAAATAAATCTTCTTCTAGATCTAGATGTAATCTATATTAGATTTACGTAAATGTAGAAGCAACACTTATTAACTTCAATTAAATTGAAGCAACTTTAAATTTACTCAGTTATCGCATAATTACAGTAACATGGCTGACTACATCATGTTGGCTCTTGGCGTAGATATAGTCTCAAGCATATTTACATTTATTTATTCTTTACTTTGAAAAATTATAACATCAAACTAGAGTTTTCCCATTTGCCAAGAGCCAGACACTCTTTCTTCAGCAATATACATCAACTGTTAAACTTCTAATCAGGATCTAGATCAGGCATTACGCGCCCTTGGCAAGATGGCTGCTCCCTGTTTACTGTTATCAGAGATGAGTTAAAATTTTCGTTTTGTTGTATTAAAATCAAACCAAATTCCTTAAAAAAGCTATTCAACTAATATCTTTAAATTATATATTTAACTTAATTCAGCATTTTTTTCCACTAATTAATTCAAATTAACAACTTTTAGTTTAGGACTATTTTGTCTCACTAATCTTTTTTTATTAGCCTTATATAGATCTAAATATAATTAGATAGATCTGGAATCTATATATTTAATATTATTTAGATCAAGTCTATATTTATTATTATATCCTTAGATTTTAGATCTACTCAGTCTAGTGTTAGACTTAGACTTTAATTAAGGCTTTAGATCTACTAATCATCTACTAATACTACTAATAATAACTAATAGTAATATTCTATATAGTTAGTTATTAACGTTAATATATTGATCTAGAATTAGATCTAGTCTAGGTCCATATTTTGAATTTAATAAACCATTTGATTTGATTTAATTGTCATTGTAAATTAGCTTTCACTTTAGACTTAGACTTAACTTAGGCATTGTAAACCTTAAACTAGATTTAGACTAGACCTTTAAAAACTAAAATCAACAACAGTCATCATGAAATTGCTCTGGCTATTTATCCTAATAATTACTAGATACACACTAGCTGAACATAGAACTAGATCTACCTTAGTCAACACTAAACTTAAAAAGGAAACAACAGTCATAATCAATCATCACACTCTAGATCAATGCAACTTCAAAAATAACCTAACATACACATCCATAACATTAAAGAAGATCACCCATCACAAATGGAAGTTCTCAATCAGACACAGTAGAAATAAATACCTATCACTGTTAATATTAATAGCAGGAGATGTAGAGTCAAATCCAGGGCCTAGATCTAAAGATCTGCAAAAAAGTATGCACCATGAAACAGAAAGCCATTCAATGTGACACCTGCGATAAATGGTTCCATGCATCATGTCTCCATATGAATACACCTGTGTATTATGCCTTAGGCAACAAAGACGCATCATGGCACTGTGTACCGTGTGGGTTACCTCAGGACTGTTTGATTCCTTTGATGCAGACACTTCTAACCCATACAATATCCTAAACACCATCCCAAACCAAACTCACCAACCACTAGCCAGATCCACTCCTGTTAAACCTAAATCTACTAAAATTAATACAACAGCCTCACTAAACAAACCTACTAAAGAAGTAATACCAAAATACCTTAAAACCTTAGTAATAAATTTTCAAAGCATTAGGAACAAAACAGCAGACTTAGAAATTTTATTAGAATGTGAGAAACCAGACATAATTGCAGGAACAGAAACTTGGCTACATCCTGAAATTTATAATGCAGAAATTTTCAATAGCAATTATGAAATTTTAGGAAAAGATATGGCTGATAATCATGGAGGAGTTCTTCTAGCAATAAAAAATACTCTTATAGCACAAGAAATTACCTTACCTAACTCAAAAAATATAGAATCAACATTTTGTAAAATTAATACCACCTCAACATCCCTAATAATAGGCAGCATTTACAGACCACCAAATTCTAGTTTAGAATACATGCAGGAACTATGTAGTCAGATTACTACACTTAAAGAGACAAATAAAAATGCAATTTTTTTTGGATTATGGGTGATTTCAATCTACCTGATATAAATTGGAAAACACTAACCATAGATAAACACCAAAACCTTAAGGACATAAATGAGCTTTTCATAGAAACTTTACACAACCTAAGTTAAGATCAAATCATTAAAAAGCCAACTAGATTAAACAACACATTAGATCTCTTCTTAACCAACAGACCTGGATTAGTAGTTGATTATGATATTATCCCTGGTCTATCAGACCATGAGATCATAAAAATACACAGTCAGATAAAAGCAGTAGCCAATTCAAAACCCAAAAGAAAAATCTTACTCTGGAATAAATGTAACCTAACACAACTACACCAAGCTGCATTAAACTTTCAACAAGCATTCTTATTAGAAAAAGACATTAACCAACCAGTCGATGACCTCTGGAATTTCATTAAAAACCATCTTAAAAGCATTATAGAAAATCATATACCAACTAAATACACATCAAACAAAATAAATAAATGCTGGTTTAATAATAGACTAAAGAAGCTTTGTAAACAGAAGGAAAACCTATATAGAACATTTAAAGAAACTAAGGCAGAAAGAGTTTACAAAAAGTATATAAAAATTAAACACTTAACCCAAAAAGTAAGCAGACAGCTGCAGAGTGAATACATAAACAATGTAATATCTAAAGATAACAACAAAAAACTATGGTCATACATTAAGTCTAAGAAAATGGAAACAACAGGCACAGCGCCATTAAAAGGTGAACATAACATAATACATAATGAAACTATAGCAAACATCCTAAACAAATACTTTGCATCAGCATTCTCAGCCCCAGGAGACAAAGACATATTACTGAATTTGAACCAAGTAGACAACATAGAAGATATAGTAGTACAAGAAAATGGAATTCAAAAACTATTAGCCAACACCACACCAAATAAAGCGTCTGGACCTGATGGTATTCCAGCTAGATTACTCAAAGAACTAAGAAATGAGCTAGCCCCAGTGTTTAAAATACTCTTTCAGGTTTCACTTAACCAGGGCAGAGTACCAAAGGACTGGAAAGAAGCTAATGTCAACCCCCCACCCCCTGTTTAAAAAAGGAGAAAAATCTGACCCAGGAAACTACAGACCAGTATCACTTACCAGCATCACATGTAAAATCCTAGAACACATAATATGTAGCAACATCATAAACCATTTAGACAAACAAAATGTCCTCACACCATACCAACATGGCTTTAGGAAATATAGATCATGTGAAACACAACTAACAGGACTAATTGATGATTTTTCTAAAGGTTTAGATAATAGTGAACAAATAGATGCTATCTTACTAGATTTTTCTAAGGCTTTTGACAAAGTTCACCACCATAGTTTGCTTAAAAAATTAAAATATTTTGGCATTAATGGTCCACTGCATCAGTGGATTAAAGATTTTCTGATAAGGAGAGAACAAACTGTAATAATAAATGGCTCTAAATCAACACTGATAACAGTAAACTCAGGTGTACATCAAGGAACAGTCTTGGGTCCACTACTATTTTAATTTACATAAATGATTTACCAAATTGCATTACTTCAGGAACAAAAGTCAGATTATTTGCAGACGATTGTATAATATATAGAACAATAAAAACAACACAAGACACAGATATTTTACAACGAGAATTAGATGAATTACAGAAATGGGAATCAAATTGGAGCATGTCTTTCCACCCAGCAAAATGTCAGTTGTTAAGAGTAACAAAAAAAACAAAAACTAATTAATTCCACTTATCTTATTCATGGCAAACCAGTAACACAGACTAAAAACGCAAAATACCTAGGTGTTATAATAAATGAAAAACTGTCATGGAATCCACATATTGATGAAACTATAAAAAAATCAAACAAAGCATTAGGATTTATTAAAAGAAATTTCTATAAATCAAATAGGAACATAAAACTAAAATGTTATTTAACCTTGGTTAGGCCAATAATAGAATATGCATCCTCCGTTTGGGACCCCTCAACTCAAGAAAACATTAAGAAACTGGAACAGACACAAAATAGAGCAGTGAGATTCATAACAAATGAATATTCACATTTGACTAGAGTAACACCTATAGTAAAATCACTAAATTTAGAAAGCCTTCAGGACAGAAGACTCAAAAGTAAAGTAGCAATTATACATAAAACACTGAACCATGATCTTCAAATACAAAAACAAAATTTAATAAAATACTCTGAAAGACACAAAGATAAAGGCACATTCCTCGCCCCATATGCTAGGACAAATTTGTACAAATACTCCTTCTTCCCTAGTGCTATTAGAGCATGGAATGGGTTGCCTGAGCTAGCCAGGAAAACCAGTGACTTGGCAGAATTAAAGTCATTGGTTAATAAGCATGACTGAATGCATGACGCGTAGGACGTAATCATCTTCTTTAGAAGTAACGTCTGTATTATATAAGACACAAGACCCACCCAGGTTCCATGAAGGAGTGACTTGAATAGAGGTATTGTAATAGAAAGTTGTTTAGTAAATGTTTAAATCTATACAAATATTTCTATAGTAACACAGTGACTAAGTAGTTAAATTTGTAAACATACAATATGTGTTAAACTTACCAGATTATTCATACTGGAACTAACACTGGTTTAAAAAGAAAACAAAGGTTTTATTACTTGACATGAAGGGATTTGAAAGAGCCTTAAATGATTAGTTAAATATCGATAAATCTGAACAAGTCCAGCGTGCAAACCGCACGACCAGGCAGTGTATACTGTTTAATCTTAGTGACAAAAAGAGGGGACCATTCCTGAAAGTCTGACTGGATTAATAGAGCCTTGTTGATAGTATGACTTTGGAGGGTCTTATATACCGGTATATCTGAATAAAAAATTTGATTGAAACATATAGACCAAGGATCTATATAAAGGCTTGAAATTAATTAATAAAGATTGTTGCTATTAGTTGCTGTGATGATGAATAAAAGTTTTGGCACAGGTAAAAATAGTTTACTTATTGTACCTTATTGGAATTTGGTGAATTTTGTGAATGCAGAGTGTAAAAATGTACATGCTGAACATGAATTAGGTATGACTGGAAGTAATGTATGAGAGATGAAGACTATTAGTAAGTTGAAGCAAGTGAAAAAAAGTAGAGTTAGTGAAATAATTTGATGAAGTTAAGTAGTTTCTCTAGTCAGTTGGTGTAGCAAGTTAGTTTATGATCACGTTGGAAGTCATGTGACAAATAAGTTAGTCTTTAATAAGTTGATGAAATAAGTTTTGTGAAGTCAAGTATTGGACTTAATGATATGACCTATATTACAAGTGAAATTGAAAGTTAACAAAAGTATATATATTTGTGAATTAAAAATGATTTGTGTAAATTATACATGCATCTAATATCTTCATGGAGGTGTGGTGACTGAGTGGGAAAGAACATAGCTTCTGAAATGGGGGTCTTGGTTTTGAATCTTGGTGAAGAATAGAGATTAGTGAGACTATTTACTTTTGGGATTTAGGGCAGCTCTGAGTCCGCCCAGTCCTAACGGGTACCTGGGGAAAAATAAAGGGGGTAGGTCATTGTGCTGGCCACATGACACTCTCATTAACCATGGTCCACAGAAACTAAAGGACCTTTACATCATCTGCCCCATAGATCGCAAGGTCTGAAAGGGGAACTTTTTACTATTATCATCAAAAAAGTTGGGATTAATGTCATCATATTATTTCATGTTTGCAAATAGTTCCTAGTCCTCTTGTTAGAGCAGTCTCAGAACTGTAATACTGTGTATGAACAATATGTGCCCACAAAATAGGCCATCCTGTATTCTCGTCATAAAAGTTTGATTTATTATTGTCACGGAAAATGTCGTTATGTACAAGTCTCTTCGGTGAGTTTCTGTATGCTGAGAGGGTGTAAGCAAGACGAGGCCATGCAGACCTTACATTTACAAGAAGAGATTATTGATTATGCTCTCTTCTAACAAGTCTTTATGACCTGGAAGATTGCATGGCGAACAAGCAATGAATAAATAAAGATTATACCGTGCCTCTTACCTTTTACTTGGGCTACTTCTGCTTGTTCTTTTGGACTCCACAGAAGATCTATTCAAAGAATAACCAAAAAAAAAAAGTATCCGTTTTGTCACTAAATTTGGTTGCAAATTGTGTTGTTCCCACTATTAAATTAATTAGAAGGTGGGGATAGCCAAGGAATATATGGCACCGCACTTTGGCAACAGATGCCAAGCAGATGGGCAAAGCGTGGGGACAGTTGGAGAGAATCGCTCAGAACCAAGATGCTTGTAGGAAACTGGTTAGTGGCCTACGGCTCAGATAGGACAACAGGCAGCGATGAGATTTCAATGAAAAGCAAGAACATTCCATAGAAAACCACACAAGAGATAGGACACAAAGACATACATTGAGTCTTCCACCTTGCCATTTAGTTACTATCGGCAAATTGTACCATTTTGATATCTATATTGTAACCAGAAATAAAAAGTTTTATCGCCACTCTTACCTTCGAGAAGATGACCTCTCCCTGGAATATGACCTGCGCCTTGCTGGTGATTTTGATCTACGATTTCTATCATAGGACCTTGACCTTCTCCTCGCAGGCACAGGAGATCTTGTCCTGGATCTCCTGCTACGTTGTGGCGATGGAGATCTTGACCAAGACTTTCTTGTGCCCTTTCTGTCAGGGGAGCGATTTTTCCTTGTGACATATTTATCTAAACTTGTTGATCTTTGGGAAATAAGAAATATAAGATAGATAAAATAATTTTATAGGTCCAAACAAAAGAAAATTCAGCTCAACTACAATTGTCCACCTCAGTATTACTACTATAATAATAAAAATATAAATGCAAACAATATTCACATTTGTAACATGCGCACACTTGACCAGTGCCTTATGATGTAGTGTGGTTTTATGTGAAAAAAAAAATCTTAAAAATCACTGTAAACATGAACCAGGCATATGAAAAGGTAGGCCTAGGTTTTGTAATAAGCCAAAATTTGATATTTTGGTTGATTTAGACTCTTGGGAGTCAGAATTTTTTAAAGAATGTTTTTATTTCGACTGAGAGACAGTGAGAGTTCAATTGATAAGAGAAATCTTGAGCTTTATTTACATCTAGAGCTAGAAAGTTAATAAGAAAAAAAGGGGAAAAAAAGAGGGGGGTGGGCATGGCTCACAGGAACCCAGACAATGGGGGCAGTTAGGTTTAGAGACTAAGGGCTAGTACGTTTAAATGAGCTTAATAACACTTTACCTACTTATCTTATATATTACAGACGTTGCTTCAGAAAAGAATATAGTTTTGTCCTATGCATTTCATGTGTCAATATAGTCATGCATATTAATCAATGACTTAATCTCTGCCAACTCCTTGTCCTGGCTGATTTAGGCAACCCATTACATTCTCTAATGGCACTGGGGAAGAAGGAGCACTTGTTCCAATTTGTCCTAGCATATGGAATAAAAAATCTGCCCCAATCTATGTGTGTCTTTCTGAGTATTTTATTAGGTTTTGCTTTTGTATTGATTCGTAAATCATGGTTTACTTCTACCCTGAATGTCTCTCACATTTCAAAACATATGGACAATAAGTTTTAAATGTTTTTGTTATATTGAATTTTAGGCCTTTTTTCTAAATATATTATTATTATTATTATATATATATATATATATATATATATATATATAAATGTATGTATGAGCTGAATGACAAGTGAGGGGGTAAGTCTAAGTAATAATTTAATAGTGGAAATATATGAAACTCAAAACAATCTAATCTTAAATTGAGACTTAAGCTGAGTTTGCTGAGTACCTAGAGGTAGCATGGAAATCCTCTCTCAGATTCCCCTCTCCTTCCATAGGTCCACACAAAATTTAAGTCATTGGTTTACATGCATGACGCGTAGGACAAAATCATCTTTTTTTAAAAGTAACGTCTGTATTATATAAGATAAGGTTAGTTAAAAAAATGATATAGACCAGAATCAGACCAGAGCGCACTTAGCTTTCTATAGCATGCAAGAAGCCCTGAACAAAAAAAAATTTTTTTTAAAATCATGAAATCAAGTTTCTGTTATAGTCTATAATAAAAAGTTTTCTTCAAAGATTATGTTCCTTATTTTTAACAAGGTTGTCACATTGAAATTTCTATAAAAATGGCTAAAGAACACAACTCATACATACAATAGTAATGATTTTCAAGTGAGAGACAATCTATATGTGTACAAAAGAAAGCTATGGGCAGAGAAATAACATAAGCTTCGGCTCTGGAAGCAAAGTGGCTGGTTCCTCTACCCCAAAGTAATAGGCATGACACCTTATCCTGCACAGATGTGGGACTGTTTCCCCAGAATATGTCTTTCTATAGTCACATGAAAAAAAAAGTGTGATCCATGGGATAAACTGTAGTTGTTCTAAAATTACAAAAGGATACAAGTGTATTTAACATTAATAAAACATGTACCTTGAGCGATCTCTCTTGCTAATATATTTATCCAAGCTGTTAGACCTTGACCTATTTAAAAAAAAATGTTTTCTTGAAATCTAATATTTTAACATTGATAAAATGTATTATTTAATCACTATTATAAGTCAGAGATGTGGCTGAGAGGTAAAGCAGATTGGCTTCTGAACTGGAGAGTGACGGATTTGAATCCTGTGATTTTTAATTTTGAGCTGTTTAGGGTACCTGACATGAGTAAAGGTTGTAGATCATTGTGCTGGCCACATAACAGCCTTGTTAACAGTGGGCCATAGAAACAGATAAATTTTATATTAACTACCATACAGACCACATGGTCTGAAAGGGGGAACTTTATTTTACTTTACTTATAAGTCACTGCTGGTTGGCTTTCAAAATTGATTTGCATCCCTAGCCAGAGTTTTTCACCCAAAACTTTCTTCTTGTGAGTAGGATCTGTGGCTAGTGTTATAAACCACAAGGCTTACTGACTTTTTCCTTCTCTTTGATTTTGCACCTTAGGCAGGACAGAAACCTCGCAGATAACCCTACCTCCATAAGTCCATAAAGGAGATAGGAATCAAATACACTGAGCAAAGGAAGTTAAACTATACAAGAAATAATAACAGTATAAATTGCCTATGAAATTCTGGGAATCTCTTTTCTTATTATAGAAGTGATTCTTAGATGTTAAAGTATTTCTATTTTAATACAAGTGTAAAATAAAAGAGACTTAAAAGTGGGTTATAGGATACTTATGTTGAATGTGGTCACTCTTTTTTTGTTAGTATTGTTATTTCTTACACAACATGTTCAATTAAGCATCTTTGTTAATCATTGTCATACATATAATGCTGGGTACCATATATATCAGGGATTCTCAACCTGTGGGTCGCGACCCCTTTGGGGGTCGATTGACCATTTGCCAGGGGTCGCCTAAGACCATCGAAAATATGGATTGTTATTGTCTACCCTACAATTCTGTATTTGTGTGTGTGTGTGGGGGGGGGGGGGTCGCTGCAGAGTGGGGGATTGTAAAAAGGGGTCGCCGAGCTTAAAAGGTTGAGAACCGCTGATATATATATACCCTGAACTCTGATCCCATTCTTGTAGGTTAGAATATCAAGAATGCTTTGAGGTCTAGAAAAGGAAAATTTAATTATGATCATAGTTATTTTTTTTTTTGTAGATTAAACTGCCCCAAACACCAATCTTTTGTTTAAAATTTTTATAACTCTATATTTTAAGTTTAAATAGTGGTCTTAAAGACTATGCTTATTAAAATACAGAGATATGGACAAACATATTAGTTTACAACCATCTCACTTTAGAATCAAAACCTATGATTATTTTTTATGTGTTTTATTTAATAATCTATTTTAAAGTAAAGTAAAGATTCCCTTTCAGACCTTGATGATAATACTATGGTCATCTGTTTCTTTGGCCAACAGTTAAGGAGCAGGATGTTATGTGGCCAATACAACAACCAACCACCTTTACTTTTCCTAGATTAAGTCAGGTACCCATTAGAGTTCGGTGGACTAAAAAGGCGCCCTAAAAATCCTGAGATTCAAAATGTCAGTCTTCACAGAGATTCGAACCCAGGGTAAAAGGTTCAGAAGCAAGGCGCTTAACCACTCTGCCACCAATTTAATCTATTAAAACTCACAAAAAACTTTTGTTTATTGAGAAGGAAGGAAGCACAGATTTTTAAAATAGTTTTAGAATGCATACTGTATAGCTTAGAACTGTGATATTATATCAGTCATGCCCAAAATAAAATGTGGTTTCATCTGGCCCGCACAAACATGAGCGTAGGAAATGTCTCCCCCCCCCCCCTTTTTTTTTTTAAAAAAAAGGTAGAAAAATGTATCTTTACCTAAGTTAGGGCCCTGACTTTTTCTCTAATGGATTGTTACCATGACATTTAACATGTCTACGTTTATGAGCCAAAGAAACTACAAGTGAATTCTGAATTTTGTTTCTACCAGGAAATGTGTAAGGATCTTTTTACTTTTTTTTTGTGGAACATAATAAGCCAACATATCTGTTCGGTGATGTAGTGCTGTTAAATAACAACAACATATATTTAAATAAATAAGGCAACAATTTTGGTTTGAGCCACATGAATAAAAATATTGTTAAACTACGCCTAGAGATTGAGGGGAATATAAATTACCAAGAAGAGACAAACGAGTCATTGGTAAAGCTAGCAACAATATTGCTCACATTTGAAGAAGAGATATGAAGCCAGTTTCCGAAGCGTAAAGAAAAAAGAGATAAACTTCCAATGTCCCATTTAATTAATGTAAGAAGTAGATCCACAAGTTTCTAATAAATAAAACTGTTTCAGGTCAATCTCATTTCACTTTCGTAACTTTTCGGCCATGCGGCACACGACACGAGTGCTGGAAATTAAAATGCCCAAAGGCCAATTAGGTTGGGTATCACTGTTGTATATGATATATTCTTTCATTTAGCAAGCCTTTACAAAATTTTCATGATCTACAAGTACCTGCGAGAGCCTTTAGACTCCCCTCCCCTCCTTTTTTCAGGTGTGCGGCTTCTACTCCGAGATCTCCGCTGTTTCCTTTTCATCTTTTTACTCTTACTGCTGGAAACATAGCTTGCCTCACTGCCAGAACTTGATCTGTTGAGATAAAAGTAAAATATAATATAATTTTATGATATATATAATATATGCATTTACTTACTGTCACCACAGATCTATAAAAAAAAAAAAATTTTGTGTTAACTTCAATCTCGAGTTTCAAAATAATAAAAAGAACAGCATAATTAAATTCACGCATTTGTGTTGAAAATTTTCTTCATATTGAAAGTTAAAATGTTGTAGCCTTTTTAACAAAAAAAAAAAGTACTTTTTCTGTCATTTTTTTTTACATGTGGTGCCTTGTCATGAAGTGTAAAATATTTTCTTGGACTTCTATCAATAATTTAAAAGTAAAATAAGTATCAACAGATAATCAAGCATCTCTGTTTAGAATGGTATTAAATTATCTCTTAAGGTTCAAAGGTTACATGTGAAAAGTACTTCTTTGTCAATCGTTTCTTTTTTACCTGTTTCAACCTCACTTTAAAAATGAAGAAAACGACAATTTTGTAACAGTCTATCACTTGTTTGAAATTAAAATAAATATCAGGACATAATCATGAATTTCTGGTGAAAATTTCATGCAAATAACTAGAATAGTTAATATGTTACAGCATTTTTATTACGAAATGTTCCTTTTTCAGTCACAAATTTTTTTTTAAATATAGGCAAAATTTTCACCACTAAAATTGCTATTTAACTTCTGACAGAAGTTCTGTTCTAATTAATTTAGAAACATAAATGAGGTATCCATAAACTCTGTTAAAAAAAACCTCTATATATATCTAATTTTATTCTAACTAAGTTTAGTTTCATTACAATATACTGAGTCTGAAATTTTTATCAAAGTACCTAATATATAGAAAATAGAATCTACTACTCACTCTAGAAATCTAGATTAGATCTTGATCTAGAAGTAATACTATTGTATTGAACTAATTTTATTAAGGAAAATATTTTCCTATGTTTGTAGTTAATTTTGCTTCACAATTGACACAATATATACTATTAACACTTTAGTGTCTATAGATTTAGTAAAAAAAAAAAAAAATATATCTATCAAAATTTATTACTTTTATATACTTTGTTTAACATGTTTCGGATGTTCCTTCAGAGTTGAAGATAGTTTACTTCCTAGTCCAAACCTCCCGCCGGACGACGGGGGATGAGAGCGGGCAGGATTTGAACCCTCGACCATAGATAAATCCGAACGACAGTCCAGCGCTCAAACCGCACAACCAGACAGCTATCGTTTATATAGATCTAGATTCTAGAACTCAATTCGGTCAATTCCATGTCACAGTAAATGTACAGTGACAGTAACTAAACTCTGACTTAAGTCAAGTTTGTCAGTGTGAGTCAAGAATCTTAGAATTTCATTATAGAATGAGACTACATCATGTATGATGTAGCCTACATTCATGACGAGTGTTTATTAGTTTATATTAAGTTTATATATCTAATTATTACTAGAGTCTAGTAGTAGTACTAGATGATAGTAGATCTACTATTACTTAGACTTAGTCATTACTATTACTGTCATTAGATGATCAGATTAGTAACTTATAAACTTGTTACTAAATAAGTTACCGTGATCTTCCACGTCTTTTTTTCTTTTTCTTCATTTTTTTCGAATAATCTCCTTCACTGTCATCAGATCTATATCGTCCCATCTCGAAAATGTAATGAGATCAAAGAAAAACAAAGCACAAATGAGTTAATATGCAAGATAGGCTGAGTAGATTCTAGATCTAAATTCTAAATAGACCAAGAGCTATATCTAGTAGACTAGATCTAGATCTAATACTAAGTTGTGAAAAACAGTATTGTAGGAAAAGACCACTCTTACTGAAACTGTTTGAAACATTCGTATAATACTTTTTTCTTTTCGCTCTTTAAAAAAAAAAAATTTACTTTTGCTTCTATATAATAAATTTAACCAGCTTTTAAGGAGGGGCAAAGCGTTCTGGCTGGGTCATTTGTAGATGCTGTTAAAGGTTTTAAAGTATTATTGATATAGTTACCAGCTTCGTGCGGCTTTTGCGTCTGCATTTGTTTGTGGGTAGGTCTATATTTTTCCATTATAGATAGATAAAAGGCTCCGGGAGGCAACCATGAGGAAACATCAGGAGCTGGCGACTCCGAGGCAGTTTACAGCACCTAGTGCTACACCCTTGCAGAACCTGCGATGCCGCTAACCACAAACTGTATCGGCACTGCCGTTCCTTTGGATACATCAGCTGGGGAATGGGGGGAACTAATGTGTGGGAGACTTCGTTGACACCACAGCTATTGCCCAGGCATTCATCTCATTTTCATGAGATGACCCATAGTCGTTTCTCGACTGAAGGAGGCCCTAGATAAAAACACGAACAATCATAGTTACAGTTTATTTTGGTATGATGACATACTTGAACATACACTGAAGATTGTGCGGATGAAAATCTACCGGTATGCATCGTAACCATATGTCTCTAAAAATAGTGATTTTACAAATGTAAGTGTTACTCTAATCAAATTTGAATATTAGTTTCAGGGGCGGACTGTGTGTCAAAATCGACCCAGGCATTTCTACACAATGCAGCCCATAAATTGTTTAAAATGTTTGTTTAAGGTTTTACATGTTTCGGATGTTCTTTCAGAGTTGAAGATAGTTTACTTCCTAGTCCAAACCTCCCGCAGGACGACGGGGGACGGGAGAGGGCAGGGTTTGAACCCGGGAACATCGATAAATCCAAACGACAGTCCAGCGCGCTAACCGCACGACCAGCCAGCCATTGTGTGCCATATGAAGGGCGTCCAATCATATATGTCCTCAAAAGCATTACATAAAGTTTAATAATGTATCGAAAAAATTTGGCTATATGAATAATTTATTACATGATTTACTGGTTTACTCTATCCCAAATTGGGGTATAGCCGCAATGAAGCGGATCTTGAGAATTTGGATTTTTTGGACATCGACACAATTCAGACTATGTCGTGCCCATAATCCCTCAAGGGTTACTTCCCCTATCTAGGTCAAGTTTTAAGAGTTACACAACTGAGATATTAAAAATGTGGATGTTCAGTATTTTCATCTCTCCCCTTCTGGTTAGTATGCAGACGTATTTGTAACGCCCACAATAGTCCTTCACCTCACCTTTAGTCCTTCACCTCACGTTTAGTCCTTCACCTCACATATAGTCCATCACCTCACCTTCACCTATCCCTTAGTCTGTTGGTCCATTGGTGCACCTTAGTAGATCTGTTGACCGTCTTTCTCCATTCCTCTATTTCTTTTGTCTTGGATAGCATATATTTCGAATGTCAGGCCCGTCCATTCTTTCATGTTGTCTACCGATCACATTCTCTGTCTGCCTCTTTTTTTTTTTCTTTGTACTTTTCCCTGAAGGAAGTTTTTTAAGAGCCCTGAGGACATTCTGATATTGCCATAGAGTTTTAGTCTGCTTCGTTTTCGACAGTAGGTATCAGGTCATCGTGGGGGGTTAGTATGTTATAAAAAAAAATACTAGATCAATATTGAATGTCTCAAGCGATACAGGGAAGATAACAATAAAATATAATTAAAAAAATAATAAAACAACAAAGCTTATATTAAGCATAGTTGTATCAATTAGTTTGGATCAGTCATGTAATAAAATTTGTAATAGATCTAGACTAACAATTTAAAAGCATTTATAAAAATTTAAAAAAGGGGGAACGATTTAAATTCGAACTCAAGTCTTCTTATCTTATCTTATATAATACAGACGTTATTTCAAAAAAGAATTATGATTACGTCCTACGCGTCATGCATTCAGTCATGCATATTAACCAATGACTTAAATTCTGCCAAGTCTCTGGTTTTCCTGGCTAGCTCAGGCAACCCATTCCATGCTCTAATAGCACTAGCGAAGAAGGGGTATTTGTACAAATTTGTCCTAGCATATGGGAAGAGGAATGTCCCTTTATTTTTGTGTCTTTCTGAGTCTTCTCAGGCTTCTCAATCCAACACAGTAACCACTCTGCTAGTGTAGAGCCAAGAACACGGAAGATTGTATAGTTATCTATTGTTATTATAGTCTTGTCTTATTTTTCATGCTGTTTTTACTAAGACTCAGACGACGACCTAATTACGGGACTAATTACACCCCTTGAGACAGACAACATAAGAACACTAACGACAGAAGAAAATGTCTTATTGAAACTGTTAGGATTTTGCGGGAAGTGATTCATACATTGAGAAAGAGTTATGTGAAACATTTTATCTGGCGCTGACGAACACGAAGGACCCCAGAGCATTGGACACCAGGTGGGAAGAGGCTTCAGACATTGCCAGTGACAGATCTTTATGGAGACAGCTTGACGCACAATGCGCCGTACACCTAGGAAGTGTCTAAGTCTAAGTAAGTAAAACCGACGAAGAAATTTCTATTTTTTCTGACATGTTTGGAAATTATTTATCACATGCACAATTTCGAGCCAACGTGGAAAGCGCTGTAAGCAGGAAGTGAAAATCTGTTTATATTTTTGAGAATTAAGGAAAAAAAAAATTATCGAAAAGTTTCAGCTCCCAGACTTATCAGTTGATGGTAACATGCAGGCCTACTAGATCTAGATTATATGATAATCTTAGTTTGTTGTAAGCTGATTAATTACAGGGCTTTGAATAAAACAATTAAATCTAAGATATATAGTTAAGGGTTCTTAATCAATAATAGTCTACTAATTTTATCTTTAATATTATACTACTTATAGCAACGAAAAAAAAAAACAAAGATTGAGGTAGAAGCAGATAGAAAGAGAATAAAATACCCAGAAAAACACAAAGTAAAAGCCACATTCCTCGTTTTATATGCTAGGACAAATTTGTATATTAGAGCATGGAATGGGTTGCCTGAGCTAGCCAGGAGAACGAGTGACTTGTCAGAATTTAAGTCATTGGTTAATAGGCATGTTATTTAACCTTGGTTAGGCCAATAATAGAATATGCATCCACCGTGTGGGACCCCTCAACTCAAGGAAACATTAAGAAACTGGAACAAACACAAAATAGAGCAGTGAGATTCATAACAAACGAATATTCACATTTGACTAGGGTAACACCATTAGTAAAATCACTAAATTTAGAAAGCCTTCAGGACAGAAGACTCAAAAGTAAAGTAGCAATTATACATAAAACACTGAACCATAATCTTCAAATACAAAAACAAAATTTAATAAAATACTCTGAAAGACACAAAAATAAAGGCACATTCCTCGTCCCATATGCTAGGACAAATTTGTACAAATACTCCTTCTTCCCTAGTGCTATTAGAGCATGGAATGGGTTGCCTGAGCTAGCCAGAAAAACCAGTGACTTGGCAGAATTTAAGTCATTGGTTAATATGCATGACTAAATGCATGACGCGTAGGACGTAATCATCTTCTTTTTTGAAGTAACGTCTGTATTATATAAGATAAGATAAGATGACTAGATGGTTGACTCGTCGGACGTAATCATCTTCTTTTTTGAAGTGACGTCTGTATTATATAAGATAAGATAATAGAGACAAATAGAGAGCGAACCAAAGAGAGATGTGGAGAGAGAGAGAGGAAGATACAGAGAGAAAGATAAAGACAGACAGAAAGAGAAACAGGGAGAGAAATAAAGAAAGAAAGACAGAGAGAGAGAAACAGCGACACAGACAGAGGGAGATACAGAGACAAAGATAGAGTCAGACATAGAGAGGCATGGAGTGAGAGAGAGATACAATGAGAGAAACAGAGAGATAGAGAGAGAGAGGGAGAGAAACACAGAAAGAAAGAAAGAAACAGAAAGAAAAAGAGAGCTTGCGATAAAAACAGAGACAGGGAGAGACAGAGAGAGACAAAGAGAGATAAACTGAGAGAGAGACATAAAGAAAGTGACAAAAACTGAACTTGGGAAGAATAATAGAAAATGGGAAAAAAAGTGAGAAAAAAGAATTTCAGAGGTTCAAAAAAAAGAAAGATACGTCTAGAAAATAAGATAGGAAAGACATAAGAGGAGAGAAAGAAAAAGAAGTAAAAAGAAGAGACACACAAAAAGAGAGTGAGACACAAGGAGAAAGTAAAGGATGAAGAAAAGAGTTATGGAAATTATTTAAATAAAAACCTGATTTTATTTTCTTGTTTACTGAAACAGATGGACACCCGTGACTTGCTGCCAATGTTTTTAGTCAGTCTATCCCTCCAGGTTGTCTCAGTTTATGGTAAGTTTTAAAATGTTAGAGCTACCTAAGGAAACTGTCACATACATAAATTTAGCTAGTTTATAAAAAAGATGTCTATCTGTTTCATTGGCCAACGGTTAACGAGCAAGGTGTCGTGTGGCCAGCACAACGACCAAACCGCCTTTACTTTCCCCAACTAAAGTCAGGCACCCATTAGAGTTGAAGAAAATATAATAATTTAACTTATAGATCTCTCAATTTTCTGCATTTGGTGTAACAATTGTCATCGATAATGTCCAATATATCTGTCTATATATTGTTATAGGGTTGGTTGAATATTTGTGCAAAATTTCAACTTGATTTGAGAATGGGAAGTGGAAAGGGAAACAGACCATGAAAACGAGACCAGCCAGGTTACAGACAGCCCTGGTGAGTTCATATAAGTTTTATAAAAATACTGATAATTTCTGAACAATATTTATCTCTTTATTAAGTCTTACTGTGCTCTGTAAGCTTACATCTGCGTCTGTGTAGTATTTTTTTTCTTTTTGACAACCTTGTCCACTATTCCCCGTTATATATTACGTTTTGAGCTGTAATCTTTTGTCTTATGTGACTTAGTCCTGTAACTAAAGAGGTCAATAGTTGATACACAATGGACCTCATTCACCAATCGTAAAAACAAACAACATTTAGCCACTTGATTCCATATCTCTTCTTTACAAATTACAATCTAATTTTTCTGTCACGAGACAGTTTTTTTTTTCCTTGTTGTATCAATATTATCACGTGACTAAATGTTGTTTGTTTACGATTGGTGAATGAAGCCCAGTAGCTATCACGCACGCTGTCGCACACATCTGCGATCAGACGCTGCAGGCGGCTGCAGCATTTCCCTCCCCCCCCCCCCCTTTCTTTCTGCTATTTAGATTCTATCATCATTTCACGATCCTGTTCAGGGGAATATGTGTATATCCTGAGTTCCGTCAGCCAGTCAGGATCACGTGACGAGATGTGCATTTGCTACCTAAGCTCGCTTAGCCACAGCCTGACCAAGGTGGACATGTACGGGAAAGCCCTGAACTCCACGATGCGCTATTCGTTGGTGCAGTATGACGTCATAACACTTGAGCTGAACTTGACCCGCGCGTAAGTAGATCAGGTGATTTATTGCTGTTTAGGATGTTGGCAAGCGCTGACGTAGATCTATACATTACTTAACAGATGACTGTAAAATACTAATTACATCAGGGCACGTAAAGTTGATCTTTCGGAGTTATGTACATGTCGCGCTTAGATCTATAAATATATATCAATTAGACGGTTAGATCGTTTAAACGGAGTTCTCATTAAGTAGCCCCTGAAGGTCGCATTGATATAAACCAGTAACATCTAGTCTGTTTAAAGGTAAAGGGTACAAACAGAAGCTTATTCCATACAAAATGTACTATCTGTTAAGGAAAGTTTAATGGCAGGAAATTAGTGTTGTAAACAGGGCCGGATTTACCGATAGGCAACACAAGCTCTTAGAGCCCCATATAAATATTGACATACTACTATCTGGACTTACAAAGGGGCTAACTATGGGGCCCCATATCCAGGACCATGTTAAGGCACGATAAGGCCTTAAACTATTTGAGATATTTGACCTGACCTCTCGTAATCAACATAAGGCTCTTTTTCAATATGATTGCAACTATTCCTTGATAACCTTTTTTGGTGCCCCCTAGCAATTGAGGGCTCTAAGCAATAGCTAATGTTGATTATCTGTCCATATCTCCAGTATATTTGGGCCCTCTTCTTTTTAAATATCGAACTGCTTGCCAAGTTAGATAATCCACCGTCTCGCCAAAAATATTGACCTATTGTAATTTCCCTTGTTTTGACATAGTACGAATGTGCGTTAACCTTTTGCCACTGTACCAATGTATATCACTTGACAGGGAACGCGAAACTGAAATGCACCATGCAGCTGTTGTCAACAGCAGCGGACAGTTAACAGTGGCGGTCGTCGTGGAATCAAAGTCCATTCTTACTAGCTACACGGTGCTTCCCGTCCACATTTGGGGCAAGTTTTACGTGTTGAGTGGCGCACAGTAAGTCTTTCAAACACATGTGTTTAGGATTTGTTTCCATGATTCAATTAAACGTTTCTACGAAGCAAACTAAAACTAATATTAATATTGGATACGTTTTTCACTGTTACTTCCCGTGTTTGGCCGACGCTAAAGGCCAAAGTGTCCTCTCCAGTTTTTGGGGTTAGGGCTTTGAATAAGTGAGATGAAAGCCTGGGCATTATTTATGGTCGGAACGATGTCACCCACACAGCAGTTCCCCCCTCTCCGCGCAGCTGATGTGACCAAAGGAACGGAATATCCGATACAGTTTGGGATCAGTAGCGCCGCAGGATCTGCCAGGCTGTAGCACGGTGTGCCACAGTCTGCCTAAGGGTCACCAGCTCCTAATTTTCCCCAAAAGTTGTCTCCCGAAGCCTTTCCCGTGTTTGGGTACAGCCGCAGGGCAGCGGAGGTTTGGATTCAGAGTCTCCTTGATGGGTAGCCAAGCAAGGCTAACGAGCCCCTCCTGCCCGAAGCTTACTGGTTTAGGCGCCAGTTGCTCGCCTTTGCCCCTTCTCCTGTTTGTTGTAACGGTTCCGCTAGGCTCAGTATTTGAGCCACACGTGAAGGCCAGGAGTTGGACTGGTTCTCAGAGGCTATTTGAGACGCATGCCATAGAAAGCACTTTATAGGTAATGATGGGCTTAAGACCATTACCACTTCCGGCGTTAACAACCTTGCGGAACCACTGTTACTTTATCATACTATAAATATTTTGTTTTACAAATATCAGTCGTTCTCTTCATCCCAAGAGTATACAGCTCAACAGTTCAAATCCTCACTGCCGAAGAGTGGGTAAATGTAACCCTGACTAAATACTCAGCCCCACCAGCAATACTGCAAAGGTTAGATCTCTATAGCAACACGAGACGCGTTCAACATGTTATAAGGAATTTCTCCATACCAGCGTAAGTACGAAAATAAAAATGAAGAAACCAAAAATGATTATGTTGTGGTTTTAAATCTTGTACTCACAGAAAGTGCTAAATATGTAGGGTTTCTTTATCTTACGTAATTTAGATAACTCAAAACGTTATTTCTCCCACACCCATTTGCGAATCAAGTTAGAATTGAAACAATTATTTATTGCGCCTAACAAAACATGAATCAATTTTTAAAAAATAACCAATTAGGAATTAATTATTGGTAACTAAATTATTTTATTGATATCAAATAACGGAAACAAGGTCTACATTATTGAATAATATAGTTATTAGTGTGGGGTTCTTTGCGTTTGATAATCTTTTTTTTTTTAAAGGATGTTTTGAAATTTTAGCTTCTTTCTTAAATATGCTTGACTATATGCTTGACTATATACTAAATTATTATTGACTATCTGATGCAATAAACTCTCATGTATAATGGTATAACTCAAGAAGCTAATCGAATGGCGTTTTTTCCTGCTCTTATTGTTTTTAATAAGAACCCGTTTGGGACACCAGTGTTGACTCTTTCACAACTTCACGCCATTTTCCCGGGCACTCAGCTGTTTTAAGTTGCTAGCGAATGATTGAGCTATCCATTGCTTTTAGTGTACAACTAACAGAAATAATTCGAGTGATTTATTATTGAACATTGATTAGGTAATATATCTGTTGGATTGCATCGACACATCATCATTATAATCATACTTCCTTCGCGTTACTGGTGGAACATAGGGCCTTAGTATTAACACGCCACTCTCCACGGTTTATTGTTATGTTTTTAATGGCTTCCCAGCTCTTTCCTGTCCTCTCGGATTCATCTAGTACACTGCGTCGCCATGTTCTTCTTCTACGTCTTGTCTTGTGCCCTGGGGGGGGGGGGGGGTCCATTCTAAGGCCTGTCCAGCTCTGTTGTTGGTATCTTTTCTAAAGGTGTGACCCATCCATTGACACATGATTTTAAATTATTTGTTTCTTGTTCTCAGAGTCCAAGTTCTGGTCATACCTTTCTGCAATCTGAATGGTAAACAGTTTGAAAATGAAAGTAGGTAATCTTTCAAATTTGGGAATATTTGTAGGCTATGTAAATACAGTGCCACTATTATTTTATTTTTTTTATAAAATCTAAATCTTCCTCTATGGCCTCCTTCATTCACGAAGTACTATGGATCATCTAATGAGAATGAGATGAATGCCTGCGCATTAACTGTGGTCGGAACAGATGTCGCCCACACATCAGTTCCCCCCCTCTCCATGCAGCTTATGTATCCAAAGGAAAGGCAGTGCCGATACAGTTTGGGGTCAGCGGCAAAAAAAAAAAGGTTGATATTAATATGAATTTAAGGCGCGTGGCTGAGTGACGTAGCGTTGGAATTGCTTTTCCCAAATGGTTAGGGCTGTAGTTCTAGTACTAACTTAACTTTAGTGGGATGTGTGGCAGAGTGACATACGTATTTAGCCGGGGAGCGTTAGAGAAGGGTTAGAATTCAATGCGTGATGAAGGTCAGGGATTTTAAATAGTCTCTAAAAGGGTTAAAAGGAAAGAATCCTAGAGAATATTGACGTAGTCTTAAGGAAACAAAATATAATTGAAATTAACAACGTCAATGTTGACGCGTTATGCAATTGTTTAAATATTTCAAAATGTATCATTATACAGTCCTAGTAATTATAGCTCGTCTCAAGATATAGAGCCATATAATGCGTTGTAAATTCTTATTACTATCATTATAATTTATTATTTATTTCATCCTTACATCCTTCTAATATTTGTTGTTGATTATTTTGAGTGCGATTTGTGTACTGATATTATGTGTAATGACTACCTATGTAGCCCTTCTGCTTTGTGGCGAAACAAATAAAATCGTGAAACTTCTAAATTGAGTTCGCCTTATTTCAAGTTGTGTTTGTTTAGCATCATTGAAGCGCTCTCCCAGACAGAGAACACTATAGGCGTAAAAGACGAGCCCTACAAAAACAATACTACGCTTTTGGACTTATTCATAGTTTCTGCATTGCTCCAAATAGATACCTGGCCTAAACGGAAGTATTAAGTTGCCAACATAGCATTCTGCTCATCACATGTTTTTCTCGCTAATAGTGTAGCAACAGATAAACCTCTAGTTTTGAATAAGGTCTTGATTAGGGAAATAGAAATAATAATTATTCAAATTCACAGCAAACAAGATCTGTAGGCGCGGTGGGTGAGTGGGTAAAGCGCTTGGCTAACGATCCGGAAATCTCGGGTTCGAACCCTGGCGTAGTTTGGGATTTTTAATTTTGGAATCCTTGGGACACCTCTAATTCCACCCAGCTCTAATGGGTACCTGACAGGGAAAAGTAAAGGCGGTTGGTCGTTGTGCTGGACACATGACATCCTCGTTAACCGTCGACCACAGAAACAGATGACCTTTACATCATCTGCCCTATAGACCTCAAGGTCTGAAACGTGGGAACTCTAAATCTCGATCTGTATAGATCTAATTCTATTTATACTTTCGTTAGCTCTTCAGTTTGAAGGGATCAGTCGATTTGGAGTCATTCTTAGTAAGTGTTACAGCGAAGGAAATCACTGCCCGAATGCTATCAACACAGATGTCTCCGGTGACCGTGAGTCTTTGAATCATGTATGTAGCTGTGTTACAGCCTAATAACAAACATTTAGATATTCAAGATTTTACAAAAAACACATAAATGTGCAGACATAAATAACAGCAAAAAAGATTATGGTTAAAAAGTAAATTGTTTCAGTCAATAATGAATTTATCTACGACATAACCTATAGCATAAACTTACAATATATTTTCGTATTAGACCCGGACTTTGGAAAGATGAGGGCCCTGTGCAAAATGTCCAGGAATTGACACTTTTGAAGAATTTATAGGACTCTTTAAAGGTCCGAACCCTGCAGTCATCGGTTAAGGTTCTGATCTTCTGATTCCTTGCTCCCCGATAGTAGTCATAGGCAAACACCAAAGAGATTTTCCGCAGAAATATTTAGGGGGGAGGCAAAAATTTTCCTATTTAAAGAAAAACAATACAAAAACTCTTTAAATTGTATAAAGGAAGTATAGTCTTTTTGTTGTAAATATTTGTAAAAAATATTGTTTAAAAATATTTTCTTGTTTATATCTAACTTGTTAACTTATTTCGTAAATGCAAAAGGCCCTTTAACCGTCCCCACTCTGACGTAATAGGGCACACCAAAAACGAGGATCTGAGCTCTATCAATGGCTACATCTTCTTATACGGTAGCAACTCCCCCCCCCCCCCCTCATCTTTTCCAAGTTTGGGCTAGAACGGATACTAGTTAACCGTTTATAAGATATGTCACGTATTACAAATTGAATTCTACTTTTAAATGGCTTGCCTAGGGGAACGTGACAATAGAAAAAGGTAGTTGTGTCACTTATCTTAAGTCTGAATTTAATCAAAGACTTACAATGAATAACAAAAAAAAAATGACACAAGAAATCGGAAGGTAAAATATCAACTTAATGTTTAATAAAATATAACTCGATACAGAATTGATGGGTTGACCAAAACCCTTTTACAAAAATGGCATGTAAAAATATTACAATACAAGAGTTTGAAAATATAATTACAAATACAAGCAAGGCCTTGAAAAAAGAAAAATCTTAACTTACACGATCAATTGGTATACCACGCACGGGTCACGCAATGTCTCCGCTATTCTGTCTCACGGCTGTCTCCGTATGTCTGTCTGTCAACGTTACGCGAGCGGTCTTTATATAATCTACCGCGCGTCGATATCTAGTAATTTCTAGAACAGAAAGTCATCAACACCCAGATCTAGAACGCTCTTCAAAGAGACAGAAGAAAAGAAAAAAAAAAAAACCCACCCTCCTTTCAACCAGAGGTACACACATAGGTCAAGGACCGGTCACTGTCTGTGTGGCTTGACTCACCGTGAAAAATAAAATAAAAAAAAAACTTATTACACAAAGGGGCAGACAACCTACAGGTCAAGAAAAAAAAATAGTATCTAGGTAACAATGCCTAGATACGTAACACCTCCCTCCTAAAAATAAAAAGTTTACATTTCCACGAAATGGAAATCTTTTTAGAATAATTACAAAAATGATATTTACATTACAGAATGTATTTATCATGATATATATAAAAAAAATATACATCAAAATACTTTTTACAATCTAGATAAGGCATCGGCGATAACATTTTCGCTGCCTTTTATGTGTTTAAGATCTAGGTTGTACTCTTGTAAAAATAAACTCCACCTGAGAAGTCGTTGATTCTTGCCAGACATTTTGTGGATAAATGTAAGGGGATTGTGGTCAGTAAATACAACCAGTGGCCATCTGGACCCACTGATATAAAAATCAAAGGGTTGTATAGAAAGAATCAACCCAAGACATTCTTTTTCCACAGTAGAATAATTTCTTTGATGTCTATTAAATTTCTTGGAAAAGAAACAAATAGGGTGCTCTACTTGGAAATTATCTTCTTGGTAAAGGACTGACCCAACACCTGTGTCACTGGCGTCAATAGCTAACCTAAAAGGTTTTCCGAAGTCAGGAGCCATCAAAATGGGGGAGCTAGATAATATCTGCTTAATTTGGTTAAAGGCTTTCTGACATTCATCCGTCCAAATAAATCGGACGTTCTTTCTCAGGAGGTTTGTTAAAGGACTGGCAATGACAGAAAAATTTTCGCAAAATTTTCTATAATATCCAGACATTCCCAAAAATCTTCGGAGTTGTTTCCGATCAGCAGGGATAGGGAAAGCTTGGATAGCTTCTACTTTGGCCATTACAGGTTTCACCTGGCCTTGTCCTACAATATGGCCTAAGTATTGTATGGAAGCCTGGCAAAAATCACTCTTACTCAGGTTTACAGTAATTTTTGCATGTAAAAGTTTAGTAAAAAGACAATGCAGTTGTTTACAATGGCTAGAAAAATCTTGGCTAAAAATTACTACATCGTCTATGTATGCGTGGCAATTCTCCATGTCAGCAAGCAGGGCATTTATCATTCTCTGGAAAGTGGCAGGAGCATTCTTCATGCCAAATGGCATCACTTTGTATTGGTACAGACCATCAGGGGTGACAAAGGCGGAGATTTCCTTTGCCCTATCAGTCAGGGGAACCTGCCAATAACCTGAAAGTAGGTCTATTTTGGTGATGTACTTAGCGTCACCTATACGATCTATGAGATCGTCTATCCTAGGGATAGGAAACGAATCGGTCTTTGTTACAGCATTTACCTTACGGTAGTCTGTACAAAAACGATAAGTCTTGTCCTGTTTAGGTATCAAGACACATGGGGAGCTCCAGCTACTGGAACTTGGTTCAATGAGGTCATTTTCAAGCAGATATTTGATTTCTGACCTAAGTATGGCAAGTTTTTCAGGGTTAACCCTGTAAGGATGCTGCTTGACTGGAGTAGCCTCGCCAACATCTACATCATGCATTATAACATTAGTCTGTTTTGGTACATCAGAAAAAATGTCATTAAATTCATTAATGAGTTTCATGATAACTGGCCTTTCTGTCGAAGACAGATGAGACAGTTTTACATCCAAATTCTGTAATACAAAAGAATTAGGTATTTTGTATTGTCCAAATTTCTCCTTTACAATATCATCATCAATAGGAGAAACATGGCTATTTGAACAACTTTTTACTGTATTTAAAACACAATTACTCTTCTCTGAGTGATCTGGCCGAGATACATAAGGCTTCAGCATGTTTATGTGACATAGCTGAGTCTTTTTTCTACGGTCAGGAGTTTTGATTGTGTAATTGAGGTCACTAATTTTGGTCTCAATTTCATAGGGACCAAAGTATCTGGCTTGCAAGGGTTGACCTGGTATGGGCAAAAATACAAGCACCTTATCCCCGGGAGAAAATTCTCTAACACGGGCCTTTCTATCATACCAGCGTTTCATGCTGGATTGGGTGTTTTGTAAGTTATTTTTGGCCAGAACACAAGCATCATAAAGTCTAGTTTTAAACTTACTTACATAGTCTAAAAGTCCTTCAGTGGCTGTTGGTGACAACAAAGTCTCTTTTATACATTTCAAGGGACCGCGCACCGAATGGCCAAAGACTAAGTCAAAAGAGCTGAATCCCAACGATTCCTGGATGGATTCACGGGTTGCAAACAGCAGCATGTGGATTCCTTCGTCCCAGTCTTTTTCGTGCTCAAAGCAATAGGTTCGGATCATGTTCTTGAGAGTCTGATGGAATCGCTCAAGAGCGCCTTGCGACTCGGCATGATACGCACTCGACATGCAGTGTTTGATGCCCAACTGAGTCATGACTTGCTTGAAAAGATTGGCCGTGAAATTCGTTCCTTGTTCCGATTGGATGGACTTTGGTAGACCAAATAGAGTAAAGAACTTGATTAAGGCCTTTACAATGTTTGATGCTTTTATGTTCCTTAGAGGAATAGCTTCAGGAAAACGAGTTGAAGCACACATAATGGTCAACAGGTATTGATTGCCAGCTTTTGTCCTTGGGAGAGGACCAACACAGTCAATAAGTACTCTGCTGAAAGGTTCTTCAAAGGCTGGAATCGGCTTCAGAGGAGCAACAGGGATCTTTTGATTTGGCTTGCCAACCATCTGACAGGCATGACAGGATCGGCAGTACTGGATGACATCTTTCTTCAAACGTGGCCAGAAGAAGTGTGACATAATCTTGTGGTATGTCTTGTGGATGCCGAGATGACCTGACATTGGTGTGTCATGAGCCAGATTCATGATGTACGCTCGGTATCTTTCTGGTAACACGATTTGATGGCATATTCTCCATTCTTCTTCGTTGGATGCGTCTGGAGGTTTCCATTTCCTGAAGAGCATATCATCTTGGATGTAGTAGCACGTTGATGCTAGCTCTGCCTCTTGTGATGTCATTGCGGTTTCTCGGAGTTTGGCGAGCTCTGGATCCTTCTTTTGGTCCTCAATCAACTGTTTTCGAGTTGATGCCGGCTTTTCAGAATTTGGCGTTGGTTCTTCTTCAAGAGAAGCAAAGAATGTGGTGCTCAAGTCCACATCATCTTGGTTACTGTTGGCCTTGATGACGTTCTCTTCTTGAGATGCTTTCAACCTCATTGCCCTTGTTACTGCACACGCTGGATATAACTCTAGGTCTTCCTCGGGTGTGGCAGATAAGTCGGGTTTTTGAGTGACGATGGGTTCGGCTATCACCTTTCCACCTGCTAAGTCATTGCCTAACAGCAACGAGATGCCTTCCAATGGTAATGTTGGTCGGACACCTACAACAACCGGTCCAGTAATGAGATTTGACTTTATGTCGATTAGATGTAGAGGCACATCTATACATCCAAGCTCTACGCCTCGTAACAGGATGCTCTTCCCAGTCGATGATGATTTGGACAAGGGCAAGATACCCTCTAAAAGTAACGATTGTGAGGCACCTGTGTCTCTCAAAATGGTGATAGGTCGTAGACTTGTAGAATCACCTGGTAGTGATACGAATCCTTCCGAAATGAAAGGCTTAAAATCCTCTAATAAAACATCAATTTTGGTTGATGCAGACTGGACTTGGGTCGAACTCTCGCTGGAGTCATTGACATCTCTAGGAGACGCAGTGGAGAAACTCTTTCTTGAGTCAGTAGAACATCTTTTGGATGTATTTGGAGAACTCTTGATGGATTCATTGGAACATCGGGGTGATGTCTTATGGGAACTCTTGATAGAGTCATGGGAACATCGGGATGATGTATTATGGGAACTCTGAATAGAGTCATTGGAACATCGGGATGATGTATTATGGGAACTCTGGATAGAGTCATTGGAACATCGGGGTGATGTATTATGGGAACTCTGGATAGAGTCATTGGAACATCGGCTTGATGTACTTGAAAAACTCTTGTTTGAGTCATTGGAACATCGGCTTGATGTATTTGAAAAACTCTTGTTTGAGTCAGTGGAACATCGGCTTGATGTATTTGAAAAACTCTTGTTTGAGTCATTGGAACATCGGCTTGATGTATTTGAAAAACTCTTGTTTGAGTCATTAGAACATCGTAAAGATGAATTTGAAGAACTCACTGTTGAGTCATTTGAACATCGTGGAGACATTTTCGGAGAGTCTTGTACAGTCAATACATTTGAAACAGGTGGTGTCGAGGTATTCTTGATATGACTTGATGATGAGGGAGTAAACCTCTCCGACCACTGTACTGTGCAAGCGCTGACTTTTGAAAGAGCTTTTTCGTTTCTCTTCCTCAATTTCCAGCAATCGTCAATTTTATGGCCTTCTCGTTTGCAGTAGGAACAAGTAGCTTTACTTGTAGTAGGTTTTCTGTCGTTTGTACTGCTGTTCTTGATGGAGTTGCTAGCAGTGGACTCAGGCTGTTTGACTTGTTTTGGCTTGACATCCGTCGTATACTTGGCAAATTGATGTGATATTATATAATCGTCTGCCAACACTGCAGCCTTGTGCACATCTTCCTCGCCACGATCAGCTATATGCGTACGGACGTCCAGCCGCACACAACTCTTGAACTCTTCCATCAGCATTAGGTTCTTGAATTTTGCAAAGTCGGTGCCGATTTCCCTGGAAGTGAGCCATTTCTCAAAGCGTCGCTCCTTTTCCCGCAGGAATTCTACATGGGTTTGGCCATCCGATTTGCGACAATCCCTGAACTGCTTTCGGTAAGCTTCCGGAACAAGTTCATATGCCTTAAGAATTAAGGCCTTAACAACATTATAATCTTTTTGTTGTTCAATGGTCAAAGAACAAAATACCTCTGCAGCTCTACCAGTCAAAACTGTTTGCAGCAAAGTGGGCCACAAAGTTTCAGGTACATTAAAATTTTTCACAGCAAGTTCAAATTGTGGAAAATAATTGTCAATTGTGGCTTCATTAAAGCGTGGAATTATTTTCAAAAATTTTATTGCTTCAGCAGTATGACTGGCAGGGGAAGAATCTGGTCTTACATTAGCAGCTAACTCTAATTTTTTTAACTCTATTTCTATTTCTTTCTGCTCTCTAGCCGCTGCAAGCTCTAATTCTTTTTGTTTAATTTCCTTCTCTTTTAAAGCTAACTGGGCTTCTATTTCCATTTGTTTTAATTTTATCTGAAGTTCTAAATCTGACTTACCCTCATCGGGTCTAAGGGTTTCTAAAAGGTCTTCAGAAAACACTTCCTCGTCTACATAATGGATTACAATGTTATCTCTGATTTCTTGTTTAAGGGCATTTGATTTTATTTTTAACCCTAAATGTTTAGAAATAAGGACCAGTTCCTTCCTAGTAAAAGCATCAAGCTCTTTCACAGAGGGATTTGCAAGAAAAGCCTGAATATCCATGGCTAACTAACAACTATTACAAGCAAAAAAAAATGTATACAATGTAAATATACAGTACAAAATCAGTACAACAAAAAAACCTTAAGAGAGTTTGGTCAATACTATTGATACTTTACTTCCGACTCTTTGACACAAAAAAAATTTTTTGTTAAAGTCAACTTCGCTTTTACAAAATTACTCAAGTAAGACGAAAATAGGTTCAGAAAAATATCCGGGACGAAAGCCCTCAAACTTCTTTTGTCACGTATTACAAATTGAATTCTACTTTTAAATGGCTTGCCTAGGGGAACGTGACAATAGAAAAAGGTAGTTGTGTCACTTATCTTAAGTCTGAATTTAATCAAAGACTTACAATGAATAACAAAAAAAAAATGACACAAGAAATCGGAAGGTAAAATATCAACTTAATGTTTAATAAAATATAACTCGATACAGAATTGATGGGTTGACCAAAACCCTTTTACAAAAATGGCATGTAAAAATATTACAATACAAGAGTTTGAAAATATAATTACAAATACAAGCAAGGCCTTGAAAAAAGAAAAATCTTAACTTACACGATCAATTGGTATACCACGCACGGGTCACGCAATGTCTCCGCTATTCTGTCTCACGGCTGTCTCCGTATGTCTGTCTGTCAACGTTACGCGAGCGGTCTTTATATAATCTACCGCGCGTCGATATCTAGTAATTTCTAGAACAGAAAGTCATCAACACCCAGATCTAGAACGCTCTTCAAAGAGACAGAAGAAAAGAAAAAAAAAAAACCCCACCCTCCTTTCAACCAGAGGTACACACATAGGTCAAGGACCGGTCACTGTCTGTGTGGCTTGACTCACCGTGAAAAATAAAATAAAAAAAAAACTTATTACACAAAGGGGCAGACAACCTACAGGTCAAGAAAAAAAAATAGTATCTAGGTAACAATGCCTAGATACGTAACAGATATATGTTAGGATATAAGCTTGACATGTACATCTATTTACCATACAAGAATTTTCTCTACATAATGACATCTACAAGAACAGACACTACGCAAGCATGCCCATGCCTGTTGAACTGCTGGGCAATGAGTTCGTCCTTCTGGGTTCTGAGTGGACAGTCTCCAGACGCATTTTGCTAGTGACCACTGTGCCCAGAACATATGTCATGTTGCTGATGGACAGCGGTCAGAAGTATAAGCAGATTCATTTATCTGACAAATATATGTCTTATACAGTAAGTGTAATACTAGTGATAGGTCAATATAATATTTATAGATAGATAGATAAATAGATAGATATATTAGATATATAGATAGATAGATCAGATAGATAGATAGATTAGATAGATAGATAGATAGATAGATAGGACACATATAAAAACTCTATAACACATCAAGCAAAAGAAAGGATGGAAGCTAGTGGGCTTAACATGGCCTTAATAGATCCTTTGTAAGATTCCTTCTTCCCTAGAGCTAGAGCGTGTAATGGATTGCCTGAGTCAGCCAGGAAACCCATGACTTGGTAGAATTTCAGACATTGATTAACAAGGATGACTAGATTGACACTAGGAACACGCATATAACGAAATCTTCTTTTTGAAGTAACGTCTGTATTTTATAAGATAAGATTAACGGTTTCGCAAATTAGTATAGTTGCTTACAAGTGTCACAACTAATTACTGGTTTATTAAAGATTCTCTGCCTTATCGGTACTATTTGTTTACTTAAGATTTATAATGAGATGCTCATTAAGTTGTTCAGTATAATGTCACAACCACACAGCAAACTATAAGAGGTATATAGACACATCTGTACACACCTGTACGTTCATAGTCTCCATTATGCTGTGTTTGTGAGTAAAATAGATATTAAAACCCCGCACCTTTGTATACCCCGCACATCTGCCGGCCGTTAGGAAACACCTATATAACCCGCGGTTTATATGCGCGGAAATACGATATCCGGCGCTTATCGGGTCAGTGTTTTTTTAGTGTACTATTAAGTTTATAAGTGTATCAGTTTTAAAGTTAGTAGATGCACCTAAATTGGAAAATATACTGATGCGTACGGATTGATACATTTCAATTGTTTTATGTACAACCCACGTTTTGCTTACTACGCGAGTACTGTGTGCCACGCCTTTACTTTGAAATAAGATTATATTGCAACGCAGTCTAATTAATATGGTATTTGATTTCAGATGAAGAATGGTCAAGGTATTGTTGTGGTCAAAAGTACTGAGCCTATATACGTCTATAGTGTGCACCAGTCGTGCTATCCCAGCATGCCAAACACGGTTCAACCGGACTGGGATGTGTGGAGGATTTATACAGTGGTTCCAGTATCATTGTACTATAACATCTATATTTGGAGGTAGCTAACATGCTGTTAAACAAAGGGTGGGCACACAATTTCAACACCGAGAGCAGCGTGTTAGGAACATGTATTAATAAGAAATACATAGACTGCGCGGAGAGGGCGACATCGTTCCGACCATAGACAATGTCCAGGCTTTCATCTCGCTTACTCAAAGCCCAAATCCAAAAACTGGAGAGGACACTCCAGCTTCGCCTTTTGCGTCGACCAAACATGGCAAGTGGAGGTTACCGGTTATACGCTCAAATGCTCAATGGACTTAGAGCAGAGTGCAAGGGGGCCACTTTCGTCGGTGGGAGGGATCCGAGGATCCCAAATGGACAGCTACCGCCCGTCTTCCACTTTCGTCGGTGGGAGGGATCCTAGGATCCCAATGGACAGCTACCGCCCGCCTCAGGCTGGGCAGCCCCCAGCCACTAAGGTGCTGTCCCGTCATGCCTGTCTTCCTCGTTTGGTACACGAGGATAGGACAAAATCTGAACAGCAGGCACAAAGCCAATGGACCAGTCGACATGAAGAATGAGGAAGGAAGCTGAAAAAGGGAAAGATTTGATGACACAGCTCGTATCGACGCACTGTCTGTCTGGTACAAAGTTCGAACACGTTTTTTTTTCTAGCACACTTTGTCGGATCAAATCGAAACTTTACGAGAATGTGTATTTTACCTAATAAAACACGAATCAAGTTTATCATATAATCAATTAATTAACTCCAGTATTAAGGTGCATTACTAGATATGTGGGTATTCGTCCCGCCCCCCCCCCCCCCTTTTAGATAATTGATATTTATTTTTTACCTAACAAAACGTGAATGGATAACAAAAGTAACCATTTAGCGTATTAATTACTGGTAGTTCATTATTCTGTTTGATATTGAAAAAGGGAAACAAATTCTACATTATTGAGATAAATTGTTGTAACTGTGTAGTTCTTCCCCTTACATAAGTTTTTTTTTTTTTTTTTTTTTTTTTTTTTTTTTTTTTTTTTTAGTACTTCTATATTTTCATTGTTTAAACCTGAGCTATCCAATGAAGTTATCATTGAATTTATGTGTACCAGACTCATTAGTTTCCAACGCATATACCACAGGTCACAGTCGTTATTATTATTATGAGTTCTGAAATATTAAGATAATATGCTATTAATATTTTGCTTCATGTTTATAGCAGATGTGGGTTGTGTGTCACAGGTCTAAACCCATTGCTTACCATACAGGGGCTTGAGTTCAACTCCCGACTCGAGCCGAGTTGTGTTTGCTGAGCACCTTACGGCGGAACAGAAACCATATTTTCCGAATTTTCAGGAGTTAACAGGAAAATAAATTGCAATATAGATTCCTATTTGTTTTTTCAGAACTCCTGCATTGCAGTATCATAATGTCAGTTATCAAGTTATTCTTATCTTGAATCACCATAACCAGGATGAGTTAATTCTAGACACTCACAACGTGACAGTGTAGGTTTGTTCACAGATTTCTTTGAATTGGATTAAATAAATTGTTTGAACATTTAAGCAAAGCACTCTAAAACTGAATCTATTTTTAGTTTTAATTATAGAGGGGAAAAAGAAATAGATAATGTCTCTATCATTGTAAACAGTTGAGTGAGGGTTAACGACTTAAATACAATTGTACAGAATTCAAAAGGTGGAAAATAAACACACAAGAATATACTGTTAAATGTAAACTAAATTTAGATTTAGATTCTCGGATCGAAAAATCTGGTGAATTAATCGTAATGTAAATTTTTTAAATTTGGGGGCACGGTGGCTATTTAAGCGCCTAGCGTCCTAATCTGGGGATCCTAGGTTCGAATCTCAGTGAAGACTGAGATTTTGAGCTTCGGGATTTTTAGAGTCCCCTGAGTCCACCCAACTCTAATCAGTAACTGACTTAAGCTGGGAAATGTAAAGGCGGTTGGTTGTTGTGCTGGCCACATGACACCCTGCTAGGGAACCGTTGGCCAAAGACACAAATGACCTTAACATCATCTTCTCTATTGATCGAAAAGTCTGAAAGGGGAACTTTATCTTTACTTTAAGGATTTAATTAAGTACTGGATATTTCAGGTTGACTTACATAAAGATAGCTGTCAATCCACTGAAGCATTTCTCTTGTCAGGGTTGTCATTGTTTATTGCTTTCTGTTATAGAACCAATTGGACAAAACCAGGAACCAATGTGAGTTGGATTCTTGGAAGCTTTCTTCTGGACACGCCTGGTTCTCATGTGCTGCAAAGCCTTCACTCAATAAACAGCTTCGGCTGCTACCTAAAATTGACGACAAATAAACACACACTCGAAGATGAGCTTCAGTTTGCTGGGATAGATATTTTTGTAAGTGAAAAAAAAAATATTGATTTAATAGTATAAAGGATTAAAAGATCTTCGGGGCTCGCAAAGAATTTCCTTCAGTAAACCGTACCAGGAAAAAGAAGAAGAGGCAGACAAAGAAAGTGATGGGAGGACAACAGGGAGGACAGGATGGCTGCCTGGTCGTGCGGTTTGCACGGTGGACTGTCGTTCGGATTTATCGATGGTCCCGGGTTCAAACTCTGCCCGCTCCCATCCCCCGTCGTCCTGCAGGAGGTTTGGACTAGGAAGTAAACTATCTTCAACTCTGAAGGAACATCCGAAACATGTAAAACATTTTACAAACAAAACATTTTACAACATTAAAGAATGGACGGGACTGCCATTGAAAGAGGTTCTAAGGCAAAAGACAGGGAGGAATGGAGAAAGACGGTCTAACAGACTAAGCGAAAGGGAATGATAAAGGTAAAGGATGAAAGAAAAATGAACGTAGATAAAGTGGTTAGGGTGACAAAGCTTGGTCGAGCTGTCTCAATAGTTACCAGCTCGAGCACTGCTCACTTTGATCCCTTGCTTTCCTACAATAAGCTCTCTCTCTCTCTCTCTCTGTGGCATTTTACGTCTCCAGAGGAAACTCTTTCCCTTTGAAACTTCTTGTGTGACTAAAGAGGCCACTCCTTGATACACAGCCGCGGTCGCAGGTTGGGCATATGAAATTAGCAATCGCCGTTGCATTTTCACCCTTCTTTCTACTACTGTTGTGTATGACATCTGCAATCTTTGACCCTTCCTTTAGGCTCTCTCTCCATGTGGATCTATCCAGTGCTACTTTTCCCCAGCTGCTATTGTCGATTTTGAGGAGCTTCATGTCGCGTTTGCATACATCCGTATACCGTAAAAGTGTTCGACCAGCGGCTCTCCTGCCTTCTATTAGATCGCCACACAGAATGTCTTGTGGAAGTCGACCTACTGGCACTCTACGAACGTGGCCAAGCCAGCCAAAGGGTCTGCTGTTGATAACACAGCGGATATTCTGGCACCCTGCTCTTCGTAGCACTTCCTCATTGGTTATAAAATAAGCTAAGGAGTTTAATGAACTTAGTGCAAGAGCGTGACGGACAAACGTCTTTGGGACGAGATCATTTGAGGAAGCATACCAAGCAGCCTTTCCATTTATACCGTTCGTTACAGAAGGCCTCAACACTGACCTGCTGACGTCGCAACCTGTGGGCAGTGGAGACTAATAGCTCGTTGCCACGTCGTACAGTCCTGTGACGTTGCGGCGTTGCAGGTCGGTGCTTGGTGTCGGCTTTATTCACCTTGGTTACCAATTTGTTTTCCTTTTCTTTTAAAAATAAAACTAAAGTCAGATATCCTGTAGCTTCATAGTAAGCCACCGAGATTTTTTTTAAAATTATAGCTGCTACTTAAATAATTACATCCAAACGCTTCAAATGTGATTAAACTGCTAGAACTAATTAATAAACTGATAGAACTAATTAACAATTATTTGATATCGTTTTATATAATTCTTTCTTATTTTCAGGATTTCAAATATGGTCATGACGAGCTGAGAGCCTCCAGGGTCAGAAGATACAAGACAACGAAAAAAACAATATTGTGTACGTATAACACTGCTGAGAAGCATTGTCATTTGGAGTGGACAGACAGAGAGAGAGAGAGAGAGAAAGAGACTGATGGAAAGAGAGAGAGAGAGAGAAAGAGACTGATGGAAAGAGAGAGAGAGAGAGAAAGAGACTGATGGAAAGAGAGAGAGAGAGAAAGTGACTGATGGAAAGAGAGAGAGAGAGAAAGTGACTGATGGAAAGAGAGAGAGAGAGAGAGAAAGAGACTGATGGAAAGAGAGAGAGAGAGAAAGTGACTGATGGAAAGAGAGAGAGAGAAAGTGACTGATGGAAAAAGAGAGAGAGAGAAAGTGACGAATGGAAAGAGAGAGAGAGAAAGTGACGGATGGAAATAGAGAGAAAAAGTGACTGACGGAAAGAGAGAGAGAGAGAGAGAGAGAGAGAAAGTGACTGATGGAAAGAGAGAGAGAGAGAAAGTGACTGATGGAAAGAGAGAGAGAAAGTGACTGATGGAAAGAGAGAGAAAAAGTGACGGATGGAAAGAGAGAGAAAAAGTGACGGATGGAAAGAGAGAGAAAAAGTGACTGATGGAAAGAGAGAGAGAGAGAGAGAAAGAGACTGATGGAAAGAGAGAGAGAGAGAGAGAAAGAGACTGATGGAAAGAGAGAGAGAGAGAGAAAGAGACTGATGGAAAGAGAGAGAGAGAGAAAGTGACTGATGGAAAGAGAGAGAGAGAGAAAGTGACTGATGGAAAGAGAGAGAGAGAAAGTGACTGATGGAAAAAGAGAGAGAGAGAAAGTGACGAATGGAAAGAGAGAGAGAGAAAGTGACGGATGGAAATAGAGAGAAAAAGTGACTGACGGAAAGAGAGAGAGAGAGAGAGAGAGAGAGAAAGTGACTGATGGAAAGAGAGAGAGAGAGAAAGTGACTGATGGAAAGAGAGAGAGAAAGTGACTGATGGAAAGAGAGAGAAAAAGTGACGGATGGAAAGAGAGAGAAAAAGTGACGGATGGAAAGAGAGAGAAAAAGTGACGGATGGAAAGAGAGAGAGAGAGAGAGAGAGAAAGTGACTGATGGAAAAGAGAGAAAAGTGACTGATGGAAAGAGAGAGAGAAAGTGACTGATGGAAAGAGAGAGAGAGAGAAAGTCACTGATGGAAAAGAGAGAAAAAGTGACTGATGGAAAGAGAGAGAGAGAAAGTGACTGATGGAAAGGGAGAGATAGATAGAGAGAGAGAAAGTGACTGAAGAAAAGAGAGAGAGAGAGAGAAAGTGACTGATGGAAAAGAGAGAAAAGTGACTGATGGAAAGAGAGAGAGAGAGAGAAAGTGACTGATGGAAAAGAGAGAAAAAGTGACTGATGGAAAGAGAGAGAGAGAGAAAGTGACTGATGGAAAGAGAGAGATAGATAGAGAGAGAGAAAGTGACTGAAGAAAAGAGAGAGAGAGAGAGAAAGCTGGAGAGAATGAGAGTGAAAAAGAAAGAAAGAGAGATGGCGTGAGAAAGAGAGAACATACAAACACAAAATTAGCCCTTCCCACTACAAATGAGGCACGATGTAAAGACCTAATTGGAACAGCAGAATACAGCGAAATAAAAAAAACAAACAAACAACATGTGACTGATTCCCTGATCTCCTTCTTTTAACTCTGTGACCAAAGCATACATCTAGAAATATCTGGATTCTAATAATTGCAAAATCCGAATTTAACAGCAGCTCCCATGTGATTTAAAAAAACAACATTTTTAAATAATAAGAGAATTATTGAGTAATAGAGTGTCAAACAACCATATACGAATTTTATTACGTGATATAGTTTCTATATTAATACAGTTAGTCCCGGGTTTGAACCCTGGTGAAAATTGAGATTTTAAGAATCGTTAGGCACCTCTGAGTCCATCCAGCTCTAATGGGTACCTGATGGGTACCTGACATTAGTTGGGGAAAAGTAAAGGCGGTTGGTCGTTGTGCAGGCCACATGACACCCACAGAAACAGATGACCTTTACATCATCTGCCTTATAGACTACAAGATCTGAAAGGGATAGACTACAAGATCTGAAAGGGGAACTTTTTTTTTATACTTTACATGTTTGTTAAAATCCCAACAATGTTAATTACATTTCTATTTGTCTGTATGTGTGTGTTCTCAAGATAGGAGAGATGTGGAGGTGATCACTAGTTGCTCAGCGCTTTGTAAGGCCAACAGCTACGCCATTACACAGATGTAAGTATCAACGAAGAAATGTATAAACAATAGGGGAAACTTCACACGCAATTTTTTTTTTTAAACTTGTCACAGCTATCAAGACATAACTTCTTTTATTGTTACCTTAAAAAAAAACAACAACAATTGCATTACTTTTACCCCCGCCCCCCTTATACCAAACAATATATACTATAATGATGATGGCACTTTTATTCAAATAAAGCGTTTTTGTAAAACCATGAATTATTTCAAATTATAAAATGATGATCTCAAAATTAGCAAAGGAGAAGAACCAATCACACAGCACGTATCACTTTGAAAAAAAAAATTGAACAAAGCTAATGTCGAGTGTTGTTATATCATTGAGTTTGGATCAATCATGTATTGGAATTTGTAACTGATCTAGACATCTTCTTTTTTGAAGTAACGTCTGTATTATATAAGAGGAAGACTAACACTAATAAATCTGTGCAATGGAAAACATTTTTACCGAGCGTTCTTCTATAGCGTAATTTCATGCTTTTAGTTTTCTACAAAAAAATGGGATATTTGAGGGAATGCATTCTGTCTCTTTTTTTAATGCATTTATTAAGGAGAAAATAACAAAAGAACGACCCGTATTCTAACCTGAGGGCTCAAAGCCTACTCATGCTTACATACTAACCTCTGTTCCAGGGAAGTGCTTATGAAAATAGAAGGTTTTATAGTAATCTATTGTGAGCATACAACTTTAAAGCGGCGACCAGAGAGGTATAAAAGGGAGCTAATGTAACTTATAACGCCACATCATTCTAGGACAATTTATTTCCCTTGTCTGATACCAAGCGAAATAGTATTATTATTAAAACTTAAATTTACAATTAGTTAATTTTTTTTATTTATTGATTTTTTGTGTTGTAAGGTAAAAAAAATTGTGCAAAAATTTCAGTTTGATTCGAGTTTGGATGTGGTAGAAATAACATTTAACTAACAGACAGAGAGAGTGAGGATAGCCTTCGTAAATATGAAAAATACTTTAAAAAAAAAAAAAAATTATCCAAGAAGAAGAACTCCACATTTACAGCCAGCCAGTGTCCATATCTGCTGTTCTAGTAGATATCTCTTCTGTTCTAAAGAACATTCAATCGTTTCTAATATACTTCATAATATTCTACCTCTTTTGTTGATTCAAACAATATCCAACATTCCACTTTTTTTTTTGTTCGATTAACTCCTCTTACAGGGTCTGTTCAGCTGTCAACACCAGCATGGGCTATCCTTGTTCAGCTGTCGGGGCCAGGGGGGAGCCCCAGACCAGCAGACAGATCCGTTGCCCCTGGAAGACGATATGTCCAGAAGGTAGGTTGGGTTTGTTCATCAGTGTTCCTAGGATAAGTTACTAATTGGGTTTGGTTCAAGGTACCGGTAAAGGTATAAATTTGAGCATTGGATGTGACGAGAAAAGATATTGACTTGTGACGGTTTTGGGAGTGACAGGATAATAGCGCATTGAGAAAGTCAAAATCTAAATAAAAACACTTGGTAACAATAGTTCTATTCGCACAGATTTATTATGTCAACGTTTGTCGGGGATATAATGACAACACTTATCCAAACTAATTAACACAATGACACTTAATATAAGCTTTGTTTCTTTAAAAAATATTTTTATTATAATGTATATCTTATTGTCTTCGTTATCGCGCATATTACTTCTTGTACGTTGACCAACAGACTGCCCTGATGGCAAGTGGGGCTACAACTGTACTGAGACGTGCCTGCAGTGTGAGGTGGTCTGTGACAAGTTCAATGGAGAGTGTGACGAGTGTTCCCTGGGCTACATGTACAGTGACAGCACCAAGAGGATCTGTGATAAAAGTAAACCAATGAAATCTTCACCCTGTCCCTTAGTCTGTAGGACCGTTGGGGCACCACGCGAAATCTGTTGACCGTCTTTCTCCATTCTTCATAGTATTTTGACTTGTGTAGAATGTCTTTCAATCCCGTTGCATTCTGTCAGGTTCTTTTTCTTGCTTGGCTCATGAGGGGTTACTCAGGAAGAATTAAATTAATACTAAATAAACTCTCGTTCTCCAGGAAAATAATAATAACTTTAATATCCAATAAAATACACAACACTCCCAGCAAATATTAACTACTCAAACACTAGTCCAGGAAAGAACTGTCCAACCTTCCTGGACCGGGAACAAGACCTCACTGACTAACACACTGGCTCTCACATTCAAGGAAGACTTAATCCATTCAGCTCATAACGTGTGGACTATTCACATTCATAACTTGGGAGTACATAAACAAAGGGATATGACTATCATACCAAAGTATCAACAAAGAAATAAAATATTCTCTCTCGCCATGCCTGCCGCTGAAATCTGCCTCTTCTTCTTTTCCTGGTACTGTTCCCTGAAGGAAGGTCTTTGCAAGCCCCTAAGGATCTTGTGGTATGACCATAGAGTTTAAGTTTACGTTTTTTGACGGTAGTTATCAGATCATCGTATAGTAATCAAGTCTTTAGTCTCTTCGTTTTCGATGCAGTCTTTCCAGCTAGTTATAGTTGTCATATGTATTTATCTATTTACAATTATGGTAGCACTTTGTAATTTTTGTACACGTAGGGAGTGATCCTTATCATACAGAAGTAGACTAACACATGAATACGCGTAGGAAGTGATCTTTATCATACAGAAGTAGACTAACACATGGATACGCGTAGGAAGTGATACTTATCTTACAGAAGTAGACTAGCACATGGATGCGCGTAAGAAGTGATACTTATCATACAGAAGTAAACTAGCACATGGATACGCGTAGGAAGTGATACTTATCATACAGAAGTAGACTAGCCCGTGGATACGCGTAGGAAGTGATACTTATCATACAGAAGTAGATTATCAGGTGGATACGCGTATGATGTGATTATCTTCTTATCAAAAGGAACATGTGTAAATTGTTTCGTAAACCTGTTTCGGATGTTCCTTTAGATATGAAGGGGGATAGTAGCGGGCAGGGTTTGAACCCGGGACCATCAAGAAGATCGAACGACAGTCCAGATTGCATACTGCACGACCAGGCAGTCATCAACTTATAAGATAAGAAGATAAGATCACGTACTTATCACTCCATGTATCTATCGGTGATTTCGCGATACATTATTAAACCAGTAACTTCCAATTCGTTTGGTTTTCCATTTTTAAGATACAGTTAACGGTATACTCTTTAAGGCAGTTATGCTCTTAGTTTAATAGATACAATGGAAAAGTAAGATAATAAACTGAAGAGAATTGGAAGAGTTGTTAAAATGAATAATATAAACTAAATAAGTCAAAGACGGTATATTACTATTACCATCTGTGTAGCAGATGCTAATTTCCCACAAAAATTGAACAGCTTATAAATGTATTCTGTTCTATTCTGCGTGCTGCCGTGTTTCCAGATATATATATATATATATATATATATATATATACATATATATATATATTTGTTTAAATTGGTGTTTTGTTTGTTTTTCAACAGATTGCCCTAAATTTACTTATGGAAAAATGTGCGAATTTAAATGTAAAGAAAAATGCGGAGGAGATTGCGCAGAGAGACTCCATGGCACATGCCCAGGTACTTTGTCCGCTTTTGCAACATTTTATATTTAACACAAAATTACCTTCTACATATAAACACAAGATTACCGTATATAGATCTTTGTTATAAACCTACTTCTCAAGTTGGTTTCCTCCTTATAGGCAATAGCACAACTTGAACGATTCCTATGTTAACACCCTGATAATTCTTTGACTTGTTTTGTTTTTAAATTGCATTTGTTTTTTTTTTTTTTTAGATTTTACCTCCTTTTTATTGGGATATAATTATTACATTATTAGATTAGATTATACAATATTATTTATAGTCATCTTAAGACCATATTTTACTATTTTAACATTTAATATACTGAAATAAATCTATATAGCTTTAGGAGCATTTTTGAAAAGTCTAAGTTCTCAAGATTTCTGAAACTCTCGTGTTTAAGTTCACTAGTCTCATGGAATATTAACTAGAATCAAAATCTGCATCAGAAAAGTGACCAGAGCTGCGCAGGGAAATAAGGTCTGGCTCCCATCTGCCACGAAACCCCGGCCTGAATCCCGCAGCGAATATCTTGTGTCACACTGGCTCATAGCAACCAGCGGAGCAGTCAGGTTCATGAGTGACAGACATTTGCCTCCCATCTTGGGTGTCAGACATTTTTTTTTTAGTAGTTCAAAAGGTTTTACATTGTCAAAAACAAAGAAAAATAAATTTCATGTTTTTTCACAAGTAATATACTTCCCCAGAACTTGTTCCTAGCTCATTTGGTTATCTTATTTCCGGCTGTAGACATCCTGGCTTTTGTTCTCTGTTGTAGACACACGTAGGAACACGTGCATTATCCATGTCCTCACATGCCAAACGATCAAACAGGGATTCTTCCGAAGGCAGCTGTCTCCAGTTTCCATGGAAACTTGGAAGCCAAGGAAGAAAATTCCAGGAAACACAATCCTAAATGTCTGTGTTGGTGTGTTGACAAGCTGACAGATCAGCGTGAATTTCTGTTGTTCTAATGTTTTTATGTCCAACACTATTTATTTAAAACTGGGCTAATCAACGCAAACAACGATACTGGACATCACTCATCATCACGTTGCGGATAAGACGTGAATTCGGCGCCATTGTATACAGATCCAAAGAAACTTAATAAGTCTGACCGTTTCTCCACATTAACATCGGAGAAGCCTCCAAAAGTTGGCAGACTAACAGCATTGCAGTGATCTCATGATGAAACTAAGTGGATGACTTTACTTCTTAACAAAACTCTCTCCACCCCCCACCCTTCCTGTAATACTACCCATAAGTGTATAAGAAGACAAGAAAAAAAAAAGAATGGGACGATACGGAGACGATTGTCACCTCAAACGCACGATTAGGGCTAGCCACCATTACAATTTACAAAACCTGATGGAAAGCAAATCCTTACATTCAAGCTTAAAACACTGTTTTTTTTTAGTGTATATAAATTCTGGGTCAAAGTTCAGGATATTTTGAGGAAGCTTTTTAAATTCTATTTTTTAATCGGTTTTTATAAAAGTGCATTTATTTTTTCACTTTGGTGTCATCCACAAGTACTCAACTAGTCAAGCGCAGTGGACGCAAGGAGCGCTGGCCGTGCCCACTTTTGAAGCCCCAAGTACGTTTAACCAAGCTAGAGATTGGGTACATGAAAAGTGGTTGAAATCCTGGGATGGCTTCAACAAAGCCCGTGGAGTCTGACAGCATTTGCGTTGTCCGGAACGCGACGATCCATGGTGGAGGCTAAAAAGGTCGGAACAATCAATCATTGCGCAATGTAGAACGGGGCACTGCCCTGTTGGTACTTATTTTGCCCTGTTCCGGCCAAATTTTGATGCCCGTTGCCGACAATGTGGAGAGTCGGTGGAGTCAGTGGCGCATCTCTTGCAAGAGTGTCCGCAGCTCCTAGAGCTGCGGGATAGTTTGTCTGCAGAGTCACTTGATCTGTATGGGAGCTTAAAGGCACTACGCCTAACAGCAGAGTTTCTCGCCAAGGCTCTACGGGAGGACTAATCCTTCCAGTCTTGTTACCAATTGGAGTTCATCTCAGGTGGGCCCCTAATGGTCTTTGGTTGCCCGGGTTCATTGAACCCCTTCGCGCCATGGATGCTACGCCACTGCTCAATAACTAACGAGAAAGAAATCTTACCACAAGAACAAGATGGAAGACTAAATCAAGACCGTTAGATACTTTGTATAAAGTTTAATATATAAAGGCCACAGTCCAGTCCCAGTCCGTTATACCATGTTGTCACCAACTGACTGATAGAAAAGGCCAATTATCGAAATATTATAAAGTCTAGTAGATTTACAGATTTATTTAAGCAGGATTTTTTTTACTCTTGTTGATGGGGGGGGGGGGGGGGGGGGCGGTCAGTCGGGGTAAAAATGTTCCTTTTTTAAAAAAAATCTTAAGTGCAAAATAATTGCTATGAAAGTTGTAATATAGGTGACGTATTTATTTTAAAAGTAAAATAAAAATATTTTTCTTGTTTACAACTTTACATTATTTTATTTTTTTGTTCTTTCTGTTTATGTTGTTCAGCGTGTAAATCTCGGAAATGGGGTAAAGGCTGCACTGAAGATTGCCCCCCCTTTTGTGACGGCGAATGCTCCTCTGATAAGGGACACTGCTCATCATGCATGCCAGGGTACCAAAATGAGCAGGGCGAAGTCCCTCGTTGTCAGATGGGTGAGTCGAAATACAAAGTTAACATTGTAAAACACTGTATTTAAATTACTAAAAAAAAACAAAAAAAAAACTAAATATGGCGCTGCGTGATATAGGGCAGTGTTTCTGCACCTTTTGCCAGTGGCACAAGTGTGGGGAGGGGGGGGGGCAGTGCTAGTACGATGTATTTTCGTTTCGTTTCGGAGCGAGGTGCCATTCTAGACATGGTATTGGAGAGCCCCCACTCTATTCAGCAAGTAGAGCCCATGCCTCTGTGGAAAACGAAAAGCATTTTTTAAGGTCGTGAGTTTGAGTTTGAGTTTTTGGCACATCGGCACAATTTAGGCCATGCCGTGCCCGTAATCCTTCAAGGATTACTCTACCTTCATATCACAAGGGCTAAATTCCATACAGTTAAATCATTAAAAGCAAGGTCAATTCACAGTTAAAATAGTAAAGGTAGTAAAAATTATAAAACAAATTTAAATATTATATTTTTTTAAAACATTTCCATTTTATTTAGTTATATTTAATTGTGGATTTATAATTACAATAAAGCTACACAATTTGTTGTCCCCCTGATACGCCAATCAACATGTCTCGAGCCGCCTTCCCAATTTATTTAAGAACCTCTCGCCCAAGTTGGTAGGAAGACCCGCACCCTTAGAACTATTGAGCGCTTAAAAAGAGGCGTAAGTACATTGTATACTATTAAACATATTGTTTCCTAAAGCCTCAAATGAGTGAAAGTCTGTGTCTCACTGCTAAACCCCCTAGATGCCTGTATCAATAATTACTAACAAGGGAAACACATCCTTGGGGTTTGAGATAGACAAAAATTTCGCTGCCTTGTCTTGGTGTCTAAAGTTTTCTGGAAAGTTTATCGGAATTACAAATAAAAAAACATCATAAAAAAACAAAACAAAAGAAATGGAAAAAACTTACAACGATACTTTAAAAAAAAAAACAAGGCTTATATTAAGAGTACTTGTATCAATAAGTTGGGATCAATTATGTAATTAAATATGTGATAGATCTAGACTAACAATAAAAATCATTTATAAAAATAAAATTAGTAGAACGGCCTGAATTTGAACCCTTAGCTCAAGCCTTCTCAGGCTTCTCTAGCCAACACGGTAACCAATCTGCTAGTGGAGAACTTATAAGCAGGGAAGATTGTAGAGTTATCTATTGTTTCTATAGTCTCGACCTATTTTTCAGGTTTTTATTTACTAAGACTCAGACGATTACATATAAAAGGGAATATATCAGCTAATACCCCAACTTCAGCCAAGTACAATTTCTTTCCCTTGTTTGAGATACCAAATAAAAAAAAATTACCAAATGTTTATTTATTTATTTTTTTATTTTTTATTCCTGTGTTGTCAGTTAAAAGAAATAATTGTGCGAAATTTCAACTTGATCCGAGATTTTGGTGTTGGAGAAATAACGTGTACAAACTTTTAACCAGACAGACAGACATACATATTGATAAAAGCTTTGTAAAAATAGTTTGCCAATAGAGATATTTTAAATGGATTTTGGACTTACCTTCAGTTCGTAAAAGTAAATTTCATGTAGCAATTATATTTGGAATTCACAAATAGATATAACAGTTCGCATCGTATATATTGAATGCAATATCCGCTAGTCATCAATTTGCTTAGTCTGTGGCAACTTCTCAAATAAATTTCAGATCATAGGAAATGTTGGTAAGTTAAAGTAAAAAGCGAAATTCCCCATTCAGACCTTGCGATCTATGGGGCAGATGATGTAAAGTAATCTGTTTTAGTGGCCCACGGTTAACGAGGGTGTCATTGGCCAGCACAACGACAAACCGCCTTTACTTTTCACCAACTAATGCCATTAGGGCTGGCTGGACTCAGAGGCACCCAAACATCCCGAAATTAAAAATACCAGGATTCAAACCGGTGGCACCCTGTTCAGAAGCCAAGCGCTCTATCGCTCAGCCACCACTTCCCCCTTGGTAAGTAGAACATATAAAATGTAGATTTGACTTGACCACTACAGCATTCATGTCAACTTATTTTCAACAGAATGTCCGGACGGTAGCTACGGTCCGAACTGCAAACAAATGTGTCCGCCCAACTGTGCTGAGATTTGTGACAAGAAAACTGGCGCGTGCTCGAAGTGTAAAAAGGGCTACTTCCACTCTCAAGGCGCCGAGGACTGCAAAAACTGTAAGCACTATTTGTTACCAGGGCCGGATTTAAACCATTGCACTGGGCCCAGCTTTTTCATAGGTCCCACACAGGGCCGGCCTTAGGCCACTGCAGCCTATGCGGCCGCAGTGGGCCCCGCACTTTCTTAGGCCCGCATAAATTCTAGGTGTAAATTTTTTAATTAAACCATTTAAACTTATTATTAGCGGGTTCCCAAGGCCTTTGATTTTGCAGGCGCTGCTGAAAATCGGAAATCGCAAAATATATACCAAAAAGTCATGAAACTCTACTGAAATTATTTAAATCTCCTGAAAGCTCTTTAAACACTCCAGAAAAATAGACAAATTTGTCATTTTGGGGTGTCATTCAAAATGGACAACACAAATCCTATGCGCGATTAAAAAAAACATTTTCAACTTTCATTTAATACAAGTATAATAATAGACGATTTAGAACCAAAACAGCAAGTTCCAGTAATTTATTTACTTTAATAGTCACTGGCATATAAATATTGATCTTATTCTATCTAGGTGTTTTAAAAAAAATCAAAATCGATATTTTTCTAGTCGATAGTAACCCAAATCTAAAAGGCAGATCGGCATTTGTTGGAAAACTACCCTCAACTGTAGATGGCTCGTAAAGCTAATTTGACCATGATTTAGTACTTAGTAAAGTATGAATTTATTATCTAAAAACTTAATGTTCACTTATTATCCCTATCCCTACCTAGAATGGGCCCTGCGCGATCCGTTTCACATAGGGCCCCGCAATCTGTAGGACCGGCCCTGGTCCCACACTAATTCTAGGAGTAAATAATTAAATTTGAGTTATTATAACGTCTAACGGGGTTCCCGCGGAGGCGTCATGATTTTCTAGGAGCTTCTGGAAATCTCCTGAAATTGCAAAATATACACACACAAAAGTCCGCGCAATCCATTTCGCATACAGGGCCCCCAATTGTTATGCCCGGCACTGTTTGTTACACATATAAAAAAAAGCATAGCGTTAGAAGTGTGTCTTGTCTTGTGATATGCGTTTTGGACTGTCATCACGAGAGTCCCGCCTTCAGGCTCTGCTGCTGCAGGCACCTCATGTTGACCTGCACTACGTTTGGGCTGATGGTCCCTCCTTCTGCCTGTGGACATGTCATTGGCCACCAAACAGCTTCATCCAGGTTTATAGGTTCTGGGCTAGTCTCTCCAACTGTCCCTTCGTCTTTCTCATCTGCTTGGCATCTGCTTCCGAATCGCGGCGCCATGTATTCTTTGGTCTTCCCTTCTTCATGTTTCCTTGTGATAGTAAGTGTATGGTTTTTGAGTGGCTGGTAGTGCAGTGTGTGTGGGACAGCACTATTGAAATGACCAGTGGACCTTGAGTGTGCATGTTTGAGTGAACAGCATTGTGTCAGGACTGTGTGTAAAAGGAAGTCAGTTGAGAGAACAAGTGGCTGGAGTAAAGAACATAAAAATAGACTAATAAAAGCATTGTGTTTATTGAAGCTCATGTTGTTGTAGTGTGTCTATTACAGGGTAGGGTGGGGTAGTTCCAAATGCCAATCCTAAGCGGCTGACATTTTCGGTTCATTTAATTAACATGCATTAATGGACCTCATTCACCAATCGTAAACAAACAACATTTAGCCACGTGATTCTATATATCTTCTATACAAATTATGTAATCCATAAGGGCTGTCACGTGACACGTGTTTTTCATTGTTTTATCAATATTATGACGTGGCTAAATGTGTTTATTTACGATTGGTGAATGAGGTCCATTGATAATAACAACCATTCCTTCCTCCATGTAAACCCAATAATACACAAATAGAATTATTTAAAACAACTATTGGGTTACTTTTAAGTAACAAATGGAATACAATTGCCAAGTACATTCGTATTCAAGAACTTCGAAATCATTTCCTAAAAAAATGTGGCCTAATTGAAATACTTTTGAGCATGTGATATTATTATTAGCGGCCCCCGAAAGGGGAAAAGACGCTATTAGTTTTGTGAGAAATGTTTGTCCGTCTGTCCGTCTGTCCGTCCGTCCCGTTTAGATCTCGTAAACTAGAAAAGATATTGAAAATCAGACATCACAATATTTTAGACCATTCAAAGTTCTGATGCAACGGCTACTTTTTTTTTTCCCTGAAAGCGAAAAATCTAATTTTTAAAATCAGTTATGCAAGCAGTTTTTTAAAGAGAAAAAGCTAATTAGTATGCATTATAAGTTAGACCTAATTTAAAACGAATAGTAATAGACCTAATTGAAAACGAATAATATTATCATGAGTACGTCAACGATGAACGGCATAAAAAGTGCACAAATTGTGCATTCTAATAAAAGATATGGCCTTGTCAGAATTTGACTACATGTGAAGACCAGGAGAGGCTCGGTAAGGCGCTTAGCTTTCGAACCGAGGGTCCCGGGTTCAAATCCTGGTGAAGACTGGGATTTTCAACTTCAGAATCCTTGGGCTCCTCTGAGTCTACCCAGCTCTAATGGGTACCTGACATTAGTTGGGGAAAAGTAAAGGTTGGTCGTTGTGCTGGCTACATGACACCCTCGTAGGCCACAAAAACAGATGAACTTTACATCATCAGTTCCCCTTTTAGACCACAAAGTCTGAAAGGGGAACTAATTAGGCCATGTTCACATCTAACCTTGCCTTCACTTGCACCTATTCCTATTCCAGCACCATTGGGGCACTACACAAGATCTGTCAAAATTCTTTCTCCATTCTTATCTCTCATTTGTCTTTGATATAATTTCATTTGGATGTTCTTTCTGAAAATATTGAAGCCTGCCAGGGTGGACCACTTCGGGGGCCGATTTTAAGTTTGTGTTTCCTCACAAACTGTCTTTGTAACCTTGTTATTATAGCTTTTTTATAGCGCTACTTTCATGCTTATAGCATGCTCAGAGCGCATTCGGTCCAATCTCATTAGTGGACCAGTAGGGGGGGGGGGGGGGGAGGGGGTATCTAGGAGTTGGTTTTCCGTGCTGCCTTTAGGGCTCAGTAAACACAACTCTGCCCGAGTCGGGTGTCGAACCTCGAGCTCCTTTCTAGGTAGCCAAGCCAAGCCAAGTTCAAGCGACCACTCTTAATCACTGTTATTGAGCTCATTGTCTTAAGAGACTGGTCTAAAACATGTTCATTTCCAGCCTGCCCTTCAATGTTTTACGGGGATGGTTGTAAAGGTTCCTGCCAAACGAAGTGTGGTATGGAGTGCTTAGATAAAGGAGAAGGAACTTGCCCAGGTAAGAGAGACAGTAATTCGAATTTTATGTCTCTTACATTAGAAGTATACATTAGATCAGTGATTCTCAAACGTTTTGTAAAATGTTTGTTTAACATGTTTCGGGTGTTCCTTCAGAGTTGAAGATAATTACTTCCTAGTCCAAACCTCCAGCAGGAAGGCGGGGGGATGGGAGCGGGCAGGGTTTGAACCCGGGACCATCGATAAATCTGAACGACAGTCCAGCGTGCAAACCGCACGACCAGGCAGCCATCCTTAACGAAACACTTCACACATTCTGAGTAAATAGCGGAACACTTTGCTTATTTTTTAAGGGAGATCAATTCACGTGGTGGCCTATTAGTTAATTATTTAACTAGTCCGTGGAACACATATTTAGGCCTCTAGGAACACAAGTTTGGAAAACACTGCATAAGATCAGTGATTCTCAATCTAATTTGACCTGCGGGCCATTTTAATTTCCAACAGTCGTATTGCGGACCACATGACCGAAAATGTACAAAAAACGAAGTGAAATTCTGAAACAATATTATTAGAAACAGGTGGATCTCACATTTACATTAACCAATGGTGTATCGTAAATATATCTTTTTCTGACGCGTTGGAAACTGGCTTTATTTTTTTACTTAAAATGTGAGCAACAGTGTAGCTAGGTTTACCAACGACTCCTTTTCTTGTTTCTTTTTGGTAAACAATCCCAGCAATCCTCCAATCTCTAGGCGTATATTAACAATCTTTTATTCGCGGCTCAAGACTAAGAATGCCGTCATATTTGTTTTATAATGCTGCTTATATGTTTACTGTTTATTATATTGTTTATTAAAACAGTCACACTTTCTTTGCAAATAAAATATCTTGGTTTTTATCCATTTTTTTTCCTGGTAGTCTTTTCGGCGATCCCAATTCATAAGCCTACAAATTTAAAATGTCATGGTATCAACCCATCAGAGAAAAACTTAGAACCCTAACGTAGGTAAACTTTTTTATGTTTGACAAAAAGGGGTGGGGATATTCTACACTTTGTACCGACGTTTCGCCGGGCCGAATGAAACCACGTCGCGGGCCGTATTTCGGGCATCACTGCATTAGATGTATTGGAGAAGAAGCGAATTCAATAAAGTGAAAGTAAATTTGATCAGATTTGTAACTTCGATAATGAAGAGTTCATGATGTGTGATAAAAGTAAAGAAAGATGGATTAGGAAGGAAGTAGATAGAGATAGAGATAAAGACAGATAGAGAGAGAGAGAGAGAGAGAGAGAAATCAGAAAGGAGTAGAGCGAGACCATTCTTCACAGTAGACCTCAACAATGGCATGCGACGTCGCAGCCTGTGGGCAGTAGAGACCAATAGCTTGTTACCACCTCGTACAGGCCTGTGCCCCTTGATATAGTGAGATGTGTCCCTTGATATAGTGAGATGTGTCCCTTGACATAGTGAGATGTGTCCCTTGATATAGTGAGATGTATCCCTTGATATACTGAGATGTGTCCCTTCACATAGTGAGATGTGTCCTTTGATATAGTGAGACGTTTCCCTTGATATAGTTAGATGTGTCCTTTGATATAGTGAGAAGTGTCCCTGGATATAGTGAGATGTGTCCCTTGTTATAGTGAGATGTGTCCCTCGATATAGTGAGATGTGTCCTTTGATATAGTTAGATGTGTCCTTGTTATAGTTAGATGTGTCCTTTGATATAGTGAGATGTGTCCCTTGTTATAGTGAGACGTGTCCCTTGATATAGTGAGATGTGTCCCCTGTTATGGTGAGATGTGTCCCTTGATGTAGTGAGACGTGTCCTTTGATATAGTGAGACGTGTCCCTTGATATAGTGAGACGTGTCTCTTGATATAGGGATACGCTTCCCATGTTATAGTGAGATGTATTTCCTTGTCATAGTTAGACACTATAAATTTAATATTCCTTTGGCAAGTAAATCGTTGAACAAACTTTAAATTACTTTTGTAAATTTTGTATTTATTGTTGAAGAGAAACTGGGGTATGAACGTATATTTTGTCTGCTATCGTACAAATTGTTTGCTCTGATTATGCATTATGTTTTGTAATGCTTTATTGTTAGAATATTCCCTTGTTATAGTGAGACGCTTTTCTGTTGTAATGAGACACTTACCTTGTTTAAGTAAGACGCTTTCTTTGTTATATTGATTATCTTCCCTTGTTATACTGAGACGCTTCCCTTGTTATAGTGATAATCTTCACTTGTTATAGTGATAATCTATTCCCTTGTTATAGTGAGACGCTTCCCTTGTTATAGTGAGACGCTTCCCTTGTTATAGTGAGACGCTTCTCTTGATATAGTGATAATCTTCCCTTGTTATAGTGAGACGCTTCCCTTGATATAGTGATACGCTTCCCTTGTTATAGTGAGACGCTTCCCTTGTTATAGTGAGACGCTTTCTTGTTATAGTGAGACACTAACCTTGTTTTAGTAAGACGCTTCCTTTGTTAAAGTGATTATCTTCCCTTGTTATGATGAGATGCTTCCCTTGTTATAGTGATAATCTTCCATAAGGGAGTGATAATCTTCCGTTGTTATAGTGATAATCTTCCGTTGTTATAGTGATAATCTTCCCTTGTTATAGTGATAATCTTCCCTTGTTATAGTGATAATCTTCCCTTGTTATAGCGATAATCTTCCCTTGTTATAGTGAGACGCTTCCCTTGTTATAGTGAGATGCTTGTTTGTGATTTTAATGATAAACATTTGACACACACAGTTATATCTTAAACATTTTTCCTATAGAGAGTTCTGTCCACTTTCTCTTTTAGATTGCCCAGAGGGAATGTGGGGCCTAGGTTGCTCCTCCAACTGTGGAGAGAACTGCATCGGGCCCTGCTCTCGTAGCACTGGAGAATGTGACGGGTGTTCTAGAGGTTTCACCAAAGACTCTCGTCACTTAGCCTGTGATAAAGGTAGGCGCAAATTTTTTTTTTCAACTAACACATGTGTTAACATTTCCCCTAGTCCAGTTTTCCTCAAATTGTGGAGGGCGATTTCTTAGTGGTCGCTGGCTCCTGCTAACAATATGTGTGCTAAGGCTAACCCTTTTGTTAAAGAAAACAAAATGTATTTAAATATTCTAGTTATGAATTCACCCTTGAGGAGTATACATGTATTGAAAAAATACATAATTATGGAAATATAAAAATGTATATTATTACATGAATTGACGTCGTATCATCTTTAAGTAAAATAAAAAATCCCCCTTCAGACCCTGCGATCTAAAAAGCAGATGATGTTAAGATCACCTGCTTCTTTGGCCAACGATCAACGGCAGGGTGTCATGTGGCCAGTACAACGACCAACCGCCTTTACTTTCCCCAACTAAAGTCAGATACCCATTAGGGTAAGGTAGTCTCAGGGACGCCATAAAAATTCCTAAAATTCAAAATCCCAATCACCGAGATTCGAACCCAGGACCCCAGATTCGGAAGCCAAGCGCTTTAGCACTCATCCGCCTAGCTCACCATCTTTTAAGTAGAATTTTTTTATAAGGCATCTGCATCCAGATAGATTCACAACTTTCTTTGTGTTCTTGATAGAACATAGGACCTCGCCACTCTCCACCGTCTCCTTCTAGTCTTTTCATTGCTTCCCAGCTCTTTCCTGCATTCTAGTACATAGCAGCACCATGGTTTTAGTTGTCTTCCGCCTTCGTGTTACTAATAAATAATATGGGGACTATACTAGAGACTTGATATACTTAAAGGACTCATTGTCAAATGTTTTTTTCCTAAATTTCCTATTAGACACATTGTCTTTATTCATTTTTTTTCCAACCATTTTAGATACTGTTCACAATACAATAAATTTCTTTGAAAACTTTTTTTTCATGCCCTTAATGCAATGGAACTTATATACAAATATAGAATGTGATGACATGCACTTCGGGATGAACTGTGAGAGTTCGTGTGAGGAGAAATGTGGGAGAGAGTGTGCGGAGAAAGTAGAAGGTACCTGCAAACGTAAGTTCATAGTGACCCCATTTTAATAATGTTTAGCATTTTCCTGACAACCACCTGACATTTATTGTATCAGGCATTGTTCTGTACTTTAGCTTTGTCAAGGTTCCTTTCTTCTTGCTATGAACTTTATTTTATTCACTTTGTTGTGTATCTTTTAGCACTTTGAGTTAGAAAGGGGAAACTACCATCTGAACAAAATAAACTCCACACATTTCCCCCCTTGCAGACACTGCGCCCACCCTTATGAGACCGTAAACCATATCCTCTTTGAATGCCCCTTCCTAACCCACCTTAGGCAGACCCTACTACCACTCCAGCCCAACATAACCAACACCCTGTACGTGCAGTGCTGAACAACTGAAGAAAACAGCACACTATTTTTCCTTGGCACAGTCTGCAAAAGAGCTCACAGCTCAGCAGCAATAAAGCTGGCTAGAAGAAGAAGAAGAAGATAAAGGGGAAGTAACCCTTGAGGGATTATGAACACGACATGGCTTAAATTGTACCAATGTGCCAAAAGCCAAAAATATCAAAATATACTTGACATTTGATGAGCCTGACATTTGTTATCAATGACATTTATTATGCTTGACATTTGAAATCAAACAACGGCCATATTATTCCTAGACAAAATTAACAGCTTAAAACTACGCCACTAAAAACTTATTGACAAATACACCCCCAAACAGACACATGACCATGACACACAGACACCGACACATGACAAGACACCCAAAACAGACACATGACCATGACACACCCACAACGACACATAAAAAGACACACTCACAACGACACATGACCAAGAACCCACACACACACACACACCGACGCATGACCAGACCCCCCCCCCCCAACCCACAGATGTTATCAAGGAGTCCCCCACAAATTCCACCATTTTGTCAATTAAAAATTATTTCTCTTATATGAAACAAGAAAACATCAGTCCCTCTGTCTTGTTCTAGTAAGAAACCTATCTTGTTCTAGTAAGAAACCTATCTTGTTCTAGTAAGAAACCTATCTTGTTCTAGTAAGAAACCTATCTTGTTATAGTTAGAAACCTATCTTGTTCTAGTAAGAAACCTATCTTGTTATAGTTGGAAACCTATCTTGTTCTAGTAAGAAACCTATCTTGTTATAGTTTGAAACCTATCTTGTTATAGTAAGAAACCTATCTTGTTATAGTTGGAAACCTATCTTGTTAGAGTGACAAGATACATAATTTTTAGAACTCGTTTCCGAGTGATCATTGCCTAGCGCTCAGTAACTACTTTTAATTCTCGAGAAATATCAGTGACCATTTGCGATGCTTTTTTAGTAACTTGCTTGGGTGTTGTTGAATCTTGTGTATTTCTGTTACAGCTTGTGAGACAGGGACTTGGGGGTTCGGTTGTAAAAACCTGTGTAGTAAAAACTGTTTTGAGGACTGTAACAATAAAACTGGAGAATGCATGTCCTGTAAACCTGGTTTCCGGAACGCTCCAAACGACAAAACATGTATGGCCGGTAAGTCGCATTGTCTCGCAAAACATGTACAATAGATGCTGTTATCTCCCTGTAGAACACTAATGACGTATGCCTAACCGTTAGATCGTCTAAGAGCTGAGCCGAAGGCTCTTCGAGCTCTAAGTTTGAAAAAAAAACCTGTTTGAGCGTCAAACAGTAAAAAAAAAAAAAACCTGTGTGAACACACCGTTCTGTCTGGAAGAGACCCAAGTCAAGGCCTATGTAAAGCATTGCTATTTCCGATGCATCTGGCCCCCGACGCATGGGCCAGACATGGCCGAAGGCCAAGTGCACCGCGAACCTCCGCCATTTTCCTATGTTGTACCAAGCTAACCGTGGAGGGCTCGCCATTACTGTAACGGCCCCTTCAGGAACGGCGCATGGATTATCGACAGAGCCGTGAGGGCTCTCTTTCAACTCCGCTCCATGCAATGGGTAAACTCTCGCCTACCCGAGGACACCCCCACGGAGGTTTTGTTTCGCCATTCATTTAGCCTAGCCACTTCCTCTATTGGTCATTTCCACCCGGGTGCCACGATGAGTAGAACAGCGTACTCGGGCGTATTCCTAATCTAAGAATCTAAATACCCCCCCCCCCCCTCCCAATTTCCTTTTTTTAGATGTCAAGAATTTACTATCTAACTTATTTAATAGATATTATAAATGTTTCTAACCATTTTAATAAAAAATGGCAAAATACTTACTATTATAACTTTTTACGAAGACTTTGAATATGTCAATTACTCATATTGATATACAATCGGAGTTTCCCAATTCAATTTATTAATCCTTTTGTAATTTATATCTTGTGCTAATTGAATCTTTGATCTTTAATTTTCCCAATGTACGCCTATATGTGGCATTGATCTGTTACAAAGCTTATATCAACTCTCTCCGTTTAGAAATTAAATAGAGGTTATTTACTAATTTTTTTTAGATAAAAAAGGGGAGATAAATCTTACAGTATTGACTCTAAATGTGCAATTCTTTCCCTTCTATCAGCTTTTTTTTTTTTTTTTTTTTTTAAGTAAATATGTCTATTTCAGATTGTCCGCCTATGACGTATGGTCGTGAGTGTAGCGGCTCGTGTTCAGTGAAGTGTAACGGCCAGGACTGTGTGGAGAAAGTTCTCGGTCTCTGTATAAGTAAGTTGCAGTACTTGTTTCCTTCTCAATTGTTCTCTCGACTGTACTTTAACCTTTGTCTGCCTGAGTCTCTTTTTTTTTTTTTTCCTTCTCTCTGTTTTTTTTTTGTTTTTTTTTTCGCTTTTTATATTACGCATATTTCATTGCTGTAATAACTAAATAAAGAGATTTTATGACATTCTTTACATCGATTTGAAGAGCTAGTTCACCACTCACTAACTCTCTGATACAAAAGGGAGACAAACAAGAATATTTTTTGGCAGTAATCCAAGTTTAAACATCTTTGCCTGCACCACATTTGAAATCCTTAGAAATGCTTACATTTAGATTTTTCAATAGCATGTGTTCGGGTGGACAGGATGATATATATGACATTTATACATTCTGGTCCAAGCTTTCCGCAGGATGGCGGGGCATTGCGTCGGCCGGCATTTAAACCCCGCACTATTAAGACGATTGTCCAGAGCGCATATTACTTGACCTCAGTGTATGGTTGTGCAAGAAATAACGTTAGTTACGGGGACAAAGCCCAAAGAATTAGCCACATCTCTTAATACTGAAGGATTACTTTTCTTTGTTGGTATCAAAGAAAATAATTGATTACCACAACTTAATTAACTAGGGCGCGGTGGCTTAGTGGTTAAGCGCTTGGCTTCCGAACCTAAGCGTCTGGGCTCGAATCTCAGTGAAGACTGGGATTTTTGAATTGCGGGATTTTTAGAGCGCCCCTGAGTCCACTCAACTCTAATGGCTACTCGACTTATGTCGGGGAAAGCAAATGAGGTAGGTCGTTGTGCTGGCCTCAAGACACCCTGCTAGTTAAGCGTTGGTCAAAAATGCAGATGACCTTCACAACATTTTGTCCCCTATAGATCGCAAAGTCTAAATGGGGAATTTAAGATTATGGAAAGTGTCCAGGCTATTTAAAAAAAAAAGGCCAATATGAATTATAGTGTGCAGTGTTGTAATAACGTGGAGCCTCTCTATAATCTTAAAACAAAAGTACATTATAAAATAAAGCTATGGTTGCTTTAAAAATTCTTGCTGTATAAAATTCGCATAATTAATCCTAGTCGAAAAGAGTATGACAATCTACCCAAAAATTAACCCATAGGTTAATCATATAATACTAAATAATTAAGGTTGTTTTTATAGCAGAAAGAGCTAAACCCTGTATATTTCTGATAAACGGTAGTAATTAGCTATTATTTCCCCTTAGGTAAGCTTTTGGTTTTAAAAAGTATTCTTTTTTTTTTCTATTGCTTGTTACAGACTGCCCTATGTTCAGGTGGGGTCAGAACTGCAGCAACGAGTGTTCACCTAACTGTGACGACATCTGTGACCAGGCTACAGGGGAATGTAAAGTTTGCAAGAAAGGTTTCACGAGCAAATCTCGCAAAGAACCATTTTGCCAGCTAGGTAATAATAATCAAAATATTAATCTCAAGTTTATTTTTGAGTGTAATGTCAAGAGACTATAGTCATGTCAATTTTTGTGCCATTTTTGCTCAATAATGTATCAAAAGACAAGTGTCGACTTAAATTTCAAAAGTCGTGCGTCATGTAAGCCGTGTTTTTTATATGTTTATCAACTGTCAAAAGACTATAATCATGCAAGTTGTCACGACAAGTGTCAAAAGACTATAATCATGCCAGTTTTTGTGACAACTGTCAAAAGACTATAATCATGCCAGTTGTCACGACAAATGTCAAATGACTGTAATTGTCAATTATCATGACAAGTGTCATAAGTCATGTTGATTGTTATATTATAAGTGTCAGAAGCTGTGTCAATTGTCAGTTAGTAACTCATAGTTACCATTGAGAGTTATAATGATAATTATTATTTTTAGTACTTTTAATAGTGGTTTAGAATAGGTCAGCATAATTATTTTAAAATGATTATGTTCATCAATATTCATTTTAATGAAGTCCTAAATTTATTTATTTTTCGAAGGAAAAACAAGAAACAAAAAATTGTAACAAAATATAAATAAATTAATTAATTAATTCAGTAAATAAAAAGATAATTATAAATAGATAACAATTGTATTTGTCTACAGAATGTCCACCAATGACCTTTGGACTCAATTGTGAAGGTCTGTGCATGGACAAATGTGGAGCAGAATGTTTGGAAAAGGTGGAAGGTACCTGTAGAGGTAAATCTGCACACATTGTCTTAAAATCAGTGTTTCTTAAACTATGGACTTCGGGCCGTTTCCGGCTATTTCTTACCTCAAAACCTTTTCCCACAGAGATCAGAGATAACTAAACACAGGCCGAAAATGCTGTTGGACTCGGCGATATTTTGTGCCCTAGATTTGTTATGGACCACCCAAAAGTTGGGAAATGTTTTTCGCAATTGTTTAAACCATCTTATTATTACACAATTTACTAAGACTATCTCCATATCTCTTAGCCATCAGGGTCCGTGAAGTATTACAAAAAATCTGTCAACCATCCTTCTTCATTACCTCCCTGTCCTTTGCCGTGAATAAAATTACATTCACCGACAGGCCTGTCCATTCTTAGAAGTTGCTTTTTTTGTCTTCCTCTTCTTCTTCTTCCTTGTACTGTTCCCTGAAGGATTGTCTTTGCGAGCCCCGAGGACCTTCTAATGTGGCCATAGAGTTTGAGCTTACGTTTTTGACAGTGGTTAGCAGGTCATCGTGGGGTCTGATTGCTGTATTACAGATAGTGTACCTACATATGCTCAAATATGAAACAACATATTCACACTCTTGTGAGTTTCTGGACTTTTAGGACCCCCTGAGTCCACCCAGCTCTAATGGGTAGATGGCATTAGTTAAGAGAAGTGAAAGCGGTGGCCACATGACACCCTTGTTAACGGATGAGCTTTACATTAATCTGACCCATACATCGCTACGTCTGAAAAGAAAGTTTTTATTTAACTTACTTATGCACACTCAGGCGAACACACATACACTTGGGAATGTAAGTACTCAAATGCATATTCGAATTCCTAACTTTTGCACAGAAACACCTAAGCACGTATATACGCAACACAAATATGAGGAAATATAAACACTTATATTTATTTATTTATTTTATTATAGCTTTTTTATAGCGCTACTTTCATGCTTATGGCATGCTCAGAGCGCTTTTGATCCAATCTCTTTTGTGGACCAGCGGGGGAAGGGGGTATCTAGGAGTTGGTTTTCCGTGCTGCCTTTAGGCGCTCAGTAAACACAACTCTGCCGTGTCGAACCTCGAGCCCCCATCTAGGTAGCCAAACCAAGTTCAAGCGTACTTGACCTCTCGACCACGCTTCCCATAAATATGAAGGCTTGTCTTCGAGAGATAAAAGAGTAGAGCAAAGATTTTCAAGGATATGAAGACCCTGCGGTAACCTTTTTTTTTTTCCATACTCGACATAGACAAAGCCAATGTATTGGAGAAGTTCGATTGAGATTAACTTAACACCATTTACTTTTGTACTACTCAAAATATGTAAGGCCAGCGAGCAATCTACTTTGGGAAACAAATTCATAGGAGCCAGAAATTATAATATAAGAATACCTTAAGTTTACAAAATAAAATACTATTACAATATACAAATATGAACACTAATACTTATAAATGCCTTCGAGTCCAAAGATACAGGAATAGAGCAAAGTTTTTAAAAAGATTTGAAGACCCATCGGTGACATATTATTTTCCATACCGACGTAGAAAAAGCCAATAAATACTGATTGGGAAAATTGAGGTTAACTTTGCATCATTTGCTTTTGTATCTCCCTATCGCCTTGTCTCATTTTCTTAATCTGCCCCCTCCATCTCGCCCCCATCACTCTCATACTCTCTTTTAATTCTTTTTTTCTTATGATATAGTGCATTTACTTTATAAACATCTATATTACAGGTTCGAAAGTAGTTTTAAAGATTTTAGGCGGGGTGGCCATCATCTTGATCTGCTTAGCTTTGCTTTACTACTTCAGGTATGTAAATACAGCGTTTGAATGGGGTTAAGCCGAGCCGTTAGAAACTCATCTGACTTGTAACAACAAGGGGGGGGGGGGGCATCATTATTAAGTGCGTAATTTTATATCAGCGATGCTCAGTGTTGTGTATTTATGTTTCCTGTTGTGTGTTGTGAACTGATCTGTTCTAGTGTGTCAAAATGTCATGGTGTCTAGGTCAGCTTGTGTGTGTACTGTGTTACTGTGAACTGTTTTGTCATTCTTGTTCAATAAAGCCTAGCTTCAAGACATGTCTTCCTGTAGTGTTTTATTAGGTCACTACACTCAGCCTAGATCAGCCCGCAGGCCATTTTAATTTCTGACACACATGCTGCGGGCCATATCAACGCAAAGAATAACACACAAAAAATGAACTGCCAAATTTTCTGATAACTCTTGTTGCCAGTCCGCTGTGACATCCAACCATACATTTCCACTTTAAAGTTTTACATTCAGAGTCTGCTTTTTTTTTTTTTTTTTTATCTTTCAATTATTTAACGCACATTAAATGGTGAAGTAGCCCACTGTGGCAAACTGTCAGAGGAATTTCCAGTCACAACAGGAGTCAAACAGGGATGTCTTCGTTCACCTCTCCAGTTCCTTCTAGAATTGGATTGAGTCACAAAAGAAGCCTACTCTAATTCAGGGAAAGGTATTCAATGGACTTTGACACAAAAGCTGGAAAATCTGGAATTCGCTGATGACATAGCCTTATTATCACATAGACTACAAGATATGCAAGAAAAGGTCACAGCTTTTAGCAAAGTAGTAAAAAGAGTAGGCCTCAAAATAAACCACCAAAAAAAAGTACTTAAATTAAACAACAAACAAATAGGAGACATAGAAGTGGACTCTCAGACCATAGACCAAGTGGATAATTTTATATACCTTGGTAGTGTAGTCAGTGTATCAAGTTGAACAGACGAAGACATTAAACATCGTATAAATCTAGCGCGTCAGACATTTACACAGTTAAAACCAACCTGGAAATCTCCTCACATCTCAAACAACACTAAAATAAGAATCTTGATTGTCACGGCGGTCCTACTGCATGGTTCTGAAACATGAAGGACAACTGAAGCAACAACATCAAAAATACAGACCTTCATCAACAGATGCCTGAGAAATATCTTAAAAATACACTAGTACGACAAAGTAGAAAACATCAAACTGTGGGAGATGAGTGGACCGAAAAATATAGAGGTGCTGATCTTACAGAGGAAGTGGAGATGGATTGGTCACACCCTTAGAAAAGATACCAGCAACAGAGAATGGAATCCTCAGGGAACAAGACGTAGAGGAAGACCAAAAAGAACATGGCGACGCAGTATACTAGATGAAGCCGAGAGGACAGGAAAGAGCTGGGAAGCCATTAAAAAACTAGCAAGAGACCGTGGAGAGTGATTTTACTGAGACCCTATGTTCTACGAGGAACGAGGAAAGATGATAGTATCACTATTTTCATTATATTTCGTCTACAATGAAGAAGTTTCGATTAAAAAATTTATGTATCTATGTATGTATCTTTCTCTCTCTCTCTCTCTCTCTCTCTCTCTCTCTCTCTCTCTCTATATATATATATATATATATATATATATATATATAAGGACATCTGATTCTGTGGCCTACGGTTAACGAGGGTGTCATGCGGCCAGCATAACCACCTTTACTATTTACTTTTCCCCAACTGATGTCAGGTACCTATTAGAGCTGAGTAGACTCAAGGCGCCCAAGGATTCCGAAATAAAAATCCCAGTCTTCACCAGGATTCGAACCCGGGACCCCCCCCCCCCCCCGGTTCAGAAGCCAAGCACTTTACTGCTCAGCCACCGCGCCTCCTATATTTATATATATCTATGTTGAGGAGGGGAGACGACAAGTGACTTGCGCTGGAATTTAAAGTGAGGAGGATTCGCGCAATACGTCGACCTGACTCTCTCGCCGTAAAGCCCATCCATTTTCGGAAGCAAGATTTGGTCAAGACGTCCGGGGACGAGTTTGGGTGCAGTGGATGACCAGAGACTTTCTGTGTGTCTTGTCCTGCTCTTGAGCGCTCCACAGCACTGTGCTGGTCCTTGCCTTTCTGTCCGATTTGTCTAGTTTTGTGAGGTTACGCACATGCCTCCATGTCCAGGCTTCACATGCTAGGTTTGACAGAACCTCAGTGGACTGAGTGCCATGGACACGTCAGATACCCTCTACCTGGTTTAGCCGGCCAGTCAAAGCCGTTTCCGGGGTGTGGCCGCTGCGCATGCTACAGCTTATGGGAGACAGAGGTGAGAGTTGGGTACCGAGTGGGGACCAAGAGTGAGCCAAGCTACCCTCAAAAAGAGGCACAACTGCCTGTCCACTAGAGGTGATATATATATATATATATATATATATATATTTATTTATTTATTGTATATATATAACAGAGAGAGAGAGAGAGACCTATTTAGTTCAAGAATCGAAAACAAATATTTAAAAAAAACAAAAAACACGTGGAGTACATTATATCTGTGAAAGAATGTACTTTCAATTATAATGTATATTATCAATTGATAATTGGTGTGTGTCCAATGTTTAAGTTTTTAACTTTTACTTGAAGAATTAAAATATTTGTTACATCATCTCGAAGTATGTTGCTTCATCTCGAAGCATGTTGCTTCATCTCGAAGTATGTTGCTTCATCTCGAAGTATGTTGCTTCATCTCGAAATATGTTGCTTCATCTCGAAGTATGTTGCTTCATCTCAAAGTGTGTTGCTTCATCTCAACAAAGTTTTTTTCCAGTTTAAAACTTAATCTTAAGGCGTCGGATTCAACCTAAATTCTCATACCTCACTGTGGAACATATCCTCAGTGATTGCCCCAGATACCTGGATACTAGGGGGAAAATTCTTTAGAGCGCATAACTTAAAAACACTGTTAGATAATGTCGACCTGGAAAGGTACTGGGCTTTGTCCGGGAGGTGGAGCGCTGTCTGCGAAATATTGGATTGTAAACTAGTGACCCTATAATATTTACAAAAGATTTTTATTAAATTATTACATTTTTAATACCTTTACTACCTTAAATGTGAATAGACCTTGTTTTTAATGACTTAACTATACCAAATTTAGCTCTTGTGGTACGAAGGGAGAGTAACCCTTGAGGGATTACGGGCATGACATGGCCTAAAGCGTGCCGATGTTCCAAAAACTCAAAATACAAATATTTAAATCTATATTATCTACTTGCATACCCACCACTTAACTCCTTCGCCCTGACACTGGTTCTGAACTACGCTGCATATAATGTCTACTGGATTAATTTTAGGTTTAATCGTTTTTCCCACACTTTATTTTGACATTGAATAGCTTTTCTTACGTCATCTGTTTCTGTGGCCTACGATTAACAAGTGTATCATCTAGCCAGCACAACGACCGATCGGTTTGTTTTACTTATCCACAGCTAATGTAAGCTACCCATTAGATTGAATAAACTCATGCGCCGAAAAAAAATCCCAGTCTTCACCAAGAGTTGATCCCCGGACCCCTACTTTCAGCCACCACGCAGAAACCGATGACCTTTACATCATCTGCACTTTAAATCACAAGGTCTGAAAAAAAAGGGGGGGGGGGGTAAATAGCTTTTGCATTTAATGAGCAGGGTTCTGTGATAACCATTTTTCTGATGTAGATATAACGCAAACTTTTTCAGACTTATTGTCCAGGTGATCAATTCAATTCCAACTAAAGCTATTCATTTCAGGTAACTTGGGACCTAATTTTGTTAAGCCTCTTAATCTTTTATCTATATAGAGAAAAAAACAACCTATGACCTTTGATGTTCTAGTCCAATCGTAAGCGGAAATGAGAAGGCTCCAACATTTGAACAAAAAGCGAGACCGTTAAAAATCTTTTCTGGGTCTTTATCACCTGGGTTTTTCCTTGGATTTACTTCGGAAGCCTTTTCCATGTCTGGGTTAAGCCACACAAAAAAAAAAAAAATGGCCATTTTCCACAAACAAAACAGGATTCAAAAATATTTTTTTAAGCTAATTATGTGTATAATATATTACATATAGCCAAAGAGGCGCAGAGAAAAATCATGCAGCTAGAAGCATGTCGGGTTCAACGTCCTATGATTACCAAAGGTATGTTCTATTATAATAAAACAAAAATTAAATTTTAGAAAAAGCCTATCTAATGGAAACAACTCCACAATTACAACTATCTCTCAATATTATACAATTTATATCCCTTTTTCGATAACAAACAAAATTAGTTAACAATAATTAATTTACTAATGGCTTAATTTTGAAAAAAAAAAGTTATTCGTGTTTAATTAGGAACACTAAATAATTGTTTAAAGTTGTAACTTAATCCGAGAATGGGGGTGGGGGAGTAATGACGTCTACAATTATCCTAAGGGGATAAAGCCCAAAATAATTAGCCACATCGCTTTCATCATCTTTTTTATCCTTCCTTTGCGTCCCACATGGAACATAGGGCCTCAGTAAAAACACATTCCTCATGGAACATAGGGCCTCAGTAAAAACACATTCCTCAAGGAACATAGGGCCTCAGTAAAAACACATTCCTCATGGAACATAGGGCCTCAGTAAAAACACATTCGTCATGGAACATAGGGCCTCAGTAAAAACACATTCCTCATGGAACATAGGGCCTCAGTAAAAACACATTCCTCATGGAACATAGGGCCTCAGTAAAAACACATTCCTCATGGAACATAGGGCCTCAGTAAAAACACATTCCTCATATAACATAGGGCCTCAGTCTCCAATGTCTCTTGCTAGTTTTTTTAATGGCTTCCCAGCTCTTCCCGGTCCTCTCGGCTTCGTCTAGTACACCGCGTCGCCATTTTTTTTTCTGGGTCTTCCACTGCGTCTTGTGCCCTGGATGTTCCACTCAATGAGGAGAAATAATAGAATAAAAAATCATCTAATTACTTGTATAGATATAGGTTTGAAAATTAAATCATCACATTGACTTCCTGTTACCTTTGCATGAGTGCCCTATTTAATGTTCCAGTGTCTACATGTCCATATGTGTCAAATTATGCAATGCTCACAAACTATTTACCGGGTGATTAATTCAATTCCAGCAAAACCTATTAATTTCAGGTGATTTGGGACCTAATCTAGACCTAGACAGGTGACAGTCTGAACCTCGTTAGTTTGGATGCAAACGATAGCAGGAAACCCTGTTTTAAGTAGAATTGAGTGTGATAGCATTTCGTAGTATATTGCTTCTGACTTAAGTGACGAAACTATCAAAACTCGTCTTTTCAACAGCATTTCTTATCAAACACGGACTCATTAAGCGTTAACTCACCTATGAGTTTGGGTGAAAACTCGAACTCTTTTTGTTATCTTGCCTCTCTTTTTTTTTTTTTTCAGAAGTTCCAACAGTGCAGAACCTGCAAATGAACTTGGGTAAATAATAAGTTAATTATAAACGTTTGTCTGTGTTAATATGGGAAATGTTATTACCGGTCGTTGACCTGTAGCACCAAACTGATGGTAGACAACTCAACCGCTGTAGGCGTATTGTATTTTTAACATATATAAAAGTTGAAATCACTTGAATGACTTCTTTGTGAACAATACTAAATATTATTTTTATTACAATAGAGACAAATTTAACTTGAGACGAAACGAAATAAATGTCGTAGAGTTTAGTAAAAATATAAAATGGTATTAACAAAATCTAACGCACTACAAAAATTCTGTATACATAGAGAGAGAGAGGAGATAGATAGATAGATAGATAGATAGATAAATAGATAGATAGGTGTGCTCGAAATGACCTATATATTTTTGTGACGTATTTTATAGCGGCGCCGATTCTTACGGCAGCGACATTGATGAGGCTCCATCCAGGTAAAAACATCTTACTTTTTTTCATCATTCGAGTGACTCATGTTTTCCAGGCGCTCCTAAACAGATCCCCAAATAAAACTGCCAAGAAAAAAAACTACAATTTTTTAAACAATATATTACTGTCTGTGGCATTTTACGTCTCGAGAGACGATTTTTTTTCCCTTTGACTTAAGAGGCCAATCCTTGATGCACATTTTCAGGAACAGAATGGCCATCTGCATAGATAGCTCCTCCTTAGTTGTTGAAGATGAGCACATTTCTCATTTCCTATTAGTGATATTAAGTGCGGTAGAACGGTTTACATGAGAAAGGGCGAAGGCGAGCAACAGGCGCCTAAATCAGTAAGCTTCGGGCAGGAGGTGCTCGTTAGCCATGGCTGGCTACCCACCTAGGAGAAGGAAAACTCTTAATTCAATCCTCTGCTATCACGGGAGAGGCTTCGGGAGTCAACCTTGAGGAAAAATCAGATGCCGGCGATTTTAGGGAGTTCCATGGCAAGCCTGCGAAGCCGCTGACCCTAAACTGTATCGGCACTTGCCATTCCTTTGGATACATCAGCTGCGTGGAGAGGGGAGACTGATATGTGGTTGACATCGTTTCGACCACATATTATGCCCAGGCATTCATCTCATTTCCATGAAGGAGGGCATAGTATTAGTGATGACAGTTCCGCCGGATCCACTATCTGAGCCACAAGTGAAGGTTATGAATGAGATTTGTTTTCAGAGGCTATTTTGAGACACACACTATATGAAGCATTTTAGCAGAAGTGGAGAGCTTATTTTTATCACCACATCCGGAAAATACAACTTTACAGAACCTTTTTAATATTCCCCCGAAAAAAATTCTTAGTAGGGTGTTAGTTATATATTTTTTTAAATTTCATTTTTAAAGACAGAAATAATAAAATGATAGTTCTTATATATATATAATCTGTTTTTAACATTTTCAATGTTCTATGCAATTATAAATATTAGTCAGAAATATCAAATATAGTTACTTTATTTCGTCAGACATTCTCAAAGTTCTTCATCCAATTGAGAAGTACCAAGAAGCTAGATCTCGATCTCGTAGACATGTTGACTCATGCATGTCTAGACCTCAATAAGACACTTCGAGTTAAACCCAGACATGTCAACAATCAAGTATACAGATGTCTTCTTTACTTTGCTATATGTACAGATCTGTTGAAATACTTCATATTTGTTTGTAAAATGTATGTTTCGAATTTTTACATCTTTCGGATGTTCCTTCAGAGTTGATGATAATCTATATTCTAGCTTAAACCTCCCGCAGGACGAAGGGGGATGGCAGCGGAAAGGTATGAACCCGGGACCATCAAGGCGACCGAACGACAGTCCAGAGCGCATACCGCCAGACCAGTCAGCCATTTCTAGATCTAATGTAGACTATGTTTATTAATCTGTATTTGTTATTTTATTAATCTCTTGCGATATTGTAGATGTCATTAATAATTTGCTTGTTTAACATCCAATGTAAAGGCGAAATTTAATTTATTGATATCTTTTCAGTTCAGAAGTAATTTATTTTCACAGGAAAAGTAAATAGCATATAAAAAATATTTAATTTTTGTTGTTGAAGCGATATCGTGGATAGATTTTAAAATTTTGGTTTTGTAACAAAAGTTTGGAGGCAAAACTTTACTTTGTAACTGTTGGCTGTTGAAGCAATTTTTTAAACTTCAATAACATGCATTTAATTTTATCATGAATCGTTTCTGAATAGAACTAATAAATATGTACTTATTGAGTTCTTGTTTCACCTTGTTATTCTCATCGTCACCCAATTCTATCTAAACCTCTGCCACATTTGGTCTATAAATGTAAAGGAAATAATTTCATGTTCCTGAGTTCTCCCAAAGGAAAGGATTCATTTTTCACAAATCAATAAAAACGGCCGATATGCAGTATTGTACGTGGCTACGTAGACTTAGCTATGACCTGCAGAATTCGCCTCGTTCATCATAGACAAAAATAATTTTCCCCTGGAGGCCGTCTTTGCTTGTCTTCGAATATTGTCATTTATCTTTCTTAACATAGTGCATCATGGGAAGGATGCGTGCTTTCTACAAAAACAAATTGTTCAAACTTGTTGAGAGTGTTTGTCTTATACTATAATGTACAACTTGCAACACAGTGCATAAACAGAGCACTTCCGTTAGCATAGTGGAGGCTTATTTGAGTATTGTAACAATCAATATAACAATCTTTACTATGATTTTTATGCAGACTAGTTTATCCTTTTCTATCCAGATATCTAATCACGTACTGGCACTCTTCCAAAACTCGAACCAAGAAAGGAATAATAAAATAAACATAAAATGTGAAAAAAAGGGGGCTAATCTAGGGGGACCAACTCCACATTTAAAACTTTATCAATAATTTAAACTCAATTTCCCTATTTTTGATATAAAAAAATAAAAATAATTACAAATATTCATTTGACTTATAAGTTAATTCATGCATTGTCTTCACCAATGAATATTTATGCAGAGTTGTAACGTAATCCGAGAATGAGCGTAGGAGAAATAACATGTACAGACATTTTACCAGACAGACAGACAGATAGTGTGAGATTTTGTACACTTTGTGAAAAAAACAACACAGACATGTTCTATACATATAGATTTACATTTTAATTTCACAAACGTGATAATATTCCTTGACATATTTTTATTTCCAATCTATACTTCAGAAGTAAGTAAAACACACTTTTAAATACAAAAAAAATAATTATTTTATGTCTATGATCATATTATTCTAAGTAAGAATTTCATTCCAATTCATTAATAACCTTTGGCCTTAAATAAATAAATAATCTATGTAGGTTAATGCTATTACAGATAACCATGTCTTTAATTCAGCACTTCCAAATAAATCAAGTTGTATCCCTTTTGTTATGTAACAAATCACAGATAATACACTCAAGATGACATTGATACCTATACTATAATAATTTTACATAGTGCAGCGTTTGATATTCTAAGTGGGACCTTCAATAATAAAAAGAACATTGAAATTCAAAAACAAAGCAAATATGGAAACCTTAGAGCTTAGAGATTAAACGAATAAGGAAGTTATCAAAAATAACAGTACACCCTGTTTATATACCAACTGAGTCGATAATGAGAACTGACCTCAGATATACCTCCAAGGCCCTAAACATTCATAAGAAAATCCTCGTGTCTTGTCAGAGTGTGGTACTGATCAGGCCTGCCACATCAACATAACGTTCCACAATGAATACTGTTAAAGGGGACGACAATGGATTTTGTTTCTTTCTAACGAAGCTCAACCCTGGCAGTGCAGGAGAATGAATATGAGTTCACTTATTTATAATATTTAATTATTAATGGCAACGTCTTCAATTCCGAAAGATTAAGGATGAATGCAGTGTTCCACATGACTACGCGAACCCATTTGCGACCTACATATTTTTCCGCAGCTCGTTCAGAAAAAGTGGTTGCCTGCGGCAATCTTTTTCAGTTTTCTTTCCATCTTCAACGCCTGTCTTCAATAAGTGCTTTTCTTTGGTCTGAAATGTGTGTCCCGCAGCCTTTGTTAATGCCGGATGCGTTTGAATTAAGATGGAACGAAAAGGTCTTTAAAAAAAACAAACTTAGCGGTACATCTTTTCAGGGCGATTCTTGAATCTTTACATTTTTTGTTAGTCAGAACGTCAGAACGGTTGTCCGAGTCATAGCTCTGTTGACGTTTTCTGCGTGAACCGAAAAACAGACCCACCACTAATCGACTTGATGAATACAAGAAGTCAAGAATAATCTTATAACGATCAAACCCTGTATAAACACAATACTCCAAAGTCTGTCAAACTTCAGTTTGACTCTATATTTCACATGCCCTCTTCTACTTTGGAGAAATGTTTTAAACGTATACGCTAGGGTAATGAATTTCTAAACATTACAATGAAGAAAAACGCTTGGTTTTGGGGCTCGGCCTTGACCATGAGTTTCACACACGTTTGTATTTTGGGCTGTTTAAAGTTTGCAGAACCTTAGTTATAATAAATGTTGAATGGGATAAATAGAATAATCACTAAACCATATATATATAAGGGAAACATGTAAAAAAAATTATTTATAGTTCTTTTAGCCATAAACTATATAATTAATAGAACTTTTTCTGCATTATTATCATTATTATATCTCTAATCGGGTCTACTATGTCAGGCGGGCATTATGATTATCTTTTGTTATAAAATTGTTTCCATTTTAGCTTATTTTTAGCATTCTGCTGAAAACAAAATCCCTTAATATTCAGCTTTAGCTTGAATTTAGCCCATGACTTCTGTTTTATTTTTGTAAATGCAATTTAATCTTAAATTGGACTAGTAGGCTACTAAATAAGATTATAATAACAAAGTTACTAACACACAATTATTGGATGGCCGGTTCTTAGAGACAGTAGAGTCCAGTAACCAACATTAGAAGTATCATAAATGAAAAACTGCGTCAAAGCAATGCTAAACAAAACAAGAGTTTACTCCATACATTTCAAGAAATTTCTTTGTCAACAAAAAAAAAATAAAAAATAATTAATATTTCTTTTCAACATTTTCTATATGATAACATGGAATTGAGATCTAGCACCAACACAGTTCAGCACCACTCAGCACCACGAATGGACAAATGGCATTATTCTTGAAAGCGATTTGTTTTGATCATTTTGATGTTTATTTTCATATTGACTCTTCAAAATCTTTTCATTTAAACTTATATATATAAAGTTACAAATTTAGTATAGTTAGTCTACTGGACTAATAAGTATTCGCTTAAAGAATCAAGTATTGTGGTAAAGTATAAGATAAGAAGATAAGATATTCATTTATTAATCTTATTTATCTTGTCTTTAATACTAACAAAAATATATTACGAATTACAGACGTTACTTCAAAAAAGAAGATGATGCATCTAGTCATGCATATTAACCAATGACTTTAATTCTGCCAAGTCACTGGTTTTCCTGGCTGGCTCAGGTAACACATTCCATGCTCTAATAGCACTAGGGAAGAAGGAGTATTTGTACACATTTGTCTTAGCATGTGGAATGAGGAATGTGACTTTATCTTTGTGTCTTTCTGAGTATTTTATTAGGTTTTGTTTTTGTATTTGAAGATTATGGTTCAGTGTTTTATGTATAATTGCTACTTTGCTTTTAGGCCTCTATTTACATTTACCCCAACAAAGGTTGGCAGCTAAAGATACAATGATTTTTTTTTTACTTGACAATGGTATCCACTTACAAATAAAAAATGTGTATTGCTAATTATTAACAAAACCCTTAAACATAATTAAATGTAAGAAAGAAATAATGAAATCTTAGCAGATATAAAATTAAGTATGCGCATGTCATTAAATATATAAACTACGTACCACTCGTTAGGTTCATTAACTTGTTATTAAATTTTTGCGTTCTTTATAGCTGATTATGGAGTATAAGTTTACGCACTTACGCTCAAATACTTAAAGTATGTTTGACTATGGTCGTATCCCCAATTGTTTTTATTTAGGAAAATGGCGAGGTCCTGTCAACATAAGAAGATAGTTCTGACTGCCTGTGTTGTTTTTTCTGCTACCATCAACTCTGGTAAGATTTGCAAATCTGTTGATACCTTTTTTATTTTTCATACCATCTTTCCCTCCCTTTGTATAACATTATCAACATGTCCGTGTATCGAAAGGAATTTGCACATAACATAACAAGATATCGAATTAAGGTTCTGCCCAGGGGCGTAATGGCTATATGGGCATTTGGGCTAATGCCCGGTGGGCCGGTACCCTAATGGGCCGGTAGGGCCGCCTAAAGGGCGTCATGAAGGACTATGTAGAAAATGTTATATTCAAATTGTTTAAAGGTTTTATACTATTCTCTTGTATAAGGGGGCCCTCTGAGCTTCGTGTCAAAAAAATATTTTACAGTGTGATTAATACTAATTTAATCTAACACATTTTCCGAAATAATGTAATAGCCTACATCCATTGGCAAGTGCTATTGGTAGGGTTCATCCTGTCAGGGCCTACCTACACACTTGGCGATTAAATAACAACATAAGGCCTATATATTTCTTACTTTGTAAAGATTCATTGATAAGATTCATTGTATGCATGCGTTCAGTTATTGATACATTAGGTAGACTTAGAATTGGATGCCCATCGTATGATATAAGCCTATAATTTGTGGGCCGGATTGTATAGAAATGCTCGGGTCGATCTTAACACCCAGTCCGCCACTGGTTCTACAGTTTCTCAAACTGTCAGGCGCGCCTCTAAAAATGGTTCGCGGTGAGGATGAGTGAGGCAGATCAAGCGTGGGAAGCGTGGACGAGAGGCCAAGTGCACTTGAACTTGGCTTTGCTACCTAGAAGGGGGCTCGAGGTTCGACACCCGACTCGGGCAGAGTTGTGTTTACTGAGCGATGGAAAACCAACTCCTAGATAAACATAGATGAGATTGGACCAAAAGCACTCTGAGCATGCTATAAGCATGAAAGTAGCGCTATATAAAAGCGATAATAATAATCAACATTTTTAAGGTTAAATAAATAATAATAAAACTCATTTTTTTATTTGGTATGAATCCATGTTTGAAAATAACACATTGAAGGAGACGTCATATGGGACCTGTTGACATTGTTTATATGAGTAGCTTGAATGATTCCCCGTGACTAAGGGAGTGAATGTTGGAATGTTATGTGTCATGTGTGTTTACAAAGTGTGTAAATAAATTCACTCATGAATCTGGTACTAGAGCGTTGGTGTTGTTTATTAAGTGTAGTGTCCAGAGCTTAACAAGTGGTAGCAGAGCGTAAGTAAACATATTTACTTAGTTGATCCTAATGGCTACTAGGATAGAAATTCCATCATTTATTAAAGAAAAGCCATACGAGTTGTATAAACAAGAGTTACTCGCATGGAATGAAATAACTGACCTGAAAGAAGAGAAAAGAGCTATAGCCATTGCCCTTTCACTACCACAAAACAGTGAATCAGGGATCAGAGAGAAAGTGTTCGAACAATTAGACCTATCAGAGCTTAAGTGTCGGGAAGGCTTTGAGAGACTTTTGCAGTTTCTTGACAAGAACTTGGCCAAAGATGACCTGGCAGACAGCATTCACAAATTTGACGAGTTTGAAGATCTTAAACAGGGGGAAAACCAGTCCATACAGGATTTCATAGCAGAATTTGATACAAAATATAGAAGAATAGAGAAGAAAAAGATGAAGCTGTTACCTGAGATTCTGGCTTTCAAGCTACTAAGGAAGGCAAGAATAACTCGAAACGAAAAGATGCTTGTTTTGACTGGAATGAATTACGCCAATCGTGACACCTTGTACGAAGAAGCTAAGTCATCTCTGAAAAAGTTTAAGGGAGAAGAAAGTAAACTGAAGGACCAAGAGGCATGTATCAAACTTGAGCCAACGTTTTTGGCTGAAAATGAAGAAGCTTTATGGGCAGCGGGATACCAAAGACGTGAAAACTTCAGTAGCTTTGGAAAACTAGAAGATCAGACAAAATGTAATTATAAGCCTAAAGTCGGACATCAAGTAAGAGGTGGAGGACAAGGAAGGGGCGGCACCCGAGGTTTTGGATTCCCAAAAGTTCAACGAAGTTCGAAAAATATAAACCCAGTTGGTCCCGACGGAAATGTCTTAACATGTAAATCATGTGGATCATACAGACATCTTTTGCCCAAGTGCCCCGACAGTTGGGAAAACATGTCTAAGAGGGTCAATATCGTTGACCAGGAAGAAGAAGCCTGTTTGTTCACAGGAAATCACAAAGATGAAACTTCCCAATTAGGGGTCGAAGCTTTTAACTGTGCCGTATTGGACAGCGCATGCAGTAGTACAGTGTGTGGAATGATATGGTAGGAGGCATTTTTGAGCTCTTTAGATGAAGAGGACCGCAACAAAGTGAAGTTAAGAGAAGGTCACAGAATGTTTAAGTTTGGTGGTGGAACAATAATAAAATCAAAAGGTGAATATGAGTTACCTGTCACAGTGGCTGGAAAGAATGTTAAACTTCTGACTGACGCTGTAGAAACAGACATACCATTGTTACTTTCCAGATCTGCTATGAAAACAGCAGGAGTAAAAATGGATCTGGAAAATGATACAGCTGTTATATTTGGAAAAGAGGTTGCTTTAAACTTAACATCTTCTGGCCATTATTGCATTCCAATTGACAAGACAGAAATGATTCAAATAGAAGAGGTCAACACAGTAAAAGCATTCGACGAATCCTCTGAAAAACGCAAGGCAACAATTAGAAAACTACACAGGCAGTTCGCACACCCTCCAAAGGATAGACTTAAGGCTTTACTTCAAGACGCTAACAGTTGGTATGAGGGTTTTGAAGAGGAATTAACAGATATAGAAAGAAGCTGTGAAGTATGCAAAGTATTTGCCAAGACACCATCTAGACCTGTAGTGGCCTGCCCTATGGCCAGAGACTTTAATGAAAAAGTTGCAATGGATCTCAAACAATACAAAGGTCAATGGATACTGCACATGGTTGATATGTGGTCAAGGTACAGTGTTTCTGTACTAATCAACCGGAAAAAAACGTCTAATGTCATTGATGCCTTGATGACAAACTGGGTAGGAATATTTTGGAGTGATGAAGGCGTTGATGACGGATAATGGCGGCGAGTTAAATTCTGATGAGCTTCGAGAAGTAGCATCAATCCTGAACATTCAAGTTGGTACAACTGCAGCTTTCAGTCCATATCAGAATGGCTTGTGTGAACGAGTCCACGCTATTACCGATCACATGCTAATGAAACTTGAGGCTGAAAATTCAGATGTAGATCTTGAAACTCTCTTATTCTGGGCTAATATGGCTAAAAACTCTTTGCAAATGAGAAATGGTTATAGTAGCCATCAGCTTGTGTTTGGGAGAAACCCTAATTTACCTAACATTCTGCAGGCAAAATTACCAGCTTTAGAGGGCAGCACAACAAGTGAAGTCTTCCATAAGCACCTGACCGCTCTCCACGAGGCACGTAAAGCTTACATTCAATCAGAGTCAAGTGAAAGAATAAGACGAGCCCTGCGTTCTAAAGTTCGAGCATCAGAGCAGGTGTTTCAAAATGGTGACAAAGTGTTTTACAACCGTGAAGGCAAAGAGAGATGGTTAGGACCCGGAAAGGTGGTATTTCAAGATGGAAAAGTTGTTTTTGTGAGACATGGCGGTGTATTTGTCAGAGTGGCACCAAACAGACTTTATAAAGCGAGCGTGGAGGAGGAAGAGAGTACAGAAGATAATAAGGAGAACACAAAAACGATTCATGGCGGCGTCAAGAGTGGTGTAAGCGAAATATTTGATGGAGATGGTGAACTTATTAGAGATGAAAGTAACACAAAGACAGACATTCATTCTGTAACTTGTTTGAAGCCAAATGAACGAATAGAATACAGAATGGACGAATCAGAACAATGGTCAAAAGCTACCATTCTCGGAAGAGCAGGCAAAGCCACAGGAAAGTATAAGTATTGGTATAACATAGAAAATAATGTGGACAAAGAAAGAAAAAGTGTTGACCTTGAACGAATTGAGTGGAAATATTCAAGGGGAGGCAATAGCGACAATGTATGCTTATCAATGGTTGAATCAAGCAAGGAGATAGATGAAGCCAAACAATTGGAGTTATTGAAATTAAAACAGTTTGAAACATATGAAGAGGTTGAAGACTGTGGACAAAATGCTATTTCTACACGTTGGGTTATAACAATGAAAAATGGTTCACCAAAAGCACGTCTTGTTGTAAGAGGATTTGAAGAGCAAGACTTAATACCAAAAGATAGTCCAACTGTTGCCAAAGGCTCCGTGAGAATTTTCTTGTCAATAGTGGCTAGTAGACAGTGGCAGATTAAAACAACAGACATCAAATCTGCATTCTTACAAGGAAAACCCCTGAATAGAGATGTACATATTATACCTCCAAAAGAGAGCAATACTCCAAGTAAAGTTATTTGGAAACTGAAGTATGGGCTATATGGACTCAAGGATGGTGCAAGACAGTTTTATTTAAGCGTCAAAGAAGAGCTTATTGAACTTGGTTGCAAACAGTCAAGCCTTGATCCAGCACTGTTCACATTAATGACTGATGGAGTTGTATGTGGCATCATTTGTTGCCACGTCGACGATTTTCTTCATGCTGGCAATGATGTTTTTGAGAAGACTATGTGTGAATTGCGTCACCGATTTGTGGCAGGAAAGATAGAAGAGCGAAATTTTTATTACATTGGATTCGACATCAGACAAGTCACAGATGGGATCATCCTGGACCACACAGCGTACATCGAAAAACTTGATCGCCCAAAGTTAGACCCAGCAAGATGTTTGCAAAAGGATTTGCAGTTGAATGATACAGAACAGTCTTTGTATAGAAAACTCATTGGCAAGTTAAATTGGGTCGTTCAAGGCTCCAGACCTGATATGGCATTTGAGTTAGTTGATCTTAGAACAAAGTTAAACAAAGCTGTGGTTACAGACCTAATGCGAGCAATAAAAGTCATCGGAAAGCTAAAAGACTTAAGACCCATACAATTGTATAGAGGTCTAAATGGAAAACCCGAAGACGACTGGGAGCTGCTTCTGTTCTGCGATGCCGCCTTGGGTAATCTTAGTGGTGGTACAGGAAGTACAAGTGCCCATATTGTATGGATTAAAGACAAAGACGGGCATTGCTGTCCAATTTTTTGGCGAGCCTCAAAGATCTAAAGGGTAGTGAGATCTACCATAGCTGCTGAGGCATTAGGCTTGCAAGAAGGCCTAGAGTCTGCCATCTTTTACAGAACTGTAATAGAAGAACTCTGTGGTATTGAGAAACAGTCTTTGCCTATCACAGTTTTCATTGACAACAAAAGTGTCATTGAAGCGCTGCAGACCACCAAGCTAGTGGAAGACAAAAGGCTGCGTATTGACATTGCTTCCATCAATGAGATGCACAGGACTGAAAGAATTGAAATTCGCTGGTGTCCTGGGAGAGCGCAACTAGCTAATGTGATGACCAAACGAGGCGCATCGGGACTTCTACTTCTGACCATACTGCAAGAAGGAAGACTCCCGGATGAGTATATGTAAGCAGCACTGGTATTTTTTTTTTCTCTATTCACCCTATTTCTATTTCTAGTAATGTAAACATACCCATGACCCTGCCATATTTTTTGTTTGAATATATCATCTTTCCTAGTTATGTGAATATGCCTACAATTTCATTTTGTTATTCACCATACTTGTCTTGTAGTTCGAATAGTATGTTAAAAAAAAAAAAACAACACGTGACTAAAACAGATTGTTTACTTTGTTTGATTTGTGAGTTATTTGACACTCTACTATTGTCACGTATAAATACTTGTTCATATAATATGTACTTGTTGATTTCGGTTGATTTTCCTACATTTCTTTCTGATTCTGGATTTTTGCCTTTATAGTTGAAAGTAAGAATGAGTGAGAAAAAGAAAAAAGAGAAATTGTAATGAATGTTGACATTGTTTATAGGAGTAGCTTGAATGATTCCCCGTGACTAAGGGAGTGAATGTTGGAATGTTATGTGTCATGTGTGTTTACAAAGTGTGTAAATAAATTCACTCATGAATCTGGTACTAGAGCGTTGGTGTTGTTTATTAAGTGTAGTGTCCAGAGCTTAACAGGACCTTTTCATTTAAAATGTATGTAGTTGTTAACTTTAACTCAAAACTTTTTTTACAGAAGACGTTTCTTTTCAAGTATCTCTTCATACGTATATTTCAAAACCAATTTTTTCTTTCTAGGTCAAGATATTCATTCAACTGAATATCCGAATAAAGTATAGTATAAACTGTTGAATTGTGTGTTTATATATATTGTATATTGTATTTAGTGATCATTCCGAAGAGCGTCTACGTCCTGACTACGGCGGAACACGGAGGTGCCAATTTAACCTGTTTGATTGGAGCCCTCGGCGAAGGGGTCACGGGGATAGAGCTACAGCAGCGCGGCTCTTATAGCCGGACGGAGAGGGTACAAAGATATGACGTCATCACAGTTCAGTTGAATACTACAAACTTGTAAGTGTTAAACTCGCGAACATTATGACAAAGGGTATAATAACTGGCTCCGTCTGTCTGGTCTTAGATTTTCACACATCTTTTCTACCACCTCCCATTCTCGGGTCAAGTTGACCGTTATTAACATCGTTTACATTACCAGTGGCGTAACTAGGGGGGGGGGAGAATTTGAAAATTTCTCCGGGGCCGCACTTGAAGGTGGCCCCCAAATGAGTGTTTTTTTACATTAAACATTAACTATTACGCAAGAGTCATGCCCCCGGGCCCCTAACTATGGGAAATTCCTAGCTACGCACCTGTACATTACTTCATCTTTAATCCTTGTCTATCTTCTTTCATTTCTTTCACCTTTCTGTTGTAAATATTTTAAAGATGAGTTTGTCATTGTAGCTCTCGTGTTTGTGTTTGTAATGTTATCACAGTGCCTCGAGCCTCCATTATGTTTGTTAACAGCGCTCTATAAATTCAATTATATAATGATTATTATTTATGGTCCTTCGAATTCACTTCGCCTAGGGACTTCCAGTTACCTATAGCCTGCCGTGGTGCCTCTCTAAAAACAAAACACACTCACTGAGGAAACACTGCATAGAATATTTTTTCCTTAACTCTTTCTCTCCGTTATTATTTGTCCACGTTTGGAAGGAATTCTGCATTTGGCTCATCATTATTTCACTCCCCTGTTAGGATAAAGATTGAATAGCTTTGTTGTTTGTTATCAGAAAATGTTGTATTTGGGATAGAATATGAAAATGCATGCCCTTTCTATTTAACACAAAGTCATGTTTATGAAATTAAACATTTATTTTAATTAATGAGGTCAAATCAACGATAGTATCGTCGATTAGGAGAGAAAGAGTTCACTTTAATATCTTTAAACTCATTGCACTTAACAACTAATCTCTATCGATAAACATAGATCACTTGTGCACATCTTAATAGCTTAACAGACAAACAACAGGATTGGTTTAACGGAGCATAGCTAATGAGCAAAAGACTGACGATCAATGTATACTGACCAACGAATAATGACCAATGACTTGTGACCTCTATATCTGTTCTGTTACAAAGCTTATTTCAACTCTCTCTGTCTGTCTGGTAAGACTAAGACTAAGACTGCTTTATTGATCCTTACGGAAATTTGTTGTGATTACAAGGACTCTTTTCTCATATAAAGACAACTCAACAGAAAAATACACATAAATACAACAGACACAACATAAAGAGTTCATTCAGGGACTACACACAGGCATCTTGGTCCTATTCATGTTCCCTGATCAATGAGTGGGGGTGATAGAGTCTGACCGAGCGAGTTTTTGTATCGCTCTGTTCTTGTTTTGATTGACAGCAGTCGCCCACTTCGCGACGACCTGATGTAGTTCTGATGGAGCGGGTGGCCGTTGTCTTCCAAGATTTTTTCGATTTTTCTTAGGCACTTTTGTTCAAAAAGTTCCTTTAAATGTGGTAATGTTGTGAGTGTAATTTTTGATGCTTTTTTAATGATGTTTTCTAGACGTCGCAACAGTTTAAACAGTTAAAAGTTCAAACTTTGCACTATTGCTTATTGTGGATAACAAAACGTGAATAAGAAAATCAATTATTTACTTAATTAATTAGCGGTGATTAATGATTAATTAATTTGGTTTTATACGAGAATAGTAAATGAATATTGCAATATTGAGATTAAAGGTTAAAATCTTTGATACATTTTTTTATTGTGTAAGATACCCAATGAATTTTAAAAAAAAAAATTATTTTCTTAGATTTGATTAATTTTTGCTTTATACTGATAATAGGAGAAAAATATTGTAATATTGAGATAAATAGCAATAATTGTGCGGTACTTTTTGTTATATAAGCTTTGTTTTTAATGATAATTTAAAAAAATCTTTCCTATTTTAATCACAAAAGTCTTTTTATAAACAGTCACAAAATCCATAATATAATATATTCTATATGTTGACCTTCACATTATGTTCCAGTAACACAGACACAAAACGATATCCAGCATTGGTTGTCCAAGGTAGTGGACAGCTGGTTTTGTCCCTGCTGATTACCTCTGGGACAAATTTGGTCGCCTACCTGGTCCAGCCAGTCAGTACCTGGGGAACAAAATACATTGTCTCATCCTGCCAGTAAGTCATTAATGTATCTGATTTAGTGATGGATACTTCTACACTATTGTGAGTACTTAAGTGTCTACTAGAGGCGCGGTGGCTGAGCGGTAAAGAGCTTCGCTTCCGAACCGGAGTTCCAGGCCCAAATTCTGGTGAAGACTTTGCTTTTTAATTTCGGGAACTTTGGGCGTCTCTTAGTGTAAATCTTTTATTATTGCTCAATTTATTGGATTTTACTTTGGGTTCTTGTGGCTGCCTGGTCGTGCGGTTTGCGCGCTGGGCTGTCGTTCGGACTTAACAATGGCGCCGGGTTCAAACCTTAGACGCTCTCATCCCCCGTCGTCCTGCGGGAGGTTTGGACTAGGAAGTGGCATGTAAAACATTTTTATAAACAGTCAAAATTTTCCAAGCAACACACTTGGCAGCAGACAATATATATATATATCAATATGAAATAATACATAGGCTATCCAGCCATAAAGGCGCAATGAAGAACTGAATATAATTTCAGTAAATAATCATAAATCACAAATTGTAGATCCAAAATAGAAATACATTTCACAAGGACACTGCTTTTAAAATCAACAATTATATGTCCATCCTCTCTGAGGACTAAGCAACAACTGCTGTTCCAGAGCGTGCTCAGATTCAGATCGAGGTTCTTCTAAGCACTACCTGTCACAGAGATTCTCAAACGAGGCTGTGACACTCAGCTCTAATGGGTACCTGACATTGAGAAGAAGTATAGGCTGGGTGGGTGAGTAGTTAAGCGCTCGGCTTTCGAATCTGAGGTCCTGGACTCGAATCTCGGTGAGACTGTGTCATTTTGGATTTCAGGATTTTTAGGGCGACCCTGAGTTCACCCAACTCTAATGGGTACCTGCCTTTAGTTGGGGAAACTTAAGGCGGTTAGTCGTTGTGCTGGCCACATAACACCCTGCTTGTTAACCGTTTGCCATAGAAACAAATGACCTTAACATCATCTGCCCCACATATCGCAAGGTCAGAAAGGGAAACTTTACTACTTTAAAGTATGTTGGTCGTTGCGCTGGCCACATGACACCGTCGTTAACCCTGGGCCACAGAAATAGATGACCTTTACATCATTTTCCTTCTAAACCGCATGAAATCGTAATCGGCTTAGAGAGAGTTGATATAAAATTACTTCTCATATCAGTGGTAACCTTAGAGAAATGTTTTTTTACATATATATATTATATTTTATTTGTATATATATATATATATTTATTTATGTATTTAAATTCAGTACTTTTAGGAACTTTCCCTGTAAACTAAACAATGTAAGAGAAGATAAAGGAATTTAATGTTACAAACTAAAAAAGAAATGAACTATAAACATTTCTGCAGTGTTAAGAAGGGCACGCAAATAATCATTTATTCTGTACACCGGATACACCAAAAAAGCTAGCGATTTTTAGATCTACCCACATAGATGAAGTAGTATAATTTAGTATAAGTTGTTACATTTTTAAAAATTCTAAATTTTAGATTGTCTGTCAACAGTTTTAGCACTTATTTTGGAAATGTGTTTAATTTCACAGTTGGCAATCTACACTGCAGGTGATAAGTGCCTTCAACAAGACAGAAGCGAAACTCTACCCACCAAGAGTCACAGGGTTTATTTCGTTCGGCAACAGGGAGAGAAGAAGTCTTTTTGACGCAGACATCATCACTATGACACTGAATGAGTTTGTTGAACATTAGGTTTTAAGTTTTTAATTAGTGCCGCGAATAAAAGTTGAAATGCATTGCGGTACGATTAGTCGTTAAAGTCCAGTTGTCTGACAAGCGATTTATCTGGCCATATTCTTTTTGACTGCCACAGACCTGTTGATCTCCGTCCCGACAGATCTGGGAAGCCGCTCATTCTTGACCTGTACGGTGACATGTAAGCTTTACGCAAAATTGAAGGGTTTTTGTCCAGGGCTTTAGAAAGAGGGGATTGGAACCTCTCAAGCATGACGATTTATTGGCAGATGATGTAAAGGTCATCTCCTTCTATGGCCCAGGACTGAAACTAAAATAAAAAAAAAATGACTTGGATGAGGTTCATGTGATTTTATAAGTGTGTTTACGTCCGGCTTAAAGAGCACCAATTTCGAGTTTGTTTCTTTTTATTTGGTATGAGATTCGTTACGACAATGAATCCACAGTGTTTCATCCGTAAGCCTCCATGCACTAAGGGTCCGAACTGAGATTAATCCCTTACAGCACGGTCCAGGTATCTGGCATTGTTCTGTAGTGTCTGCTTGTCTCCGTACGAGGCAAGACCCCAGCATGCGCCAGTTCTATCTGTTCCAAGACTAGTCGTATCTTCGAATGCTGAGGATGTGTTCTACTGTCTCGTCTTCTATGTGACAGTGTCCACATCTGATACCATGGTTCTCTCGGATCCTAGTGAAGTAGGCTCTTATCGGACAGTGTCCAGTGCGGAATCGTGCCAAGATTGTTTTTTCCTTTCTGTCTAGCTGCCACCACTCATCTTTTCTGTTTGGGAGTTGGAGAACTTTCCAGTTTTTCCGTCCCGTACTACAAAAGTACCGTCTTTTGTACCGTTTGGACTTGATCCATTCACAAATCCTAGCTTTTGCACTTACATATGTACAAGAAGACGGGGACTTCTTTATAAATACACGTAATGCAGAATTTGTGGTACCCTTGATTAAATAATGGTCTAAGTTCCACGTTTGTAGATAGTTCAAGTGACTATGTTCACGTGCAAAAGGGTTCAAAACCCAGTCGGGTGTATTCAAGTGAAGAATGTCTCCCTTAGCAGAACTCGATACCCACAATAATTTATAGAGAATAAAAAGCGCGTGTTAACGTGTCTGTATGTTTGTCTGTCTGGGTAGATTTTTTTTCATTTTTTTTCCTCCAAATTTCATTTTCTCGGAAGATGTTGAGATTTTGCGCAATTATTGACTGTCGATGTTCACACATGAACATGTTTTAATGATTAATTAATTAGTTAATCAATTAGTGGTAATTAATTTATTGTTTATTTTTAGTAGAAAAGGGAGGCAAAACTTGCTTTATTTAGAGATGTGGCAGCTAATCAATACAAGTTTGTTTTTTTTAAAACATTTTTTGTTTTTAAATATTTTTCTTACTTTTGTTTTTTTTAAATCAGATTTCAAGTTTACGCGTTAAGTCTAACTGAAGTGAATAGTTTGAAAGGTAATGCTGCAGGTAAGTTCAACTTAAAATGTAATTAATTGACTGCGTTTCTTTTAAGCCCAAACCGACGACCTTAGTATATAGGAACAAAAGCAAAAGTATTAATGGGAAATAAGCGACGACAGCAATTTTTAGATATTATAGCAGAATACATTCCATTTAAACGCTAGCATTTTTAAAATACCATGAGGCACTTCACATCTCCAAGAGGTCGATCTGTTTCACTTGCAATTACCCATATTGGGGCCTCGCTCTAGACTCTACCATTTAAAAGCAAAAAATAGTGATACTTGTGACCAGTGTTATTGTTGAGATAGTCACTGCACAGTTCGTGTATTGTTTGATCTGATGGTAGCGGTAGTGTTGTTAATTATTATGTTTATAAGTTTATATTCCTTATGGCCAACGTTATTTCATATTTTTCGACACTTACTATTAATTGGAGTAATTTGAGAGTAAATATTACAGAAAATATGCAGAGCATCCGATACCAGGAAAAGAAGACAAATGCGTTAGTACACTTAGAAGTTAACACTCTGACTCAAAACGGCAAAATATAGTCACTCGGAGGACACTAAAGTTGAGTTGATTTGGTCCTATTTTAAGACATTGTGGTGGAATAAGTCCGCAGATCGGTTCGTTTGCACCTCCCGATGGGGACGATGGCCTGCGACTCCTAGGGGTAAAGTCTTACAACGTGGTCAATATTTTGTTGGTATTATATAGGCACGAGCAAAACACAAAGCTTAATGATTTTGTGGAAGAACAAATATTTAATAAAGATTAATTAAGAAGAAATACAATCAGCGAGTAAGGGGAGGGGGTTGTACAGAATGATTTAGGATTTTATGATAACGTATAAGATAATATCATCACTGGGATGTTGCTCATAAAACTCGTGTATGGTTTGCTTATTCGGCTGTCTCTCACTTATCTGTATTCAAGGTTCTCCTTCGGGGTGGTGTAAGTTGAAGCTCCGTTAGGCTGGCAGCCAGTTGCTGGTGCCCTGCGGGTAGGCAGGCACTAGTGTGATGAATATGAGGATGCCACGCGGTGGGCTTACTCCCGTAGTAGGTGCAGACCGGTCATGGGACTTCAGCCTGGAATGCCTTCAGTTCTTAGTCGAGGGTGGTGAGCGATTCATCCTCAACGGAAATGTGTGAAGAGCTGCTGATGACTGTCTTCGGGCAACAAAACACGCCAGCCCTGGTGTAGGAGGCTATGAATTGAGACTTGAGAGGAGCCTGAATTATTAAACCGTACAGGCTGGTTGGCGAGGGGCGCATCCTTCATAGAGCGTCTCCCTTAGACTAACTAAGATACATGTTAATGACATTTCACTAGGTCTGATAATAATTGTTGTACAAATGATATAATAACAATATTACGAATACACATATAAATGTACAAGGCAGGGGCATAAATGAGGAGGGAAACAGTGGGACCATATTACAGGGTTGTAGCCCCTGTGACCTCATTGACCCACATGTAAACAAGTCCACGCTCGCTCGTGACCAGAGAACCGTGAGAAGAAGAAGGGGAGGGGGGGTAGAAAAGGGCACATAACTATGCAGGCCGACAAACCGAAAATAGTGGGGTAGACGAGACCGATTCTCGGGCCTAAGGATGCATGGTAACAGCACAGTACGTGCATAGCAAAAACAAGCATAATCATAATGTATATATATATGCAAATATACAGGTACATATACACAGGCAAGGAAATAATCTAGACGCGAGTAGGTCCAGATGAATATGGATATGAATGAATAACAAATGCATAAATAGACATTAGGATTAACTAAGTTGTAGGGTGAATGTCCACCGTGGGGAGTACAGTCAACATTGACGAGTTAATGAGGAGCACATATTCACAGAGATTTACAAATAGAATATTTAATAGCAAACAAGTGTTAACATGGTAATGATACATGAACATAAACGTACAGGCGAAGACACACTAAATAATAATGATAAAGTTTTTCCAACTCAACCGCTTTGCCTCACACAAGTTCCCAAATCAATCATTAACTTGAGAGTCTTCTGAGGCTTTCGAATTTAGAATTGTTAAATTGGACCAATCTTTTAATTTGGGGCTCACTCACCTGACTTCTTTAACCCGCGACCTGGGGGGGGGGGGGGGGACGAAGGAGGATGAAAGCGGAGCCATGCACCAATTATCAGGCTGGACCATCGCTCGATGGCACAGCGGACGGGAGCAATTTGAATAGCCATGGGCGTTAGAGGTGTCGACTAAAAAGGGATGTACGTGGAGCCCAAATTTTAATGTCCCTGGACTTTACGACTGTGTGTGTTTGTTCTGGCGTTTAGGGTGTAACTTGGGAACAGGGCCGCCGCTACCTATTGTGCAATGTGTGCATTGCACGCAGGCGGCCGAATGTAGGGGGGGGGGGCAAATCATTATTCCGAGGCTACCTATATTTTTATATTTGTTAAAATTTAATAACTAAAAAATTACTCAAATATTTTATATACATATATATATATATATTCTATGAATTCTAATTATTGCATTATTCTTCGTGAACTATTTAATGCAAAGAAAACGATATTCGTACATAAGAAGCTATTTTGGAAACAGTTAATAAGGAAAAATAGATAGATGGGTCCCAAGTTTTTTTTTTCTATAGGCGCCTATTCATTTCTGACCTTGAATTTTCGGGGGTTGTCTGTCATATTGGTTTCGAATGATGCTTACAGAAACAAAACATTTTTTTCTTCTTAGTGTCTACTTACTACATAAAAATATTGTTGCTTAGTCGAGTACCCGAACTGTAAGTAGATCTAGTCATTAAAATCTCAATGTTAAAAACATTTTCACGTTTATGTTAAATGGCTGTTAGGCGTTGAATATTTTGGGGTCATTATCGATGTAGATAAGATATGTTGATGTAGATAAGATAAGAAATGTCGATGTAGATAAGATATGTCGATGTAGATAAGATATGTCGATGTAGATAAGATATGTCGATGTAGATCTACATGTAGCCACTAGCTGTTAGGAGCAACAAGCCAATGACCGACCAACAACAAAAAGGGGGGGGGGGCGGCGAAAAAAATGTTTTATTTTCATTCTAGTTATTAATCCGTGTCTGATTATTACTAATGTTTACAAATTAAAATATCTTAGTACGAGATATCGGTTTAAGACCTTATCAAATGTAGACCGTTTTACGAAAGGCGTATGCAACAATATGGGTTAAAACTTTTTGAATAAAACACTTCAAAACGTCAATCTAGTGTTTTTCTTTCAATCTAGTGTTTTTCTTCTGGATTTTCTTACCTGGATATTTTTTTATTACACTATTATACTGACGATTTTTGTAGGGAAAAAAAGGTCCGCAATAGCGACGTCTTAAGTAGCACGAAGATGATCTTAAAAAAGATCACGCCCATTCCAGACGTCCGTGTGCTATATACCTACTTTTTACCTAGAATGTCTCTCGAATACTACTACTATTGACCAGGGCTGCCTCTTTATTACTAGATTTGTTTTTACTAGGATGAATAGTGCGTTAATAAAGAAAACTCATTATTATTTTCCTTTTTATATTATTTCTTCTTATTATGAGAAACAAGGTGCAAACGTAGATGATTGTGGGCACAATGCACATCTCTCCAAAATACAATCGTTACACTGACAATGGCTTTTGTGATTCGAGTCACTATATTTTGAACTGAATGGTTCATGTTGGTTGTTTTAGGAATAAATAAATAAAGAAAACATTACAGGTACAAAAGGAATACTAAATGATTGGGTCATTAATTCTGAAAATACGAATAAAGTGCAGAAAATTTATTTTTTTAAAAATTGCTCTTGAAACAAATAGATGCAACGCATTAAAGATGGAATGATTTTAAAAACCAGCCTTGGCAATCCTTTATCGGCTATGTCTCGTATTTAAAAGAACCACAAATGGTTTATTTCACACACACACAAAAGGGTATTTGTATCAATTAATTCAGGCAATAAATTTGGGTGAAATAGAAAATAAAATCCTTGAAATTGTAGATATAAGCACACAAATACTTTCACAAAAAAAATAGATTGTACACCTGATATGTCCCATACCGACTACTCACTATTATTAGCCTATTGCTCCTGTTTCTTATATACCTCATGTTGCAATACATGAACATTTTCTAGGTTTCGTACAACTGGAGAAGGACTTAATGACTTCGTAATAGAAAAAAAAATATACAAAGTTAAAATTAAAATAGAAATAAAACATCCCAGTGGGCATGAGGGATATGACAACGGTGCGAATATGAACGGGAAAAAAGGGAAAAATCTACAAAAACGGTACATGGCCCATCTCTGTCGTAATACATTTTTTTTCTAGAAAAAAACAATGGAGGGGGCGGCATTTTTTAATTTCGCACGCAGGCGGCCACAACCCTAGCGGCGGCCCTGCTTGGGATGTGTGTTTATGGCCTATAATTTGGGGGTCGGATCTAACCTTGGTGTAAAAGGATATTTGTGTTCTACGCTGGTCAGTTTAGTGTTGAGAGTGGACTACACAATGCTAACTAGTGGTAAAAGTAAAAAGGGGGGGGGGGTACTTCCGCACTGGTCAGTTCTGTATTTAGAAGGGACGCGTTTCGTCACAGACATAATTATCAAAACTCATTCTTCAGTACAGTGAAGGGATCGCGAAGAAAGGGTCATTGAAAGAAAAAGCTGACCAGATAACGAAAAGAATGGACCGGCCTCTGTCTTGATATCCTACTAAGAACAGCTGCTGACCGGGAAAATGGAGGGACTTTGTTAGGCGAACTGTCACAGCGCCCCTGCGACGAAACGTAAGGAACAGAGGGGATCTGAAGATGAATGATTATTTGTATATTAAGACTATAACTTACTGCCTTAGTAACACTTGCGCTTTAAGCCAAAGCAAAATAAATTGTTTGACTGTTGATGCAATTGTAATTAAAGTCCGAAAGTCCCACCAGACAAACAGGCAACACTTATTTGGTGTAAATATAGTAATTTCTTGTAGAAATATAGAATTTTTCATCACTAGTCCCTTTTACAATCTAAGGATTAAGAATAGAGAGTAATCTCCCCGTGGGTGTCGTGGTTTCCGGAACTGAAAAGTCTGCACCAGTCGCCTCAACTGAAGACATTGCATTGGCGAGAAATGACTCTATTAGCTGGTAAGTACTGCGATCAATTTAGTATATACCATCGTGGCAATGTAAAACTTTTGGGGTCGCGGTGGCTGAGTGGTTAAGCGCTTGGCTTCCGAACTTTGGGTTCCTTGGTTCGATTCTTGGTGAAGACTGGGATTTAGAGCTTCGGACGTTAGTCTCTCGCCCTCCCTCTTTGTCGTTTTTCTCCCTTCCTGTTTGTATCTCTTTTCTTTTTCTCTTTCTCTCTAATTTTCTCTCTCTCTCTTTCTCTTTTCTTTCTATTCCTCCTTTTTCTCTATCTTTTCTCTCTCTCTCTTTCGTTATCTTTCTGTCTCTCTCTCTCTCTCTCCCCTAATTTACACTACCTAACCCGAACTTTCCAAAATTCTAGAAACTTCTACCCTTCTGGAAATAGACGTATGCTATTTTTTTCCCCAAGACTTCTTTCCCTGAGTGGATGATTATAATTAGCGTATGCTTGTTCTGGTCTTCTATGACCTGACCCCCGGCTTCTAGAATCAGGTCGAATTAGGTCACAGTGTCGACTGGTGACTCTTTCTCTCTCTCTCTCTCTCTCTCTCTCTCTCTCTCTCTCTCTCTCTCTCTGGCATTCGAGTGATTTTATTTTTTAAACATTTCTTGGAGCATATGTTATCCGGGGTCTATAATGTTAGGTGTCTATGTTATGATCTAGGACCTGTTATAACATGATCATCAAGTTATAGAATGTTATAATAACTTGTTATAAATAACTCTTTGTGTGAATTTGTGTCTTTACCAAGTGCAGCAACTCGTTCAGCGCTTTAATGCAATGGCCGACCTACAGCCTGGGTAAGGACTTTGTCTTGGTCAACCTGGGTGAATCACCTGTGGCAGAGTGCCTAGTGGTCAGCAGCTTTGCACACACTACAGCCAGCCTTTTTAGCGAAAGCGGTCAAATCTTGGGGATAGTGAGGTTGATCTCAAACAGCGAAACCCGAAAGGTTAGTTATTTTATTTTTACAAAGTTTATATCAACTGGGCTGAAATGTTACTCGTCACTCCCGTTTTGAAGTGTTGCCAGAGGTGAAGACATACAACTTTTGGCAGCTTTAGAGAAAGGTCGGCTTTAGTTTTGGAGTAGATCTTTAGATATTACGACAATCACATTTGACGGTACCCTTCATTACTTATTAAAGGCACATTCCTCATTCCATATGCTAGGACAAATTTGTACAAATGTTCCTTCTTCCCTAGTGCTATTAGAGCATGGAATGGGTTGCCTGAGCTAGCCAGGAAAACCAGTGACTTGGCAGAATTCAAGTCATTGGTTAATACGCATGACTGAATGCATAACGCGTAGGACGCAATCATCTTCTTTTTTGAAGTAACGTCTGTATCATATAAGATAAGACAAGATATTCAACTTCCTGTTCCACAACGTTCTACAGCATCCAGCACCTTTATAGTATTGGCTTTTCGCTTGTTGTAGTTGGTTATTTAAGTGCTACCCCAGTTTAGACTTACCTGCTCAAGACTTAGTGCGGAGGCGCCTAACAGTATACATCTACACTAAAAAAAAAAAATGAATGGATTTTTATTTCTTTTCTTTTATTCATTATTTTTTAATTACATTCATAAATCAATCAGGGCTCTAATGTAAGAGCATAAAGGGTTTCATAAGAACCCAAGCTAGCGAATGAAAGTTTTATTCGTTTGGGGGGGGGGGGGGAGCGCCACTGACAAAAGTTCGGAAAAAAAACTAGCATTTGCACTAAGACATGGGTTATATTTTCAGATTAATTTTTAAAAACATTTTGTAGGCCTTTACTAATATGACATATACAGCGTGTCTTTTATGTGAATTAGTTTCAGCTCAGTGGTGCACGGTACGTCAAGAGTTCAAAACCAGTCTACATGTTTATGTTGCGTTATACTGTTGTAGATCGCAGACTTGATATGATGGTCTTTCCAATTCTGCCCACGGCTCTGTTTTACAACATCTACATTTTGAGGTAAGTGATTTTATAAAATTGTGTTACTTTCTTCTCTACCAGGCCTTCTGAAAACACTGCTAAACAACACAACAGCACATCTAACAAGAACTTGACAACAAGAGCTTCAATAAACAAGGCGGCGGTTTACTGACAAATTAAATCAACAACAGCCAATAAACACAATTGGCTACACTAACTTCAAATGCTTTGCTACACAACAGAACTACTTAACTAATCACTTCAAGTCTCTCTAGCTCGTACAGCTACATTTTCGAGGACTCACTTCGTGGCACACAGTCCTTACTGCTTGCTGTCCTGGACTCGACTCCTTTCTAACTCGCTCTGTCTCTGGTCCGTGAAGGCTCTCGTCCGTAAAGGCTTTTTGGTCACATGAATAAAGGATGGCTGCCTGGTCGTGCGGTTTTCTCGCTGGACTTTCGTTCGGATTTATCGATGGTCGAGGGTTCAAATCCTGCCCGCTCCCGGGAGGTTTGGACTAAGAAGTAAACTATCTTCAACTCTGAAGGAACATCCGAAACATGTAAAACATTTTACAAACAAATAAAAATAACATTGGTCATACTGCGTGCATTAGCAATAAAGTCCCTTGTTCAACAGCCCTTGACCTGTGTGATTGGGCTGAATCATGTGTGTCAATAGGCCGCACACACATTAACCCTTTCACTAGGGTTATAACAATATCTACTTTGGAGAGCCGTGGAAATTTACAAAACAAATTTTACGGAAATAAAACAACATTTAATTTTTTGTCTCGTTGAAATTTGGATATATATATTTTTTATCGCTTTTGTGGAGGTCTCTTTCGGTGAAGACCCTGTAGCCCTGCCTTGCCTCCTTTAAGTCCAGTCCTGCTTACAACAGTTATAGGTCTTATGTTGTTTGTTAATCTCTTAGTGTGTAATGTGGATTGAAATACTGTAAACAGCTTTAAGCGAATCACTTATATCGGAATATGTGGCTAGATTTACACGGTAAAGAAAGGTCTTTTAGAAAAGGTAAAGCGATTAAAAGACTGCATCGCAAACCAAAGATTAGAGACAGGTTTCTTGCAGCGATTGGGCCACATGATGACCTGCTATATATCAAAAAAAAGGAACCTAAAAATCTATGGCCATATAACACGGTCTTCGAGGCTCGCAAAGGCCTTCCTTCAGGGAATAGGACCAGGACAAAGAAGAAGAGGTAGACAGAGAAAGCGATGGGAAGACACATAAGAGAATGGATGGGTCTGCTATTGAAAGAAGTTTTCTAACCAAGGCAAAAGACAGAGAGGAATGGCGAAAGACGGTCGAAAAATCTTGCATGGTGATCCAACGGTCAAACAGACTAAGGGATAGGTAAAGGAAGTGTTGTTTTTTTTTGGGATGGTACGCACCTGTACGATGTACCGGCAGCTTTCTGAATGTGGGGAAAAAATATTACTTGTCTTATATTTTAACGTTTATTAATTGATAAGTAGTTAAAAGTTAGGCAAACCCTCTTTGAGTACCGCACCTATTTTTTTTTTTTTACAAAAAAAAAAAAAAAAGCACTGAGTAAAGGTAAAGCGATATGGTAATCAAGTCCACGAGGCGTACGCAGATTACAAGTGACCCATTCTGCAGTCCCACCTGCCCATTTATGCACTGGACCATGCGCATTTTCTGTCAAGGTAAAAACAAATTAATGAACTACTCTAGTTTTAAAGGAAATCGTAGAGAAAGGGAGGCGAGTTCGACTTAATAAACAGGTTTCCAAAGAAGAGCAACTATGGGATGGTGGTCTTCATCCATTTCATTCTTCTGGTGCATCATCACTAACTCAGATTCATTTCATTTCACATTTAAGTTCTTTCTAGCTATCGCCTACGTATAGCATTAGATAAAAAGGTTCCCCTTTCAGACCTTGTGGTCTATAGGGCAGATGATGTAAGGGTCATCTGTTTCTGCGGCCTACCGTTGACGAGGCTGTCATGTGGCCAGCTCAATGACCAACCGCCTTTACTTTCCCCAACTTATGTCAGGTACCCATTACCTGGGTGGGCTCAAAGGCGCCCAAAGATCCCGAAGTTAAAAATCCTAGTCTTCACCTATATTTGAACCCGAGACTCCCGGTTCGGACGCCAAGCGCTTTTACCGCTCAGCCACCGCGCCTCCAAAGTATTAGGTGGTATCGTATTATTCGAAGATTTGATTATGTGTCTTGCAGGTTGGTGGAGACACAAGAGAAGCCTGTGAAATATTACGTCATCATTGTTGTACGCTCTAGAGAACGAGACAGCATTATAGGTCTCATGGACACTAAGATCTTCGTACGGTAAACCTCCGTGTGTGTGTGTGACTTTCTATCCAATAGAATTTACAAAAGACTTCATCAGCATGATATTCAGTCTGTTTATATGCTCAACGCCACATTGGGATGCCAACTACATAACTGAAACATTCCTTTCCACACGATCTCAGGTCATAAGCAGTTTCTCGTTGACGATCAAAATCAATCCTCTTAGCAACGCGCCAGTCAATTCTAATCATTTCGAAGCCTTTCTAACATAATTAGGAATCCTTTTTTTTTGGGGGGGGGGGGGGGGGGGGTTGAGCGCCGAAACGCTTGGCTACAAAACCGAAGGATGTCGGGTTCGAGTCTCGTTGATTAATCGTGATAATTTAAATTTTTTGGAGTTTAAGGGTTGCATGATTTCAAACAACTTTATTGGATACCTGACATTAGGAGAAAATAGAGGCGGTTGGTCGTTGTACTGTCTTCATGACACCCTCGTTAACCGTCGGCCATAGCAACAGGGGAACTTTTCATCATCTGCCTCATAGAACGCCAGGTCTGAAAGGGGCACTTGACCACTACTCCTTTGATATCATGATATATGGATCACCCTTGTTCTATCCCCTCCCCCTCACCCTTGTTCTATCCCCTCCCCCTCCCCCTCACCCTTGTTCTATCCCCGCACCCTCACCCTTGTTCTATCCCCTCCCCCTCACCCTTGTTCTATCCCCTCCCCCTTGTTCTATCCCCTCCCCCTCACCCTCACCCTTGTTCTATCCCCTCACCCTTACCCTTGTTCTATCCCCTCCCCCTCACCCTTGTTCTATCCCCTCCCCCTCACCCTTGTTCTATCCCCTCCCCTCACCGTTTTACAAAGATTATACTCCGTGTATTTGTCTGTCTTTTACACATTTATACTTCTCCCACTTCCCATTCTCGGATTAAGATGAAACTTTCCACAATTTTTCATAGTCGATGACAATACAGGACCCAATAAAAGTAACGTCTACAAAAGCTGTACAGTACTGATAAAAAAAAGTTGATATAAGCTTTATAAAAAAAGAGTGAAGTTTATCCTACTTTCGTATGTGCAATACATTTTTTTTTATTTCTAAGTAGTTTATTAGGTTTTAGTTTTGTCGTAATAATTACATAAAAAGTACAAATAAGTAAAAAGTTGAATGCTTATGTAATTGTACTAGGTCTTCTCTTGGAGTTATAAGATGTAGAATGAACGAAGTATTTCCCATAAATACGTATACTTAAATCGCTTTAGGCATATTTAGTCGGATCTGATTCAGAGAAACTGATTGGCAAAATGAAATGTTTCTATAAGTCTTCGTGAAGGTTTATTTTTTTCTTCGGATCTTAAATTCTTGTTCCGAGCTTTTAATATGAGCTAGCTATTTTTTTTTTGGTAAAATTATAGATAAATGGATACAGACAGACAGACAGATATATATATATATATATGTGTCATTTTACGTCTCGAGAGACGATCTTTTCCCTTTGCATCTTCTTGTGTGACTAAAGAGGCCAATCTTTGATACACAGCTGCGATTGCAGGTTGGGCATATATAATCACCAGGCGCCGTTGCATTTTCACCCTTCTTTCTGCTTCTGTTGTGTATGACATCTGCAATCTTTGACCCTTCCTTTATGCTCTCTCTCCATGAGGATCTGTCCAGTGCCACATCTTCCCAGTTGCCAGTGTCGATTTTGAATAGCTTCATGTCGCGTTTGCATACATCCGTATAACGTAATAGTGGGCGACCAGCGGCTCTCCTGCCTTCTATTAGATTGCCATACAGGATATCCTGTGGAAGTCGACCTGCTGGCCTTCTACGAACGTGGCCAAGCCAGCCAAGGCGTCTGCTGCTGATAACAGAGCGGATGTCCTGGCACCCTGCTCTTTGTAGCACTTCCTCATTGGTTATCTTATCTTGCAACCTTATTTTAAAGATCCGCCTTAGGCATCGGCGGTGGCAGACATTCAGCTTTTTTTCCTGCCATGAATAGGTTGACCATGTTTCACTTCCGCACAGCAAGGTGCTCAACACACAGGTCCGGTAGACTAGGGCTTTAGTACTGTTAGTCAGCAATATGTTGTCCCAGACTCTTTTCTGCAGCCGTGACATGGTGGCCATTGCCTTGGCTATCCTGTTGTTTATGTCTTTATCCAGTAGAGTGTTGTTGGATATGATGGAGCCAAGGTAACAAAAGTGATCAACAATTTCTAGTGGTTGGCCATTAATGCTTACTTGAGGTGCAGTGTTTGTGTTTTGGACAAGTATCTTAGTCTTGCTTTGACTGATGTTTAAGCCGAACTTCTGGCAAGCAGCAGATAATTTGTCAACCAGGCACTGTAGCTGAATATCAGAATCAGCCACAATAGCTGCATCATCAGCATACAGGAGTTCCCTGACGAGTAGCTTCCTAACCTTGGTTTTTGCCTTGATACATTAAATAGTTTCTTGCGATCTGTGGGGCAGATGATGTTAAGGTCATCTGTTTCTTTGGCCAACGGTTAACGAGCAGGGTGTTATGTGGCCAGCACAACAACCAACTGCCTTTATTTTCCCCAACTAAAGTCAGGTACCCATTAGAGTCGGGTGGACTCAGGGGCGCCCTAAAAATTCAGAAATTCAAAATCTCAGTCTTCACTGGGATTCAAACCCAAGACCTCAGGTTCGGAAGCAAGTGCTTAACCGTTCGACCACCACCCCATATATTTATATAGATAGATAGATAGATAGATAGATAGATAGATAGATAGATAGATAGATAGATAGATAGATAGATAGATAGATAGATAAATATAGATATAGATATGGATATAGATATAGATAGATAGATAGATAGATAGATAGATAGATAGATAGATAGATAGATAGATAGATAGATAGATAGATAGATAGATAGATAGATATAGATAGACTGTTTGAATGAATGATTGATTGAAATTTTCTTTTTTTGCAATATTTTCTTCGGTAGCTTTATATGGAGCATGCCAACGCGGCTATTCCAATGGACGACCGGAGTATCTCGTATTAAAGGTCAAGGTCCATACCTGATTAGAAGCTCCAGATCCGACATCAAATATGGGTGTTACCTGATGGGTCTTTCAAACAAAACACAGTTCCTGCAGCCTGTTGGATCCTCCGCAACGCTGCCTCCTATTCAGGACGAGAGAATACGTCGCAGGAGACAGGTCGACAGCTCAACTATTGGAAGTGAGTCGAAGTGAACACTACGGTGGTTACTGATGTTCAGAAAGCCAAGCTCGAGTTCCTAACAATGGGTTTTAATATTCAAACCTCGTTAAAGCCCCTTTGTGAACTAGCCTGTGAGGTCAAATTGAACAGGATTTAGGGTAACTATCATATAGAAGAGTAGAGCTTGGTGAAACGGTTTTGATTTCTATGCGTAACATACAAACACACACATACACACACCTTACTTCCCGCTTTATAATATAGATATAACATTCCTAATCTATGAAAAGTTATCATCAATATGTAATGTTTTTGAGCCTGTAAGGGACAACGGGCCAGTCATCATCTTTACGAGGATGTTTTTTATTATATGGAAAAATGCACAGTAATTATGGCAATGGTATTTTGATATATTTCAGTTTACTCTGCATGGACTCCGTGGGCGTTGTTTCGATGTCTTGATCCTTGCAGCATCAACGCCAGCATCGTTAAGACTAGGTATGTGCCTTTTGAAATTTAACACCGACACAACGCCAGCATCGTTAAGACTAAGCATGTGCCGTTTGAAATTTAACACCGACACAACGCCAGCATCGTTAAGACTAAGCATGTGCCGTTTAAAATTTAACACCGACCGTTCCCATTCGACGGAGCTTGGTGGCTGAGTAGTGAAGCGGTTGGCTTCTGTAACGGTATGGTGTGTCGAGTTCGAACGCAGGTGGAGACCGGGATTTTTAGTTAGAAATTGTGTATGGTTCCCCTTGTGCTATTAGAGCTTGGAATGGGTGGCCTGAGCTAGCCAGGAAAACCAGTGACTTGGCAGAATTTAAGTCATTGGTCAACATGCATGACTGAATGCATGACGCTTAGGACGTTATCACCTTATTTTTTGAAGTAACGTCTGTATTATATAAGATAAGATTCGCCCAAATCTGATGAGAAAGTAAAAAGCGGTGTATCGCTGTGCTGGCACCATGGGATACCCTCGTTAGCGGTCGGCCATAGAAACAGACAAGCTTAACAACATTAGTGGCGGATCAAAGTATGTGGAGGCCCCTGGGCAGGATTTTTGTGTAGGCCCCTACACTTTTTCGAAAGCTTTAATAAAGATCCACCTATGACTGGGCATACTTATATCTAAAAGCATGCTATATTTCATAGAGGATCTCAGAGCAGCGGGAAGACGTTGTCAATGACCGATCTTTATGTAGACTGCCTGTCGCCCAAAGCGCCGAACGAAGAGGAAAGATCTAAGTCTTTAAGTCAATCTTGAATGGTACTACAACGTTTGTTCATATCAGTTCATTTTCCGGCCTTCTTTCTCCATCTGACGTCACTTCCGTTCAATAATACACGCTTTCGCACCACTTTAAAAGTGCTTCTTCTTCCCTAGTGCCATTAGAGAATGGAATGGGTTGCCTGAATCAGCCAGGAAAACCAGTGACTTTGCAGAGTTTAAGTCATTTGCTAAATATGCAACACTAGATTGACACATAAATAGCGTATGACGTAATTATCTTCTTTTTTGAAGTAACGTCTGTAATATGTATATTATATATACACCACCATGAAAAAGTCATGGAAAGATAACTCTTTTTTCTAAAAGTCGGACTAAAGTTACCCCACGTAACTTTCGCGGTGACAGAGCGAGGCTCGAAAAAAAAAAAAAAGAAGAAGAGGGGCGTATGCTACGCCTCGGGTCGGCTCATATCAGATACTTTACATTTCGCACCACGCTGGATATCGTCCGTAAAAACTTTCTAGATCCTTCCACGGGTCAAAATTAGCGTTGATCTCTTTCAATTACTATCTTATAACATGCAGACATTGTCGGGCAAGTACAAGAGAAAGCAGACGATCTTGTAATCTTGGCTTTCAGGAGAACATAGACGACGCGAAACCTTGCCCTTCAAAGCCAACCTGCCCAGAGGGTAAGATATTTAGATTGATGCATGGTCTTGCAGGAAAAGAATGGCAAAATATGTAGGTCTCAGCTGGGGCTGCATAGCCACGGGACATTCTGCATTCCTCAATAATCTTTGGATTCGAACAATCCTTTTTATTGTTATTAATGTGTTGATTAAAGCATTCCAACGAGAGAAACAATTTCCATGTAAAAAGATTTATGCAAATAGTGCTTATCATAAGAGAGATGTATCAAACAAATAAAAAAAAAAAAAAAAAAAAAATTTGTACAGATAGGCGGGTATCACATTATAATACACAGTTATAGATCTTTAGCGATCTATGCGATTAGAAATAATTTCTACCAATTGTTTTGCTTAGCGCTGCTTCATGCTTATAGCTTTCTAAATACGCTATGATCCTATCATATCTGGACCAGATAGGAAAAAAAATAAGGGGGAGGAGGGGGCTTCTGTGTGGATGTTACCGTGACATAGCTTTTTAAAATACATTTTATATTTTTAAAAAAAAATTGAAAAATGTTGTACGACTTTAATTCAGATTCGAGTGCTCATGTTCCTCAAGCAAATACACTAACCACTGTGCCAGAAAAGTGCTTATGAAAATCAAAGGTTTTTATTGTTAACTATTGTTCGTTTCACACTTTTAAGCGGCGAACCGATTCTCTACACAAAATATAAAGGGATTAATTCAACTTGTACCACCACATCGGTCAAGTACAATTTCTTTCCTTTGTTCGATGCCAAACATAATAATTAATTCTTAATAGATAATTAACTAACTGGCTACTTTAAAATAGATTGTGCAAAAATGTCAGCCTGGTCCGAGATTCTGTGAGGGAGAAAGAAGGTGTACAAACTTTTGACCAGACAGAGTTGATATAAGCTTTGTAACAAGTAAGATTCAAACTCATGATATCAGTGCGAAGTATGCATTACACTAACAGTTCCAGCCCAAAACCTTGAGAATTGTATGCTTCCAGCAGACATAAGTGTCTTTGATCACTAATATTAAGGAGCGTAGCAGAATTTAACATGGTAACGCAAACCCAGCTGCGCCCAACACATTTCGCCGCACCTATCTCGGACAAACAAGACACAAAGGTAAATGCAAATTTCTTGTTCCATAGTGGTGTTAGAGCATGTAATGGGTTGCGTGAATCAGCAGTGAAAACTAAACGACTTGGCAAAGTATTTTACAAGATTAGACAAGATTTGAGAAACTGTAATATTACTTCGATATTACAACTAATCTGACATTTCTTTTACAGGGCCTGTCTTGGGCATAGGCCTAGGGCCTCGCGTGGCGCATCGCGCAGGATTCTTAAACACATAAGAAATGACAACTTGTCCTCAATGTTATTGTTGGAGCATACTAGGTTTTTAATAAATTGCGTACTTATCTTATTTGCTAAATATTTTTCATTTCATTTGGGTACATCAAATTCAGTTGGCTTAGGGCATCCAATTATTTAAGGCCGGCACTGCTGACAACCATTACAAAAAGAAAAAAGTAAAGTCTCAGTAGAGACTTAAAGTTTCTCTGTAAACAAAGTTTATTTCTTTTTTTTTAATGTCTAAATTGTGATTATGTTTTCAGACTGTCCCTTTGGCACTTGGTACTACAACTGTACCAACAGTTGCGGGGAAAACTGCATAGGAGACTGCGACAAGTTTACAGGGGCGTGTACCAGATGTAAGACTGGATACACCCATGACTTTAAACACGAGTTCTGTCAGATAGGTGAGATTCAGTGGATGGACAATTTGATCTTATATTTTGAATCGGCTTTTTAGTTCCTATGTGAATGGGTTTTTAGTTAAAATTTTGAGAGTGGGCTTTAAGTGCTTCTTTTGTGAATGAGCATTAAGTTCTTCTTTTGTGAATGAGCTTTAAGTTCTTCTTTTGTGAATGAGCTTTAAGTTCTTCTTTTGTGAATGAGCCACTAACTAAAGTCCACGAATGTAAATCCGCTTATGCTCTTACACAGTGTACAATAATGTTCTTGTAGAATGCAGTGACTGAGTGTTAGAGCGCTTGGTTTCCGAAAGAGGGGTCCCGTGTTCGAATTCTGGTGAAGGCCAGGATCTTACTTTAGGGACCTTTAGGGCGCCTCTGAGTCCACGCAGCCCTACTGGATACCTGATATTAGTTGGAGAAAAGTAAAGGCGGTAGATCGTTGTGCTGGCCACATGACACCCTCGTTAACGTGGGCCACTGAAAAATATGTCCTTCACATTGTCTGCCCTATAGATAGCAAGGTTTGAAAAGGGCAACTTTTTTTTTTTTTTTTGTACTTTAATTCAAATTGTTATAGAGTGTCTACGTGCGTTTCCATGGTTACAACGAGACAAGGAAGTGTTAGTATTGGAGTTGTGTAGAACAATGAAACCACGAGCTGGTCTGTCATCAGCTTTTGTTTATAAAGACCCATCGGGTGTTCGTGGAAGCTAGAGACGTTAGAGAGGAAGGACGTGTTTTTGTTTTCTTTTTATTAGAACGTCATTTCAAATTATAAACTATTAGATGCGCAAAATGTTCCTGGACATTAATTTATTAAACTGTTCAATGAATACAGGAATATGCAAAGATGTCTAGTCCGTACAAGATACAGATTTTCTCGTTCTTTAGCCAAGTTTAATTTTTTTTTTATTTGGAATGTAAATAAATACGAAGTAGAGCCAACGAGATAATATTTTTTTCCCAACGATATACATCGTTAGAGCCGTTTTCGAGATCCGTGTCAACCCACCCATAGAGCTTTGTTTTTTTTTTTTTGTTTTTTTTTTTACGATAGCAGGTTATCTTGGGGTCCAATTGCTGTAGTAACCCTGTCTCTAATCTCTTCTTTTGTGATGTGGTCGTTAAATGTGATACATAGGATCTTTCTGTAACATCTCAATTCCATTTAGGATTCTCCTCTCTAGCTCTACAGTCAGCGTCCGAGACTCGCAAACATATAAGAATATGGCCTTGACCTCATTTTGGTGTCGTTTATATAACGCCAAAATTGTTCTTCCAGAATGCCCGCCTTTGACGTTTGGTGATGGGTGTTCAGGTTCTTGTATGCAGAAGTGTGGGTCTGATTGTGTGGACAGAATAGAAGGATCATGCACCATACCTGCCTCAGGTAAGACAGCACTAGAGGCTCCCTGGTTAATGAGGTTTGTGCGCTGGACTGTCGTTTGGTTGTCTCGATGGTCCAGGGGTTCGAACTCTCACGCTGCTACCCCCCGTCAATGTCAGAGTCATTAAAGTCACCTAACTATTATTAATATCCAGTCTTTATGAGTAGTAAAGCGCTTGGCTTCCCAAACCGAGCTCGAATCTTGGTGACGATTGGGTTTTGAAAACAGTTTTTAAAATTCTGTTTACTAATTCCACCCATCTGCCGTATGTAGGGGAAGAAAAGGCGGTTGGTCGTTGTGCTGGTCATGTGACAAATTTATTATTAACAGTGAGCCCTAGAAACTGATTGGATTTACATAACACAAGCATAGATCTCAAGTTGTTTGTAAAATGCTTTATATGTGCTGCTAAAGCGAAAGTTCTTTTTATCACCATAAAACCTCTTCTGGTATTATTTGAATGTTCACGGCGTATTAATTAAATGTCCCTCTTCACGCTGATCTTTATGTTGAGTATGTCTACTAGATCTACTGAGTAATATGATCCCAACACATGTATATATAGAAACAAACTCTCTAGCAGCAGACGAAACATTTATTCTTCATAAAAGGATAGTACACAATAATTGGCAACTTCAGCCATCAATGGGATTACTTGAAATAATCCACATTATTGCATAATATAATCCAAATAGAATTTCACTAAACACACAGCTGGCAATACCTTAATGCTTCAATACTTAAATACATAAGACACCTCTGTCTTTCTTCAATGGCCCTCATTCACCAATCGTAATCAAACAACATTTTGCCACGTGGTTCTCTATCTCTTCTATACAAATTACGATCTAATTTTAATACACAGTGGCTGTCACGTGACAGCTTTTTTTCCCGTTGTTTTATCAATATGATCACGTGACTAAATATTGTTTGTTTACGATTGGTGGATGAGGTCTATTACATAGCGTAGTAGACTGCCTCTGATCATGTGGCCAAAAACCCATAATGCACTTGTGACTCCTTGATTTCCCCATGCGCGATCATAGTCTCCGTAAACCAACATATCTCGTGATCGACAACCAATAAATGTCACTAACTATCAAACAATGATGTGACATTGTTAAAGGGATCGTTAAATGAGTAATTTTATGATTTAGTCGTGTAGAACGCTAATAATTAACTAATAATTTTAAAGAGAATTACGACTGTTTTCAGTTTTTAAGATTTGGCGTGGTTGGCGTGTAGTAAGGCGTTTGACTTCTGAACCGAGGGGTCCCGGGTTCAAATTTCAGGGAAGACTGGGTTTTTTTAATTTCTGGATTTAAAGGGCGCCCCTGAGTCCGCCAAACTCTAGTGGGTACCTGCCATTATATGGGGAAAATAAAAGTTGATGGTCATTTTGCTTTAACCGTCAGCCATATAAACTGATGGACTTTACACCATCTGCCCTGTAGATTGAATAGTATGAAAATGGAATTTTACATTTTACGAGTGTCTGTAAAGTTACTCGTAGCTTTAGTGAAGTGTAGCATGCAAAGTTGGATAGGCCTTGATCTTGTCGTTGTTTATGGCTGTCTGACTTTAACAGATTACTCTGGAGACGTCTGTCTTTCTTATACGGGTGTATTCGATGCGTTTAGACTACAGCAAAACAATGTCCACACATTAACAAGTAGAAAGACTAAGTCCAGACTGTTATACTTTTGAATGAAGTTAACTACTGTCCGTAATACGAAATTATCCCACAGAAGTTCTAACACAAACTGATTAATAATAACATAAGTAGACTATAACCCACTAAGCCGTGAAGTCACTAAATTTCGCGTTCTAAGTCAACTATGGTGTGCCTCGATACTTACTGAATGTCTTACAATACTAATTAAGTGTCTAACAAATGATACTCTACTGTTCAGGAAACAACATGGCCTGGCTGGCCATCTTCCTCTCCCTGGCCACCTTCCTGTTAATCCTCTTCTGCTTAAGACAGTAAGTATTGCTGTGCTCATACACACACGCGCGCGCTCACCGACATGTACTCACACTTTCGCGTAAAGATACACACACACACGCTCACCGACATGTACTCACACTTTCGCGTAAAGACACACACACACACTCTCACCGACATGTAATCACACTTTCGCGTAAAGACACACACACACACACAAATATATTTTATACATTACTAACGCGGAGGCGCGGTGGCTGAGCAGTAAAGCGTTTTTTTTCCGAACCGAAGGTCCCGGTTTCGAATCCTGGTGAAGACTGGGATTTTTAAGGAATCTTTGGGCGCCTCTGACTCATCCTATCTCGAATGGGTACCTGACAACAGTTGGGGAAAAGTAAAGGCGGCTGGTCGTTGTGCTGTCCATAAGACACCCTCGTTAACTGTTGGCCACAGAAACAGATGGCCTTTACATCATCTGCTCTATAGATCGCAAGGTCTGAAAGGGGAACTCATTTTCATCCTAACCTTACCCAGTGTTTCTCAAAACTTTTACCGTTAGGCACGGCGAGCGGTACATAGTTTGAGAAACACTGTTCTCAATCTAATTTATTTTCCGGAAAAATAAACAATAAATAAATCAACTTTTTTACGCTACTATCATTGAAACTTCATAGAATCCTAAATGCTGCTGGGCAAGTCATAAACCAAAAAAAACACGCATTTGGGCAGCTGTTTGAGACAAACATCCATCAAAAAGCTTAAAAGATACTAGAAATAAAAAAAAACCATTCTTTCGGGCCGGATTTTGTGATTTTACAATCACAAAAGAGATACAAGACACCGATAGCAAAGACAAATAGACACAAACACTCTTTTGATCCCCTGGCAATTAAATCATTAAATAGAAAGAATCTGATACAAACTTTTCGCATGTCAATTATGAGAGAGTCTGGTTTTGATGTATATTTTGGTTTTCTATAGTTATAATGTTTTGTTTGGTGTCATACATACATTGTAAGACAAATTTCCTTATGGATAATAAATATTATTATTATCATTATTATCATTATTATTATTATTGCTATGTTACATTTTTATCTTCAGATTCATTTTACATTACATAGATATTTTTTTTAGAATTTTTTGTCAATAATTAAAATTATTTTACACTGATTATCTGTTTGACATTTGATCAGAAATAAGAAATCTGTACTTAAGGAATCTGTTGACCCAAGCTCCGAAGCCTCTCTTTGGGTTTCTCAAGGTCAAGACATCTCTAGCCTGAAGAAGGAAATCGAGCGTAGCGCTGCTCTCAGAGAAATCGGTATATAGCTCAATTTATGCCAGGGCGGAGCCAGGGGTTGGGGACAATAAAGGGTCTTCGCCCCGACACACACTCGAACGCCCACCCTCGGAAAAAAAATTGGAGGGGGGGGGGCGTACGAATTGTAGTTGAGAAATCACACAATTTGTATAGATATTGTTTACCTATGTTAATAATTTATGCTAATTATCTATATTTTAACAATTTTTTATTATGATGCCCACCCGCTCTGGTAAGTTTACCTATTTGATATTTAAACCCATTTGCCTAATTTTTAATATTAATCTCAAATTAGATGATCTAATATAGAAATAGAGCACTGGCAAATATTAAATGAAAGAGGGTTTTCGGTACGAGGTGGAACCGTGGATGTGACGAGAGATGCCATCGCCCCCCTCTCCCCACAGACCTATACTTTTCTAGCGTATTTTAATGAAGAAATTACACGATGTTTTTTTTAAAACAAAAATCTGTCTCTAACATAAGTTATATATGGTATATATTAAATTATTGTATATAGTCGCCGCACTCCCTATTGCAGCGGCTCTCAACCTTTTAAGCTCGGCGACCCCTTTTTACAAGTCCTCATTTTGCCGCGACCCCCCCCCCCACCCTCACACACACAGCAATAAAAGATAACAAAAACAATCCATATTTTCGATGGTCTTAGGCGCCCCCTGGCAAATTGTCAATCGACCCCCAAAGGGGTCGCGACCCACAGGCTCAGAACCCCTGCCCTATTGTCTAATGTCAGATGCAGTCATAAGCAATACAAATAAACTGGGAGATAGTAAACTTACACAATAACTCGTTTTCACTCTACCACTCCCTTCACTTTCACAAAGAAAATATGATCGTTGAAATAGACGACAGACTCTATGTAAATTGCGCATGTTAGAAAATGTTTGTTCTCTGGCATGAATTTGTCATAATTTTTTAAAGAAAAACTTTGTTTTGGAAAACTGTTAATTCATGAGAAATTTTAAAGTAACAATAGTGACGAGTTCTGAATCGAAATATCATTTTCCTAGTCGCATTTTCCAAGCTTTTTACTCAATCTGAGATTTTTCTAATGTAAATAAAACGTTGGTACTATAACTCACAATTCATTCTCAAATCCTAAAAATACACAGAATCTAATTAGGCTACAAAATCTCCCATTCCCGTTCCGAAATGTATTTGTTCAGAGCTTTGAATTATAGTTGTGTAACCAAAAAAAATTTACAAAAATGCGTATTAAAAAAAAAAATCACTTATAATTGAACACCAAATTCCAAAGCCATACTTTTGAAGACATGTTTTTTATAATATAATTTTTAAAATCAATTATGCAAGCAGTTTTTTTTCATAAAAATGCACCATATTTACAACTATTCACTATTGATAGTGACAAACATTAATGAGTACTCAATAAGGGATAACCATATCTACCATATTTTGAACACATTTATGCAAATGGTATTAGATTGTTTATCAAAAAATTATTTTTCAGTTCACAAATGTATTGCTATGTTAAGTAAGTTCAGTCATACTATTTACTACATTTAAAAAAATGTTTACTTTTTTTTTTAAAGAGAAAAAATCTATTTAGTATGCATATAATTCGTACATAATTTAAAACAACAATTAATAAGTAGTTCTTCATACTATACCATGATAGGCTGCAGCTAGAGGCTGCGCAGCACCCGACTAAAGTAATTTTTTTACGAAATTGTTTTTTTTTTCCTTGAGGCTTGGAATAAGAGATTGACCCTTTAGAAAACAATTAGATAATTGTTATAAGACATCAGTTAGGCCAGGTTCATATCTCACTTCACAGTCAATTTCACCTATCTCTTTTTCTGCTGAACCGTTGGGGGCACCACACACGATCTGTCAACCTTCTTTCGCCATTCTTCTTTGTCATTTGCCTTGATAGAATTTCATTCTGATAATCTTTTTGAACATATTCAAACCTGCCTTTTTACCTGCCTGAGTGGATCACTTCGGGGGCCGATTTTGAGTTTGTGTTTCCACTTAAACTGTCATAGTTACCTTGTTGTTTTTTTATGACAAAACACTGCTCTAATAACTGAAATATAGACCAAATTTATTTTTCTCTATTACATCATGTATACATATACAGGGCTTTTTTGTGACGGTACGCCCCAGTACGGCAAACCGGCACCTGTTTTAATGTGGGGAAAAATTCTTTTCTTGTATTTTAACGAATATTATTAATTTATTAGTAGTTAAAAGCACTGTATATATATATATATATATATTAGGGTTACTGGGGGTGAGAGGGTTTAGAGATTGGAAAAAAATCGCCCCCCCCCTCAATAGTTCTGGATCCGCTTGTAGTGAAGTCGGTTCTGGTTACAGATGTAGCACGTATCGACAAGACGAAGTGGAATGTACCCGGTACAAGTAATCCGGAAACACTATCTGGTTCTTCTTTAAACACTGATGTCTGGAACATCGACCAGAAGCCACCTTTCAAGACCCCACCTTCTACATCAGTTTCGTAAGTATAACCAGAGTGAGTACGGAGCATGAGTGGAGGGGCGGTGGCTGGGTGGTAAAAGCGATGACTTCCGAACCAAGTGAAGACTTGGATTTTCAATTTTATGGATTTTACGGGCGCCTTTGAGTTCACCCAACTCTAATGGGTACTTTGAGACATAATGGGGAGTTAACTATTTATTTTTAGTTGTTTTTTTTTTATTGTAGGAGTGATTCCCCTTAAGAAGGCTATATAAAGCCTTGTAAAGTGTATTTAGTTGCCACTTGCTCCAGAGTTACCAGCTTGACCACTGGACCTGTGTTGTGAACTGTACATATATATTTTTTTTCCTGTTTGTTATTGGTCGTATGTCTTGGGGTAATTATTATTAGCAGTAGTAGTAGTGTCTGTAGCAATTGTGGTTTACAGGGTGGGGTCGCTAGCCCTACACCAAACCCACCTCCTTTCTCACCAGGGCTTGGGACCGTCAGAATGGCGGAGTTAAATGTGGCTCAACAAAAATGGCTGAGACGAACTGTGGGACTTAGTTATACAGATCGGGTCTCAAACAAAGAAATCCTATGCCCAAAAGGGAGTTGAACACTTAGTGAGGTTGTGACAGAGCGGGGCATGTTCTCCGACATAATGAATTACACATTCCAAGAGTCGCGATGACATGGAGGCCTATTCGAGGAAAGCGCAAACAGGGACGTCCTCGTATAACTTGGCGCTACACTTTCATATAGGACCTCAAAACAGTGGACACCAGGTGGGAGGAGGCATCAGACATTAGTAGCGACATATCTTTGTGGAGACCAGCTTGCGCCCAATGCGGCGAACCCAAGTCTAAGTAAGTAAGTAATATATATATATATATATTGTCTTTAAAAAGTAAGTATTAGTAACTGTGTACTGTGCGTTGATTGTATTGATAATGGTTTCAATTCCATCAGATTTGCTTGTTGGATATTTATATGTATTCATATAATCTTGCAGAATAACACGGCTGATACAAACGACAGATGACAAAGAGATGAAAAATCCGATGTCGTAAGTGCTGCGGTTGGCGTAGACAATAATAATGCTATGGATCATGTGGATGTATTGAATAAGTGGTTCTTAAACTTTGGTCCGTGGATCCCTAAGGGGTCTACAGAATGATGATACAATGTAACAATTAGAAAAACGTCTTGGCTAAAAGCCAGTTTATCCGCTTGGAAAATTTGTAATAAGCATTAACTCGCCTCTCACATCTGTTTAATATGTTTATTACGTACTGTCTTAGGACGAGCCAAACCAAAGATTTGAAGGCATTCATTACTGGGATGTTACCCATTGGGCATGGAACCATTTAACCTTGAAAAAAAACCAGATCCCAAACTCATATAAACCCATAGTACTACAGAATCAGCTTATTGAAATACCCACAAATAAGGACCTTAGACTAATGTTTTAGCAAGGATACCACACATTCTGTTGTGAGAACAAATTATAAATTTATATCTTGCATCATGGGTCATTGTACAGAAGTTACAGACAGCCTTTTGGTCTTCATATTTGGTACAATTCGGACTTTAAAACTTGAGGTCGATGGGATTTGCGGTTGATTCTTACAAACATTGAGCCGGACATAAATACTTTCATAATATCCCAGCAACATCATCAAAGTCATTAATTTGTTAAATTTTGTTTTAAACAAAAGTTATATTCTCAATAGACAAACTACTACAATAAAATGTTTTTTTTTTGTTTTTTTTTACATTGTAACTTAAACACTCTGCATTTACGTAGCTTTTTCACTCAGGGGTCTATGGGCAAATTTATCCTTTATGAATGGAATAAAGAATATGCTGTCTTGGCATTTCCAAAAGTTAAATCTGACAATCCAATATCCAATTAAATACGGGTATTGTAGTATAAGTGAAGAAACCTCAGTGCAAAGCCCTCAGCCCCCTGGATGACAAAGTGGTCATCATCGAAACACGATGGACGATATACATATATCTATATATATATATATATATATATATATATGAAGAATCAATAGAACTCATTGTTTTTATTAGAATAATTTACTTTCGAAGTCCAATTCGCAAGTGTTCTCAATTCTCCTACATGCATGGTTATAAAAGTTGGACCTTCAACGCTGAGGCTGAAAGGAAAATCCAAGCCTTTAAGAGTAAATGCTGCAGAGAAAATGCAGATTATCAGATACTAGGAAAAGAAGTGAAATACGTTTCTATATTAACAAAATCAACACTAACTGCCAAAGCCGCCAAATGCCACCTCATGAAAACACGTAAAAATGAGCTGGTTCTGGCATGTTGTAAGACAGGACTCACTGGGAACAGAAATACCTCAAGTTGCAGTGAAGGGAGCACGAAGAAAGGGCCGTCCAAAGAAAAGCTGGATGGACAATGTAAAGGAATGGACCGGCCTTCCTCTCAGTATCCTAATAAGAACATCATACTGTAAAGACTTGTGAGATTTGGCTACGCTGTCAAAACACAATGAGATGAGAAATCATAATGTACAACACTGTACTTGAAATAAGAACACACAGTATAATTAAAATTCAATTATTAATTCACAGCAGATAAATTGCAATTATTTATTGATTAATTTAAAGATAAAGATGAAATCCATTGGCTTAATATGTCGATTCCAAACTGAATAAGATTGTCTCTTCTGTGTAAATTTATTATAAAACACGTCGAAACTTGGAAGCTGAAGATCTTGGAAGCTGAAGATCTTGGAAGCTGAAGATCTTGGAAGCTGAAGATCTTGGAAGCTGAAGATCTTGGAAGCTGAAGATCTTGGAAGCTGAAGATGAGTAATTTTTTTACCGGAAGGACGCTTCGTGTGTAGTGTGCCAATCTATTTATGCTAACTAATTAAAATAATGAGCATAATTTCAAATAACTGAAGTCGCTCTACAAGAAAGTGTTTGTTTAAAGTATTGTTAATAAGAGACGTGTATTTGCATTGAATAAATCAAGTTTGTTTGTCCGATATTGATTTCTTTTGATTTTATGCCACAGAAAAACTCAAGAGGACACAGAAGACCAGAAAGAGAAAGGACCAGTGATGTAAGTTGTGTAGATGTGGTCGATCATTTGAAAGAAATTTAAATAGGTAGATGGTGTGTGAATGGCTGTTGTAAGTCATTTAGATGTAATGGATAAAGTAGAAATTATCTGGATTATGACCGTGGTGGATTATGACCGTGGTGGATTATGTGGATGCAAGGGCAGTGGAACTAATGCTGATGAAGTGACACTGTAGTAATAATGATGATGTAGTGCAGTAGTGGCTGTGGTAGATTTTATGGATGCAGTGGCTTCAGCAGGTAATGTTAATTTAGTGGATGTGGTTATAACGTGGATGTGGTTATAACGTGGATAAAGTGGATGTGGTTATAACGTGGATAAAGTGGATGTAGCAGTTTATTTGGATAACGGAAACTACAAGTTTCAATTTGTAGCCCTACCCTAACTAAAACAAAAATACAATTGTAAAAGCTTTATCCCCATGTTTATTAATTCAATAAATCGAGAACACACATATCTTTACAAAGTAAAATAAAATGAGAAAAAAATCATCCATATAACTTGCTAGTGAGGTGCAGTAGCTGGTGGTAAAGGGTTTGGCTTTCAAACGGGAGGGTCTCGGCTTGAATCCTGGTGAAGAAAAAGGAATTTTTTATATTCTGGATCTTTAGGGCGCCCCTAAGTCCAACCAGCCCTAATGGTTACCTAAAATTAGTTGGTGAAAAGTAAAGGCGGTTGGTCGTTGTGCTGGCCACATAACATCCACGTTAACCATGGGACACAGAACAGATGACCTTTACATCATCTGCCCTTTAGGCCCCATGATTCTGAAACTTGAACGTTTTTAAATATAAATTCATTCCCTTTGGCAGCGTGTTATTGTTTTTATCTTTATTTATATAAATTAGTCACACATTACAATAATATATATATATATAATAATATATATATATATACTGCCTTAATTATATCATATACCTACAACATTTAATTATGACTTTGACCTACAAGCTTTAATGTAGGACATAGAGATACAGGCTTTAAGTACGATATCAGCCTTCAAGCCTTAAGTAGGACATAGACCTACAAACTTTAAGTAAGACATAGACCTACAAGCATAAAGTAGGACATAGACCTATTAGCTCTAACTAGGACATAGACCTATAAGCTCTAAATAGGACATAGACCTACAAGCTTAAAGTAGGACATAGACCTATTAGCTCTAAGTAGGACATAGACCTACACGCTTTTACTAAGACATAGAACTACAAGCTTTAATAAGCTCATAAAATTAATTAGGACAAAGACCTATATAAAAAAAAATGGAATATGCTTACATAGAAGTGAAAATTTAAAGCAAATTATAATACACAATTGCAAAATCTGTTCTAAACCACTCAGTGTCATTCTACCATAATACTTTTTTTTTTTAAAGCCGGAAGTTTCTTAGAAAATTCTACTTCGTCTGAACGCAGACCCTTAAATGCAGAATCGATGCTCACATGAAGGATGTTCTCAGCATCGATACACTCATTATGGATGCCATCAGTATCAATGTTTACAGTATCGAGATTACCAGTATCTGTGTTTTAAGTATTGATATTGCCAGTTTTTTCTTGTGTTATATTGTGTCGCCCAAAAACTTGATATTAAATAGAAGAAATAAACTCACAATTTGTTACAAAAGAGGGCTAATAAAGTATTTACTATTACATGACTTAAGCATAGTGTCATGGCTACATACAACGCATAAGTAAACAAATATGCAAGCCCCACATCCAACCTGCATCTGTTAAATAAAGATAAGTACTCTGAACAACAGAGGCGCGGTGGCCGAGTGATAAAACCGGAGGGGTCCCGGGTTCGAATCCGTGTGAAGTCTTGGATTTTTAATTTCGGGATCGTTAGGGCCCCTCTGAGTTTACCCACCTCCAATGGGAAAAATGACTTTAGTTTGGGAAAAGTAAAGGCGGTTTTTTCGTTGTGCTGGCCACATTGCATCCTAGTTAACCGACCTTTAAGTCGTCTGCTCCATAGATCGCTAGGTCTGAAAAGGAAAATTTTCACTTGCCCTGAACTACAAAGGAAACGTGGAAGAACAGTTACCTTCACAAAAATAATTTTATTGTATTTAAAAAAAAAAAAAGAGAGAATTTGAAATAAACAGATCATATAAACAAGGTAAAGGACGTTTTATTTCAAACTTGTTTTGCTCACTCCAGATCTGAAGAGCAGAAGTTGATGTTCGTCTAAACTCACTTTTTTATGAAAATTACTTTCCCATTTGTTTTTGTATCCTTTTTCCATTTCATGATACTGTAAGACCGAACCTGTACCCACTTATTTTAATAAATTTAAGACTATCCTTTTTGAGAAATACTAAAGAGTTGAATCGGACTAATGCATTGATAGTAATTGATAATGTAGCTTTAAGCACCTTTTAAAATTCTTAGCGATCAATACGTGCTCTGTTAATAGTAAGAATAATACTGGCGATGTCTTCAATTCCGAAGATTAAGGATGAGTGCAGTGTTTCACATGACTACGCATACCCAGTTTCGACCTGCATTTTTTACGCAGCTCATGCAAACAAAGCCGTTGTCGGCATTCGGGCTATTTAAGTTTTCTTTCCGTCTTCTGCGCCTGTCTTCAATAGTGTCTTATCTTTATGTCTAAATGCGTCTCCCGTTGCTTTTGTGAGAGCTCTACAGCTGCCTCTTTCAAAGACACCTGTATTATGTACATAAGTGCACATTTCTTACACCATCTACTAGGTAAGAGTGCTCCTTTGTCCTTAGTCTCAATATAAGATGGAACGGGTTGCCTGAATCAGCCAGGATATAAACAAAATTACTTAGCAAAGTTTAAGCCTCGAATTAAAATTCTAAATTAACCCCTGCGTTATCTTCTTTTGTATGTAACGTCCGTGCTGCAAGAAAGTGAAGACAGAGCTGGACATTTATAGTTAGTCCTTATATTTGGAAATCTAACTTTACCAAATGCAATTTAAAATAAATACTATCGATGCAATTAATTTGTGTAATTAATGTATATGAATTTGTATCTATATTTGGTGAAAGGTTTTGTGATTGTGATTGTTTTTTTTATAAATTCTACCAGTGTTGTTTTTTTTTTAAATAGATGCCGGTACAGCGATGGTGTGCCTAACTTTTAACTACTAATAAATTAGTAATAAACGTTAAAATACAAGAAAATTAATATTTTTTTCCCCACTTTGAAAAAGGTGCCGGTACACCGTACCGGTGCTTACCGTCACAAAAAAAAATAGAACTGAATTAAAAATAAAATAGGTTTATTAGATCAGAAAGACAAATTAACAGTAGTTAGTATATTCCAGAGTTTTGTTCTGTTATTCTTGTGAACAGGTGTAGAAGCCAGCGATCATCTGGACTTTTTGTAGCGACGTGACGACAGATCAAAAACAACAATCGGGCTAGCCAGTAGACATAAAACAAAGAACAATGTGTGATTGATACTTCCCCGCTTCGGGGAAGAGTAAGAAACCGTGCCTCATATTCTGTTTGACTGCCCCAGACTTGCTGATCTCCGTCTCGACAGGTGTGGGAAAACCCAAAATTCTCGACCTGTATGGCGACATTTATGCACTACGCAAGACAGCAGGGTTTCTGTCCAGGGCTTTTGCAAGAGAGGATTTGAGCCTCTGAAGCCCTCACTCTAATGGAGTTTGATGATGATGATGATGATGATGATGATGATTGATACTTCATAGCGTAAGGACGTGTGATAAAGTGGACGAGGGGGACTTCGGACTATTTCCCTTCTATGTAGTCAAACATTCAAAGTAGAACTCAAGTAGTTCTCCTCACGTGTGCTGTTTAGCTGATAATTAGCTAAGTTAGATCAACATAAAAGAACGGACGGGCCTACCATTGATAGAGGTTTTAAACAAGGAGAAAAGGCATAGAAGAATGGAGAAAGACGGTCGACAAATCTTTGCATGGTGCCCCAACGGCCCAATAGACTAAGGATAGGTAAAGGTAAAGGGTTTTTCACTATTGATACTTAATTATTATGTTTGGTATAAAACAAGGGAAACAAATAGTACTTGACCAATGTGGCGGTATTAGTTGAATTAGTCCCCTTTATACATTGTAAAGAAAAATAGGTCACCGCTTTAAAATTTAAAACTAATAATAGATATTTATAAAAACATTCTTTTTTCATAAGCACTGCGCCGTCACAGTGATTGGTGTGTTAGCTTGAGCCCTCGAATTCAGGTGGTTCAACATTTAAGAAAAAAAATGCATTTAATTAAAAAGCGATCACGGTAACATTCTCATCTTTTTCTCCCCCGCCCTCCTTTGTTTGTCCCACCTGGTTGAGACACTTGATAGGATCATAGCGTCAAAGGCGTTAAACAAAAGGCCATTGGTCAAAAGTATTTCTAATAGCCCATATTTTTTTTATCTTATCTTATATAATACAGACGTTACCTCGAAAAATGGTATTTGTATCATATCTCGTTTTTTTACCGTTAGTTATTAGCCCATTTAAACCCTAACCAATGACTCATCTGGACGCATCCATACCTTCCGAGACAAAAAGGAGCCATATATTCATATATTTGCCCATTGAAACCAAAACCAGTGACCCATCTGGGCTCATCCATTTCCTTCCGAGACAAAAAGGTGCCATATATTTGCCCATTTGTTTTTAAATAAATCATACAATGAATGTCTTATACCTCCTTTATATTGTAGATAATTAACGTCTGTATTTCATAAGATAAGATAGGAATACAATGAAATTATAATTCGCAACAAACGAAATATCTTTGACAATTTTATTCTGACGTATTAAAAATTAGTCTATTATTATTATAACAAAATAGCCTATCAACGCTTTACATTGTTCAGCGGACACACTTAGAAACAACAACAACAAAAAAGCAACTAGCTAGTTATAGTGTATCGCGGTGTATGGTCTCCTATAAATTCAAAATGTAAGCTTCATTGAATAGCTAATCAATTAACTTCACATTTACATGTATAGTCAGCAGAACGTGGATAACCAGTTTTTGTCTTTGTCGAGGATGTACGCTGGGGCCCCGGGGGACCCTTCACACGAGTCTAACACATTCTTTTTGGAGGGCGACACATATTGGTCAGTCGAGAGGTCCACTTTGATAGAGACGTGTTTGAACTGACCATGGGGGTGGCTGACCACGGCGATCAGTTTCGTCTCCACGTTCGAATCCTTGTAGTCGTTGAAGAATCGAACTCGGCCACTCTTGTAGGCCATTAAATTGGATGCCAGCTCGTCGGCGAGTTGCAAATCGTGGGTCACGCACTGGAGGTGGCAGATTTCCTTCTCTAAAGTCACAACCCCAACGCCTTCAAGGGGGACTCCCTGGCTGTCTGCGTTGTCGAATCCGAAGAGGCAGGTAGCGTGGCGCCCTTCGTCGTCATCAAACACAACGCTCGAGGAAGTCACGATTTTGATTTCCGCCCAGGAGTTTGCCGGACTACCGGAGGAGGCGCAAGAAGAACAAGGGCATCTCTCATCGCTGGACAGGCTGGTGACTTTTCTGACGTCACAGATTTTCCCAGTACCGATTCTCGGACTATTTTCGTTACAGGGTCTCCTCTTGTTGGGTCGCTCTGGGCTGCAGTAAGGAACAGTAACCTTAACAGTCAAGTACCCGAGAAGCTTGATCAATTCTACCAGTTCCTTCTGTCTGAAGTTGAACTGCAGGTCATCAACAGAGAAATCCTCTATCGGTATCAGGTTCGAATGACCCTTGTTCTTCTTGCAATTCTGCATCTCAGAAAGCGAGCTTTCAAGCTCTCCATTCATCACTGCAATAAACAGATATAAATTTTGTGATTCATATTGACAATATTCATGCAATATGTTAATATGTTCCTTTATAAAAAGATCTCTAGTAATGTATGTTATTTATATTAGCGGACAATGGTTATGCTTGCCCCAGAATGTGATAAAATATGAAGTTCACAGCTGGGGCTGTATAGCCAAGGTAAATACCGCAGTCCTCATCAATCTACGGACTCAGGCCCTATAATTATTATTAGCTCTGTAATTTAATGGATTTTTGAAAATATAATACAACCTAACCGCAAATATATCTAAATAAATCAGATAAGCAAAATTAAGCTACAGAAAGGTGAGGATGTCTATGAATATATTATATCGGTTATGGTATTCAGTAGCTAGGAATAGTGTCCATTGTTGACTGTTATTGTTACCCAGAATGGCGTCCTAATAAACAGATGATTTTGTCAGTTAGAAACTAGCAGAAGAGCAAGAGTTAAGTGCTTAATCGTTAAGTGTTATCAACAAACCATTATCCTTATTATCTATAATGTCGATCGGTATTCTGGTCTAAATAATGTTCAAACCACTGCCCGCGTATTCTATTCGTCCCGTGACGCATTTCTATCCGGCCTTTCGAAATATTTTCCCACAGTGATAAATCCTAGTTCTATGCTTTGGTGCATTTAAATGTATTAGCGCTATTATTGCGAATATTTTATATTACACATGAAACATCGCCTTGTTAATAAATCCTATAACTTACATGCTCATTGTTGCATTGTAGAACTTTGTTTATACTAGACTACTATAAAATGATCATCCTAGGTAACATCTTCTTCATTCATTAAGTTATACCCGACTCATTGAATCATACCTCTACACAAGCTATATTGTTATATTGAAAGTTCAATCCTTGCACTGTACACTACTTTTAAAGTTCCATCTATGCCTTCTATATCATTGGTCTGAATCTTGATCTCATAGTTTAGAACTAAAACTAAGTTCTATACAATCATAGTGTTGACTATTTTTGTCTTTTAAGAAAGTTGCACAACAAATATTTCCTTTAAATCACAGGCTTTATGTAGAACCACGTAATTAAATGTAGTTTAGGTCGTGACAATGCAACAGCCGCCCCCCTTTTATAGTTATGTACAGAAATCAATACGAATGCTGACAGTGGATCGAACTGAATGACTTCCCTTGTCAACAAAAGAATAGACGTTTCTGGAACTCACATTGGAATAGAGGTTCAAGCGGTGCATTCGATTGATAGTCCTACACAAAGTATTTCCGAAGTGTACTTGAAGTTTAAAGAACTAACCGATTTCTCTAATAGAGACAGACACAGATGGAATCCTAATGATTTAATGTTCTAGATCCAAGTTGGTTATAACCTGTATTTCTCTTCGAATATTTACAAGTATTTCGTTTACGAAGATACAACATAGAAGAACTTAACAAAGATATCCTCTCTTTTTTTTAGCACGGGACCAATATCAGGCGTAGTCACTAGGTGGTCAGCCTACTAGAAACTCGGTACCGATTCTAATCAAATGCCGCTAAAAAAAGTGTAGTTCTAGGTTTACAAAGTCTATTGTCCAAATGTGTTTACCAGCCATTGATCAACGCGTTCTCACAGAGACATCCAATATGAATACAAAATTTTAACTTAATCCGAGAATGAGAAGTGTTAGAAAAAAAAAGTGTAAACAAATCCACCTAGACCGACACAAAGACAGACAGACTGCGTGAGTTATTAACAGCTTTGTAAAAGGAGTAGGACACAACAGTGCACATGTACATGGATATTTAAGATAGCCAAACGGCCGTTGTCTGACCGGAATCTATTTATTAAAAACTTTTGGATATTTGGATTATGCCGAATCCATTAATCATTCGCAGTCCAACCAATCTATCTTCTACGCGAGTCCTAAAAGGAATGCTAAAAATGATAAATGTCACAATTTAATAATGATTATCTACTTACTTCTCAGAATTCAAAAAAAAAGATGTATGTTGTGTATGTATTAAACATAATAAATATTGTAGTACAATTTCAAGAAAGGTAACTTACCTTGGTCGTCTGTGTCCATCTATTATGGGCGTTACTTCCTCCTGAAACCAAATACATAAACAGAATCAAACCCAAAATAAAATCCGATATCGATTAACTGGGAAGAATGTATCGAATGACGTTAGAGTCTAACTTTTAACTTCCCCTAGACTGGCGAAGTGCTTTAAAAAGCTCGGGACAAAGGTAACACACTGACCTTATGCCGTCAGAGATCAGCCATTTCAATGTCACGGAAAATTATACGACTGACAAGCGAGTGGCAAGGTCGTGGAAAGGTTGAATATTGAATTAAAAACAAAAAATGTGGGCGAAGAAAATTGCAATTAAGTTAGATTTTCTTCTTTCGTTAACACGCGTGCTAAGTATCACATACAGTGGCCTTCGTAGGGGAATGTAAGGGCGGTTGGTCGATGTGGTGGCCCCCAGTTAATCGTCAGCTACAGAATGGTCTCATGGATAGCAAGGTCTGAAGGAGGGGTACTTTACTTTTTTTCGTTTTTAATTACAAATCATACACTGTTATGATATATTATGGCCTCTCATTTATTATGTTTTAGAATTCTATTATACAGATAAATTTATTGTTTTAGAATTGGTATTATACAGATAAATTTTTTATGTTTTAGAATGAAACAAAAAAAAAAGGGTGATGTAACAATTTCAGATCTTGCGATCTAAGGGGCAGATCTTTTAACGGTCATCTCTAGTTCTACTGTTAACGTGTACGTGACGGTTTATCAAGTGGTCAGCTTAACGACAAATCGCCTCTACTTTACCCACCTAATGTCAAGTACCCATTAGGGCGTCCGAAAAATATGGAAATTGAGAATACCAATATTTAACCTGATTTGAATCCCAGACCCCTCCACTGCTAGGAGGGCAAACGCTATACCACAAACTTATATATTTCACTTTTAGGAACACTATTCTTTTTATTCTTCTTATATATTCCAGACGTTACTTCAAAAAGAAAATAACAACGTCCTACGCATGTCACGTGTCAATCTTGTCATTGTACAAAATTGTTCAACTTCTAGCGTATGGAATACGAAATGTGCCTCTATTATTATAATCATCACTTTGTATTTATATTGAAAATTATAGCTGCAGTTTCAGCGGTCGTCAGGATTCGAACATGCAACATTTTGTTTAGCTTCACGCGCTATCGACAAGTCATGTATGTTGGTGAGGAGAGGAATTTACCATCGTTTGGGGGGGCCCCGGAGGGGAGCTTGACCTCTTTGAGGCCCCTGCATTTTGCGTAAGATTTAATATATAATGTAGAAAAAAACTTTTGGGGGGCCCCATCAAGTGGGGGCACGAGGACTTTTAAATTCTTTCCCCCCTCCCCCCACCCTAGCTACGCCACTGAAAGTCGGCCCTGCCTCTATAGTTCTTAATCAGTAAATTTTAATTTTCAACGTATTGATTTGACACAGGGCTGTGTGTCAACTGCTTAGGTCACCTAACAAAACTTGATTCTTATAAGGTGCCGCAGTCATGTGTTGCTGACATAAGTTTCTTTAATGACCCACTTCGCCCAATCGCTCCTTCCCCGCTCACCTGCTCACCGCTTTGACCTGGATTGAAGGCAAATGTTTATGTACAAGATGGGGTGTGGTGTCTGTGTGGTAAAGCGCTTGGCTTACGAGCCAAGCGTATCGGGTTTGAATCTCGGTGAATTTGAATTTAGGGATTTTTAGGACGCCTCTGAGCCCAATCAACTCCAATGAGTACCTGACATTAATTGGGTAAAGGTAAAGGCGGTCGTTCTGCTGGCCACATGACCCCTCGTTAACAGCTAGCCATAAAAACGGATTACCCTTTATATCATCTGCCCTATAGATCGCAAGGTCTGAACTTTCATTTTACTTACTTATATAGAAACGAGACTTTCGCTAATATCAAGGAGTCAACTTCACTACCATCTTTACCTAACATCTTGAAAGCACACTTAAAAAAATGTTAATTCTGTTTGCCGTCTAGGGGGCTGCTACCGATATGATGTTTTATTTAAATGAAAACTCCATTAGAAATTAGGCTCTTGAAATTGTGTGTGTGTGTTTCTTATCTTCTTATCTTATATAATACAGACGTTACTTCAAAAAATAAGATGATTACGTCCTACGCGTCATACATTCAGTCATGCATATTAACCAATGATTTAAATTCTGCCAAGTCACCGGTTTTCCTGGCTAGCTCAGGCAATCCATTCCATGCTCTAATAGCACTAGGGAAGAAGGAGCATTTGTACAAATTTGTTCTAGCATATGGAACGAGAAATGTGCCTTTATATTTGTGTCTTTCTGAGTATTTTATTATTTTTTTTTTGTATTTGAAGATTATGGTTCAGTGTTTTGTGTATAATTGCTACTTTACTTTTGAGTCTTCTGTCCTGAAGGCTTTCTAAATTTAGTAATTTAGTTTCTGTGTCTGTTGCGGCTGTTTAGAAGTCTATACTTACATAAAAATGCTTTTCAAATGGCAACATCAATGACTCATGAATAACTGAAATAAGTGCTTTAAGTTTAAAAAAAAAATGTCGCCAGAGATTAAGATGACTGATATGCTTAGCGTTATCATCAGCGCAGCGACAGAAACATTTGTCTTCCGGGTACCCTGACCTGGTCTGATGTTGGTGAATCTAATCTTAGAAAATACAGACGCTACTTCAAACAAAAAAAAAAGAAGATGATTACGTCCTACGCTTGTCCTATAGGTCAATCTAGTCAAACATGCTAATCAATGACTTAATTTCTGTAAAGTCGTTGGTTTTCCTGGCTGATTCAAGCAACCCATTCTATGCTGTAGTAGCACTAAGGGTAGAAGGAGTATTTGTACTAAATGTTCTAGGATACGGACCAAGAAATGTGGCTGTACACAGTGGCGTAGCTATGGTTGGGGGGAGGGGAACCCTAACCCTAACCCTAACCCAAATTTGAAAATTCCCCCCCCCCCCCCCAAATGAGTGCCCGAAATGTGTTTTTACAGTGCATATTACGTATTTTTCTAATTTTATTATGACAAATGTCAAGATGCAGGGGCCCATAAAAAGGTCAAGCCCCCCTTTCCGGCCATCAAATCCTTAGTTACGCCACAGTCTGCACCATCAATAACATTTTTATTATCACAAAATTGTAAGCTAATCGAGAATCATTAAAGGGACAATTTATTGAAATCTCCCTTTTAAACTACTTAAAACAAAAAAAAAACAAAAAAAAACACAGGAAATGAAACAATACTTACGTATGTACGTACGTTAGACCTGTATTCGAATATTGATGAGTTATTCTTGTGTAAACCACACCCGGTCCTCTAAAAGTGCATACGACTTATCTAGCTACATGCACATGCCAGTAGAATAGAAAAATACAACATTGTAAACACGATGAATATGCCAGGTGTAGAGGTTGAGTGGTGGGGGTGAAAGGTGAAGGTCATGCTAACCACCAATTGACTGCCGCTAACATAACGTCAGACGCAAGAAAATAACTTCGCTGTGTTTCTTTGGGGGTCAACAACAAATTACTAATAGCTTGGGGGAATTACCGTTTCTAATTTTAGCTATAAGGAGCACTATTTTCCTTAAAAACTGCTAAAATGTTTTAAAATAGAAAATGATTGATTCAAGTCAACACACTTGATAACCTCAGTGGAGATATGCGTGTATATGTTTATTGAACTTTATTCATAGGCTTAGCTGAGGGATTTAAGTATGAGGAGGCCCTTGTCAAGAATTTTGCATAGGGCCCTACTTTCATACTTTGTATGCATTTTTTAATAAGTTTTTTTTTTTAGTTGCTGAGGCTTACAATAAAGAATAAGGGCTATGCGGCTTCAGTGTGTACGGAATAGTATACTACCTCTCAGCTTGTCGCTTTCATCATCAGTATGTATTGTAACTCACTTTTAGTCCCTTCAATTATGCAATTAGGATATCAAACAAGCAAAATATGTTTTTTATAGATCCATATATGGATATCTAACGAAAGAATTCGGTACTTTCAACTAGATCTATATGTCTGTCTCAAAACAGGTGGAAGTGTTATTTCCTAATAAAACTCTTGTCGTCCACACAATGTTGCTGCGAGGCTAGCAAGATAATTGACAACTCTGAATTTCCCCCTGCTTAGGAATAATTGTCACCCTGAGTGAAAATGGCGAATGATCACGAGAGAGAGACAGAGAGAGAGAGAGTGACAAAGAGTGATATAGGGACAGAGAGAAAGAGAGAGAGAGAGAGAGAGGGAGAGACTAGAGAGGGGGAGGGGCTGCCCACATCAGTTCATTGAGTGACAGCTAAATGACAATAACAAAACATAACTAAAGAATAACATTGTTAATCAACTCACATTTATAATGCTAATCCATCTTATCTTATATAATACAGACGTTACTTCAAAAAAGAAGATAATTACGTTAACGATAATTGTTAATCAATGACGTAAACTCTGCTAAGTCGTTAGTTTTCCTGGATGATTCAAGCAAACCATTCCATTCTCTAATGGCACAAGGGATAGAAGGAGCACTTGTACGAATTTGTTCTAGCATATGAAATAAGAAATGTGCCTTTATCTTTTTGCCTTTCCGAGTATTTCATTAGGTTTTGTTTTTCTATTTGTAAGTTATGATTAAGTATCTTATGTATTATAGTTATTCTTCTGTCCTGAAATATCTCTAAGAGATTTTACTAAAGCTGTTGCTCTAATCAAATTGGAATACTCGTTTGTTTAAAATCTATCTGCTCTTTCTTGTACTTTTTCTAGTTGTTTTATGTTTTCTTGAGTGGATGGATCTCAAACAGAGGATGCATACTCTAATATTGGCCTACCCAAAGTAATTAGCTCTTTTTTTTATAGCCTAACAAAAAGACTAACAACACATTATAATATACGTTTATTATGGAAGGCGTGATTGTGTTGACACCAGTAGTAATTAATTATCAAGTAATTAATTTATTGAATCCAATATCCATTTTCAAATGTTATGCTCCGTAGCGTTGCAACGTAACTAGTATTTCCATTAATTCATAATGAATTGTCAATACAGTTCACTATTTCGTGAGTTCATTAATTCATCCAGTACCCACTAACGTTACCCTGATTGGTACTACCACTGTGTAAGTGACAGAATCCGACGCCCAGCCGCCCTAAAATGTAAACAGCAGCCCCGCTGCTCCCTGGGCAGGTGTCTGTCGTATAAGTGTACGCAGTTTCCGCTTCCCTGGCGGAATTTTTTGCAGTCCATTCCCCGACAGTCACCTGCTTCGAACACCCGTGGGGATGGGAGACTATGATGACAAGCCTGTGTTCATCCCCTGCCATCCGGTATTTGTTGTAGATCTTTGCGTTTAGCTTCATCAGACTGATTCTAGCTTGTGTTATCTTTTCGACTAATCCCAAGTCGTGGGTGACGCAAATGATTTCACACACGTCTCCATGGTGATCAGCCACGCCGATATCTACCCCCTCAAGATCAACAGTCAAACCGTCCCGTAAATGTTCCTCGCTGTCATAGCCGAATCTGCAGCTCGTGTTTCGAGCTTCGTGCTTGTCGAAGACGACATGCCGAGCGGTGTAGACTGAAACTCGACCCCATGTTTTGTTTCCGACTCCGACGCATTTGGAGCATGGGCAAGGTGTGTTGTCAGAGTGTTTGAACACCCGGGTGCTCCAGGCCCGTCCTGTTCCCGTCCGCGTTAAGGGCCTCCCTTGGTAGTTATAGAAAGGGAACGGTTGCAGGTCGTCTGCGAAGAACTGCGGTCTGTCCAAGCTGGTCTGAGTACAGCATATTCTCACAGTGAGAGATGCGTTCAGCTTAATGGTCTGAACAATGTCCTCGTCACCGTATTGCAAAGGGAGGTAAGAGGCTGTGAAGCTGGGTAACGGGATAAACTTCGAGTGATTAGGGTTCTTGGTGCATCTATTGCGATACAGGTGTAGGCCTGCCTCACCGTTAAAGGATACCTCACATTCGTGGTTACCTGCAAAGTAAGAATCAAAATACGAGACAGTTACTAGATTACTAGATTTTGCCTAGATCTATAGAGCTATATCAAAAACATTTGTCACGAATATATATTGTTGTGGAGTGTGTGTATGTTTTTGTGGTGACTTTGGGAAGAGATTAACGATTGCTTGGTGGCTATGTAGTGTGTATTATGCAAGATTAGCGGCATTTGTCGTGAGCTGTCTTGGCTAGGACACAGACGACTCCAGATTGCCAGAGTGAAAAGACGTGTTTTTTTGTAGTGAAATTTATTTAAAATACCATTTTATATTATTACCAAAGTTTACTATATTTATTTCATTTCATCTCAAGTTTAATTTGTCTATATTATAACAAAAGTTAAATTATGATTTGCTCAAAAATGAAAAGTTTTTTTTTCAAGTTTTACGAAACAGCGGTTTATATGTCTACCAGCAGCTAGGTGCTACTAGTCAACTATCGTCAACGGTATATATCAAACGTATGTATCAAAATTAAATTGCAGCTTTTTATAATAAAAGTAAATATCAAAACTATATATTCCAATGAATGTTGAACAAGCATTTATCAAAATTATATATCAAAGTTCATATTTAAAATATGTCTCAATATATTTATGTAAACTATATATTAAAACTTAAAAGTGAATATCAAAAAATAGATAACTAAGATGTACAGGCCTGCGATTGAAGGAGGCTTACCCAAGGCAAAAGACAGAGAGGAATGGAGAAAGACGGTCGACTAATCTTACGTAGTGGCCTAACGGTCCAACAGACTACGGGATAGGTCAAGGGTGAACTATGAACACGTGTAAGACGTAATCTTTTTGAAGTAACGTCTGTACTTAATAAGATAAGATCTGTCCCATTTCTGACTTTTATTTTCTCTTTATTTATCAAAGACAAAGAGTTTGTGAATGATTATTTGGACCTGTGGTAGAAACTGTTTACATTTTGAAATCTTTTATTTTGAATTATACTGTTACGTATTTCTGAATCTTCTGGCTAAATGTATTAGTAGGCACACAAATAAAAACACTGCAAAGAACTTGACGACTCAACTTTCAGTTTCATATAACTTTAATGACTATTAACTCTAACAATTCGTTACTGTAACATGTAGCGTAGAAGACTGTACAATATCTATCAGTTTACAGTTAGCTATACTTCGTTGCAATTCATCTCTTCACTTCGTTGCAATTTATCTCTTCTCAACTGCATCGAGCCGTATTCCACAGAACAGACCAACGACACACTTTCCAGTGTCGCTCCAGGTCTCCCAAAGCTGAACCAAGTCGTACTCAAGTCGCACACGTCTTACATCGACTGTAACGGCTCAAGTCCACTGTAGTTCGCTGTATAGACTTTAACGACAGTAATCCACTCCAGTTAACTCTACCCTAGTTAACTTGCATCGAGTCGTATCGAGTCGTACACATTTCTCTTCCACTAGAGCCGCACACATCTTACATCGTCTGTATCGACTGTAACGGCTCACTCACGACTGACTTTCACATTAACTCTCTGGCTTATAAAGAGTCCCTAATCACTCTTCCAAAGTTGCACAAACACTGCTAGTATCTTCTGGAATAACACGTGAGGAAACGTCACATCCTGTCTTTGTTTATACATGTAGATTCCAGAGAACACCTGCTGCAGTGTCATCTTGCGGGGGGTCACAAGTTGAGACCTCTATCTGTCACTGGACATTTTGCTAGTACCTTCTGGAATAACACGTGAGGACACGTCACATCCTGTCTTTGTTTATACATGTACATTCCAGAGAACACCCGCTGCTGTGTCATCTCGCCGGGGTCATACGTTGACCTCTACCTATCACTGTTCATTTGTAACAATACTTTCAATGTTTTTGCTTTCTGCATCTCTTTCTGTTTTTCTGGTTTTATTTGTTGTTTTTTTTCATACAAGACTTTTAGTAACTTTCTCTGTCTGTCAGTTAGAGCACGCTATTTCTCCCACTTCACAGTGGAGCTTTGAAACTTTGCACAATTCGTAGATCGTGATTATCATTGAGCTAGATATAGAAAAGGGGGAATAAATCTCACAGTATTGAGAGATGTGGCAGTAAATAAGATTTGTTGTTTTTTTAAGTACTTTTTAATTATTTGTATTGTCTTATTAAATATCTGCAATTATTTGTATTAGTTATTTACAATGTAGGTCACAGCTGAGGCTGTGTAGCCACAGGGAAATACTGCCTTTCTCATTTATCTTCGGACTCGAAGACACGCCTTATTATTATGTTAGAAACGTACGAGTATTCCTTCTCTGGCACTGCCAAGGGTCGAGTTACGTTAAAGGGAAAAGAAACTCATTGTAGTCCCTTTATCAGTGTCCACTGACAAATGTTCTGGTGATATGGCAGGTCTACAGAAGTAACGCCCTCTGACAGGCAACGAGAATGCTCCTGGAATGTTAAGAGCCTTGAATGTGTCTGGGAGGTCAGTTGTTACTATCCCCTCGGTTTATATAACAATGGGGTATATTGCTATTATTATTATTTATAATTTCATGAACAACTAACTAAACTCGGTATTATATATCTAGAATGTTTAGCGCATAAATAGATATAGATCTAGTACCTTGTAAAAGATTTAATTCTGTTCTAGCCTGTGTAGTCGTGGTCCCTGCTCCTTCGATATCACTCATTCTAGTTCTTATACAACTCTGTAATAAACAAGCAACGAATAGCTTGAGATTTCTGCACGTCTAATTCTATTAACTAAGACCACACCATTCTCAGGAACCTAAAGGCTGGGGTTACTACAGCTTATCACAAAAGTGACTCTTATCACAACACGCTACATTGGCTTAAAGAAGCGCTAGGCTCTGCTAAGCCTGGGGAATCTCTATATATATAGCAGTACTGGTATATCCGTTGTTGTTTTGCACACAAATTTTCCATTTGTAACAGCCCCCATTGTGAAAGTAATTTTGCTTCGTTCTTGCTACGTTTCACTTCCGTGTTTTGGTGACACGCTAAGCGAATGTGTAGAGACACTTTGCAGTAGTAGAGGATATAAATCTATGTAGTTACATCATAGACTATATATGAGTTACATTAAATTCATGCATATGGTCTAAATCCAACACATAATGATAAAGTGCAGAAATTTATACATTTATACTTGTATGCATGTAATTAACTCTTGTATTTATGTTTACGATCTCCGGTTTGTAAGTATCGAAGTTCCAAATGAAAGAAAATAAGCTCTTGTATTTATGCATGAATGCTCCTGTGTTTATGTATATAAGCTCCTGTATTCATGTATTTAATATACCGTATTTATGTATTTGAGAACCAGTATTCATGTATATAAGATCCTGTATTTATGTATGTATTACTCCTGTATTTCTGCTGTTATTATAATTCAAGTTGTATTGTGAAGGTATTGTCTTTTGTAAAAAAAAATAATTTTTTAATGTTTTTCTTGTTTGAGATAAGGTTTATGACTGCAATGAATCAACGCTGTACCGAATTGGAAGACGGGAAAGTCAACAGCTTCTGTACACAGACCCATAATAAAATAAATTAAATTGGATCTTGTTTTTCGTATCCAGAAATTGTTGTCTCCTTGCTAAGACATTTGGGTTAATGTCCTCGTTTGTGGTTATTTTAATGAGCTGCTTCTGTATTCATCATCATTATCACTCCTTTGAGTTCCTCATGGAACATAGGGCCTCGACAAAAACACGCCACTCTCCACGGTCTCTTGCTATCTTTTTGATGGTTTCCCAGCTCTTCCCGGTCTTCTCTGCTTCTTCAAGTATACTGCGTCGCCATGTTCTTTTTGGTCTTCCTCTGCGTCTTGTAACCTGGGGGTTCCATTCTAAGACCTGTCTAGCTCTGTTGCTGGTATCTTTTCTAAGGGAGTGACCAATCCATCACCACTTCCTCTCTAACATCTGGACAGAAAAATAGAGAAGTGCTTCTGTATTAGTTGATAAATATTGGATGAAATTATATTCGTATGTGAGTGGGATCTGAGTTGGTCTACGCACAAAAGGGTTCAATACCCGGTAGGGAATATCCAAGAGATGAGTATCTTTAAATCATTGGTTGAAGGTCGTCATAGAATAGTGCGTAATAGACATGTTAAACAGTAGTGTGGGGTGGGTTGATTATTATTCGAATTATACGATCAGATCAACTAGGGGTCCGCGGATCAGTTTTGAAAAACACTGAGCAAATGTACTTACACGATATACAGCACCAAAGTTCAATGCACAGACATAAGAATCTGAGAGGACAGCAGCTAAACGCTGGGCCATTTGACCTGAGTCTGACAAACAATAGGGCACTTATATTCGTACCATCTGCAGTCAATAGGATGATTTGATTATATCATTTATTCCTAGACAGATTACATTAGTATTACTATTCTCCCCACCATTGTTTTCTTTTTTTAGCCTTTACTGCATTCACAAATTTTGGTTATTAAACTAAAGTTATCCCTTTTTATTGTAAGCTGCCAGTGTGTTCTGTTTCCCAACCTGTAATGGTGTCGTAAAGGGTCGTTAGAAACCCATAGTCCTAAAGTTACCAAAACTAATTTCTTTAAAACAAGGTTACAAAGACAGTTTGTGTGGAGATACAAACTCAAAATCGGCCCTCAATTGGTCCACCCAGGCAGGTAAAAAGGCAGGTTTCAATATTTTCAGAAAGAATATCAGGAATGAAATTGTATCAAAGACAAATGACAGAGAAAAATGGAGAAAGAAGGTATTTAACAATCAGGGCCAGCCTTAGGCATTGTGAACCTAGGCTTAGTATCTCTAATTTGTGGGGGTTTCGCACGTTTTTTTTTTATTGCTTGATAAAATCTCAAACATAGAACTTCTCTTTAGGTATATGTCTACAGTGTGTTATCATAAGCTAAGCCTTTATCAGAAGTGATTGTGGGAACTGTGATCTAATCATGTTATCGGTAGGTCCTAATGAGTGAAATGTCTAGAGGTTACGTCATTAAGTAGAGCTTGGAAGCCTGGACTTGAACGTCGGTTTGTGTTTTTTATTAAGTGAAAACATAGCAATAAAGTATACAGAGACATTCAAATATGTTACTTTTGTATCAAAGTGCTTCTAATAAGTACTATCTAGTTTCATTATAATAGAGGGCTGGCTGGTCTTTAATAGAGCTACTACTGTGAATACATATTGCATTTATGTCTGTATAGACCTGCTAACTATGTGTAAAAAAACGCAAACTAAAACTCTTTGGCCATATTACAAAGTCTTCGGGGCTCGCAAAGACCTTTCTTCAGGGAACAATACCAGGAAAAAGTTGAGGAGGCAGACAGACAAAGCCATGGGAAGACAACATATAAAAATGTACGAAAGGCGAAAGTCAGAGAGGAATGGAGAAAGATGTTCGACTTCTCGTGTGTGGTACCTGAACGGTCCATCAGAATAGATGAGGAGGGGTTTAGGCAAAGTATTGTAGCTTATTATGGACTTATAAATAAGACATTTTTATTCTTTATTTTGTTTCAAACATTTCCGTGAAAGAAAAAAGGTTTTAACGTAAGTCAGTTTCGGGCAGGAAATTCCATTCCTTGCATCACAGCAGATGACAAACTTCCGGTGTCAAACGGAAGAGCCGTACACCTCATCGTACATGTACAGTCGCTCTTCAGAATGGGTGGAGAGTTTGTCCTTGGAGATCATCTGCAAAATCTTCTGCCTCGAGCCGGTCCGTAACTGAGTGGACAGCCTCGCCATGAGGCTTTCTTTACTCTCTTTACTGTGTCTTTCTTTGTAGACTATGCTCACGGTGGACACTTCTGGTACCTCAACACGTTTGCTCCTCAGCCTGGGGGTTGGGTGGATGGTGGAAGGGTTAACAGAGAATGAACAAGTTGATACGAAATAAATCGTTTTAGTACATCTATATAATGTACCTGGAACGCATACGGTACACAGAGAACAGCAACACATACACGAAAAATGAAAAAAAAAAATGAAAAAAAGTGAATGTGAAGTTAGATGTGAACCTGGCCTAAATTAATTCTTATAATGAATTTCTAATTGATCTAATTATTTTGTAAAGGGTAAATTCAAATGCTCAGAAAAAAAAAATTTCCGACAAAAAAAAATTTCCAATTTGGTTGAGTGATATATAGCCACAGAGCAGCGCTGCAGTTCACGCGATAATATGAAAAACTACTTATTAATTGTTGTTTTAATATCTGTTCAACTTAAATTCCTACTAAATAGATTTTTCTCTTAAAAAAAAAATTTTTTGTGTGTAAATGTAGTAGTTAGTATGACATAACTTACTTAACTTAGCAATACAAATGTACAAATATTTTTTTTGACAACAAATCTAAAACCGTTTGCATAAATGTGTTCATGATATGTTAAATTACTAAAGAACCTCCTGTATTTGTTACTATTAATAGTAAATTGTTGTAAAAGTGGAGTATTTTTATGAAAAATCGGATGACATAGATACTTTTTTTTTAAAAAGCCGTTGCTTCAGAACATTGAATGATCTAAAATATCACGACGTCCTATTTTCATTTTTTCTTCTAGTTTCTGATATCTTAACCGGACTGACAGACACAAAACTAATATCGTCTTTTCCCTTTTCGGGGGCCGCTAAAAACACACACACACAAAGCTTGTACGAGATGTAATTGTATCAATTAGTTTGGATCAGTCATGCAAATAAATTTGTAATAGATAACAACAACAATAAAACTGCGATTAGAACTATTTTGACCAATTGTTTTTGTTTGGCGATATTTCATGCTTTTAGCTTTCTTAACACTCTATTATTCTATCACTTGTCAGGACCAGTTTGGAGAAAGGGATATCTTGATGAATTTTACTGTTAATCACTTTTAGAAGCTTTTATTTTTTTTTGTAAAAAGGTGGAGATCTCAAGCTGACACACAAACCTTTATTCTAGTGAGGTGACCATGAAAATAGAAGATCGTAGAGTTATCTATTTTTAAAGTGGCGATCTTTAAAGGGGACTAATTCAGCTTATACCACCTCTTCAGTCAAGTACACTTTCTTTCCCTTTTTCGAGATACCAATCAAAATAATTATTTACCAATAGTTATTTACTAATTGGTCATTTAAAAAAAAGATTCTTATGTTGTCAGGTAAAAGAAATAACTGAACGAATTTCAGATTTATACGAGATTGGATGCCAGAGAAATACAGTGTACAAAACGTTTTACAAGACAAACGGACAGACAGACAAACAGATAGACAGGCAGGCAGCCAGAAGACAGACAGGCAGGCAGACATACAGGCAGGCAGGTAGACAGACAGACAGGCAGGCATACAGACAGACAGTCAGACAGAGTGAGTTGATTTAAGCTTTGTAAGAAAGGAATGAAAATTACCACATAATCACGAGAAGCGAAATTGGTATTGTCAGCAGCAGGAGCCACGCTGGAGACGGCAGCATTTTTTCCTCCGCTAAAATTAGTGAACACAGTTAAAACAAAAATTTAAAAAGTTATCTTTAAAAAAAATAACGTATGTATGGAGAAGAACCGCTAAAACCATGCCATAATGTCACACTCAGATCTCGAAAACTAGAAGAGATATGAAAAAATATTATTTCATCATTAAATCCGGATTGAAAAGTTTAGGTGCAACGGCTACTTTTGGTTTTCTAAAAGCAAACCGTTTAATTTATAAAATTAATTATGCAAGCAATTTTTTCATAAAAATACACCTATTCTAAAACAATTACGTAAATGTAAGGGAGGCAATGTTACACTATGCTAACAAAGATGAAAAACTGTTGTGTATTTTCAATATCACTAAGTCAAATATATTTATAAAATGTACAGGAAATGTTCACAACAAATATAAATAATACTTAAAGATGCTTTTTCTGGTTAACTAGCTGCTAAAATTAAGAAAACATTTCTGTTTGTTTATAAAGGCTAATAATGCACTTTGTATGTAAATATCATGCACATTTTTTAAAATGGACTTTATTTTTTTCAAGAATATCGACAATAGGTTATTTAGGATTTTATAATAAGAAAGTAATTTACTATAAACGATTATTGAAAATCAAATACAGTTAATTTTCTTGCCGAAACATAATAAAAGTTGTTTAACCCTTTAAGTGCTGAACTGTTTTACAGAGTGCATACACAATTCTGATGTTTAGAGGCTAAACTACCACACGCACTTGAAGGGTTAATCGGTAAAGAATGTTCCGGATTTTGTTTCAAAAAAGAAATCGACCTAGATTACCTTAATTTTCTTACAAATCTTCACCAAAAATGATCCGAATTTTATAAGAAAAATCTAATAACGCTAATAAATGTTTGAAATCCCTCTTCTAATAAATAAAACAAATAATTTTCTCATTTACGAAAATTGGTTGTTCCGGATTTTTTATGAAAAATAGCTTAACTCTATTTATGTAAAATCGTACTTCTCTCTTACACTACATTTAACTTTCAATCTAAAACGTTAAAAAAATCTAATTATCGTTAATATTATGCTCTGATTTTTTAAGAAAAACAACTTTCTAACACCAAAGTATGGTTTGATAAAATCTCCATAAGGGTATGGTACATCTAATTTTCAAAACAGACCATCCCAGAAATTTAATTAATGGCATTTGATTAATCTGGATTTTTTTTTTCTCACTATAAATATATAAACATCCGGAAAAATCTATAATAGAAACTTAAAACTAATGCAATGTTTCGGAAGGGAAATTAATTTTAATTAGATTTTCAATAGCTTTTAGTCTTTTTTTTTCCTCGCTATTAATATAACGGACAAACAAACTGACAGACAAAACAAAAAAAAAGCGTCTTTAATCCTTTTATATATATATTAATATATATATTAAGTCTAACTTGCTCATCAAATGAAATGCTAAAAGAACAAACTCGGTGCACCAATGTCTCTGATCCCTCGAGAAGCTGCTCGTATAGATGACATTTTTTAGTTTAACTTGGACGTGTGGCGTAATGGAATTTTTTCCTTTGACGTCATATGGAGTTAATTCTTTAAGGGGAGGAGGACCACCTGAGACTAGACTATTTTTTTTATTTTTTAACCAAATGCATTCATATTTGATATACATATATATGAAGTTAATCTAATGTAAAAAAATGTAAAAAAAATCTTTCGTTGCAATGGAAACGCCACCATATTGGATTTTTTAAGGTAACTTTAAGCCGATTCTCCTCCTAAAGTATTTGTTGAAAATGAATGAAATAACTTGAATTCGATACTTAAACAATGTATCTAAAAAGTTATAGACTTAAAAATTGAATAAATCTTTTTACTTTTTAAATATTTTTATTTGAACTTATAATATTTTTTTTTTCTATAAAAATCACAATTTTGGAGACAAAATGTTGAAAATTAAAAAAATAAAGACAAAAATTGAAAAACTGGCTCTATAGAATGAAACTACATTATGTTGTTAACACATATTCCAAATTTCATAAGAATCCATCAATAAATAAAAAAGTAGATACAATTTGAAGAAGGTGGCCGAAGCAAAAATGTGATTATCGAGAAAAAAACCTAAAAAGAAACAAGTCTTTTTAAAATGATTTAAACAGTACTTTCCATAGGTAGGGCCAATTTTTTCAACTAATTTTATTACCCTGCAAGCTTAAGCTGCTCTCCTTAAGTGACATCTGTGTTAAATAGCTTTATTTCTCTTTTATACTGAGTTTGACAGTTTTTTTTTAGGTCCCATTTTTTGCAAGTTGATGACTATGAATAGTAATGGCAACATGCAATCATTTTTTAAGTCATACAAAAATCCAGAGCCAAATTTCCAACAGATCCAAGGACTGAAAAGTTTATTCTTTTAAATTAGGTACATTTTGTTTTGCTTAAGTTACTTTTCTGTGAATTGTCTCATTTGCATTCTGGGTGGCTCCCGAGAGGCGCCACTGTAAAGGTTTTGATAAGACAACTGCCAATACAAATGTCACAAGAGATGAGCAAGTGAATCGTATTTCAAGAAATGCTAACACATTAAATACTTTTACAGGAACTTTTGTCCAGTGCGACAGCAAAGTTAAAATAACACCATGAAGAAACTACGGTTGGAAGATGTGGTTTGGTAGAAGAAATCCAGTGGCAAATAGTGGCTAAAATGGCATTTCTTATTTTGTCCACATGATGATAATTTCTTATTGCTATTGCATAGCATGTAGAAAGTTTTTTTTATAGCATTCTTAGTTGAATTACCATAGCCTAGGTCACCTAGGCTGATCTTATCCTTACTTCAGAATAAAACATGGTTGCGGAGAGAACCAAGTAGTTCGAAACTATAAGGCCGACAAATTGTTCTGTTTTACGACAATACCTGGGCTCAGATCTGTTAATAAAACTCTTAAAAACAACCTGGTGTTTCCATCAGACAAGGCTGTTTATCTCTGTGTAAACTTCTGCTCTGATCTTTTCCATAAAATTTCAGTTGATTGCATCAATGCCGAGGAACCTTTAAAATAAAAAGAAAAAAAAAGATTGTTAAGTCAACTGAATTTTTTTTTAAAAATAGTTTCTAAAAAAAAAAATAAATAAAAGTTAGTTTTTGTAATATCAAAGAAATACAATGTGATTTCTTTTTTATTTATCTATATCCAGAGATTTAAGTATTGTATTGTATAATATAGTCTAGAATTAGCCCAGCCCTATGTCCTATGTACAGTAAAAAAAAAAAAAAATTAGATCCATTTATGTTTGTTTTTTCTACAATAGTGATAACATTTATAGTGAAAGTTAGAATAGTTAGATCTAGATCTATTTCAATAATAAAACTTATTTTACCTGGGTAGTTTAGTCTTGTTTCCAAAGTGAATGTCAAAGTGGTAACAAGATCATGCAGATGATAGATCTAGATTAGAACTTGGAGAGAAGAAAATTAGGTCTAAGTCTAGATCAGATCTTGTAGTAGTGAAACTGTTGATAATCTAGCTAGATCTAGATCACATGTGTATTGCAAGCTTTGATAGGCTATAGACCTACTCGATTGAGAGGTATCAGTTATCATGTGGTAATGATGTTTTTGTTTAGAAATAGATCTAGTTCAAGTAGTTGATGGGAATATCATGAATATGAATATAATCAATAATAACGATATCGATAGGGCCTCATCTCAGCCTAGCCTGCCGGCTAATAGTCTTATAATGTCTAGATCTAGAATGACAAATCTAGACTAAGGTCTATTCTTTTTAGTTTTCATGCTAGATCTAGATTTAGAAGTTGAATAATAAGTCAACAGGTAGAGCATATAAAAATATATCATCAATGGAACGTAAACAACCATGTTTTGCTCCTTAGTGGTGGTCCTCCTCCCCTTAAATGAAATGCTAAAAGGACTCACTCGGTGCACCAATGTCTATGAACCCTCAACAAGCTGCTCGTATAGATGACATTTTTAGTCTAACTAGGCCGTGTGACGTATTGGATTTGTTTTCCTTTGACGTCATATGGAGTTACTCTTAAAATGAAATGCTAAAAGAAATCACTCGGTGCACCAATGTCTATGAATCCTCAACAAGCTGTTCGTATAGATGATATCTTTTAGTCTAACTAGACTGTGTGACTTAGTGGATTTTTTTCCTTTGACGTCATATGGAATAAATTCTTTAAATGCTAAAATAACTCGGTATAGCAATGTTTATTAAACCTCGTAATGTGACTCGCATTTTAAAAAGACATAATAGATTTAGATCTAATCTAGATTTTTTTACACTAGATCTAGAATTTTTTTTACACTAGAGCTAGATTTTTTACACTAGATCTAGACTTTTTTCTTACACTAGAGCTAGATTTTTAAAACAAGATTTAGATTTAAGTTCTAATTAAAATCATTATAGAATCTAGATCTAGAATTTCCTGGTCTAGTTTAGAATGTTTGTTGTTTTACATGTTTCGGATGTTCCTTCAGAGTTGTAGTCCAAACCTCCCGTAAGACGACGGGGGATGGGAGCGGGCAGGGTTTGAACCTATGACCATCGATGAATCGAAACGACAGTCCAGCGCGCAAACCGCACTACCAGACAGCCATGATTTAGACTAGATCAAGATCTATAATTTTAATTTCTAGGCTTAAAGTGTAGATTTTTTTTCTAAAGTCTTGATTGTCAATATGTCAATATTGCAATGTTATAAAAATACTAAAACTAATCTACTATTTTAATATTTAGATTTGCAATTAGTCTATTAATTGATTATCTCGTGGTTTTTTATTATATAAATCTTATCTAAATTACATCTACATTATCCAAAATATATATTTTAGATCTAGATCTAGTAGATATAGATATTGAGAGTGCTAAATTAGTAGTTTAATTTAGGTAGATCTACATCCTCAATCTAGTTCCATTTAGGCCTAAATGAAAATGCTCAATACCAAAAGATTATCTAAAATCGCTCTTCTGACATATTGTACATATCCGGTAGTTGTCATTCCGTAATGTGTAGGTATATTATCAATAGTAGGCTATTAGTTTGTCATTAGATTAAGAGCAATGCCTGGTCGTGCGGTTAGCGCGCAGAACTGATTATCTCTGCAACCTCATTTTCATACCCTGCTCGATGCCATCCTCAGTCAACCAGCGAATATGCGGATCCGACAGTGATCCGTTTCCCACGGGGGCCGCCCGAGCCTGTGTGGCAAGACTAACTCTCTTTGTAATTTTTTTTTTTTATATATACGTTGAGGTGTATATTACCACAGATAGTTTAACTAGTTTGTTAATTTCTTGATTGATTTACGAATAGTCATTGACTTTATGAATAATTATGCTAAATTTTAACTAAATCCGAGAACTGAAAGTGGGAGAACAAAACGAGTAGAAAACGTGTTTTTAGGGGAATCATTTTATATATACAGCCACATTTCTAAAAAAAAAAGTAGAAATTACTCCCCTTTTTTATACAATAAGGAGCTTTTTGAAATGTCTACGATTTTCGCAGGTGGCGTCTTTTTCATTACATTCTGCTACAGGTTCCGAGGTGGCTAAATGGGGCGCGAAGGAAGCTGGTTTCTATTAGGTGGACGTCTCGGGTAAATATTTAAATACACTGGTCATGTTAATACATTAACAACAGAAGACAGCGTGGAATATTCTGCGTGTTAACATCTCAATAGAGACAGAGACTAGAATTGATCGATCGTTGTGTAGTCATGCATTATACAACTTGGTGGTTAATGAAGACTGCTAATTCTGGCCTTATTGGATTTTTGAAATAATTTGTTGTTTTTTTTCGATGTATACGTCTTGAAAGTACAGAAAATGAAATCGATATTGGTTGTATGCACAATATAAAAAAATGATACAAATCCTATAAAAAAAAAGAAATGCATTTCTAAAGTGGAAAAACTTCGTCCTTAATTACTAATAGAGTATTTTTTATTATTGAGTCCTGTTTGGTTAGGTACATTAAATAATTGTTTAAAGTATCAACTTGATCGGAGATTACGTGAGGGAGAAATAGCGTTAACAATTATTTAAAAAAAAGGGAGGCGGTGGCTGAGTGGTTAAACGCTCGGCTTCCGAACCTGGGGTCCTGGGTTCGAATCTCGGTGAGGACTGGGATTTTGAGCTTCGGGATTTCTAGGGCGCCCCCCCCCCCCCTGAGTCTACCCAACTCTAATTGGACTTTAGTTGAGATGTTGAGAAAGTAAAGACGGTTGGTCGTTGTGCAGGCCACATGACACCCTGCTCGTTAACGTTTGCCATAGAAACAGATGACCTTAACATCATCTGCCCCATAGATCGCAAGATTTGAAAGGGAAAAATTATTTTCTGTTCTTTTAATTATTTAAGGGCACTAAACCCAACCAATTTAGCTATATCAGTGAATACTGAAGTATTTGTTTCCCTTGCTGCTATCAAACAAAATAATGAATTGCCAGTAATAAATTGATTACTTTTAAAAAAAATTGATTCATGTCTTGTGTATGTCAATGAACAATTGTGCAAAGTTTCAGCCTGATCCGTGAATGGGTGTGGGAGAAATAACATGTACACACTTTTTTTAAGACAGACAGAGTGAGTTGATTTGTAAAAAAAATTGTTATAAATAAATGTTACATTACTTACCGATGAAACAAGTACCGTTCACTCTCTCCTGACAGTCTTTCCCGTGACATTTGATTTTACATTTACCTTGACAATTTTTCCCATAATAAAATTTTCTACACTCTAAAAATGAAAAAAAGAACGAATTAACTTTATAAAATTATATTTAGACATTGAAAAGCTTACAACAAAAGGCTTGAAACATCTAGTTGTTGAATATATTGCAATGTGATACCATGTTGTAAGATATGCTTGTAAGTAAAAGTTGTTTTAAAACGGCAATCAGGTTCTATAATTACGAATATCATGGTGAAAAATAGATATAGACAATTTTGAAAGGAAATAAAAAATACATAACAGTTATAAGACAACTTTTATTGTAATAATCATAACTTATTTTAGATTTTACTAAATATATAACTTCCTGCAACTAGGTAGATAAGCAATAATAAATAATTGGGGGGTTGGAGCATCGTACTTTCCTTGAAGAGCACCGTATTCCCAACGAGCAGGCCCAGGCTTCAAATCTCGGTAAAAACTGGGATTTTGAATTAATGAACTTTCTTAGAACTCTCCGAGTCCACGCAACTCAAATGGGCTCTTATTAGTTGGGGAAAGTAAATGAAGTTGGTCGTTGTGTTGGTCACAAAAATACCCAACTAATTGTCACCCTTAGAAACAGATGGCCTTTATATCATTAGTCTTATCGCTCGCAAGGTCCGAAAAGGGTAATTGACTTTCTTCTATTAAGACCCTTGTGACCTAGACCGCAAAATGGTCAAAAAAAATAATAAAGCTTGTCTTCGAGTCCGAAGAGTGAGAAGGAATGCAGTAGGTCGAGTGATAAATTATTTCCCCCCAGCCTGCGCTCAGTATTTTGAACTCGTTCCCTCCGTAATTATTTTCAATGATGCGACGGAATCATTCATTTAACCCATTCGTAGTTCACTTCTGTGTTATGATTAACTCATTCGTAGTTCACTGCCTGTGTTCTGATTAACTCATTCGTAGTTCACTTCCTGTGTTCTGATTAACTCATTCGTAGTTCACTTCCTGTGTTCTGATTAACTCATTCGTAGTTCACTTCCTGTGTTCTGATTAACTCATTCGTAGTTCACTTCCTGTATTCTGATTAACTCATTCGTAGTTCACTTCCTGTGTTCTGATTAAGTCATTCGTAGTTCACTTCCTGTGTTCTGATTAACTCATTCGTAGTTCACTTCCTGTGTTCTGATTAACTCATTCGTAGTTCACTTCCTGTGTTCTGATTAACTCATTCGTAGTTCACTTCTGTGTTCTGATTAAACTTCAATAACATTTTAATCAGAAACTATTTTATTTGGTATAGAATTAAATGGAAATGCATGCATCTTTTTATATAACACAAATAAATGTTTATACAATCAGAAAATAATTTAAAAGTGGTCAAATCAACGATGGAATCGTCAATCAGGAGAGACAGAGAGTTAAAGTGATGATAAGCTTGGGCACTCCTTATACTAAATGTCTTTGACAGTGATACGAAGGTAAGAGTTGTCTTTGAACAAAAAATAGTAGTAGTTTTTATTTCCGAGTTTTCATCTCCTAGACTTGCTGCTGACCAAGGCTATAGAGCCCAGTCTGAGACTTGCTGCTGGCCAAGGCTATAGAGCCCAGTCTGAGACTTGCTGCTGACCAAGGCTATAGAGCTCATTCTGAGACTTGCTGCTGGCCAAGGCTATAGAGCCTAGTATGACACTTAGTGCTGACCAAGGCTATAGAACCCAGTCTGAAACTTGCTGCTTACCAAGGCTATAGAGCCTAGTATGACACTTAATGCTGACCAAGGCTATAGAGCCCAGTCTGAGTCTGACATTTACAAAAATAATGCTTACTTTTATTTTTAAAGAGAAAAAAAATTAATTGGCATATAAATGGAATATAATTTAAAACAATAAATAATAAGCAGTTTTTCATATTATCGCGTTAACTGCAGCAGAGAATTATTTTTTTATAGATATATTTTTTTTTTATTTTTTTTTTGAGGGTTTGAATAAGAGATTGACCCTTTACAGAACATTTAGCTCAATTAGATAAGCATTATATTTCATAAGTTAGGCTAGGTTAGCATTTAAATTCTCCTTCACATTCACTTATCCTTTGGTCTGCTGGACCGTTAGGATCAACATAAGATCTGTTAACCTTCTTTCTCCATTCTTCTCTGTCATTTGTCTTTGATAGAATTTCATTATGATATTCTTTCTGAAAATATTGAAACCTGCCTTTTTACCTGGCTAGGTGGACCACTTCGGGGGCCAATTTTGAGTTTGTGTTTACACACAAACTGTCTTTGTAACCTTGCTTTTTTTTATCTTTATTGTGGAGACCCCTTTCTTGTACAGTTTCCTGAGCAGAAGCCCTACCAGGACTCCCCTTAACTTGGCACTGAATGTTTGTAAAATCTTTGACAACATTCGGATGTTTCTTCAGAGATGAAGACAATCTACAGCCAAGACGAACGATAGTCCAGCGTGCATACGGCACGACCAAGCTGCTATCCGTTGGTGGTAGTTGTGTTATGGCTCTTCCGCCGTGTCAAATCCAAACCATGAAGTAAAAAGGAGGTAACCTTGACCAACTCAGTAAACACCGGCGAAAGGCAGAAACAATCCAATTAGGTAGTCGACACGAGTGTTAACACAATAAACACTTTTAATACTGAAAAGGGGATAATAATAATAATAATAATTGTATTTATAAAGCGCTGTTAACAAACAAAATGTAGGCTCAAGGCGCTGTTAACACAAACACAAACACGAGAGCTAAAATGACAGTTAATCTAAAAAAGTTTTAAACAGATAGGTCTTAATGTTCTTCTTAAAAGTGGGATCCGTCCACCGTCATTCGTTTTAGCCGTCTGTATCTTCAAAAGACGTGGTGTTTCTAGTGTCGAATAGAGCGTTCTTGTTTTTTACAGATCAATCACGTGACTTGTCGCTAAGTAAAACTTTCCCCTTATTCCCGAAACAAATAACTCATTCCTAATCATGTCATAACAGTTGTCACTGACCTTTGATGCATGACAATCTTGGTAAGCGATAGCCAGGCTTGCAGATTCTACATTCTCCGGTGTTTTTGTCACAATCAGGGTCACAGTTTATACAGTTATTGGTACAGTTAGTCCCCCAAGTTAGACGGGGGCAATCTAAATGATAGAGGAAAGGACTAAAAACAAACTTATAGCCTTAGAGCAGCGGTTCTCAACCTTTTAAGCTCGGCGACCCCTTTTTACAATCCCCCACTCTGCCGCGACCCCCCCCAACACAAACACACATACAGAAGAGTAGACAATAACAATCCATAATTTCGATGGTCTTAGGCGACCCCTGGCAAATCCTCAATCGACCCCCAAGGGGTTTGCAATCCACAGGTTGAGAACCCCTGCCTTAGAGAAAATGTGTTTGACATTGAAGTATTAACAAGTGTTATAACATTCGTTTAAAATACTAAATCATGTAGAAAACTTTTTTTTTTCATCCAGGGGACGCGGTGGCTGAGTGGTTAAGCGCTTGGCTTCCCAAACCTGGTGTCCTGGGTTCGAATCTCAATGAAGACTGGGATTTTGAGGGTGCCCCTGAGTCTGACCCACTTTAATGGGTACCTGGCTTTCGTTGGGGACAGTCTAGGTAGTTGGTCGTTGTGCTGGCCACATGACACCCTGCTAGTGAACCGTTGGCCAAAAACAGATGACCTTGACATTGACTGCCCTGTAGATCACAAGGTATGTGAAACTGGGACTTTACTTACATACCCCCTTTACAAAAACTCCAGGTTAAGCGAATGTATAAATCGTCTAGACTTTATAATGTTCCTCATTCAACAATCGTAAACAAACAGCATTTAGCCACGTGGTGCTCTATCTCTTCTATATAATTTACGATCTCATGTTTAATTCATGATGGTTGTCACGTGACAATTTTTTCCATTGTTTTATCAATAAGATCACGTGACTAAATATTGTTTGTTTACGATTGGTGAATGAGGTCCATTATAGGCCTTTAGATTAGACTCAAGGACGTTGCGCTAAATTGTCCTTAACATTTAGTAATTTAACTCTTTAATGATTGATACCTATATGCCAGAAAGCGTATAGTCCGTTAAAGATACTCCTTTAACATTATCTAGCCAAATTTAAATTTAACTTCCTTGTTTTGTTACTATGATAAATTAGAAGTCAAAATATTTTTTTATTAGTGTGGCCAAAAAGCTAATAATTTTTTCCCAACTGTCAAATTTCTAGGAAAATCCGTAGAGCCGTTTTCGAGATCCGTGTCCAGGTTTTACCGCCCACCCAGGCTCCATGAAGGTACAACTTGTATAGAGGTATTGTTATGTTACAATTTCTCAAAAGGGACGTCAGTTAATCTGGTTTTGTCATGGAAAAGTCCTTACCTTTAGGACAGATTACTTTACAGGTGGCTTGTGAATGTTCTTTATTATGGCCAATACAGTAGACAATTGCTTCTGTAACATTTGGGTCTGTACAGTTTCTGACAAATGAGTAAATGTTAAGTCCGGTAAATCAAAATTATGCAAGATGTAAGATTTTCTAGACAAGGGCGGGCAACAAAATGTTAAAATCTTCTTGATAGTTCACAAACGCCATAGCACATTATTCAAGAAGACAAACACCTATTGTGTTACATAGTCAATTTATTATAAGAGTTATATCAATTCACTAAGGCCTATTGCCGAGGAGAAACTGCCGTGACACTTTTTTTCGAATCAAGACAAAAACTTAAACAATTATACGATTGAATAGACAGACAAGACATGGAATCCATTACAAAATAAAAAACTAACCCAAAAGTCAATCAATTACTTAATCATTTTGTTTGATACCAGCAAGGGAGATTAATCCTGTAGATACGGTTAATAATATGTAAGGCTTCGTTCCTTAGATAATTGAACACAACATATCTCCCACACCCATTTGTCGGAGTAGTTGTAACTTTAAACTTTATACAATAATTTATTTTACTTCACAAAACGAAATAATTTTTAAAAATGAACGAGTTTGTCAACTGATTATTGGTAATAAATTATTTTGTTTGAAATAGAATAAGGAAAATGTCTATATGTTTACATTCAGTACCCGTAAGTGCGGAGTTCTTTCCCTTAGATAAGTTTGTTTTTTTGAAGCTCAAAGGTTCTCAAACTGCAATCCGCAGATCCCCAGGTGTCTGAGAAACGACAGTAGGGGGTCTGCAGAAAGATGAACTTTGCATACAATTAAAATTACAACTTTGCTAAAAATCAGTTTATCCGATCGGATAATTTTAATAATAATAAGCTCACCCCCTGACTACTGTTTAATATTTCTATTTAGTGGCGTAGCATCCATGGCGCGATGGGGTTCAATGAACCCGGGCCCACAACCGTTATGGGCCCACTGCGCATGGGCCCATGACTCTTGACTAGTTGAGAACTTTGGGATAATACCAAAATGAAAAAATAAATGCACTTTTGTAAAATCCGATAAAAAAAATACAAATTGAAAAAAAAAAACTCCCTCAAGATATCTTGAACTTTGTCACAGAATTTATATGTGCTTAAAAACTAGTGTTTTAAGCTTTAATGTAAAGATTTGCTTTCCATTAGGTTTTGTAAATTGTAATGGTGGCTAACCCTAACCGTGCTTTTGAGGTGACAATCGTTTCCATGTTGTCCCATTTTTTTTCCTTGTCTGCTCATAAACTTATTTCTATAGTGTTACAGGAATGGGGGGGGGGGGAGGAGATGGGGAAGAGTTTGGTTAAGAAGTAGGGATAGTCCTGATTGTCAATAATTTCGTTAAAGTTGCAAATTATTCAATTTTTTCAAAGCTTAATATGGTTATTTTTTGTTTTGTATTTAAAGTATGTAAAGTCGAACATTATAGATACTGTACCAGAAGGCATATCTCTTCAGTCTGAGGTGTTTGATAATTGGACCCCAGCACTCTCGATGTCAATATAGGAGATTAATTGTCCCGGGTATTCATTGGGGGGAATAATCATCGCCAGACCAGACATTCTTGTATTCATAACGACTTATATCTAGTCCACAAAATTTCCCATGAGCTAACTGCAAAAAAAAAAAAGAGGACAGGTTAGGTTAACATATGGAAGCCGGTGCAGTTCTGCCAACTTGTGGAGGCCTCCCCGATGGTGATGTGGTAAAACGGTCAGACTAATAAAGTTCCTTTGGATCTGTTTACAATGGCGTCTAAGTCGTTGTTTGCTTTGATTAGCCTAGCTTCAAATATATTGTGTCGGACATAAAAACATTAGAACAATAGGAATTCACGTTGATCTGTCAGCTGGAAAACACACCAACAGAAACATTTAGGATTGTGTTTCCCGGAATTTTCTTTCTTGGCTTCCATAGAAACTGGAGACGGCTGTCATCGGAAGAATTTCTGTTTCATCGTTTGGCATGTGAGGACATGTGTAATACACGTATTCGTACATGTGTCTACAACAAAGAGCAATAGCCATGATGTCTACAGCCGGAAATAGGACAACCAAATGAACTATGAACAATTTCTGAGGTAGCATATTACTCGTCGTGAGAGTTCATGAAATTTGTTTGCTTTGTTTTTGACAATGTAAAACATTTTAAACCACTGAATAAAAATGTCTGACATCCAAGATGGTCAATGTACCGATACATTCAGATTACTCAGTCGTTTTGTCATATGTTGTATTTGTCTTATTTGGGGAGGGGCCCACAAATATATTCCTGAACCCGCCCCACTAATATCTTTCTACGCCACTGTTTCTATTACGTACTGGTCTATGACGACCTAAACCATTGATATTAAGACATTCATTCCTTGGATATACTTGATTGGGAGTGGGGCTGTTTTGTGCGTCAAGTAAGCCAGACTTCAGAACAGATGAATAAACACCAACACAAGAGCAGCATATTGACATATTTTAATTTGAAGAGGAGGAAACAAAACTATGTTCAGACAAGGATAGCACAAGGACTGGATACACAACAGATTACAATTTTATAAGATAAGATAAGATAATTGTTATTGGTCCAACCAAATGGGAATTCGGTTTGACTACACACTTAGCGTAAACTACTGTAACAATAACATTATATTATTATAGATTATTTTTATATAGCGCTACTTTCATGCTTATAGCATGCTCAGAGCGCTTTTGGTCCAATCTCATGTGTGGACCAGTGGGGGGGGGGGGGGGGGGGGTATCTAGGAGTTAGTTTTCCGTGCTGCCTTTAGGCGCTCAGTAAACACAACTCTGCCCGAGTCGGGTGTCGAACCTCGAGCCCCCTTCTAGGTAGCCAAGCCAAGCCAAGTTCAAGCGTACTTGGCCTCTCGACCACCATTACCACAGATTCAATACGAACAACACTCACGCATGAAACGCATACACACTCACAACCAGAGCTTCAAATCATGAATTTGTGGGTTATTGTACGAAAATTGTATATTAGTTCCCGATCCTCACATACTATAGAACGTGAACTCAGTGCTGTTTTGAACCGACTAAAAGTTGTCCGTCGTGGAGTTTGCGGTTGCTACTTACAGACATTGAGCCGATTTTAATGACAAATCCTATCAACCTAATCCAAGTCAATATTTTTTAATGTATATTTTAAACCAACGTTACAATTTCAGTGATGGCACTGTAACGAAACTGTGGATTTATATACTACGCATCTATATAGTTCCATCACTTTGGGATCTGCGGGTAAGTCTTGGCTATATAAATGGGTCACCAAATCAAAAGGGTTTGAGAAATAGTGTGCCAAAGTGTAGCACTCAGTGAAAAACTGCAAACAAATATGCTGTGTCGCAGGACCTGCCAGAAAGGACACCAATCTCATCGGCTCCTAATTTTTTTTTTTTTTTTTTATAATTGACACCCTAATTCTTTTTTCATGTTTACATTTATCCTCAAGATCTAGTCGTTTTAATTGCTGGTCTTCGTTACTTTTGTCTAGAGTTTAACTCAATACTGTTCATAACTCTCTTCCCATCGAAACCAAGTTTTATTATTTATTATTATTATTATTTTTTTATATTTCTCTCTGGTACTTATTTTGAACACGTTATTTCTCCCACTTCCCATTCTCGGATCAAGTTGAAACTTTCAATAATTATTGATTGTTCCAAATAAGAGAAGGATCAATATAAAAAGCATTAACCAATAATTGTGAGTTCATGGTGGTAATTAATTAATTTAGTTGGATTTCGAAAAAGGAAAATAGATCTTACATAGAGACCAGTGGGTGGAGGGGGTAACTGGGAGAAGGTTTTCCGTGCTGCCTTTAGGCACTCAGTAAACACAACTCTGCCCGAGTCGGGTGTCGGACCTTGAGCCCCTTTCATAGATAGTCAAGCAAAGCCAAAGGTACTTGGTCTCTAGACCACGCTTACCACTCAAGTTAGAAATTGGAACTTGTAAAGAGAACTTGGAGCTTGTACAGAGAGCTATTTAGAGCTTATAGCTTGTAAAGAGAGTTAGTTAGAACTTGGAGCTTCTAGAGATGGTTAGAAGTTGGAGATTGTAAAGAGAGTTAGTTAGAACTTGGAGCTTGTAAAGAGAGTTAGTTAGAACTTGGAGCTCGTAAAGAGAGTTAGTTAGAACTTGGAGCTTGTAAAGAGAACTAGTTAAGAGTTAGTTAGAACTTTGAGATTGTAGAGAGAATTCAAACTTGGAGATTGTAAAGAGAGTTAAAACTTGGAGATTGTAGGGAGAGTTAGTTAGAACTTGGATATATTAGAGAGAGTTAGTTACAGCTTTGAGCTTGTCGAGAGAGTTAGAAGTTGGAGATTGTAAAGAGAATTAGCTAGTACTTGGAGCTTATAAAGAGAGTTAGTTAGAACTTGGAGCTTTTAAAGAGAGTTAGAACTTGGAGCTTCTTAGAGTTAGAACTTGGAGCCTGTAGAGAGAGTTAGAACTTGGAGCTTGTAAAAAGAGTTAGTTAGAACTTGGAGCTTGCAGAGACAGTTAAAACTTGGAGCTTGTAAAGAGAGTTAGTTAGAACTTGCAGCTTGCAGAGAGAGTTAGAACTTGGAGAGTGAAAGTAGAGCTAGAACTTGCAGTGAAAAGTGAGAGGTTGTAGAACGAATGGTAGAAAGTTTGTACAAGTTGTACACAAAATAGAATTTGCGTTGTAAAAATATTTGTATAAGAAATCTATTGAAACTGCTTCAACGTACACCCTTTCTTGCATTAGTGTAGATTAGTGTAGAATAACAACAACAAAAAAATAGAAATTATCAACAGTTACAAGAACTCGCATCATAACTATATTTCTTATATTTTAATGTCGTATACGTCAAAGTGCTACATTCTTATCAATCCCTGGGCGTCAGTTGTCATTAGCAGTAATGTGTTTGTTTCTTACAACGGTTATATCGTCTACCAGCAGTTTGGTGCTACAAGTCAACAACAGCCAACAACACCTGCCTTTTTCTAAACATTTGCGGATTATAGCAGTTCAAGTTGCATTCCCATTCTGACCAGGTCGTCCAGGCCCCAGACGATTCTACATAAAACAAAACAAGCAAAACATCGTTAAAATACTTTTAAAAAGTATAAATAAAAACAAGGGAAAGCAATTCACAACCACTGCAATATTTTTATCCTAAAAGGGGATGAATGAATTGGTTAATTTTTTGATCATGTATTGTCTTCGAGTAGGAAAACTGCAAAATTTCTTAAAGTGGGAAAGGGGAGATAAAGCGTGTAAAAGAGTCCCCCAGACAGACAGACCGACGGAGAGATTTAACATAAGTTTTGTAAATAATAACTTTAATGAATGACGAGAATGGGTACATTAATAATGTGAACAAAAGATAAAAGTAAAACGTATTGTTATAACCCTAGTGGCGGACTGAAAGGGTTAATGTGTGTGTGATCTACTGACACACGAGAATCGCACAATTCAATGTGCTGTTGTGTTGCTTAGCAATGTTTGCAGAAGGCCCTGATAGAGAAGATCGTAACAGTATTCATTACGACATAATATGCGTTCGCTATCACCTATATCTTTTTCTCTCGTTCTTCATCCATCTCTCTCTTTCTTTTTGTAATTTCTTTTTTTCTCTTATTAAAGCTCTCATTCTCTCTCTATATATATATCTCTCTTTGAAATTTAGGTCAGCCTTATATTGACCATACCTTAAACTTTGTATTAAACACATAAAATGTACTTCTCTACATGTTGTACACTTCTGTTCTATTTCCTACTTTTCAGACCTTGCGATATATAGGGCGGGTGATGTTAACGGTCATCTATTTCTTTGACCAACGGTTAACGAGCAGGGTGTCATGTGACCAGCACCACGACCATCCGCCTTTACTTTCCCCCAACTCAATTCAGGCACCCATTAGAGTTGGGTGGACTCAGGGGCGCCCTAAAAATCCCGAATCTCAAAATCCCAGTCTTCACACAGATTCGAATCTAGAAACCCAGGTTCGGAAGACAATTGCTTAACCACTCAGCCACCGCGCTCCCCAAATATATTTTCTCGGAGCTATTTTGTCCGCGCTGTTTTGTCGCGAGACCATCGCGAAGTTGGTTGTACTGTTTAAGCTCTGAATGTCGTAGATATAACAGACTAGCGTTGTTTGGAGCCTGAGTTGTCAAGTTCTTTGAAATAGTACTGTGTTATTGAGTGTGTGTGTGTGTGTGTGAATTTCTTTGGTGACAGTGGGAAGAGGTTAGCGATTGGTTGTGAATGTTGCAAGATAAGTGGCATTGTCGTCATTGGTCTTAGTTAGGACAGACGACTCCAGAACATGAGACTGAAAGGTTGTGTTATTGTAGTGAGTTAGATTTTGTTAAAAAATAGTATTACTAAAGTCTAGTATTTTATCATATCAACCAGATTTTTCTCTTTATTATAATTACAGTTTTATTTTAGAATTGTTCACAAGGAATTAATTCCCTTTAGCCATAACATACTGTCGAGTGGTTCAGTGTTTACAGAGCTTGGATTAATAAAGTTGTTACAATATATATCTAATAGATAAAGCAACTAGAACGAAATTTCTCATGTTGAAGCTCTTCTGCTCAATTATAAATTGATTATACTTTGGCTTATAACTTATTTCAGTAGATTTTAGAATTGAAATTAGATTTAGACTTTCAAATAACATACCTAACTCTAGAAATATTTGAATGAGAATCAATATTATAAACTAGTCGACCGGCGGCGTAGCATACTCCGTCTTTTTTTTTCGCCTCTTAAATTACGTTGTGTAACTCTAGTCCGTCCTACTTGCAAAAATAAAAGAGTGATCTTTATATTACGTGGTGTCCAAACTCTTGAGCCATGAAGAGAATTATAAATAGATCTATAGTATATAGATTAGTATGATATACAGAGTCTATAAATCTATCTACTATCAATAAAGGTAATAAATACGAACCTTCTTGTGTCAAAGGTATGTTGAACAATAATAAAATAACGCTTAAAATGATACCTAGTTTCATTGCTTAGAAGATACATAGTTTCTACACATCGTGGCATAGCTTAGACTAGTCCGAAAAAAAAAAATAGATCTAAATCTTTAATCTTTTTGCCATGTTGATTCAAAACTTGCACCCACAACATTTCGTATTCCGTTTTTCTTAAAAAGCTTAGTATACACAAGTCTATGATCATAGACATAAATAAATACAGACTGGCCGATAAATGAGTTTTATGAAACAAAAATTTGTGACTTGCAATTGTGTATTCTTTATTATACAGCATTTTTGAGCAGTATAAAAGTTATGTGTTCATATCTATTTCAGCCACGCACCTATATATATTGTAAACAAGGAGGCAGTGTAGTTTTGTCATAGATATAAATAAATATAGACTGGTCGAAGGAAGTAACTTCATGTAACTTGAAAACATGTATATCTATTGTATTCGGATTTCCGAATTATGAAAAATTGCATGATCTTCATTCTTAGAGATTAAACAAAACTACACTGCCTCCTTATTTAATATATATATAGGTTATAGCTAAAATAGATATGAATACTTAACTTATATACTGCTCATAAATGCTGTATAATAAAGTACACAAAATTGCAAGTCACAAATTTTCCTTTCATAAAACTCTTTAATCGGCCAGTCTATATTTATTTATGTCTATGAGTTTTGAGTGACCTCCAGCTTTTTAGTTCTGAAGACGCAGACAGCCAGGTGCTCTCTTCTATGTCAGCTAAGGCAAGTTGGCGCCTAAGCTGGTCTTTAAAGCGTTTCCGTGGGACACCTCTGTTACGTCGACCACCTTTTAGCTCACCAAAAAAGACTGCCTTTGGCATACGTTCGTCACCCATGCCGGATAAGTGCCCTGCCCGCCTAGCGTAACTGTCGGTCCATAAGAAGTCCCTCTATACTGTCCATAACGGCGTTTGTAAACATAGGCCTATAATCATTATACAAAAAGAGAATTTGAAACAGTAAATTCTCAGACATTGAAGTAGATTTTTAAAAATCTTTTCAATAACCGGAAGTTTTTTTTCAGATGTGTTTAAAATTCTTCACGAAGCTGAGGGGCGTGTTTACCTCGTTGCGTGGACAATGATCATAAAAAAAAATAGATCTAAATGCACAATTACAAATCTATGCTAGATGATTGCTCTGACACGTCGGATGAATGTTGTGCTTTTTGCTTTTAAATTACGTTGTACCAGTTTCAGGTCATTAGATCTAGTAGAAAAAAGGTTCTAGATTATAGATCTAGGATAGCTGGTCTAGATGAAAGATCTAGCATTCTAGCTGGTCTAGATCTAGTATTCTATCTGTTCTGGATCTAGGATTCTAGATAATCTAGATGATAGATCTAGCAATCTAGATGGTCTAGATCAAGTATTCTAACAGGTCTAGATCTAGGATTCTAGCTGGTTTAGATGTAGTATTCTAGCGGATCTAGATGCAGGATTCTAGCTGTTCTAGATCTAAAATTCTAATTGGTCTAGATCTAGGATTCTAGCTGGTCTATAGGATTCAAGAGTTTTAGAACATAGAATAATAATTATTAAAAAAATAATAATAGAATTATAGAGCTATAATCTAGAATCTAGATCTATTTTGGTGTCGAAAAGGCTTAAGACCGATTTTAGTGTATTTGAAATATGTCTAAGTTGGTGTTTGATTTTTTTCAGCTACTGGTGATGTATATGGTCAAGTGTTTGTGATAGCGTTTCCCCACTTCACGGCGTGGTCAAGGGCCAGATACCTTTCGCTGTACACCCTAGCACATTACGAAATTAAGGTAGTGGCATCTTTGCATTAGGCCTTAAGTATTGCATCTCTTTCTCTCTCTCTCTCTATATATATATAAATATATATATATATACATATATATTGTGACAAGAGGGACAATAAGGGTGGCTAGCTTTATTTTTTTATTAGAGTTAGTCCCCTTTAATACTTGATTTAAGTCCCTGTTAACTGTTTACAATCGCCACTCTCTCTTTCAACTGACCTGTGTAGTTTGAACTAAATCTCTATAATGTTTAACTAATACTTGTGATGTTGTACTATTGCTGTGTTACTCAAGAGGAGTGTGCCACTGTTGTGGGAAGAGCATTTCGATAATGAACTAAGTAGACTTTATTTATTTGTTAGTACTAAGTTGGTTTATGTATATGGTATAGGTCTACTTAGTCTCTTATCCTCTCCTGTATGTTTTTTTTTTAAAGACATCTTTTATTTAGATACGAGACAGTAGTGTGTCTCATGAATGACGTCATTTCATTGTTTATGCATGCATGATAATATTGTAAACCATCTTTTTGGTTTTTCGGCATAAGACATTATTGTACCTCTTTGATGATGGTTCTTTCATTAAATTGACCGGAAACTGTCTTTGCTTTGTTTCATTCTGTCATTTTCTTTGGTGAGACTATATTGCCATTTATATTTTTCATGATCTTTTTCTTTTGTTTGTAAATACACTCCTTTTATATATATATATATCCCCTACAAAGGCCACATAACAAAGGAGAGGATTCGAAATAGGATCACAAATTGGTTCCCAGGATGAACTGCTGATCACTGTAAAAAAAATAAAAAAATAAAACCTACTAGTTGACCCACGGCGTTTGTAACGCCGCAGTTTTGCAGGGCCGGTCTTGGGACACTGCAAATTATTCGACCGCAGTAGGCCCCGCACTTTCATAGGCCCCACGCTAATCCTAGGTGTAAATTATTCAATAAAACCAATTTATAACTTGTATCAGATATCCGAGGCCTTCTGATTTACCAGGAGATCCTGGAAATCTTCTTAAATTGCAAAATATACGAAAGAATCCTGGAAATTTCCGGCAATTTTTAAAATTTTTTGAAAACTCATAGACATGGTTGGGCCATGAAGAGAATTATATATAAAGAGAAAGGATAGATTTAGCCATATCACAAGGCTATCGGAGCTCGCTAAAGCCTTCCTTCAGGGAACAGTACCAGAAGGGGGAGGAAGAGGTGGAAATTGGAAGGCGAAGGAAAAACACCATTACACAATGAACGGGACTATCATTGAAGGAGATTTGCTCAAGGCAAGATACGCGGAGGAATGGAAAAGGACGAATGGAGAAAGACGGTCGACAGATCATATGTGTTTCCCCAACGGTCCAACAGACTAAGAGAAAGGTTAGGATGATTGTTAGCATGTATGAAATGAAGCCTCGCCATAATTTGTATGCATTCCAAGGAAGAATTAGTCACATATGGAATGTGCAATCACTTCTTCTATTTTTTTTTTTTGGTTCTACAAACACACTCAAACATACCCAGTTTCAAACATAGATATCTTGGTATGTACCCGTCAATTCGCTGTTGTCTGATTTTAAAATATTGCTCTATTATTTGTTTTTTAATAGGTGAATGTTACGCTAAATTGGAACAAAGACAATTTAACTTCTGCGCTCGTAGTGAGTAGACTTAATCCCCTGTTTTATCATCTGGCAGAAGAAAAAAGGTAACTTAGTAAAACATCTCTCTTAGTTTCTCTTTGTTTTTTTGCGTCTTCTCTCTTTCTGTCTCTCTCTTAATCTCTCTCTTTCTCTTTTCCGCTCTCACTATCTGTCCTCCTCTATCTCTCTTTCTCTATTTCCGTTTCTTTCTTTCTCCCTTTTGCAACCTCTTTCTCTATATCTCTTTCTTTCGCTCTCTATCTCTCTGCGTCTCTCTCTCTTTTGCTAACTATTCCGGAACTTGTGAATCATCATCATCATCATCAAACTCCACTTGAGTGAGGGCTTGAGAGGCTCTAATCCTCTCTTGCAAAAGCCCTGGACAGAAAACCTGCTGTTTTGCGCAGTGCATACATGCCATCGTACAGGTCGAAAATTTGTGTTTCCTAGACCTGTCAAGGCGGAGATCAGCAAGTCTGGGGCAGTCAAACAGAATATGAGGCACGGTTTCCTCTTCTTCCCAGCGCTCTCTAAGGCAGCGCCCATCTTTGTCCATTCCAAATTCAAGCTGAGTATCTGCAGTTAGGTGCTTAACACCATCCTCCTCACATGTTTTGGTAAGCTTGTTGAAGCTGTTTTCTTGGAACCACATGCAAAAGAAAGATAACTAGTGAGGCCGTCCACCCGAAAGTTGAGCATGACGGGCTATCAAAGGTGCTGCTCCTTGTTTTACTGTCTCTGAAGATGTCGCTTTTTGATTGAAACACTTCGCAAAGAAAAAAAATTGACTTTATCTAAACAATAACGAAGGTGAAAAAAAAAAAAAGCATGATAAAAGAACTCTACAATCTAGTGTCCCATGCCTTGTGCCCACGGCTAGAAGAATGATTAGGGAGCATTTCTTTTACCCCGCGTCAAAGAAAAAGTGCCGAATATTTTGTGACTAAAATCGTACCTTCACAGGGCAGCTAGTGTCAAGGTTAGAGATGTCTACAGACTTGCCAGTTCTGAGAAATTTACACTGACCGTCTACGTGACGTCCAGTAACAGAAGCGTTGAGTCCATGCAAGCCTTACCATGTGAAGGGTGGGGTACAAGGTATTTTACCCACACAGTTAGGTAAGACAAACCTGTATAGTTGCATGTACAGCTGTTGGTATAGCTCTAGGTATAGGTAGCTAGCAGGGCGGGTCCTAAAGATTGCAGGGCCCAATGCGAAACGGACTGCGCGGGGCCCAGACTGTGTAGGGAAAAAGATAATAAGTGAAATTTAAGAATTTGTATTAGAAAATAAATTCGTCTTTGCATTTTGTTCATACTTTACGCGTACAAAATCACGATCAAATAAAAAAAAATATCGCTTTTGATTTTTATAAAGAGATCAAGATAGATTTAGATCTATAGGCCAGTGATTCTTATAGTAAATAAAGTCATGGACGTTTCGGTTTTGGTTAAATTCGCCCTACTATTACATTTTTAATTAAATGAAAGCTGACTGACGTCTTTTTTTGTATCGCGCATAGATTTGGCGTTTTCTATATTGAATGGCACCCCAAAACGACAATTTTGTATATTTTTCTGGAGATTTTCGATAGCTTTCGGGAGATTTTCAGGAACATCGAAAATCTGTGAAAAGTTATGATGATAAATTTAATAATTTACACCAAGACTTTGCGCGGGCCTATGAAAGTGCGGGGCCCACTGTAGGTTGCAGTGGCTTAAGGTCGGCCCTGGTAGCTAGTGTTTGGAATTATTGAGATTAAGATTTTTTTTTTTACAGCTTTATCATTTTCTGATTCTTAATTTGATCCTTCAACACAAAAGTTGATCAAGTGTCAGTCTAATGTATTCTTCTTAGGAGGTAATAGGTTCAAAACCGTTAATAACGATATAGAAAGGCTTTTTAGGCAAATAACCTGTTGTGACACGGTTACTGTGTGGTCAACCGTGACACACGGTCAAGTGTTGGGTATCGAGAGTTAGGGGACTTGACGGGTGTGTAAACAAGAGAGAGAGAGAGAAGTCAGCGAGTGAAGTAGGAGATCTGTATACAACGTTGCCGTGTATATATATTTTGTACATCGACATTTCCACTTACTTGTGCCTCGTCGTATCTCGTCGTGGTCGCTAGTTGTGAAGAAACAAGTCCTTTTACGTTTAAAGTGTCTTTTAATTGTCGAACATTTTAACAAAATATATATACACGGCAACGTTATATACAGATTTCCTACTTCACTCTCTGACTTCTCTCTCTCTCTCTTGTTTACACACCCGTCACTTCCCCCAAGTCCCCTAACTCTTGATACCCAACACTTGACCGTGTGTCACGGTTGACCACACAGTAACCGTGTCACAACATAACCTTTTTTTTTTTACTCTCTAGCCTCCACTATTTTCTAATTCTAATTCAACTGAGCAAAATAATTAACTTATATGATGGTATATTGTGTCTATAAGGGGTGTGGTAACTGTGACAGGTCATGAGAAATAATTAACCCTTCGTTTCTAATTTAAAAGAGCTCTTCCAGGAAACCTCTCTACGTCATCCTTGTGACCCAGGAGCTAAATCGGGTCAGCGTCAAGTTCAATGCTGTGGACGATCCCAAGTTTGTTGTCAGGTTCCAGGGAATGGACTACGGAAATAGTGACTACTTGGATGTGGGGCTGTTAAGGTAGGGGTTGTCTGTATCTCGTGACAAACTGGCAAGCGCTTCAGGCGTGGCCTGCGCCATTTTTTTTTTTTTTACAGTAGAAAAGAGAAATATTTTTAGAAAAAAAAACGTCATTACCCGCTCGAGATTTCAAGTTTCTCCATTCAAGCGCCTCTATTTGAACCCTTGCTTATTAAAGAAACATCTGGTTAAAACGATTATTGTTTGCTTTTTTTTTTTTTGTACAATACCTCAGAACTTCATGGGACCTGGATCTCAGACAGCTGATCTCAAAAAAGGCTCGAACGATTTTGCGGTTTTCCTAGAAATTAAACAGTTGATGTATGTCGCGGAGAAAAGAATTACTAGCTTGTTAGTTACACGGGCAAAACGCTAGTCTAACGATTATCATTTTTAAAGTAAAAAATGAAATACATTTAACTTTGGCTAGAGATTTAGATCTATGATTCTAGGTATGTATCCCTCGGTTTTAAAAGGACTATCGCTTCCGGGAATTTCCGCATGTAAGGCTTTATTGATTTGGCTTAACCAGGATTCATTCTCGGGGAGAATGGGGACTAGGGCAAGGTATAAAATATGTTTTTAAATCTAACATTCATTCATTTTTAAAAAAAACAATAACACTGCATAAACGAGGTATTGTCTTTTTTTAAAAGTATTTTAACTGTTTTTCTTGTTTTTATTGCTAAAAATTGTATTTGAAATAAGTGTATTTTCTTTTTCTAGATATGAAAGTTATACAGTTTACTTATGCAACGAAACAAAATACTATTTCGGTAAGATTTTTATAAATTTGAAATAAAAACATTTTTAGACCAGGACGTTGTGTTTAGTGTATAGATTTATGTGCTTATTCATTTCTTGAAATAACCAAAGCCACAAGATAGCATTAGAAACACATTTTGTTACTGTCAAATTAGGGCGGCCCTAGGTAATTGGAGGCCATAGGGGAAGTGAATATGTTGGCTCCAAATGAAATGTAAAAGTAAAAAATTAAGACTGAAAAATACGCAATGAATTAAAACCATTCCTGTATCTATATCTAAGTCAACAAATAATTTAAATTCATAAAATTGATAAAATACTTACACACTAATGATGATTCATAATCCGAAAATTTTTTAACATTTCACCAAAAGGAAAAGACAATGTCCTTCTAACATATGCAGTCTAACAAGTAGATCTAAACATTCGGGTGTAAACCTTGAATAATAGTAAAAAACTTATAGCGAGGCTAGTAGACAGAGCCATAGAGTTTCAGATTTCATCCTTTTATTCGCTATTGTTTTTTTTGTTTTTTTTATATTTGACCCCACCGATCGGAGGCCATTTGCGGCTGCCTAGTTTGCCTATGCCTATAGCAAGCCCTGGTAATATATTTGGAAAAACACTGACAATTTTTTAAAGGAGCCTAATAAATGCAATAATTCGGATCTTCCTTCAATGTTAAGGATTATAACATCTCTCTATTGTTGACAAGACTTTTAATAACACCAGAAGTGTCAACTAAACAGTGATCTATCACTAACTCTAGTAAATTTACACATTATTATAGGTCTTGATATAACCGCTCATAATTTCCCGATCGGAGTTATCACTGGATTCTGTCCTGCCAGCACCGTATTCCCTTCATGTGTAGAGCAAACAGCCATAGAGAGAATTAAACAAGAGAACTTCGCAATGGGTATGGATTCAATTTTCTTAAGAAATGATGTTATGTTTATCTTCGATCATGATGGACAAATTTTATTTATTTATTTATTTTTAATTGCAGTTTTTTTAATTGCTGTTTTTTTTCAATAGCTGTTTTTTAAGTTGCTGATTTTTTTAAATGCCGTTTTTTATTGCTGTTTTTCTAATTGCTGTTTTTTTAATTGCTGTTTTTCTAATTGCTGTCTTTCAATTGCTGTTTTTTTAATTATTGTTTTTTATTGTTATTTTAATTGCTGTTTTTTAAAATGCTGTTTTTTAAATTGCTGTTTTTTAATTGCTGTTTTTTTTAATTACTGTCTTTTATTGTTATTTTAATTGCTGTTTTTTAAATTGCTGTTTTTTTAATTGCTGTTTTTAATTGATGTTTTTTTAATTGCTGTTTTTTTAATTACTGTTTTTTAATTACTGTTTTTTTATTGTTATTTTAATTGCTGTTTTTTAAATTGCTGTTTTTTTAATTGCTGTTTTTTTTAATTACTGTTTTGTTTTATTGTTATTTTAATTGCTGTTTTTTTAATTGCTGTTTTTTTTAATTACTGTTTTTTTATTGTTATTTTAATTGCTATTATTTTAATTGCTGTTTTTTAATTGCTGTTTTTTAAATTGCTGTTTTTTTAATTACTGTTTTTATTGTTATTTTAATTGCTGTTTTTTAAATTGCTGTTTTTTTTTATTACTGTTTTTTTTATTGTTAATTCAATTGCTGTTTTTTTTAATTACTGTTTTTTTATTGTTCTTTTAATTGCTGTTATTTTAATTGCTGTTTTTTCTATTGCTGTTTTTTTAATTGCTTTTTTTTAAATTGCTGTTATTTCTGTCCGTTATAAATCGTTATTATCATCATTCGTCTTATTTGTTCCTCATAGGACGTAGGGCCGCATTTAAAAACACGCTATCGTCCACTGTCTCTTGCTGGTTGTAGTTGTTTCACTTGTTATCCAGGAACCAGGCACCAGACATTTGTACAATAAGGGCCAAAGATTCTTATTGCAATCCTCAATGACAAGCCTTATTACTATTATATATTATATACATATATATATATAGAAGAATGAAAATTCCGAATCCGAACCTCCGCTGCCTTGCGGCTATACCAAAACACAGGAAAGGCTAAGCCTCAGCAGCGGTTCTCAAACATTTTTTTCTCTGCGACCCCTTATTATTATCCCCCACTCTGCCGCGACCCCCACCTACAATAACAATCCATATTATCGATGGTCTTAGGCGACCACTGGCAAATCGTCATTCGACCCCCAAGGGGGTCGCGATCCACTGGTTGAGAACCCCTGGCTTAGGGAGGAAAAATCATAAGCTGATGACTCTTAGGCAGATTGTGACCCACTGTGCTTACAGCCTGGCAAAGCCTGCGGCGCTACTGACCCCAAACTGTATCCTATATTCCGTACCTTTGGTCACATCAGCTGTGCAGAGGGGGGGGGGAGACTGCTGTGTGAGCGACATCGTTCCGTCCATAAACAATGTCCAGGCTTTCATCTCGCTTGTTCGAGATAAACCATAGTCGCTCTACGACTGAAGGAGGCCAATGTAGATCTGATTAATTCTCTCTGCTTGACTCTTTTCATTAATAGCTACTTGTGTTTCTCTATTAAAAAATTATTCAAATCCTCATTATTTTTTACAAAGCTTATATCAACTCACTCTGTCTATCTGGTAAAAATGTGTGTACTGAAATTTAGAACAATTATTTCTTTTACCTGACAGACAAGAATCAATTTAAAAAAAAAAATAACCAGTTAGCTAATAAACTATTGGTAATTAATTATTTTCTTTGGAATCTTGAACAAATGAAAGAAATCGTACTTGAAAGATGTGGTGGTATAAGCTACCTTTGAGAACTCTTGAGCCCTTTTCCCTTTTCACAACTTATCGGTAACTGGTCCTCACAAGTGATTGGATTATAGCGCATTCAGAAAGCTAAAAGCTAAACAAAAACAATACTTTGAAATATTTCTGATCGAACAGATTTATTATGCCTAGAGTGGTTAATAATGTAAATCAGTGATGCCCAACTTAATTCCATCTTTTTTCCACCGACTCATTTTCTTGTCTCTTTTTGATAAAAATTCACCTAAATCCTCCAATCTCTAATTATATCTTTTAGCACGCTCAGCGCGCTTTGGTCTAATCTATTTGTGGACCAGTGGGAGGGGGAAGGGGTGTCTGGGAGAAGGTTTTCAGTGCTGCCGTTAGGCGCTCAGTAAACACGACTCGAGCCCCCTTTATAGGTAGCCAAGACTTCAGGCGTACTTAGCCTCTCGACCACGCTTCTAGGCTTACTTAAAAAATATTTTTATTCGAGGCTCAAACCAAGATTGCCGTCATATTAGTTTATAATACTGTTTATATAATTATTTTTTTAAACATAGTTTTTTTTTATAAAACAAATTTGGTAATTACTTACTATCATGTTCCACCGAAAAGTTAAGATTCATTCACTTCTCCAGGCAGAGTCCCATTTCATAAATGCACAAATGTTAAATGTCATTGTACCAATCCATCCGAAAAATAGTGAGGGTTCTAACATAGATACATTTTTCAACCTTTTTTATTCAGGGTGGGAATTTTCTACATCATGTGCCAACGTTTTGGAGGGCCGTATTTTGGGCAACATTGATATAAATACATGACTGATCCAAACTAATTGAAACAATGACACTTACTATAAGCTTTGTGATTTTTAAATAGTATTTTTTTATCTTGCTCTAACGGTAGAGATGCTCTTCCCATTTCGTTCGTCTGGCACCGAGTTCTTCATCTTTTGGCTGGACTCAGACTACATGAAAGGAGTACTGTTGGTATCGGCTCCGCTACCAAAAACCCAAATCACAGAATACAGTGTCCACGGAACATCGGCGCCTTACGATGTCACCCCTAGCAAAACGGTACGGTAAGCAAACTTAAAGTTATTTTAAAATACGAATTTAGCTCGTGTTTCACTACCTGCGTTGCGATTATCTTGTGTGTTTGTGTGTGTGTTTTGGTGTTTTTGGGGGGGGGGGGTTTAAATTGGTTAAACAAGAAAATATCTTTTTTTTTCTAATATCAAACCTTATACTAAACATAGTTGTATCTTGAACTTGGCTTGGCTACCTAGAAGGGGGCTCGATTTTCGACACCCGACTCGGGCAGAGTTGTGTTTACTGAGCGCCTAAAGGCAGCACGGAAAGCCAACTCCTACATAACCCCCCCCCCCCCCCCCCCCCCCCCCCCCCCCACTGGTCCACATATGAGATTGAACTAAAAGTGCTCTGAGCATGCTATAAGCATGAAAGTAGCGCTATATAAAAGCTATAATAATAATTAGTTGGGACCTGTCATGTAATTAAGTTTGTAATAGAACTAAACTAATAATAAAAAAGGGTTTATAAAAAAAAGTGGTGGGGAAAACGATTTGAATTCGAACTCATGGCTCAAGCCGACATTGTAACCACTCAGCTGTGAAGTTCTTATGAACTTAGAAGAATGTATGATTTATGCATTGTTTATAGAGTCTCGTCTTATTTCATGTTTGTTTTTACTGAGACTCATCTTCTTTATTGAAGTAACGTCTGTATTATATAAGTTAAGAACATGATATGTAAAGGGGACTAATTCAGTTTATACCACTACTTCAGTCAAGTACATTTTCTTTTCCTTGTCTGTGGACGAAGCCCTGCAGTTCTGCGTAGTGCACGCATGTCACCATACAGGTCAGTGGCATGTGGCTTCCCAGCCCTTTAAGTCAAAGTGCATTAAGTCTGTGGCATTCGAAAAGAATATTAGAGAACCCGTTTCCATTTTCTCCCCGCGGTGGGGGCATCGTGATTAAAGTCTAATGGCCCATCAGGTTGGACAGTTTAATCTTCCCACAACTAGTAACTTTGCTTTATAAAAATAATTTGAATATATCAAAATATTCGTCTTCTTGTAGTTATTTCTACTCAGTGGCGTCACTAGGGGGGTGCGGTCTGTACCGGGTGACGCCGACCCTAGAGACGCTACTGTTTCTACCCTTTACAAACGTTTTTCAGGACGTAAGTGTTTGTTTTCAGGTCAATATCTCTTCACCCGCCAAAATTCTCAAAAGTAACAATCCAATTCAAGTAATATTTATTAGAAACATCTTTTGCTCAAAGCTAAGCACATCTATATCCAGTTATAACACACTTATCACAGGTATCTTACCAACTACACTTTTCCTGAATGCTTATTACTGGAGGTATGTTCATTAAAACCTAGTTCATTTGTTTTCAAGCTGACGTTATTTTAATATTAAGCTAATTAGAATCGCCTATTCGAAGCATTGAGTGGTATATTGTTGGCCAGCTTCTGTCGTAGAACAAGTATGGTCCATCTCAAACTCTTTTTCTGTGGAGCCCTATTTTGGAGAGACACTCCCTATTGAAAAAGCGAGATGAAAGCCTGGGCATTGTCTATGGTCGGAACGGTGGCGCCCACACAGCAGTTCCCCCTAAGGTTCATCATCTCCTAATTTTTCTTCAGGGTTGTCTTCCGAAGTATTTCCTGTGCTCGGGTATAGCCGCAAGGAAGCGGAGTTTAGGATTCAAAGTTTTCCTTCTGTTACATGGGTTGCCAAACCAAGGCTACCGAGCCCCACCTGTCCGAAGTTTACTGGCGCCTAAACCAGTGGTATATAGTTAAGAATAAACGTGCGAAATGGTTACTGTGACAAGAGGGACAATAAGGGTGGCTACCTTTATTTTTTTTTATTACAGTTAGTATCTTTATTATTTAATTTAAGTCCCTGTTAACTGTTTACAATCGCCACTCTCTCTTTCAACTGACCTGTGTAGTTTGAACTAAATCTCTATAATGTTTAACTAATACTTGTGATGTTGTACTATTGCTGTGTTACTCAAGAGGGGTGTGACACTGTAGTGGGAAGAGTATTTCGATAATGAGCTAAGTAGACTTTATTTTTTTGTTAGTACTAAGTTGGTTGTTGTAAATAGTATAGGTCTTAGTCTCTTATCCTCTTCTGTATGTTTTTTTTTAAAGACATCTTTTGTTTAGATACGAGACAGTAGTGTGTCTCATGAATGATGTCATTTCATTGTTTATGCATGTATGATAATATTGTAAACCATCGTTTTGGTTTTTTCGTTGGCTTCAGCTGTTTTGGACTGCTTTGCAATTCGTGCTTTAAATTCTTGTTCCTCCATCTTGATTTTTGCTGTCACCTGCAGTTCCTGCATTCTGAGCTTTTCACTTCTCTCCTCTGCTCTTGCGTCCTTTCTTCGTTTTGCCGGGTAACTCTGGCAACGAGGAAACCAGTACCTTCTTACCTTAATGTGCAAGACTACGCCCTATCCAGAGGCAGCACCATTGAGAAACATCAAGGCAACAACCATTGTGACAGCATTGTCAAAATTTATCACAACGTTCGGGTTGCCAAAGGTCATCAAGGCACCAATTTTATGTCAGACATCTTCAAACAGGCACTCCGCCAGATGGGAATTGAACACTCGGTTTCAATGGCATATCACCCTGAAAGCCAGGGTGCCATCGAGCGCTTTCACCAAACACTTAAAAACAACTTAAAATTATTTTTGGCGTGTTTCAACGTATTGTTGATGGCACAACAACTTTGGAAATTCTAAGGGCACCTTTCTGGTAAATGTCAAATTCTTTTAGAAGTTGGGCTATTCTACTGCATAGGTATAGGCTGCAGGCAGGGAGCACTTATATTCAATATATAATTAAAAGGCTTGCCATATATCGCGCATTAGAGCTTTAAAAAAAAAGTAAAGTTCCCTTTTCAAACTTTTCGATCTATAGGGCAGATGATGTTAAGATCATCTGGCCAACAGTTAACAAGCAGGGTGTCATGTGGCCAGCACAACAACCAACCGCCTTTGCTTTCTCCAATTAAAGTCAGGTACCCAGGTAGACTTAGGGGTGCATGTTAAAAGTCCAAAACTCAAAATCCTGGTCTTCAACTTGATTCGAACCCAGAACCCTAGGAAGCCAAGCGCTTAGCCACTCAGCCACAGCGTCCCCGTATCGTGCATTGGCATTTGATTATCTTTATGCTCAATATGTGATGTTTCTTAAGGGAAATGTGAGTTGTGTACAGAAGTATCGCTTCCTTCATCTTTATGCTGTCTTGTTAAAGATTTATTAGGGATTAATAATTGTTTGACTTATCTAGGGATTATCTGACTGATTAATTGACTTATTGATCTACATTATCAGCATCGAATTCAAATGAGGGCCTGAGAGGTTAAAATTGTCTTGTAAACATCTCGACAGAAAGCCTGCTGTTATGTAGTCGTGTAATTCTGGGACAAGAACTTGTGGCTTCTCGGATCTGTCGAGGCGGACTTTAGCAAGTCTGGAGCAATTGAAAGAGACACTATTTCCTCTTCTTTAACGCAGGGGAAGCAATGAGTGTCGAAGGTTGGCTTAAACCCTGAGCCAACGGGAAAGTGTCCCACCCTGCATTGTGCTATATAGATAACTTTATCGACTTATTTTTAACTTATTGTCCAATAGGTTTTTTCTCCGTCTTTGTTAGTGATGGGACACAACTCCTTCGTCTTAATACTAACTTGTAATGTCATTGTAATGTATTGTATAAGTCTATGCCATCATAACATGTAATATTTCAGAATAATAAATATTCATTCACAGCACCCCGAACTCTACTATGAATATGAAGTATCATTTCGCTGTCATTGTGTGCCGACACCAAGATTTTGATAAAGGAATATACCTGGACAAACAGCTGCTAAAGAAGTAGGTCTATAAGTATTAAAGCACTTAACACGAAGTAAAATAGATCTTTTTATAACAAAAAAAAAAAAACAACATTAGGCTAATTTGAGTTGTTTTTTTTTTTTAAAGGATTTAAAAAGAATATCGTGTTTTGTTTTTTCAACCTAGTTACAAGGCTATCAAACTGAAGGGACCTGACAGTACGGACTGGACGTACAGTATCAACAGCCTAAGGCCTGGCACTCATGACCTTTACGCCAACAGCAGCAGCAAAGTGGGACTTTACGTCTACGGCGTTAATGAATTGTATGGCTACATGCATCCAGTTGGCTTCATTACAGCATCTCTCAACCCATCGGTATTTATAGTGAATCATTCTTTAGGATTGCCAAATTGTATTACTGCTGTTTATCATACAATACCTCTATCCAAGTCATTACTTGGAGGGCGGACCTTGATCTCAAAAATGGCTCTAACGATTTTCCTAGTAATTTAAAAGTTGATGTATATTGCTGAGGAAAGAATTACTAACTTTTTGGCCACATGGGGAAAAGTCTTGTTTGACCGTTATAATTTTTAAAGTAAAAAAAAATAATAATCTAAGTTTGGCTAGAGACTATTACTAGGTCTAGATCCGACATTGGTTTTGAATATATTGTTGGTAGTTATTTGTTCTTTGTTAGGAGCTAACAGTGCTTCTGAAGATGGCGTCGTAATACTATAGTATTTAAAGTCTATAGCCCAAATCTTGCATTTGTTTTGATGTATTCATCAATAATTAACAAAATGGACATCGAGAGTGAATGTCTAGTAACTCACTGGGACATTACTATAACATAAATTAAGTCTAATTTGTGTTTAAAAGATGGAAGGGGCTCCACAAAAGCTCAGCACATAGCCTCCACACATTAAAATTCGTCACTAAACTTAATGATTACGAAGATATTTGTGGTCTAGTGTCTAGTTTAGATTTTAGTGGCGTGTTAAACACTTGGCTTCCGAACCGAGAGGCCCCAATTTAAAATCGCGATGTAGACTAGTATTTAGAAATTCTGGATCTTTAGGTCGCTTTTGTCACCCCCCCCCCCCCCAATCTCTACTTGCAATAGGCATTAGTTTGGGAAAAGTATTGGCGGTTGCTCATGGTATTGCCCACATAACTTCCTAGTTAACCGTCGGCCTTAGAAACAGATAACATATACATCATCTGTTTTATAAATCGCAAGACCTCAAAGTGAAACTAGGCTTTACTTAGAGTTTAGACTCACGCTTTGGGATACACGGTTAAAACAGGCATTAACTGATGATTAAAAAGCGTTTAACTGATTGACAATCGTTTTATTAGAAAAGGCTTTTCATTTTAAGTGTCCTTTTTTTTCTTTGTAAATGAAAAAACAAAGTATATTGCCTGACATGTATATTTTTTTATTGCTGTATTTAGACCTGTGATAAAAGAATGACAAAGGGAGATCATATAGACAATGACTGCGATCAGAGAGTTGACGAGGAAGTCAGAGACAATATAGGTAAGTAGGTAACTGAGACTGAAATCTCTGTTGTATAGATCTACAGTGTTAGGCAGTTACCTTTTTTAAAACTTACACTTAAAGTATAATTTCCAAACTTAAGGAAATGTAACCGTCTACTAAGTGATATGCACATATTGAAACAATCATAAAGCAAGAAGCTCTTACAAAGCATAATTCAACTCCATCCATCTGGTAGAAAGCTTCAATACCTTTAATCATTATACTCTCATTGCCATTCTTGGAAAAAATTTACACATTGAATTCAATAAGACATGAATTATTTTTAAAATAACCATTTTGTTCATTAATTGTTGGTGATTAATTATCTTGATTGATATCACAATAAGGGAAATAAATGCTACATAATTACGTTCATAATTAAGTTTAAATTTGACATAATTATTCATAGTTAATGACAATACACGAAGCAATCCAAAAATTAAAACTAAATAATTGATTTTGTTTTATATAGCAGAAAGGGAGCTTTCAGAAAAATGACAGATAAATAAGCTTTGTTCTAAAAGTATTCTATTTTCTATTCCTTTTATTCTTCTGCAGACAATGACATGGATGGCAGAGTTGATGAGGACCTAGCCTTCCCAAGTCCAAGTAAGTACATTTGTCGTCTGCGATGCCATTTTGTTCTTTTTTGTTGTTCCTCTATCAGACCTGACTATCTAAAGGGCAGATGATGCAAAGGTCATTTGTTTCTGTGGTCCACGGTTAACGAGGGTCGAGATGTGGCCATCACAGCAGCATTTACTTTTCCAAATCGAATGTCAAATATCCATTAGAGCTGGGTGGACTCCAGCTCCCGTCGCCTCTTCGTGGCCCTCCGGAGGAAACGTCCGCCAAGGGAGTCGGATAGGCTAAGTACGGTATCGCACATAGCTCTCAGTGGGCTACCACAGATACGGTCAAGAGATTGTACATTGCATGTGGTAGGGATGTAACAAAGGCTCACTAATCAGTCCAACTCCCCACCTATTCGTTCCCTAACGGGGGCCATACGCGCTGTGATGGACCCTCTCACGGGTTCGGTGGGACATTATAGGCATAAGAAGGGCCCCCACGCGGCTTGGCCTCCGCTTCGCACGGGAGAGGGAATTCGTGCTTGGCTCAAGGTGGCCGTGTCCTGCGACACACCAGGTGTGAATAAATGATCACTTCGGATTAGGTGGGACTTCAGACAGAGGGATTGGTGAAGAGCCGATGCCTCATCCTGACCATGGATAAAAGCCTTCCTTGGTCAAGAGGTCCATAATAGGGAACAGGATGTTCTCGGACCTTAAGAACATCTGAATCAGGGTGGACTCAGGGCTGCCCTAAAGTTGCCGAAAATTAAAATCCCATTCTTCACCAGGAATCGAACCAGAGAGCCTCGATTTGGAAGATAAGCTATTTACCACTCAGCCACCGCACCTCCCCTTGTTATTTAGTAAGAACCAATTTATTGTTTACTTTAGGTGTTATTTAAAAAGAAACTAATGGCTGAGAATTATTCGTGGTGACAATGAAGTGAGAATTCTTGTGACGTAACAACTGTGAAACTAGTGAGTTCTTCTTATTAAGTGCGTTACTCACTGTTGGAGCTATGTTACAAAAATTTAGGGCCATATTTAGAGAGTTGAATCTGATGACCCAATATCCAATCAAATGTCGGAGATTCTTCCTTAAGCAAAGAATTAATAGAATTTCTTTACGAAATAAAAAAGTACAATTTCTTAAGTAGAAATCATAAAAAGATTTAACAGATGCATCAAAATTAAAAGTTTGATAAACACTGGTACATGCGCTGATTTCATGTTATTTCAGGTAATGGCAGCTGGGGAGACTGGAGTGAATGGATGTGTGCTGACTGTGATGGAAGCATAGCACATCGGTTGAGGTAAACGCTATTTGAACACTAAAAAACGTTCACGCTTTACTGACGCATGCTGATAAGTTCAATGGATGTGGAGATGTCGATTTGTCAAGAATTCAGCTTCCAGTCCAGAGGTCTCGGGTTCAAGTTCTAACGAACTCCTTAAACTTAATATGTCCCCTGACATTGGGAGCATCAGGCTGATGTGGACAGAACCAGTAAAATAAAGAGACGGCTCACTCTAGAAGTTCACGGGAATATGCATAGCAAATGGAATTATGAACCTAGTGATTATATAACTATGGAATAGTGATACGGCGATGTCAATGATGGAAGAGGCTTTTTTATCTTTTTTTTTTGTGATACGGCGATGTCAATGATGGAAGAGGCTTTTTTATCTTTTTTTTTTGTGATACGGCGATGTCAATGATGGAAGAGGCTTTTTTATCTTTTTTTTTTGTGATACGGCGATGTCAATGATGGAAGAGGCTTTTTTATCTTTTTTTTTTGTATCAATAAACATCAGATCAGGGCGATTAAAATCCAACATTATTGCTAGTATTGTTATTATTATTATATTATTACTATTATTTTACTATGACTTCGCTCCAGAATGTGCGATAACCCAGCACCAGTCTACACAGGCTATTACTGTGACGGACCAAACAGCGAGACGAGCGAAGGCAACTGCAGTGCTCTATGCAGAAAAGGTAACGTAAATTCGACATCGTTTCTATTACGCCCTGTACTGCAAGGGTGGTATTCATGTATTGTAGACCCAGTATCACAAGATCCTTAGGGCTCGCAAACACCAGTGCCAAGAAGATTATTATTATAGCTTTTATATAGCGCTACTTTCATGCTTATAGCATGCTCAGAGCGCTTTTGGTCCAATCTCATTTGTGGACCAGTGGAGGGGGGGAGGTATCTAGGAGTTGGTTTTCCGTGCTGCCTTTTGGCGCTCAGCAAACACAACTCGAACCTCGAGCCCCCTTCTAGGTAGCCAAGCCAAGCCAAGTTCAAGCGCACTTGGCCTTTAGATGAAAAAGCGAAAGCGATGGGAAGACAATATCAATGAACGGACAGGTCTGTCAGTGAATGAATTTCTATCCAAGGTCAAGAGGGGGTGGAGAAAGACGGTTAGCAGATCTTGTGTGGTGCCCCAACGTTCAACAAACTAAGGTATAGGTGAAGGTGAAGTCCTAGAATAAGAGGGTTAGGGTAATTACTAAATGTGACGAAGTAAAATTTTATTTGAACAAAATTTAATTCATAGCTGAATGCTTTAGACCTTTAATGAAATCGGTGTCAAATGCGCCATTATCTCGTTCAGTCACTGGAAAGGAATTTATCACAGCGTGGACCGGGAGCACTTCACTTTAAGTCCAGATTCCACAAAGGCACACCTTACCTTGATCCTGGTATCCCTTGTTAGAAGCGGCAGCGCTTACCACGCTTACATTTCTTCATATTCCGATCTTGTAACGCCACAATTCCATTTAAGGGCTGCCCATTCCTGCCCACGGGTCACTGTTGTCGGCCTCTAACGTGAAATGGCGTGGCAGACTTGTTGAACTGCGTTGCAGCGTCTTTGCTCCATCCTTACCCCCGAGAGTTGTTGAAACAAGAAGAATTTAAGAAATGCTCTTTATTCTTGCATATTTTTCTAGTCGCTAATTAATTTTTGTCTTGCCAGCGTCCCGCAAGGCGACGACTACAGTGACAAGTCTTCAGTTTGAGACAGCAGACCCTAACAGATCTAGCACAGGTCAGACCGTCTGACATCAATATATCTTTTAGTTATTTTACATCAATGTTGGACGTCTTTTATGGAGTGTGTGTGTGTCTGTGCTGGCGGTGGGTAGAGGTGAGCGATTGGTTTTGAATGATACAGGATAAGTGGCATTGTGTCAGTAGTCTTAGATAGGGGAGACGACTCTAGAACGTGAAGCTGATAAGACGTGTTATTATAGTGAATTAAATTTTATACCAAAAAGAATACCATTTATATTATTACTTAAGTCTACTACATTGAATTCATTTTATTTGAACATGAATTTGGGTATACTGAAATAAAAGTTATATTTATATTGTCCATAAAAAAAGTTATTCATGTTATTTCAAGTTTTATTAGTTAAGATATAATTTACCTACATCTGTTAAATTGTCAGACTTTTGTCTGAAGGCAGCATATTCACATTAGACAATAACATCATATGAATAAATTTGCATTTTCCCCTAACTATTCTATAGAAAACTTATAAAAAAATAGGTAGGATGTTGTAAACGCTGTGTTTGGGTGTTCTATGATACCTTTATTTCTAAATACGAGGCTTAGTGTCTCAACATCAGATCGAAATGATGGGAAAAGCAAGGAAATTCCATGTAGAGACTCCTTATATGGTTGCTAATTGAAATCACAGAATTAATATAAAAAGTTAACTTCCCCTTTCAGACCCTCTGGTCTATATGCAGATGATATTAAGGTCATCCGTTTCTGTGGCCAAGGGTAAACAAGGATGTCATGGGGCCAGCTCAATGACCTACCGCCCTTAATGTCCCCAACTAATGTCAGGCACCCATTAGAGCTGGGTGGACCCAGACGCGCCCAAGGATCCCGAAATAAAAAATTCCTGTCTTCACCAGGATTCGAGCCCGGGTCTCCCGGTTCGGAAGCCAAGTGCCTTACCGTGAAGCCACCGCGCCATTGAATTAATATACATACAAATAAACCAAATTAATTCGCACAAAATCAAACGATATGAATAGAAATACCTTCACAATAAACTTACATGATATAGAATCACAGAACCAAACATTGTACTCTGTATTTATATCTTTCTAAACAAGGCAGAACTAGAAACTGGTAGAAATCTTTGGAGTGCAAAGCTGCACTTTGTCACAATCTTTATGACCTCCCCTTTCTTACTAAGAAGAAAAAAAAAACAACGTCCGGAATAGGGGAGCCACAAAGATGCCTACCAATCTCAAGTACCCATATCTCACAGTGGATTTATACAGAATTCTTAATTAACAATTGTCACCTTATAATTTTGTTTAAACACAAGCTATTTATCACATAAATATAGATTTCTGGAGTCATTATTCATTATTAGCATCTGTCCTTAGGGATGCCGGGATTGCTTGCGAGTTGGTCCCCTTTACACTACAAGTAAGCGCATTAGGTCGTCGCTTGAAATTAACAATAGATAACTTCTATTTTCATAAGCGATTCGCTGGGATAGTGGAGAAAGCATATGCCCTGGAGTTCGAATTAAAGTTGTACCATTTTTTTTCCCAAATATTAAATGTATTTATAAAGCTATCACAGTAGCATTCACACAGATACCCACACTTTTTCTTCCCTTTCCCCAAACTGTTCCTGAAAAGTGATAGGATCATAGCACAAAGGCACATTACTCTTTCCATATGCTAGGACAAATTTGTACAAATGCTCCTTCTTCCCTAGTGCTATTAGAGCATGGAATGGGTGGCCTGAGCTAGCCAGGAAAACCAGTGACATGGCAGAATTGAGGTCATTGGTTAATATGCATGGCTAAACTCATCACGCGTAGGACGTAATCATCTTCTTTTGAAGTAACGTCTGTAGTATGTAAGATAAGATAAGATAGCTCTCTGAGAAAGCTAAAAGAATGAAATTGCGCTAAACAGATACAATTGCTAAAGATATTTCTAATCGTACAGATTTATTAATGTTAGTTTAGATCTATTACAAATTAAATTTTATGACTGATTTAAACAAATTGATACAATTGCACTTAATATGAGCTAAAGATATTTCTAATCGTACAGATTTATTAATGTTAGTTTAGATCTATTACAAATTAAATTTTATGTCTGATTCAAACTAATTGATACAATAGCATTTCATATGCGCTTTTTTAAAAATATATTTTGGTATGTTTTTCTTATCATTGTTTTTGCAGTAACTATTCAAGGACAGACAACCCTCTGTAGGTATTCTTAAACTGTATATTTTGTTTGAGTTGATATTGATTACATTTTAAGGAATAAAAGTAGTTTTAAAAATGAACATCCTTGCATATATATTGTTTCACTTTTTAATAAAAGAAGCGCAGCATACACATTTTTAAAAATGTAAATGTTAATAGTAAATAAATATTACGTTTCGTTGTATCTGGAGTATAATAAGATGGAATAAGATAAGATTATTTGATATTTCCAAACAAATGAGAATTTTTTGTTTGACTACAGATGCCCACCTCAGCATCACTGATTCAGAAATAACAAACATATATACTTTTTTTTGTTAAATCTTTTTACGTGTTTCGGATATCATTTCAAAGTTGAAGATAATCTACTTCCAAGTCCAAACCTCCCGCTGGATGAATGCAAATAACTATACCCGTAACATAAGCCTGGTATCATCGACTCGATAAGAACGCACCCTGTGCGCATACCGTAAGATCGAGGAGCCATCCTTTTGAACTCGGATGGTATTGCTACAACGTTATTAGGGTTAGGGTGGCTGAGTGGTTAAGTGCTTAGCTTCAGAACCGAAGTCGTGGGTTTGATTCTCGGTGAAGACTGGGATTTTGAATTTCTGGATTTTTAGGGTGCTTCTGAGTCCACAAAACTCTAAAGGTTACCTGACTTAAGTTGGGGGAAAGTAAAGGGGTTGGTCGTTGTGCTAGATACATGACACCCTGCTTGTTAACTGTTGGCCAAAGAAACATCATCTGCCATATAGACCGTATGGTCTCAGAGGTAAACTTTACTTTTTTTTTACAAGTCCCTTGTCCTGGACATCTCCCTCTTGTTCCATGCGTAATAAAACATGAATATGTCTGCCTCTAGTTCGTGTCGCCAGGTGCTTCTAAGACGCCCTTACTTTCTCTAGCCTTTTAGACTACACTTCAATGTCTACCTTGTGATGCTTTTTTTGTAAAAAATGTTTTACATGTTTCGGATGTTCCTTCAGAGTTGAAGATAGGACGACGGGGGATGGGAGCGGGCAGGGTTTGAACCCTCGACCGTCGATAAATCCGAACGACAGTCCAGCGTGCAAACCGCAAGATGAGGCAGCCATGCTTGTTAAAGATGCGTAAAGTAGGCCCCAGTCCAGCCCCATCTTCTATAATTTCTTCTTCTACAGGAGTATGACTTTTTTTTGTAGCAGGTCACTGTTAATGGTGGTGTCTGGCCAGCGTATCTAAACAATTCTTCGTAGGCAACTAAAAGCACCTTCCTTAGGGCAGCTGTAATTGTCCTCCAGGTCTCGGCTTCATGAAGTGTCCTAGTTAGGATCTTGTGTGCTGTGCAAATCCAATACTATTTTCACTCAACCAGTGTAAACTAGCCAAGGGACATTACAATGAACAAGATAGACGTACTCATGATTCTGAATACTCCAACTGATGTATTTATTTACAAATGGGATGCTTGTCTTGTCTCGCTTTATCACTATTCAACTTTCTCTAAGCCCTGGACGTTTGATCGTCTAAGAGCTGAGCCGAAGGCTCTTCGAACTCTATGTTTGAAAAAAAAACATGATTGAACGTCAAACAGTTAAAAAAAAAAAAACCCGCGTGAACCACCGTTCTGTCTGGAAGAGACCCAAGTCAATGCCTATGTAAAGCATTCTAATTTCCGACATAACTGGCCTCTGGACACATGGGCTAGACAAGGCCAAAGGACCGAGTTTACCCGGAACCTTCGCCATCTTCCTATGTTATGCCAAGCTAACCATGGGGGCACTCGCCATTAATGTAACGGTCCCTTGAAGAATGGCGCATGAATTATCGACAGGACCATGAGAGCTCTATTTCAACCCCGCGCCGTGCAATGGGTCCACTCTCGCGTACCCTCGGACACTCTCACTGGGGGGTTTTTTTTGTTTCGCCATTCATTTAGCCTAACCACTTCCTCTAACGGTTGTTTCCACCCAGGTGCCACGATGAGGCAGAACAGCGTACCCGGGCTAAGCCTTGGCCATAACGTTCGCCACATCATTCGTCTGACTAGGTCACTACTTTTACCGTCGCTAAAAAAAACAACACACAATATATTTATTTAAAAAACTAACATCTCTAAACTCTAAACTAGGTGAGTATAAAAGCACAACAACCTTAACAATAGAGGTTAAAGAGACGAACCTTTGTTGCCCAGTAGAAAATTTCTTGGCGTCTAAATTAGGATAAATAAAATTGTTTGCTATTACTTTAACTAAAAACACAGTTAGTAACAATCTTTTTTTTTTTTTGTGTGTGTTTAAAAATTCAGCCGTAACAACATCGGTCTACGTCAGGCGCACTACCCCAGGTACATGTTTTTTTTTTTTCTTTAGTTTTTTTGTGTGTGTAAAGTATATAGAGGTATAAGCATCGTAGTTCTAGATGATTGTTGGCTATTTTTTTGTATACGCGAAGATGACTGTTGTCAAATTGCACTGTTAGACCTAGTAGGAGGAGGCTTGGTGGCTTAGTGGTAAAGCGCGTGGCTTCCAAACCGCAGCGTCCTGGGTTCGAATCCTGGTGAAGACTGGGATTTTTTAATTTCGGAATCTTCAGGGCACCTCTGAGCCCACCAGGCTCTTTTAAAAACCTGACATTTGTTGGGGAAACGTAAAGGCGGTTGGTCTTTGTGAAGGTCACATGACACCCTCGTATAAACGTAGATAAACAGATAAACCTTCACATCATCTGCCCCTATAGATCGCAAAGTCTGAAAGTAAAACGTAGACCAAGTAGATGTAGTATATAAATCAATACATTTGATATTAATCTTAAGCAGCAGCTGGCCTCTGAAAGAAACAGTTTGAGAGATCTCTCTCTCGGAGACCCAGTGACACACATTTGAGGCCAAGAGCGAAGCCCTTGTAGAAGACAGGCGCAAAAGACGCAAAGAACATCTAATTAGACCCATGTCGGACAACGGCTTTGTCTGCATTAGTTGTTGGGAAATATGTAGATCACCACTGGATTTACGTGGCCATGTGATATTTTAGACAGAAACAGATAGGAAACAGACAATGTGATATATTTAGTAACACTGTGGAATCCAATGTTCGCGTTGTGCATAATTTAATCGGATAGTCTTAATAAGTAGTCTTAGTGTACTTGTAAATATCTTATGCTTGACAGATTTTCATAAATTTAAAACTTTATTTCTACAGAGTTGTTTGAAGATGGCGTGTGGAGTAGTTGGACTGATTGGGAATGTTCCTTAGACTGTAAAGATGCTAGAATGATAAGAATAAGGTACACACTTTAAAGTTTAGAGGGGGTGCTGTGGCAGTACAGTTAATCACTTGGCTTCCGAACCTGGGGTCCTGGGTACGAATCACGGTGAAGACTGGGATAATGATTTTTGGGATTTTTTGGGTGCCCATGAGTCCACCCAACTCTAAAGGGTGGCTGACTTTAGTTGGGGAAAGTAAAGGCGGATGTTCATTGTGCTGGCCACACGACACCCTGCTCGTTAACCGTTGGTCAATGGAAATGGTCAACTTTAACATGATCTATCCAGTGTAGTGTCCAATCAAAAAGGGAAACTTTACTTTTCTTTTACTTTATAGTTTAGCAAGTATTTTTAGGCCTAAAGTACTGTGGTTATTTTTGCTATTTTTAAAGCATTACCATAAAACAGTGATGCCCAAAGTAAGGCCAGCGGGACACATCCAGCCCGCGGCGTGATTCATCCGGCCCGTCTACACGTCAGCACAGTGTGTAGAAAATTACTCACCCCTATTTTTTTTTAAAAGGTTGAAAAATGTAACTTACCTAAGTTTGAGCCCTGACTTTTTTCTCTGATGGATTGGTACCATGACATTTAATATTTGTGCGTTTACGACATGGTAGGGGCCGAAGAAACTACAAGTGGACTCTGAATTTAGTAAACGTATCTTTAGTTGTTTGTGAAACACGATAATAACATGATAACACGATGGCGGCCTGGTCGTGCGGTTTGCACGCTGGACTGTCGTTCGGATTTATCGATGGTCCCGGGTTCAAACCCTGCCCGCTCCCATCCCCCGTTGTCCTGCGGGAGGTTTGGACTAGGAAGTAAACCATCTTCAACTCTGAAGGAACATCCAAAACATGTAAAACATTTTTACAAACAAACAATAAGCCAACATATTTATTGTATAAAGAAAGAAAGACTGTTTAAAAAAATACAAAACATATAATAAAAACAGCATTATAAACAAAATATGGCGGCATTCTTTGTTTAAGCCACTAATAAAATATTGTTAAACTAGGCCTAGAGTTTAGAGGATCGATGGGAATATTTACTGAAAAAGAGACAAGAAAATTAGTCGTTGATAAAGCTAGCTACTTAATGTTGCTCACATTTTAATTAGAGAAACGAAGCAGCTTTCCGACCCTTAAGGAAGTATATAAATTCCAATATCCCATTACTTAATGTAAGTACTAGATCCACAAGTTACTAATACAATTGTTTCAGGCCAATTTCATATCGTCTTTGTACATTTTTGATCATGTGGCCCGCGACGCGAGTGTCGGAAATTAAAATGGCCCGCAGGTCGAATTAGGTTGGGCATCACTGCCATAAAATATACATTGGATGGATTATGTAACCTCAAAAGTTCTTCGCCAGCACATAATGTTTTCTTGTTTTTTTTTAGTTACAAAATTTTTATCAACTCTAACTCACAGGATTTTTAAAATGCGTTCTTTATTCTCTCCCCTTCCCAATAATAATTAACTCGCCACTCACTACTGTTTAGTGTGTGTACTTAATACTATTCAATGACGATCTAACCCAAAGATTTAACTTTCCTCACTTAGATATTCCCGACTGGGTATTGAACCCTTTTGCTTAATAATAATAATAATAATCATTATTATCCGTGTGGAAATTTGTCTTACAATTTGTGCATTACACCAAACAGAAGATGGTATAATCAGTATTTGCAGTAAAATTTAGCTTATTGTCTAGAATAGCGCCAAGGTATTTAAAAGTTTGCACAATTTCTATAGTTTCTCCAGCTACAGAAACATATTATTATTTTCTTTCTTTTGCCTACACATTTAGATTCCAATCACATATGAATCCATACTAATGCACAAGGATTTTATGGATATCTCCATAACAAAGAACTTTATCCAATGTTTCTTCTTCTTCTAGCCAGCTTTTTGCTGCTGAGCGGTAATCTCGTTTGCAGACTGTGCCAAGGAAAAATAGTGTGCTGTTCTCTTCAGTTGTTCAGCACTGCCGTACAGGGTGTTGGTTTAAACATGAAAACCACAAAGTCTGGTTTGAAAAACAGAATCCAATTCTTTATCCTGCTTTATCCGTCGGTGTACAGAAGTTGTTGAGCTCTTCTCGAGTTCTGTAACGTGGATAATTCATTGTCACAAATAAAGGAACCGACTAGAAATTAGTGCTTGTAGAGATTTGTGCAGTTGTAAATATTCTAATACAATCTCAACCACCTCGTGAAAGTCATTAATTTTTAAAAATCTATTTTAAACTATATAATAAAAAAAAACAACACTACTTCAACTAAATGCTGTATTTCTATTTGTAACTGATATACTATGAATTTATGTAGCTTTTTAACATTAGGGGTCCTTGGGCAAGTTTTGACAATATAAAGAGGTCCCAGAGTCAAAAAAATGTTTGAGAACGACTGATTGAAAGAATCATTTTGTGTGTTATATCTGTTTGTATTTCCTTAATATTCTTTATGTTACGGTGGTTCTAAAATTATTTCCTTTGGTATACATATATATAAAATGTTAATAACTCAATATCAATTTTAATTTTTAAGATCATGCTAACTTTACCTACTTTTTCAAATTGTTCCACGGGTGATCCACTGTGCATTGTTGGTATTAATAATTATATTTTCATGAAAATAAAATAAAAAATTTACAATGTGAGAAAATTTTATTTCAGAAACATAAACACTTCTTAAACAATTTCTTTGCTCTGTATACAACAAAATATACTTTGCACTTCTCACAAAAATTGTCTTCATGCTACGCAACCTGCAGCACTGGCGATCTTCTGTTTTTATCGGGAAGTGGAAAAAAAGCCATCGGTTCTGACTTCTGGCTCAGGCATAGGTCTCAAGGCAGATTTCTTTCTTGATGGGCCTGCAGTTGTATCTTCTAAAGATGGTCTTCCACTTTTTTGTTTTGAGTTTGCGCATGTGAATTAATCAAAAGAGATGCCAGTTTTGTTTGGAAGCTGCGTTGGTGCAACACATCTTTTTTAGGCATTCCTATAAGCTGACATGCCTGACGATAAGAAAGCCAAGCATTCACAAACATCGTGCGTATGGTCTGCCGAAATATGTACAAATACCAACGTTTTGATCTTATGTGAAATGAATGCTTGACAATGAAATAGTTGTGAAGACCTCCCATGCTTTCATTATACAGTTTTATCACAGCAGGCTGCTGGACCTGAACATAGGCTGACTTAGCACTTATTACAAAACGAAGTAGACATTAACTTAGACGTATTTTTGGGTTATGGGTCACCCGTGATCCAGTGGGTCTCTCGGGGATCAATTATATAATATTATTTGGAAAAAAAAGGTTATAATACAATATCACCTTCTCAATTATTCAAAATAGGGTCTCACTGGACCCACTGTGACTTTCTTACCATTGCAAAAAAAAACAAAAAAAAAAAACAACAACGCAAGCTAAAACTGTTCGGCCATGTCAGGAGATCCTCACGGCTCGCAAAGACCCTCTTTTGCAGGGAAAAAGGGAACAGTTCCAGTGAAAAGAAAATGCAGGCAAAAAGAAGCGATAGGAAGATAATATTAAGGAATGCCAATAAAAGAAACACTTTTAATATGGCAAAAGAGAAACAGGACTAGACTTAGATGGTCAATAGGTCACGTGTGGTGCCCCCACAATCCCACAATGTAAGGAATATGTGAAGATGAAAGAGAAGCCTTAATCTATAGTTGTTACCAGTCGTTTAATTCTAGCCCTTAACTGCTGGTAGACAAACTAAACCGTTGTAGGCGTAATGCATCTTAACTAATAAAAATTCAAATAACTTAAATAACTTCCTTTTGTGAAAACGCTTTATAGAACCTCTTTTAAAATATAGCCAAAAATCAAGTGAATGTGAAATCAAATAGTTGTAAGAGACTTATAACAAAATCGAACTCACTACAATAACACAACCTTTCAGTCTCACGTTCTGAAGTCGTCACCCCTAACTAAGACCAAGTGACGACAGCGACACCTTTGTTGCATCATTCACAACCAATCGCTAACCTCTTCCCACGATCCCCATAGAAACACACACACGCACACTCCATAACAAGTATTAGTAAATTATACAATTCAAACACTATCTACAGTTCTGTGGGTCACTTTCAACTAAGATGTTGAAAGACCAAGAGACACTGATTAACAGCCAATCATTGACTGTGGCTGAGTGGTAAAGCACTTGGCATCCGAACTGATCGGTCCCGGGCTCGAATCCTGATAAAGACTGAAATTTTTAATTTCGGGATCTTTAAGGCGCTTCTGAGTCCACCCAGTTTTAATGGGTACCTGATATAAGTTGGGTAACAGTAAAGGCGGTTGGTCGTTGTGCTGGTCACATGACACCATCGTTAACCGTGGTCCACGGAAACAGATAACTTTTACACCATCTGCCCAATAGATGGCGAGGTCTGAACGGGAGAAATATCCTAGTATACATGTAAACCTCGTTATCTTGGGACCATATCTCAGTATTCTGTATCCTTGATTTCCAGGAGCTGTGAAGTTATTTTCGACCTTGAACCTAATACATCGATATGTGTCGGCCAGCCAGTGATGCATAAACCTGGTCGCTGCACTTCAATTTGTCCTGAAGGTATCTTAAGAAATGTGTGATTGATAAGCGAACCAGAATATTATGTCTTAGGCACAGTGGCGTAGCTAAGGTGTGGGGGAAGAATTTGAAAATCCCTGGACCCCTCAATGAAGTTTTTTTTTTACATTTAAAATGAAATATTACACAAAATGCAGGACTCCCAAAGAGGTCAAGCCCCCAAACGATGAAAAATTCCTAGCTACGTCCCCTGCGTAAACAATCTATATGAATTTAAAGTATATGTGACATACTAACTGCAACATTATGCTTTAACCATTAAAATCACTGTCCTTGAACAAAATCAAAATCGTACATGCGCTCCGTTCTCCCTAGTGCGTTAGAGTTAAACCATGGAACGAGTTGCCTGAATCAGACAGGAAAAACCAATTACTAAGAAGAGTTGGAGTTTCTTATTAACGTGCACGAATAGTTTAAGACCAATAACAAAAAAAACAAAAAACGTAGGTGCTATGAAGGCCCTCACTGAAACTTTGAACAATTAATTATTGGCATAGACAAGACATTAATAATTAAAACGATTAAATTAACCAATGAGTCAATTAATTTCCATCCATCCATCCCTTGTTGTTACCTACAAGGGAGGTTAATCTTCCATTATTCACAGATACGGCTAAATTTGTAGGGTTTCGTCCCCTTAAATGATTGAGCACGCTATTTCTCCCACATCCCCCATCGTATCAATTTAAAACTTTAAACAATTATTTATTGTACCTTACAAAATATGAATCAATGTAAATAATTATTGATAATTAAATATTTTATTTGACACATAATAAGGGAAATAACTTCTACACTACCGAGATAAACAGTTGTAAAGCACTAAGAGAGACGTTCCTTCCCTTAGATGAGCCTCATATGTTTTCTCTCATGAAAGTCCTGAGTTTTGAATGCCGTGCAATGAAATTAATTTAGTAGGAATGAGTTCCTAGAATTAATACCTCTTAAGGTAAATGTATTGTTTACATTTCTCTTTAGATTGCCCAGTAGGTAAATGGGGCAGCAACTGTGCGGGGCAATGTGAAAACTGTGACCCTGATTGTAACAAGAGAAACGGCACATGCACGGTGTGTAGACCTGGCTACCACTACCCTCACCTGTCCTGCTCCAAACGTGAGATCATTTTTTTTCCTTCAGTTCAAATCACCATTTTTTTTCATAATAACTGTTTAGATAGCTTATATCTTTGGGAAATATATATAGCTAATTAGCCCCGACGGTAAACAAATCTGGTTTGACATTTATAATTGTTCAAAATATAATATTCTGTCTCTCTGTGTGTTTGTCTGTCTGGCCTAAAGTTTGTACAAGTTATTTCTCGGACACGCTATCTCGGATCAAGATGAAATATTGCACACTTATTTCTTTTATCTGAGAACACAAGAATCAATACAAAAAAAAAATAATAACCAATTAGTCAATTAACTATTGGTAATAAATTACTTTGTTTGGTATCTCAAACAAAGGAAAGAAAAGAAATAGTACTTGACTAAAGCGGAATTAGTCCTCTTTATAGATTGTCTTTTGAGGCTTATTACAGATTGAATTGCATGACTGGCCCAAAGTAATTGATACACTTGAATATTAGCTTTATTTCTTAAAAAAATATTTTTTTTGTAGTTTGCTTGTTTACTGCAACTTTTTTATTCTCGTGCCTCTAGGATGTGAGAAATACACCTTTGGAGACATGTGTCGAGGGAACTGTATAGAGCGCTGTGGGGGTGAAGACTGCATGGAGAGAGTTCTTGGCATCTGTCCGCGTAAGGAGAATAACTTTCCTTGACATACTAATTCCAGCATCACTTTATGCAAGACAACATAGGACAAGGAGCATATAATATTTTCTTTTCAAAAATGTGTGCAATAAATAATAACACATGAGTCCAGGGTTCGAATCCTAGTGAAGACTGGGAATTTTAATTTCGGGATCTTTTGGCGCCTCTTAGTCCACACAACTTCTAATTGGTACCTGACATTAGATGGGGAAAAATAAAGGCGGTTGGTCGTTGTGCTGATCACATGACATCCTCGTTATCAGTGCGCCACAGAAACGGATAAGTTTTACATCATCTGCTCCATAGACCGCAAGGTCTGAAAGGGGAACTTTACTTCCTCTTTAAAATGATGACTGCTAGGCGATGCACTAAGGAAGACTGATGAAAATGATAATCATTAATGTCTTCGATTCCGAAGATTAAGGATAAGTGCAGTGTTTTAGATGACCTCGCAAACCAACGTTTGACCTGCATATTTTTCCGCATCTCGGGCAGACAAATCCGATGTCCGCCGGCGGTCTAATTAAGCTAGCTGTCTTCTGCGCATGTCTTCCAAAAGAGCTTTTCTTTAGGTCTTAAACGTGTCCCCCACAGCCTCTGTGAAAGCACTTCAACTTTCTTTTTCAGAGTCCATCTGTTGCCATCCACCTTCCTCTATGCCGATGAGGGCAAAATGGTGCAGGAATTGACCTTCATAGTGCTTATGGTGGGCACCCCTGTAACGTTAAGCTCGCTAAAGAAGATTGTCTTTGGCATGTGGTCGTCTCCCATGCGAGATAATTATCTGACCCAGCGAATCTGTCGAATGGTAATTAGTGATTCTATACTGTCCACACCGCCTATAGCAGAGTAAAGCTATTTGTAATGGATGCTATATCGCAGGCTTCTCGAGCTATTCCATCAATAGTGGACTCAATGGCACACTTAATGTTGCAGTGGAATTAGCTGGTTAATATTTGTTGCTATTTTCCAAAATTGAAATCGGATGACCCAATGTCCGATGTTTGTCAGGGATCTTTGTTTAAGTCTAGATGGAAAATAATTTCTCTCTATGAATCTAAATAAATGAATCCTGATTTTTGAAGTATAGATATTGAAATTGATTGGACGCATAGTATATTCTCAGCAAAACTACACATTCTAATATCTAAATTCAATTATAAATTGAATTTAGTAGATTTGACATGAAACTTGAAATTGAAAAAAAAAATGTTTCTGAACTTTTCTAAGTAGAAACTCGAAGCTTCTAGAAAGCTATAGGAAGGACAAAAACTTTCAGTATATATTTCTATGCTAACCTTGGTGAATAAACTACCATGGGAAACGAATTATTTCCCTTTCAATAATATACTTTTCTAAGTAGAAACTCGAAGCATCTAGATCTAGTGGAAATGTGGGAAAAAAAAATTTCCTGTTTATATTTCTGTGTCAACATTAGCGCGAACACCACTTGACACTGATATTGAATGCCGAAGAAATTTTAACGCGATTAGTTAGATCACCGAACTGGTGAAATAGTGTCACACAGCTGAAACCAAGATTTAACGCTGACAACATCGCCGTGTACTTAGTGGGCTTAGATCACTTGTTAGAGATCTGTAGCATTTTACGTCTCGAGAGACGATCTTTTCCATTTGCAACCTCTTGTGTGACAAATCCTTTATACACAACGGCGATCACAGGTTGGACATATTTTATCACCAGGCGCTGTTGCTTTTTCACCCTTCTTCATATTACTGTTGTGTGTTGGGTATTGCATCTGCGATCCGGGACCCTTCCTTTATGCTCGCTCTCCAAGTGGATCTATCCAGTGCCACTTTTTCCCAGCTGCTAGTGTCGATTTTGAAGAGCATCATGTGGCGTTGGCATACATCCGTATACCGTAAAAAGTGGTCTACCAACAAGGAACTGAGAAACACATTTGCTGTATTTACCTGGTAGGCAACGACCTTCAGAGCTAGTCTGCGAACGTTAATTTATTATTGATAAACTGTCAATCCTATTTATGTATTGTAAAGTACAATTCCCTTACACCCCTACGGGGCAGATGATGTCAATTCATCTGTTTCTTTGGCTTGCAGTTAACGAGGGTGTTTTTGTGGCCAGCACAACGACAAATCCGATTTGGCTTTCCCCAACTAATGTTAGGTACCCATTAAAACTGTATGGACTCATGGGCGCCCTAAGGATAGCAAAATAAAAAATCCCAGTCTTTGTAAGGAGTTGACACAGGTTCGGAAGCCATCCTGTTCCACTCAGATACCGCACCTCTATCATTTAATTATGAAAGTATATATATATTATTATATTGTTATAAACCTGGTGGTGGCACAAAGAGGGGTAGTGGTGTGTGTGTAGTCAGCCGACACAAATCGCCCCAGGCCAGCGCTAGACGAGCGGTCAACCGTGACGAGTTACAACTGTGTTCCGAGTCGAGTGTCAATAGGGCGGTTCGGGAAGGATCGACGTCGTGAACAAAGCTCAATAGCGTCACGAGAGTTGTAGTCATCTGACCACCTAGAAACGTCGAGCGGCGTTCTGTCCGGTTCGAGAAGGCCAGCAGGGACCCTATATAAGAGCGGAGGTGTCGCAGTCAAGACGGTCGAGAAAAGGGGCTTAATACAGCGAGGTTGAGAGCCCGGTTTACTACAGTCCGGTCGACTACAGCACAGTTCAGCGGTGTGGTTCTGTACGGAGCATTACGACGGTTCAGTGCGGAGTACTATCAAGTACAGTTAAGACGAACGGCGTCTTGATCTTGGTCTGTGATCGAGTCCGACACAACGAGCCTAGTGTGTGAAGTCAGTCCTGAACTGTTGAACCCAGTGTAAGCCCGGAACGAGACGGAGAGGCCAGTGCAAGAGTTGATACGGCGGTACGGTGTTATCGGAGAGATATTTGTACAGTGTAAGTGTTGCCAATTGTACAGTATTGGCTGTTATTTATTCAACTAATAAAGTGTTACGTTACTTTGGAGCCCGGAGTTGTCAAGTTCTTTAAGTTTGTGGTGTATGGTGCAGTTTGCAGAGAGCCTGGATAGTGAGATCCATAACAATATATATATATTATACATATTATTGACTCCTATGTGTGTAAAATAAATTACAACTTTTATTATAAAGATTGTAATGTTAGTATTGCTGAATTGCAATAGTCACTTAATGACTATTATTACTAGAATATCTTGTTTTTTTTGTTGTTTTTTTTGTTGTTGTTATTTATTAGTTTGGTACCTATGTTTTTTGTTTTATTTTACAGCTAAAAAAAGCATACCGTCAGCATATTGGTTATTGCTTCTAATAATACCGGTATCACTCCTGTTCGTTTTGAGGTAATTCTGTCATTCTACTTTTTTACAATTGCCTCCCTTACTTTTTTTTTTTTTTTTTTAAGGCTGTAAAAAAAAAAAAATCAAAATGTTGATGATTGGTTTAATGGGTAGTAGTGTTAAGATTAAATATTTTGATATCATCCACAAGATTGATTTCTATAAATCAAATAATAATGCAAAACTGAAATGTTATATAACGTTGGTTAGGCCAATACTAGAATATGCATCCTCTATTTGGGACCCCTCAACTCTAGAGAACATTAAGAAACTGGAGCAGACACAAAATAGAGGAGTGATTATCAGCTTGTATTAAGTACTCTAATAATATGCTTCGGATTTACTACACTATTTGAACTCTTAAATATGTTATTTTTTAACTAAAATATGCATATTAAAGCGTTATTTTTTTTAAAGAAGGAAAATGTAATCAATTGTACATAATTGTCTCTTTCTTTTATAATACAATACGTGCTTTTAGATATTAGTATGTCTTAAAATGAATTAGTGCATTTTTATTAAAGCTTTTTGAAAAAGTGTAGGTGCCTTCACAAAAATTCTGCACTGTGATAGACACGACAAGGGATGATAGAGGATTTTCACATTTCACAAATGCGCATTCTTCCTCTAGCACTATAAGCCAGTGGTGGCAACACTACGTTACGCGGGATATATACTGCTTTTCTAAACTCTTTACCACGATGTATATCCACAGTGAGAGGCTATTGGGCTGGACCATTATGTAGTGGTTGTGTGGCTCCCAAGGCGCGTTTTTGATATTAAGATAACCACATGCCTCTTTCGTGGCTCAAGATAATTGCAGTCCTCTTTAAGGCTAGAATTTTTAATTTCGGGATCTTTGGGTGCCTTTGAGTCCACCCAGCTCTTATGTGTACCTGACACTAGTTGGGGGGACAGCAAAGGCGGTTGGTCGTTGTGCTGGCCACGAGGCGCATTAATAGCACATTCCTCGTTCCATATGCTAGGACAAATGCGTACAAATGCCCCTTCTTCCCTAGTGCTATTAGAGCATGGAATGGGTTGCCTGAGCCAGTCAGGAAAACTAGTGACTTAGCAGAATTTAGGTACTTGGTTAATATGCATGACTATATGCATGACGCGTAGGACGTAATCCTCTAATCCTCTTCTTTTTTTGAAGTAACGTCTGTATTATATAAGATAAGAAGATAAGATGACACCCTAACCTTTACACCTTTACATCATCTGCACTGTAGCTCTCAAGGTCTAAAAGCAGAACTTTACTTAACGTTTTTATTTGTCTGCAGACACCGTCACGCTACTGCTCCACCGGCTATAAAGAAAGAATCAATGCTAGCCCGAACCCCACCCAAGTCACACTCCTCTATTAAGTCAACCCAGAAGAGTTCTCACTCCTTGGTGAAAGAGACGAGCCTTAGCAAGAGCAGCAACCACATCGCTCAGATGAGGCAGCCGTACAAATTTATGTACAAGCCCACAGTCAAGTACTCCATGGACAACACCAATGACGACTCAGGGGATCGCTTATATAACTATGACCAAATATATGGAACTTTTGTCTAAAATTCTCAGCAAGGGAGATAATCGTAGAGGTCTTTACCTCTTTGCAGTGTGTCTTGTATAACGATAATAGAAAACATAGTCCAGTTAGCTAGTCTCCTTCAGCAACAGTCTAAATGTCTAAACCGACAGTCAAGGACTCCTTGGAGTACACCTATTTCGACTCCAGGGATGGCTCATGTTACTATGACCATATGTATGGAACGTTCATCTAAGCCAGCGGTTCTCAACCTTTTTAGCTCCACGACCCCCTAATACAATTTTAAAATCTTTTTCCTTCATTGGCTTAGGTAAATGGAATTTATCTAGTGTTTAATTTTCTTAACTACGTGATTTGATCCCCTCCATAGAAATGTTTCATCCCGCAATAGCCATACGACAGTAATTTTAGTTACTGAAAACATATACATACTTTATTGATACTTGACGATCATTTCATAATTTGTTTAATAATAATACGAAGTAATTTTCCAGTACTATAGTTATAAAGATTTAAATGTATATCGGCTATAGAACAAATATGTTTGTTACACCACGTTAGGAACGCACACAAAATATATTTAAAAAAAAACTTACAATAAAAAATACCCCCCCAAAAAAAAAATAATTTTCCGATGGTCTTAGGCAACCCCTCGCAAACGGTCATTCGACACCCAAAGGGGTCGCGATCCACAGGCTGAGAGCCCCTGGTCTAAGCCTATTGTCAACAAGGGAGATAACCGTAGAGGTCTTTCTCGGTTTGCACTCAGTCTTGAAAAACGAGAAGAGAAACAATATTCTAAGACAGTTAGCTGTACTTTTCTTTTACAATAGTAATAAATTAAAAACTTGGACCAGAAGCTCATTTTAAGTGAAGTTGATTATTTCGAAAATATCTTTTCACTAACGGTCTGGTCATACTCTAGATCTATTTTTAAATACTTTTTCATTAAAACAAAATAAAACAACAGTAAAGAATGGTAGTTTTGCTCATACTTATAACTTGTTAATTTAAGTAGTTTACGTTTTTTTTTTTGCAGTTACTTATTTTTGTTACAAGGTTCTATCAACTCACACTGTCTGTCTGTCTGTCTGTCACGTTTTAAAAACCTTACTTGTCCCACTTCCTCTACTCGGCTGTGAAAAATTATGTATTGAACCTAACAAAACATGCATTAATTTAGAAACCAAATTAACCGATTTGTTTATTAAACAGTGGCAAGTTATTATATTGTGATATCTAATAAGGGAAATAATTATTACTGTATTGAGAACTATGGCTGTAAATGTCAAGTTCTTCCCACTCAATAAGTTTGTTTATTTATTTAGTTAGTTTGCTTGTTTTTTGTTTTAACAGTTTAGATTATGCTTGCATTACTGATTGGAATTTCCATTATTTACTATTGGAAAGGTAAAAATATATTACAAAATCAAATTGGAAACGTCAGCATTTTTTGAAAGCTTTTAATGATATAAATTATATATCAGAAAAATCTGTAGCTATCGCTTTCTGTCTGGGCATTGTTCGCAAAAACGTTTTGTAAATATTTGACATGTTTCGGGTGCTCCTTCAGAGTTGAAGACTGTCCCCATCCTTGCCCAAACCTCCCGCAAGACGTAGAGAGAGGGCAGCGGTTATGGTTTGAAGCCTTGACAGTCGAGACGATCGAACGATAGTCCACCGTGTTTACCGCTGGACCAGGCAGCCATTGAAACAAAAATAAATACATTTGTAAATAAATAACAAAAATAAAAAAACTTTAGTCGTAAAGTGGAAATATTTATATCCAGGCGAAGAAGGTGTAAAGAAAACTTAAATCGAACCCCCCCCCCCCCCCCCCCGGGGCAGACAACGTCTTAAACGTATGAGTCTTATCGCTCTGGGGCAGGGCCGGCCTTAACTAGTGCGGGGCCCTATGCGAAACGGAGTTCGCGGGTCGCAGTCTAGGTAGGGGTAAGGATCATAACTGAAAATTTTAAGATTTTTAATTAGAAAATAATTTTGTCTTAACATTTTATTCATACTTTGCTAAGTACAAAATCATGATCAAATTGTACGAGCCTTGCATGTTGTGAAGTCATACAGTATATCATCAAAGTTACGATTCCCACATAGATCACGCTCAATAGAAAGAATTGCCCAATTGTTAAATCTATCTTCGTGAATTGTTTGGAACCAGTGTATCTTTCATTAGTGGATAGATAGGCTAAAATTTCTACAGTGGCTTTGGCGGTATTTGGTACAATATGCCTTAAAGACAATTTTGATAATTTTTCAGGAGACTGGGTTTTCAGTACATTTGTAATAATTTCAGATTTCCAGGAGCTCCTGGAAAATCAGGAGGCCTCAGGTATCCCGTTAAAAGTTATAATGGTTTAAATTAATAATTTACACCTAGAATTAGCGCGGGCCTATGAAAGTGCGGGGCCCACTGCGGCCGCATAGGTTGCAGTGGCTTAAGTCCCGCCCTGCTCTGGGGCGCCGTGTTGAGAACACTATTCTCTGACAACACGGGAAGGAAGGCAGCTGTTCTTTGCAGAGTTGCCCTGTCTCCGTATAGAGCTAGCTCACCATGCATGCCAGTTTCTTTTTCACTCAAATGACCATTTCTGGGTTGTAGTATCTCGCACTCGGATAGCAAATGGTTAATCGATTCTTCGACCTTCATCGTAGGGTTCGGTCCCCTAAGGTAATTATGCACGCTATTTCCCCCACACACATTCTCGTATCAAGTTGAATATCTTTGCAGCTTTATATTATCTTTTCTTATTTATATAATACAGACGTTACTTCAAAAAGAAGATGATTATATCCTACTCGTCATTGTGACGAAATACGTCCTCTCAAGACAGAACTGACCAGCGCAGAACTACCCACCCCCTCTTTACCACTAAACACTTAACTGACCAGTGTAGAACCCAAACATCCTATTACACCGAGGTTAGATCCAACCACCAAATTATAGGCCCTAAACACACATCCCAAGTTACGCCCCAAACGCCGAAACAAAAGTACGCAGCCATTAAGTCCTGGAACATTAAAATTGAAAGTTACGCCCCAAACGCCAGTACAAACACACGCTGTCGTAAAGTCCAGGGACATTAAAGACTAACTGAAGAGGTTTTGGGGTCAATCACAGAAACCGTTTTAATACTTGTTTTCTGTAATATAATGCTTTAAAAAACGTGTATGCAAAATATTCTCTATAACTTTTCAGCCGTTAATGAGATATTAGCATTTTAATGTGGGTTTTAGGGACACTAAAAAGTCTTAGTCTCGTAGCCATTCGAGATGTCTTTCTCCCTCACTACACGGGTCCGTGACGTCATAGTATGGAAATTAGGTCACGCTACTAAATTTAGAGGTAAGCGAATTAATGTTCGCCGGATTAGCCTAGATCTAGTCAAGCGTGCTAGTATCGAGTTTTAGTCCACCGTACAACGTGCATCAGTCTGCTATACCTCTTGTTACAGTCCACGTGTGGTTTTTATGACTATGAGTGTAAGCTAATCACAATTAGCAAGCCGGTTTAACTTAGATCCATTCATGCATACCCAGTATTTGACCAGAACACAATGTTTCTGTCCACCATATCGTGCAGTACACCTGCAATTTTTTTTAGCACCAATTCTTTCAATTACCGGTATTTTTCGTTCTGATAACGATGATAGTAAAATAGATCTATATGCTAGAAACTTTGGTTGCAGAAACAGCTCCTTGACTAATGGAATTCACTTATTCAAATGCCCTTGGAATGATAATGTGTAATTGTGTGTAGAGATGGGGTGGGGAGAAACAAGTCAAAGCTAGATAGTTACTTGCACACTAAGTACAAATTCAGCTTCCTTAACTTATATGATTTATAAATTTAAGAGTAATCCCCATATTGAAAGCAGTTAGCTCAATGAAGAGCTCAATTTGTCTTTCGTAATGCTTTTATAAAACAGAATTGCTAACTAATAGTTAACTTTTACTTTTTCTTATATTAACATATTTTCAAAGTAATATTAGAATACTTTAATTTAAATAAGATAGTAAGAGCAGAAACAGCAGAGGTAATATATTTGATCAGTTAGGTTCAAGCTATTAAATATTTCAAGTTCTAATATTAAATTATTCATCTGGCTAAATAACTTTTGGGTGCTAAATTTTCTTTACAATATCTTTGTAAACAGTGTCTTACTGGAAATATTTACATTTCATTAACTAATTTATAAATATAAACAAACTATGCATTCCGCATTTATAATAAAAAAAAATTTTCGTCGTCTGCGTCTGTCTTTAGCAGGCTCGTGAGAGCTTTTCAGTTGTTTCTTTCAAAGGCAATCTGCTTTCCTATATGCCAAAGAAACCACTGGTTTGTCTGCATAATGAATTAGATATGACAAAATATACAAGTTGCAACTGGGTTCGTGTGGTCAAGAGAAATGTTGCATTCATCCGTAATCTTCGGAATCGAAGATAATGCCTTATAACTTTATGTTTGCATTAAATATAAAGGGCATGTTCTACAAAGTTGAAATTTATCCAAAAGAATATTTTTTCACTTTTGAAAATTTAACAAATTTGTTAATTCTAAAAATTTACGACAACGTTAGCTGAAAACAAACCAACTGAAAATATGATAATAATAATAATAATCATTATTGTCCTTGTATAAGACTTTACATAAAGATTATAAATTATTGTCATGACCATATAAAACTGACAGGATTTCTTCTAAGCCATAGAGTGTCATAGCATCAGCTGTTAGATTTGGAAGTAAAAGATGCTGAACAGTCTTATAAAATAACAGTCCAGCTGGCATAACACACAATCAATCCACTGTTGGACGCGTCAGATCACCTTTTAGCCAATGTCAGGTTTCTACAATAAAATAATAAAAAATATATTTATATATATATATTTAGTAATAGATACATAATAGATACACAAATGAAAAATTAAGTAATATTAAATGAATATGAACATTAATATCACCCTAGAGGAATCTAGTGCTACTTTACTACAATATAACTAGATTATATACTATATAGGTCTATACTGACTCTATAGTTATGTATAGTAGATCTTAATTCTTATAGTTCTTGGAGTCTAATGATGAAAGAGTTTTTTTTAAGTAAGTCTAGATTTTATAAATCTAGATCTATACCTTCCTTAAGAATGATATGAAAAATTATATGCTTTCTAAAAACTATTGTTATTATAGACATAAGTCTCAATTCTAAATCTTGTAGTACAGAAGCAGGCTGAGAAGGCCCTACTAGTACCACAAAACAAGAATAGACCAACTAATAATTGAGACAGAACCTTCCCCAGGACTTGTTTATTACTATTGCAGACCACTAGTGAAGTAACCTAGCCCTATAGCCTAAGCTAGTCACTATACAAGTCATAAGACTATATTTTTATATTCCTATATTATTGTTTTTTATATTTATTTTTTTATAGATCTAGTAATTTATACTTTAAAATTACATCTACGACTAGACTGTCACTAGTCTAGACTCTACATCTACACTAAGACTATTAAAAAAAAATATATGTAGCTAAAAATCTATTATTAGATATCTAAATGCATATCTAGTTACAATCTAGTAATAAGACTAAATTGTCTAAGTTAAGTTGGTCTTAATAACAAAAAACAAGATCTAGAATCCTCTATTCGGTCTAGCTAGATCTAGTGTCTTGAGCTCGACATTTTCCCCCTATTTCCATACTAAAACGTCACTTCCGCTTTAGGCCATGACATAGCCATTTCAAATCTCGTTAATTTTTTTACACTTTCAAATGACTTTTTCTAGTATAAATATGTATTTCTTTTAACTCAAATTTTTAGGAACTATATTTGATACCATCTACTATCATAATCAATAGTTATCTCAATTTCGATAAAAACCTCTGTAATATTATCACTATACACACTAACAATACTAATGTTTAAAAGTTACACTCCATTTTTATTAACGTGAAAATAAGGAGAGACCAACCAGCAGAGACTAATACACAGTGAATACACACTGTTGACACACTTAAGAGTAAACCGTGAACACGTGAACATACTGAACAGTAGAACAAGGGAGACTACATGAAAACAAACAAACACACACACAACATACATAAACATAAATACGGTGTTTGAGGTTAGTCACTAGTTCTTGTGGATTTGACCACTCGGCCTGACCTAGTTGTATAGGTTGTCGATCTGTGAGACCCGTCTTCTATATGGCTCTCAGGTCTCTAAGCATTAGGCCTACTTTCATCTGTGCTGGGTGCATCCAAAGGTGTGGGGTTGTCGGGCTCGGTCGTACCTGTTGGTGTAGGCGCATTCATTTCAGCAGGCAGTGGGATTCTTCGTAAGTGAAGTCTATTTCGGCGATAAACTCCTCCGCCCGATTCAACTTCATACGACCGTTGTTGTAACTGACGAGTTATAACTCCCTTTTGCCAACGCTCATGGCCAAGCGACCTTGACTTTAGTCTCACCTCTTCACCCTTAGCAAGGGGAGGTAAATCTTTAGCCTGGGAGTTGTGGTAAATCGCTGATCTCCTCTGGTTTTCTTTCAGCGCTTTTCTATGTTTCTGAGGATCCAGAACTTGAGGTTTCAACAGGCTTTTAGCTATAGGCAGCAAGGTTCTGATTCTTCTGTTAAAGAATGCCTGTGATGGGCTAGTACCAGTTTTATTCGGGGTGCTTCTATGATTAAGTAAAGCCATGAACTGATTTTTATTTTAAAGAAATAATATTTTTACAGTCTTCACGGCTGATTCAGCTTTCCCATTTGATCTGGGATAGTGGGGACTGCTTGTCAAATGGTTGAAACTCCAATCGTTGGCTCTTTTTAGACATCCTTCAATGCCTGAGTGTGTAGAATGAACTTCTCTTTTCATTTCTAATCGTAGTGCTTTGGGCACTACTACTCTTTCACCTTTGAATATAAGCCCCTCTTAAACTGACATTTCGTCTCTGAAATTATAATAAGGCGTTAGCTGATATGGTAGAAGAGGCTTGCCTTCTGGCCAACCTTGATTAATTGTGATTAGAAGTTTTTGAAGCGTCCTATCTTTCTCGGTTTCTTTCTTTAGTTTCTGTAGTCTTTCTTCCCCAATTGCTAGAAAACTGGCCATATTTATGAGCTCAAACTCCCCTTGACTGTTTGCTGATGACTTGATATGAGCTCTTGAAAGTGCATCGGCAAGATACATTTCTTTTCCCTTTTTATAATTAACAGTTATGTCATAGTTTTGTATGCGCAACATCATTCCCTGCAATCTTCGAGGAGCAGCTGAGAGAGGTTTAGCCATTATTGCTTCAAGAGGTTTGTGGTCACTTTCAATGATTATATGTCGACCAAACGTGTATTGGTGGAACTTATCCAGTGCAAATACAATTGTTAGCATTTCTTTCTCGATCTGTGCGTATCTAGTTTCAGTATCAGTCAAAGATCGACTTGCGTAAGCTATGGGCTTACTTTCCTGCATTAAGACAGCGCCAAGACCATTTTGGCTGGAATCACACTGTATGGTCAATTCTTTAAGTGAATTGTAGAATGCTAGCACAGGAGCTTGAGTCACCATAGATTGTATGTCACAGAATGCACTGTCATGTTTTCTCGACCATAACCAAGGGATATCTGTATGAAGTAGCTGCCGAATTGGTTCAATGACGTCGGATAGTTTGGGTAGGAATTCAGCAAGATAGTTCACAAACCCACAAAAGCGCCAAACTTCCTCAACGTTTGTTGGTTTGTTCATTTCTTTAACAGCCTTTACCTTTTCAGGATCAATCTTTAAACCATCACTTGTAATTAGATGTCCCAGAAATGTAATTTCTTTCATTTTAATCTCAGCTTTTTCTTTGTTCAGTTTAATTCCCACAGAGCGACATCTCTCAAATAATGCTGTAATATTCTTGTCATGGTCATGGGAAGCTGTTTCCCATGTGTCTCCGGAACCATAAACTATAATATCATCAGCTACACCAATCACACCTTCAAGACCTTCAAGAGCAGCATTTAAATGTTTCTGAAACAGTTCTGAGCTCACAGATGTTCCAAAAGGTAATCTTCTCCACTTGTAACGTCAAAAGGGTGTCTGAAAAGTTGTTAGCAAACTCGATGCTTCATCCAGATGCACATGCCAATATGCATTTGCAAGGTCCAGTTTTGAAAACACTTTTGCATTCGATAATCTAGGAAGCAAGTCTTCTATTACTAGAAGGAAAAAACGTCCTCTTTTAAGTGCCTTGTTGAGAGGACGAGGATCTAAACAAATACGGAGTTTTCCAGATTTTTTAGTTGCAATCACCATTCGACTGACCCAGTCAGTAGGTTTATCAACAGGCTCAATGATTCCTTTCTCTGTTAGCAATTCTAACTCAAACTGTACTTTAGCCTGCATAGCTAAAGATACACGACCAGATGGATATGTAACTGGTGTTATGTCAGGATTCACTTCTAGTGTACAACACCAGGTAATTCACCCTGCTGATCATCAAATACATCAGAGAACTGTTCAAATATTTTTGTCGATAACCTTGGTAGAGGCTTATCAACACTTTCAACCTTGTCAACACTTTCAAAAGTATGATAGTTAATTGTAATTAGTCCCATTTTTTCTGACGTTTTCTTCCCTGACAAGGGAGTTAAGTCATCTCTCACAACCACGAAATCAACACGATATCTCTTGTTGGTCCTTGGACTTTGTACTACGAGTTGTACCTTTCCAATAGGTATGAGTGTGCTACCGTCATACACACGTAGCTTGTTTTGAGTGGGACAGATTTGCTCAGATTTAATAAGCTTCTTAGGGATGACATTAACACTGGCACCCGAGTCAATCTGACACACAATCTTCTCACCAGCTGTGATCATTTCAGCTTTTATGGTTTTATTGTTTGGTCCGCCTTGTACAGCAAGCACAGCCTCATCATTAGAAGATAACGAATAACAATCATCACTGTCTTCATGTACATATTGCAGTTTCTTTTGGTTGCATTGAACGCCGAAATGATTTTTTTTTTTTTAAAGTTATTGCATATTTTACCCCACGCAGGACACAGTTCCTTTTTGAACGGGTGGTTTTGTCCACAAAATTTACATTGCGCTGTTTGTGAGCAGCATTTTGTTGTAGAATATTTTTGCGAGACTAGACAGCGAACGCCTCATCCTGAGGTGGTGAGGCATCAGATGTAGGCCTACCTGTCTCTAGTACCTGTAGTTGCAAGTCAGCAGCTTCATTTGCCTTGCAGATTTCCATACAAGTCTTGAGTGTTAGTTTATGTTCTTGTAAGAGTTCTTTCTTTGTTCTTGTGTCTCTGATGCCAACCACCATTCGGTCCCTTATTAATGACTCTTCCATGTGGTCACAAAAGTTGCAGGTTTTAGCGAGTGTGCGTAGAGCTAGTAGGTAATCCTCTACGGTTTCTTGTGGCTTCTGCTGTCTGTTGTTGAAAACATATCTTTCATAAGTTTCATTTTTTAAACCAAAGAAGTGTTCATCAAATGCACATATTATATCTTGAACATTGTGCTTTGGTTTTAATGTGATACTGTTGTATACTGCCAACGCCTCTGGGCCGATAGTGTGCAAGAACAGTGCTTTGGCATACTCATCATCTATATCGTTTATTCTCTCGATAGTGCAATAGTTCAGCCACATTTGCTTGAAAATCTTCCATTCCTTATACCCTTTCTTCACATTTAAAGGAGGTGGAGGGTTAATTCTTGGTTTAAAGTTGGTTTTACTTACAGTTTCCATTTTAGAACTTTTAGAAAGCTGCCACCATGTTATATTATCACTATACACACTAACAATACTGATGTTTAAAAGTTACACTCCATTTTTAATAATAAGGAGAGACCAACCAGCAGAGACTAATACACAGTGAATACACACTGTTGACACACTTAAGAGTAAACCGTGAACACGTGAACATACTGAACAGTAGAACAAGGGAGACTACATGAAAACAAACAAACACACACACAACAAATATAAACATAAATACACATATAAATGTAACAACCTCTTCAGTTGGTCTTTAAAATTTGGTGTCCACGTACATCCATTTGAGTCGACACTCCTAATGCCCATGGCTATTGAAATCGCTCCCGTGCGCTGTGCCATTGAGCGATGGTCCAGCCTCATAATTGTTGCATGATTCCGCTTTCATCCTCCTTCGCCCCCCCCCCCCCCCGGTCGCGGGTTAAAAAAGTCAAATGAGTGAGCCCAAAATGAAAAGATTGGTCCAATTTAACAATTATAAATTCCAAAGGCTCGATGGCCATTGGATCGTCACTACTCAAACGTACCGCTCGGGAGCCTATAAAAGCCGGAGACGAAAGTTTCAGGTTAATGCCATTCTAGATCAGAATCACTGAGAAGTCAGAAGACTCAAGTCAACGATTCGTTTGGGAACTTGTGTGTGAGGCAAAGCAGGTGAGTTGGAAAAACTTAATCATTATTATTTAGTGTGTCTTCGCCTGTAACATTTATGCTCATGTATCATTACCATTTTAACACTTGTTTGCTTCCAAATATTACATTTGTAAATTTACAATTTAGTTAATCCACCCTTCAGTTTATGCATTTGTTATTCATTCATATCCATATTCATCTGGACATACTCATGTCTAGATTATTTCCTTACCTGTGCATATGTACCTGTATATGTGCACATACATATACATTATAATTATGCTTGTTTTTGCTATGCACATAAGCCTGTAAGCCTGCATAGTTATGTGCCCTTTTCTACCCCACCTCCTCCTCCTTCTTGTCACGGTCCTCTGGTCACGAGCGAACGTGGACTTGTTTACCTGGTGGTCAATGAGGTAAAAGGGGCTACAACCCTGTAATATAGTCCCCCTGTTTCCCTCCTCATTTACGCCCCTGCCTTGTACATTATATGTGTATTATATGTGTATTCGTAATATTGTTATTATATCATTTGTACAGCAATTAGTGACTTAGTGAAATGTTAACATGTATCTTAGTTAGTCTGAGGGAGACGCTCCTACCAAGGATGCGCCCCTCGCCAACCAGCCTGTATGGTTTAATAATTCAGGCTCCTCTCATGTTTCATTTCATAGCCTCCTACACCAGGGCTGGCGTGTTTTGTTGCCTGAAGGCAGACCTCAGCAGACCTCTCCACACATTCCCGTTGAGTGTGAGTCACTCATCACCCTCGACCAGAACTGAAGGCATTCCAGGCTGAAGTCCCAGGACCGGTCTGCAGCTACCGCAGGAGTAAGTCCACCGCGTGGCATCCTTATCCTCATCACACTAGTGCCTGCCTACCTGCAGGGCACCAGGAACTAGCTGCCAGCGCAACGGAGCTTCAACTTACCCCACCCCGAAGGAGAACTTTGAATACAGATAAGTGAGAGACAGCCGAAAAAGCAAACCATACACGAGTTTTATGAGCAACATCTCAGTGATGATATTATCTTAAAAGTTATCATAAAGTCCTAAATCATTCTGTACAACCCCTTCCCCCTTACTCGCGCTGATTGTATTTCTTCTTAATTAATCTTTATTAAATATTTGTTCTTCCACAAAATCATTAAGCTTTGCGTTTTGCTTGTGCCTGTCTAAGTGCCTATATAATACCAACAAAATATTTACCACGTTGTGGCTCTAAGACTTTACCCCTAGGAGTCGCAGGCCATCGTCCCCATCGGGAAGTGCAAACGGACCGATCAGTGGACTTATTCCACCACAGTCATGCATTTAGTCAGGTATATTAACCAATGACTTAAATTATGCCAAGTCACTGGTTTTCCTGGCTAGCTCAGCCAACCCATCCCATGTTCTTAATAGCACTAGGGAAGAAGGAGTATTTGTACCTAACAAAACCGGAATCAATATAAGAAAAATATTAAATTGGTATAATTTTTTTTCTGATAACAAATAAGGAAAAAAAACTTATTGAAAGATTAGCTCTAAGCGCGGAGTTCTTCCCCACATACAAGCTTTGTTTTTTAAAATGAATTGTATTATAATTTGCTTGTTATTTTTGCAAAATCTAGTCAGACTCATCAGTGCACGTAAACGGATTTTCCATTAACCATAAAAAGTAAAGCAAGTGTAGTTTTGAACACTGGCACAAACATGAAATGATAACTTCTCAAACATTTTAAAACAAAATTTAATCTAGGTCTAGATCTAGTATTTATGATAAAAGATGTTAAAATGTCCTGAAAGAAATCAGACTTATATTTATTAAAAGGTTTGATTGTTAATCATAAAATATAGATCTACTCTATTTTATACTCAACGTAAAGTCGGAAAAGCTCTGGAATCACGAGATTAAAGCATAGTTTAAGTTATTGATTAACATGCATGACCAGATTGACACATGAAATGCGTAGAACAGAATTATCTTCTTAAGTATCGACTGTAATATATAAGATAAGAACACTAAAACTTTACAAATAGTTAATAGTATAACAGATCTAGTCTATCTTATCTTATCTTATCTTATCTAATACAGACGTTTCTTTCAAAAAGATGATTACGTCCTACGCGTCATGCATTTAATCATGCATGTTAACCAATGAACTAAATTCTGCCAAGTCACTGGTTTTCCTGGCTGGCTCAGGCAACCCATTCCATGCTCTAATAGCGCTAGAGAAGAAGGAGCATTTGTACAAATTTGTCCTAGCATATGGAACGAGGAATGTGCCTTTATCTTTGAGTCTTTCTGAGTATTTTATTAAATTTTGTTTTTGTATTTGAAGATTACTATTCAGTGTTTTATGTATAATTGCTACTTTACTTTTGAGTCTTCTATCCTGAAGGCTTTCTAAATTTAGTGATTTTACTAAAGGTGTTACTCTAGTCAAATGTAAATATTTGTTTGTTATGAATCTCACTGCTCTATTTTGTGTCTGTTCCAGTTTCTTAATGTTTTCTTGAGTTAATGGGTCCCAAACAGAGGATGCACATTCTATAATTGGCCTAACCAAGGTTAAATAACATTTTAGTTTTATGTTCTTATTTGAATTATAGAAATTTCTATTTATAAACCCTAATGCTTTGTTTGATTTTTTGATAGCTTCATCAATATGGAGATTCCATGACAGTTTGTCATTTATTATAACACCTAGGTATTTTGCGTTTTTAGTCCGTGTTACTGGTTTACCATGACTAGCATATGAAGTCTCCAACAAGTCTCTTTTATATATATATTCTGAATATAGCATCGATCTAGGCGGACATAGAGAAATAAGAGAGAGAGAGAGAGACCAAGACAAAGAGAGAGAGAGAGAGAGACCAAGACAAAGAGAGAGAGAGAGAGAGAGAGAGAAATGAAGATACAGAGAGAGAGAGAAAGGGATGAGAGAAAGACGGTCTGTGTGGAACAAAAGAAGGTATGTGAGAAATAGAAGACAGTCTGTATGGGACAGTAAGACTCTGTGTGTGTGTGTGTGTGTCTCTGTGTGTCTGTGTGATTAAACGTGTGTTTATAGTCAACCCTGAAACATATATATATATATATATTTATTATATAACCAATCTTGAAATTTAATAGCATTCACGTGACTCTTCAGTTAGGCCACAGACAGTGAATGCCACAATGCAGTAGTAAGGATGACGTTTCATCCCTTGGAGTTCGTGTTGGTCATATCAGTCACTAGACTTTTCAGTTCTAACGGTAAATGGTATTTGAAAAGTCATTTTAATCATGAATGCTTACATAATGTTGTACATATTACACCATATCCAAGCACATATTTTAAAATGTTTCTTCCCTCCGACATACTTAAGTAATATTCTGTACACATAGCAGATAGGATCCAAGTGGTTCAACATACGGCATACGGGCCATATTCGGTCCTTAGAGTAGTACTATTTAATCCTTGGGTCAGTAATATTAGTTCCCTGGGTCAGTGCTATTTGGTCTCTGGGTCAGTACTATTTGGTTCCTGTTTCAGTACTATTTGGCTCCTGTGTCAGTACTATTTGGTCCCTAGGTCAGTACTATTTGGTCCCTGGGTCCCCCAACTGATTCCCAAAAAATGTTGGACCAAATCGCATTGAGCACACTATTAGCATGATAAATTCATTTGCTTTATAAAATATAAAAAAATTGCATGTTATATATATATATATATATATATATATATATATGTGTGTGTGTGTGTGTGTATATCACTTATACTTGTTTCTTTCTATCACAGGTTTGAGTGACTCGATGGGGCGCCATTATATTTTGGCCTTCCCCACTCTCGAAAAAGTCTCGATCAATTTTGTTCTAAGTACGTGGATACCCAGAGAGATCAAGGTACATCAGGGGAGGGGAAGGTACGAAGAGAAAAGGAGATATGTAAAAAGTAGGTAAACACTATAAATAGAAAATACATCAACTAGTGCCCCGTTTTCCACTGTACTAATATAATTGCTCCGACCTTTTTAAGGATCCCTCCCCTGGACCCCACCACTGATCGTCTCATGTGCTTCTAGAATCCTCCGGCTTTTATCGGATCTTTCCCAAGGTTTCAAACACTTGTCATGTACCCACTCTTGCATGGCAGTTGTACCCCAGTGCGTACAGAACAATTCTTCACCCTAGTACAGGGGGTTCTCAGCCTGTGGATCGCGACCCCTTTGAGGGGTCGATCGACAATTTTTTCAGGGGTCGCCTAAGACCATTGAATATATGGATTTTGCGTGTCCATTCAAACATGTACAAGTTATTTTTTGTTGGAATTTATTATTTTTTATTGTTAGTTGTTGGGGACAACTGAATCAGAATTGAAGTCAAACATTCTAATTGTCGCAGCAGATATATTTGTAACACTTTATGTTAATGCGCATCACTGCATAACGTTAGGCCTGGTCGTGTTTTTTTTATAGCTCTGGGCTGTCATCCGTAAGCTCAAGAGTCAGTGTTAATGTTAAAATATTTTTTTCCCTTTTTTTTTTTTTTTTTTAGGATACCTCAGTTTTCGCTTGCTACATCTACATTAGCGAAAGCACAGTTACTTATACTCATGAATGGACTTCATTTGCTGTAAGGGTGTGGTGTCGCGGCGTAGTGAGGAATTGTAAAAAAGGGGTCGCCGAGAAAAAAAAGGTTGAGAACCGCTGTCCTAGTAGATCACTAGATTGTAGGATCTAGCTCATAATTCACTAACTGTTCCTTCTGAGTCAATAGATGGTCCTGACTAGAAAGGCCACACAGAAGTTAATCACATTATCCAAAGGAAAAGGAGCTGTCTTCGTCTGGAACGATCAAAATAAATAAGCTGTCAATCCTACACAAAATGTGAGAGGGCAATCATACACAAAATTTGAGATGTCAATCATACACAAAATGCGAGAGGTTAATCCTACACAAAATATGAGAGGTCAATCCTACACAAAATGTGAGAGGGCAATCATACACAAAATGTGAGAGGTCAATCATACACAAAATGTGAGAGGTCAATCATACACAAAATGTGAGAGGAACTCTGTTAGTCAAAGAAAATGATGCTTCCTGTGTAGACCAATAGCTCGTATCCAAAATAGTGTACGTGTGTGATTTTAAATACCGTAGAAATTTTAATTTCCCTGGCAGTCTCGGAACGTATCCCCCCCCCTCCCGTCGAAAGTCAAGAAAAAAAGTTATTTCTTACTGATTTTCATTTTAACAAATCAATTTTTCATAAGTTGTATTTTTGTTACACCACTATGAATGAGCTATGACTCTATCATGTAGACATAACTATAGACTCGCAAACTTCATCTATACGCGTTCTCCTGTTCAAATCCGATTGGATGTCTTTTCTTTAAGAAATTAACGATGTTAATTTTTCTATTCCGGTTACTTGTTTTTATTGATATCAAGGTGAACTGTAAACAATGAATCAACCAAAACAGAACTGTATTTGAAAAGGTCATGTTAAGAACTTGCATTGTAATGGACCTCTTTCACCAATCGGAAACAGAAAACATTGAGCCACCTGATTCTCTATCTCTTCTATACTAATTTCAATCTAAGTTTAATCAACAATGGTTACAACGTGACAGTTTTTTTTCCTTTGTTTTATCAATATTATCACGTGACCATTCGTTTTTGGTGAGTGAAGTCCATTGGTATTATATAAATTTCGAGAAGGCTACCAAAATTTAAAATAACAAGTCCTACTTAATGAGAAAAGATCTGCATTGCCAAGCTAAAGGTAAAAAGGAACTCTACGATCGCGGGGCCCACCAATTTGTGTTTGATTTTTGTTTTTAATATGAATGGTAGATTGGATCTTAAGACAAGTTTCAACCATCTTTCCCAGCTTGACACTGTTATGACATGATTAGGAATTAGTTATTTGTTTCGGGAATAAGGGGAAAGTTTTACTTAGCGACAAGTCACGTGACAGATCTGTAAAAAACAGCTCTTAGTGACGATAGAAAGAAGACGCTTCGTGTAGAGCAGTAGAATAGATATACGAATTTACGGACATAGCTGACATCGGACGATTCCCTTCTTAGTTATTAAATATATTTGTAAAACAACATCAGACTCGACTACCTATTTTGATTGTTTCGGCCGTTCGCCGGTGTTACTGAAGTAGTTCGAGTTCAGCATTACTTCCAGTCAGACATAGATCTACACTAGATATACCTCCAAGCATCAACACCGCGCGGAGGCCTGAACACACCTGTGACCTCGTTACGTGACGTGTTCAGCTTTCAAGGAGATAACGACTTCATACTTACAGCCACTGTCACTTACACAAAAGACGGCAAGTCGTTAAGTCAAGAGACCCTGGCAGTGCCTGTTCCGGGATGGGGCAGAAAATATTTTGTTGTGACATTGTGGTAAAAGAAAAAAAAAATCTTGTATAATTTTCGCTACTTATATCACTTTACGTGCTTGTAATATTCTCTTGGACTTCTATTTATAGTTCGTCCATCGTGGGTAGACGATGACCACTTTGTCATCCAGGGGGCTGAGGGCTCTTGACCGCTCTTGGACTTCTATATATAGTTCGTCCATCGTGGGTAGACGATGACCACTTTGTCATCCAGGGGGCTGAGGGCTCTTGACCGCTCTTGGAATTCTATATATAGTTCGTCCATCGTGGGTAGACGATGACCACTTTGTCATCCAGGGGGCTGAGGGCTCTTGACCGCTCTTGGACTTCAATATATAGTTCGTCCATCGTGGGTAGACGATGACCACTTTGTCATCCAGGGTGCTGAGGGCTCTTGACCGCTCTTGGACTTCTATATATAGTTCGTCCATTGTGGGTAGACGATGACCACTTTGTCATCCAGGGGGCTGAGGGCTCTTGACCGCTCTTGGACTTCTATATATAGTTCGTCCATCGTGGGTAGACGATGACCACTTTGTCATCCAGGGGGCTGACGGCTCTTGACCGCTCTTGGACTTCTATATATAGTTCGTCCATCGTGGGTAGACGATGACCACTTTGTCATCCCGGGGGTTGAGGGCTCTTGACCGTTCTTGGACTTCTATATATAGTTCGTCCATCGTGGGTAGACGATGACCACTTTGTCATCCAGGGGGCTGAGGGCTCTTGACCGCTCTTGGACTTCTATATATAGTTCGTCCATCGTGGGTAGACGATGACCACTTTGTCATCCAGGGGGCTGAGGGCTCTTGACCGCTCTTAGACTGCTATATATAGTTCGTCCATCGCGGGTAGATGATAACTACTTTGTCATCCTGGGGACTGAGGGCTCTTGACCGCTCTTGGACTTCTATATATAGTTCGTCCATCGTGGGTAGACGATGACCACTTTGTCATCCAGAAAGCTGAGGGCTCTTGACCGCTCTTGGACTTCTATATATAGTTCGTCCATCGTGGGTAGACGATGACCACTTTGTCATCCAGGGGGCTGAGGGCTCTTGACCGCTCTTGGACTTCTATATATAGTTCGTCCATCGTGGGTAGACGATGACCACTTTGTCATCCAGGGGGCTGAGGGCTCTTGACCGCTCTTGGACTTCTATATATAGTTCGTCCATCGTGGGTAGACGATGACCACTTTGTCATCCAGGGGGCTGAGGGCTCTTGACCGCTCTTGGACTTCAATATATAGTTCGTCCATCGTGGGTAGACGATGACCACTTTGTCATCCAGGGTGCTGAGGGCACTTGACCGCTCTTGGACTTCTATATATAGTTCGTCCATTGTGGGTAGACGATGACCACTTTGTCATCCAGGGTGCTGAGGGCTCTTGACCGCTCTTAGACTGCTATATATAGTTCGTCCATCGCGGGTAGATGATAACTACTTTGTCATCCTGGGGACTGAGGGCTCTTGACCGCTCTTGGACTTCTATATATAGTTCGTCCATCGTGGGTAGACGATGACCACTTTGTCATCCAGAAAGCTGAGGGCTCTTGACCGCTCTTGGACTTCTATATATAGTTCGTCCATCGTGGGTAGACGATGACCACTTTGTCATCCAGGGGGCTGAGGGCTCTTGACCGCTCTTGGACTTCTATATATAGTTCGTCCATCGTGGGTAGACGATGACCACTTTGTCATCCAGGGGGCTGAGGGCTCTTGACCGCTCTTGGACTTCTATATATAGTTCGTCCATCGTGGGTAGACGATGACCACTTTGTCATCCAGGGGGCTGAGGGCTCTTGACCGCTCTTGGACTTCTATATATAGTTCGTCCATCGTGGGTAGACGATGACCACTTTGTCATCCAGGGTGCTGAGGGCACTTGACCGCTCTTGGACTTCTATATATAGTTCGTCCATTGTGGGTAGACGATGACCACTTTGTCATCCAGGGTGCTGAGGGCTCTTGACCGCTCTTGGACTTCTATATATAGTTCGTCCATCGTGGGTAGACGATGACCACTTTGTCATCCAGGGGGCTGACGGCTCTTGACCGCTCTTGGACTTCTATATATAGTTCGTCCATCGTGGGTAGACGATGACCACTTTGTCATCCAGGGGGCTGAGGGCTCTTGACCGCTCTTGGACTTCTATATATAGTTCGTCCATCGTGGGTAGATGATGACCACTTTGTCATCCAGGGTGCTGAGGGCTCTTGACCGCTCTTGGACTTCTATATATAGTTCGTCCATTGTGGGTAGACGATGACCACTTTGTCATCCAGGGGGCTGAGGGCTCTTGACCGCTCTTGGACTTCTATATATAGTTCGTCCATCGTGGGTAGACGATGACCACTTTGTCATCCAGGGGGCTGAGGGCTCTTGACCGCTCTTGGACTTCTATATATAGTTCGTCCATCGTGGGTAGACGATGACCACTTTGTCATCCAGGGGGCTGACGGCTCTTGACCGCTCTTGGACTTCTATATATAGTTCGTCCATCGTGGGTAGACGATGACCACTTTGTCATCCAGGGGGCTGAGGGCTCTTGACCGCTCTTGGACTTCTATTTATAGTTCGTCCATCGTGGGTAGACGATGACCACTTTGTCATCCAGGGGGCTGAGGGCTCTTGACCGCTCTTGGACTTCTATATATAGTTCGTCCATCGTGGGTAGACGATGACCACTTTGTCATCCAGGGGGCTGAGGGCTCTTGACCGCTCTTGGAATTCTATATATAGTTCGTCCATCGTGGGTAGACGATGACCACTTTGTCATCCAGGGGGCTGAGGGCTCTTGACCGCTCTTGGACTTCAATATATAGTTCGTCCATCGTGGGTAGACGATGACCACTTTGTCATCCAGGGTGCTGAGGGCTCTTGACCGCTCTTGGACTTCTATATATAGTTCGTCCATTGTGGGTAGACGATGACCACTTTGTCATCCAGGGGGCTGAGGGCTCTTGACCGCTCTTGGACTTCTATATATAGTTCGTCCATCGTGGGTAGACGATGACCACTTTGTCATCCAGGGGGCTGACGGCTCTTGACCGCTCTTGGACTTCTATATATAGTTCGTCCATCGTGGGTAGACGATGACCACTTTGTCATCCCGGGGGTTGAGGGCTCTTGACCGTTCTTGGACTTCTATATATAGTTCGTCCATCGTGGGTAGACGATGACCACTTTGTCATCCAGGGGGCTGAGGGCTCTTGACCGCTCTTGGACTTCTATATATAGTTCGTCCATCGTGGGTAGACGATGACCACTTTGTCATCCAGGGGGCTGAGGGCTCTTGACCGCTCTTAGACTGCTATATATAGTTCGTCCATCGCGGGTAGATGATAACTACTTTGTCATCCTGGGGACTGAGGGCTCTTGACCGCTCTTGGACTTCTATATATAGTTCGTCCATCGTGGGTAGACGATGACCACTTTGTCATCCAGAAAGCTGAGGGCTCTTGACCGCTCTTGGACTTCTATATATAGTTCGTCCATCGTGGGTAGACGATGACCACTTTGTCATCCAGGGGGCTGAGGGCTCTTGACCGCTCTTGGACTTCTATATATAGTTCGTCCATCGTGGGTAGACGATGACCACTTTGTCATCCAGGGGGCTGAGGGCTCTTGACCGCTCTTGGACTTCTATATATAGTTCGTCCATCGTGGGTAGACGATGACCACTTTGTCATCCAGGGGGCTGAGGGCTCTTGACCGCTCTTGGACTTCAATATATAGTTCGTCCATCGTGGGTAGACGATGACCACTTTGTCATCCAGGGTGCTGAGGGCACTTGACCGCTCTTGGACTTCTATATATAGTTCGTCCATTGTGGGTAGACGATGACCACTTTGTCATCCAGGGTGCTGAGGGCTCTTGACCGCTCTTAGACTGCTATATATAGTTCGTCCATCGCGGGTAGATGATAACTACTTTGTCATCCTGGGGACTGAGCGCTCTTGACCGCTCTTGGACTTCTATATATAGTTCGTCCATCGTGGGTAGACGATGACCACTTTGTCATCCAGAAAGCTGAGGGCTCTTGACCGCTCTTGGACTTCTATATATAGTTCGTCCATCGTGGGTAGACGATGACCACTTTGTCATCCAGGGGGCTGAGGGCTCTTGACCGCTCTTGGACTTCTATATATAGTTCGTCCATCGTGGGTAGACGATGACCACTTTGTCATCCAGGGGGCTGAGGGCTCTTGACCGCTCTTGGACTTCTATATATAGTTCGTCCATCGTGGGTAGACGATGACCACTTTGTCATCCAGGGGGCTGAGGGCTCTTGACCGCTCTTGGACTTCTATATATAGTTCGTCCATCGTGGGTAGACGATGACCACTTTGTCATCCAGGGTGCTGAGGGCACTTGACCGCTCTTGGACTTCTATATATAGTTCGTCCATTGTGGGTAGACGATGACCACTTTGTCATCCAGGGTGCTGAGGGCTCTTGACCGCTCTTGGACTTCTATATATAGTTCGTCCATCGTGGGTAGACGATGACCACTTTGTCATCCAGGGGGCTGACGGCTCTTGACCGCTCTTGGACTTCTATATATAGTTCGTCCATCGTGGGTAGACGATGACCACTTTGTCATCCAGGGGGCTGAGGGCTCTTGACCGCTCTTGGACTTCTATATATAGTTCGTCCATCGTGGGTAGTTGATGACCACTTTGTCATCCAGGGTGCTGAGGGCTCTTGACCGCTCTTGGACTTCTATATATAGTTCGTCCATTGTGGGTAGACGATGACCACTTTGTCATCCAGGGGGCTGAGGGCTCTTGACCGCTCTTGGACTTCTATATATAGTTCGTCCATCGTGGGTAGACGATGACCACTTTGTCATCCAGGGGGCTGACGGCTCTTGACCGCTCTTGGACTTCTATATATAGTTCGTCCATCGTGGGTAGACGATGACCACTTTGTCATCCCGGGGGTTGAGGGCTCTTGACCGTTCTTGGACTTCTATATATAGTTCGTCCATCGTGGGTAGACGATGACCACTTTGTCATCCAGGGGGCTGAGGGCTCTTGACCGCTCTTGGACTTCTATATATAGTTCGTCCATCGTGGGTAGACGATGACCACTTTGTCATCCAGGGGGCTGAGGGCTCTTGACCGCTCTTAGACTGCTATATATAGTTTGTCCATCGCGGGTAGATGATAACTACTTTGTCATCCTGGGGACTGAGGGCTCTTGACCGCTCTTGGACTTCTATATATAGTTCGTCCATCGTGGGTAGACGATGACCACTTTGTCATCCAGAAAGCTGAGGGCTCTTGACCGCTCTTGGACTTCTATATATAGTTCGTCCATCGTGGGTAGACGATGACCACTTTGTCATCCAGGGGGCTGAGGGCTCTTGACCGCTCTTAGACTTCTATATATAGTTCGTCCATCGTGGGTAGACGATGACCACTTTGTCATCCAGAAAGCTGAGGGCTCTTGACCGCTCTTGGACTTCTATATATAGTTCGTCCATCGTGGGTAGATGATAACTACTTTGTCATCCAGGGGGCTGAGGGCTCTTGACCGCTCTTGGACTTCTATATATAGTTCGTCCATCGTGGGTAGACGATGACCACTTTGACAGCCAGGGGGCTGAGGGCTCTTGACCGCTCTCACTAAAACAAATATGGTAAAGCTCCAGACTTTTGTTAACAGATGCCTACGTCGGATATTAGGAATTAGGTGGCCAGAATAGATAACTACTGTCGATTTGTGGGAGAGAACTAGACAAAAGGCCATAGCCCAAGACATCACAAAACCAAAATGGAGCTGGATAGGACACACCTTGCGATAACCAGCTACCAATGTTGCAAGGCAGGCACTTAACTGGAACCCACAAGGAAAGAACCCACAAGCAAACCTGGAAGAGGTCAGTCATCAGTGAAGCTGAGGGTACCGGAATGACATGGGAGCAGATGAAGAAAGCTGCTCAGAACCGACTTCGGTGGAGAGGTGTGATTGCGGCCCTATCCTTCCCTGGGAGTAAATGATGTAGAGATCTATTTTAATGGTGGACCGTTAAGGAGGGTATCATGAGACCAGCACAACGACCAACCGCATTTTTTTTCTACTTCAATGTAAGTCAAGGGGCCAGTTAGAGGGCGATGGACTCATGTGAGTTAAAAAAAAAAACAAGCTAAAAATGCAATTCCTTGCCGGGATTCTAATTCGCTTTTACCATATACGATTACGTGGGCTGTCTGGTCGAGGGGTATGCGCGCTTGATCGTCAAGATCAAACGCCTAAACAGGAAGGACGAATTGCGGCAGCTACACAGAAACGATCAGGTATTTTTTTGGCACTATTGTGCACTGGACACTATCCTACAGGAGACTACTTTGCTAGGATCCGAGAGAACTACGATCCCAGATGTCGACACTATCCGATAGGAGCCTACTTTGCTAGGATCCGAGAGAACTACGATCCCAGATGTCGACACTATCCGATAGGAGCCTACTCCGCTAGGATCCGAGAGAACCACGATCCTAGATGTTGACACTATCCGATAGGAGCCTAATTCGCTAGGATCTGAGAGAGCCACGATATAAGATGTTGACACTATCCGATATGAGCCTACTCCGCTAGGATCCGAGAGAACCACGATCCCAGATGTTGACACTGTCCGATAGTAGCCTACTTCGCTAGGATCTGAGAGAACCACGATCCCAGATGTTGACACTATCACATGGAAGACGAGGCAGTAGAACACATTCTCTACGACTGCAGGGTGCTCAGATACTAATCGAAGATACGACTAGTCTTGGAACAGATACAACTGGTGCTTGTGGGAGTCTCGCTCTGTACTGAGACAAGCGAACCCTACAGAACAACTAGTGAATGCAGCCTTTAAAATGGTGGTCAAGATGGTCCCGGGTTCATAAACTGCCTTCTGCAATCCCCCATAGTACTAAATAATCTTCATCTCGGAAGGAGCATCCGAATCTTGTAAAACACATTAGAAATATAATAATCTTCTTGGTTAAAGGATTGTCTTGCTAATTACAAGATAATGAAAAAAATGTTTTTAACTTTATGCAAATTATTTTGTTTTAAGGAACGAACCATTTCTCGTCCTCGTGACATTTGTAGAGAACACTATCAGAGTGGACATCACGTCCTGGGGCAGTCCAAGCTTTCAACTGCAGTATAACAACAACATGTACACAACCGGAGACATAATGACCATAAACTACTCGAGTACTTCAGCAGTATAAGGAAGACCTACTATAGAGAAGACATAGTATAGAGAAAGACTTAGTATAAAGAAAGACTTAGTATTTAGACAAATATGTTTACGGAGAAAAGTATATGAATTAGAAGAATTAGAATAAAAAATGTTTTAGGCTGTGTTCTCTATGCTATGCAAAAGTACATTGTATAATTCACATTTATGTTTTCAGAAACCAAGGCTTCTCTATTCAGCTGTGTTCTGCTGAATACTACGGTACAAGTTTTACAGGTTAATTATAAACACTATTATTATAAACTGTATGGCTCTTTTTTTCTGAGCCCATATTGTAGTAAAATAAATCTGTTTATTATTGTAATCTATTCCTTTTGCGAGGTCTCATAGGTTAAAGAATGCAATCAGTGAGTCACACACCAGGTCACAATGTTCGCGATTCTTTAGAACAGCGTTTCTCAACCTTTTAGGCTCAGAGACCCCTTTTTACAATCCCCCACTCTGCCGCGACCCCCTCCCCCCGCACATACATACAGCTACAGAAGAATAGATAATAACAATCCATTTTTTCGATGGTCTTAGGCGACCCCTGGCAAATCGTCAATCGACCCCCAAGGGGGTCGCGACGCACAGGTTGAGAACCCCTGCTTTAGAAACTAAGACCCCAATATTTGCAGCCATTTTCTTTCTTATGCGATCCAAGACTTCATCCTTTCTCTTTCCTTCCATAACAAATTCATTAAAAAAAATTATTTTAAAGTATCGCGTTCCATTTTGCTCTGCCCATTGCATACTTTAAAAAAAAATCTTATATCAACTCATTTGGTCTTTCTGGTACAATTATAGTACAAGTTATTTCTCCCACACCCAGGCTCGGATTAAGCTGTAATGTCGACCAATTCTTTCTTATATTTGACTAAACAAGATTTAATTAAAAAAAAAAAAGGTTATTTATTTGGTATCAAACAAGGCAAAGAACTGGTACTTCACAGATGTAGTAATATTCATTGAATTAGTTCCCTTTATACCTTGTGCACAGAATAAGTCATAGTTTAGAAGTTTCTAACAATAGCTAGGAAACTTCATATTTTCAAAAGCACTTCGCTGGCAAAGTATTTCATTGAGGAAGCAAATGTTGTCTCATTCTGCTGTGTCCTGTCCTGTGAAGAAAGATTAGACGTTGATCTTGTCGGGATAGCTTATAATAGGCATCATCTTTCTTGTGATTTGGATGAGAGCTTGTCCATTTCTCATTTATTTTATTTACTATTAGTTTCTTCATTTCTTCTGAACAGAGTCCAATGTTTAACTTTAAGTTTTTCTCCCACTCTTGGCGAGTGTGTCAGCCTTCTCATTCCCTTCTAGTTGTATATGTGCTGGTATCCATTGAATAACAGTTTTTTTGCTGTTGTTGTTGAGCTTTGTAAGTGCTGTTCTGAGGTGTTTACTATAAGAGGAATCAGAGTTTTCCAGGCTTTGGAGGGTTGTTTTCGCATCGGTTAGAAAGACAATCTGATTGTGTGGGGAACTTGGATGATTTGCTAGCATGGTAGCAGCTAGTGCTAGTGCTTCCCTTTCTGCTCTGTGATTGTCAGAGAATCTCCATTTGCAATCGATTTTTGTAGATTTTTCTCCATCGGGCCATTCAATAAGTATTCCAGCTTCTCCATTTGTGATGGCGTTATGGAATGAGCCATCCGTATAAACTCTGATCCACCGAATGTTAGGATACTGAGTTTGTAAAAAAAAAAAAAAAAAAAAAAAAAAAAAAAAAATTTAAAAAATCACTATTTCTTTAAGCTCTGTTGGAGTGTATTCATATTTTTTGGGTTATATTTTAAATATTGTTCCTTAGAATAGGAAGAGGGCTTTCGTCCCAGGGTGGAGATTCGTTAAAATGTATCGTGGATTCCAGAGTTATTTTTTCAAGATGGTGTTTCTTTTGAAGTTTTAGGTCCAGAGACTCCTGTATGAAATTAGTCCTCTTGAGAAGGTTTTAAGTGCCAGTTTTGTGGATTTTAGCTTTGAGTGGTTGCCTCCCCAAGGTTTCTAATTTAGTGAATTGGGAAAGGATGTTTATTTCTCTTTTTTCACCCAGAAAGACCAGGGCAGCGGTTTATGGGTGTTGTTTTGATTGCTCCTGTCATCATCCTTAGACCAATATTTTGAACCCTGTCTATTTTTCTTAGGTTGGTTTGGGCTGCTGAGCCCCATGCTGTGACACCATATTATAGAACAGGTCTTACGTAACTGGTATAGGTCTTTTTCAGGATGTGATTAGCTCCCCAATCTGTGCCAGCTAATTTATTCATGAGATGCCTTCACTTTGTATTATCTATTTTGGTTTTTCCAGGTTAATCTCGGGTCGAAGGTGACTCCAAGATACGTTGGGCTGTTATTTTTTGTCACCAAAGCTTCCTTATCTAATGTTAATTATATTGTTTGTTGTTTTGTTGACATTGAGAAGATGGTATATGTTGTCTTTTTTGTGTTGATTGATGGACATGCCCCAGTCTTTGGCCCATTTATTGAGTTTATTAAGAGCATCTTGTAATCAAAATTTTATGTTTCTAAATATTCTTCTGTGCTAACGAGACAAACGAGACCTCAAGTTTGAATTAAAGTCGTATACATTGTTTTTGTATACAATAAATTTTAAAAGCCGTCACGGTAAAATTCACCCAGATACCATTTACTTTTTCTCCGGCCTCTTTTCCAAATTTGTCAGACTAGTGATAGGATTAAGAAAACTAAAAGCATGAAATTGCGCTAAACAAAAAGAATTTGGAAACAAATATTTCTAATCTTGTTGATTTACTATCGTTAGTGTAGATCTATTTGAAATGTCTGAATTGAAAATAAAATAATTTTTTGATAGGAATTAGAGGGTCATACAAATTTAGAATTTGAAATTTTTTCACTCCCCCCGCCATTTTCCCTCCTTTTTTATGCCATTATATTTGACAACTGACAGTTGACAATCGTATATGTAAATATCAATGTGAACATGGCCGGCCTTAGGCCACTTCAACGTATATGACAGCATTGGGCTCAACACTATCATTGTCCCCGCACTAATTCTAGATGTAAATTATTAAATTAAACCATTGTTACTAATAACAGGGTTCCCGAGATTTTTCAGAATCTCCTGAAAATCTCCTGACATTGCAAATTATTCGAAAAAGTCCTGGAAATTTCCTGAAAATTATTAACATTTCTTCTAAAAACTCTTAAAAATCTCCTGAAAAAAAAAGACTAAATTGACATTTGGGGTGTCGTTCAAAATGGAAAACGCCAATCTTATGAGCGATAAGAAAAAATGGCATTGTCAACTAACGCAAAGACAAATTTATTGTCTAATACAAAACCTTAATTTTCACATAAGAACCTTATCCCTGCCCAGACTGAGCCACACGTAATCCGTTTCGCCCAGGGCCCCGCAATAGTTAGGGCCGGCCCTGAATGTGTATGTCAATGTGAAAGCCTATTTTTGTGCACGGACAGGTACACTCGTGGAAGCCAGCAATTCCTTTGGAGTCCTATCTGGGAACTGCGAGGGACAGCTTGCTGAGCCATATTGTAGTGCTTCCATACAGTTTTTCACTCTAGAAAATAACGGGCCTCTGTCCTCCAATACCATGATAGCCAACGAAGGTTTCGTGCTTGGTAAGTCAAGTCAACGAAGGTTTTGTGTTAAGTCAAATCAACGAAGGTTTCGTGTTAAGTCAAGTCAACAAAGGTTTTTGTTAGTTAAGTCAAGTCAATGAAGGTTTTGTGTTAAATCAAGTCAATGAAGATTTTTGCTAGTTAAGTCAAGTCAATGAAGATTTCGTGTTAAGTCAAGTCAACAAAGGTTTTGTGTTAAGTCAAGTCAACAAAGGTTTTGTGTTAAGTCAAGTCAACAAAGGTTTGTGTTAGCTAAGTCAAGTCAACGAAATGTTTATTGTTAAGTCAAGTCAACAAAGGTTTTGTGTTAGGTAAGTCAAGTCAATGAAGGTTTTGTTAGTTAAGTTAAGTCAATGAAGGTTTCGTGTTAAGTCAAGTCAATGAAGGTTTTGTGTTAGGTAAGTCAAGTCAATGAAGGTTTCATGTTAAGTCAAGTCAACGAAAGTTTTGTGTTAGTGAAGTCAAGTCAATGAAGGTTTCGTGTTAAGTCAAATCAACAAAGGTTTCGTGCTAAGTCAAGTCAACAAAGGTTTCGTGCTAAGTCAAGTCATTAAGTTATTAGTAGGCCACTGCGAGTCACAAGATTCAAATTTCAATCATCATCAACATCATCATTTTTAAATGTAGCCTGATTCAATTATAAAATAAAATACTGCATATCCTTTTACTTTTAAATGAACTAAATATTGAATGAGCCATTACAGCAATCTCTCAATGACTATACGATGTTTTTATGGCCGATAGTTAACGAGGGCGTAATGGGACCCGCACAACGACCTTCCTCCTTTACTTTTGCCCTACGTAAGTCAGGTACCCTTTAGAGTTGAGCTCACTCAGGCGCGACTTAAAAAATCACAAAGTTAAGAATCCCCTTCTTTACCGAGATTCAAACCTGAGACCTCCTCGTTTCGGAAGCCAAGCGCGTTATCCCTCAGCCACCGTGACCCTTTTCATTGACAGTTTGTGACTTTGCGTGTTTCTGTGTGTGTGTGTTCTCTGCAGATATGTTGCTCCCTAGCATGGCTTTGGGAACCATGTTCCTGAGTTTACCTCATTTTTCATCCCAGCACAGTTCCCAATTGCTGGTTGTGGCGACAGAGCTTAACACAAAGTTGAACATTTTTTACTGTAACTCTACCAACCAAACACAACCATCAATAGTGAAAGCAGTTTTTTAATGGTATGTATCGCACTCATAAAGCTACTTTACGCTCTGTAGTATAGAAATAAATTTTTGATTAAACATTTTTGATATGAAATAAGATATCTCCCTGTCCAGTCTAGATTTAATTCTATATAGGTCTGTGCGTGGGCATCATTTTGGATTGTGATAATATTTCTGATTTCCTAATTTGTGATGCATAATGTATTCCAGTTAAAAGAGAGAGAGAGAGAAAGAGAGAGAGAAAGAGATAGAGAGAGAAAGAAAAAGAGAGAGAGAAAAAGAGAGAGAGAGAGAAAGAGAGAGATAAAGAGAGAGAGAAAGAAAGAGAGAGAGAGAGAGAGAAAGAGAGAGAGAGAGAAAGAGAGAGGGAGAGAGATATGCCTATTTTCATATTCTCACAAGTTTAAAGACATGTAACTATTAAAATCTCATTTCTATAACTTGTATATAGTATCGACCGTTGATTGGCGTGTGTCAGTTGAACATCCAGGACTGTTCCCATTTCCTAACCAGCACCAAGCCAGTTCAGATGATCCAGAGTATCTCTAGGAAGTGCAGCGGAGCGGAAAACATTTTCCCGACAGACTTAACACCGCTGGTCCCTGTTGCTCTGTATATGACCGCCTACGTCTGGCTGTAAGTATTAAGTCTTTGGTTGAAAAAAAAAGTTAAGTTCCCCTTTCAGGACTTGTGGTCTATGTTTCTGTGGCTTACGGTTCACGAGAGTGTCGTGTGGCAAGCACAACGACCAACCGCCTTTACTTTTCCCCAACTAATGACAGTACCAATTAAAGCTGGGTGGACACCGAGGTGCCTAAAGATCGCGAAATTAAAAATCCCAGTCTTCACCAGGATTCAAACCCGGGATCCCTGTTCGGACGCAAAGAGCTTTACCGCTCAGCCACCGCGCCTCCTAAGTCTATGACAACAATAATAATTAGTGTGTTAAGGTCAATAAGCATTCCTATGTATCGAAGAAATCAAAACAGTGTAACGTCTTTTAACCGGACGCCAGTTATCCGGAACGTCAAATATCCGGACTGAACCTCATTGTTTTTTGTTTTGTTAATTATAGATTAAATGTTTAGATTTATATTTGTTTCATTTCTATTCATTATAAATAAACTAGAATGTTTGTTTTCCTTATCAAGTACACCAGATGTAACAATATTTAAAGGTCAACATTACGCACTCTTTGTTGTCTGGAGATACAGTTACCTACTAGAAATGGACAATGGATATTTTTTCACCGACGTATTTAAGTTAGTCATTTACTTTTGTGAGGACAGGAAAATGTATGTATCATCATGGTGGCCGCGTTGGGAATGTTTATACAATGGTTATGTGGGCTCTTGTAATAAAACCAACATCTGAAACTTAATTACGATTTATTAGAAAGCTTTATATCAACTCACTCTGTCGTCTGTCTGGTAAAAAGTTTGAAGAAGTTATTTCTCCCATACCCATTCTCGGATCAAGCTGAAACTTTGCACAATTATTCCTTGACAAGACATGCATCAATTAAACGATTGGGAATCGTGGTCAAGAGGCTAAGTACGCTTGAATTTGGGCTTGGCTTGGGTACTAATAAAATAGGTCTGAGGTTCGACACCCGACTTAAGCAGATTTGTGTTTATTGAGCGTCGAAAGACCGCACAGTAAAAAAAAACATGTCCTAGATACCCCCTCCCCCCATTGGCCCACAAACGAGATAAGCTTGAAAGTAACGCTAAAATTTATTTTTTTTTAATTTTAAAAAATACATAAAATAAATATTGTATGTCAGGATTGCCCCCCCCCCCCCTAAATAATTGTTAACGCTATTTCTCCCTCACGTATTCTGTGATCAAAATGATACTTTTAACAGTTATTTACTGTACCTAAAATAAAAACAAGAATCAAACAAAAAAAAAACTCGTTAGTTAACTAATTTTTGGTCATTAATTATTGTGTTTGATATCAAAGAAAGGAAATAACTTATACATTATTGGTATATATAGTTTTAAAGAGTTCTTCCCCTCATAAAAGCTTATATTTTTTAAAAAAGATTTTCTTTTGTTTTGCTTGTCTTTATTTGAATAAATCTTTTTTTATCTAGATCTATTTCAAATTTAATTACATGACTAATACAAACTAATTGATTCAAGAACGCTGAATATGGGCTTTGTATTTTTTAAAAGTATCTTATATGTTATATACACTTTGTCTTTACAAATGTCTTTACAGCATGTGACATAGTAAATATCCCATAAAATAATGAAATTCAAGAATTAACAGTGAATTAACAATTATTGAATTAATCTCCACTTTCACTTCTCCAATAGTCTGTCAGGCCGTTGGGGCACCACAAATGATCTGTCCACCGTCTTTCTCCATTCATCTCTATGTTTTACCAGAATTAGAGCTGTATTTGTGTCACAGAGTTCGTGTGTCACGCTGACGTTGTCAATTGTAGTCAAACTGAATTTCCATTTGTGGCTGGGATGAAAGATGGAGACTTTATGGATAATGATTGTGATGGGTACGTGGATGAAGAGTCGAGAGATGGAAAAGGTAAAACACAGAACACGTGGATTGAAATGACACTTCTTATATTCTAATGCTGGTGTGTAGGCCTACTAAATTCAAATATGTTTGTTGTTGTTATTATTTTTTGTATAATAATAATAATTTATATTTTTAGCTATCTCTGACTTCACCTTTGACGTGGCAACGTGAAAGTTGGTATTAACTGTTCCCAGGTTGCCACGTCGCAAGTCAGTGTTCAGGCTTTCTATAAAGATTGTTCTCGATCTAAGTCTTAGTAAAAACAACAACAACAACACGTGTTTGTATTTGTGTGTGGGTGTGTATGTGTCACCGTTAACAACAACAAAAAAAACAACAACATAACTTTGCAGTAAATATTTTTTTCTCATACTACCTAAAAGAAGAACGTTAAGAGCTATCAAAACTTTTTAAAATTAGTTTGTCATTTTAGCTCTTGTGTTTATGTTTGTAATGTTATCACAGCGCCTTTAGCTTACATTTTAACGTTAACTTTGGTTAAGCCAATAATAGAATATGCATCCTCCTTTTGGGACCCCTCAACTCAAGATAACATTAAGAAACTGGAACAGACACAAAATAGAGCAGTAAGATTCATAACAAACGAATATTCACATTTGACTAGAGTAACACCTTTACTAAAATCACTAAATTTAGAAAGCCTTCAGGACAGAAGATTTAAAAGTAAAGTAGCAATAAAACACTGAACCATAATCTTCAAATACAAAAACAAAATTTAATAAAATACTCTGAAAGACACAAAGATAAAGGCACATTCCTCGTTCCATATGCTAGGACAAATTTGTACAAATACTCCTTCTTCCCTAGTGCTATTAGAGCATGGAATGGGTTGCCTGAGCTAGCCAGGAAAAAAAGTGACTTGGCAGAATTAAAGTCATTGGTTAATATGCATGACTGAATGCATGACGCGTAGGACGTAATCATCTTCTTTTGTGAAGTAACGTCTGTATAATATAAGATAAGAAGATTTTGTTTGTTAACAGCGCTCTATAAATTTAATTAATTTATTATATATATTATTACTATTATTATGAGATAAATCAATTACAGTGTGCATTTTCTATAGCTTAGCAACTAAAATTTTTGTGTCTATTTTATCAAATAGACAACGATCTGGATGGTTCTATTGATGAAGACATTGCAAGGGGATATCCAAGTAAGTAGAATCTAATATTACCTTTACCTATCCCTTAGTCTGTTGGACCGTTGGGGCACCATGCATTAAACTTAACCACATTAAGGCCGCACTAAACTTAGTCACCTTAAGGCCACACTAACCCTAACCTCATTAAGGCCGCACTAAACTTAACCACATTAAGCTGTCCAAAGGGCCATGTACATACAAATACGCTGAACGCGTGTTGGGGTGTTGTTACCGGTCGTTGACTTGTAGCCCCAAACTGCTGGTAGACAACTAAACTGTTGTAGGCGTAATATGTCTTGACTACTAAACTTAAAAAAAACTTGAATAACTTCCTTAAGAACTATACTAAATAAAACTTTATTTATATTGTAAAAACGTATAGGGGGCAACTCAACGAGACATAGATGTTTATTTACATGGAGACATGACAAACAAATATGACATCTGCCTTGAACACGGCATCTTTAAATCAGCTCTATACTTGGGCGGAAAACGTTCTCTCTTCTCCTACTGTCAACAACCTTCCTCGTCTAGTCACTTATAGTGCGCACCTTCTGCACTATCTTGGAGTGCGGTGTGCATGGCTGGGTTATAACAATAATATAGGCAATCGAAGTTAATATGAGATCAAATAAATGGAGTAGACTTTAGTAAGAATATTTCTTAACAAAATCTAACTCACTACAAAACACGACCATTCAGTCTCACGTTTTGTAGTCGTCTCCCTTAAGACCAAGTGACAACAATGCCATTAATGTTGCACCATTGACAACCAATCGCTAACCTCTTACCATCGTCATCATAGAAACATACACACACCCCATAACATGGGGAGCGTTAACTTGATGGCCGTTTTATTGGATATCCGTTTTATTGGATGGCCGTTTTATTGGAAGTAAAAAAAAGGGAAAGATATTTTTGGTCAAAAGAAACAATATATAGAGCGGGAAGAAATCAACGGCATTGCCAGAGGGTAATCTTTTTTTTTTTTTTTAAATTTCCATTTTTCCTTTGTGGCTCATGTGGCTAATTATTAATACAATCCTTTATACACAGCTGCGGCCAATGCGTGAGCATCTTTGATCACCAGGTGCTAATGCAGTTACGCCCCTCTTTTCTACGTCTGCTGTGTATGCCATTGATCCGGGACACTTCCTTAATGCTCGCTCTCCGTGTGGATCTATCCAGTGCCACTTTTTTTTTTGTTATTCTCAATTGTTATATATTAAATCTGAGCCATTCGGTCCTTCCGTATTTAATGTATCTAGTGAGTGAACTGTAACCTTCTCCTAGTACTATAGTGTATTTTGTAAGGTGTTGGTTACTTATAAAAAGGATAGAGCAGGAGAGAGAGACAGAGAGGGAGAAATAGAGAGAGAGAGAAGGATAGAGCAGGAGAAAAAGAAAGAGAGAGAGGTGGAAGTTGAGAGAGAGAGAGAGAAGGATAGAGCAGGAGAGAGAGAAAGAGAGAGGGGGGGGGAGTAGAGAGAGAGAGAGAGAGAGAAGGATAGAGCAGGAGAGAAAGAAAGAGAGATGGGGAGAAATAGAGCAAAGAGAGAGAGAGAGGATGTAATTTACCCTATGGGCAAAGAAATATTCGTCAATATTGGAAAATACTTCTCAAGTAACGACTCCAAAGAATGACCAGAAAAAAAAGGATTTTGGTTTTTCTCTATCCAAATCTAGGGGACGGAGTCTGGACAGTGTGGACACAGTGGTTCTGTGCTAACTGTCAGGCCACTTCGAGATTTCGAAACAGGTAAGAAATTGAACTTAATGCATGACCTAATTCTGCAAAGTTTCAACTTGATCCGAGAAAGGGTTTGGGAGAAGCAACGTGTGCACACTTTTACCAGACAGACAGACAGGCAGAGCGCGATGAAATAAGCTTTGTAAAAAAAAAAAAAGATCGCTTTTGGCGCACGTTCATTCACGATACGGACAAAAGTTCCAGTAGTAGTAGTAGAAGTAGTACTTCTTTAGTGTCAATGTGGAGGGACAAGGGATTTGCTTGTGTCAAGTGTGACAAAATATGTCGGTCGCAATTGGGTCCTTAGTAGTTATGCTGCAATGGCACTTTCCTCAACGGAGTCATTATTATATTTTTGGTATAATACCTTGGTGATGATATGGGAAATTATTTGGGTAATTGGAGGACTGAAATAAAGAACTCTTGATTTATTTTGATTAAATCTGTTATCCAGTATCAAGAGGAAAGGGAAAGACCAAATGAAAGGTTATTTGCTTAACAGGTTTTTTTTTTCTTTGGCTTCAATTAGGGTATGGAGCCCGTGACACCGTTGTCTGCAAAAGCTTAACGTATTTTCTGATTCGACCAGTCATGAAGCTAGCTTAATTAACACGTTTCATACTATTATGATATGTCTACAAAAAAGAATTTTTAAACGTTACTTAAGCATTTAAATTATTGTTTAAAATTGGTATTCTTTTTTACACATAATTTTAGGTCGTGTACGGATCCAAGTCCTGAATACGGAGGATTGGAATGCCTCGGAGCTGATGTAGAACGAGATAATGCATTTAAAGGATGCAGCTATCAATGTCAAGGTTGTATCTTCATTTCATTAAGAAAAACAAGACTCTAAAACGTAATGGGTATAATAGAACTTCATTTTTTTTTAAAGGAAGTCGTCGTTTAGGCGATGGTTAGTAATATTATGCTGTTACGTCAAAGGGAACAAACTTCAATAGTATTTGCATTGCAACACAAGTAATATCTCCTTTAAGACGTGGTGTCTTAGTGGTAAAGCACTTCAGAACAGGAGGTCCCGGGTTCGAATCCTGGTGAAGACTGGGATTTTTAATATCGGAAATTTTAAGGCACCCCTCAGTTCACCCAACTTTATTGGGTACCTGACTTTACGGGGAAAGTCGTTGTGCTGGCCGCATAACACCCTCGTGAAACGTGAACAGAAAAAAAAAAAAAACAGATCGCAACGTTTGAAAGGGAAACCTTTAGTTTCCGTATAATCTTCTCTATAACCGTGTGTTAAAAGAATATCCGTTAAACGTTTTCTTGGAAAGCAGTTCATTGTCATTAACGGCACTCATTTTGTGTTGTTTTTTTCTCTAAGGCTCTAGTTACTACGTGACGTCAACTCCTTCCACAACTCCAACGACAGGTATAAGTACTCGCTTGTATGTGGGACTTAGGAAGAAAGAGATATAGAGAAAATGGGCTGGAAGAGAGAATGAGGCAAAGAGAAAGGCTGATATTTAAAAAAGGAGAATGAGATAAAGTGAATGGCTGGAGAAAAGAAAGAGAGAAAGAGATAGAATTGACTACCAATACTTAATAACGTTTTTTAAAATTGATTCTTGTGTTGTCAGGTATACGAAATAATTGTCCAGAATTTCAGCTTGAACCAAGATTGGGTGTCGGATATGTAACGTGCACTATCTTTTTACCAGACAAACAAACAGACAGAGTTCATATAAACTTTGTAAAAATATAACCACGAATCTGAGGAAGAAAAAGCCCACATATTTGTACATAAAGTTATTTTAGAATGTTATAAATACGCGCTTATTACAGTAAACACGATAGAACAGCGGTTCTCAACCTTTTAAGCTCGGCGACCCCTTTTTATAATCCCCCATTCCCCCCCCCCCACACACATACAGCAATAGAAGAATAGACAATAACAATCCATCTTTTCGATGGTCTTAGGCGACCCCTGGCAAATCGTCAATCGACCCCCAAGGGGTGTCGCGGCCCTCAGGTTGAGAACCCCCTGCGATAGAAGATTGTTGAATTTCGCCATTGGTACGTTAGTATAATGCAGTTCAAACATTGATTTCTTTTAATGTATTTGTTGATATTGAGTTGATGTATTTTGTTTGCACATACTCTTACATTGACACTTATGATTACTTGTCAATCATTTCATTCATTATTTGTTTTGTTTTACACGTATCGATATTATGTTGGAAGTTCAGAGATGAAGATTAATTATCACATCTAAGCCATAGCTTCTTGTGGTACGGCGGGGGAAGATAGCAGGACTTTGGAGACAGTCCAGAGCGCAGACCACACAAGAAGGAAGCCATTTATGACACTAGTACCTTTACTTTTATCTGTTACATGTTTTTCCCTCCGTTTCTTTTTTTTTTTTTCTTCCCCTTTTTTTTTAATGATCACTACAAAATTAACAGAGAGCCTACCACAGGTAAAACATTTTAGTTTTTGCTGTAAGTTAATTCTAATAAGAGTTTAGTTCCAGGGCCGGCCTTAGGTATAAGTGAACAAGGCAACAATTTATTTATTTTGTCTTTGAAAAATTATAACGATCAAACTTGAGTTTTCCCACTGCGCCATCTAAATAGTAATTCTTCTCCCAACAATATATATCAAATGCAGAATTTCTAGGAATATAGCTAGAGACCTTTTCAAGATCCGTGTCCAAGTTTTTTCCCAGAATACTCCATTAAGTTATGATTTAAATAAGACTAAGACTGCTTTATTGATCCTTATAACTTGTTGTGATTACAAGGACTCTTTTCAAAAACACAACAGAAACATACACATAAACAAACACAACATAAAGAGTTCATTCAACGACTACACACGACACACAGGCATCTTGGTCCTTTTCATGTTTCCTGATCAACGAGTGGCGTTGATATAGTCTGACCGAGTAAATAAGCAACAAATAGAGGCAATGTTAAAACAGTAATCAAATGTCTGTTTTATTGTATTTCCAACAGTATTAACCCTAGCCCACGTGACACAGCCAAGGTCTGGTAAGAGTTCTTTTTTTTAAGTTTAGTTTCTTCTTTACCCTCATGATTTAGACATTCTTACTATGTGGGATTTTTTATAGACTGATTTTCCGGTGTGTAAAATAATTAAGTATCGAAATCCCAGATCAATGTGTGTTATAGTGTGCAGGTGCTATATATACTCTTTGTAACCATCTAATCTTAAGATTTAATTTATATATACTTTTAGTTGGTGAAAGTGATTTTCAATATAGCGCCTTCATTGTTTTTTTTTCTATTACGCAGTTTGTTCAAATCCTGCTCTTTTTTAAAATGTAGTTTTAAGTGTCCATTTAGATTTCCTTATATCGCACAACATTTCCCAACATCGCTGTAACATGCTGAATGTGTAATGCTGTAGAATGCTGGGTTCGTGTGTTCCTTTAGTACGTAACAAAGATGAATAGTATACAGAGTCGATCTTAAGCAGACAATATGACGTTTATTCAATAAAAATAATAATGTACTGCACTTATAGTTGTTACACCAAAATATCCAGTTGCAATATAACTACATACGCATAACAGCGGTATCAAATATATCCAAATACTAAGTTCTCAGGAATATATATATATATATATATATATATGTATAGCTTTACTTCTTAAATCACGTCCGCATCACAGCGGGTAACAATCAACTTCAATAATCCGTATCCAGCTCTAAAGAACAGAAAACAACTATTAGAAATAAGTGTACTGTCTCAAAAGACTTCAAGTGACTACCGTCTTCAACTGCCCACAAGATACCACTCTCTTCAAGTTACCAAAGAAAGCTGGGTCAGTAACTCTAGAAACGTAAAATGACCAATTTACCCCCCCCCCCCCCCCCCCCCCCCCAACTAATGAAAATCCCCTGCTCACACACAGACTCCCCTTTAAAAATTTCTATAAGTTTAAGATTGACTGTTTTAACACTAACTGCTTTAACGTTGAGTGTTGTAACATTGACTGGTTTAATTTTGACTGGTTTAACATTGCCTGTTTAAATATTAACTGTTTTTTTTATTAATATTGACTGTTTTAGCATTGACTGATTTAACATGAACTGGTTTGGCATTAACTGGTTTAACATTGATTGGTTTAGCATTGATTTCGATTAACATTGACTGCTTTAACATTCACTGCTTTAACATTAAGTGAATATTCTTAGTTAATGGAAGCTGGAGTGTCTGGTCAGAGTGGGCGTGTTCCAGCAACTGCTCTGAAAAAAAGATGCTACAAGTAAGGTAGGGGCTCATCATCATCATCATCATCATCTTCGTCATCATCATCATTATCGTCATCATCATCGCCATCATCATCGTCATCATCATCTTCATCATCATCATTATTCTCATCATCATCCTCATCATTATCATCATCATCATCATGGTCATCGTCATCGTCATCATCCTCATCATCATCATCATCTTCGTCGTCATCATCATCGTCATCGTCATCATCATCATCATCATCATCATCCTCATCCTCATCATCATCATCCTCATCATCTTTACTGAAGTCGTAGGGATGACGTTACAGTACAAAGCCCTGCACTTATCCCGGTCAGAAACTCTTATTTTTAAAAAGCACTTACCAAACACGAAGCTGACCTTAGGGGGATCATAGACTTACGTACGATAATATATGTACCCCAAATCTCCATCCCATTGTAGCACTGGCCAGCGCTACCTTTTCCTTATTAGACGTTGACTTCCTCGGATCGAGGAATAAGATAAGATAAGAGATATGACAATTTTATTTACCTAAACAAATGGAAATTCTGTTTTGACTACAATGGCCCCACCACAGCATTACTACTAGAAGAATAACAGTATAGATGTAAACACTAAACAGAATAGAAATATACCGAAACATATGTTGTAATGAAGGGCGTTGAGGTGTATTGTAAATTTATTTAAAAAATTGATTATTAAACTCACAAAATAAATAAAAACTTTTCTTCCGAGCAGTTCATATTATCTGTGACGAACGTATAATTATATGTTACGCAGGTCAGTTAACTCGGACGCAGTTCTTATTATCTGTATCACAAATCAAATTGTCTGTGAAATAGGTTTAATTATCTTTGAAGCAGGTCTAATTATCTTTGACGCAGGTCTAATTATCTTTGACGCAGGTCTTATTAACATTGACGCTGGTCTAATTGTTTGTGGCACAGGTCGAATAATCATTTTCGCAGGTCTGATATATCTTTGACGCAGGTCTAATTATCATTGACCCTGGTGTAGATATCTTGACGCAGGTCTAATTATCTTTGACTCTGGGCTTGTTATCTTTGACGCAGGTCTAATTATCTGTGAAGAAAAAGTCGTGACAGATAAACAAACAGGAAAAAAAAATGAAATATGCATGAAAAGTGTGATATGGGAAATACAGATGTAGACATAATTGACTGATCTTTATCTAGATTGATGAGTTCAGGTCTAACATTATACGAAGGGAAACCGAGACACTTAACAAGCAAAATATAAGAAATCCTTTTAAAAAAAAAAATTTACACTTATCTAAAGAGGTAGAACTCTTCCCTCAAAACTATATCTATCAATAATGTTCAAGTTTCCCTCATTCGATATCAAACAAAATAATTATTTATCAAAAATTAATTGACTCATTGGGTATTTTGTTTAATTGATTCATGATTTTTTAGGTACAAAAATAGTTATTTAAAGTATCAACTTGATCTTATAGTGCATGAGAGAAACAAAAAGCGTTAAGAATATTTTTTAAGGGGACTAAATCCAACAACTTTAGCCATATCTGTGAATACTGAAGAACTAGTTTCCCTTGTTGGTATAAAACAAAATAATTAATAACCAGTAATTAATGGACTAATGGGTTTATTTTTTGTATTGATTCACATTTTGTCTAAGACAATGAATAATTCTGCGAAGTTTCAACTTGATCCGAGATTATGTGTTATCGAAATAATGTTTACACATTTTTAAACAGGCAGAGTGAGTTGATATCAGCTTTGTAAAACTTTTGAGGGGTGGCACCGCAATACAATATGAGGCACTAGCTAGCACGAGATCTGAACAGATAAGTCGCGTGAATTGCACGCACACTCTGATGTGACTCAAATCAAGACCAATAGTTAAAGCAGGCCTCCACACTAACCTGCGACGTCGCCACCTATGGACAGTTTTAGACCTATAGCTCGTTGTCATTTTCACGGGTCTGACACCACAACCTGTGATGTGGTAACGAGCTATTGGTCTAAACGTCGCAGGTTAGTGTGGAGGCCTTCTATAATGGTTGGCCTCACTCAAATCCCCATCCTTTGTTAAAACAGCGTTGCACTTATGTTAAAAATCCTACAGAAGCAGAGGCGTAGCTAGGGTGGGGGAAGAGAGGGAAGAATTGGAGAATACCACCGGGTCCCACTTGAGGGTGACCCATATGAGTGTTTTTTTTACATTAAATATTAAATATTACGCAAAATGCAGGGACCCCAAAGAAGTAAAGCCCCTCCCTCTCCGGCCCCCAATTGATGGCGAATCATAGCTACGCCACTACCGATAGCATCATGTGGTAAAATGTCTATGTTTCGTTTTACTCTTAGAAACTGTGACAGCCCTCCACCTCAATGGGGCGGTAGGCCGTGTGAGGGCGCCTCCTACCGATACAAATCTGGAAGCTGCAAGATTATTTGTCCTGAAGGTATGAAGTTAACAATTCTAGTGGAGAGATATTTGGGTGTGTGTGTAGAGGTAAGTGGGTGTGTGTGTAGAGATATTTGTGTGGGTGTTGGGATGAGATATGTGTAAGTGTGTGGGCAGGTATGTGGAGAGATACGTACGTGGGGACTTGTGTGTTGGTAAGTGAGAGATATGTGAGTATGTGGGCAATATTTGAGGGTATAGGTGTAGTTATGTATGAAGATGTTTATGGGTATATGGGAAGGTATGTGTGGGTATGTAGGTAGGTATGTGTGGATATGTGGTGATGTATGTGTGGGTAAGTGGGGAGATATGTGTGTTTCTGTGGGGGAGATATATGTGGGTCTGTGGGGAGGTATGTGAGGGTATGTGTGGAGGTATGTGTAGGTATGAGAGAAAGTATTTTTGGGTATGCGGGGATCTATGTGTGGGTATGTGGGGAGGTATGTGTGGGTCTGTGGGGGAGGTATGTGTGTGCATGTGGGCAGGTATGTGTGGGGATGTGGGAATGAATGTGTGAGTATGTGGGGAGGTATGTGTAGGTATGTGTTGAGATATGTTTGGGTATGTGGGAAGGTGTGTGTGGGTGGGAGATAAGTATGTCGGGTCGGGCTGTTTTCTTATAAAGAATAATTTTCTAGATTTGCGACTTCCCCAATATCTTTGTTTATTGATTCATGATTTGTTAGGTACAATAAATAATTCTTTAAAGTATCAACTTGATCGGAGAATGCGTGAGGGAGAGATAGATAGCGTTAACAATTATTTAAAAGGACTAAACCCAACACATGTATGCACATATGTGAACACTGAAGTTTTTATTGTTGCTATAACACAAAATAATGAGAGTAAGTAATTGTCTAATTGTTTTTTTTTTATTGATTCATGTCTTATCGATGATAATGAATAATTGTGTGAAGTTTCAACTTGATCCGAGAATGGGTGTAGGAGAAACAACGTGTACAAACTTTTTACCAGACAGACAGACAGACAGAGTAGGTTGATATAAGCTTTGTAATATATATATATATATATATATATATATATATATATATATATAAATCATGACTGTAAAATAACGAGACTCGAATTATTAACGGCTTCAATTTAAGACAATAGACTTTTAAAAATAAAAAATTACATAATACATTGAATTGGGTAAATGAAACACAGATTTTTAAAGTTCACTTGTAAAACTATATTTTGATATTCTAATTACTTAGCATTTTGTTAAATGTTTTACATGTTTCGGATGTTCCTTCAGAGTTGAAGATAGTTTACTTCCTAGTCCAAACCTCCCGCAGGACGACAGGGGATGGGAGCCGGCAGGGTTTGAACCCGGGACCAATCGATAAATGCAAATGACAGTCCAGCGCGCAAACCGCACGACCAGGCAGACATTGCATGACACGACATGTTCATGGTCTAATATCTTTACATTTTATGACACACAATATGATAACCCAATATCTCTCCAAAAATAGGACCCCACAGTCGCATGAAAAAGTGTTCGAGATGAACCAAAGTCGTTCTACGACTGAATGCGGCCTGATGATGACATCTATACATTTTATGAGACATTGTCTTATGATGACATATTATGACATTTGGATAGTCCAAATTTACGACCGTCATTTTTGTTCTACATGTGATATCTATCCTTAACAAATACCCATGTATTTTGTGTACGCACAGATTGCCCGGCTGGTACCTGGGGACTCAACTGCAGTGGTTCCTGTGGTAACTGTTTCGAGGACTGCGATAAGAACACTGGCAAATGTGCGACTTGTAAGGAAGGGTTCCAGCAGCCAATGCAATCATGCATCAAAGGTAAAAGCTCTTTTACGTAATCGTACTTTAGGTTGGCTGGTTTCCAAATGTTAGAACCATCGGCTTTGTAAGACGACATTTTTGTTTTGTTTCTTCAGCCTGTGGGATGAACACTTTCGGTCTGGAGTGTCAAGGTAACTGTTTAGAGAAATGTGAAGGGTCCGAATGTTTGGAACGAGTTATCGGCCTTTGCCCACGTAAGTTTTCCCATATGTTTGTATCGGTGTACTTTACATATTTTACGAACCAACCTTGTATTTTAATTTTTGCTTAAAAGGTAATCATTATTATTATTATGCTATGTTCAAAATTTCATTAAAAATAACTTAATAACTGTCACCAGCATCGGGGCCGGACTTAGATATTTGCAGGCCAGGGCGAAGTAAAATAGAAAAATACAAAAATAAGCATAAAAAAGAAAACAAAATAATTATTTCAAAAAGTTACGCAATTTATTTAAAACGTAGTGTATAATAACATTGGGTATAAGCTTAGGTACTTCTTCTCTAAAAAAATGTTGTAGTCATACGTGAGGCCCCAACCCATCGAAAGCAGGCTGATAGTCGGCTGCCTAGCTTGCCTATGCCATGCAAGATTTGTCAACCGTCTTTCTCCATTCCTCTCTGTCTTTTGCCTTAGAACCTCTTTCAACGGCATGCTTTTATGTTGTCCTCCCATCGCTTTGTCTGACTGCCTATTCTTCTTTTTCCTGGTACTGTTCCCTAAAGGAAGGTCTTTACGAGCCCCGAAGACCTTGTAATATGGCCATATATTTTAAGCTTGCGTTTTTTTACGATAGTTAGCAGGTCATCATGGGGTCCAATTGCTGCCGTAACCCTGTCTCTAATCCATTCGTTTGTGATGCAACCTTTTAAATCTGATACCTAAATCAATGCGTTGTTTAAAATGCACATTACAGCCCAGGCCAGCCCGTTGAAACTGTTGTGGATGCTTCTGCCGATTGCCTTAATCCCAGTCATACTTCTGTTCATCTTAAGGTGAGATTAGATTTGTTAGGTAAAGATCTAAGAAACAATCGGAACAAATTCTCCAGAGTTTCCAACATTATTTAATAAAAAAACTGAATATAGAGGTGCGGTGGTTGAGCGGTAAAGCGCTTGACTTCTGAAACAGTATTCTGGGATTTTTAATTTCGGGATCCCATTGGCGCCCCTGAGTCCACCCAGCTCTAATGGGTACATGACATCACTTGGGGAGAGTAAAGACGGTTAGTCGTTGTGCCGGCTACATGGCACCCTCGTTAACCGTAGGCCAAAGAAACAGATGACCTTAATATCATCAGCCCTATAGATTGCAAGGTCTGAAAGGGAACTTTATAGAATATTTACCTAAAAGTAAATGACCATGATTCATGTAGATGATTCAGTTTGTAGGCACAACATTAGTGCACAGTATTACAGTCCGGTGACTGGACAACATCAATCACAAGAACTACTAGCAGACGTGACACTCGATGATATAACTCTTCGGTGTACAATACAACGTTTATTTAAATAAAATATAAGACTCAAGATAAATCCAATTTCTAGGAGAATGATACGTTTATAAAATATATATTGGTCTTAACATAGACATTGTTCACTTGAACTATATATTCACTTTCTACATGACCAAATATTAACTTTAAACTCTCTCGATACATAAAAATATCAAGCAAAACATTAGGGCTCTAAATACAGGTACATTAATAATTAAAATGCTATTTAACTTTAGTTAGGCCAATATTAGAATATTCCTCCTTTGTCTGGTACATCTACACTGAATAAAACAGTAAGAAACTAGAACAAATACAAAAAGAGCAAATAACAAACAAATATTCCAATTTGATTACAGTAACAAAACATAAAATCCCTGAACTTAGAGACACTTCGGACATAAGAATAAAAATAAAAAGTAAAGTAGCTATAATACATAAAACCCTTAACCATGATTTACAAATAGAAAAGCGAAACCTAATGTAATACTCAGAAAGACACAAATATAGAGTGACATTTCTTATTCCATACGCAAGAACAAATTCACGTAAGTGCTTCTTCTTCCCTAGTGCCATTAGAGAATGGAATAGGTTGCCTGATTCAGCCAGGAAAACCAATAACTTATCGGAGCTTAGGTCATCGATTAACATGCATGACTAGATTGACACTTGAAAAGCGTAGGACTTTAATTATCTTTTTGAAGTAGCGTCTGTATTACATAACATTGCATTTTCGTTTACTTACTTGTTTATAGTCACATCAATACTCTTACTGGCCTAACTTGACCAACTGACCAAACTCTCCATCTCTTGTTAGCCCGTACTTCGGTCATGCATAGCTCATGTTCACAATACCTACTTTCACCAGGGCCGGCCTTAGGTAGTTGGAGGCCCTAGGCAAAATGAATAGGGTGGCCCCAAATTAAATGGATAAGGAAAAAGTAAAGACCGAAAAATATGCAATAAATTATAGACCGTCCTTTATCTATATCTAAATAGACAAATAAGTTAAATTCATATAACGCGATTGAGAACATTAAGACCTACCTGTTTAAAACTTATTTAGATTAACTGTCATTTTAGCTATGGTGTATGTGTTTGTAATGTTATTACAGCGCCTTGAGCCTACATTTTGTTTGTTAACAGCGCTATATAAATTTAATTATTATTATTGTACGAATGCTCTTCATAGACGACTCACGATCACCAGTATAGAAACCTTTCGACATTTCACCAAAAGAAAGAAACTATGGTCTTTTAACATATGTAGTCTAAAAACTAAGCATTCGTGAATTAACCTTGAATCAGAGTAGAGACCTAGAGTAGGCTATTAGACAGCCATTGAGTTCGGATATTTTTTAGATTTGATCCATGTTTTGCAAATTTCGTTAAAAAAAAATTCTTTGAGTTCTTTGATAAGCCTCTACAAATAGAAGGCTTTAGGCGACTGCCTAGTTTGCCTATGCCTTAGGCCGGCCCTGCTTTCACACTGTGCATCCATCAAACTTCACCAAAAGAAAAGAAAGTACAGTAAGTCCACTGACAAGTACCTAACAACAGATCCTTTTGATATTGCTGTAATTATGTTTTAATCACAACTTCGTAGGCTAAATTTTTAAAAAAATGTAATAAAAATGTTTCATCTTTATCTAGAAATAACGATTCGACATTTCACCAAAATGAAAAAAAAACAATGACCTTCTAACATAAGTAGTCTAGCAAGTAGACCTAAACATGAGTGAATAAACCTTGAAACATATAAGAGACTAAGACTCAGGCTAATAGACACAGAGCTATAGATTTCTGATATGTTTGACATTTGATCCATGTTCGCTAATTTTTTTGGACAAGTACCTAACAACAAATTGTTTCGAAATTTCTTTAATTATGTTTTAATAACAGCATCTCTTGGATGATCTCTTTAAGTTCATGTGTGAGTATGTGTGTTTGTGCACAGGTACAGAAAAGTAAAACCTGTTGATGAAGTCACGATCATAGACAAAGTGGCGGAAGTGGTAACTAAGTCAGAGGTCCTCATGAAGTCCTTAACCGAAATCCAGGAAAGCAAAACGCTGGCCAGTAAAAAGAGCTCTACCACAAAGGCAAAGAAACACAAACCAGCGGAGACGTACCAACAGCGCGTGGCCAGACGTGGCACCGAAGTGGACAATTAGGACGATTTCTAGAGGATGTGGGGGTCTGCAAATGTTGCCGTTTTTACTAAGTCAAGAAGTATGATGTCACTTGCTACACTGAAAGGGCGTCTTGGGTTTAAGTCTGGTGAGATCAAAAGAGTGGTCAAATTAAAAACTAAGGTAACAGGATATTTATTTATTACAAAGCTTATATCAATCCGCTCTGTCTGTCTGTCAGTCTTGTAAAAACACGCAATAGAAAAAAAAACTTTTTAAAACCATAGCTTATTTATAAAATAAAACTAATTAGCTTAGTGCTAAATAATTTACTAACTGGTTAATTTTCGGATTGATTCGTGTATTTTTATCTTCTATGAATAATTGTAAAAAATAAAATAAAAAAAAAAAAAACGCGTCTTAACGTAATAAAGGGACTAAACCCATATATACATCCACATCTCTCATTAATTAGCATTTATTCCCCTTTTTTTTTGGATATCAAAAAAATAATAATAAATCACCAACAATTAATTAACTAATTGTTTATTTTTTTTTTTTTTTGATAGATTCATGTCATGTCAGGTACGATGAATAATTGTGCTGAGTTCTAACTTGATCAGAGAATTGGGAATAGGAGAAAAAATACATGTAGGAACTTTTCACCAGACAAAGTAAGTTGATATAAGCTTTGCGAAAAGGTGAACCGTTACAGAGTTACTTATTCATCATCATTTTTTTTACATCTAAAGACTTTATCAAACTATTGTTAATTTAAAATCAACCTTGACGTCCCTGAATAAAAATCACATTTAATTGTATACGAATTCTCAAGAATCTACATGCTTACATTCACTATCTTGAGATTTTGGAGTATATTTTTATTATTATTTTCTAATCTAATATGAACAGTATTCCAGTCGCATAACTAGGGAGCATACTATTTATGTGACTCTCTATGACTATAGTTTTATTATCTCATTTCTCGATAATCTGTAATTACAGCGAAGATTTACTTTGATTTTTTTTGTGTTCAAGATTGACATAATCAAGTACATAAAGAAGAGATGTTAGATTATCTACGTTTAACTTAAGAAACATGCATTACACCAGGGGTTTTCAACCTGTGGGTCGCGACCCCCTTGGGGGGTCGAATGACGATTTGCCAGGGGTCGCCTAAGACCGTCGAAAATATGGACTGTTATTGTCTATTCTTCTATTGCTGTATGAGTGTGTGTGTGTGGGGGGGGGGGGGTCGCGGCAGAGTGGGGGATTGTAAAAAGGGTCGCCGAGCATAAAAGGGTGAGAACCGCTGCATTACACGATCTAACTCGTATTTTCTTTTCTTTTTCATCGCGTTCATCAACAGCTTTTGCGGCTTTCCCCTTTAAAGATGTCATTGGCACATGGACATTCTCTAGGAGATATTTGATGACTGGCTGGGCTGCTTCTGGAACTTGATCAAGTCAATGACGTTCTAGACACACACACACTAAAAAAACACACACATAAAGTTACAATATTTTGTTTCGTCTGTAAACGGGTTACAAATTTGATATAAATGTATATTCTGAATTTATATCGTTTAGTCTATTTTATCAGTGTCCTTTCTGATATGCTTAATAAAAACTGGAACAATTGATTCGTGTCTTTTTTAATACGCATTTTTAATATTTTGATGTGGATATCGCAGTAGTGTAGCTAGGGTGCAAGGTGGAGGTGTCCAAATTTGAAATTCTTCCGGGCCCACTTTTGAAGGGTCCCGCGAAATGAGTGTTTCAAAATTTTTACATTAAATATTAAGCCAACGCTATGTTATCGCGCTATTCATGTTTGTTATGTAAATTAGTAACCAAGTTGCATATATTCCACACGTTTGACTATATTTATTAATTGTATCATCTCATGTAGATGCATGTAAAGAGGCCAAGGCCACAAGTTTTCCTAAATCCTAAATTCCACACGTTTGACTATATATATTATGTACATTATCTCATGTAGAGATGCAGGGGCCCCTAAAGAGGCCAAGACCACCTGGCTTCCTAAATCCTTAATTCCACACGTTTGACTATATTTATTAAGTAGGCCTACATTATCTCATGTAGAGATGCAGGGGCCCCTATAGAGGCCAAGGCCACCTGGCTTCCTAAATCCCGAAATGAGAGGAGAAAAAATTGAAAGAAAATAAAATAACTGGAGACGAAAGTGGCGGGACTTGCTATATTGGCTTTTGGGCAAACGCCCGGTGTGTTGGTACACAAAGGGACCGATAGGGTACTTCCCGGTGGGAAGCGTGGTCGAGAGGCTAAGTGCGCTTGAACTTGGCTTGGCTACCTAGAAGGGGGCTCAAGGTTCGACACCCGACTCGGGCAGCACGGAAAACCAACTCCTAGATACCCCCCCCCCAAAAAAAAAGTGCTTTGAGCATGCTATAAGCATGAAAGTAGCGCTATATAAGAGCTATAATAATAATAAATATAAATAATAGGGCCATTGAAATGGAACGCATCAACCACCATAGCACATATCACATTTTTAAAGGTTAGGGTTATCTTTTTATAAAAGGCCCCTTGAGCACGTGTTTTAAAAACAAATCACAGACTCTGCATTTTAATACTATTTTAATTTAACACGTTTCTCTTAATAATGTAACAGCATTCATCCGTAGACAGTACTCGTAGTAGACTTCATCCTTTTCGGGCCCACAAACTTACCGACTAGAAAGCAACATAAGGCCTATATTTCGTATTGACATATAGAGGTCACTGGATGGGTGCATATATGATACAGTATCAAACTTAACATAAGGATTTCTGAGACAGGTAGAATTGGATTGCCCATCCTATGATATATATATATTGTGGGCCGCATTGTATAGAAATGCCCGGGGCCGATTTTGACACCCAATCCGCCCCTGCTGGACAATGTTAATGAAAGAAGCTAAATTGAAATAAAAACACCGAGCTGAACACTTACACGACACACAAGGTCATTGTGTTCTCAATACACGCTGATCAAGCTACCAAAACATATAGATCACTTGACCAGTACATTCTATTCGCGCTAAAATACATAAAGATAACGCTATAATTATATATTAATCTCGCTGTTTATCATATAGATCAGCGATTCTCAACATTTTAGGCTCGGCGACCCCTTTTTACCACCCCCCCACTCTTCCGCGACCCCCACCCACCCACACTTACACAGCAATAGAAGAATTGATAAAAACTATCCATTTATCGATGGTCTTATGTGACCCCTGGCTAATCGTCAATCGACCCCCAAGGGGGTCGCGACCCACAGGTTGAGAACCCCTGATATAGATCATATTCTAACCACATGCATAGATCAGACTATCAATACATGCAATCCCTCTTCAAAAGCTATAGATCATCACACCATTACATAAAAATCGTTCTTAAAAAATACATTTAGATCAAGCTACCCATTTATATCGACTATCGAAACAAATCGATCCTTCTAGCATTACACATATATCTAGCAATAGGTACATATACATCACGTCACCAAAAGCCATATAGATGGCATTAACCATATACATAGATCACGTGATCAGTGCATAAAGAGTACTTTCTAAATGAATCTGTCTTTTACTATTATCACTCAAAAGACGAGTTACTTGCTCCTACCTGGACGTCTCTGAGAAAGTTATTCTTGCGAAGTTTACGAGGACATCCAAAAGAAATGATCAAGTTTTTTTTTAAATAGTGCTTCATCATCAGTCCACCAACCACATAACTTACTTACTGGACTGTCAATTGGCTATCAGAATTGTCCAGATAATATTCCTAGCCCACTGCCATATGGAAACTTGTCTTATAATTTGTGCAATTACACTAAACAAAACAGTATAGCTATAGAAAACCTAAATTTACATTCACACCAGACTCATTCATAATTTGCATTTGAAATGTTTATATCGGATAGTTGGATCGTATGTAATGATTTGATTGCCAGGGGAACAGAAGAGTATGTGTGCCTTTTTTTGTCTCTGATAGTTTGAATAAGAATTGTCCTAATTAAAGTATTTATATTGAAAAATAATAAAAAAAAATAATTCTGTTGTTATTACTATGATCTCGTGTTACACCATTCTTTTAATATTAAATCTTTTCTGTTATTTTCAGCAAACAAAAATGTCCTCTGGTACATGTTGCTGTTCACAGTATATTTTAAAAAATGAAAAGAAATTTATTAGATCTAATAGTCAGCATTTGGTGTATCCGGTGTACATAAAACGGAAGCATTCGAAGCTATGTTTTTTTAAAAGCCTATAAAACTATAATTATGTAATAATTTTATGCACTTTTTAGCACAGCAGATTTAAGTTTATTAACGTATACTTGTAGCATAACACAGTTCTTTTATAAAGCAAACATACCCAACAGATATGATGTCCCACACACTAGATAGAGAAACGCCCAAAATTGGCCTGCGCACAAACTTGGTTAAGACTAAAATAGTGCCCCCGTGTTACGGTGAGTGTGTGTGTGTGTGTGTGTTTCTATGGTGACTGTGGTAAGAGGTTAGTGAATGATACAACATAGTTGGTATTGTTGTCATTTGGTCTTATTTAGGGGAGACGACTCCATAACGTGAGACTGAAAGGTTGCATTATTGTAGATTTTGTTAAGAAATATTATTACTAAAGTCTACTACATTTAATTCAAGTAAATTTTGCCTATATTGTTAATAAGCTCATAGATACAAGCAGAAATATATAAACAACAAGGCCGATAAACAAAATACAACACAGGCTTTATTCCACCATATTAGATAACGAACAGCAACACACACTTCCTAATCCGCTAAGGGAACTAACTCTCACTCACTTTGCTACATCATATATCAACATCCTTCTTTCTGTACAAAAAATAACATAATACACCTGATCACATATTCTATAAATAATACAACATATCTTCCCCTTTTTCAAACAATAATATTACACATATAAGTCATCATTTAATGAAGAAAACAACATGTGACTACACAGAAGAAAAATCAAAATAAATGTCATAAAATGTCATAGTATCTGTGTCAATATCATCAGCAGAGCCATCCATCTGAATGGTTATATAACAGTTCACAATGTTTCAGCGATTCTGCTTCATCATTAAAGCTTCCCTCAGACTCCTGGGTTTCTGTAATGTCTCCTTTCCATTCAGTATCATGTTGAGGCGGTACTGTCCTGAGATCTGTTTCTGAAACATCTTCATCTCTACTGGAATCTTTTCAAATTCTTCACAGCAACATGTTCACTTTGTTTATGGTACCGTCTAATACACTGGGACGAAAAATGATTCAGTCTATGGCACGTGTAGCATTCTTTACCCCGGGCTGGACAAACAGTGTTTCTATGGGCGTGATACTTTGCCACAGCATCTACATTCTGGCAGTTTACTGTCCTTAGTTTGTTCTCTGAAACGTTTCAACGACGATGTACAACTACTTGTAATAGAGTTGATACAAGTGTCTTGATTAGACGTAGACGACTTCTTCTTAGAGTTAATCTTCTGTGACTTGCATTTCACTGCAAAGTGGTTGATCATTTGTCACTTGAAACAAGTTTTGCCCCAAGCCGGGCACGACTGTCTGTTATATTCATGTCTGCCTCCATAAAATCTTCAGTCCTTGATAAATTTTCTTTGTGGAGCTTTGAGGCTATCTGCTTTCTCAAGCTTCAGAACATAGTCAGTTTGCTTAGACTCTTTATTCATTTCCTTGAGACTATTGGAAGTTTGTTCATAGACTTGGCATATTTCTATAGCGTTTTCTAGTGTCAAATCTGAACACATTAGTAGCTTCTCTTGTAGACGTTGATTAGCAGAAAAGACTAGTTTATCTCTTATCATTCGGTCTTTGTCTTTAAAATTGCACTTCTCAGCCTGTGTCCTCAAACTAGTATTAAACAAGTCATATGAAGAGATACGAGTCATATTCCAGAACCTATAAGCTGCAACTACTTCGTTCTTCCTTGGATTACAGTATTCTTGCAGCTTTTTTAACAATATGTCTGGATCATTGTTGTCTTTATGGTCTTCATAAATAAAATGATTACATACTTCTTGATTTGTGCTCCTGCACAATGAAGGATTATGGCCTTTCTTTGACATTTCCGTTTCTTGTCGGCGCCTGACTCTAGGAGGCAAATCTGCATCTGTCTTCGCCATTGACGAAAATTTTCACTAACATTTCCTTCTATTATGTTTAATTCTGTTGGTGGTTCAAGTTGAACGTCTGCCATTTTCAATGCAAATCCGTGGAGAAAAGACTGCAGGAGAGATTATTGAATCACGCTGATCTTACATTGATGAAGCGTTTAGATATGTGTCAAACATATGAGCAAACTACAAAAGGATTGGCAGAGATAAATAAGGAAACTGTTGTGAAGATAGATGAGATAGAACAAAAGAAAACTGACAACAGAAACAACCTAATAGATTGCTGGTTTTGTGGAGGCAGACATGCAGTGAACAGAACATCATGTCCGGCTTGGGGAAAAATTTGCAATAAATGCAAAGGGAAAAATCATTTTGCAGTTAAGTGTAAAACTAAGAATAAAATACATATGCATAATGCTAGGGATGAATTTGACCAAGAGGAACACTTAAACTCAATAAATGTGTGGAACATCAATAGGGACAGAATGACAGCTCTATTCATGATAAATGGTCAACAAATAAGATTTCAACTGGACACAGGAGCTGATGTTAACATTATATGTAAGAAATATGTAAAAAAAGACCCAAATTAAGAAGACTGTTCAAACATTAACAATGTGGAATAATTCCAAAATAAAAACAGAGGGCACTGCTAACTTAATAATAACGAATCCTAAAAACAAAAAGAACTATTTGGTAACATTCACAGTTGAAGAGAACCACTATCAATGCTTATTAGGCCGTAAAACATGCCAAAGTTTAAGTCTGATCACATTAAATGAAGATAGATTCATATCACAAGTAAACACTATGGATTGTCATCTGGGAGATTTAGGTGAAACGTCATTAACTGTCAATGAGAACATAGCCCCGGTGGTATCACCTTGTCGTAATATACCATTTGCATTTCAAAAGAAAGTGGAAGCAGAAATAGAGACATTAGTAAAAAGGAAAATATTAATTCCTGTAAATGAACCAACAGATTGGGTCAGCCAGATGGCTGTGGTTCAAAAGCCAAATGGGGATTTAAGGATCTGCATTGACCCAAGACATCTTAACACTGCTTTAAAATGAGAACATTTTAAGTTACCAGCTTTGGAAGCTGTAATGCCTCAGTTCCTAAATGCTAAAATATTTTCTAAATTAGATGTAAAGGAGGCTTACTGGCATGTACGTCTAGATGAAAAGTCTAGTCTACTAACAACCATGATCACACCTTATGGGCGGTACAGATGGTCAAGACTTCCTTTTGGACTAAGTGTAAGTGGAGAAATATTCCAGAAGAAGTTAACAGAAGCATTGTTGGGATTAGAAGGATGCATTAATGTGGCTGATGATATCGTGATTGTGGGATGTGGTCAGTCCAAAGAAGAAGCAGAAAAAGATCACTCTGACAAACTGAAGAGATAAAGAGAGAGATGCAAAGAGAAGTGCATTAAATTAAATGAAACAAAAACAGTAGAGAAACAAGACCAGATAAGTTTCATGGGACACTGCATTAGTGTGCAAGGCATAAAGCCTGACATAAACAAGATCAAAGCTATTCTGGAAATGAAGAAACCAGAAAATAGCCAGGAAGCAAGAAAATTATGTGGAATGGTGCAGAATTAGTCAAAATTTTTTGAACAATTTAGCTGAAGTGTCTCAACCATTAAGAGAACTAACAACTAGATGACACATTAAGTAAATTATCAATGCAAATTATGAATGGATGGCCTCAAAGAAAACAAGATTTAGACAACAGGATAAAACCATATTTTGATTTCGCTGATACTTTGGGACTTAGTAATGGAGTAATTTTGAAAGAAGAAAGGGTAGTCATACCTTTCAGTATGCGTCAAGAAATGAAAATAAAATAAGAATAATAATGGCAATGTCTTCGATTCCGAAGATTTAGAATGAGTGCGGTGTTTCACATGACTATCCAGACCCAGTGTCGACCTGCATAATTTCCCACCTCTCGTGCAGACAAAGCCGTTGTCCGCCGGCGGTCTATTTAAGTTTTCTTTCCGTCTTCTGCGCAATGTCTTGAATAAGTGCTATTCTTTTGGGTTTCAAATGTGCGCCTTTGTGAGAGGTATCCAACTGTCTCTTTCAGAGGCTACCTACTAGCTGCTACTTTCCTCTATGTCTGTGAGCGCAAAATGGTGGCTGGATTGATCTTTCTAGTGCTCTCTTCTGAAAGCTCACCAAAGACGATCGCCTTTGCTTAAACATAGCTTTATCAAAATGAGGTACTAATTGAACTATTCACTTTTAGGTACAGAAATAAACTAAATCTGTCTTGATCTTACACACGATCCAGTGATTTTTTTGTGTGCTTACAACCCATGAATATGTGAATCAAAATTAATTCAGTGTTCCTCAAGCATCTGTTTTTATATCTATAAAAATGAAAGTTCCTCTTTCAGACCTTGCGCTTGATAGGGCAGATGATGTAAAGGTCATCTGTTTCTTTACCTACGGACAAAGAGAATGTGGCTAGCACAATGACCAACAGCCTTTACTTCTTACTAGTTATTTAATACTAATGTTAGATAGTAAAATAGGCGCAGTGGCTAAGCGGTAAAGCGCTTGGCTTCCGAACCGATGTCACGGGTTCGAATCCTGGTGAAGACAGGGATTTTTAACCTCTAGATATTTTGGGCGCCTCTGAGTCCACCCAGCTCTAATGGGTACTTGACAATAGTTGGGAAAAAGTAAAAGGCCGTAGGTCGTTAAGCTGACCACATGACACCCTCGTTAACAGTGGGCCACCAGAGGGTCTGAAAGGGGAACTTTACTTTTTTTTTTACTTTTAGTATCAGATAGGTGGACTTAAAGGCGTACTAACAAATCTCCCTATTCAAAATATTTACTGCGAATTTTTGAGACGCCCGCTTAGGAAGCTAAGCTCTTAAGCACCACTACCCCATTTTAATTTTGCTTAATCTTAACTTGTTCTTTTAGATTACATGGTTGGAAAGCTACACGCTATGGATCGATTCATATTGGGCAGTTTCAGAGTGGACTTGGTGATCATCAGTTGTACAGCATCAACTCTTTTAGGTACGCGGCCTATTTGTTTGGGTACAAGGTGGAGAATAAGGCATTGATGCACATGAGGCCTGCTGGGATCGTAGCGAGACCAGGATACTCTGTGAGTCACTTGATTCTTGTTTCATTTTGGTTCTTAAAATAATGTGTGTATCAAAGCTACGTATTGATTTATATTGTTTTATCTAGGAATACATATCGCTCTACCTCACACCATCTTACGACTTGACTCATTTTGTCTAACTATAACTCAATCTCCTCCATTCTATAAATAGTATTCTCTTGAAATCTCTTTTAATTTGTCTAACTTAAAAGCTCCCACAACCTTGTCACAATCCAGGCGCTGTTCCTCAATGAGGCTGTTACATAAATGGCGTGTCCCGCACAGTTAGCCTGGTATAGAAAAGGAAAATGGTGGGGGTCTTAGTGTACACGGTCTCTTGCCGCGAGTCTGACCCACCCGTCAGACAGAACAGTGTACACTGTTCTCATTCAGGCCGGTGAGAGGGAGCTCTTGTTCACTTTTGCTGGCCTAGAGTTCCAAGAGCCGAAGGCTCAATTCTACCTGACAATTTCAAGAACAAGAAGAAAAATGTGTCTAACTTAGTGTGTCTCCTTCGATGTTACTAGCTCGGTGTGTCTTTCTCAGTGTGTCTCTCTCGGTGTTTTTAACCCAATATGTCTTTCTCAATGTGTCTCTATGGGTTAGTCTCTTTCTTTGTGTCTCTCTCAGTGTGCCTCTCTATTTGCCTGTCAATGTAAAGAATTTGGTCGTCGCTTGAATAAAAGCCAACAATACAATAAGCTTAACACATGCCATTGCGATAAACAAAAAGAATTGAGGAAAATAATAGGTAACCGCATCTATTACAAAATTAAATTACATGACTGATCCAAACTAATTTATACAATTACACTTAACTTTTTCTCTCCTGATCGACGATACCATCGTTCTTCTTCTTCTTCTTCGTTCTCATTGTTATGTTGGAGTGTTCAGATGAATAGACCAATACATGAGATGAAATGCGCAGTGGTTTCCAGATCAGGGAGCTCTCTATATAGTTTCCTTTTGACCTCATTAGAATAAGTTAATGTTTAATTTTATAAACTTTACTTTGTGTTATATAAAAAGAGCATGCATTTCCATTTAATTCTACACCAAATGCAACATTTTCTGATAACAAACAACAAAGCTATTGAAGCTTAACCATAACAGGGGAGTGAAATAGTGATGAGCAAAATGAAGAATTCTTCGAAAGATCGGAAAATAATTACGGAGAGAAAGAGTTAATATAAGCTTTGTTTCTCTCTTTTTTTTCTTTCTACTTTATTTTATTTAATTGCCATTTATTGTGTAATTTTTTTTTCCTCAAACTTGCATGACGCCACAGCCCTTTTGTGAGGAGTTCTACGCTCCTGTCGTAGAAGGAGATCTGATAGATAATGACTGCGACGGACTGATTGATGAAGAGAAAAAAGACAGCAACGTCCCTGTTGGTCAGTTTTCTGCTACTCTTTATCTTTAGAAAAGATGGTGAAAATCGGACATCATGATAAAATCGGACATCATGATAAAATCGGACATCATGATTAAATCGGACATCATGATAAAATCGGACATCATGATAGTTTAGACCATTCTAATGCAACGGCTCCTTTTTTTTTTCTTCTGAAAGCGAAAAATTTAATTTTTATAATCAACAATGCAAGCAGTATTTTAATAAAAAAATACATTATTTTTACAAGTATTCACTATTAATAGTAACAAACACGGGAGGTTTTTTACTGCCGTAAGTAACTATTTACCATATTTTTTAACAATTGTATCGCTAAGTTAAGTAACTGTTTAATTGTTTTTAAACAGAAAAAATCTATTTAATATGCATATAAGTAGTTCATTAGGTTGACTTCCGTATTGCTCGTGCCAGTGCTGCTTTTGGCAGACTTCAAGAAAAAGTGTGGCAACGGAGAGGACTCAGCATATTGTTACACACTTAGTTTGCATTTGTAGTTATGTAGAGACGCACCATAGTAGACGCATTTTGAACGTGACTAGTGACGCTTAGTACAACATGTAAGAAATGACGCAAACATTTCAATGGTCTGCAAATTAAAATTAACGAAAAATCCAATTTTTCGATGGTCTAAGGCAATTCCTGTCAAATGGTCATTTGACCCCCAAAGGGTTCGCGATCCACAGGTTGAGAACCCCTGATCGACTCTGTCTAAGGAGTATCCATAAAGTGCGTTGGTTCGACCACATACCAGGCACATAAATCTTAAAGCTGTCCAACATGCACAGTATATATGCGACAGTAAAAATGTCCCAACTTCGATGGGCGGGACATGTAGTCCGCATGCCAGACAATCGCCTTCCCAAACAACTTCTGTACGGGGAGTTGTGTGCAGGAAAGCGCTCCCGAGGAAGCCAATACAATCGCTACAAAGACATTCTCAAGAGCTCCTTCAAAAAATGCGATATCGACATCCACGGCTGGGAAGCACTAACTCTCGATCGCTCCTCATGGCGAGAAGCTGTGAGTCTCGGAGTCTCAAGACTTGAAGCAAGAAGAGTGGCCAGGGGCGAAAGAGCGCCGAACCAATAAAAAGCTGAGAGAAGAAGCAGGCCTATCTGCAACTGACCTAACCCACTCATACCACATGTGCCGCCGACTTTTTAAAGCAAGGATTGGACTTTACAGTCATCTTCGAGTTCATAGGAAATGAGAAATGAGCTCATCTTCGACCACGAAGGAGGAGCTATGCATATAAAAGTAGAACATAATTTAAAACAACAATGTATAAGTAGATTTTCCTGTTATCGCGTGTACTGCAATAACATAACATTGCCATGCAAGACTTAAGTAAGGTAATATTTTTTATGTATTTACCCTACCTTTAAATAGGTTTTGGCTTTGAATAAGAGATTGACTTTGTACAAAACAATTAGATCAATTAGATATTCATTATAAGACATCAGTTAGTCCAGGTTCACATCTAACGTTACCCTCACTTTCACCTATCCCTTGGTATGGTGGGAAGCGTGGTCAAGAGGCTAAGTACACTTGAACTTGGCTTGGCTTGAAAGGGGCTCGAGGTTCGACACCCGACTCGGGCAGAGTTGTGTTTTCTGAGCGCCTGAAGCGCCTGAAGTGCCTGAAGCCAGCACGGGAAAACCTTCTCCTAGATACCCCCCCCCCCCCCCCCCCCCACTGGTCCACCACTGAGATTGGACCAAAGCGCTCTGAGCATATTATACGCATGAAAGTAGCGCTATATTTAAAGCCATGATTTTTTTTATTTTATTTATGCTTGTCCGTTGGAGCACCACATAAGATCTGTCAACTTTCTTACTCCATTCTTCTCTGTCATTTGCCTTTGATAGAATTCTGATACTCTTTCTGAAAATATTGAAACCTGCATTTTTACCTGCTTAGGTGGACCACTTCTGATAGAATTTAATACCCATATTTTTCTGAAAATAATGAAACCTGCCTTTTTTTTCTTACCTGGGTGGACCATTTCGGGGGCCGATTTTGAGTTTGTGTTTCCACACAAACTGTCTTTGTAACCTTGTTGTTTTTTGTTTGTTTTGGATCATAAAGAGAACTGATAAATTCCAATGTCCCTCTTTAAAAAAAGTAAATTTCCCCTTTTAGATAGACTATGCGATCTATCGGGCATCTCTGTGGCCCACGGTTAACGAGGGTGTCTTGTAGCCAGCACAACGACCAACCGTCTTTACTTTTGTTTGACTAAGTGTCAGCCCATTTCTGTCTTTCCCCTTGACTTGAATATCATCCAATGTCTTCCTCTTTGTTTTTCTCCTGGTGCTGTTTCGTTCAGGAAGGTCTTTACGAGCCAGTATCTCACGATATGGTTATACAGTGTGCGTTTCTTTTTAATAGTTTTTACGGTGGCCAGACAATTCCCCACATCAGTCAATTCCCCACATTCCCAACTCCCCACAATTACAATTCCCCACATCACAATTCCCCACATTGCAATTCCCCAAATTCACAATTCCCCACGTTTACAACTCCCCACATTGGGATAATATAAATTGCACTAAATTAATAATATAATGAAGGAATTCTAAAATGCAAATAGTATTAATTAATCTCCAAAAGTTAATATCATGACAATTTATTGAAATGCATTACTGATTACAAAATACAAGTAACTGATATACACAAATGAACAAATGAGTTTAATACAAAATATGCTTGGTACAAAATAATGAATTAGATAAGGTCCTATTATCTAATAAAAGAAAAATCATTAAACTAAATGTACAGTACAAAAACTATTAATAATTGACAAGAATGACTAAAGTAAACAGAAACTACTAAACACAAAGGTTACTTTGGAAACTGCATGTTGGCCAATTTTCTCAAATACTTAATCTTATCCTGTTGATTGGCATACCCTTGGACAGCCTCAATTACTTTGCTATTTAGGGTCTCATACTTCTTCCTTTTTGGCTGTGGTCTGCCATCATCTGCATCAGCCAATGTCTTGCTGTGGATGGCCATGTCCTTCCTCCTGCTTTCTTGACTCTGTTCAGAGTTCTCTCAATGGAAGACTTTTTTGGCATGTGGGCTTTTACCTCCTGAGATAATTTCATCTCTTGAAGAACTGTTCCCATCACATTTCTTGGATTGGCCCCAACAGAATTCATTGTTTCTTTCATCATCTGCATTGCCACATTGGCTTTGATTTTCTGTGGGAAAGAATCATGTGAGTGTTCAGTTGGTTCAGCAGTAACCTCATGGTTTTCATCATCAATGGTCCTCATTTTTGAATGGCAGTTGAATTTTCTGTAGTGCCTGCACCTCCAGTGTACAGTGCCATTGATTTTTCTGTGGAAGATGTACTCATGTCCCTGAAAACCCAAGACCTTTCCTCCCCTCTCACTCAAGTAAAACTCCATTTTTGCGTAGGGTAGGCTCTAAAATTAAAAATAAAATACTGTAAATATGTACTGTAATTTTATTAATTAAACAGCTAGTAGCAATTGCAATTTTATTAATATTAAAAGATAAATGCAGATGCTGCCGATTGCCTACACAAATTCAATGGGCAAATCACTAAGTGATTTGCCCATTGAATTTGTGTAGGCAATCAACAACTGCGCAAATACATGAAGATCTTAAGATCTCCAGATCTAAATCAAAATTAAACTGATAGCGGTCTTACCTCGTCAACAGTCAACTCAGACTGTGGCAAAATAGCATGTAGATGGCGACACCACTTTCGGACTCCCGACTAGGGTAAGTTCGCTACAGACTATCAAACGTGCAAACTTGGTGCGCGCGACGCGGAGCACGTAGATACGTTGTAAGGCGCGAAAAGAATTTTATTTGATTTATTTCGTGTTTTTATTTTTACACCATAAGTAGAGTCTATTATTTTTGAGAACTTTAATTTTGGTAATTTAAAAAAAAAAAAAAATCAAAAATGTTACGTTTTAGCATGTTTTAAGAAAGATTCAAAAAATAATAGAATTTAACTTACCTGTTTCAAATTTTTAAAAGGCAAATTGTATATAAAAATGCATGCTTGGATAATGTATTTTTACATATTTATTAACAAGTAGCGTTTTTAAATAAAATAATGCTCGATGTGGGGAAACGGAGGGCACGCTTTTGTATCATTATATGGACTGTCTTATATAGTACATTAGTCTATGGTTATAATAAATATTATCCCAATGTGGGGAGTTGTAAACGTGGGGAATTGTGAATTTGGGGAATTGCAATGTGGGGAATTGTGATGTGGGGAATTGTAATTGTGGGGAGTTGGGAATGTGGGGAATTGACTGATGTGGGAAATTGTCATGGAACCAGTTTTTACTGTGGTCAGCAGGTTTTTGTGGTTCTTTTTTTTTTTTGTTGTTGTTTTAAACTTACTCATTCGTATAAATCCATTACTTTTTATAAGGACACATCTCGCTTTAAGTGTTCACTTGTTTCTCTATTTGATATTTCCAGACAATGACTATGACCAGAAAGTCGAGGAGGATTACATGAAAGGAAATCTAGGTAACACACTTTTTTTTTTCTACATTCTAGACTAAGTTTTATACGATACCAATTTATATTTAATATTGTATGTCAAAGATTATGGAACAAGCTCATATCTGAATTGTTTTAGGTTTAGGTTCTATTAGGTGCCTGAACTAGTTTAAGACGTAAGCACCCCAGATAGAGTCACTGCTTGTGCTTCGATTTACTTGTATTATAAATCTGAACATTTGAAATAAAAGCATTTCTAATCAGCTTAATGTTAAGAGAGAGTGGCTTTTCAATGTGATTTTCAAAGCCACAATCATGTGTTTTTTATAGACATAATCATTTGACATTCGCATATAATAATTATGTGTCTTTTATAGACATAAACTTGTGACTTTCAAATAATAATTATGTGACTTTAACAGCCGTAGTTATGCCTTATGTATTAAATTAACATGTACATGCTACCTTTTATTACATTCGTTTTCCTTTCAACGTAAATTAGGTATATCTTAATTGAATAACTTTTTTCTTTGTTACATTGGTTCATAAATCGTTTTAATTGGACATCATCTGAGAATGCGTTCGAGGTAGCACCACCTGATGTAAGGCGACACACGAAAACTCCCATGTTTTGAAAGATTTCCTCTTAATATCGACACGTTTATTTCAGTAAATGGCTTTTGGTCCGTGTGGGCTCAGTGGAGCTGTGAAAGTGAAACTGCCACCAGAAAATACAGGAACAGGTGAAAAATAGCTTACTTTTAATAATTATATGTCTCTAAGCAGGGGCATGTAACACATAAGGGCCGAACGAGCTCGCAATGAGTGTTCCGATAAGGAGAAGAAAGTAAGAAACTATGTTGAATTGTGTACGACCCAGGACCACTTCTATATGTTTGTAATCCATTCAGGCCTATACTGAGCTTTTAACTCAACTCTGTCCTTCTGTCTGGTCAAAAACTTTAACACGTCCCTTCTCTTACTTCCACTAATCTATTAGTCTTAATTTATTCACTTTGTTTAGCATAGAAAATTTACTTTAGTAAAGTAACAGCAAATAAGCCTTGCTAAAATGATAACAACGGCAGCGATTAAACGGTGCTCCCCCCCCCCCCCCCAAAGCCCTGGGGCTTATGTCAATATGCAAGATAGCAGGCGCGTAAAAGCCGAAAGACCAAGAGAGTAGCTTACGGAAATGTGTACAGTTATGATTGATTCAAAATAATTGATGCAATTTCACTTAATGAAAGCGATGTCTTAGAGAAGTAGATTTTCTTAGATTCAACTTTTTTACCGTAACTATTAGCGTAGTTTCTAAAGTGCATCAACTTTAGCTTACATATTAGGGATTAGGGTTTATTACAAGAAATTTCTATAAATCAAATAAGAACATAAAATTAAAATGTTATTTAACCTTGATTAAGCCAATAATAGAATATGCATTATCTGTTTGGGGCCCTCTCCCCCCCCCCCCCCCCAACATTAAGAAACTGGAACAGACACAAAATAGCAGCGAGATTCATAACAAACGAATATTCACACTTGACTAGAGTAACACCTTTAGTTAAATCCCTAAATTTAGAAAGCCTTGAGGATAGAATACTTAGAAGTAAAGTAGCAATGATACATAAAATACTGAACCATAATCTTCAAATACAAAAACAAAATTTAATAAAATACTCTGAAAGACACAAAGATAAAATCACATTCTTCATCCCATATGCTAGGACAAATTTGTACAAATGCTCCTTCTTCCCTAGTGCTATTAGAGCATGGAGTGGGTTTCCTGAGAGGGCAGGAAAACCAGTGACTTGGCAGAATTTAAGTCATTGGTTAATATGCATGACTGAATGCATGATGCGTAGGACGTATTCATCTTTTGTAAAGTAGCGTCTGTATTATATAAGATAAGATAAGAAGGGTTAGGGTATCAACTGAAATGAACGGCATAGAATTCTTTCCAAACTTGTATGACTTTCTAGCAAACATATCCTTCGTATAGCTTTGAGGAAACAGATGCATCTTATAGGCCAGTGTTTCCCAAACTGTGTTCCGCGGAACCCTTGCGTTCCTGAATATGTGTTCCACAAACTATTGGAATAATGAACTAGTTTGGCCATCACGTGGGAAGCGTGGTCGAGAGTCTAAGTGCGCTTGAACTTGGCTTGGCTTGGCTACCTAGAAGGGGGCTCGAGGTTCGACACCCGACTCTGGCAGAGTTGTGTTTACTGAGAGCCTAAAGGCAGCACGGAAAACCAACTCCTAGATAACCCCTCCCCCCCCCCCCACACACACACACACACAACTGAGATTGGACCAAAAGCGCTCTGAGCATGCTAGAAGTATGAAAGTAGCGCTATATAAAAGCTATAATAATAATTAATCTCTAAAAAAAAATATTCCGCTTAATACTCAGAGTGTGCGAAGTGTTCCATTAAGGAGGAAGCTTTAATTTAAATAGAGGGAATTCCCGTTTCTTATTTTAGCGTCGTTTGTGAAAGTGAACGTACATTACCTGACAAGTTATAGATTAAAAGCCCCTAGGGAAGAGGGAAGGGACCGAGAAGGTTGATGGTTCAAATCCTCGTTTGCTACCACACAGATTCTGCAACAACCCGGCCCCCTACAATGGAGGGAGGGACTGCGACAGCACTGCTGAGGAGAACAGGGAGGCTAACTGCTATAACGTCATGCACGGAATAGGTGAGTTGTTTCAAATCTTGTGACCTGTTTTAATAACTTGATCTGAAAAACAAAAAAATAAATAATACGCTTTTGTTTTCACTAAAGCGTTTATGAACTCTGTCTTGAATTAAGCTGAAAATGTACACAATTATTTCTTTTACCCGTCAAAACAAGAACCTGTTAAAAAGATTTACTTATTAGTTAATTAATTATTAGTATTTAATTATATTTTTTTTAATCTTGAACAAGGGAAAGAACTCGTACTTGACTGATGTGGTGGTATAAGTTGAATTGTTCCCCTTGACGACTCGTGTGAACATTTTTTTGTATGCCTTCAAAAAAAGATCATGTAAACATTCATCATGATACCCCTTCCCCCCCCCCCCCCCCCCTTTCAAATCTAGTCTAGACCACGGTCAATTTGTAAAAAAAATACTTCTAATCGCACAAATGTATTAACCTTTAATCATCATCATCATCATCATCAATTCTTTGGGTTCCTCATGGAACATAGGGCCTCGACCAAAACACGCCACTCTCCACGGTCTCTTGCTAGTTTTTTTTATAGTTTCCCAGCTCTTTCCGGTCTTCTCGGCTTCCTCTAAAATACTGCGTCGCCATGTTCTTTTTGGTCTTCCTCTACGTCTTGTGCCCTGGGGGTTCCACTCTAAGGCCTGCCTAGCTCTGTTGTTGGTACCTTTTCTAAGGGTGTGACTAATCCATCTCCACTTTCTTTCTAAGATCTGCACCTCTATATTTTCTGCCCATATAATAACATTACATAAATAGCCTGTCTCTTTTTTGTCTGTAGTGTTTAAGTCATAATTGAAAGTAGACTTATAAATAAACTAATCTCATTTAATAGATTGATATGACTGTACAATCATCCTCAATACGTTAAAATACATTATAATTAAAATTATATGTTTGCACTATGCACATCAGTCAAAGCAAGACTAAGATACTTGTCCAAAACACAAACACTGCACCTCAAGTAAGCATTAATGGCAAACAGCTAGAAATTGTTGATCACTTTTGTTACCTTGGCTCCATCATATCCAACAACACTCTACTGGATAAAGACATAAACAACAGGATAGCCAAGGCAATGGCCACCATGTCACGGCTGCAGAAAAGAGTCTGGGACAACATATTGCTGACTAACAATACTAAAGCCTAAACTAAACAGGATAGCCAAGGCTATGCCACCATGTCACGGTTGCAGAAAAGAGTCTGGGACAACATATTGCTGACTAGCAGTACTAAAGCTCTAGTCTACCGGACCTGTGTGTTGAGCAACTTGCTGTGCGGAAGTGAAACATGGTCAACCTACTCATGGCAGGAAAAAAAGCTGAATGTCTTCCACCTCCGATGCCTAAGGCCGATCTTGAAAATAAGGTGGAAAGATAAGATAACCAATGAGGAATTGCTACAAAGAGCAGGGTGCCAGGACATACGCTCTGTTATCAGCAGCAGACGCCTTGGCTGGCTTGGCCACGTTCGTAGAATACCAGTAGGTCGACTTCCACAGGACATTCTGTATGGCGATCTAATAGAAGGCAGGAGAGCCGCTGGTCGCCCACTTATACGTTATGCGGATGTATGCAAACGCGACATGAAGCTCTTCAAAATCGACACTAGCAGCTGGGAAGAGGTGGCACTGGATAGATCCACATGGAGAGAGAGCATAAAGGAAGGGTAACGGATTGCAGATGCTATACACAACAGAAGCAGAAAGAAGGGTGAAAATGTAACGGCGCCTGGTGATTACATATGCCCAACCTGCGATCGCAGTTGTGTATCAAGGATTTGGCCTTCTTTAGTCACACAAGAAGTTGCAAAGGGAAAAGATCGTCTCTTGAGACCTAAAATGCCACAGGAAATCCCACAGAGCTTGTTTACCTTAGTTACCTTTACACATGACCATGTTTATTATCATACCGCACACGCCCAGTGAATATCGTCCCCCGCCTCCTTCTGGGTTTACCTTCTGGATACCTCATGATACTTAATGTTTTCTTTTCTTTATTTGCTTTGTCTATGTGTTATGGAGTGTATGTGCGTTTTTCTATGGTGACTGCGGGAAAATGTAACTAAATAATATTGTTGTATATAGCAAAAAAGGGAGCTAACGTTTGCCATATTGAAAGCAAATGGCAGTAACTTGCGGTTCTTCCCCTTGGATAAGCTTGACTTACTACTTACTATCCCACTTTTTTTGGTTTCAGTTGACGGAGGCTGGGCCGTGATAAGCTACCACTGTCTTAACTGTCACATAGGCGATGTTCGTGCCAAGATATACAGGTCAGTTCACATAGATATGCATATAAACCAAGGCCTGTCGTAACAATTGCGCGGCCCAATGCGAAACGGCTTGCGCGTGCCCAGTTTGGGTTGAGATAAGGATAGTAAAAGCAAATATTATATCAATTCTATCTAGATATAGATCTATGTAAAAATAGATTTAGAATTATATTTCTAATTATAGATTTAGATCTCTAGATCTAAATATGTAAATAAAAAATATATTTATTTTTTTTAAGAGATCGAGATTGGTTTCGATCTAGATTGATATATTTCAGTGAATATTAAAGTAAATAAAGTATTGGAAGTTGCGGTTTTGATTAAAGTTTGCCTTATTATTACATTAGTATTAAGAACTCACAATGTTTTATCACGCGTAGGATAGGCGTTTTTCATTTAAAATAACACCCAAAAATAACCAAATTAATTATACTTAAAAATTTTCAGAACTATTTTTGTACATTTTGTAATTTCAGAAGATTTCCAAGAGCTCATGACTCCTGGGAAGTCAGTCGGCCGCTGAAATCCTGTTTTAAGTTATAGTTATTTAATTTAAAAATTTACATTTAAAATTAGCGTGGGGCCTATGAAAGTTCTGGTTTCACTGCGTCGGCATAGGTTTTTGTGGCCTAAAAGGGCCCTGACTCCAACACACAACCAAACCAACAAACACTTACCAATATACCGAAGTACACCAACACCCACCCACACACCAACATAACAACACACACACTCTTTTTTTTCCTTCTTGGTAATCGTACAAGAGTCAGAGACTCCTGGAACTCTAGGCTAGATGAATTTTCATTTCAACTGCCTGCCTGAACTCCTGTCTGTTCTTTCTGGTAGGGATCCAGTCAGATGTAATTTCTTACATTCCTATAAACCATGGTTCGTATCCTAGGACGCTCAGGTTAAAGGCTATGCTGAAGGCCGTGCTCTCCAAAGCAATTCCCCTGCATTCCTTATTTGTACCACATCAGTCTTGCAGGCAGGGCCGGATATGGCCACTGCAGCCTATGCGGTCGCAGCGGGCCCCGCACTTTCGTAGGCCCCGCTCTAGTTCTAGGTGTAAATTATTAAATTAAACCATTATAACGAATATATAATAACAGGGTTTCCGCGGCCTCCTGATTTTCCAGGGCCACCTGAAAATCTCTTGTAACTGCAAAATATATAAAAAAAAGTCCTGGAGATTATTAAAATCTCCTGAAAAATAGATAACATTTTCATTTTGGGGTTTCAGTCCTAAGCACGATAAAAGGAAACGGCAATGTCAGCTTTCAATTAAAAAAAAATTATTGCAAAGACGAACATACTTGACATTATTCCTACCCAGACTGGGCCCTGCGCATTCGTTTTCGCATAGGGCCCCGCAATTGTTAGGGCCGACCGTGCTTGCAGGTGTTCGCCATAAAACGACGCCTTAACCCTTAAGATGCTTGTGGTAGTTTAGCCTCTAAACTTTAACATAGTAATTTCCTTTTGTATGTCTTCTTGTAAACCAGCTCAGCACTTTAAGTGTTAATGAACAGTGTGTTGATAGTGACATGCTTGTTGAGGCTCTATTTCATTCCTACCTCGCCAGTGCAATGGATTCTGTCCCTACGCATCCCATAGGGTATCAGTATGTCTAATCATCTCCTATAATACCTGTTTCCATACGATGCGATGTTGATGTTGTTGTTGCCTGGTGCTCTTAGTATGTTTTTGTTTAACAAAAAAAACAAAACTTTTTTTTTCAAAACGAAATAATGAGATTTCTTGAAACTGACATAACAGGCAATGTATTGACCCTGAGCCCAAGAATGGCGGCAAGCCTTGCACTGGACCGAACGTCTTAGAAGAAGAATACGAGCCATGCGTTACACAGTGCGCTCACAATAAACGTAAGGTTGTTACACACAGACCAATCGTCGTTGAAAGCCTGAACACTGACCTGCCACGTCACAACCGGCAGGCAATTTAGACCAATAGCTTGATGCCATGTCAGAGGCCTGTACGACGTGGAAATGAGCTATTGGTCTCTACTATCCACAGGTTGTGACGTCTCAGGTCGGTGTTGAGGCCTTCTATGAAGATTGGTCTCGGTTAAAGTGTGTGTTTAGTGTAGTGTGTTTTTTTATAGTAGAATTGTGTGGATAAAATATGCTGAACCGCTCTTAATAACTAAAAAAAAAATTCATCCCCCCACCACATCCCCCCCCCTCTATTCGCCCGAGGAAAAATATGTTTAACGAATGTAAATCTACTTGACCTTATAATATTCCAATGATTGGCCTTAGATCTTAGAAACACGTAAACTTATTTTGTGTTAAAAGCAGTAGTTTTAGAGTGAGCTAATACATTATGATTGTGTATATTTTAAAATCTCAATTCCATGTATCACTACTTCTTCTCTGTAACAATATATGTGCGAGTTGTAACAAATGTATCTCTACAGTACCTTTAATAAAAAATACTTAGATGCTTGGGTATACTATATTATATATGCGAGAACGAGCAATGAACATACATCTTCATAAAGGGATCAATGCACAGTTCACTCGCAATGAATTAGACTAAACCAATGCCTTTTAGTCTTTGCCGGTTTTCCAAAACACATGACCTAAATCCAACAAAGGTCGCTACAGCCTTCCCTATGCTTTTAGAAATAACATTTTATTCACTTAAGTATTCAAGTGACCATATCTGCGTTCTTTATTTAACGGAAGCAGCCATATCATGTGTCCACATTTTTTGTGCTTTTGAAATAATAGAATGATAAAATTGTAATTTATTGTATAAATTAAATATTTATAGCAAATAGTAAGAACAAAAAATACAAAATTAGGTTTTTTAGTAAAGGTATTACATTTAAAAATTTTTTTTTTATTAATTTTCATTCTCAAACACTCTTACTCTCTCTGTGTACTGATTGCTATATATATTTTTTTATCGGCTTTGTGTTTTATTACGGCACTATATCTTTCACCTCTCATGCTATTGCATCTAGGAATATCATTTATTGATATTCCATTTTAAATATTAAAATCAATTACAGTTAACGCATTCTAAGTAGATTTCATGACTAAGTGGTTATGCACCTGGTTTCCGAATTTGAGGTGCACAAAACTAGGTGATACGCAAGGTGCAGAAAACTAGATGATACGAAAGGTGCACAAAACTTGTTGATAAGAAAGGTGCACAAAACTTGTTGATAAGAAAGGTGCACAAAACTAGGTGACACGAAAGGTGCACAAAACTAGGTGATACGAAAGGTGCACAAAACTAGGTGACACGAAAGGTGCACAAAACTAGGTGACACGAAAGGTGCACAAAACTAGATGATACGAAAGGTGCACAAAACTAGATGTTTTCATCAATGAGGATGGAGGGTGATGTAGCAGGTAGCCCCATACCGTTTGTTTTCTACGTGCTAATATGTAGCTTTTATTTTGACCCTTAATCTGGTCATATTAAAAAGTTCGACATGGAATCTGGAATCAATGTACAGAACGGGGGCGTAGCTAGGAATTTTCCATCGTTTGGGTGCCCGGGGAGCTTAACTCATCGTGGGCCCCTGCATTTTGCGTAATATTTAATTTCAAATGTGAAAAACACTTATTTGGAGGGTCCGCTTAAGTGGGTGCCTGGGGGGGGGGGGATTTTCAAAAATTTCCCCTCTTCTCCCCCCACCCTAGAAACGCCACTGGTACAGAGGCGACCTTAGTAGTGCTTGCGGCACTGAGAGAGTGTTAGTCATATCAGGGCTACGAATATGATGGGCTTACGGACTGTGACGATGAAAAAAGATTCTCTTTCCAAAGCCTCTCCCCCCCCCCTGAGGCGGGGGGGGGGGGGAGGGGCCTGGGTTGTTTGTCCCACTTGCCACGCCTAAAGTCGCCTCTGGGAAGTGGATGTACCATTTTATAATATTACTAAAGTGTATTTTTATTTCTTTCATTTTATCACAAATTGAAATTGTCTATATTATAATTACAGTTGTATTTAATATTGTTCACAAAGAAGTTATTTAAGTTAAGATATGATACGCTTACTGCGGTTTAGTTGTCTACCAGCAGTTGGAAACAACAAGCATTAAAGTGGTTATTGTAGCTCTAGCTGGCGAGCGTTCGGACTATAAGAGACTAAACATACTAAACAATATTCATCTTAAAATAGAGATGACCTAGTCATAATAAACTAAACACACACTTCCACAGAAAATTTCATTAAGATATAAAAGAAGTGTGAATTTTTGTTTAAACTTTATATTTTTGAAACAATATGACAAAAAATTTGATAATTTGCTACATTGATAATTACAAATAACCCACTTAAATCAATGCAGTTACTTCCCGTTTTTAGTATCCTATTTTTACCTTAAATGGGCATTAGTAATGCAATTATAGGTTTATAGATTTTGTCTATGAGGTCTTTCTAACGTTTTAAACCAGTGGTGCCCCAAATACGGCCCACGGGCCAGATTCGGCCGGCGACAGGATTCCACACAGTCCGCCGAAATGTAGGCACAGTATAGAAAATCCCCCCCCCCCCCTTTTTTTTTTGCACTAAAAAAAAAGGTTGAAAAATGTATCTGTATCTACGTTAGGGGCTTAGAGCCCTCAATTTTTCTCTGATAGATTGGTGCCATGACATTTAGCATTTGTGCGTTTATAAAATGGGACTCTGAATGTAGAATCTACGCTTTCTACAAGGACAAATGAACGGATCTTTACTTATTTAGTGGTACATGATAATAAGCCAACATATTTGATTTGTGAAGAAAGTGGGGCTTTAAAAAAAAACAAAAAACAATATATATAAGAAATATGACGACGTTCTTGGTTTGAGACGCGAATAAAAGATTGTTAAAGTACGCCAAGAGATTGGAAGATTGATGGGAGTATTGACCAAAAAGGCACAAGAAAATAATTCGGTTGTAAAGCTAACTACAATGTTGCTCATATTTGAAGTAGAGAAATGAAATCATTTTTTTGACGCGTGAAAAAAAAAATGAATTTCAAATATCCGATTGATAAATGAATCACTGGATCCACGGGTTTTTAATCAAATAGTTTCAGGTCAATTTCATTTCGTTTTTGTAGGCCAACGTTTTCGTTCATGTGGCCCGCGACACAAGTGTCGAAGATTAAAATGGCCCGCAAGTCGAATTAGGCCGGGCATCACTGAATTAAAATAACAAATGTGCCACAGTGAAGGCATAAACTAAAAGCGATGTTATCCCTTCAAGAGCCTAGCGGTAACAGTCCTAATAATCTCTAATCCAATGGCTTTGTCGTCACTGTACACAGCAGTGCGTCTCTGGGCCAAGCTATATCTAATTAAAAGAAAAAATTAAAGTTCCCCTTTCAGACCTTGTGGTCTATAGGGCAGATGATGTAAAGGTCATCTGTTTCTGTGGCCTACGGTTAACGAGCAGGTTGTCATGTGGCCAGCACAACGACCAACCGCCTTTACTTTCCCCAACGAGCGTCAGGCACCTATTAGAGTTGGGTGGACTCAGGGTCGCCCTGAACATCCCGAAATTCCCAATCCCAGTCATCACCGAGATTTGAACCCAGGACCCCAGTTCATAGTGCCCCATAAAATCTACTATAAATAAAGTTTGACTATAAATACATCATTCTTATAAATGATTTTAAAATGCCTCTTTTACGCCCTTCAGCCACGACGACTACAACCTCAAAAACCACCTCAACTTCGACCACGACAGCCACATCTAGACCAGCCAATATAACTTCCAAAGGTAGGCAACCATTACAGCTTAGAACGAATGTTAAGTCCTGCCCATTATTATCCTTGTTGTTGCTACTTATTTAGATATTTGGCTGTATATGTGGATTTATTCCTATTATCACGTATTAAACGCGATTTTCTCCTACTTGCTATTCTCGGGCCACATTAACATGGTGCGCAATTATTCATAATCGGTGACAATAACAATAATTAACAATAATAACTCGAAAATAAGTTAACCAACTAGTTAATAAGTTAGAGGTAATTAATTAAATTCTGGGGGGGGGGGGGGGTATGGAAAAATAGTTAGTTTATTCCTGTAGTATTTAGATATATGTCACTAATTTTGCGTTTCTTCATCCTAGATGAGTTTCGTTGTTTTTTTAAAAAACACATTTTTTAAAGAATATCCCTGCAGTATTGAGATAAATGATATAATTTTTGCGGTTCTTCCCCCCTAGATGAGCTCATTTCTTTTTTTTTAAGATTTTAAAAATATTTTGCATGTCAAGTCACTAATTTCTATCTTGCTCCAAGGTATTAATTTGAACTTGGCACAATCCAGTGTAATGTTGGCTAACAATTTATAACCAGTAATTTAGTTTGAAATAACCGCACTATTAACATAGACGTCCTCGACAGGATGTCAATGTCACGACAGGATGTCAATGTCACGACAGGATGTCGATGTCACGACAGGATGTCGATGTCACGACAGGATGTCAATGTCACGACAGGATATAGAAGTCGCGTCATATTATACAAAATAGAAAAGTATTCATCGTAGACAGATCTCTGCCTATATCAAAATTTCCCGCTTTTTAAAGCCTTTTTGCAGACTGCTGGTATTCGAATCCTGTTACAAATAAAATACATACAATCTTTTTTAAAAAGCTAAACACAATTTTATTTACAGTGATTAAACTTTTTTTTTTTTTCACTTTGAATTGGAATATGATAACTTTCATTACTAGGCAATGGATGCTAGCCTCCGTATTGAAATAAGTTGTTTATTTTTGCTTCATTTTATTCTATCAAATGCAGGGAGGTCTACAACAACATCCACCTCTACAGCTACAAAACTAACAGCGCCTTCGACAACACCAGCTACCCAAGGTATTCATTGTTAAGTTCCATTTTTTTTCTCTTCAAGTTTTATCTTTCATCAACATTTTTACCTTCACCATCACCTTCATCATCTTATCCATCATCATCTTTATCTTCATCATCTTATTCATCATCATCTTTATCTTCATCATCTTATTCATCATCATCTTTATCTTCATCATCTTATTCATCACCATCTTTATCCTCATATTCTATTTCGTCATCATCCTAATCTTCATCATCTATTTCATCATCATCTTCATCTTCATAATCTATTTCATCATCATCTTCATCTTCATAATCTATTTCATCATCATCTTCGTCTTCACCATCTTATTCAACATCATTTTTATCTTATTTCTCTTATTATTATCTCTTATATTATTATTATATTAGATATATTATTATCTTATCTTCATCATCTTATTTATTATCATCTTTATCCTCATAATCTATTTCATTATCATCTTCGTCTTCACCATCTTATCACCATCACTTTTATCTTCATCATCTTATTCATCATCATCTTCATCCTCATTATCTTATCCGTCATTATCTTTATCCTCATAATCTATTTCATCATCATCTTCACCTTCATCATCTTATTCATCATCATCTTTATCTTCATCATCTTATTCATCATCTTCTTCATCCTCATCATCTTATTCACCATCATCTTTATCCTCATAATCTATTTCATCACCATCTTTATCTTCATCATCTATTTCATCATCATCATTTGCATGTTCGTCATCTTATTTATCATCATCTTTATCTTCATCATCTTATTCATCATCATCTTCATCCTCATCATCTTATTCATCATCATCTTTATCTTCATTATCTATTTTATCATCATCTTCATCCTCGTTATAACCACCACCATCACCATTCCCTGTTTGTGAGGGTCAGAGCGACACCAATCGTAATGCCTCAGTACTGACCTACGACATAGCAGCCTTTGGGCACTGGAGACCAATAGCTTGCTTCAGACAAACCATCAGCCCTAAACACTATTTGCCTGTATACGTTTCTCTTTTCCTCTCTCTTTTCTCTGTCTTGCGTTCGTGTCTCTCCCTTTCCATCTTCTTCTCTGACATTCTCTTTCTCTCTTTTTGTCCCCCCCTTCTCTCTGTCTCTAGAAGAAAGATTATAAGAGACTTAGATTTGTCTATGATCAGCTTTGTTTGTTTGACTTGTTATTATTCTCTTCATCTGTCGTGAAACGCTCCAGTCTCCATTACGGAGCTTACCACAAAATGTAAGTACACTTTTTGTATTGCTATCTTATAAGAGAAGTTTAGTTTCGGTGCGTTTAGGCCGAGGTCTGGCGCGCTTTATAGGTTGGGACACAGAACACACAGGATTACCTTAGTTTTGTAAAAGTATTTAATGTAAACACGTAGAACAAGAAGGGGTGACAATGGTGGCCTACTATAGGCCGCTTAAGTACATTCTATACTGTATTGTAATTGTTCTCCATTGACAGAAGCAAATAAAAAAAGGAAAACACTCGTGCACTACTAATATCATGTCTCCTCTCTCACTCTGCAAATTGAAGCCAATGGACCTCATTCACCAATCGTAAACAAACAACATTTAGCCACGTGGTGCTCTATCTCTTCTATATAATTTACGATCTCATGTTTAATTCATGATGGTTGTCACGTGACAGTTTTTTTTCGTTATTTTATCAATAAGATCACGTGACTAAATGTTGTTTGTTTACGATTGGTGAATGAGGTCCATTGGATGTCCTATAAGAACAGAGTGTGCTATAAGAGCTACAGCGTGGTCCACACACTTTCACAGACCCGACTTTGCGGAAAGGTTTTCAAAAAATGAATTTAAAAAAAAAAAAATATTCACACGTAAAATTTTTTTTTTAACACGGTGACACGGTTTTCCCACGATGTCTATGCACAGTAGAGTATTGGGGGATAAAAAACCTTAATACGTCATCGCCAAACTTTCTGGAAGCTGATTGGCCGAAATAGCTGTACAAGCACATCAACTGGTTCAATACAGGCTAGGTTACCGTACCAACTAAGGAATCCTTCTCATACGCCCTCAACCCTTTTTTTTCCCATTGCAGACTAGTCACGTGATCATATTGATAAAACAACGGGAAAAAACTGTCACGTGACAGCCCCTGTGTATTAACATTAGATCGTAATTTGTATAGAAGAGATAGAGCACCACGTGGCAAAATGTTGTTTGTTTACGATTGGTGAATGAGGGCCATTTATTCGTACCGATTCTTTTTACACTGTAGTGCGACATAACAGTGCTGTATGACATTTTAAAAAATTAATGAACCTTGAATAACTTTTAAAAAGGGACAGCTTGTAAAAGTTATTAATGAAATGGGAAATGGTTATCTAGTGGTTTTAAGTGTTTGGAGATGTCATGTGATACTGGTTACTTCCGAAAATATTAAACGTTTATGAAATTAAATACCGCGAAAATCTGACCATCGCGTGCTTTCTTAAATGATCAGCAGCGAAAGTTAAGAAAACACTATATATTTGTTGATTAATTTTCATTAAAAAATCAATTTTTAGAAAGTTGCATATATGTAACTACAAATGTTTTTATTTCATAAACAATTTTTCAGACTACAAAGAGTAGTTCAAACGTGATCACTAGGCATTTTCCTAATAAAATCCGATTGGGCGTCGATGTTTAAATACGAATTAAACGATTTGGTTTAGCCGCTTCCGCCGTGTTTTTATTGATGCCAAGGTGAACTGTTCAACGATGATAGCCTCTTAGAATCGGCAGGTCATTAAACGCTGTCTTTATCGAAGGCGAACGGTATTTCGAAACCAAACATGTATGTTAAGAGATTAAAAAGCTATTGGTGTCATAAAGGTGCTGAGGAAATATTGAGTTCCACGTCCTAGCTTATGACAAATGATTAGGTTTTCGACGCTGGTGACAATAAAATCTCCGATCGCGGAGGAAAATTCAGCTGTGACATAATGGGGAACTAACTATTTTGTGATTACTTGTATAGTTAGGAGTGATTCCACTTATGTAGTTTATAAAGTCTTCTAAGTTAATATCAAAAGATCTATCATTGGAATGGTATAAGGTCTAGTAGATATGTACTTTCACTTAACCAGAGGGGCGGTAGCGGGTAAAAATGTTCCATTGTGTTTTTAATGTTATAAGTTATTAACAGAAAACCAATCGCTGTATCAGATGTTTAAAAGAGGTATGGTCTTTTTAAAAAAAGTATTTAATTTTTTATTGTATAAAAATGTATCATTCTTTTGTCATTAAGGGTAAAATAGTCGTTTTTACGTAAAAGTTAACTGATTCTTTACGAAAAATTTGTCTTAAAAAAAATCCCAAAATTTTTACTATGTAATAAATGTTGTGGTTTTAGTCATGAAGATAATAAATTATATAATTTTTTTTCACAGTTATAACTATCACTCAGCCTAGAAAACGTAAGTTTCATATGATAAATCAATGCTAGATTTTATGCATTGTATATGATACCAGTTTCGAAACATTAATGTATGACTTTTGGAGATGCACTCACTAGATCACTCTAGGATCGGTAGAAATATAAAGTTTACAGTACTCAGTTAGCAATGAACCCTTATTTACTGGGGGTGTGGGGGGAAACATGGGGTCCTTAGTTCAAATCCCTATAAAGTCTGAACTTTAGGTTTTCTTGAACCTACTGGATACCCAAAATACATTGAATAAGTAATGATGGTTGGTCATTGTGCTGGTCTTATGTTACCTTAGTTGACCTTGGGCCATAGAAACAGACGACCATTACATGATCTGCCCAACAGATCACATGGACTGAAAGGCGTACCTTTTTTTTGCTTCAATACTAATGACGTGCGATGTGTATTCGTAGCTCCAACAACAAGATACAAAAACAGAATACTTTAATTAGTTGACCTGATAACAAATATCTCTGAATATAATAATACAATATTGATACATCGGAATGATCTATCAACAAATGTATGATACCATTAGGGGCGTACCTAAAAATTTGTAATCATTTGGGTCCCGATGGGAGGCTTCTTTGGCGATCCCTGCATTTCGCGAATATTTAATGTAAAAAACACTAAGAATGGGCCCAAGGGGGATTTTCTAATGCTCCCCCCCCCTTTTTTTTTCCCCTACCCTAGCTACGCCACTGGATACCATTCATTATAAGCACCTGAATTGCCCGAGAATCTCGTACATTACAATATCATCGCAGTCAACCTTGCTGTGTACCACGCTTAAGCTTCGTCCTGATCTTAATATGAGATTTGTCATCCGCTAAACCTAGGATTTATCCAATGCTAAGCCTAGACATTCTCCTATACAAATCCTAGGCCTTGTCCTAAGTCTATCCAAGGCTTTGCTCTATAGTATAAATCCTAGGCCTCATCATAATCTGAAAGTCAACCAGCCACGCGTAGGCAGCAGTGCCATGAAACATATTATCTTATCTTACCTTATGAAATGCGAACTTTGCTTCCTAAAAAAAAATATAACTATGTCCTACGAGTTTTTCTAGATCAATCAAATCATGCATGTCAATCAATGACTTAAGCTCTGCCAAGTCACTGGTTTTCCTGGCTGACTCAGGCAACCCATTCCATGCTCTAAAGTTCCCCTTTTAGACCTTGCCATCTATGGGGCAGATGACGGCGCCCATATCATAGCAAAAAAAAAAAAAAAACAATGGGCGTAACTTTAATTATTTTACGTTAAGTTTTTCTAGCCCAAAGTTTTCCTTTCTGTCCTTGCGATCTATAGGGCAGATGATGTAAAGTTCATCTGTTTCTATGGCCAACGGATAACGAGGGAGTCATGTGGCCAGCACAACTACCAACCGCCTTTACCTTTCATCAACTAATGTCAGGTACCCATTACAGGTGGATGGACTCAGAGGCGCCCAAAGATCTCGAAATAAATTTTTAAAAATCCCTGTCTTCACCAGGATTCGAACCCTAAACTTCCAGTTCGGAAGCCATGCACTAAAGAGTTCCTTTTATATAACACATTTTCTTGATGATCAACGAAACTGAGAAAAAAGTAAAACCACGGTTTTCTACAGTATTTACAATACAGAATTGGCCTTAATTATGTTACAATAGTTATGATTGTCTGTTTCACTTGAATTTCAGTACCAGGCGTTTAGGGATTGTGGTCTGAATGGAAGTGTATTGAGAACTGCACCGTAACATCTTTAGTCCGTACGAGGTAAATCTACTTGCATTTGCTGATCTTTACAGACGAAACCAAACAATGTTGGAAATGAGTTTGTATCTCCAACTGACTCCAATTTATATGTATTTCAAAATGCAAGGGACCTAGAATTTGATTATCAGGAAGACCGACTTTGACTATTAGGAAGACCGACTTTGACTACATAGAAGACAGACTTTGATTATTAGGAAGACCGACTTTGACTACATAGAAGACAGACTTTGACTATTAGGAAGACAGGCTTTGACTACATAGAAGACAGACTTTGACTATTAGGAAGACAGACTTTGATTATTAGGAAGACAGACTTTGACTACATAGAAGGCAGACTTTGACTATTAGGAAGACAGGCTTTGACTACATAGAAGACAGACTTTGACTATAAGGAAGACAGACTTTGATTATTAGGAAGACAGACTTTGACCACATAAAAGACAGACTTTGACTTTCTACCTTTGTCGTCTTAGTCATTGTTTCCGTGCATGTCATTGAAAGAGATTCTACTCAAGGCAAAAGACAGAGAGGAACAAAGAAAGACGGTTGATATATCATAAGTGGTGCACCAACGGTTTAACATGCAATCAAAGAGATAAATGAAAGAGAAGATTACAAGGGGTCAAAATAATACAGCTTTTTGAGATCTTTACAACCTTTCGTTCTCTGTGGCAATTCGAAACAAAGATTTCCTTCTGTGCGACGTGTCATTTTACTACTAAAATGAATGAAAATAGTTTAGCATATATGTATTTCCAGGACATGTAAGGATCCCCCTCAAGGTCCGAGATCGTTTGAATGTCCAGGGTTTTCGTACGAGCTTGGAAAGGGAAGATCTTGCAATGTCTTTTGTGAAACTTGTAAGTAGAAGCGCCAGGGGAAAAACATGATAAAACAAGTTTAATTTCTAAATGTTTATGTTAAGTCTTTTAATTATAACCTCTTTAACCAGTTAAATAACCAGTTAAAATAACTAATTAAGTAAATAAAATTTCCGATTTTTCTAGACAGAGAGAAAAATTAAAATGCTTTATTTAGAAGTTTTCCCTTGCATTTGCTGATACGTGATACTAGAATTCAAGGGCCAAATGCATGTCTGCGTGTGTGTATGCCGCCGATGCTGGGGTTTTTGCGTCATAACGCGGTAGTTCCAAATCAATTCAAAAGTTTATGGCGCGAAGTAAAAAAAAAGGAGGGGAGGAGTCCAGAGAGGGACAGAGAGAGAGAGGTACAGAGAGAGGGAGGTACAGAGAGAGGGAGAGAGAGACAGAGAGGGGGAGAGAGGGACAGAGAGGGAGAGACAGGGGAGGGAGGGAGAGAGAGACAGGGGTGGGAGAGAGAAGAGGGTGAGAGAGAGACACGGGAGAGAGGGAGAGAGAAACAGGGGAGAGAGGGAGAAACAGGGGAGGGAGAGAGAGAGACAGGGGAGGGAGGGAGAGAGAGACAGGAAGGGAGGGATGAGAGGGACAGGGGAGAGAGAGACAGGGGAGGGAGGGAGAGAGAGGAACAGGGGAGAGAGAGACAGGGGAGGGAGGGAGAGAGAGGTAGGGGAGGGAGGGACAGGGGAGAGAGAGACAGGGGAGGGAGGGACAGGGGAGAGAGAGACAGGGGAGGGAGGGAGAGAGAGGGACAGGGGAGAGAGAGACAGGGGGGAGGGAGAGAGAGGGACAGGGGAGGGAGGGAGAAAGAGAGTCAGAGGAGGGAGGGAGAGAGAGAAGGAGAGAGAGACAAGAGAGAGTGGGAGAGAGAGAGAGAGACATGGGAGGGAGGGAGAGAGAGGGAGAGAGAGAGAGAGACAGGGGAGGGAGGGAGAGAGAGAGAGGGATTGAGAGTTTGAGTTTTGAGTTTAGGCACATCGGCACAATTTAGGCCATGTCGTGCTCGGGAGAGACAGACAGAGGGAGTGAGAGGGAGGGAGGGAGAGAGAGGGAGAGAGAGAGAGAGAGAGAGGGAGAGAGATATTGAAAGAGAAAGAGAGCAGGTCGTCTAAAAGGTATGTCAGGGGATCGTTGATGTGCGGCCGTTTACTGGAGGTTAAAGAAACGAAAACAAAAACTTGGTGTAGATTAAATATTTCGATAGTTAATACGCAAACCATAGAAAAGTCAGAGATTGTATGCAAGGTGAACTCTTTTTTTTATTATTGTGAGTGGAGGGACAGTGAAAAAGGTGGTAGTACAATTTTACAGGTATTCATGTGTATCAGAAGAGGCGGGGGGGGTATTAAACGGGTCGCTCCAAATCAAGTTATTGTGTAAAATAAGAAGGACTACTGCCCCGTATCGCAGGTAAAAATCAACGGACATAGTCTATGTGCTATGCTTGTCATTCGTATAGTATGAATATTGTAAGTTCTTACGGCTTTAATTCCTTCTTTCAGACCTTGCGATCTATGGGACATGTGATGTCAAGGTTATCTGTTTCTAAGGTTGAATGGTAAAGCGTTTGTGTCCCAGGTCCGAATCCTGGTAAAGGTAATTTCAGGATCCATAGAGCGCCTCTGAGTGAAACCACCCAGCTGTAATGGGCACATTACATTACTTGGGGTAAAATTAAGGCTGTTGGTTGTTGTGTTGGCCACATGACACTCTCTTTAACCGTGGGTCACAGAGACAGATGGCCATTACATCCTCTACACCATAGATAGATCACAAGGTCTGAAAGAGGAACTTATCATGGACTGAACAAAAAGAAAATGATCATGTATTATTTTTTTCCCTTCTATTCTTAGTGTGTCCCACAGGACGCTGGGGCTTTAACTGCTCTAAAACTTGCCGTTATTGTAGCTTACCGTGCGATAAGGAAACCGGAAATTGTGGCGCATGCTTGCCAGGTTATCGATACCCTCATTTAGGTTGCCAGGAAGGTAGATTTTATTTTTCATCAATTTAATTTATGATCATTCGTGTGCTTCTATTCAATGTTTGATGCCTTTCAAATGACCAGCTAAAGAAATCATTTCAAAGTATATCTGTCTGTCTGTCTGTCTTCTTCTTGGTTGTCGTTGTGTATGTTGTTGTTATATTTTTGTTACAACGCTTATATCAAGTTATCAACTCACTTTGCCTGACTTTCTGTATGGTAAAAAGGTTAAACATGCTTTGTCTAAAATTTCCCATTCTTGGATCAAGTTAAAACTTTGCACAATTATCCCTTGAACCTGACAAGAGATGAATATAAAAACAATAAACCTATTAATTAAATGTTGATGATTAATGATCAACACAAATTTCGAAATAAGGGGAATAAATGCTAATTAATGAGAGATGTGAATTAAGACAATTTTTTTTCCTTCCGCTTTTCGTTCTCGGATCAAGAATATATTTTGCATAATTAGATCTAGTCAATAACAATACACGAATGAATCTGATAAATCTGAACGACAGTCCAGCGTGCAAACCGTACGACCAGGCAGCCATCGTGGTAATGTAATGCAATGGGGTCAGTTATCATCTCTTTTGAAGTGATGTGTGTAGTATATGATATGTCGTTATAAATCTGGTGGTTAATGCGGTTAGGGGTAGTATTAAGCGTGTGCATTCAGCCGACACAAAATCGCCACAGGCCAGCACTATACCAGCGGTCAAAAAAAGATGAGAGTTGATCATCTGACGGGACGAGTGTCGACGGTCAGTCGCGATGAAAGGTGAAAGTGTCAGAGTCAAGAAACAGTCTAGTGTAGGGTCAGCCCGGAACAGAGAATCAATTGGAAGTCCTGGAAGAGGTGAAGAGCCGGTGGAGTCTGATACCGCGTTACACAGCTGATATGACGGAGTGGTTTTCTACGGTGAACCTTTATACAGTTAGTGTTACTTTGTTGCCAATTGTACACTTTGGTTGTGTCGTGTGGTGCAGATTGCAGAAAGACTGATGTTATTGAATGATTATCTAATTGACCTGTTTTGTAAAGGGTCAATCTCTCAATCAAAGCCTCAATAGATAGAAACTGTCAATAAAAGAACAAAAGAACCTTTCTCTTTCTATAATTGTTTCGCCTACAACTATGAGAGTTGAGGTGTATAAAATAAAAAGCGCTACTTTAAAAATTTTTGTTTTAAATTATACTTCACTTATATGCAAACTAAAATGATTTTTTTCCTCTTTAAAAAAAAAACATTTTTTTTTTTAAATTTAAGTAATTAGTACGACAGACATTGTAAAATTTAGTAATACCATTTAAAAAATCTAAAACCAATTAAAAAAATGTGTTTAAAATATGATAAATAGTTATCACCCTTACAAAATAGTCTCAGGTATTTTTACTATTAATAGGGAAAATCTGTAAAAATGGTGTATTTTTATTTTAAAAAAAACAAAACAACAAAAACTGATGGCATTTTTTTGAAAGAGCCTTTGCATCAGAACTTTGAAACGTCTGAAATATCATGATCCCTTATTTTATGAATCTTTTCTAGACGAGATCTAAACAGGACGGACGGACAGAGAGACAACAAAAAACTAAAATCTACTATTTCCCTTCCGGGGGCCTCTAAATATGTGGGAATACAATCCAGAAACATATATCAAATTAAAGATTTAAAAATATCACCCCTGAGCTATTTAAATGTGCCAGAACAGTTTTTAGTTTCTTGGGTGGTTAGGTTACGGAACAACTTCCGGTGTTATTAACAGCAAAAGTTGCTTATTTACGCTGCACTCATATTTATCTGTTGCTATCTGCAGTCTGCGGGGAATTCACGTTCGGTTACGATTGTTCTGGTGACTGCTTCAAGAAATGTGGTGGCTACGAATGTATTGAGAAAATCACCGGGCACTGTCCCTGTAAGTTGTTGTGTTAATTTCTCTATGTTCTTAACCCCTTTTCTCCGTAATTATTTACCACTTTCTGGTGGAATCAACGTTGGTATCGTCAGTTAGGAGAGAAAGAGTTAACAATTTCATGCTTTCATTTTGTGTATTTATAAAGTAAGTTCCCTTTCAGGCCATTCTGTCTATAGGGAAGATGCTTTTAAGGTCATCTGTTTCTTTGGCCAACGGGTAACAGACAGAGTATCATGTGGCCAGAAAGACGACCAACCGCCTTTACTTTCCCCAACTTAAGCCAGGTACCCATTACAGTTGGATGGACTTAGAGGCGGCCTAAAAATCCCGAAATTGCTGTCTTCACCGAGATTCGAACCCTATTTCGGAAGCCAAGCGTTTAACCACTCAGCCACCGCTTCCCCCAAATGTGAAGTTACTTTTCAGACCTTGCGATCTATAAGCGCAGATGATGTTGATAATAATAATAATTTAATTTATAAAGCGCTGATAACAAACAAAATGTAGGCTTAAGGCACTGTGATAACATTACAAACACAAACAGGAGGGCTAAAATGACAAACTAATCTAAAAATGTTTTTAACAAATGGGTCTTAATGTTCTTCTTGAAAGTAGTGTAGCATGTTGTCTGTCTGTTAAGGTCATCTGATTCTGTGGCCCACGGTTAACAAGGTAGTCATGTGTACAGCACTAAACTATACCCTTTAAAATTCGTCACTAGATATTCCTACATTCGAGATAACTCTACCACACCTAAGCTTTGAAAGCGCTGTTAATTTTCTAACTATAGTTAGTTATTTAGTAAATTCTTTTAACTCTCAATAGGGTCTTAAGAGTACTACGCCATCGGACTCTGGGCTTCTACACCGATTAGGGTCCATTCCCGTCCTACCATCTTCTTGGTTTGCTTTAGGCATAGGCATAGGCCTATACAAACTAGGCAGCCACTTAGAGTCACCAATTGTTTGCGGCCCTGCTCAGGAGCCTAAACATTTATTATTTTTAAAGAAGAAAAAGTGAAACTTATATTCCATGTTGGCTTCGAGTATTTTATTATTTCTAAGCGTTATTTCGCCATTTTTTGTTTATCTTGGTCTGTCTGATTTGTTCACTCACAGTACTCTCTGTATTTTATTTTTACAAAGTTTAGATAAACACACTCTGTTTGTCTGTCTTGTACAAAGTGTGTACACGTTTTTTTCACCCACACCCATTCTGGGATCAACTTGAGATTTTACATAAGTATTCATTGTCTTAGACAAGACATTAATCAATATATATTAAAAAAAAAAAATTAAACAATTAGTCAATTAATTACTGGTAGTTAAATATTTTGTTTGATACTAACTAGGGAATATAAGCCTTCAGTATTCATACATATGGCTAAATTTGTTGGGTTTAGTCCTCTTAAATAATTATCACCGCTATTTCTCCCTCACGCATTCCCCACTCATGTTGATACTTTAAACAATTATTTATATACTTAACAAAACATGAATTTTTTTTTAAAAATATAAATTAGTCAATTGAGTCATATTATCTCATTTCTGCCTGTGGTCACTTCTGGGACATAGGCCACCAACCAGCTTCCTCCAGGCATCTCGGTTCTTGGCGAGTCTCTCCAACTGTCCCCAAGTCTTTCCCATCTGCTTCCTAATCGCTGCGCCAAATGGTTATTTTTAAATAATTTTTTTTTTTTTTTTTTTTTGTTGAGTTTGAAAAAGGGAATTAACTTGTACATTATTGATAGATATAGTTCTAAGGGCGGAGTTCTTCCCCTTTAGCCCAAGCTTTTTTTTTCTATGTGGTAATAGCTGGTTTATTCTTTTAGTAAGACACGACTCACTGTCAAAAGCCATTTCTTCAATATACTGTGGAGGGAACATAAAGAAAGGGTCGACCAAAGAAAAGCTGGATGGATAACGAGAAATCCAGCCTCTTTCTTTACATCCCGTTAAGAACAGCTGCTGACTGGGAAAAGTGGAGGGATTAGGTTAGGCAAACTATTACAGCACCCCCCACTACGAAATTTTATGCGACATATGATGATGGTAATGATAATGGAGGACTCTGTGCTTTCCTTTGTTTCAAGATACTTGGGCAATTTTTTCCCTGCTCTATTGTCAAGCCCCCCCAAAAATACATATAAACTTATTAACTGAATTTCCATGAATTGTCACACACCCGGTCCACATTTGGCTATTATATATGGGATTGCACTGTAGTTACAATGTAACAGTTTGAATAAACGTTTCTTTGGTTTATATACAACAGTTTACCTTGGACGAGGGAAGTATCTGTTTTATATCATACCATTACTTTTGATCATGCCGATCATTTGCTGTTGCAAGAAAAGGTAATGTTGGTATTTGTTAGGACTGGACATTGTTTGCTTACATAGTATATATATATATATAGCTCCTCCTTCGTGGTCGAAGATGAGCACATTTCTCATTTCCTACGGACTCGAAGATGACTGTAAAGTCCAATCCTCGCTTTAAAAAAGCCGGACGCATACGTGGAATGGGTAGACTAGGTCAGATAGGTCCGCTTCTTCTTGGTTTTTGTTTTACGGCGCACTTTCACCCTATCCACTCTTCATGGTTCAAATCTCGTGATTCGAGACACACGGCTTCACGCCATGAGGAGAGATCGAGAGCTAGTGCTTCCCAGCCGTGAATGTCAATATCGCGTTCCTTGTTTACATAGTTAGATAAGGCTGGATATCTTTTTGTATATTTGTAAAGTAGAACTTGACATCGTATCTTTACATCGTAATATAGGATTGGACATCTTTTTTTTAACACTGTTATTTTGAACTAGACCGTTTTGACCACAGTGAAAACTTGAGATAGTTCATAACTTATTTAAACTTTTTTACATAGGTTATTTAATCTCACTCTGTCTGGTAAAATGTTAGTATACATTATTTCTTGGGTCAAGCTGAAAATTTGCACAATTATTTCTTTAGCATGTCAACGCAAGAATGAATAAAAAAAATTAACCGATTAGTTGATTAACTACAATGATTAATTATTTTGTTGGGTGTCTCGAACAAGTTAACGACGTTTGACTTGACTGATAGGTGGTGTAAGTTGAATTATTCCCCTTTATTGTTTGCAGGAGAAGAAGAAGGAGTATTTTCATATGCAGCTACCTGGCAGAGCGGTTACGTACTGTTTGATGAGCTGATAAGGCCTTAACTCTCGAGTTCGAATTAAGATCGTTGACTTTTTAAAAATACATTTAAAAAGCGATCACTCAGATGTCCCCTTCTTTCTTCACCCTACCCGTTTCCAACTGGTCTACACAAGTGATAGGATGTATTGTTGCTAGTCTAGTTATATTATAAATTTAATCACATGCCGGCATGGCATAGATGTTCGAATGCCAAAAATCTGTTCTGGTTCAGTAAGGTTTTGAACTAAAACAATGTTCCTTTTCAGAATTGTTTAAATAGTTATTGGGAATAAAAAAATTCATTTTGGTAAATTAAACCGCTGCGGTTTCGATCTTGAAAATGGCTTAGTTGTCCTGGGCTTCAGTTAGGTAAGAATAGATTCAATTATTGTATTTTATCGTCCTAGATAAGTGCGATAATTAGTGATAAGTGGTCAGGAACAAGAATTTTATATAGTAGATTCAATTTGAGAACATACACAAAACGGCGCCTCTTTTAGCCCCATAAAGTAATATCCCATCGACACTAGCCATAGTCAAATAATTAACAGCTATTTTTTATTTTTTTTGAAAATCAATTTCTACATAATGTTCCACTAAAATCGTCTATTCATTTTCTACCTATTACGACGACCCAAATCGTAATCATATTCTTTTTTTGTGTGGAAAAAACGTCTGTATTACAAGAAATAGAATCAGATCGGATCGTTAACGAACAGATCGAACCCATGACATTCGCTTTATTAGCGCGACGCTCTATTCACTTCGCTGCCAGTCAGTTGTAATTTCAAGACTTCCACACATTAAAAAGTGTCAGTATTTTGTATTCTTAAAAAAATTAGAAACAAAAAATTTCTTGAAGTTTGTTCCCTCTAAATACAGGGGTGACCAACCTATGACGCATGCGCCAAAAGTGGCGTATTTCACAATTATAAGTAACGCATTTCACATCCGAGGGGAAAAAAATCAGGAAAGAGCTTGCCTGTTCACAAACAAGATAGTAACCGAGTTTTAGAAAGAGAAAAAATCAAAAGTGCAATAATTATTTTTCTAACTATTACGACGCCGAAATCGACAGGCATGTTATAAAACTATAATGACAAGGAGTCAGAAGAACTCGTTGGTTCTATGTTAATTTTAGGTATGGATTTGTGTGTGTTAATTTGTGTGTGTTAACCTGTGTGTGTTAATTTGATATGCGTGAAACCATATCACCTTTAGATAAACACGGACCATTTCTTCACATTTTGTATGTAACCTAGCTAAGCTTTTAGTTTATTGTAGGTATTAATGGTAATTTCTACATTTTTGAAGAAACTATTGCCATCGAGTCATTCTGAGTAAATACTAGATGATCAGACATATTTAAAGAAGTCATGTTTGAAAAATCGTTAATTTAATTTTAAGTAAACTAAAACAGTCAATGCCTGGTAGAGTTACGTGCAGTGGCGTAGCATCCATGGCGCGAAGGGGTTCAATGAACCCGGGCCCTTGAACCCGGGCCCACGACTATTTCGGGCTCACAGCCTGTAGCGTTGCAACAATGGCGCAACGGGGTTCATTTCGCTTGGGCCCAATACTCATGACTAGTTGGGGCCCACATTAAAAACTTAGGGATATATGATACCAAAGTGAACAGAATAATAATATCGTTGTAAGAAACGATAAAAAAAAAACATGTCCTTAACTTTATGCCAAAACTTTATACTCGTTTTAAAACATTAATCCGTGTTTTGAGCCAGCGGCTTGTTTCTATATTTACAACAGTCCACAATGTTCAGGTCTACTAGAATGGTGTCTAGCCCTGATCGTGCATTCAAGTTGAAACCTGTTGCCTGATCGCCCCATTCCTTCTTTTAATACCAGTTTTAAAGACAGTTTAGTTACTATATATAAAATAAAAGGAAATGAGAAGGGAATACATAACAATTAGGTCTAAAGCAGCGGTTCTCAACCTTTTTAGCTTGGCGACGCCTTATTACTATTTTACTCACTTATTCGCGACCCCCAACATTAAATTATTTTGTTTCTAAACATGATGTTACAAAATATTAATTGGAGGCCTGATGTAACTATCTGATTTGTAATGCCAAAGCTTAATGTTTAATCACGGTACATTACTTAATTATATTCTTGAAATATATATATATATATATATATATTTATATTTATATATACTTATTAGTGCAATTGCAAATAAATGGCATATGCTTTATATGACGTGTATCTAACTACGTTAGTATTTCCTATTCACACTCCACACACGTGACTATTTTGTGTATTTAAATTCGATAACTAACAGGCTGTTTCGAGAAATAAATATCTTATTGCAACAGAGAGACATCGGAACATGGCTTTTAACTCTTGATCCAGAATTGTGTAGGCCTAATTCAAGAGCAATGTTTCACTGTTCAATTATTTCTGTCTCCTAAAAATCTGTAACTTTGACGTTCATTGCATTTCTGGCAAGTGCAAATGGGATGTTGAGTAGATTTTGGATAGTAGGAGGAAATGTTGTCTGCAGACATGCGCAAATGTTCTGTCACAAAAATTATCATTTGATCTGTTTGTCAGTTTCAAAGTCATTTTCCTCATAGACAGCAGATACGGTTGGAAGTATGTAAACATTATTTTCGTCAAATGTGACATACTCTTTTTTTTTTCCTACTTTAACTAATGGGGCAGGCAGAGGAAACAGTGGTGCGTATCTTAAAAGTGTCCAATAGTTGCGGGGAGATAACTGAAGGGTCACACGAACTGAATGGGGGAGCTATGAAGAATTACCTTCAACAACAGATTCTTAGCAGAGCCATGCTTCCCTCCCCTGCTACATTTGGAGTTCATTTAATGTTTATGTCCAATGTGTTATGGATTTTTTAACAAAGTTTACGTATTAAAATGAAAATTTATGGATGCTCTATGCAAACCTTTTTAAAACATACATTGTTTAGTTCATATATTAAGCAATTTTCATAAATTGTGTAGTGGATAGCATATGAAAAGTTATAAATAATTAATGCTTAATTAACTTATTAAGCATGATGAATAACACTGAATCATTAAGTTAACAGAAGGTAGTCTAATACCTTATAAAATTAATCTACAATCTTGGAAATGTATTCAAATATATCTGCTGGACAATCAAAATGTTCGAAATCAATTCTGATTCAGTTGTCAGCAGCATATATCCTCGAATAACAATATATGTGGTAAATTACAATAGAAAAAAACTACAAAAACACTTACGTTTTACATGTTAGAATGGACGAAAAATTTCTTTATTTTCAATGGACATAAGCGACCCCTGACAAATTGTCGATCGACCCCCCAATGATGTCAATACCCACAGTTTGAGAACCCCTGGTCTATAGGGATTGTCCTGATGGTCACGAATACAAATTTCGACACTGCTGCTAATTATTCATTTTTTTCAAAGCTCATTTTATTGTTTTTTGTTTTTTTTATGTTTCACATAAAATTTGAAGTAATTCCTTGTATGAGATAAAAGAATTATTAGCACTTAGAAAACAATAATAAAATCCATTATTCATTTAAACGATGATAATACAACAAACAATTTGAGGATATAACCGACTCTCATGTTATGGCAGTTAATTAACGAGATGCAGCACTTACAGAGACAATAACAAACATTCGGTCATATTGTTCTGCTTATTGTCCAGTACTAAATTGTTATATTGAATCTGTTGTTGAAGGTAATTCTTCATAGCTGCTCCATTCAGTTGATGTGACCCTTCAGTTATCTCCCCGCAACTATGCTAAGATTGTAAGCGCGATCCACTTTGTGTCAAAACTGTTGGAAAGTGAGCAGCAAGATCCACAATCTACACAAAGCGAAAAGTCAACTGAAGATCTAGAACGAAGTAAAATCATTGGAGAATGACTTTAAGAGTGTAAAAATAGAGGCTGCTGTAGCTGGGTCTTGATACAGTTTTTTTGTTTGTTTGTTTGTGTTCGCTCTACGCGATTGCGGAAAGTTAAAAGGCAAAATTTCAAGAGAAGACTTTTCAACTCAACGTATTTTACCGAACTATCGATGCCATTGTTTCTAAGTTACATGGCAGATTTCGTGGACATAAAAACATTGCCAAAATGTTTTAGTAGTCAAAGCCCAGTTTCTTAGTTTTCATTTCAACTGCAAATGGCAGAGTTAGATGATGTCAACATGCTTATCTAGTCTCATCTGATTCAGATGTTATCTCTACTGGATATTGTCTAGAGATGCAATCCTTAAAAGAAGCCTTTCATAACCACATTTCAAGTCAGTGCTCAATACGAAATTTGGCTGTTCATTTTTTAATTTTTTATAGACATCTACAATGAATCTACATTGGATTTGTCTTTTTTTCTGTGTGCTGTTTTTATTTTTCCATATACAACTACATTTAATCATCAAGTTTTAGCATCAGATAATAGTTTGTAACAATATTTAATACTTTTACACCTAGAAATGTTTTCGGAATAGCAATGTGTATAATGGGCAATAGCACTCATACAACATTTCTTTAGTCATTTGAAACACCTTGAAGTTGTTTAATTCTGTTCAGACATTGTTCAAACAACTTTAAAGACACTATAACGTGTTGGAGTCCTAACTGAATCAGACGTAATGACATAATTGGGCCTACTTATTTAAAAAAAAAAGGGCTAGCAGGGGCATGTGACCATTGACCACTGGGGTGGTAATTTGCATATGGGTGAATAACTCTGGACCAGAAGAATGTTTTTTATGGACATACGGGCTTGTAGAGGTTTGTTCATTTTGCAGTTCGGTTTCGGCTAGGCCGGGTTTGTCGTTTCCAGGATCACTGGTTCGGGCCCCGATCGGCGCAGTCCCTTGTTTTCGTCGCATTTAATTCACTACTTTCTCTCATTGAAAAACTTGGTCCCTGGTGTTGCTGTTCATTTATTTATGTTCAATATGTATACATTACTTTTAATATCTTTTGGTAAATGTGCCAATACATTCAGATTGCTTAATTGTTTTTTTTTAACAAACTGCATTCGTCTTATTATGGGAGAAAGGGCCCACCAAGGTATTCTTGAACCCGGGCCCACGGATACCTTGCTACGCCACTGGCTACGTGAGATATTATACCTGTCACATACTGATAATGATTTTAAAAGCCACGAAATTAACTCTTGCTTATAGAAATTTGGTAAAAGTAAAGCAAAGTCTTATTTTTTCCTAAAGCTAGTTATACACTTTTTGCCTGTATGGAAAATATATTTTATTTAAATCTGCTAACAGTGTTCATAGATTATTATAAGTGGCGCATCTAAGTGAAAACATTTTTATTTAAGGAAGAAAAAATGTTGGCCACCCCCTGATCTAATACATAACATAGACAAAAGTTCTTCAGGCTTTTCTGTCTGACCTTCTTCTTGACAGATTCGGCATAGTCCAAGAAATCTCAGAGACGGCTGACAGTGTCGAATTTTTGGTCAGTAAGCCAGCGAGCAGCGTTAAAGCTTCGAAATCAAAATCCGTTCGATCCATGGCTACGAAATCCATAACCAGCGCCGCGAATGAGAAAATATTATCTTGGACGTCTATATAGCTGTAGGACAAATCCTACTGTGACAGAGAGAAATCTCGTTCTTAGAGATGTTATAAATCAATAACCGTAATTATTTTATTTCTCTTTACTGGACTCTTAAAAATTATATTAATTAAAAGATGAAAAACACTTTGTTGTAATTTGTTTTTCTGTTGTTGTTTTTATTTCTCTATTTTTTTTTTAATTTGTTTATGCCAAAACTTTATACTCGTTTTAAAACATTAATCCGTGTTTAAGCTGGAGTCAGTTCACCAGCGGCTTAGTTGTCAAAGCTTTTATGTTGGAGAGCTAATGATAAAGTCATTCTTCAAGATATAGAGGCCAGAGCACGAAGATAGGGTCCGCCAAAGATAAGCTGGCTGGACGAAGCGAAAGATTGGACCGGCCTTTCTCTTAATATCCTGCTGACAGGGAAAAGTGAAGGAATTTTAATTACGCTTGCTGTCACAGATAATGTCTGGATGTTAAGGGCGCTTCTAAGTCGACCCAGCTGTCACGGTTACCTTAAATTAGCTGGGAAAAAGTAAAAGCGGTTGGTGGTTAACGGTGGGTCACTGAAGCAGATGACTGTTACATCATCTCCCCTATAGATCGCAAGGACTTAAAGGGAAACAATAATTTTTATAATTTCACAGAATCCCTACTACAAAAGTCAAGGGACAGGTGTAGGGCAGGCCCTACAGATTGCGGGGCCTTATGCGAAACGGATTGCGCGGGGTCCAGTCTGGGTTGAGATAAAGATAATAAGTAAACATTAAGATTTTTGTTAGAAAATAAATTCGTGTTTGCATTTTATTCATACTTTCCTAAGTGCTAAATCACGGTCACATTAACTTTACGAGCCCTCTATAGTAGATGGTAGTTATCGACTAGCAAAATATCGCTTTTGATTTTTTTAATAGATCGAGATAGATTCAGATCTATATTTATATGCAATTGACCATTTAAATAAATACAGTTCCTGAACTCCCTGTTTTGGTAAAAATTCGCCCTGTTTCTATATTTTTATTAAATAAAAGCTGATGCAGGTTTTTTTTAAATCGCGAATAGGATTGGCGTTTTCAATATTGAATGACACCCCAAAATAACAATTCTGTCTATTTTTCAGGGCATTTTTAATAGTTTTCAAAATATTGGTATAATTTTAGGAGATTTCCGGGATTCCAAGAAAATCAGGAGGCCGTGGAAACCCTGTTATAAGTTAAAATGGTTTAATTTAATAATTTACCTTAGAGTTAGCTCGGGGCCTATGAAAGTGAGGGGCCCACTGCGGCCGTATAGGTTGCAGTGCCCTAAGGCCGGCCCTGGTCAGATGAGCTGAGAGATGACAAAGCTCTTGGTTTCTGAAACGAAATGTCTCGAGTTCCATTCCCGCTAAAGGCTAAACAGGGCGCCTATTCTGTATCCTAACAACTTCTTTGCCAAACTTTAAGGAGGACGCCATAACAGAAGTACCTTCTCAAACGCTTTGAAGAAAAACGCAACGCCCTACCCCCCCCCCCCCCCCATTAGCCATAACTAACATTTTTTTTGTTTCTTTTTGTAACATTTTTTACATGCTTCGGGTGTTCCTTGTAAGTTAAATATAATCTACTTCCTAGTTCAACCCTCCCGCAGGACGACATGGGATGATCGCGTGCATAGTATGAACCAGGGATAATCGATGCGACCGAACGACAATCTAGAGCTCATACCGCACGACCAGGCAGCCGTCCAGACAATGGATTGATAAACAGTAGGTGGCCTCGTAAAGAGAAAGCTGGCCATCTCCTACAGACTTAGCAGAATACACATTTGAGCCCAGAAGAAAAGCTATTATCGAAGACAGGCTTAAAATGCGAAAAGTTAAATTGTACTCGTAAATTACTTATATTCCTGGGACCACCGGCGGACAATGGTTATGTCTGTGCTATAGGAGGCGAAAAATGTAGGTCATAGATGGGGCTGCGTAGCCACTGGAAATATTGCATTCCTCACTAATCTTCTGACTCGAAGACAAGCCATATTATTATTGTTATTATTATTATATTCCTGAGATTGATTAACACAATAACAGAATACAGAGTACTGTAACTCTCTTCTCACCGTGGAACATATCCTCATTGAATGCCCCAGATACCAGGATATTAGGGGAAACTTTTTTAGAGCGCACAACTTAAAAACAATGTTCGATAGTGTCGACCCAGGGAAGATACTGGGCTTTGTCCGGGAGATGGGGTTGTATACGAAGATTTGATTTGTGAAATTGTGACCCTTTAATATTTACAAAAATTTTTTACTAAGTTATTAAATTTTTACTAACTTAACTATTGTAACTGTGATTAGACCTTGTTTTTAATAATTGAACTGTACGGAATTTAGCCCTTGTGATATAAAGGGAGAGTAATCCTTGAAGGACTATGGGCACGACATGGCCTAAATTGTGCCGATGTGCCAAAAACTCAAAACTCAAACTCAATTGACGAGGGTGTCATGTGGCAAGCATAACGACTAACCGCTTTTATCTTTCCACACCTTGCATCAGGTACCCCATTAGAGCTGGGTGGCCTCAGAGCCGGCCTAAAGAATCCTAAAAGTGAAAAAAATCCACAGTTTTCACCAGTATTAAAACCCGGAACCCCTCCTCTGTTCGGAAGTCAAGAGCTTCACAACTCAACCACCGCGCCTCCATCAAGTCCCATGCCAAAGACAAAAATTCCGCTTAAAAGTGGAGCTTGAAGTTTTATTGTCACTTTTTACTGTTTCTCTTTGTTTGAAAAAGTGCACACGCTGTGTATTCGCACGCTGTTTATTCCGCGCGCTGTGTATTCGCACGCTGTTTATTCCGCACGCTGTGTATTCGCACGCTGTTTATTCCGCGCGCTGTGTATTCGCACGCTGTTTATTCCGCGCGCTGTGTATTCGCACGCTGTTTATTCCGCGCGCTGTGTATTCGCACCGTGGCAGCACCTATGTTGAACGTTGCTTAAACTTTTCATTTTACTTACATGTAGTGATCCATAGACATATATATTTATTTCTGTCTATGCAGTGATTCCAATGTCTGATCCCTTAAGTGGATATGACACACTATATAAGGAAACTAAACAATATTTAATATTATTTTTAAGGTAAAAAAAGATTTTGGTTAAATTAAATTTTACTTCTATATTTCAAATGCCTTCATACAAGATGAAAAGTTTATCTCATGAGACTTAGACAGAAAGAGGCCTAACAACGAAACAAAACCTGAATAAAATTGTATCACATATTTTTGTTTCTAGAGTCGATTGCATCTTTTGAAATAGAAAAAAAACCGATAATAACTTTCAGAAAGACATAAATATAGATTCGTTTGAATGTAATGAACTACTTATAAATAATTGTTAAAAATATTATTCAAAACGAGGGCTGAGCAGTGTGCAAGTTGTTTTCATTGTGTCTTCAACATATAAAAGAGACAGATTATTGAAAGAGAACAGCCATCAAGAGGCGGCAATTGAATATAGATCGTTAATATAGCACTGTTTACTTTCAAACATTATCTACTTAAATAGGTTAATTGTATCTTTTGTAAATTCGTAAAGTCGGTAATAAAATTTTAAAAAAAAGGGTAATCCCCCCTCCAAAAAAAAAAGGGTAGTCCCCCTCTCCAAAAAAAAAGGTAATCCCCCCTCCAAAAAAAAAGGGTAGTCCCCCTTCCAAAAAAATAGGGTAATTCCTCCCCCTCCAAAAAAAAGGGTAATTCCTCCCCCTCCAAAAAAAAAAAGGGTGATCCCCCCCTCCAAAAAAAAAAAAAAAGGCAAAGCACGCCCACTAAAGAGCAATAGCCCAAGGACTCCAAGGATGTAATAATAGCTACATGAAAATGTCAGAAGCAAAACTGAGATATATTTTTAAGAAAAAAAGGAAAAAAAAAAAAGTGGTTTAAAAAACTGTAGGACGTACTTATCTTCATTTTGGCGTAACGTCTCTAATAAACAAGACAATATAAGATAACACATCGCATTGTAGTTATATGGTGACATCAGAAATAGCGCAAGTTAAAGTCTTCTGTAAAACTATAAATAGTTAACATATAGTTTATAACAAAGACTCAGTAAAGCATAAGTAATTATGCAAGGTTGGAAATACACTTCACAAAAGCCTGTTTGTGTGTGTGTGTGTAAAATCTTGTTATTTTTTGGAGATCTTTTTTTGCGTAGTTGTGAAGTTATAGCTGTTGTTTTTTTAAGTATATATATTTTTTACCATTTACTATGTTGATGTTGAAGTCGATGGGACAAGCTGTAGTGATGTGTGCTACTTCAAACTTGATATTCAGTACTTACACTAAATAATTGCAGGATAAAGTTTAAACCATTAAGTTTATATCGTTTGTTATTCTTTCCCTTTAACAGTGAAGCTTGACCCTGTATTCGGTCAAGAGATGGTGCATCTGTACTATGTTTAGACTAAACATTGTGAGCCTTGTGTTGCTAACCATTTTTGTAACTGAACAGACAGGTACGTTTTAGACCCTATAGAATTTTTTTAAGCAGTTTGATGTTCGATAAGGATTGTGCGGCTGGTTTTCTGGGAACTGGGCGTTTTGAGACAGGTCTTCTAATTCAACTTCGTCTTATGCAATTGCGGTATATAAAGCTAGATGGCTGCCTGATCGATTGGTTTGTACTCTGAACTGTCGTCTAGGTCGTCCCGGATTCGAACTTTTCCTTCTGCCATATACCGCCTCTAAATAAGTGTTGTCTTGGGTGGTTGTGAAGGCTTTCTGTCAAGGGGTTGGATCGCTGGCGGACAATATCTCGCCCTTGTATCGTAAGACAGGAATATCTATCTAGCGCTAGCATACTTTTGAAGAAGGCTCAACTGGATCATATAGTTAATCAGTTCATTAATCTACTTTTTACAAGCCAAAACTTTAGCTGACAAGAAGGAAGAACTCCACAATACTATAGAGACGAAAGCTGAACTTGTTTGGTCATATTTTTATAGTTCGTCCATCGTGGTTCGATGATGACCACTATGTTATACAGAAGCTGAGGGCTTTGCACTGGGGTTTTATGTCTCCTCATGTGGCTGGTGAGTCCTATGTAAGCCCGGAATGTTCGGCTGCATACTGGGCAGGTTATTCCAGCTTGAGCTAGTGTCAATGGCCTTGCTTTTCTTCTCCGGACTGTGCGGATGCTTTGCAGACCCGCTCTTCGAAGGACTTCAGTATCTGGTATTTTATCTTGCCATTTGACATTCAGTATTTTTCCTAGACATGTCACGTGGAAGTGGTTCAGTTTCTTTCCATGTTTTCTGCACACTGTCCACGTTTCTGGGGGTCATATTGTAAGAGATGATTCTTCAAGGTTCAGTGGAGGAAGCTCCTTTGTACGACGTGGTAACGAGCTATTGGTGTAAACTGCCCACAGGCTGTGACGTTGCAGGTCATTGTTAAGGCCTTCTCAACGAATGGTCTCGATTCATAACGCAATTCTTATTTACATATTTATTTCCCTTTAATAATTCCAGGTAGCGTCGCTGTCTTCACTTTATGCTCCTAACTAACATCGTGATCTGCTAATTACAAGCACAACGTCACCTATCCTTTAGTCTTTCGCACCGTTGGGGCACCACACAAGATCTGTTGACCGTTTTTCTCCATTCCTCTCTGTCGTTTGCCTTGAATAGAATCTCTTTCAATGGAAGGCCCGTACATTATTTTTTGTTATCTTCATTTGTTTCTTTCTCTGTCTGCCTCTTCTTCTTTTTCCTGGTATTGTTCCCTGAAGGAAGGTCAGGACAGAAAAGGGTTGGTAAGTAGACATTCACAACAGATATCATAAAATTGTTTATCCTGGATATGTATTAAGTCCATTAAAAAAGTACCTCATCTAAAGTGTTTGTTAAATCATAAATCCTCTACTCAGTACCCTTATTCTCAATACAAAAACAGTTCAAAAACTTGCTTCTCTATGCGCTAGAAAAACGCATCCCCTGATAATAGTAGAACTACTTACTTTAACTGTACACTATATGTCCATTGAAATTATTCATTATATTAATAATAATAAGATAAGATAAAGGCTCACTCCATGTAACATACATTTAGAATAAATACTTCTTCTTCCCTAGTGCTATTATAACATGGAATGAGCCAGCCAGAAAAAAAACAATATCTTGGTATAGTTTAAGTGATTGGTTAACATGCATGACTGTATTTCAATATTGACTTAAACAACTATTTTTGGAGATATGTCTGTATTTTTAAAGATAAGATAAGATATAGTCTTTCAGGGGAAGATACCGTCTCTTCAGTACTTCATAAGTTTTCTCCCTTTCTCTAATTTGTTTAGAAACAATTCTCTAATGTCCTTCGTGTAGTCTATCCCATATACAAATATTTCGTTTCTAGATTTCATCTTCAACTGTCCCTTGGTCACTTGCCCGTCTCCCTTGTTCTTTTTTACCAGGATAAGGGTCTATTTCATTGATGAGTCCGAGGATTCCTTGACCTTTGCCTTTACTTCGCTTTTTAAACCTACTAGCATCATACCCGCAGAAAATATAATTGATATTTCTTTTCGTATCTTCTAACCAGTTCTTGCAGCACGAGAGCCGGAACCAAAAGGTAATCACTCTTATGGCAATGTACTCTTCGGTTTGTGTTTCTTGGTTTTAATAATTATAATAATTAAATTTAATTTAATTAATTAGGTATATAGTTATAGAAGAATGCATGCTCTTTTTAGATAACACATTTAATGTAATGGAGTCAAATCAACGATGGTGTCGTCAGTTAGGAAAGAAAGAGTTAAAGCTAAATTTACAAAATAAATAAAATACGCAGACGTTAATTTAGTATACACTTCTTTGATTAAACTAATTACTGCATAATCCATCACTCTAGGATTGTCTAATTTTGGGAAAAGATTTGTCGTGGCTTTGCCTGGACAAAATGGTCAGCGGAGATTATTTGCCAACTTTGTCTTGTTTACCCTGGAATATAGTAATTTTATTGTAAGTTTTTTTTTCAGTAATCTTTCATTACATATGTCTTATGCTAGAATACTTTGGTTAGTAAAAATAGTAAGCCTGTAAATACAAATTCATTATTTGCAAAGTTGGTTAAAACACATATGATTAGTAGTTAGAATGGTTTAACGATTACAGAAGCAGCGTTTTGGATAAAGTAGGGATTTACAAACTACGGCCCGCGTAACATATCCGGCTCATGCTCCGGTGTTATCTAGCCCCTGGAAACTAGCTCCACTAGGCGTAATGAATTCACAGAAGATTGGATCCTTAAGTTTAAAATATTTGAGTTATTAAAATAATCGCATTCCAACTTTTTGTTCGAAAAAAGAGACAAAACTTTTATGACTATTTACTAAACCTGTTTTTGTTAGCCAAAAAGAAAATGTAGTCAAAATTATATAGTAAGCAGTGTTCTTATAATCACATTAGCTTTATCTTTTGATGAAGTAATTTTCATAGTTTGATTGACTCTTAGACTAAAAAATTTTGGGAGCCTCCTGCTGTTTCTCAAAATACAAACATGTAGTTTATTGTTTCTAGATGCCAAACAACCTTTTTTTTTACTTATAAATACGAGGCACCAATTCCCCTTAGGTCACATTGTCTACCAAATGGTCGAACCAGAGTACGGACTATAACTATACCATTACTAATGGAAGACCAGCTCGAGCCAGACTCAGTCATGAATTCGTTGGGTAAGAAGATATTCATTATGATATATCTAAACAAAATACATTTCATTAATGGTGTAAATTATTGGCGGCCCCCGAAAGGGGAAAAGACGTTAAGTTTTGTGTGGAATGTCTGTCCGTCCGTTCGTCCCGTTTAGATCTCGTAAACTAGAAAAGGTAGTGAAAATCCGACATGATAATATTTTAGACCATTCAAAGTTCTGATGCAACGGCTGCTTTTTTTTTTTCTGAAAGAGAAAAATCTAATTTTTTAAAATCACTTATGCAAGCATTTTTTTCATAAAAATACACCAGTTTTACAATTATTCACTATTAATAGTAACTCTTTAGGCTCTTTAGTAGGGAAATGTTCCCTATACCATATTTTTAATACTTTTATGCAAATGGTTTTAGATTCTTTTGTATATAGAACACTTAACTAAAGGAATTTTTAATTTTTATTTACGAAATAAGAGCTTGACCCTTCACAAACAATTATATCAATTAGATAGTCATTTTAAGACATCAGTTAGGTCAGGTTCACATCTAACTTCACCTGCCTTTTTACCTGCTTGGGTGGACCACTTGTTATTTTGTTATTTGAAGAGTCAACTTTAAATAAGTCGTAATGTTATATGATAAATATGTTTACATTTTTTGGTCTTCTAAATCGAATTTGTTTATCCTCTGTATATTGCTACCTCTTGGCTTTTTTTTTTTAGTAAACCAATTATAAAAGATAATTATGACATCAAAACAGAAAAGGGTCTCTGCGGAATCCACAGAAGGAGAGAGAGAGGCGGAAATAGAGAGGGTCGACCAAATGGGGTGGGGGGTCGTTAAAATGTGGACAGTCTTATTGGAATTAAATAAGAAAAAGGATGTGGGGGATGATTCGCTCAAAATAATATATATTTATATAAAGGCCTATATTGTCTGGGAATAGATCAACGACCACAGCTTGTGTGTGATGCTAGTATAATAGTATACCTATGACCTCAAAACATACACATAACATACCTATACAATATCTATAAGAGGTGAATATGCGCAAAAAGATAAAGTTTAAAAACCACATATTCATTCAGATGTAAACGGTAGTGGATAAGGGCAATCTTTGGGAGTAGTGATATTTTAAATTGCAATAAACGACAATAAAATTGAAAAAAAAATACAAGTCCACTTCAATAACGGAATTTACTACTTTAGCAGAACAGGTGGCTTAGGAGCGAATGGCGGTGGTAAGCTCGAACTCTAGACTCTAATGATGCAGTCACAAGCGCATCCAACAGGAAGAGGCTGTTTTACCATATTATAAAGAAAGAAAACATGTTGCTTTCACGGTCATTTTAGACAGTAGGGAGGCGCGGGGGCTAAAAAGCAAAGCGTTTGGCGTCTTAACTGGACGGTCCCGGGTTTGAATCATGGCGAAGACTTTTTTCTTTTATTTCGAGATCATTATGGCGTCTCTGAATCCACCCAGCTAGAATAGGCAGCTGACATTATTTAAGTAAAAGAAAAGGCTGTTGGTCGTTGTGCCGGCTACATGGCCCCCTCGTTAACTGTGGGCCACAAAAGCAGATGACCTTTACATTATGTGCCCTATAGGGAGACCATTTGTTATAGAAGGCCTCAACACTGACCTTCAACGTCACAACCTGTGGACAGTTTAGACCAATAGCTCGTTGCTACGACGTACAGACCTGTAACGAATGGTCTCGCCTATACACCGCATGGTCTGAAAGGGGAACTTTACTATTTTTTAGACCGTAGTTCTAACTAGCTATGGAAATAATGCTATAAACTTTTTTTTTCCCTCTAGGTTTGAAAAGTACGGCCAAAAGGGCAATAGCTATGCACTGAAAGCAAACTACAGATTCTCATGCCAGGTTTTTCTGGAGAATAAAGTTCACTTCAATATTTCGGCTCATTTCTTGGCATTGCCCATGGAGGGATGGGGGCAAGTGTATCTCCTGTTGACAACAAAGTAGGGCAAGATAAGTAGAAACTTATCAGAGTGTGTTAGAGGTTTTTTTTTTCTGAGTCTTCAATCTGTCTCTTTGGGAGGATTGATTTTTTCGAAAAGCCCACCATTCCTTTTATTATTCGGTGTGAATGTATATTTGGGTTTTCTACTGTTATAATGTTGTTTTTTTGTTGTTTTCTTTTGGTATAATGCACAAATTATCCATACGGATAATAAAAATTATATTAGGATTATTATTATTATTATACACTCGATCATTATTGCTTTTTGGGCAACAGACTAATGTCTTTGTTAATTATTCTTCGTTCTTCACCAAGCTTATATCAACTTACTCTGTCTGTCCGTCTCATAAAAAGTTTGTTCACATTATTTCTCCCACACACAAACTCGGATAAAGGTGAAATTTTGCACATTTTTTTTTTACCTAACAAAACATGAATTAGTAAAATAAAAACCAATTAGCTGTTTAACTTTTAGTAATTATTATTAAGATTGGTATTGAATATTTTCATATGCACTTTTCTGGTACAGTGGTTAGATTGTGGAATCTATAGGTCTTGAGTTCGAATCCAGGTCTTTCAACTTTGAAAAAGAATAATTATGAAGGTATTAAAAAGGCCATCATGGTAATATTTATATAGATACCCCCTTCATTCTCCCTCCCCCCCCCCCCCCCCCCCACGTCTCTCTAACTTATCCAGACATAGGATCATAGCTATTAAGAAAGCTCAGCCTAAAAGCATGAAGTTTCTATCTATCAATCTATCTATCTATCTATCTATCTATCTATCTATCTATCTATCTATCTATCTATCTATCTATCTATCTATCTATCTATCTATGTGAAAAGCTACTTTAGCTTATTTATATTACGCCTAAACTAAGATCTCACTACAACGACTTTGTCTATACAGTTCTAATCCTTCCGTTCAAGTTGTCAACGGCCTCTCAGAGCAAAGGGTTCAAATATTGGCTCCTTTAAGAGGACAATCAGTTTTACGTCATTTTGGTTATCAAAGAGAGGCGTATGGATTTTATTTATTAAGGTATCCAATATCCATCCATCCATATATCCATCCATCCATCCATCCATTTAACCAACCATCCATCCATCTAACAATGCATCCATATATCTATCCATCCAACTATCCCTCAATCTATCCACCCATCCATCAACATATTCATCCATCCATCTAACCATCCATTTATATATCTGTCCATCTATCCATCCATCCATCTAAACATCCATCCATATATCTATCCATCCAACTATCCCTCAATCTATCCACCCATCCATCAACATATTCATTTATCCATCTAGCCATCCATTCATATACCTGTCCATCTATCCATCCATCCATACCTATTGCGGTTTCGGATCTTGCGATCTATGAGTTAAGTAGATCTAGTGCTCACCTGTCTCTATGGCTGACAGTTAACGAGGTCGTCATGTGGCTATCACAATGACCGAGCTGCCTTACTAACCCAACGTAAGGAAGGTACTCATTAGAGTTGGGTCGGCTCATAGGCGTCCGAAAAATCAGGAATCAAATCCCAGTTCCTCCACCCACCCCCCACCCCGGATTTGAACTTCGAACGTCAAGTTCTTTTGGTGAAATAGTTAGTATTTGTTTATGTTTGTGTAACGTCGTGAGAATGTGTTCACAACATTGATTTAGTGTGCTACTATCCAAGTCTCTTTCGTCAGTTCATGTGTCGTTCTAGTTTAATAAAGCCTTGTTTTAGGTTACTCTTCAGTGTTCCTTTATTTCTTATTACAATTTATTAAACTAGAAATTTTCAATTCTATGGATCTATGTGTCTCGTGTATCTTATTTGGATTTTCGTTCAACACTATTCTCAGTCTGTAAGTAAAAATTGTAATACAAATGGAGCGTCTATTTAGGCCAAAAGAGCTAGACATAGAGCCTAGCACGCCATCTGCTGCCGAGAAGTGGCTGCACTGGCTCAGAACATTTGAGAATTTCATCTCCTCAGTCTCTCATTGCGAGATTGACAAAAAGAAATTACTTGAAAACTATGTTTCTTCGAGCGTATTTCAGTACATAAGTGAGTGTACAACGTTCGAAGAATCAATCAAGAATCAAGTATGCCTCCTAGGCTACGAAATCTCACAAGGGCAATTAAGACCAGACCCCGAAAGATTTCAAGCGTTGAGAAATCTACCTCCACCACAAGACATGAAATCACAAAAGCGGGTGATTGGACTACTGTCCTATTATTCTCAATGGATCCCAAATTTCTCCAACAAGATCCATTTATTGGTAAACCAATGTAAAACTTGCGCTGAACTGAAGCCTAGATTCTTTAAACAGTTTTCAGGCACCCTCATAAAGGCTACCCAACCATTTCAGAGAGTAAGCATCGATTTTAAGGGGCCACTCCCATCTGCTACTCACAATAAATATTTATTAACAATGGTGGATGAGTACTCACGCTTCCCATTTGCCTACCCATGTCCCGATATGTCCTCATCTACTGTCATAAAGTGTTTAAATCAGCTGTTTTCCTTAGTTGGGATGCCAGAGTACGTCCATTCCGACAGAGGTACGTCCTTTATTTCGAAGGATGTGCAATCCTTTCTGCACGAGAGAGGAATAGCTACAAGTAGAACAACCGCTTTTAATCCTTCAGGCAACGGGCAAATTGAACGACTAAACAAAACTCTATGGAACGCTGTTACTTTAGCACTGAAAGACCTCGATCTCCCGATCTCAAGATGGGAACTTGTCTTGAACCAGGCCCTATACTCGATTAGATCATTACTATCTACGGCAACAAACGAAACTCCACATGAGAGAGTTTTCCGGTTCAACCGGAAATCCTCCTTCGGGATATCTATCCCCACTTGGCTATCCAGCCCAGGTCGAGTGTTGCTGAGAAGAGAGAACAGATCTTCAAAGTATGATCCTCTCACGGAAGAAGTCGAATTACTGATGTGTAACCCCCAATATGCCGTGGTACGGTTGCCCAGCGGTAAAGAGGAGACGGTCTCTTTAAGACGCTTGGCTCCCAACCCCTCCCCATCCACAACAACAAGTGAACCTTCGTTCTTCGCTCAGGGTGAGGATAATGAATATCCTCCAGAAGCTCAAAACATGGAAGTACCAGTCAACACCCCTACGGTGATACAAGAAAGGAAAGAACCCCTGGAAGGCTCTGAGGATCTCCGAGCGCTTCCTCTTGAAAATACACAGAACCATCATACCCCACTTGACACTCAGGAACTCATTAGTGACTCCCAAACTGTAGAGCATGATAGTCAACCCCGTTACAACTTAAGAGAGAGAAGAACCAGACCGAACTATAGAGTCTAGAGTTGTTTCTCTATTACTCTACTTATACTGACTACATAAACTGGCATTGTTTATCCCTTGCTACTGATACTAGAATTTATTTGTTCACTTACTTACATACATGTTTACTTACTACACTATTTGCTATTGCTTAAAACAGAAACTAGTAATTGTTTATACGTACTACTACAGATACTGGTTTTTAGGTTTCTTTGTATCACTCCTCATTATTGTTTACAAGAGAAACTAATATTTCGACACTATTTATTGATCTATTGTATTGCAGGCACTGGCATTCTCTTTTTATTACTGCTATGGCCTACTATATTACTATACTTGCTATTTTAATTCTAGACGGGGTGAATGTGGTGAAATAGTTAGTATTTGTTTATGTTTGTGTAACGTCGTGAGAATGTGTTCACAACATTGATTTAGTGTGCTACTATCCAAGTCTCTTTCGTCAGTTCATGTGTCGTTCTAGTTTAATAAAGCCTTGTTTTAGGTTACTCTTCAGTGTTCCTTTATTTCTTATTACACCACTCAACCACAATGACCAATGTATATGTTTTGTTTAATTTGTTTAGTTACATACAATGTTCCCACTAAGCTAAGCGCGTGAGCGATCGCTTACACGAATTCAGAGCGTCGCTCATACTACACGCCCGATCGCTCACTCCGACGACATCGCTCAAACTTACCGCACGATCGCTCAGTATGCTCACTCCGACCGTCGGAATCCAAAGCCGAAGGTCTTATTCTTTTAGGCCGCCAGGCTCCAGCCCGCCACATAAGAAATGTGCGCTATAAAAATTGTTTGAACCTTGTTTCTGTTTTTTTGTCTCTTTATATGTGATTATATCTGTGGTAAGTTTCGAACTTTCTTTGTATTTCCGAAATTCCAACTTCCGGGAGTTTCGAACTTCCAAGTTTCCGACTTGGTGTTTATTTCTTAAGTCTTTCATTACGCGCGTATTTGGATTTGTGATTTACTTAGAATTAAGCGTGTCAGTTTAAATTAGCATTTATCAGTTAAAAACAATACCCATCTAAGCCATGTCTAAGCGTCAAGCAGACGATTGTTCAGGAAATACAAGTAAGAAGCGATGCTTAGAATTCAAGAAAGAATGGTTGACAGGATGGTCAGTAGCCACAGACTTGCCACATGCCTCAGGACAACACGTGCAGCTGTGTGAAATTTTTGAGTTTTCGGAATCGCGTGGTGTTACGTGCAAAATTTACGTGAAAGCTGGAGCTACCAGCGAATGGACATCAGGGAAAACATGGACAGATTGGAAAGTGGATCATCTAAAAAAACATTTGGGTCAAAAAGCTCATGTGGATTCTGTCACGAAACTTAAAAATCAAAGCAGAGGGATTTTAAAAAGCATGCTAACTGAATCAAAAGAAGAGCGTGAAATGAGGAAAGAGATCGCACAGCGACAACAAGCAACCCCAGATGAGGTTAAGATTTTAATAGATAACGTTTTGTTAGCTATTAAAATAAATTCTTCAATGCTGTCAGTTCAGGATATTCATGATCACGTTGGAAAATATGTCAAAATCCCAGAGAGTTGGCGAAGTAAAAACTATGCCTTTGAGTTTAGTGAGTGTGTAAACTCAGTTGTCAAAACTGAAATGTTTACCGAAATATAGAATGCAGCTTACCACACCTTGATAGTTGATGAGTCGACTGACATATCCGTTTCGAAGATGTTAATTTTATACATGAAATACAGGAATGAAAATGAATCCATCTATAAAACTGTGTTTGCTGGAATCTTGAAGGTAATAGCATGTGATAGCTTATCAATTTTTCAAGCCATTCAGAACTTTTATGTTGAAAACGGGTTTGATTTAAACAAGATGGTTATGTTTACTTCCGATGGAGCTTCAGTCATGCTGGGTAAAAGAAAAGGTGTAGCTGCACTATTGCGACAGTTAATTCCACATTTATCAGAGCAACATTGTGTAGCCCATCGGGAGGATTTGGGTTTAGATGATGCATGGAAGAATATACCGTTAATGAAAGAGATAGAAACTTTACTAAGGACCGTTTACACAATATTCTGCAGATCATCTGTTAAAAAGGCAAAATTTGAAGAACTAGCTAAAGCTGCTGATGCAGATGTGATTGCATTTAGACCACTCCATGAGGTTAGGTGGCTATCCAGACATTTCGCAGTGAATGCCTTGGTAAAGAATTATGATGTTTTTCTGCAATATTGCCAAGAAAAAGTGGAGGAAGACAATGATCCTGTTCACAGATATTGCTTGGAGAAGTTAAGTAAACCAGAACTCCATGTAGCAATTGGAATTCTTAATGAACTAACTAGCAGAATCGACTAAAATTCTACAAAGAAGTGTGCTTTCAACCGTTGAAGCCTTTCAGTTTGCAAAAGCGAAAATTAAGAAGTTGCGATCGCAGTATCTGGGAGAGAATAAGCATTTCCTTGAAGAAACAAGCATTTTAATGTCTTCATTTAAAGTTCCAGTGAACACAACATCAATAATAAAATTTATCCAGCAGGTCTGTGACCATATGGACAGCCGATTTCCAGATGATGAATTAAAAGATTGGTCAGTATTTGAAAAAGACTGTCTCTGTGCTACTGCAAATCTGGAGGAGTATTCATTTGGACATGAGCAGATGAAAAGGCTTGCAACCAGATACTGTCTTCTCCTGCAGAAAGATGAAGATATCCTTAAAAGTGATCTTTGTAAGCAGAATTCAGAATTCTAAATTCTGATTAATGAGAAGTTAAAATGTGGATCATTGACGACATTTTCAGAGATTCTTGCATTCACTCAGCAACAGGATCACTTAAATAAACTCTTCTTAATCATGGATATTTGCGGCACATTCCAGGCCTCAAGTGCAGATTGCGAGAGAGGGTTTAGCCTGATGAATAGTATAAAGACTAAAGCCAGAAATCGTTTAGAAGTGGAACATTTGGATCATTTAATGAGAATAAAACTCTTCTTGAATTCTGGAAAAACTGTAAATATAGATACAGTTTATAACTTCTGGAAAGCAGAAAAGAACAGAAGAGAGACTTTTTGAAGTTGACTGAGGAACAAATTTAGTAAGTTTAACTTAGTACATTTACGTAATATAAATATTTTGTTTATGTAAACCTGCTTTTTCAATTTTTAATTATTTCTCCCAAACTGAAATTCAGACCCCGACGTACTATTCGAAAATTGGTGCTCACAAATTTTGGCGTCAAAAAAAATGTTGCTCATAGACAAAATTTTTCGCTCACTTCATACCACTCCTTAGAGGGAACATTGGTTACATACAAATGATTAGGATAGCTACGCCCCTGAGCTAGTGTTTCCCAGCCGTCAATGTCCATATTACACACCTTGAGAGAGCTAATAAGGGTTTCTTTGTAACGCTTGTGTTGACCTTCCCCCCCCCCCCCTCTCTCCTCCACTGAAAGCGCTTTCCTGCACACAGATCGTTTGGGAAGACGACTTTCTGGCATACAGACCATATGTACCCTAACCTTCTAGTCACTGGGACCTTCCTTTTTTGTGACGTGGTTACAGTTCGTGTGTGATTTCAACGTCTGATATGTGGTCGACCCAGTTTACATATATAAGAAACATATGGTTACATGTAGTTACTATGATACATACATGAAAAAAAATAAAATTCAATTTTAAACATTAAAAATGGAAAATGCCACAATGGTTTTGATTAACCCAACTTGTAAAGCGAAGAAAATTATCCTTTTTAGAGTTCAGACATCCATAGGGCAGATAATAAAAAGCTCATTTGTTTCTATGGCCGGCGGTTAACAGTACTTTCCTCCGCTAACGTCAGATACCCATTAGAGTGGGGTGGACTCAAGGGCGTCGTAAAAAAAAACGATTTAAAAATCCCGGTAGTCACAGAGATTCGAACCCGACAGCCCTCTGTTCGGAAGCAACTCAGCCACCAAGCCCCAGTGTATCAATACTCTTAAAAATGTAATTAATACATGACCTATGACCCAACTTTGACATTGTTTCTTTTAGTGAAGAATCCTGGAGCTTACAGCTATGTACTGAGAAATTCTGGGCTACGTCTCTCTCAGGTAGTTATAATTTCAGTGGCGTAGGTATGATGGGGGAATGGTGGGTGAGGGAGGGGAGAATTCGAAAATCGCCCCGGGACCCCACTTGAGAGGGGCCCCCAAATGAATGTTCGAATTTTTTTTACATTCAATATTACGCCGTTATCTCATGTCATGATGTCGAATGTCAAAATGCATGGGCCTCTAAAGAGGTCAAGGCCCCCTCCCAGGCTTGATGGTAAATTCCTAGCTATGAAGTTGTATAATTTGCTAAAATGGACTCTTAATCATATACCAAACAGATTCATTTATAGTTCATTATGAGGACTTTACTATTAATTCAACAAATAATAATATGTCAATAATAACATCGGTGACATCAGTCCACTTTCGGATCGTCTCCATCTTTCAACCTAAACACGCATTCGAACCATTCTACATTCACACTATGCTGCGCATGTAACAGCGTGCGAGGCAAGACCCTCGCATGCACCAGTTGTATCTGTTCCAAGACTAGTCGTATCTTCGTGTTTCTGAGCATGCTGCATCCGCTGAGGATGTGTTCTACTGTCTCGTCTTCTATGTGACAGTGTCCACATCTTGGATCGTGACTTTCTCAGATCCTAGCGATGTAGGCTCCTATCGGATAGTGTCGACATCTTATATCGTGGTTCTCTCGGATCCTAGCGAAGTAGGCTCCTATCGGATAGCGTCGACATCTTATATCGTGGCTCTCTCAGATCCTAGCGAAGTAGGCTCCTATCGGATAGTGTCGACATCTTATATCGTGGTTCTCTCGGATCCTAGCGAAGTAGGCTCCTATCGGATAGCGTCGACATCTTATATCGTGGCTCTCTCGGATACCATCGGAGTAGGCTCCTATCGGATAGTGTCGACATCTTATATCGGTGGCTCTCTCAGATCTTAGCGAAGTAAGCTCCTATCGGATAGTGTCGACATCTTATATCGTGGCTCTTTCAGATCCTAGCAAAGTAGGCTCCTATCGGATAGCGTCGACATCTTATATCGTGGCTCTCTCGGATCCTAGCGGAGTAGGCTCCTATCGGATAGTGTCGACATCTTATATCGGTGGCTCTCTCAGATCTTAGCGAAGTAAGCTCCTATCTGATAGTGTCGACATCTTATATCGTGGCTCTCTCGGATCCTAGCGGAGTAGGCTCCTATCGGATAGTGTCGACATCTTATATCGGTGGCTCTCTCAGATCTTAGCGAAGTAAGCTCCTATCTGATAGTGTCGACATCTTAAATCGTAGCTCTCTCGGATCCTAGTAGAATAGGCTCCTATCGGATAGCGTCGACATCTTTTATCGTGGCTCTTTCAGATCCTAGCGAAGTTGGCTCCTATCGGATAGTGTCGACATCTTATATCGTGGCTCTCTCGGATACCATCGGAGTAGGCTCCTATCGGATAGTGTCGACATCTTATATCGTGGCTCTCTCGGATCCTAGCGAAGTAGGCTCCTATCGGATAGTGTCGACATCTTATATCGTAGTTCTCTCGGATCCTAGTAGAATAGGCTCCTATCGGATAGCGTCGACATCTTTTATCGTGGCTCTTTCAGATCCTAGCGAAGTTGGCTCCTATCGGATTATGTCGACATCTTATATCGTAGCTCTCTCGGATCCTAGTAGAATAGGCTCCTATCGGATAGCGTCGACATCTTTTATCGTGGCTCTTTCAGATCCTAGCGAAGTTGGCTCCTATCGGATAGTGTCGACATCTTATATTGTGGCTCTCTCGGATACCATCGGAATAGGCTCCTATCGGATAGTGTCGACATCTTATATATTGGCTCTCTCGGATACCATCGGAGTAGGCTCCTATCGGATAGTGGCGACATCTTATATCGTGGCTCTCTCGGATCCTAGCGGAATAGGCTCTTATCGGATAGTGTCGACATCTTATATCGTGGCTCTCTCGGATACCATCGGAGTAGGCTCCTATCGGATAGTGTCAACATCTTATATCGTGGTTCTCTCAGATCTTAGTGAAGTAGGCTCCTATCGGATAGTGTCGACATCATATATCGTGGTTCTATCAGATCCTAGCGATGTAGGCTCCTATCGGATTGTGTCGACATCTTATAACGTGGTTCTCTCGGATCCTAGCGAAGTAGGCTCCTATCGGATAGTGTCGACATCTTATATCGTGGCTCTCTCGGATCCTAGCGGAGTAGGCTCCTATCGGATAGTGTCGACATCTTATATCGGTGGCTCTCTCAGATCTTAGCGAAGTAAGCTCCTATCGGATAGTGTCGACATGTTATATCGTGGCTCTCTCGGATACCATCGGAGTAGGCTCCTATCGGATAGTGTCGACATCTTATATCGTGGCTCTCTTCGATCCTAGCAAAGTAGGCTCCTATCGGATAGCGTCGACATCTTATATCGTGGCTCTCTCGGATACCATCGGAGTAGGCTCCTATCGGATAGTGTCGACATCTTATATCGTGGCTCTCTTGGATCCTAGCGAAGTAGGCTCCTATCGGATAGTGTCGACATCTCAAATCGTAGCTCTCTCTTAGATCCTAGTGGAATAGGCTCCTATCGGATAGCGTCGACATGTAATATCGTGGCTCTCTCAGATCATAGCAAGGTTGGCTCCTATCGGATAGTGTCGACATCTTATATCGTGGCTCTCTCGGATACCATCGGAATAGGCTCCTATCGGATAGTGTCGACATCTTATATATTGGCTCTCTCGGATACCATCGGAGTAGGCTCCTATCGGATAGTGGCGACATCTTATATCGTGGCTCTCTCGGATCCTAGCGGAATAGGCTCTTATCGGATAGTGTCGACATCTTATATCGTGGCTCTCTCGGATACCATCGGAAAAGGCTCCTATCGGATAGTGTCGACATCTTATATCTTGGCTCTCGCATCCTAGCGAAGTAGTATCTTATCGGGTAAAAACCATGCCAAAATTGTCTGATTCGTTCTGTCTAGCTGCCACCACTCGTCTTTGCTGTTTAATTGTCACAAACGTATACCTGATCAAGACATGTTTGTAACTTGCACAAACGTAGCAATATTAGGTTAACTTGGGCTTGGGTACTAAATGTAAAGAAATGAGACAACCTGAAATAAATCCCGTTTTGTATACTCTAAATCAGTGTTTCCCAAACTTTTGACCTATGTGTAACCTTTTATAATTTTTGTAGTGCTGAGTACCACTCGCATCCCCCCACCACACTTTATTTTATAATATTTATAAACAGAAAATATTATAAAAATGGGTAAAAAAATCAGCATAGTTAATGAGGTGCAACGCGTATCCCCTCCAAAGTCTTCCCATACCACTATGGGTACACGTATCGCATCTTACAGTATCGAGATACGTGGCTATAAATGTACAGTTCTTTTCCTTATAAAAGCTTTCTTTGATTTGTTTAAATATATTGTTTGTTTTTCTTCTAAGGGTCTATGTTCTTTTCAAAAAAAAAAAAATTGGTGAATTACTTACATGCTTTAACCTATTCAGTGCTGGGTCTTGAGAGCTAAAGCAGTGTTTCCAAAATTTTAACCCTATGCGTACCCCTTCTAAAATTTTCGTAACGTTGAGTACCGCTGCCCCCCCCCCCCCTCCCCCAAAAAAATGATTTATTTTAATAACAATTTTTTTTGAAGGCCTACGTACAGAAAATAAAAAAAAATTACTCTATCACAATTAAGTATTTAATTAGTGAGTGTATGTTTTGTATCCTTCAGAAACACATCAAATTAAAAAGCCTTCAGTAGTAATAGACCCTGGATGACCAACATTAAAAATTAACATTCTTTCATTATCAAGAAGTACATAGAAGTCTATTTATAAGCGCTGGTTATGAGTGTCTATGTGTTTTTTTTCGTGTGTGAATGTTGTTCGTATGTGCATCTATATCGTGCATCTACATTGTTATTGTACAGTAGTGAAGCTGAGGCTGTCAATTGTAGTCAAAATGAATTTCCATTTGTTTGGATCAATAAAGTTATCTTATCTATCTTATCTTATCTTATTTGAATATATTCTAAAAAAAAATTGAAACATAGTTTTTACATTGAAAAAGTGGGCGTGTCGACGGACGTTGTAACAATGCTATCCAATTCCAGATCTTTGTAGAATTAAGTCTTAAAATGATGGCTGCCTGGACGGGAGGTTTGCGCGCTGGACTGTCGTTTGGATTTAGCGATGGTCCCGGGTTCAAACCCTGCCCGCTCCCTTCCCCCATCGTCCTGCTGGAGGTTTGGACTAGGAAGTAAACTATCTTCAACTCTGAAGGAACATCTGAAACATGTCAAACATTTTATAAACTAACATTTTTTTTTAATAGCAACGTATTTGAGTATGTAAAAACTTAAAATAAATAATAAAAAGGATTTAACACTTACAATAGTTTATTATAATTTTAAAACTAAATGGTTATTTTCCAAAAATTAGTATAGCTAACTATTTGCAACGTCACATCCGTTCAAACTCTTACCCTTGGGGGTACTCTTATCCCAGTTTGGGAAACACTGGACTAAAAAAAAAGATTTCTGTATATTTTTAACAGGATACAAAGTTCAGGGGACTAGCCCGTATGGCGTCATTACCGGAAATTGTTTTGATGAAGAGGTATATCTCGCTTCAGACCCAGGCTGTAGACCAGACATCAACTTAGGTATATTCTCAAATATTCTTAACAGTACATTACAGATGTACACAGTACTCGGAGATACTCTAGAGTTACTACAATGTGCCACGGTACTGTACACTAAATGTCAGCATTTTTTTGTGCACAGTGCATCACAGTAAATCACAGTACCTAAAGTGCTACACGGTACTCGATGGTACTCTAATGCTACCAGAATACGCCACAATACGCGACAGTACAATGCAGTACTCTATAGTATAGTAAAGTACTGTGCATTACTGAGACGTACTACAGAAACACTAAAACACACCAAAGTATTGTAAAGTACACTACAGTACTCTGTAGTTCAGTCCTTTATTCACACTACTTAGTTATGCATTACATCATAACAATTCAATACAATGCAATACTATACGCACAACTCACTATAATAAACTAAATTTCTACACAGTACTGAAACGTACTGCTACTACAAAATGCTACAGTATGCTATAAGTCACTACAGCACTCCTTAATACTCTATAATACCCCCAAAACAATGATCGAAGGTACTAATAGGCCACTACACAATTCCACGATGTCATTCTGTATACTTCAGAACCACTGCGCCACACACTCATCAAAGATCCTCTATAGTACTCCTGAATCAATTTCAGAACCACATAAAATTTGAAGTACATTACAGTACTCCAAATCAAACTGATTGTATTTTTCTATAAATTGTATAGCTAATTTTTAGTAAGTAATATTAAAGTTTTAATTATTATTAAAGTAATAGTACAGTAATTCTGGAGTTTACATTCTTTGCTGGAACAGGGGATGTTTCTTTGATCTAAATTATAATGGTGGAGACTGTTTCAAATTAAATTACAATAATTATTAAAGTTTGAACCAAATTAAAATATTAGTACCTGGATGACCGATCCTAGCTCAGTTAAATAATTTCCAAAGTCATTTTGGGAATATTTTTGTAATTACGAAAATGAAAGATCAAATAAAGACTACTAATCTGAAGAGTTACTTTAGTGTTCTGTTAGTTCTAGATGCAATTGTACATGGCGATTAAATATAAAGTCTCTTAAGTCCTCTTACAGTCTAGACAAACCACAGATCACGTCCGTCTTATAGTTTTACAATACATCTTTTGCGTAAAACTATTGTAGGCCTACTATTATTGGCTTGGAAGAAAGTATTTGCAGTGTAACTTCTTAGATGGTTACGTTCAAACAATTAATTATGGAATTAGTATATTCATTATGTCTTTAGTACGAAACATCAAGTGACGCAAATCTCTACATTATAGGGTAAAACAGGCACTTTGTGACAAAGTAAAATGGCGCATTTTTTCTTAATAGACTTAAATCATTGCATTAGTTTTCTAAAGAAACGTTTCCGTGGGGCACCTCTGTTACGCCAAACAATATGCTCGTTACCCATACGGGATACGTGCCCTGTCAAGCCTGACTGTTGGACTATAAGAAGTTCATACCATCCATCCATCCCAGTGGTGCTACAGTCCGTGGAGGGATATGGCCTGCTTATACACATCCCTCCATTCAGATCTCACCTGGGCCTTCCATCTCCAAGCCCTAACCCCAAGCTTTTAACCGAGGTTTATAGATAAATAAAAAGAGGCTGCAGCGTACGCAAACTCGTTGGCCGCTAGCTAGATATCATGTTCAGTGTGTGCAAATAAGGAGTAGAGAAGCTGTGTTATGACCATTTCCTTTGTTTTGGTAAGGGACAGTAGACACCAAAGCACGAACTTATGGTAATAATTCAACAGCAAAAAAAAAAATAATAATAATAATAAGGCTTGTCTTCGATTCCGAAGATTAATGAGGATTGCTGTATTTCCCGTGGCTACGCAGCCCCAGCTGTGACCTACAAATTTTGCCACATCCAGGCAAGCATAACCATTGTCAACCGGTGGTCGATTAAGATTTTCTTTTCGCGTCTGCCTCTGTTCTCGGCAGCAGATTTTCTTTGGTCTCAAATGTGTATCCGGTGCCTTTGAATAGAGGTAATTCTTTAAGTCCGTCAGTTACGCTGGACAGAGCGGTATCCTGCATGGAAGACGAATCTCAGACGAACGCATGCCAAAGGCAGTCTTTTTTTGGTGAGCTTAAAAAGTGGACGACGTAATAACGCTTAAAAGACCAGGTTAGGCGCCAACTTGCTTAGAATAGAACAGCTGAAGTTCACCAGCAAAATAAACAACAAAGTACAAGGTATCTACGCCGCTCTTGGCAATTCAAGTGTTATCAATGTATAAAGTCTTCAAAACACAATAACTAATCATACATCGGCACATTTAATTTCATTACTTCTCTTTCATAGTTCTATAATAAATCAATCTACAGTAAGATGGTGTGCAAATGTTTAATTAGGTCTATTGATCCATTAGAACTCGTTCTTGTTTGCAAAGAAATATTTTAGAGTACTGCGGTAAGCCTAGTGACGTAAGAGCGTTTTTCCCGTTCACGTCACGGAAAATTTTCATTCATAAAACATTCTAGCCAAAATTAAATTTTCGATAATGAGCCATTTTCAAACCGATATAAAGGTCGACCTCGAGTTTTCCCAATGTGGCCAATGAGTTGAGAATTTTTTTCTCACTAATATGCACGTACCTTGCAATTTTAAAGAAAATCGTTAGATCCGTTTTCGAAATAAAATTTATATATATACAAGAATTGCTCGCTTAAGAGTATAGGAATTAACTTTTGAACCAAATGATAATGGTAATTAATCTTTGTACAAATTCTAATAATTATTAAAGTTTGAACCAAATTCTAATAATTATTAAAGTTTGAACCAAATTCTAATAATTATTAAAGTTTGAACCAAATTATAATATTAATTAAATACAATGATAATATTAATTAACCTGTGACAAGAGGGACGATAAGGGTGGCGACCTTTATTTTGTTTCATTAGAGTTAGTCGCTTTATTATTTGATTTAAGTTCCTGTTAAATGTTTACAATGGCCACTCTCTCATGAATCTTTCATCTTACCGTGTAGTTTGAACTAATTCTCTATAATGTTTAACTAATACTTGTGTTGTTGTACTATTGCTGTGTTACTCAAGAGGAGTGTGCCACTGTTGTGGGAAGAGTATTTCGATAATGAGCTAAGTAGACTTTATTTTTTTTATACTAAGTTGGTTGTTGTAAAGGGTACAAGTCTACTTAGGACTTAGTCTCTTATCCTCTCCTGTATGTTTTTTTAAAGACATCTTTTGTTTAGATACGAGACAGTAGTGTGTCTCATGAATGACGCCATTTGATTGTTTATGCATGAATGATATTATTGTAAACCATCTTTTTGGTTTTGACATAAAATGTCTAATGAATGACGTCATTTCATTGTTAATGCATGTATGATATTATTGTAAACTATCCTTTTGGTTTTTCGGCATAAGACATTACTGTACCTCTCTCTATGATGGTGGTTCTTTAATTATATAGACTGGAAACTGTCTCGCTACTTTGCTTTGTTTCATGATGTTATTTTCTTTGGTGAGCCTTTATTGCCATTTATATTTTCCATGATCTTTTTTTTTTTTTGTAAATAAACTCCTTTTTTTTTTGTTGCAACTGAAATCTCAGAAGTATTACTTGTCTGTCTCAGTAGTTTTGTACATCTAGAGACTATGGTTATTAGCCGAGATAATATAATTGGGGCCACAAAGTACCACTGGACTAACTTGCCAGTACAGTACAGGCCACTGGTCTTATGACCTATTTTAATACCAGGTCACATAACCTTTGAACCAAATTATAATAATAATAATCTTTTGAACCAAATTTTAATAGTAATTATCACAGTTAGGTTTGCTCTTGTTGTTGAAAATGCTTATTCGGCGAAGGTGTTATAATTCAATAACCTGGAATCACTGTAATGTACAAAATTACAAAAATAAAACTGTATCAAACGAATATCTTCTTTCAAAGCAATAACTAATCGTGTCAGATAAATATGTAGATCTGATTTCTCAACTAGTAAAAAATATGACTTGTCACTTGAAGTTATAGCTCCAAACTAAACTCTCTAAATCGCGCTCTACCAAATCGTTTCCTTAACTCCTCCCCAAACACTGGCTTTAAACAATCCAATCATTCTCTAGAAGGCGCAACCTAACTCGTGTCTGATGATGTCCTGGGTCTCTCCATACGCCTGCACGTGGGGTTTTCCATACTGGGATAAAAATATACTAAGCTTATTACCCTAGTTTAGTTTTTTTTTAAACTGATACGTGATAGAAATTAACTTTTAAACCAAATTTCAATAGTAATTAACTTTTGAACCCAATTATACATTTTTTTTTTGTTGACAATCAGACATGCTGTTTCCCATCTCGGAGTACGCCACGAAATTCATTGTTATCAAGCCTGTGAAATTCGAGGGGCACTTGAAGATCGTTGTCGCCAAAGCAAAAACTCAAATCTCTGTCGACGGCCAAACAATCAACAAGAACCTCACTTCGCAGCACGATCTAGAGTTGATAAGTGTAAGCACAAAATAATTTCACTTTATAAGTCACGTGATGCGCGTGTCAAGGTTGCCACGGAGACATAAGCTGGAATTTTGTTTTACATTTGGCTTCTAGTAGCTTCAAGTTTCTACACAGAAGATTAAATAAAGTACGGATGATATGGAGTCTGTGTGTGTGTGTGTGTGTGTGTGTGTTTCTATGGTGGCGGTGGATAAAAAACCAGCGATTGGTTGTGAAAGATGCAAGATAGGTGGCATTGTCGTCAACGGTCTTAGTTAGGACAGACGACTCCAGAACGTGAGACTGAAAAGACGTGTTTTTCAAGTGAGTTAGATTTTGTTGAAAAATTATATATTACTTAAGTCTACTATATTTATTTCCCTTAATTTCAACTTGGATTTGTCTGTATTATAATAAAAGTTCTATTGAGTATAGCTCACAAGGAAGTTATTAAGTTATTTGAAGTTTTATTAGTTAAGATGTATTATGCCTATAGTGGTTTAGTTGTCTACCAGCAGTTTGGTGCTACACGTTAACTATCGTAAACAACAAAAGGGAGATAATTAAATATTTAAAACAGAGATCACGTTCAACTTCTAGAGCTTTGAAAAGAGATTAAAAAACTATAAACAGAAGATACAAACTAATATCAGGGTTCATTCAGCCCATAAGTGTCAAGCTCTATGCTAAGCCTAATTTTTGAAAATTAGAATTTGAAAGTGTGTTATTGCTGAAACAGTGTAAAAACTCGCGGGAAGGCAACTCAACGAGGACAGGTGTTTATTTATAGAATGTCACAAACACATAATGAAACTTCTGCCGCCTTAAACATAGCTTCAGCTCTAGCTGGTAGGATTAGGCCTAACTCCGATGTATCCCTACAATGTCAACATTCCTTCTCAGTGTAGTCTCGAACAGTACACGAGAACGCACCTTCTGCACCTAACTTGAATGACGGTGTGCGAGGCAGGGTTAGAGCATCACTCCCTTCCTTACGAGTGTTCGTCCCGAACACTATCTGGAGCAGAGTGTTCGTCTGTTTAGGCGGAAGTCGATCGATGGGAAATCTCAAACGACAAAGACGTTGATATTGGATAACTGAACTTTAATTTTTGTATAAGAGTATTAGCGGTGGGTGTGTTTGAAATCCACTTGTAAGGGTGCAGATGATGTAAAGGTCATCTGTTTCTTCTCTTGTAGAGTAAGTCTAATTAATCCAACCCAGTGACTTAAAACTATGTTTACTATTTCCATCGCCAGTTTGAGAAGGAGAAAATGGAGGGACCACATTTCATTATGTCGACAGGAGCGATAACTGTTGCGTTCTTCGTCATCACATCTTGCAAGTCTAATAGTTACGTAGAGATTGCGTCCACCATCTTTGTACCTACTGGATTATATATGGACAACTATTACTGGACGTAAGTAGAAATACTGGACGTAAGAAGTAATACTGGACATAAGTAGTAATACTGGACGTAAGTAGTAATACTGGACGTAAGAAGTAATACTGGACGTAAGTAGTAATACTGGACGTAAGAAGTAATACTGGACGTAAGAAGTAATACTGGACGTAAGTAGTAATACTGGACGTAAGAAGTAATACTGGACGTAAGTAGTAATACTGGACGTAAGAAGTAATACTGGACATACGTAGTAATACTGGGCGTAAGTAGTAATACTGGGCGTAAATAGTAATACTGGACATACGTAGTAATACTGGGCGTAAGAAGTAATACTGGACATAAGTAGTAATACTGGACGTAAGTAGTAATACTGGACGTAAGAAGTAATACTGGACGTAAGTAGTAATACTAGACGTAAGAAGTAATACTGGACATAAGTAGTAATACTGGGCGTAAGTAGCAATACTGGGCGTAAGTAGTAATACTGGACATACGAAGTAATACTGGACGTAAGAAGTAGAACTGGACATAAGTAGTAATACTGGACGTATGTAGTAATACTGGACTTAAGTAGTAATACTGGACATACGTAGTAATACTGGACATAAGTAGTAATACTGGACATAAGTAGTAATACTGGACGTAAGTAGTAATACTGGACGTAAGTAGTAATACTGGACATAAGTAGTAATACTGGACATAAGTAGTAATACTGGACATAAGTAGTAATACTGGACGTAAGTAGTAATACTGGACGTAAGTAGTAATACTGGACGTAAGTAGTAATACTGGACGTAAGTTTAATACATAACGTAAGAAGTAATACTGGACATAAGTAGTAATACTGGACATAAGTAGTAATACTGGGCGTAAGTTTAATACATAACGTAAGAAGTAATACTGGATATAAGTAATAATACAAGACTATATCTGGGCAACACATTACTGGTTGATGCAGGCCACGTGGCACGCCCCTGCAAACAAAATGGTGTATGTCTGATTGTTATAAAAACCACACACCATTGGGTGATAAATAACTACCTAACAGAATAGAGGTTAGTTTACATTCATGATAGCAGCATCTCATTCAGATATTTAAAGGCTCATTGTTAATGTTTTTTTTAGAATCTACAAAGAAGAAACCATGAAGAATTACTTACTAATGATAGCAAGAATTTGGGATTTAGATTTTGTTTACATCAATGGCTATCACATAGAGAGGTAAGAGAGGAGAGTAATTAGTGTATACTTAATGCTGGACATTGGTACGGACATTTTTTTTTTAATGTCTAATTCTCTTGTCATCTTTATGTTTAATTTTCTCTTTCTCTCGCTCTTTCTCTCTCTATTTCTTTCTCCTTTTCCTTTTCTGACTCTCTTTCTCTCTCTCTCCTTATAAATATGTATATAGATATGGATGGCTGCCTGGTCGTGCGGTTTGCACGTTGGACTGTCGTTCAGATTCATCGATGGTCCCAGGTTCAAACCCTGCTCGCTCCCATCCCCCGTCGTCCTGCGGGAGGTTTGGACTAGGAAGTAATTATCTTCAACTCTGAAGGAACATCCGAAACATGTAAAACATTTTTACAAACAACCAACATTTTTTATATATATATATATCTTTTTCACCCATGTGTCTTATTGACTAATATGATTGTTTTAGTTCACCAGCGAACAACATCTGCACTTTATTAAACTACACATCGTACTACAACGAAAAAACGACCAAACGGAAGGCAGGATTGTGGCTTGGTGCGGAATACCAACTTCTATTAGACGGCTACCATCAACTGTACAACAAGAACGGTCTAAGACTTTCAGTATTCCTCTATGGTCGCAGAGACAGGGAGGCGTATATCTATCCTGCTGGGTTCGTAGTCCCGCCCGAAAGTCTGGTTAGTGCAACAGTAACCGTACAACAGTAACCATGCAACAGTAACTTTACAAAAGTAACAGTAAAAAGTAACTGTACAACAGTAACCATACAACAAATAACAGTAACCATAAAGCATACACCAGTAACCATACAAGATACAACAGTAACTATACAACATACAACAGTAACCATACACTAATAGGCATACAACAGTACCCCTAAAACAATAACAGTAAAAAAGTAACCATACAAAAGTAACTGTACAACATTATTAGTAAAAAGTAATTATAACACCTGTAACCATTAAACAGTAACCATACAACAGTAACCATAAAACATACAACAGTAACCATAAAACATTTAACAGTAACCATACAACAAACAACAGTAGCCATACACCAGTAACTGTTCAACAGTAACCACACAACAGTAACCACCAACAGTAACCATCAACAGTTACCACCAACAGTTGCATGCTACACTTAGCTATAGTCCGTTTTTTCCACACTTCTAACAATTTTCTATTTCAGAGCACGTGCGAAGATACTACTTCCGGTCATACAGAAGGTGACCTCATTGACAATGACTGCGATGGCTACATTGACGAGGAGCATCGTGACCATGAAGGTCAGTGCAGGCACTTAAGAAGAAGTCTTATTTTTACATAGCTTCTATCAACTGACTCTGTCTCTTTGTCTGGTGAAACATTAGTACCCGTTGTTTCTCCCAATCTCGGGTCAAGGTGAAAATTAGCACAATTATTTCTTTTACCTGGCAACACAAGAATCAATTTAAAAAAAATAGCTAATTAGTTAATTGACTTTTGGTAATAAATTATTTTTGTTGTGCATCTCAAACAAGGGAAATAAGTTGACATTGACCGAAGTAGTGGTGTAAGCTGAATTCGTCCCCTTTACAGGTCCTCTGAGTTTTAATGAGACTATAGAAGCAATAGATAACTATACAATCTTCCATGTTCATAAGCTTTCCACTAGCAGAGTGGTTACCGTGTTGGCTAAAGAAAATCGAGAATGATTGAGTTATATGTTCGAATTCAGGTCGTTTTCTTAGTTTTAGAAATGTTTTCTTTTATTGTTAGTCTAGATCTATTACAAATGTAATTACATGACTGATCCAAACTAATTGATACAATTAATATAAGCTTTGTTGGGTTTTTAGTTTTTTGTTCTATATGTTCGTGCTTTTGGTATACCACTCCTACTCTTTGCTGGGAAACTCTTCAAGAATGAACAACGGGTGCCCGGCGGACATACATTTTTAAAAGAGCTTTAACGCTTTTCCTATAAATGTAATAGTGGCAAATTGCTTGGCTTCCAAAATGGGAGTCCTGGGTTCGAATCCTTGTGAAGATTCGGATTTTTATTTTCGGGATCTTTAGAGCAACTATGAGGTCACCCAGCTCTAATGGGTACCTGACATAAGTTGGGGAAAAGTAAAGGCGGTTGGACGTTGTGCTGGCCACATTGCACCCTTGTTAATCGTGGACCACAGAAACAGATAACCTTAATATCATCTGCCCCATAGAAAGGAGGCGCGGTGGCTGAGCGGTAAAGCGTTTGACTCCCGAACCGAAGGTCCCGGGTTCGAATCCCGGTGAAGACTGGGATTTTCATTTCGGATCTTCGGGCGCCTTTGAGTCCACCCCAGCTCTAAATATGTACCTGACATTACTTGGTGAAAAGTAAAGGCGGTTGGTCGTTGTACTGATTACACATGACACCCTCGTTAACCGTAGGCCACAGAAACAGATGACCTTTACATCATCTGCTCTATAAACCACAAGGTCTGAAATGGGAACCTTACTTTACATAGAAATGGGAACTTTACTTTACATAGAAATGGGAACTTTACTTTACATAGAAATGGGAACTTTACTTTACATAGAAATGGGAACTTAATATGAATTATTCCTGACCCTTACTGTGTAGACATTGGTTTGACTGTACTAAAATAAAGAATAGTTATACCTATATTTGTATGTGTATATGTACATATGTTTTATTTATATTGTTGTCGTTATTTATTTTTGTTTAATCCGCTATCCCGTTGGCAATGTCTGAAGCCTCCTCCCACCTGGTGTCCACTGTTCTGAGGTCCTCCGTGAAGGTGTGTCGCCAAGTAATACGAGGACGTCCCTGTTTGCGCTTTCCTCGTTTTGGCTTCCATGTTATCGCGACTCTTTGGTGTGCGTAATTCATTTTGTCGTAGAACATGTCCCGCAAACCTCATGCGATGCTCTGTCACAACCTCACTAAGTGTTTTGACTCCCAGTTCGACATAAGATTTCCCTGTTTGAGACCCAATTTGTGGAACTGACTCCCAAAATCTGTCTCAGCCATTTTTGTTGAGTCACGTTTAGCCTTTTCTCAATTTTGACAGACGACAAAGGCATGCATCTGTGTGTAATGTACTTGTTTAAATAAAACTGAACCCCCACGGTTCGTGGGCCGTGTTGGAGTTTGTTTAAAACATGAACTCCCTTTACTCGTGTTTGTATTATCAGAATATTTTTATAGTGGGGTCACATTTTAGCTCAATATCTTTGTCGTTTCAATTATCGAAGACTTATTGTTCCTTTCGCTTTTATTTCTGTTAGCCCTTCTACTTTAAGTCTACGTATATTTCTTTTTTGTTCTAGATGACGATAGCGATGAAAGAATAGACGAAGATAAAGGCAAATCTCCACTAGGTACGTTGCGTTGGTACATTTCTGTTTAAATAGATTGTCTTTTTTTTTCATGACTAGCGGTGAAAGTTAACCATATCCAGACCTTGACAAAACTTCTAACTCACGTCATGGGCCGCATTTCTTGAAGTCCATTTAGCAAAACCTTACTAGCTTTATTATGCACTTCAAGTCAATGTAACCCCAAGCCTCGCAGACTACAGTAAACACTTCCAGTCCATGTAATCAAGCCTCATAGGCTTCAGTATGAACCTCGAGTCCATATAATCAAGCCTCATAGGCTTCAGTATGAACCTCGAGTCCATGTAATCAAACATCAAAAGCTTCAGTATGAACCTCGATTCTATCTAATCAAGTCTCACAGACTTCAGTATATAACCAAGCCTCAAAAGCTTCAGTATGCACTTCGAGTCCATGTAACCAAGCCTCAAAAGCTTCAGTATGCTCTTCGAGTCCATGTAACCAAGCCTCAAAAGCTTCAGCATGCACTCAGGTATGAGATATGTTATGGCAGATAAGCATCTGATTCCAAACTGTATCTGCTTAATGTGTAACAACCTCCACGCGTTAAAGTTCCATGCTGAGATTACGCTCTAGTAGCATGGTCCTGGTATCTGGCCTTGTTTTTTCAGGGTTTAAATGACTTTGTTCCATATATTTGCGTGAATCCGAGAAATCATTTTGCATTATTTCTAAACTTTGAAAACTAAAGATCATTACTTTTTAAGACAGAAAAGATTAATTGGGGCGACCCTACTTGGAGCTTGAATAAGAGTCTGCGCACATAAATATATTTCTATATTATAAAGTAGAATGTGAGTTGTATGTATGTATGTATGTATGTATGTATGTATGTATGTATGTTACTTATAGACATCAAAACCGCTTGACCAATCTTGATGACACTAGGCAGGAATGTTCCTTGGGTACTAACTTAGACCGTAGTGTATGTATTGTAGCCCTAAAACAAACTTAAGACCCTAAAAAAAAATAAAGTTGTCCGACTCTATTAAAGCTATAGTATTTATGGATCTAGCCTATGGTTAACAATGTTGACATGAGAAAAGATCGAAAGGATTTAGACCTAGATCTAATTTTAAGAAATACACCTTGCGCAGATAGTTTTTTACTTTGACACATGAAAATACAAAAGAAGTAAGTCTGTGAATCGATCAATCGCGGATAAGAATTTATTACCGGTTTCCAGTCTAGTATAATATATAAGTCTATGATTTAAATATTGATTGGAAAAATTTTGGGTAAATGGTAGATTAGGAATTTCCGAAACTTTCTTTAAGTTAATAGACGAGTGTCGTGATAGTGACCCGACTAAAACCACAGAAAATCTTCTACACACTTTGGAATCTTCAAAAACATTTATGGTGCCATACTTGAGGGAACCGGAAGAAGAATTCGCACCAACCAGGAAATATACCAGCTATATGATGATCCCTGCATACAAACGGCAGTAAAAGGGACAGTGATGCCCACATTGGGCAGGTCAACTCGAAAAAAATACTAGAGGAACAAAGATTGTCCACAGGCTAAAACCAAAATGCAGGCCCCCCTCAAAAGCAGACCACGAGCATGGTGGCTTGATGACGTAGATGCAGATCTACAGCAGCCAAAATTCCAGACCTAAAGCCCAGGATAGATCAGAATAGAGAGATTTGCTTTGCAGGCTAAGGTCCTCCATGGGCTGTAGCATCACTGGGATGGAAGGGTTGTATTTCTATATTGGCATTCTTTTTCTTTCAATGATGATCCGATCCGATTAGATGATACCCGATCCGATTCAATCTGATCCAATCATGTGTAACCCGATCGTATTTGGATCTTATCCTCTACGGATCAAATAAGGATTTGATCCGATTTGATTCAATCCGAGCCGATGAGATTGGTCCGATCGGATCCTATCAAGATGCTATCAGATCCGATTGAGACCAATCGTCATAAAGGGTCTTAACACTGACCTGCAGCGTCGCAACCTGTGGTTTTAGTTGAGACCAATAGCTCGCTGCCACATCACAGGTCTGTACGGGGTGACAACAATCTATTGGTTTCCACTGCCCACAGGTAGCAGGCCATGGTTGAGGCATTCTATAATGATTGGTCTCGATCCGATCTGATGCTATCAAATCCGATTCAATCTGACCAAAATTGCAGAAGTATTGAAGTGATAAAACAAAGAAACCACAGACCTCCATCAGCTTTAGAAATTGATTGAATTTCTTGTATTTAAGACTAGAGTAAAACAGACCGACATCAGCTTTAAAAATTGATATAAATTTTTGAATTTCTTGTTTACGACTCCAGTGAACGGACATTGGGCGGAGTGGAAAGGTTGGCAGTGTGAAAGTACTTTTGCGAGAACCGCACACAGAAGCAGGTAATTAATTTAATGTTTCTTGTGCTAGGCGTGTCTGTGTGTGAGGAGGGGTGGGGTGGGATGAAAAGGAGCGGTGGTTGATTGAAATCCGCCTATTGCGTTACGGATCAAAGAAGGATTCAATCCTATTTGATTCAATCCGAGCCGATGAGATTGGTCTGATCAAATCCAATCAGGATTCAGGGTTGGCGCCAGTTGTTCATAACTCGCATCTCTTCTCATTAGCTTTTTTATCTTATCTTATGTTATGACGCGTATGACGTAATCATCTTTTTTTTTTTAAGCTGATGAACATGTAGCAGTTTTTTTTTTTCACAAGTGTTGGCTGACGGCGAGGTCTGGTGTCAGGGTTCTAATTATATGCTTGTTCATGTATTTCATAAATTGGCTCACTAGGCGTTTCACTTATACGAAGAAATATTACTTGATCCTTAAATTCGTCAATTCTTAAATATTACAATTAAGAACATTTATACTTCAATACACATCAACTCGAACTTCAGATCTCCAAGAATATAACAATGATATTTTAATATCCAATATAGCTCAAACAATGCACAATAAATATTAATATTAATAAACAAACACCAGTCCAGGAAGTAAACGTCCAACCTTCCTGGACCGGGAGCAAGACCTTACTGACCTAACTCACTCTCTCGCACATTCAAAGAAGACTTAATCACTCAGTTCACAACACGTGCAACACTTTGCATTCATAACAAGGGGATAAAACAATCATACCAAAATATCAAACTAACATTCATTCTCGCCATACCCCCCCCATGGTTGGTGGTTCCAAAAATTCATCACAGTCAGTGCCATCAAATATAAGTTGTGGGTCCAGACCAGAATCATCATCATAAATAGATCAAGGCCTAGGTCTACTAGAACTACTTCTGCTAAGTTTCAAGCTTTTCCCTGGATTCTGATCTAAAGCTAGAGCAGGTTCCTTCCTTTTTTCCTAGGCACAGTCTCGAAGACTGTCAACAGGGCCGGTCCTACAGGTTGGGGGGCCCCATGCGAAACGGATTGCAAGGGGCTTAATTTGGGTTGTGATAAGGATAATAAGTGAAAATTAAGATTTTGTATTAGAAAATAAATTCGTCATTGCATTTTATTTATACTTTACTAAGAACAAAATCACTGTCAAAATAACTTTATGACCATCTACAGTAGATGATAGTTTTGCAACAAAAAGCCAATGAACATTCAGATCTGCCTTTTAGATTTACTATCGACTCGCAAAATATCGCTTTTGTTTTTTTAAGAGGTCGAGATAGATTTATATCTAGATCTATATGTATCTGCCAGTGACTTGGCTATTAAATTAAATTAAGTATTCGAAGTTCTTGCTTTGGTTAAAATTCGGCTTATTATTACATTTTTATTAAATGAAAGCTGACACAATGCCTTTTTTTTTTTAATCGCGAGTAGGATTGTCGTTTTCCATATTGAATGACACATCGAAATGACAATTTTGTCTGTTTTAAGATTTGCATCAGTTTTTAGAAGATTGTAATAATCTCAGGACATTTTCGTGACTTTTTCTTAGATTTTATAATTTCAGGAGAATTCCAGAAACCCTTTAATAATACGTTAAAATGGTTTGTTAATTTAATGAAAGTGCGGGGCCCACTGCGACCGCATAGGTTGCAGTGGCCTAAGACCGGCCCTGACTAGACACCTTCGGTAATCGTCTGATGTAGAACAGATGACCCTTATATTATCTGTCCTATAGATCGAAGAGTCTTATCTTATAAAATACAGACGTTACTTCAAAATAGAACACGATTACGACCAACGCGTGTTCCTATGTCAAACTAGTCATACATGCTTATCAATAACTTAAATTCTGAAATGGGGACTTTAAGGAGATTTCCAGGAGCTCTTGAAAATTAGGAGGTCTCGGCAACCCCGTTATAAGTTATACTAGATTCCATTGATTTACACCTAGAATTAGAATATCACTATCACTAAATGCCTATCATCTGATTCTGAATCAGATAGAATTATCTGACTGGCTTCATCACCCGTTATACATCTGTATCTACTATCCTTACGTTTAGAGCTGTCATTGGAAGAAGTTGTCTTTTTTTTGTGGTCACAAATTTTTGTGTCAAAAACTGTAACACATCCTGGTTAGCTGCCTATAACAAAATAAGAAAAAATCCAACAAAGCATTAGGATTTATTAAAAGAAATTTCTATAAATCAAATAAGAACATAAAACTTAAATGTTATTTAACCTTGGTTAGGACAATAATAGAATATGCGTCCACCGTTTGGGACCCCTCAACTCAAGAAAACATTAAGAAACTGGAACAAACACAAAATAGAGCAGTGAGATTCATAACAAACGAATATTCACATTTGACTAGAGTAACACCATTAGTAAAATCACTAAATTTAGAAAGCCTTCAGGACAGAAGACTCAAAAGTAAAGTAGCAATTATACATAAAACACTGAACCATAATCTTCAAATACAAAAACAAAATTTAATAAAATACTCTGAAAGACACAAAGATAAAGGTACATTCCTCGTCCCATATGCTAGGACAAATTTGTACAAATACTCCTTCTTCCCTAGTGCCATTAGAACATGGAATGGGTTGCCTGAGCTAGCCAGAAAAACCAGTGACTTGGCAGAATTTAAGTCATTGGATAATATGCATGACTAAATGCATGACGCGGAGGACGTCATCATCTTTTTTTTTGAAGTAACGTCTGCTCCGTTTAGGATAAGATAAGAAGAAAACTGCGCTAAAATCAAACCAAAAACAACATAAATGAAGTTGAACCTCATCTGAATAATAATAAGGCTTTTCTTCAAAGCCCGAAGATTAGTGAGGAGTGCAGTATTTCCCGTGACAGCGCAGCCCCAGCTGTGACCTGCATATTTTGCCACATCCAGGGCAAGCATAACCATAGTCCGCAGGTGGTCGATTTAAATTTTCTTTCTGAATAGAAGTACTGAAAAGTGTTTAAAATAAAAGTGCTTTAAAAAGTAGAAATACTCATTAAACGAAACGATGTACGCTTGGCGCACTGTGCGGAGATGTGTATTGAATGAGTTTAAATTAACCTTATTTCATGGTTTTAGCTTTCTCAATGCGATGTGATCCTATCGCTTGCATGGACCAGTTGGGAAAATGAACATTGTGTTGGTGGGGGGGGGGGGTGGGGGGAGAAAGCAAGGGATGCTTGGGTGGATTTTACCGTAATTGATTTTTTAAAGTGTATCGACCTGAATCCGAACTCATGGTTCACTCCTCCTTGGGCCGACGTGCAAACCACTCTGCTAGCAAGGTATTTATAACTATAGAAAATTGTCTACTTATATATTGTTTGTTTCAATTTAGAACGGCAACGCATAAAGAGAATTAGTTCAGCTTATACCACCGCTTTAGTCATTCTTGTGTTGTCAGGTAAAAGAAATATTTCTGCAAAATTTTAGCTTGATCCGAGATTGGGTGTCGGAGAAATAGCGCGTACCATTCTATCTCGTTAAATGCATCTGTCGGCTTCTATGTTACAAACTGGCTACCGTAAAGTATAAGTTCATTAAAAATACTATTGATGGTAAATGAATCATATTGGCAATTATCATTACAGATACTGCGATGACCCACCACCATACAATGGAGGTATGCCTTGTTACGGCTCTGACGTCGATGTATTGTCCAATGTTTATTGTACCAATATCGAATCTGCTGTTATAGGTGAGCTTTTTTCAACGACAATCTCATGCAGTGGGTAAAGGTTACTGGTTCCCAAGGTACCAGACCATATAACTGTGTTATGCACGTAGCCAGAGCCGGATTTAAATACGTGGAAGCCCTGGGACAAGATTTTTTGGGTGGCTTTTTCGAAATTTATAGAAAGAAATATATATCTAGTTTCAGTAAATTTAATCTCATTTTCGTTTTTTTTAAAGAATAAAATACATAATTTAGTTTTTAAAAAATGTTTTTTTTCAAAGAGTAAAACCCTTTACATCATTTGCTGTATAGACCATAACGTCTAAAAGGGGAACATTACTTTACTTTTAAGACCACGGGATGACGCACTGCCTTAAATCTGGAGATGCATTTATATATTAGGAGAACGCTTCAAGTGACACTTAATTAACCATGACCACGACAGTGTTACCAACCGTGAGATTTTAAGCATTGTCGATAAAACCAAAACAAAACGGATCTATGGTGGGAAGCGTGGTCGAGAGGCCTAGTGCGCTTGAACTTAGCTTGGCTTGGCTACCTGTATTGGTTCGACACCCGACTCGGGCAGAGTTGTGTTTACTGAGCGCCTAAAGGCAGCACGGAAAACCAATTCCTAGATACCTCCCCCCCCACTGGTCCACAAATGATATTGGACCAAAAGCGCTCTGAGCATGCTATAATCATGAAAAGTAATAATAGGGTATTTTTGAAAATCTCTATTGGTAAGTGGAGTTCCCGGAGCTTACTTTATCTGGCCTTGAATGTAGCTAGTAGCTATGATACTGATTTTAGGTGTGGTAGGCATGAAGTTGTGTTAGGCATTTAGCTGTGTTACCCCCATATAACCTGTGTTAGTCGTGTAGTTTTGCTAGGCGTGTAGCTGTGGTAGCCATGTAGCTGTGGTAGCCATGCAAATGAAAATAGAACATTGCATGCTCAGTACTTTTATTAAGAAATTAGTTTGTCAGTGTTTGTATTTGAATATTAGACTCTAAGCAAGAAAATAAAATATTAATTAAAAATATTGTCGTATTTTCCCGATTGTTTCATTTCAAGCGTAAGAAGAACAAGACTCCCAGATACAGTGGAATCTTAAATTACTGAAAATTTTCTCTACAAATAAATGGTGCTCGTCTCCTTCAGGAATCTTGTCGTCAGTCGGAGGCGCTTTGAAACTGGCCAATGTACGGAAAGTCTGGTTTCTTTTGGCAAAGGTGCGGTTGCGTTGACTCGCACTTTCCGCCCAAGTGGCTGTGGAATATGTATACACTTGCACAAACTGTGGCAAAATTTGACGCCCCAGAGTAGGCTTGATTAGTCACAGCCGATCGCTACTATATTTCTCAATACTGCAAAGTTATCTCTCTTATTTCAATATAAAAATTAATTGATTACCACTAATTGATTAAATATTTTTTGTTTGATTCATTTGTTGTCATGGAAAAATCAATAATTGTAAAAAAAAAATTCGAGTTGATCTGAGAATGGGAAAACGAAAAAAACAACATATAAAAGAACCCAGACAGACAGACTGACAGGGTGAATTAATAAAGACTTTGTAAAAAAAAAAAAAAACTATTCTTTTTAAAAGATAACTATTTCTTGCACTTTTTTCAGTGGATCCTTCTCGGCTAATCAATGCTATATACTGCCAGCGACGTTATGACGGGGTAATCACAGCATACATTGAATGGTAAGAGCTGAAAACACATTTGTCGTGATGGCCAATGCCAGGGAAAAGAAATACTTCTGCAAGATTTTGCGGAGCACAAGGGTTCCACAGAACACAGTTTGGAAATCACTGCGCTAAACTGATCATCATCTTTCCTTTTGCGTTCCTGGTGGAACATTGGGCCTCAGTAAAAACACGCCACTTTCCACTGCTAGTTTTTATAATGACTTCCCAGCTCTTTCCTGTCCTCTCGGCTTTATCTAGTAAACTGCGTTGCCACGTCCTTTTGGTTTTCCTTATCTTATATAATACAGACGTTACTTCAAAAAAGAAGGTGGTTCCACTCTAAAGACTTGTCTAGCTCTGTTGTTGGTGTGACCAATCCATCTCTACTTTCTAAGATCTGCACCTCTATATTTCTAAGTCCGCCCATCTCCCACAGTCAGCTGATAGTGCACAATGTATTTTCAACTTGGACAAAGAAGGCGCATATCAACAGTTGACATGTTTCTGGACGATTGGCTGCTTTAACGCAAAAAGACTATAGATTGGACCGAGCCTTCGTGGCTTCATTCTACAAAGTGTGCAGAAGTTTTGAATATCTTGTTAAAGTAAAGTTATTCTTTCATTCCTTGCGATCTGTAGGGCTAATAATATAAAGATGTGGCTGTGACAAGAGGGACAATAAGGGTAGCTTTTTTTTTCAATAAGAGTTAGTCCCCCTTTAATACATTATTTAAGCCCCTGTTACCTGTAAACAATTGCCACTTCCTCTTGAGCCTTTGAGCTGACCAGTGTAACATTATTGTTAACTAAATCTTCATACTGTTTATATAATAGTTGTGTTGTTATACTCTAACTGTGTTACTCAAGAGGAGTGTGCCACTTTATGGAAATGTATTTTTCAATGACGAGCTAAGTAGACTTTATTTATTTGTTGTTAATAAGTTGGCTTATGTAAATATTATGTCTACTTAGTCTCTTATCCTTTCCCGTATGTGTTGTGTTTTTTCTATAAAGACCAGATTTGGGTCGTATGGTATGTAACAGACAAACTTTTGTCTGGATACGAGACAGTAGTGTGTCTCATGGATGACGGTCCTTTGACTGTTAGGACCTGTATTATTTTATCGAAGTGCCTATTCCCAATCGTTTGTTCAGGTCAAATGAGGTAAAAAACCTTATTCCCAGTCAACCGGAAGTGGTTCTTATGGTATCTATATAAGGTCAAACAAGATGGTAGGAATCAATCATACATGCTCTGTCCACAGTCACTGATTTGATATAGAGTTTGAACATAGATCTAGTAAATCTAGATATAGTATTGTTCACTTTATCTAGATTGACTAGATCTAGAATCTAAAGTTGTTTCATTACATTAAAAAAAAAAACAGCATGAAAAGAATTTAGCAATGACATGTATATCACATATAAGACAAAAAGAACAAACACCAAAGTCTCTGTTGATTGTGTTGTGCTATGTATGTAGGAGATTTAAAACTGCATGGCAAGGAGCAAGGACACATTGATTTCTAGCTTTGTTAATGATATAAGGTTAAAATACAAGAAAAGTAATAATTTTTCCCCACATTTAAAAAGGTGCCGGTATCGTATGCCATATTGGATCGCACAGTCACACAAAATAGTCCTATTGCCCTGTATATGAATTGTTTATAAATTATAATTAGTCTATAGGTCATTCATAAATAATAAATTAAAATTATAAACATTAACTAAGAATGCTAACAAAGAAAGACTTAATAAGTAAAGATTTTTTTTCTCAGTAAATCTCCTCTTCTATACATAAAGGTGTATAACAAACCAAATATGTATGACATATCAAACTAGCAGTAATAGTTATTATTGCTTTAATAAATGTATGTCATACATATGACCAAAAAAAAACCCAACAAAAAGAAAGTCTCTGTTGATCGACAAACTTTTTTTTTTTGATGGGTGGAGGGGCATTATATTTTATTGATATAAAAAACATAAATGACATAGAAAAATGGAAATTAACAAAGTAATGTGTATGTTTTCAATTTTATAAAATTTCAAACCTAGAAATCATACAAGTATATTACTGACATCAAATGAGAGAAATATTTATTTATTGAAAGCGTGCTAAGATTGGTTGGATAATGATAATAGGTATAGAACATGATCCATTGATTCTTATTGCGGTACAATCTCTCAAAGATATCCACTACTTCCACCACAACTTGGCCTTAGATTATAAAATCCTGTGTAGGATATATCCTACCCACCTGCCTCCCCTATTTCACCTATTTGAGAACAATAAACTTTGATATCCCCTGTCCTATATTGAATAGAATCAACATAAATGAAAAAACTCTCAGCTTTACAATATACATAGTATTTTACTATGTGTCTACACATGCTATTGCTTTGCAACAAAACTTTAAACCCCCCTTTCTCCCCAATTACATTTTTATCTCTGCCTAGTTTTGATAGTTCCTCTTTTTTATTATAGCTATCCTCAATGCACTAAGTTTTATAATGAAGATGGGAGAGGGAACATTGTAAACACATGTCAAAAAATATAAACAAGCAGTATATAGGCCTAAAAACAAAAATGTTGAATTGAGTGCTTAAGTCAAAGCCAAGTCAAAAAAAAAAATTTAATTGGAGATGATGTGACCAGGAATGAAATGAAAACAAAAACAGTGAATAAATATATTTTATTTATCTTATAGCTATTACAAATATTCAGCTCAAAGATTTAACAAAAATATGACCTAAAAATTCTATAATAAAATAACCTATAAAGTATACATCGTTCCTTTAATTACATTAGGGAAAAAATAATAGAAGTTTAGTAAATTGTAAAGATTTATCAATATCAAACCAATTTTATTTAATAGCTATTTTCTATTATCTTCTTTTAAATCAATCACTTAAAAAAAAAAATTTAACTGAATAGGATTTGACCTAAACACAGTGGACTGGGAATAAGGTTTTGACCTAATTTGACCCTGTTGACTGTGAATAGGGTTTTGACCTTAGTTGACCCATTCATCCGGTTGGGAATAGGGTTGAAGCCTATTCACAACTGGTTGTTAGTGAGCTGAGACACTATTGTGCCTCTGTGATGCTGGTTCTTTGATTATTTTGAACTGAACCTGTCCTACTAGTTTGATTTTTTTTTTCACTAATTGACTTGCTTTTGTTGGCCTTCAGGCCCGTTTTCTTTGAATGACCTTTTTCTTTTGTTCCTTAATAAACTCTTTAATTAGTTGTAACTGAACTCTCATTGTTCTTACCTGTAAATCTCAGTAAGCTATATGTCTAGGGGTTATAATTAATGGCCTAGATAAAATAATGTGGGACTACGAAATACCACTGGACTAACTTGCCAGTACAGCAGAAGTCACTAGTCTTATGACCTAACCATAATACAAGGTCACATGGCCCACGTTTAATGAGGGTGTCACGTTGCCTTTACTTTTCCCCAAATAGTGTCAGCTGGTTGAACTCAGAGGTGCCCTAAATATCCCGAAGTTAAAAATCCCAGTGTTTACCAGGAATCGAACCGGGGCCCCGCTGAGCGGAAACCAAGTCCTTTACCACTCAGCCAACGCGCCTCCCTTGAGTTACACGTTACAGGTCAGAAATGACCCGCGGGCTGAAGGTTTGGGCATTACTGCGCTAAAAAAAAAAATTGAAAAAAAAAAATAAGGATTTCGCTTTTATATTTGAATACCCAAAAAAATAAATAGAAGCAGTTAGTTTAGATATTACACTGCTTGCGAGAGTTTTGCTCTGTACGGAGGCAGGCAAGCCCTACAGAATACTGCAAGATATCTAGACCATGTTATAAAGGGTTAATCCCAGCACGGAGTGTTAAAGCATGGAGGCTAACTTATGGTAGAAAAATGTGTCTGTGCGTGAAAGTTTTCCTATGAGGAATTTTAATTCAGAATTGGGAGAGATGAACACCGGAGCTCCATGACTAATCACATTGTCTTTTTATCATCATGATATGTTTTTTTTTTTTTTCTGATAACCATTTAATGTTATCGATGGAATCATAATGAGCGTATTAGCTGATGGTTTAACTCTTTCCCTCCTAACTGACGATACCAACGTTGATTCCTACCAGAATGTGGTAAATAATTACGGAGAGAAAGAGTTAAGAGGGTTTCCGTTGCCGAAAGTGGTCATGGAACTAAGCAATCCATTATCTATAAAATGTTTCCAACGGCGTGCGTCTTATATTGCCTAAGATCAGTCCAATTATTGGACTTCACGTGTAGCTCACGTGTGCCAGGAGCAACTGTTTATGACTAACGAGAAGGGTCAAAGGCAAGTAAATGGTGCCTAAACCAGTAAGCCTTGGGCAAGAGGGCAGGAGGGCTCGTTTCGGCTTGGTGGCTTGTTAATTACAAAGTAGAGGAAACACTTTGAATTCAAAGAAAGCTCTTTTTGCTAACCCGAACCACGAGGAACACTTCGGCCCTTTCGACGCCTGCATGCTGCCCTTCAAGGGCATCGAGGGCAGGCATTGAATTTTTCAAAATGATTACTTCCGCTGGTGGCGCAGACCCATTTTCGACTCTCTCTTCTCATTTCATCTCATCGCTGCCTGTGGTCCCTTCTGGGGGGGGGGGCGTAGGCCACAAACCAGCTTCCTCCAGATTCTGGGCGAGTCTCTCCAACTGTCCCCACTTATGGAATCTAGCTCTGGTGATATGAAGGGAGAGTAATCCTTGAAGGATTACGGGCACGACATGGCCTAAATTGTGCCGATGTGCCAAAAAATCAAAACTCAAACTCTTGTCCATCTGCTTGGCATCTGGTTCCTAATCGCCATGTATTGCAGGGCCGTCCTCTCTTCCTCTTTCCTTGGGGGTTACAGGTTTGAACTTGCCTTGTTATGTTAGATGCAGGCTCTTTCCTCTATCCACTCCTAAACACCATAGCTTTCTAACTGAGGCAGTCTTATTTCTCACATAGGGGCTGTTATAACGGACGTGATTATGTGAACTTTCAATGCCACTACAACCCACCACTTTATTTGATAAATAAGGATTGTATGTCTTGTAGCCCTATACTGAATCGTGAGTATTAAATTTGTAAATTTTATATCAGATTATATCAACTCGGTCTGTCTGGTAAAAGGTGTGTACACGTTGTTTCTGACACACCCTATCTCGGATCAAGCTGAAATTTTGCAGTAATATTTCTTTTAAATGACAACACAAGAATAAATTTTAAAAATATATAAACCAATAAATTCGCTTTATTTTTTTTTTATAAATACATGTAAAAAGCGATCACCCAAATACCCGTTCTTTTTCCTCCCTGCCGCATTCCAACTGGTCTAGACAAGTGATAGGATCATAGCGTATTTAAAAAGCTAAAAGTATGAAATTACGCTAAACAAAAACAATTGGTAAAAATATTTCATATCGCACAGATCCTTCATTGTTAGTCTAGATCTATTACAAATATAATTGCATGACTGACCCAAACTAATGGATACAACTACACTGATTATAAGCTTTGTTAAAAAATGTTTTTTTTGTTTTTTTTTTAATTTTGCTTACTTCATATTAAAAAGAAAGGTAACCTCCTAACCAACTTAAGGAAACCAAAAGGCTATTGTTGGTCATTTCTAGAACGAAATGTTTATACCGTCACCACGTGTCATTATATATATATACGCCCTCCTTCTTGATTTGGAAGGTTTTATGTAGTTGTTGAGCTGTAGCACTAAACTGCTGGTAGACAACAAAACCAGTGTAGCGCTGGCGGATTCAGGGGGGGGGGGGGGGGTGGTAGGTGCGATTGCCCCCTGATTTGATATATATATATATACATATATATACGCGCGTTTATGCATAGGGTTAGGGTTAACTTACTTTTAAAAAAATGCACGTCTTTTCACTCTGGTATTCCGGACTTCCCTGGTCTACACAAGACATCTTACGACAACGCCGCTTATCTTGCATCATTCACACTCCATAGCTTAATAACCAAACGGTAACGTCTTATCACCGTCACCATGGAAACACACACACACACACTCCATTACAGTTACTATACGGTGGTGTAACTAAACGCTTTGAAATGTTACACCAATGTCGACCCTTTTATAAAAGAGACTTTTATAAGTCGAATTGAGACTTCATCTGTAGTTTAACAAAGAATTATATTTAATATGTAATCGTATTGAATAAAATAATAACAAAAAAAAACAAAACTATGTAACACATATATACATATAAAGAACTTGCCTAAAGTTCTCTAAAGTTCAGTTAAAGATCATTTATAAATTTATACAATTGAAGACAGGCCAAATGTTCTTTTATAATTGAATGTTTAAAGATCTAAAATGAAACCTGCCATTCTAATGATAGGTAAAAGTTAACTAAAAAAATAGAAAGATAGATAGATAGATAGATAGAGTCAACTGATTTGATGGTTCCATTCAAATTGTTGATGCATGTGATTGTGTTTAGGTCAATTTGGTTGGTCCTGGTTTGGTAGTACCGATAAGGACGGTAATCAAGTTCTTTCAGTCACACGAAGGTTGGTGATCATTTTTACAATACCTCTATTCAACTGGCAACTTTATGGGAGCTGCATTGAACCTGGATATTGATCTCGAAAACGGCTCTTACGATTTTCCCCTTTCTCGGGGGTTGGGTTGAGGTGAAAGTGCACTTGGTAAAAAGGTTCCTTTTTTTAAAATCTAACATTCATAAGTTATGAAGTGTCACAGCCTGGTTATCGTTACAGGTCTGGACGGTCTTTGTGTGTTGTAGATACCTCTTGTAGATACTATAATATTCTTTGTCTTCTTAATTAAATACTTTCACTCGCGCACTAGATTTGCTAGTGCGTGAGAACACTAACATACTGAACTCTCTGACCATAACATTTAGAATTATTAATAGACTCACTGGTAGCAGACATGGTTTTTATTCACATAAAATATAATCACAAAAGATATTGGCGACTTCAGCCATCACAAATTACATCCTAGGAAATAACTTCCATACTTGTACATTGCTCTATTGTCAAAAATATCCATAACACTCCTCTCTCTACAAGAATCTAAGATCAACTGAGGTGTCCACCTCGTGGTCAGTCCCCGACCAAACAAATGTCGTGCTAACTGCACAGAATAGTTCAGTGACTACTAGTCACCAAATATTACATGGGTTCTAAAACTTGTATATGACATGAAGTTAAAAAAACAAAAAAAATTGCACAATAAATTGTATAAGGAAGTAAAGTCTTTTTAAAAAGAATATTTTAATAGTGTTTATTTCTTCTTTATTTCGTACAATCACAACTTTGTTAGTGATCATTATTTTAGTACATACCATCACACGAAGGTCAGTGATCATTATTTTATTGCATACCATCACACGAAGGTCAGTGATCATTTTTTAGTACATACCATCACACGAAGGTCAGTGATCATTATTTTATTGCATACCATCACACGAAGGTCAGTGATCATTATTTTAGTACATACCATCACACAAAGGTCAGTGATCATTATTTTATTGCATACCATCACAAGAAGGTCAGTGATCATTATTTTATTACATACCATCACACGAAGGTCAGTGATCATTAGTTTAGCACATACCATCACACGAAGGTCAATGATCATTATTTTATTACATACCATCACACGAAGGTCAGTGATCATTATTTCAGTACATACCATCACACGAAGGTCAGTGATTATTATTTCAGTACATACCATCACACGAAGGTCAGTGATTATTATTTCAGTACATACCATCACACGAAGGTCAGTGATTATAATTTTAGTACATACCATCACACGAAGGTCAGTGATTATTATTTTAGTACATACCATCACACAAAGGTCAGTGATCATTATTATATTACATACCGTCACACGAAGGTCAGTGATCGTTATTTTAGTACATACCGTCACACGAAGGCTAGTCATCATGCTTAAAATTCAAATTAAAACTTTTTTTTCCATTAGGCTTACATACAAGAGTAAAAAACAAAAAACAAAGTTGTAACTAGCGATACTTGTTAAATGTATTATTATATAACATCTGCGTGGATAATGTTTATACCCTAACACTTGTTAAAAGTATTATTATATAGGCTACCGTCTGCCGGGATAATGTTTATATCCTAACACTTGTTAAATGTATTATTATATAACATCTGCGTGGATAATGTTTATACCCTAACACTTGTTAGAAGTATTATTATATAGGCTACCGTCTGCCGGGATAATGTTTATATCCTAACACTTGTTAAATGTATTATTATATAACATCTGCGTGAATAATGTTTATACCCTAACACTTGTTAAAAGTATTATTATATAGGCTACCGTCTGCCGGTATAATGTTTATATCCTAACACTTGTTAAATGTATTATTATATAACATCTGCGTGGATAATGTTTATACCCTAAGACTTGTTAAAAGTATTATTATATAGGCTACCGTCTGCCGAGATAATGTTTATATCCTAACACTTGTTAAATGTATTATTATATAACATCTGCGTGGATAATGTTTATACCCTAACACTTGTTAGAAGTATTATTATATAGGCTAACGTCTGCCAGGATAATGTTTATATCCTAACACTTGCTAAAAGTATTATTATATAACATCTGCGTGGATAATGTTTATACCCTAACACTTGTTAAACGTATTATTTTATAGGCTACCGTCTGCCGGGATAATATTTATATCCTAACACTTGTTAAAAGTATTATTATATAACATCTGCGTGGATAATGTTTATACCCTAACACTTGTTAAAAGTATTATTATATAGGCTACCGTCTGCCGGTATAATGTTTAAATCCTAACACTTGTTAAATGTATTATTATATAACATCTGCGTGGATAATGTTTATACCCTAACACTTGTTAAAAGTATTATTATATAGGCTACCGTCTGCCGGGATAATGTTTATATCCTAACACTTTTTAAATGTATTATTATATAACATCTGCATGGATAATGTTTATACCCTAACACTTGTTAAAAGTATTATTATATAGGCTACCGTCTGCCGGGATAATGTTTATATCCTAACACTTGTTAAATGTATTATTATATAACATCTGCGTGGATAATGTTTATACCCTAACACTTGTTAAAAGTATTATTATATAGGCTACCGTCTGCCGGGATAATGTTTATATCCTAACACTTGTTAAATGTATTATTATATAACATCTGCATGGATAATGTTTATACCCTAACACTTGTTAAAAGTATTCTTATATAGGCTACCGTCTGCCGGGATAATGTTTATATCCTAACACTTGTTAAATGTATTATTATATAACATCTGCGTGGATAATGTTTATACCCTAACACTTGTTAGAAGTATTATTATATAGGCTACCGTCTGCCGGGATAATGTTTATATCCTAACACTTGTTAAAAGTATTATTATATAACATCTGCGTGGATAATGTTTATACCCTAACACTTGTTAAAAGTATTATTATATAGGCTACCGTCTGCCGGTATAATGTTTATATCCTAACACATGTTAAATGTATTATTATATAACATCTGCGTGGATAATGTTTATACCCTAACACTTGTTAGAAGTATTATTATATAGGCTACCGTCTGCCGGGATAATGTTTATATCCTAACACTTGTTAAATGTATTATTATATAACATCTGCGTGGATAATGTTTAACGCCCTTACACTTGTTAGAAGTATTATTATATAGGCTACCGTCTGCCGGTATAATGTTTAAATCCTAACACTTGTTAAATGTATTATTATATAACATCTGCGTGGATAATGTTTATACCCTAACACTTGTTAAAAGTATTATTATATAGGCTACCGTCTGCCGGGATAATGTTTATATCCTAACACTTGTTAAATGCATTATTATATAACATCTGCATGGATAATGTTTATACCCTAACACTTGTTAAAAGTATTACTATATAGGCTACCGTCTGCCGGTATAATGTTTATATCCTAACACTTGTTAAATGTATTAATATATAACATCTGCGTGGATAATGTTTATACCCTAACACTTGTTAGAAGTATTTTTATATAGGCTACCGTCTGCCGGGATAATGTTTATATCCTAACACTTGTTAAATGTATTATTATATAACATCTGCGTGGATAATGTTTATACCCTAACACTTGTTAGAAGTATTATTATATAGGCTACCGTCTGCCGGGATAATGTTTATATCCTAACACTTGTTAAAAGTATTATTATATAACATCTGCGTGGATAATGTTTATACCCTAACACTTGTTAAAAGTATTATTATATAGGCTACCGTCTGCCGGTATAATGTTTATATCCTAACACATGTTAAATGTATTATTATATAACATCTGCGTGGATAATGTTTATACCCTAACACTTGTTAGAAGTATTATTATATAGGCTACCGTCTGCCGGGATAATGTTTATATCCTAACACTTGTTAAATGTATTATTATATAACATCTGCGTGGATAATGTTTAACGCCCTTACACTTGTTAGAAGTATTATTATATAGGCTACCGTCTGCCGGTATAATGTTTAAATCCTAACACTTGTTAAATGTATTATTATATAACATCTGCGTGGATAATGTTTATACCCTAACACTTGTTAAAAGTATTATTATATAGGCTACCGTCTGCCGGGATAATGTTTATATCCTAACACTTGTTAAATGCATTATTATATAACATCTGCATGGATAATGTTTATACCCTAACACTTGTTAAAAGTATTATTATATAGGCTACCGTCTGCCGGTATAATGTTTATATCCTAACACTTGTTAAATGTATTAATATATAACATCTGCGTGGATAATGTTTATACCCTAACACTTGTTAGAAGTATTTTTATATAGGCTACCGTCTGCCGGGATAATGTTTATATCCTAACACTTGTTAAATGTATTATTATATAACATCTGCGTGGATAATGTTTAACGCCCTTACACTTGTTAGAAGTATTATTATATAGGCTACCGTCTGCCGGGATAATGTTTATATCCTACCACTTGTTAAAAGTATTATTATATAACATCTGCGTGGATAATGTTTATACCCTAACACTTGTTAAAAGTATTATTATATAGGCTACCGTCTGTCGGGATAAAGTTTATATCCTAACACTCTCTAAAATAGAATTTGACGAAAAAGCTCCTTTAATGTTATTCTTACAAAGCTTACATCAACTCATTTTGTCCGTATGGTTAAAAATGTGTGCAATTTATTTCTCCCGCACCCAATCTCAGCTCAATTTGAAATTCTGTCTAGTTATTTCTTGCTCCTGACGAGACAAGAATAGAAGAAAAAACCTCAATTAACCAATTAGTCAATTAACTAATGGCTACTTTTTTTTTTGGTATCAAACAAGAATAGAAATGTATACTGGACAGAAGTGGGGATATAAGTTGAATTAGTCACATTGAGAAGGCTTGAACTGTTCAGTTCGAATTCAAGTCATATACCTTTTTTAATGCATCTAAAAATCGATCACGGGAACATTCACACAGATACCCCCTTCTCCCTCCCCCCGCCAACCCTCCTACATCCCCTTTCCCAACTGGTCTAGACATAGGATCATAGCGGACTTAGGCCCTCCGAAATGTCGGCACAAAGTGTAGAAAATTCCCCCCCCCCCCCCCCCCCCCCCCATCAAATAAAAAAAGGTTTAAAAATATATTTTTATATTATTATCTACCTTAGGGCCCTCACCTTTTTTATTGGGTGGATTGGTATCATGACTTTTAACACTTATGTTAAATCTACCAGGAAAAGTGAACGGGTCTTTTACTTTTTTTTTTTGTGGAATATGATAATAAGCCAACATATTTGTTTTGTTCTGAAAGTGTGGCTGTTTAAAAATAAAAATTAAAAAAAAATCGGCATTATGAATCCAATATGTCGGTACTGATAGGAATATTTAGAATCTACCAAAACAGAGACACGAAAATGAGTCCTGAGGTAAATCTAGCCACTGGTTGCACATTTTAAGTAGAGAAAAAATAACCCTTTCCAACAAGTGAAAAAATAAAAACTAGCAATATCAGATTAATTAATAGAAGTACTAGATATACGGGTTTCTCATAAAATTAGTTTTAAATCTTCTCATTGAGTGTCGGCAATTAAAATGGCCCGCAGGCCGAATGAGGTTGAGCATCATTGGTCTAGATCCATGACAAATTTTATCCAAACGATTATCCAAACTAATAGACACAGACTTCATATCAGCTTTTCTCTCTTTTTTTTCTTTCTTCTTTATTGTTGTTTGTTTGTTTTCCACTTTCGAAACAAGCTTTAACGCTCAGGAAATATGTTTAACCCGTGAGTTCTGGTATCCGTTACGTAGAATTAGAACGGTACACTTCATAACGATCTCCCCCCCCCCACACACACACTATTCCACAGACATATATACGTTTGGCTCGTGAATTCTTGTACTCCATTTAATCTTTAATCTTAATCCATTTCATCTTTGACTATTCTTCGGCTTCTTGGTTCATATATATTTATATACTGACATGTTTTTATATTTGCTATAGGGCAGAGTTACACACTATCGATGGAAAGTTTTGTCAAAGTGATGATCCAGCCATTTACAGAAACCAAAGCTGCTATATCTGCCATGACTATTTCTATAGTAAGCAATGTGCTGTGGGACTTGTGTATTTTCTAGTATATATCTCACATTATGCTGAGAGCAGTTCTAGGCACTATAGAAGCGGTATTAATCATGCGACAGATGCGCAGCGTCTGAGCACAAAAATCTGAAGACCAAAAATGCGATACATTTTTTTGGCGAGGACGGTGTAAAAAAAAAAAGCGTCATATAAAGTTTTAATCGGGCGGCATTTTGCCCTCACTAGCAGAGCCGGCTTTAGACCACTGCAACCTATGCGGTCACCGGGGCCCCGCACTTTTATAGGCCCAGCGCTAATTTTAGGTGTAAATCAATGGAATCTAGTATAACTTATAACTGGGTTGCCGAGACCTCCTAATTTTCAAGAGCTCCTGGAAATCTCCTTAAAGTCCCCATTTCAGAATTTAAGTTATTGATAAGCATGTATGACTAGTTTGACCTAGGAACACGCGTAGGACGTAATCGTGTTCTGTTTTGAAGTAACGTCTGTATTTTATAAGATAAGACTCTTCGATCTATAGGACAGATAATATAAGGGTCATCTGTTCTATATCAGACGATTAACGAAGGTGTCTAGTCAGGGCCGGTCTTAGGCCACTGCAACCTATGCGGTCGCAGTGGGCCCCACACTTTCATAGGCCCCGCGCGATGCAAATTCTAGGTGTAAATTATTAAATTAATGAACCATTTTAACGTATAATTAAAGAGTTTCTGGAATTTCTGAAAATATAAGAAAAAGTCACGAAAATGTCCTGAGATTATTACAATCTTCTGAAAACTGATGCAAATATTAAAACAGACAAAATTGTCATTTCGATGTGTCATTCAATATGGAAAACGCCAATCCTACTCGCGATTAAAATAAAATGGCATTGTCAGCTTTCATTTAATAAAAATGTAACAATAAGGCGAATTTTAACCAAAACAAGAACTTCGAATACTTAATTTACTTCAATAGCCAAGTCACTGGCATATACATATAGATCTAGATATAAATCTATCTTGACCTCTTAAAAAAAAAAAAAGCGATATTTTGCGAGTCGATAGTAAATGTAAAAGGCAGATCTGAATGTTCATTGGCTTTTTGTTGCAAAACTATCATCTACTGTAGATGGCTCGTAAAGTTATTTTGACAGTGATTTTGTACTTAGTAAAGTATAAATAAAATGCAATGACGAATTTATTTTCTAATACAAAATTCTAATTTTCACTTATTATCCTTATCACAACCCAAATTAAGCCCCTCGCAATCCGTTTCGCATGGGGCCCCGCAACCTGTAGGACCGGCCCTGTGTCTAGTGGTCAGCAGAAAGATCAACCACCTTTACTTTTCACCAAAAGTAGCAGACATCCGAAATAGAATCACAATTGCAATCGTGCTCCATTGTCAATCTTCTGATCACTGTTTAAAAAAAATCCCGCAAATTAAGACTACACGGCTATATAATGAGATTCTCAGTTCTCGCAAAGATATTTGCAAGGACGAAATTTAAGATGGACGCTCCCGTCTATGGTGCATGCTCTAAGTCTGGCTATAGATTAGAGAGACGTAAAGAAGACGGTCGACGGATCATGTGTGGCGCCCCAACGATCTTAGAGTCTAATGAGCAGGGGAAGATACATAATTGAACATCAAAGAATAATAAAGTAGAATGTTAACCAAAGCCAACTGTAAATCTATCATGATCTAGTTCACGACCTTACTGTAACTCTAATTAATTAATAAATGACCTTACTGTAACTCTCTAATTGATTAATAAATGACCTTACTTTCACCCTTTATTATTTAATTTAAGACCATACTGTAACTCTTTAATTAAGTAACAGTAGAAGTACTTTACTTTAACTCTTAAATTGATTAATTATTGACCTTACTGTAGTATTTAGTTAAAAAGTTCATCACCTTACTTTAACTTTTAAATTAATTCATGACCTTAATGTAACTCTATAATGTATTAATTAACCACTGTACTGAAACTTTTTAATTAATTAATTAACGACCGTACTGAAACTTTTTAATTAATTAATTAATGGCCTTACTGTAACTCTTTAATTAATTAACTAATGACGTTACTATGAGTCTTTAATTAATTAATTGATGTCACTTTTTATATAATTCATGTTACTCTTTAATTTATTAATTAATTAATGACTAATGTGTAATAGATCTTTATTTTTTATTATATTCATTTTTAGCTTCAGAGGCAAACAGGTTGGCAATACCCACGACTACAACCATTGGTAAGTATTGCTTCTTATTTGTAATGTAATTAAAATGAAACTGACATTTTTTTTCCTCCAGTTTATCTTGGACAGACTACACCGCCTTCTCCAGGTCGTCCAATTGCCTGTGCTTTTACATCTATCTATCTATCTATCTATCTATCTATCTATCTATCTATCTATCTATCTATCTATCTATCTATCTATCTATCCAACCATCCATCTATCTATCAATAGATGACCAATAGAAAATTTAAATAGACCCACTGCGGCAAAGGCATAGTGAGAGGGGGGGGGGGGGAGGCAAGTGGGCGCGATGCCCCTGACGCACCCCTCAGGGGGCGCCACACGCAGAGAAAATGTATATGTGATGTTTATGAAAAAGGGGGGGGGGGGGAGCCAATAAAGTATCTTTCCCCTGGTGCATGTTTTGCTCAGTACGCCCTCTGCACTGCGGACAACTGAGTTTGCGTGGTCAGTTGAAATAATGCACTCGGCTTTAATGTTCAGAATCAAAGAGTTCGTGTAATCGATCAATGGTTTAATTTTTTTTTTTATGTTAGCTACTACGACTACAACACAGACTAGCTCAGTGACCTCACCTCTGACCCCTAAACGATCTCCGGAAAAAACGAGCAACATGACAACGTCACAATCTAAAAGCAGAACTCTAGCACCTAGAGCAACAGGCAAGTCGTTTAGGATCAGGCAGTACTCCGTATAGCTTTTCTTATATATGAGGGTTTCGGGGACAGAGTCATGTTTGGGCCTCTTTATAAACAATGAGGCTTTGAAGGATATGGTCAGCATTCTCTAGCGATGCTCCACAAAGGCATCACTAGTACAGACATGTAGCTTCCGGAACATATGTTGTCTCATTATGTTGTACTTGGGTCTGAGGATATCTTTAAGTAGGCGTTTTTTTTTTTTTTTCGTAATTGGGATGTAAAAATAGGTAAGTTTCCCTTTCAGACCATGAGGCCTAAAGTGGGATGAACTCTGGTCTAATTTTCAATTATTCTAATTTTTTTTTTCAATTTTTCCGGGTTGGGAGGAATTTTTCATGTCTGTTTTACTTCCATCTCTGGTCAGTATATCTGCTTTTTCAATGAGATATTTGCTTTGTTACTCTTTTTCTTTTTCAGTAAAAATTATGACAGAGGCCAAACTACGTAAGTCATTATACATTTAAGGTTATATTTAGAGCTATAAGTAAAAGTAAGGTTACATTTACATTTCTATTAGATGTTATATCTAGGCTTATATTCAAGTTTAGAGTTTGATTAAGGTTTCTTTCAGTCTATTGTTGCGGAAAGAGGTAGCGAATCATTAGCGAAAAAAACTTTGGAATGACATGCGTCTCAAATAGCCTCTGACATCCAGTCAAACTCCTGCCTCCAAATTTGGCTCCGTTTTTTTTTTTTGGGTCCGGCGGAACAGTTATCTGGTAAGGAAAATTGACAAAGGCAACCAAGAGGCATAAAGCAATCAGCTTCTGGCAGAAACGAGACTAATTGTCTAGGGTCTTATCTCCAGATACACTTTTGCTGCAACTTTTTAACGCGACTAGAAAAATGCTTCTGCTATACGTGAATGATGCAGCGTTAGTGGCACACACACACACAGACACAAGACGAGCTTTAGTTACTAATGTACTGCTTCTCTCAGGCCTGTAAAGAGTAATGCTTAGCCATTAGCTTGAAGAAAAGAAACGTTATGGGGCCACCTGCTAAAACACCACCCTGCATCCTCAGTGATAAAAACAAGTTAGATGCTGTAAATAAATTCTGCTTCCTTCGTTCCAATCTTCAAGATGAACTGTCTTAAGAAAAGAAGATTAAAAAAAAACGATTGGACCGCATGGAGAATGTGCGGGCTGGTATGAACCTCGCCGGGAGCAATTGAGACGAAGCGGCCTTAGTCGAGGAAGAGAAATCTGGCCTGTTAGCTAGCCCTTAAACAGACGCATACTTATGCATCGACATTCACTAGACTCAGACCAAGAGTTTTGTTAAAACCGAAAGTGACCAAATAGAGGTCTACAAAACATGTGTTTTGAGCACGCAGTGAGTTATGGACTACCTACGCAAAGAAAGAGAGAAAACTAAATTCATACCACTTGCGCTGCCTCCCAAAGGATCTTGATAATTCCATGGCAAGAAACAGTGTGTAACCAATACCGTTCGCTATAGAAGGCTACAACACTGACCCGCAACATCACAGCCTGTTGGCACTTTAGACCAAAAGACCTGTGACTTGGCAATGAGCTATTGGTCTAAACTGCCCACAGGTTTTGGCGTGACATGTCAATTTTCAGGCATTCTATAACGATTGGTCTCGGTGCAACACTTAGAGCTTATGTTCTACCTGTTAGTAAACCATAGACTAGTAACAAACATTTTGATCTCCCGTTTTCTTGATGATAATTATCTTTTTTATTATTATAGAAATTTCCAATTTTTTTTTATAGTTTATGGCTACTGGGGTGACTGGTCTGCTTGGAGTTGCTTACCGAACTGCTCTGTAAGAAATATAGTCCGTACAAGGTGAGTTTTTAAAACATTTAGATCTCTGATGACTGACCAGACCCATTGAATAAAACTATTTACATTGAGCTGCAGAAGGCGCTCCTCCACCGCGAAGAGCGCTTCTACCTTCCCGAAACCTGCGTGCTGCCCTTCAAGGGCATCGAGGGCAGAGATTGAATCGGTGAAAATGACCACGTCAGCTGTGGCAGTGATCCATTTTTTACTCTTTCTGCCACCCACGCCCACTGTTTTGTTGAATTGCAACAAGGGAAACTAATACTCCAGTATTCATAAATATGGCTAATTTTGTTAGTTTAGTCCCCTTAAGGAATTATTAACGCTATTTCTTCCTCACGCATTCTCCGATCAAGTTGAAACTTGGAACAATATCTATTGTACCTAACAAAACATGAATCATTAAACAAAAATACTCAATTTAGTCAACAAAGTATTGGTAATTAATTTATTTTGTTTGATATTGAATAATGGAAATAGCTTGTACATTATTAGTAAATATAGTTTTGAGGACGGACTACTTCCCTTTTAGATAAACATGTTGTTGTTTTTTTAAAGCATCTTCATATTTTATTTGTTTTTAAGAATCTTATTAATTAATTTTATTTGATTCAAGATAGCTTCACAATGCGAACGTAAGGTAATTATTTACTCCACAGACCTTGCCTGGATCCACCGCAAGGTCCGCGTGATTTTAGTTGTCCAGGATTCGCCTACCAGCTCGGGGACAAGACATCTTGCAATGAACAGTGCGCCACAAGTAAGCAGCAGACGTGACCTCGTTTAACAAAAGTCTTATGCGAAACGAGAAGTCCCATAGAAGTGTGTCATGTTACTAGAGAAGTCTTCGTTTAATCTCATCGTTACACCGTGAAACTAACTTGTGAATCTAGCAATACAATGACTTAAACTCTGCTAACTCATCCTTTTTCCTGGATGATTCATTTGTCTTCATCTATTATTAAGTAAGAGGCAACCCTTTCCATGCTGTAATAGCTCTAGGGAAGATGGAGCACGAATTTGTCCTAGCATATTGAAAAAGAAATTTGACTTTTATCTTATAAATATCAGACGCTACTTCAAAAAAAGACGATATGTCACAGTCCTAAGTGTCTTGGTCGTTGCCATGTCATTGAATACTAAAATCGTTACCCTTTGGTTGTGGAAGCCAACAGCTTAAAAGCTTACAAATCTCTTGCGTTTCAAATTTGTAGGTGATCTCTGAGTCTACCCAGATCTAATTGCTATCTGAGTATTAGTTGGGAAGAGCTGGAAACAGATGAGTTATATTTTCTACCTAACGGACCAACAAGTATGAAAGGGGAATATTGTTTTATATATTTATTTATATATTGTTTTATTTATTAATTTATATATTGTTTTATATATTTATTTATATATTGTTTTATATATTTATTTATATATTTATTTATATATTTATTTTGCAAGCCGAAAAATTACTTGAAATAAAAATGTTCGTGCGACTACAGCTTCAACATGAATAAACAACTAGATTTATAAATGAATGAAGACACATTTTTTGTTCCATATGCTAGGACAAATTGTTACAAATTCTACTTTATCCTTAGTGCCTTTAGAATGGAATGGGTTGCCTGAATAAGCCAGGAAAAAGGATGAGTTAGCAGAGTTTAAGTCACTAACTAAAATGAAGGTCCCTTGTCAGACCTTTCGATCTATAGGGTGGTATAAAGGTCATCTGTTTCTGTGGCCCACTGTTAACGAGGCTGTTATGTGGCCAGCACAACGACCAATCGCCCGCCATTACTTGTCCACAACAAATGTCATGTACTCCTTAGAGCTGTATAGACGCCCAAATATCCCAAAATTAAAAATCCCAGTCTCCACCATTATTCAAACCAGAGACTTCCGGTTCGGAAGCCAAGCTCTTTACTACTTAGCCACCGCACCTGATTAAAATGCATGACTAGATTGACACATGAAATGAGTAGGACCTAATTATCTTCTTTTTTTAAGAAACGTCTATATTTTATAAGATAATTGGCAGGATTTCATCTTATAAGACTACATTTAGAATTGAATACTTGACACCATCTTATAAGTGAATGTATGAATTTAAACACTACAACCTCCCAAACACACACACACACGCACACACACTTCTAATTCATGAATATTTAAATTTTAAAACTGAATTACTGACTCTGGTCTTTACGTTTCCCACGCATTTTTCAGACTGCTCTAAAGGTCGGTGGGGCTTCAATTGCTCCAAGTCTTGCATCAACTGTGAAACCGCATGTGAAAAAGACACAGGCAGCTGCCCGGTGTGTAACCCAGGATATCGTTACCCCAGCACAGCATGCGATCAAGGTAAAGGTCCTGTCATTGTGTTTGTCATGATAATACAGCATGTGATCAAGGTAAAGGTCGTGTCATTGTGTTTGTCATGATAATTCAGCATGCTATGAAGGTATCATATTTTCCAGAATTGCTGTTGCCTTGTAAGAGCTCCATTTTCCATTTTTTCCTTATCATTCCTCTAAAGACCTATTAATAAATTTTATTTGAAATTTTATTTAGCAATTTATTCCACTTTTGCAAGATTGTATTTTATTATCTCCATTTTTTTCGCAACAGAGTGCGGTCCCTTTACTTTCGGTCGCGATTGTTCTGGAGACTGCAGCAAAAACTGCCGTGGGATAGATTGTATTGAGAGAAGGCTTGGTACTTGTCCAGGTAAGAAACTAAAATAAATCTTAATAATCATTTCTGCGTAACAATTTTATTTATTTTTCAGCTTCCATAGTTAAAACTTAATACAGAGGCGTAGCTAGGGTGGGGGGGGGGGGGGGGGGGGGGGAGGGCGGGTGAGAATAGGAAAATTCCTCCAAGCCAAAACTTTAAAAAAAAAGGGGGGGGGGGGTCCCAAATGAGTAGGTTTTTTTTACATTAAATATTACGCCAAATGCAGGGTCCTCCCAAAGAGGTCAAGTCCTCCACCCTTCCCGGGCCCCAAAATGATGGTAAATTTCTAGCTACGCCACTGTCTTAATATGAGTTCTCTAATAGCCATGATATCGATGCCAACTCTGAGTATTATTATTATTTTTTATTTTATTTTTAACTGCCATCACTAAAAATTTACTAAATAGATCTTATAAAAATAAAACTCCCTTAACCAAGGCAGGATTTTTTTTTTGTACGAAAAACAAAGCTATAAACTTAGGGCCCCAAAGAAATATTTAGCACTAACGTATAATATCTGCAAATAGACGTTTAGACCAATACCTCGTTGCAAGTCACAGGTCCGACCAATGGTGTAGCATCAATTGCGCGAAGGGATTCAGTGAACCAGGGCCCAAGACCATTAAGTGCCTACAGTCTGTGGCGTAACCACCAAGCCGCGAAAGGGTTGCATTGCGCTTGAGCCAATGAGTCATGACCAGTTGAGGCCCGCATGATGACACCAAAGGGAAAATAAAAGTGTACTTTTGTGAAAACCGATTTTAAAAGGGTACTATGTTTGCACTGTCGTTGGAATGTCTTTTGATAAAAGTACCAATACATTCAGATTACTCAATTTTGTCACACACTCAATAAGTCGTATTGTGGGGAGGGGGGGGGCACACCGAGATATTCTTGAGCTCAAGCCATGCTACGCCACTGGGTCCGACGACCCAAAACCAATTCTGATAATAGGACTGAACAAGGACCTGCATCGTCGCAACCTGTAGGCGGCCTCAACCAATAGCTTGTTGCCACGTCATAGGTCCGTACGGCGTGGTAACGAGCTATTGGTCTCCAATGCCCACAGGTTGCGATGTCGCAGTTCAATGTTGAGAAATTCTATTACGAATGGTCTCGAACGAACCAGCTGTTGATCTAAATTGTCCAAAGGTTATACATTATACATACTATTTTCTTTATGAAATGATTTTAAAAATTATGTTTTTCGCGTTCAGAAAAGAAAAAAGTACCTGTTGCATCAGAACTTTGAATTGTCTAAAATATTATGATGTCGGATTTTCACTATCTTTTCTTTTTTACGAGATCTAAACGGGACGGACAGACGGACGGACATGCATTCCACGCAAAACTAATAACGTTATTTCACTTTCGGGGGCCGCTAAAAATATTTGTAATTGCATAGATTTATTATTGTTAGTCTATATCTACTACAAGCTTCAATACATGACCGATACAAATTAATTGATACAACTACGCTTTGTATTTATTGAATTTTATTTTGCTCTATCATTCTTCAGCTGAGACACATGACTGGAAATCAAAGATTTGGTATTTTATTTTTGTAGTCTGTATCATCATAACGGCTCTCCTTTGCAAGTTGAGGTAGAGTGAATAGATTCAATGACTTCAAAGTAGAAATAAGAGAGTGAGAGAAAAGGTGAAAGAAAGAGAGAGAGAGGAAGAGAAAAGAGAGAGAGAGAGAAAGAGTGAGAAAGAGAGAGAGAAAAGAGAGTGATAAAGATAATGTCAGAAAAAATAAGAATTTTAGAGACAAACTAGACAGAGATTAGATTTTAAAGAGATCATAGTGAATAGACTTGCTTAGACTCGGACTTAAATCCTACCTCGCTGTTCTGCTCATAGGGAGGCAAGATGTCTCCACAAAGTTCTGTCACTGGCAATGTCTGAAGCCTCTATCCACCTGGAGTCCACCGTTCTGAGGACCTCCATGAATGAACGGCTCAAGTTTGAATCCCTGCTGCGTTTTTTGAATTTCGGAATTTTTAGGACGCCCCTGCGTCCACCCAAGTCTAATGGGTACCTGACATTAGTGGAGGAAAAGTAAAAGTGGTTTGACTATGTCCTGACCATCTGACCCTTTCGTTAAACAGATGACCTTTACATCGCTAGCTTTGGAACGGGAACATTTTTTTATGTAACAAAGTATATTTTGGTTATTCTTTAGTGGCAGACATCCACAGCAGAAGTACACAATGGAAGAGGACGCGGTGATTAATGAAGGCCGTGAAGTGTTTGATGGTCTTTAACCTCCTCCTGGACTGCTGGAGCTACCTTACAATGGCATATGGATACTAAGAATAGACTTGAGACCTCTGACTTTTGAAAGAACGTAGCTAAAGCGTTGTTGACACAATCAATGGTTCTTATTGATAGTTTTAATAAGAAAATGCATTCCAGATTTATCATCGCTGCATCCCATAAATCATTGTAAAAATCACCAATCGCCTAGATGACGTGTTGTATCTATTTAATGACATGTTGTTGAGGTGTCTTATTGGTACTTGCAATATTTCATTAGTACACAAAAAGGCATTTGGCATGTTTGTTTAATGTGTTCGAATATTTATGGTAATGTTTTTTTTCCTATCATTAGCTTTAATAATAAAGTGTGTTTTTTGTGTGTGTTGCTTTAAATTGCGTTGGTATGGTGCATCTCTTATGATTTATTTGCATGCTCAGTGTGTTTCGGTCTAGTCTCTTTTGTGGACATAAGGCGGCAGGGAGAACTGGATTCAGACTTATGAAGGCCCTAAGTTGTGGACATAATCAGGATTAAGCAGAATTACCTTTGCTCTTCCTTTAAAATTGAATCTATCCCTGGATCAAAGATGTGTATGTGGTTGACGGGGTGGAATTTGGGGGTTGTCATTTGCATTATATTTTGGATTTATGGACGAGTGGGGCTTAAACCGCAAAGCCCCCCTGAAACGGATTTTATACTCAAAATCTCCCTTTGCTGCGCAAGGTTTAGTGATGGGTTAATATGAAAATCTCACCACTCAACCATACGTATGCGACCGTACGTAATTTAGTTCTATTATATATTTACCATTTAAATAATTAATTAATGTCATTGGACTCCTTTAGACGTGAAACTGTTACATTTATATGTGTGTGTATTTATGTTAATATTTAACTTCAGGCTGAGGAGAATGCAATGAGTTATTTGAAAGTAATGCTGTTGTATGCAGCCAGCGTCTCTGGCCGTGCAAGAACAGCGCTGTGGCATTCTCTTCATCTCTAGCCTTCTGTGCAACATTCAGCTACATTGGCTTGAAAAGCTCCCACTCCTGACACCATTTCTTTACAATTACAGGAGTTAAAAGTATGGTTCATCCCGTAGAGCAGTGTCTCCCAAAGTGGGGTGCCCCTACCCCAGGGGTACGGGAAGACTTTGGAGGGGTTCCACAGTGTACCTCATTAACTATGCTGATTTTTTAAAAAATACATATTCATTGTTATGTTAATGAATTAAAACGGGGGGGGGGGGGCGAGGGGTGCTCAGCATTACAAAAATCATAGAAGGGGTACACATAGGTCAAAAGTTTGGGAAACACTGTCGTAGAGCACCTTTTAAAGTGACTGTAGGGTCTTAGCTTTCATTTCTTCCCAAAGCCCAATAGTTTACAGGTCCTACTATAAGTTTCTATTATATGTAATTTAAAAGTTACTTTTCATCGCCCCATCCTCTATAAGACTAGTTTAACATTGCGACATTTAATTGAGTGTACTGTATTTGTTGTTACTCTTATGATTTCCGTTGCAACCCCTCTTTGTGAATAATTAAAAAAATGTTTATTGAATACACATTACGCTTTATATTTCAATTTATTCCAAAGCTTGTCTGTCTGGTAAAAAAAGTTTGTACATTTTATTTTTCACACGCCCATTTTTGGATCGATTTGAAACTTTGCACAATTATTTATTGGCATTGACAAGACGGGAATCAATGAAACAACAAAACAATTTAGTCCACTAATTCACTGTAATTATTTATTTATAGCAACTAGGAAACTAAATCCTTCACACTATTCACAAATATGGGTAACTAAAAGGGTTTGGTACCTCTAGATAATTTATACGTTATTTCCCACACACCAATTCTCGGATCAAATTGAAACCTTAAACAACTATTTATTATGAAAAAACAACAACAACCAAATCAAACAATAAACCAACAACAGGAATCATTTACAAAATGAACCAATTAATCAATTTAGTATCGGTAATTAATTATTATGTATGTGTATGCATTAAGGGAAATAACTTCTACGTTATTGAGAGATATATTTGTACTTGCGAGGTTCTTCCTCTTAGATACGTTTTATAAAGACTTTTTTATATTTTGCCTTTTTCTTGTATTTGTATAGACATTCAATTATTGTATTGTATACCCTTATCGTTGGCCTAATTCAGACGTGAAAATATCATGCTTGATATCGTAGAGCAGGGGTTCTCAACCTGTGGGTCGCGACCCCTTGAGGGGTCGAATGACGATTTGTCAGGGGTCGCCTAAGACCATGGAAAATATGGATTGTATTTAGTGTATTCTTCTGTTGCTGTGTATGTTATGGGGGGGGGGGGGGTCGCGGCAGAGTGGGGGACAGTAAAAAGGGGTCGCGAGCTTAAAAGGTTGAGAACCGCTGTCGTAGAGTGACTGTTTGTAGATCCTCTCTTCACTAGGGGTCTCTGTACTTCTATGAACGTTGGACACTGAACGCTGAGGCTGAAAGAAGAATTAAAGCCTGTGAGAGTAAATGCTACTGAAATATGCTGGGTGTCAGATACCAGGAAAAGAACACAAATGAGTTTGCACTTTAACAAGTCAAAACTATGTCTAATATTTGCATAAAGCTCTCATGGGAAAATTTAAGTTGGTTCGGTCATATTGTTAAACATGACTGACTATCAAAAGTCATTTTTCAAGGTACAGTTGAGGGAGCTTAACTTATATAATACAGGCGTTACTTTTAAAAAGAAGATGATTACGTCATACGCGTAGTGTATCTTGTCATGAATGTTAACCAACGACTTAATTTTTGCCAAGTCACTGGTTTTCCATGCTCCAATAGCACTAGGGAAGAAGGAGCTTCTGTACAGTGATTCAAGTGTTACTTCGTTATTCGATCCTAATTTTGGAATGACGCGCAAATCTATTACAGGCACCAGAATAGCACATTCTTTGAACACGTAATAATCACCGATCTACTAAGTCCATTTACTTCACTCATTTTGATGAAGTTTCAAGACATTGTAGTTAAATAAAACGGTATATTGCTGAAAGTAAATTTGTATTAAAAAAATCCTACTCAAAAAATAAATAATAAAATACAGCTTGTTTTAAAACAAGACTGAAGATAAAGAAGTAAGGAGATCGTTCACTTTGCTATGCATTTCTAACTTAAAGTATAAAAACACAAAATATAGATCAATCTTATCTTATATAATACAGACGTTACTTCAAAATAGATGATAATTACGTCATACGCGTCATGCATTTAGTCACGCATATTAACCAGTGACTTAAATTCTGCCAAGTCACTGGTTTTCCGGGCTAGCTCAGGCAACCCATTCCGTGCTCCAATAGCGCTAGGGAAGAAGGAGTATTTGTACGAATTTGTCCTAGCATATGGAACGAGGAATGTGCCTTTAGAGGATTATGATTAGAGGATTATGATTAGATTATTATTAGAGGATTATGATTAGAGGATTATGATTTGAGGATTATGATTAGAGGAGTATGATTAGAAGACTATGATTAGAGGATTTTGATTAGAGGATTATATCTTGATTTATACAGAGAAACAAAGGTTAAAGGGAACATTAGAATAGTGAAAACAGAGTCAAAAGATTTGGACGTTGTTGCGTACAGATGAGACTTTTAATGATACAATAACAGACTCATAAAATGGTAGATTATGATGACTTGAATCTTGAGTTACAATTTATAATGTGTCAACAATAACTTTGATTACATTCCTTCATTTTCGGATTCCATCTTCTCTCTGTTTCAACACACATTCGCACCATTCCACATTCACACTAAGCTGCGCACGTATCAGAAGTCACCTTGCTACCGAATGCATGTAACGGCGTTCATTTGTTGTCACGAGTGCCAGTAGACTTTATGATCTGCTGATGACGTCGACAACGATAGTAATTAAATCTGGAGTCAGTGGTTGAGGTTGCTTCTGAGAGCTCTCAATTTCGAATCCACGCTCACAATAGTATTATGAACTAAAATGTTTTGGACGACCATGAGTCCATCGAACGATATTGGGTATCTGACGTGTAAGAGGCGGAAGCGTAAGAGGAATTGGTCATTGAGCTGGCCACATGACACCCTTGTTGACAGTTGGTCATAGAAATAGATTAGATTTACATCGTCTGCCCCCATAGATTGCCAGTCCTGAAAGTGAAAGTAAAACTTTCATGCTAAGATCATTAGGATGTCTCTATGTGTACTTTTACAGTAGTGAATATTAGGCTTAATGGTTTAAGTGAAAGTAACAAAAATATCTGACGCGTCGGTTGAGTGGTAAAGCACTCGGCTTCTAAACAGGTAAGTTCCAGGTTCAAATCCTGGTAAAGACTGGAATTTTTAATTTCGGGATTTTTAGCACGCCTCAGAGTCCACCCAGCTCTAATGGCTACCTGACATGATATGGGAAAAAGCAAAGGAGGTTGGTCGTTGTACCGGTCACATGATACCCTCGTTAAACCGTGGTCGACAGAAAAAGATTATTTATATACTTTTGAAAGGGAAACTTTATTTTACCAAAATTTTAGTATTAAAAATCTTTTATTAAATTCCTGAATGTATAGCATTGTATATAAACTTTATATTACCTTGCATCCTTTATTTTTAGACTCATTTGATGCTAAACTGAAAACTAATGACTCAAACAGCAGAGAAAGAAAAAGACAAATATTACTAATTAGGACACAAGTTTGATCATAAGTGACATGCGCATTTATTGTTTTCTTGTTTCAGTCACGTTCCCATTGTCATTACAAGGTAAGAAGAGTGTGATACAAAATATCTCTCTCTATATATATTTCTCTACGTCTCTCAACCATGCGGGACACCACGCACGAACACAATGATTGTACAGGCTACCTGATGCTCGATATGGGGGATATTACATATACCAACATACAATAATTAATAAGCTTATTGAACCCTTGAATTCACTCTTATAATAGTAGATCTACATCTATTATAATATTATCTTGACTCTTGACCTTTATTTACATATATGTACGCCTACAAGCAAATTTTTAAATTAAAAAAATGGATTTAGGTCAATTAGCTATTTTGATAGCTCCATTCATATTATTTTTACATTCAAATTATTTTTTCGTTTAATTGTTCCAAAAACAATCTCAGTAACTCTATCGACATTGATACGCACATTAAGACCCGCTGGTCTCGGGTAATATAACGCTAAGTAAAAAAGTAAATTTCCCCTTTCATACCTTGTGGTCTATAGGGCAGATGATGTAAAGGTCATCGGATTCGGTGGCCTACGGTTAACGAGGGTGTCATGTGGCCAGCACAACTACAAACCGCCTTTACTTTTCACCAACCAATGTCAGGTACCCATTAGAGCTGGGTTACTCAGAGGCGCCCGAAGAACCCGAAATTACAAATCCCAGTCTTCGCCAGGATTCGAACCTGAACCCCGTTTTGGAAGTCAAGTGCTTTACCGCTCAACCCATTGCAATTTGTTTGAACTGGGGAGGGGGGACGGTACTGTCAGATTTCTGTCGCTACTGGGTGGATATGATGCAAGTCGGACGTCCGTAGTTCAAATCCTGCTTATGAATCGCCCTTCTTTCGCTTTCTTTGCCTAATAATTATAAAGTAATTACGTTTACCTGTTCTATATATATTTAATCTCTTTCTGTTCCTAGAAAATTTCAAATTGGAAAAAATTCAACCAGAAGTTAAATTATCTTTATTACTCTTTTTCTTTGTTACCTTAACCTATCCTTTAGTCTATTGGACCGTGGGGGGTGGGGGGTGGGGGCACCATGCAAGACTCGTCGACCGTCTGTTTCCATTCCTCTCTGTCCTTTGCCCTAGTTAGAACCTCTCTCTCCATTTTTTATGTTGTCCTCCCATCGCTTTCTCTGTCTGCCCCTTCTTCTTTTTCCTGGTACTGTTCCCTGATGGAAGGTCTTTGCGAGCCACCGAAGATCTTTTAATATGTCCATAGATTTTAAGGATGCGTTGTTTTTTTTTTTTTACTATAGTTAGCAGGTCATCATGGGGTACAATCGCTGCAGTAACCTTGTCTCTAATATCTTGTTTTGTAATGCGGTCTTTGAATGTTTCTCTAGTAACTTAATTATAGATATATAAACATTTTTTTGTGTAAAATGGAAAAAACAAATATGTATGGAATGGACAATTCCAAAACGTTATAAATCCACATGCAAAATATAATAAATCCTGTATAGAAAACAAAGCGTATCTAAAGGGGAAGAACTCTGTCCTTAAAACTATATCTACCAGTAATGTCTATATCAGGAACTGCGCCGAGGCGATTAACAAAGCACCGCTTGGTGGTTGCAGAGAGTTTGTAACTAGTGGTTTCCTTGACCAGTGGATATACTGTAGTGATAGCGGCCTGGCCTTGAGGTGTGTGAGCTGAACTGCCCATGGGTCGTCTCGGTGGTAGTGTGTGGACCCTGTCTGCCATCCCACGTGGTCCTGCGGGAGGCTCAAACTAGGATGTAAATCGTCTTCAACTTTGAAAGAACATTTAACAAACAAAAAATGTATTTCCCAAAAAAATGTTACAAACAAAACATGTTAAAAACAAAACATGCTACAAACAAAACATGCTACAAACAAAACATGTTAACAAAAAATGTTACAAACAAAACATGCTACAAACAAAACATGTTACAAACAAAACATCTTAGGAACAAAACATGCTACAAACAAAACATGTTACGAACAAAACATGTTACGAACAAAACATGCTACTAACAAAACATGCTACAAACAAAACATCTTAGGAACAAAACATGCTACAAACAAAACATGTTACGAACAAAACATGTTACGAACAAAACATGCTACAAACAAAACATGCTACAAACAAAACATCTTAGGAACAAAACATGCTACAAACAAAACATGTTACAAACAAAACACGTTACAAACATTCAACGATGAAAACTGGCACTTCGTCTTGACCCTTTGAATTGAAAACAAAAGTGTTCCTTTCCTTCCTGTTAGGTGTCTCTACGTTTGGTAAACATTTTGTCCTGGCCTACCCAGGCTACAACACACCGCTGCCTAACGCCGTCCACTTGCGTCTTCTGCTCTATACGTACAACGTTGAAGAGTTTTATGTAAGTACTCTTACAGCTTTTATAAAACAATTTTTTTTTCTTCTAGTACTAACCGACTATTTTGTTATCACTACCACTCGCTGTGTTATAGTTAAAGTTTTAGAAAGTTAACCCATGGCTGTCTGATCCTGTGGTGTGCGCTTCGCATTGCCATGGTATTAAAAAAAAGTTATGCATGTTTTTTGATGCCCTAGCAGAGTTGAATAAAATCTACATTAAATCATCCTTAATATTTGGATTTACAACGATACAGAAGTAGCCAAAAGGGGGGTTAACAGATTTTTTCCCCCCTTGTACTCATTTTAGTCTTAACGAAAGTAATTGAAATTCTCATTTTAACCCCAACATTTAAGAACAGCTTCTAGACGTTGATAAGCGATGGTACCCCCCCCCCCCCCCAGTCAATTTAAAATTGGAACTAATAAAGCTGTACAAAAATATGAGGAATTTAACAAAAAAACAGTTCATGTTTAAAACAGAAGCTGCAAATCTATACGAGAGTTGTATTCAATTAAAAAATATTTCACAATGTTTTCATCAATATTTCCCTGGTGGAAGATGAGGGGGGGGGGGGGAGGAGGTGCAATCATCATACACAACAGCATCTTGCAAATTTAAATCCCCAGGTCACTGTTAGCAGACGAGGGTCAGACTGGGAGGACGAGGCAGACTTCCTCATCTCAAGTGGACAACATTACACTCTATACGAGGAGAACGATTTCGTTGGGTAAGTCCGATAAAAAACTGAAACTTTGCTCATTGTTTCTTTCACCTGACAAAACAAGAATCTTTTTTTTAAATGTGTTTAATTAACTATTGGTAATTAATTATTTTGTTTGGTATCTTGAACAAGGGAATGAAATCGTATTTGACTTTACTGGTGGTATAAGTTGAATTACTCCCCTTTATACATTGTAGAGAGAAAAGTTTCAAACTAACAATAGATAACTAAAAAATATTCACAGTGGTTAGTGTATTTACGCTTTATCACTTCAGTTCGAAATCCGGTCGTTAATCTTCTTTTTTTTTAAATGAATTTTTAAAATGCGATCACCCAGATCTCCCCAACCTCTTTCCAATTGGTCCAGACAAATGATAGAATCATATCGTATTGCAAAAGCATTTTTAAAAAAATGAAAATTCGCTTACCAACTACAATTGGTAATACTATTTCTAATCGCACATATGTATTATTGTTAGTCTAGATCTATTACAAAATTAATTACAAGACTGGTCCACACTAATTGATAAAACTATTATTTAATATTAAGCTTTTTTAAAAGTATTCTTGTTTAAAAAATTATATCAGCGCTGTGCTGTCTGTCTGTCTTTTGGTCTGTATCAAGTCACACATATAACTCTAGGATTGAAACCTATCATTGTTAAGGTTCGATCCTATCGCACAAACTCGATGGACCAACACTCTGAAAGCAGCTTCCACTTTCTCGTGCCTCGTCTACGCCTTCATTCCAAAGCTGTACAACATTGTGGCCTATTTTCAGGCCGTTCCAGTCGAGGGCTGGGGAAGGAGGTACACAGTCATAACACCAAGGTAGGGCAATAAAGGACCGTTATTAAGTATATGGAGGTGTTTCTGATGGAATCACGAGGAAAGTAGGGCGGGTGTTTTGGTGGAGTGAGCTGAAGAGTTTCTGATGTAACCATGAGTCTGATGAGACCATGAGTCTGATGAAACCATAAGACTGATGTAACCATGAGTCTAATGAAACCATGAGTCAGATGTAACCATGATTCTAATGCAACCATGCGTCAGCTGTTACCATGAGTCTGATGTAACCATGAGTCTGTCGAAACCATGAGTCTGGTGTAACCATGATTCTAATGTAACCATGCGTTAGCTGTAACCATGAGTCTGATGTAACCATGAGTCTGATGTAACCATGAGTTTGGTGTAACCATGAGTCTGATGTAACCATGAGTCTGTAGTAATCATGATTCTTATGTATCGATGAGTCTGATGTAACCACTAGAAAAGTTGGGTGAATGTTTTGATTGTATAGACTGAATAGTTTCGATGTAGCCATAAGTCTGATGTAACCATAATAAAAGTAGGGCGGATACTTTAGTTCTGTTGTCTGAGGAGTTTCTGATGTAATCATGACTCTGAGTTAACCATGAAGAAAGTAGGGTGGTGGTTATTGTATGTTATTTCACCCCATCTCGGATCAAGATGAAAATTTACACAATTATTTCTTTTGTTTGACAACACAAGAATCAATTTGAAAAAAAAAATTGTCTGGTATCTCGAAAAATGGAAATAACTTTTAATTGACTGAGCCTGCTACTATAAGCTGAATTAGACCCCTTTATTTGTAGTCGCTTGAAAGTATGTTGGTACAAACTAAACAATCAATATATTAACTCTTAACTAGCGAAGTGGTTATAATGTTGGCATTAGTAATGAGCTTGAATTCAAGTCCATAACCTTTCTTTATATGAAAATGTTTTTAAAAATCGCTTATAATAAAATGTGTCCATATATCCATTCTTTCTCCACCCGCCCCCTTTTTTCCTAACTGGTCTAGATAAGTGATAGGACTCCCGATAAGTGCTAGGACTCCCGATAATTGATAGGGCTCCCGATAAGAGATAGGACAATAGCGTATTGAGAAAGCTAAAAGCATGAACTAGCGCTAAACAAAAAACAATTGGTAAAACATTTTCTAATCGCCCAGATTTATTGCTGTTCGTCTAGATCTATGACAGTTATAATGGCATGACTGATCCAAACTAATTAATACTATTACACTTCTTGCAGGCCTAAGCTTGGTTTTTTTGGTTTCGTATTTCTTTGTTACGTTTTTTTAAAATGTTTTTCTTGTTGTAGTTTTTTTTATTTCTATTTAAACAAAATGGTACAAGAGAAATGAAAACAAACAAACAAACAAACAAGGTTACTAAGACAGTTTGTATCGAAACACAAACTCAAAATCGGGCCTCCCAAGTGGTCCACCCAGGCAGGTAAAAAGGCAGGTTTCAATATTTTCAGAAAAAAAAAATTAGAATGATATTATATCAAAGGCCAATGACAGAGAAGAATGGAGAAAGATAGTTAACAGATCTTTAGTGGTGCCCCAACGGTTCAGCAGACCAAGGGATCTGTGAAAGTGAAGTGACCTAACTGATATCACATTATGATTATCTTATCGATCTGTTTTGTATAGGGTCAATCTCTTATTCAAAGCATCATTAAAAAAAATAATTTCGTAACAAAAAAAAAATATATATATATAACATCCTTAGTTATGTATGGCCTGATACTATCTAATTTTACATTTTACGCGATAATGTGAAAAACTACTTGTTTTAAATTATGTTAAACTTATATGAATGTTAAATAGATTTTTTCTCTTTGAAAAAAAAATAGTAACCTTTTTTTTGGTAAATGTAGTAGCTAGTATGACAGAATCTACATAACTTGGCAATACATTCATAACAAATACAAAAAAAAAAACTTAAACCGTTTGCATAAAAGTGTTCAAAATATGGTAAATGGGCACCTCCCCTACTAAAGAGCCTCCCGTGTTTATTACTTTTAATAATGAATAGTTGTAAAAATGGTGTAATTTTATGAAAAAAAATTCTTGCATAGTTGATTCTAAAATTAAATTGTTCACTTTTAGAAAACAAAAAAGTTACCGTTGCATCAGAACTTTGAAAGTTTAAATTATCATGATGCCGAAATTTTAATATCTTTTCTAGTTTACGAGATCTAAACGGAACAAAAGGACGGACAGACATTTCACATAAGATTAATAGCGTCTTTTCCCCTTTCGGGGGCCGCTTAAAATATTACCTGCTAATTAATCAATACAATGATAGTTTTTCATAACGAATGTTTTTTAAGAAATGATATTCACTCAATTCAAATTTCTTTGTATTTTTGTTTCTTTTGTAAAATCTGGCAACAGTTTCAGGCCGTCCATTCAGATTGTTAATGGGCCTATGAATCAGTCCATTACAATATATCCTAACGAAGCTGGCAAAACAGAACTCATAAAGTATTTCAAAGATAGAGATGGATATTTTAAACATTCATTCGTTTTTCATTTAGACAGGTAAGTTTGTTTTTTTTTCAAATAAATTGCTATTAGTACATTATTACAACTGTTCATCTTAGCAGTAAAACTATAAATAGCAACTGTTGTGCACTTAATTAGCACTGCAGAAATCACATTTTCCGAGGTAGCCCAGGGTTTGAAAGTACAAGTAAACACAACAGATTTGTTCTACATCGGCTTGTGAAAGCTTCGAGTTTTTACAATTATCATGAAATAATATTAAGGGAGATAATTAAAAATGAACACACAACTAGAATATTTGACGATTCTCGGTTTAGAAAAAACTTTAAACAGAAAAGACGAGCTTGTTTCAGTGGTCTTATCAATTCAGTAAGTCTATAAGTTTCAAGCTAAATGTTAAGTTATGTTTTATGATTTTCAACTTGGAAAATTAAGAATTATTTTCATTTCGACAAGAGAAGCTCTGTTATCTATTTTTTTTTTAACGAAAGCCATAAACCTCGACATACAACTGGCATTAGCTACTGAAAATACAAGGCGTAGGTAAAACGTAAAACCTCTAAACTGCAACTAGTGAAATCTGCCCATGTGGAGTATCACCAAACAATGCTGACCACGTCCTTCAAAACTGCATTCTTTATCAAGAGGCCCGTACAAGACACTGGCCCTTAAGCACCACTAAAGAAAGGAAAATTATATGGAGAGCTCACTGACTTAGAAACCACAGCGCAGTATATCTGGCATAAATTAGAAATTATAGCTTTTACATTCATACCAATGGTGCTATGGTCAAGTCTTATTTGTGGACCCGTTAGGGGGGGGGGGGGGGTATCTGGGAGAAAGTTTTCCGTGCTGCCTTTAGGCGCTCAGTAAACACAACAATGCTCGAGTCGGGTGTCGAAACTTGAGCCCCCAATTATGGGTAGCCAAGCCAAGCCAAGTTCAAGCGTAATTAGCCTCTCGACCAAGCTTCCAACATATTGGTCTAGTCATCTGAATGCTCCAACATAGAAATGAGAACAAGGAAGAAGAAGAAGAATTTGAACAACTTACTTATTATGTGACATTTGATGGTGCATATTAAAGAGTCTACTATGCAGTAATTAAAGATGCCTTCCTTCGCTTGAACCGTTGTACTACTTATTGTCGCATATATCTACTCAAATTATTACAGCACAAAAAATATTAAAATTCATTAAGTACTTGATTAGCAGACAGTACGGTTATTGACTATAAAATTAAATGCAAGTCCACCCATCAAGATATACAAGTTTTATCTCACAAAACTCCATAACATTCAATGAAATATACAAAGTACACACTTAGTAATGATTTATACAGTTCACATTTAACGTCTACATACTAAAACGTCTAAGAACATGGTGACTACTCCTTCTAACCATGTGGTCAACTCTCAAAACGAAACTCTGTACCCATATTTCTCAACTAGGTCTCACTCTTCACGTGAAACACCATAGACATAATACAAGTGTACTCCGTGATTCCCGACTTGTTCATGTCAGTATATATCAAACAATGATGCGACAATGAAATAAGATTCAGGTAATAAAACATATATTTGTGAAAAAAAAATCAACCAACTTTGCAGTTGTCTCTAATTTAGCCTGCCCACTTTACCGTTTTCCTCCCTGTAGAGATCATTTTTTCAGCCAGTATCAGGCCTCTCGATAAAGTGCACAGTTTTAAAAAACATGGTCAGCATTCTCTGCTAACAGTTTACAAGGGCATATTTCGCTGGTCCTGATTGTTAGCTTCTGAAAGATGTGTTGTCTCATTCGGTTGTGTCCGTTTTTAAGACAACAGCTTATAGGTCGATTGTGTTGGGATAATATGTGATATGCACCATTTACATGTGTATGCGGTTAATTTGAATGTATCTTAATACAAGATTAACTTTGTGAAACCCCAAATTCAATCTCTACCATTGCTACATACTTTGATATTTTCTAATTTATTCAAGCTCTTTAATAAAGTCACTCATAAAAGTAACAGGAACAAGGTTACAAAGGTGTGGGAACACAAACTCAGTATTGGTCCCAGAAGTGGTCCATCCAGGCAGGTTAAAAAAACAGGTTTCAATATTTTCAGAAAGAATATTAGAATGAAATTCTATCAAACGCAAATGACAGAGACGAATGGAGAAAGATAGTTGGCAGATCCTGTGTGGTGCCCCAACCGTGAAAGTGAAAGAGAAGCTCGATGTGAACCCGGCTTAACTGATATCATATAAAAATTATCTAATTTATCTAATTCCTCTGTCAAGTGTTAATCTCTTATTCAAAGCCTACAGAAAAATAAACATATATGTAAAAACAAATTACTCTTCCTTTAGTTCTGTGTACTGCTATCATGGTGTAACGTTACGGTTCCCACGATAATATGAAAAAAAATTCTTATTAATAATTGTTCCACTTACATGCATTCGCCTTAATCCCAATAAATTCATTACGGTGCTGGTTAAAATTTAGATAGAAAAGGTTAAAGCTGTCGCTTAGCATTTTCAGTCGGTAAGCAGATAATGTAAACGCCTCTTATATTTCTATGGCCTATTGTTAACAAATGTGCCGTGTGGCCAGCAAAACGACAGATTTCTGACAAAAGTTCGAAACCCATACCCTCACGACCAAACAGAGCAAAAATATTATAGTTTTTTTTTTTTTGGGGGGGGGGGGGGGGAGGTCTAATATTATCAGGCATATTTCTTTGGGTTTTTGGGTCTAATATTATCGGAATTATGTCTTTGCGTTTATGGGTCTAATATTATCTGACTTATGTTTTTGTGTTTATTTCAAAGTGAGGAGGCATTAAGCATTCAGCTTTGTACCGGAGAATTAATGCATAACACATTAACAGGTAGATGCAATGCCTTATGTTTTCAAGTTGTGTGACTTGTTGATTACTAGATGTTGGTTACGAATCTAGGTGACTATAGGTGTTTTCTTGACAAAATAGCGCGAATAAAATAGCGAGGACAAAGTAGCGACGGCAAAATAGCGAGTATAAAATAATCCCAACTAAATAGACAAAAATAGTGCAATCAAAATAACGCGAGCAAATAGCGCCGATAAAAAAGCGCAAAAAGAGCAAGCCGCTTTAACGGTGTCTTATATATGGCGTGTATAAAAGTACTGGATTTTTAGTAAGTGAAGGTCTTGTTGACAGACCGAGATACACACCTGTCTTGATGAAGCAATACTGATAATGTCATGATGTATTTATTGATTCGCGGGAGTATTACTATGCAACGCTAGGAGTCCAACCAAGACCAACTATTAAAGAAGGCCTGAACACTAATCTGAAACGTCACAATCTGTGATGGAGAGAAATTTAAAAAAAATAACAAACTTTTTGGTGCGCAATTTTTAGCCACGTAGAATCAATTTGAAAATTAAATTATGTCCTAATAGTGTAAATAACATGTCAGTTAGGTTTGCTATATACCGTATACTTACTTTAAAAAAAAGTAAAGTTTCCCCTTCAGACCTTGCGATCTATGGGGCAGATGATGTTCGGTACGTGACGTTTTGGCGACGCCGTTTTGGCGACGGGACGTTTTGGCGCGAGCCGTTTTGGCGATGGGAAGTTTTGACGTGAGCCGTTTTGGCGACGGGACGTTTTGGCGCGAGATATCATTACACGATAGTTTAATAAGCACGTAGCTTTTATAACAATGTTTATTTCCCTCTACCTTAATATTGTATGTATAGTATGAATTCTAACACCGTTCAGCGAACTGTTGTTTTTTTTTAATTATAAAGGTTTTGCTTATTTCATGATTATAGGCCTATAATAAGTCAGATTCCTGAATGGTAATGACATGCTATATGTGAGTTCTGCTAATCGCACTGGATGACATTTTTGGAGTTCTTTCCAAAAGATTTTTTTTTATTTGACATTAGTGTAATATACGAACTAGCTAAGTGTCACACTTTAATATAACAAAAACCAAAAACCATGTTAACATCTAAAGCTCTATTACGCTGAATGACTACAATAACTCCACACATAGTAAAGATCAAGACACGGAATGTGGTCAGTACAAACTCTAACGTGAAAAGATATATTTTGATAAATTGGGTAGGGGTGATTTGGGTGACACATCTCGCATTGACGCAGGTAAAGTTAAACAAATGAAGACAAGACCAGCACCGAGCACTGGTCGTTGGCGTCATGCGTCTGGCGATCATCGCCTTGGGAATGGTCATTACATGTGACACCTATCCCGCCCCCTCTCTTCTGCTTACATTTCACTCCTTCTATATACTCGTTCCTCCACCCCTCCCCTCTCTCACGCGATTTTTGTTTTTAATTTTAAAGTAATTTTTGAAAAAACTTTTTTTTTAAAATAAAAGTATGCCTCTTAATAAACACACATACACAAGCCAAAATGTTTATTTAAAAAAATGATGTGAAAAACACACATTTAAATTTAGTATGTGAAAAATATGTCTTAACACAAACACTCATGCAAAACATAGATATGAATAATTCTTTTGAAAGAAATAATACAATAAACGTACATAATGTATTTCGCGCCAAAACCTCCCGTCGCCAAAACGTCTCGCGCCAACACAACCTTCGCGCCAAAACGTCGGGGCCAAAACGGTGTCGTCAAAACAGCGTCGCCAAAACGTCCTGCTTCGGATGATGTTAAGGTCATCTGTTTCTATGGCCAACGGTTAACGAGCAGGGTATCATGTGGCCAGCACAACGTCCAACCACCTTTACTTTCACCAACTAAGTCAGGTACCCATTAGAGTTGGGTGGACTCAGGGACGCCCTAAAAATCCATCATTCAAAATCCCAGCTTTCACCGTGATTCGAACCCAGGACCTCAGGTTCGGAAGCCAAGCGCTTAACCATTCTGCCACCGCGCCCTCTACACTTAATTAAGTTAAAAATAAATTTCCACGTTTATTGTGTACGATTTTAGGGACTCGCTTTCAGGCGAATGATGTATTTGGGGTGATCTCAGGAAACTGTTTCGACTACGCCTCTGATACAAGAGCATCCAAACCTGAATGTGTTCCTGACATAGCTCTTGGTAAGTTCAGCTAAAAGTGCATATTAGTACTATTACTATTAGTGCGAGGCCATTAACGCAGATTTGTTAACCAGAAGGTAATCATAGAACATGCCATTTCGATTCGTCCAGCTTGCAGGCACTGACCGAAGTCTTGACATGTCCTGTCTTTTACTGTTGTTTCCTGGAATATGATAGTAACCAGTCATCGAATTGTGTTCGTCATATAGCTGGTTAAAGCACATAGACTCAATCATGAATGATGTATTACCGTAATGGGCGTAGCCAGGATTTTTTTTTTTATATATGTATTTATTACAGCAAAATTAAAGCCCCTCTTTCAGACACTGAGATCTATAGGGAAGATAATGTCATCTGAGATCTGTTTTTTGCGGCCTATATCTAAAGAGAGTGTGGCCAGCACAATGCTAAACCGCCTGTATTATCTAAAATTAATGTCAGGTACACATTAGAGCTAGGTGGAGTCAGAGGCGCCCCTATAACATCCTGAAATTAAAAATCCCAGTCTTCACAAGGATTCGAGCCCTGGACTCCCGCGTTACCGCTCAGCCCCCGCGCCTGTGAATATGCATACTCAACATTTATGCAATGAATGCTCATTTCAAACGTGTTTTTTTTTTCTTTTTCGGGCGGTCCAAAGAACCATAGAAAATGTACTTTCTACAGGTAGTTGAATAACAATAAATACTCTTCCCATGCCAACTGCTGAGAAAGGATGTATTTTGTAATTTGCTTAAACTATAAAAAGAAATAACTTTTAATTTCGCATGAATACTAGAAAATATTTATTTTGAACGGACTACAGGTCTTCGTGTATTCGTTCAAGAGTTTAATAAAGGAATGTTCATGAACAGTTGGCGCGCCTTCTTCTAAATCTAGATTTCAAGGCCTATCATTGGGATATTCTAAAGTCTAGTATATGTGTACATTCACTTAACCTGGATACTTTCTCAAAAAAAAAAGGGTGGGAATGGGGCGAGGTTATTTTTTTTAAAAATCTTAATTCATTAGTTAGTAAGCGAAAATTGGATGTTTTGCTATTATGTAAAATATGTATTGTCTTTTCAAAGTATACTATAATGGATCTATTACTTTGGAATAACAAAAATGTATACTATTATATAAGAGAAGTTCTTTCCGCTTATCTTGTCTGAATGATCAGAGATTAAAGAATTGACCCAAAATTAACTAGACAGTTTCTTTATAAATGTAAATTCAAGTAATTAATAATTATTTTTATTTCAATTTTCTAGAATTAGATATTGGTTTCAAATCATTAAAATATAGGTCATTAAGCAAAATTGCCAAGCGATTTTTTTTTAGCAAAGTAAAGTAAAGTTCCCCTTTCAGAACTTGTGGTCTACAGGGGAGATGCCGTAATATAGCTCATCTGTTTCTGTGGCCTGCGGTTAATGAGGAGTCATGTGGCCAGCACAACGACCGACCGCCTTTACTTTTCCCCAACTATTGTCAGGTACCAATTAAAGCTGAGTGGACTCTGGGGTGCCCAAAGATTCGAAATTAAAAATCGCAGTCTTGTAAGCCAAGCGCTTTACAGCTCATGGGAAAAGCTTTGGGAGTCAACTCTGAGGAAAAGTAAGGAGCTGGTGACCCTAAGGCAGTTTGCATCACCCAGTGTTACACTCTGGCAGAATCTTCTACGCCGATGATCCCTAACTGTATCGGCACTTCCGTTCCTTTGGATACATCAGCTGCGTGGAGAGGGGGCGGGGGAAACTGATGTGTGGGCGACATCGTTCCGACCAAAGAAATTCTCAGGCATTCATCCCATTTCCATGCGATGATATATATTCGCTTCGCGACTGAAGAAGGCCATATAGTTACGCTGAGCAGGTCAAACTGAATTTCCATTTGATTGGACCAATAAAAATAATCTTATCTATCATCTTAACACAGAAATGCAGTTGCCAGAGTCAGCCTTTGCTACCAGCTTCATCGTGGACCAGCCATTCCAATGGGCCGGAACTCTAGAAATTGTATTTAGTACTCCCACCCAGGTGACCATACTTGGTCCGGCTTTAAACACAACATTTGTCAGCAATAGGTTTCAATATTCCAAGCGTGTGAGTAGACCCTTTACTAAACTCACAAAAATGAAAGACTTATTTTTTTAAAGAATAGATTTTAAAAAAAAATACTTTTATAAAATATAGCTTATATTAAATACAATTGTACTAATTAGATTCGGATCAGTCATGCAATCAAATGTGTAGATTAACAATACTAAATCTATGGGATTAAAAATATTTTTAAAAATTTGATTTCGTAATGAGATATTTTATGTGTTCACATTTTTTTCAATGCCTATGATGCTATCATTTGATTTGACCAGTTGGGAAAAGGGGGATGGGTGAGAGTAGGAAGAGGGTATCTTGCTGAATGTTACCATGAATTCTAGTTCGAGAGCTCAAACCTTATCCAGACAATATACTAACCACTTTGCCAGCGAAGTGCTTATGAAAATGGAAATTTCGCACAATGCTATCTAATGTTGGTTAAAAACTTATAAGCGACGACATTATTCTCTACACAAAATTTCAGGGGACTAAATCGTCTAAACCGCCACAAATATCAGGTACAATTTTTTCCACTCTATACCAAACAAAATACTTAATTTCCTAATTGTTTATTATTATTATTATTTATTCTTCCTTTGTCAAGTAAAAGAAATAATTGTGCGAAGTTTCCACTTGACCTGAGATTGGGTGTGGAAGAAATAACGTGTACAAAAATTGTGCCAGACAGACAGAGTAAGTTGATAGTAGGAGCTTTGTAAAGCGCACTTTCTATCTCAAGGGCTAGAGAAGTGTGTCTCAAACTGTGGGTGAGGTCCGAACTACTGACATTGGCTTGGGGAGAGTGGAGAATTGTTCAATTTATTTTTGAAAGAAATGTTGTCTAGTGTGTACCTGGTTTACTGGTTATTGGTTAATTGCCATATTTTTATTTTTCCCTTGAAGAAATTGAAGTTATTAAATTGAGATTGAAAAAAAGTAAGCTTATATTGACTTTAGTTGTATCAACTAGTTTGAATCATTTATCTAATTAAATGTATGACATAAAAAGGCTCAGCTCTAAAAGAAGCCAATAATTTATATGTTCCTTGTCCATTCGTAGTTCCCAAAGAAGTATATAAATTATATGTTCCTTGTCCATCCGTAGTTCCTAAAGAAACCAATAATTTATAAGTTCCTAGCCCATCCGTAGTTCCCAAAGAAGCCAATAATTTAAATGTTCCTTGTCCATCCGTAGTTCCCAAAGAAGCCAATAATTTAAATGTTCCTTGTCCATCCGTAGTTCCCAAAGAAGCCAATAATTTAAATGTTCCTTGTCCATCCGTAGTTCCTAAAGAAGCCAATAATTTATATGTTCCGTATCCATCCACAGTTCACAAACAATATAGTTGGCCTTCACAGTGTTAAGTCGGACATGCCCATTCTGGTGGCTCTGTTGGCCAGTGGCGATTGCACTAGCAAGGCAGTGGGAGAAATGTCTATCAGCCTGTTTGTACCTACAGGATTATTTTTGGATACCTACTTCTGGGTGTAAGATACTTATTTCATTTTTGGATATTTACTTCTGGGTGTAAGATATTTACTTTTGGAAAATATCTCTTTCTGAATTGTAATGATAGCTGCTTTGGTGTTAATGTTTATTTCATTAGATGTATGCTGTGCTAACGTAATCACTGAAATCATTTTTTTTTTATATTTTATCTTTGTTTTTAATCAAGGTTTGTATAAACAATTAAATAAAAAGAAAGTACAAATAGATGGAGAGAAGAGAGAGATAGAGCGAGATAGAGAGGGAATAAAGAGAGAGACAGAGAGAGAGAGACAGAGAAGAGACAGAGAGATAAAGAGATATAAGAGAGAGAGAAGATAAAGAGAGAGAGACAGAGAGAGAGAAGAGAGAGAGAAAGAGATAGAGAGAGAATAAAGAGAGAGAGACACAGAGAGAGACAGAGAGATAGTGAGACAGAGAAGAGACAGACAGAGAGAGCGGCAGAGAGAGAGAAAGAGAGAGACAGAGAGATAGAGACAGACAGAGAGAGACAGAGAAAGAGAGAGACAGAGAGATAAAGAGATATAAGAGAGAGAGAAGATAAAGAGAGAGAGACAGAGAGAGAGAAGAGAGAGAGAAAGAGAGAGAGAGAGAATAAAGAGAGAGACACAGAGAGAGACAGAGAGATAGTGAGACAGAGAAGAGACAGACAGAGAGAGAGGCAGAGAGAGAGAAAGAGAGAGACAGAGAGAGACAGAGAGAGAGATGAGAGAGAGAGAAGATAGCGAGAGACAGAGAGAGAGATAGAGAGAGAATAGAGAGAGAGATAGAGAGAGAATAGAGAGAGAGATAGAGAGAGAGACACAGAGAGAGAGAAAGCATGAAGGAGGGCAAAGGTTATGTTATAGTTAGACGTTTAAGCAAAAGATAACATAACTACGTGCTAGAGTGAGAGAGAGGCCAAAAAAAAAAAAGAGAGAATGTGAGAGAGAATTAGAGTGTTCCCCATCTGTCCAATGAGCTAGCAATTCTTTTTCCAACAATGCTGTCGAATATCTAGAAAAATGGTTAGAGCCGTTTCGAAGATTCGTAACCAACAAGGTTTTTTGAGCACGCCCAGACGGTTCTAGTTTCCACGAAGGTACGAGTTGACTAGCGGTAGTATAAAAGTAAAATGTTCTATGTCTAATAGAACTGAGGCCGAGTCAACATTTCAACACTATGTCTTTGTGATTTGTACAACTCTTCAACTTGAGCATATAAAGTTGGACGGCATCCCGTTGCGTAGGTAAGATTCACGTACATCCAGGATATTTTTTAATGGATTTTGTTCATAGGGATATTATGTTTAATATTGTTCCTGTAAAAATGTTTGTTTGCAAAATGCTTTACATGTTTTGGATGTTCCATCAAATTTGAAGATTTTTTTTTTTCATTTTTAGCGGCCCCCGAAAAGGGAATAGGGAATAGTTTTGTATGGCCTGTCTGTCCGTATAACATGTAACGAACGTTTAAACCAATGAAATAAAAACGTATTCAGTAGAATAACCCTTGACGTAATCGTAACATTATTTAGAGAACGATGCGGGCGAGGAGTTGAATGACTTCGGAGGTTTATTAAAATCATTATTAGGTATATATATATCTATACAATCAGACATATAGACTTGCGACAAAATTACAATATTTATTTTTTTTTTATATATTTTTTTTTATATGCTGACCGACTAAATATTAAATCATTTTTCATATCCGTAGCTTTTTTTTTTTTTATTCTATTATCTATTTCTCTAATGTCTATTTCTCTAATGTCTATTTCTCTAATGTCTATTTCTCTAATGTCTATTTCTCTAATGTCTATTTCTCTAATGTCTATTTATCTAATGTCTATTTCTCTAATGTCTATTTCTCTAATGTCTATTTCTCTAATGTCTATTTCTCTAATGTCTATTTCTTTCTCTAATGTCTATTTCTTTCTCTAATGCCTATTTCTTTCTCTAATGTCTATTTCTCTAATGTCTATTTCTCTATAGACCTATTTTCACTTATTAAGAAACCTGCAGAGTTAATTTTATTTCTTTTGAGATAGACCTAGAAACATTTCTCTCTCTCCACCTTTGCCGCCCCCTGTTGATGAGTACATGTCTAAGAGCGAACAGGTGAAACCAGGTCCACATCAGCTCTACAGTGTTAATGTCTTCCGATTTGCTGCCTATCTCTTTGGCCTAGACGAGACGGAATCCACTCTTGTAAATTTCTACATGATGCCAGCTGGCTTTGTGTCAAAACCAGGAGGACCGGTAGGAACACATTTTAGCGTCCCTTGTAAAGGGAAAGAGCAGCTATTAGTTTTGTGAAGTCTGTCTGTCCGTTTGTCTGCGTGTAAAATGTTTTATATAATTCGCATGTTTCTTCAGGGCTTGCATTGTTATATAAGGCAAGACCTAACCTAGAACCCTCAAGGAAAGATGAAGAGGGGACGGCCCAGGAATACATGGCTCCGCGCTTTGGAAGCAGATGCCAAGCAGATGGGCAAGACGTGGGGACAGTTGGACAGGCTCCCCCAGAACCGAGAAGCCTGGAGAAAGCTGGTTATTGGCCTATGCCCCAGAAGAGACCACATGCAGAGATGAGAAGATGTTTCTTCAGGGTTAAAGATAATTAGCTTCCTAGTCCGAACCTCCAGCGCCACGATGAGCGATAGCAGTGGGCAGGGTGTGAACCTGGTACCATCATGAAAACCAAAAGACAGTCCAGCGTACATACCTCACGACCAGGAAGATATGTCTTTGTCAGGATTAGATCTAAAAAATAAAAACTTTTTTAACGTTGTTTTTTCTAAGATAAACCCTCCATTAGAAAGTTTTTAAGTTAGTGCAGGAGCAATTACTTTGTATTCTTAACAACTAATTAATGATAACTAGACTCCGTCGAAAATGGTAAATTACATTTGAACCGCTTGGTTCTTTGTTTTTTTTTTTTTTTTTTTGCTTTTTATTTTCTAATTGTTTCTGTACGTGACGTCACAGGCCACGTGCTCTCCGACAACCAATCAAACAAAAGGAGATCTCATTGACAATGACTGTGACGGCTACGTCGATGAAGAGAAGCGAGACGGTCAAGGTCAGTTCACTGATAATGTAGTAGTAGCCTAGCCTAGGCGTATCAGACATTGGTGGCCGACCATGTACGTGCACGCCGCTAAAATCTGAGTAGCCAAATTTTAGCTAATTTCTTTACACCTTCAAATCAATTTACTTTCTGAGTAGCAATTAACAAGTAGTATGGCTGCCTTGTCATGCGCGCTGGACTATCGTTTGGATTTATCGATGGTCCCGGGTTCAAACCTGCCCGCTCCCATCCCCCGTCGTCCTGCGAGAGGTTTGGACTAGGAAGTAAACTATCTTCAACTTTGAAGGAACATTCGAAACATGTAGACTATGTGGTAGTTCCACTGAAATGCAGTTGTAAAGATATGCTATTTTGTAAGAAACTAGAATGTAGTTTATGTCCGACCATGTACGATTTATTATTATTTATTAATTACTCTTATTTGCACTATAAAGGTTGTCAAATATTCTATTGCACGTAAGTCGTAACGATTTATTTTCATTTGCACATAATTATAGTTACGCTTCAAAGACCAGCTTAGGCGTCAACTTTCCTTGGCTGACATCGAAGAGAGCACCTGGCTGCATGTGGCGTCGGAACGAGACAGCTGGACGTCACTCACAAAGACCGGTGGATACGCATTTGAGACCAAAAGAAAATCTGCTGCCGAGAACAAACGCAGACGACGAAAAGAAAATCTATATCGACCACCTGCGGACAATGGTTATGCCTGCCCTGTGGACAATGGTTTTGCCTGCCTTAGTTGTGGCAAAATATGTAGGTCACAGCTGGGGCTGCGCAGACACAGGAAATACAGTATTCCTCACTAATCATCGGACTCGAAGACAAGCCTTATATATATATATATATCCTTATATGGCCTAGAATGTAATAATAATTTTTTTTTTGTTGCCTTTGTGAAGAAATCCTTGCTAGTTCTCTTTCAGTGTGATTAGTGTGAACGTTTCTTGGACCAAAAGCGGTCGGTGTAAGCGCTCGATAAAATAGCAGGTTAAACACATCCACAAGTTTACAATAGAAGAGGTACAAGAAAATTCTTCACATGCCATCGTCCGAGTCGAGACGTTGATTTGGATCAACGGAGCACTGGCAGGAGCAAGAAAGAAAATAACAAATACGAGCAACATTTAACTGCATTAGCTCTGGCACTGAGCAGACGTTTTTAAGCGTTCGGTTTGTTGATTGCGATTGTATTCGACTGCATTGGTTTAGTTCCTGTAGTTCATAGAAGACGCACTGCATGTTTCTGTTCGCGAATGCATTATGTACCATCTAGACATGGACAAGCTACCCGGCATAGAGGCTGATGGCTAGCATTCTTTTTCCGCAACCGTCCCTAGCGATAGCACTGGCGGTAAATTTACCTCTTGTGTGTGAGAGACACAATGGACTGAGAAGTGTGCCGATGTGCCAAGAAAACTCAAAACTCAAACTCAAACATAACTCAGTCGACCAGGAATAAAAAAGTTTCCGAAAGTAGTCGTGTTAAATGTTTGACATGTTTCCGATGTCACTTCAAAATTGATGATAATCTACGCCTTAGTCCAAAACTCCCTCAGATCGACGGGGAATGGCAGCGGGCAGGGTGTAAACCCATGACATGGCGCCGCGATTTAGAAGCAGATGCCAAGCAGATGGGCATGACATGGGGACAGTTGGAGAGACTCACCCAGAACCGAGATAGCTGGAGGAAGTTAATAGGTGGCCTACGCCCCAGAAAGAACCACAGGCAGAGATGCGATATTGATATAAACCCTGAAACATCGATACGACTGAACGACAGTGCTGCGCCCATATCGCTTGACCAGGCAGCCATCCTATCATTTACCTAATTAATATAATTAGCCGACAAATTATTTCAACAATAGTTCACGGATACAGCGTGGGGATAAAAACTAGACTAAGATACTCGTCCTCGTAAAGTTTTATGATGAATATTAAGCAAGTCCTCTTAGGTCCGGGGTCCTCGCTGCTCGTAATACCCAGTGTCCTCAGGGTCGGTCGTGTGGATATGAATGCTCAATTTCTTTTTTTGTTTGTTTTGTATCTCTATTAGATAATGATGGTGATGATAGGATTGATGAAGATATAGGCGCATCTCGATTAAGTAAGTACTATAACTTTGTTCTCTACCACTGTTATTTTATTATTGTATCATTGCCCCTGGACAGTTTTATGCTTGCCATGTATGTGACAAAATATGTCGGTCACAGCTGGGGCTACGTATCCACGGGAAATACTGCATTCCTCCTTAATCTTTGGACTCGAAGACAAGCCTTATTATTATTGACCCTGGCCTTCTTAAGCACATCTCTCCATTCTGATATATGCCCGGACTTTTAGCTGTTGTAGACCTGCCTCTACGTCATCAAGCCACTAGGCTCGTGGTCTGCCTTTGGGGCGCCTGCCTTTTGGTTTTTGCCGGTGAACAATCGTTGCTCCTCTGTTCTCTGGCATTCTTTCGAGGTGACCTGCCCCAAACGTCATCTGTTCCCATTTAGTTCCGTTACTGTAGAGGGCTTATCATATAGCTGGTATATTTCTTAGTTGGTGCGACTCCTCCAACCGATTTCTTCATCTTTTTTTCTCAGGATTTTCGTTTCCCCAGAATTAGTCCGCTTTTTTTTTTGTCTTTTTGTCGGCGTTCAGGTTTTACTTGCATACATAACTACAGGTCTTGTGATTGTGTTGTACAAAGTTTTCTTTGGTTTTTTTTTTTAGCTCTAATTTTTTTTTAAAGTATGGGTTGTGTATTATAACAACCCCTATAGTCTGCAGCTAGTCCTACCTTAACTTCTGTCATTAGTTTATTTTTTGAATGTATCATTTATTTTAATACAAATAGCTTTTATAAATTATTTTGCTGGGTATTATCTGAGCTAATTTTTGTTCAAACCAATATTTTACTGTATCAATTTAATTTTTTAAAAAAAAATCGTTCAATTGCAAGGTCCGATATATATTTGTTTTCACTAATGCAAAATAATAAAGAAAACAGATGTGATTTACTGGACTTTGGTGTTTTCAAATATGGTGGTACATACAATTAGTCTATACATCGGTTTGTCCTGTTCAAGACAAGGGAAATAATTTAAGGCAGTGAAAAACTAGCATTTCTCTGACTTAATCTGACCTAGATATTTTGTAGTTGATTTCTGCTCTATGTTTCATTTCAGCCAATGGCGCGTGGTCCCCTTGGAGCGAGTGGTTTTGTGATAGTGACTTTGCCAGTTACAAGGAACGTTTTAGGTACATTTTAAACTTACATTCTTACTACATCCATTTAAAAAAAAACAACAACAACATATCACAGCTTGTCCTAGGAGGCGCGGTAGCTGAGCGGGTCCCGGCTCAAATCCTGGTGAAGACTGGGATTTTTATTTATTTCGGGATCTTTGGGGGCCTCTGAGTCCACCAAGCCCTAATGGGTACCCGACATTAGTTGGGGAAAAGTAAAGGCGGTTGATCGTTGTGCTGGCCACATGACACCCTCGTTAACCGTGGGCCACAGAAACAGCTTACGTTTAGATCATCAGCCCTATAGATCGCTAGGTCTGAAAGGGGAACTTGACTTTTACTCTACAGCTAGTCCTACTAGACTTACAAAATGAACAGAGATACTTTCATAGCGGATGAAAGAAATAAATGTACCATTAAGATTTGGCAGATTTTTTGTAGCTTTACAATAAATTTAAATATTTCAATTTCTCTATATCCAAAGAACGTGCGACAACCCCCCTCCTTTTAATGGTGGGTTCAAATGCTTTGGAGATAGGGTCGACTCTGAAATCGCCAATTGCTATGATGTACGCAGAGCCGCTGGTAAGTTTAAAATCTGGCAATAATCCAGGTCCCCAAAGTTACGATAGACTGTTACATGGACCTAGAAAAAAACGGCTGTGGTGAGCCTAATTTGAATTCTAACGTTGATATTGTTCATTTAAATTTTTACAAAGCTTATATCAGCTCACTCAGTCTGTGTGCCTGGTACAAGTGGGTACAAGTTATTTCTCCCACACCCATTCTCGGATCAAGCTGAAGCTTAGCTCTTCATCGACATAGACAAGATATGAATCAATAAAAAAAGTAACTAATTAGACAATGTACTATTTTATCGCCTCGGTTAATAGCAACAAGGGAAACTGCTAGTTAACTATTCAGAGATGTGGCTAAGCAGGGTCTTGCGTTCGAATCCTGGTGAAGACTGGGATTTTTAATTTCGGGATCTTTGGGGCCTCTGAGTACACACAACTCTAATGGGTACCTGACATGAGTTGGGGAAAGTAAAGGTGGTTTGTAGCTGTGCTGGCCACACGACACCCTCGTTAATCGTTTGGCCACAGAAACGGAGGACCTCTACATCATTTGCCCTATAAACCACTATGTCTGAGAGAAAAATATACTACTTAATTATTTTGTTTAATATCTAATAAGGGTAATTACTTTTACATTGTTGGAGATATAGTTCTAATGACGGGGATCTTCTCCCTTAAGATATTTTTTATTTATATTTTATAAGATAGGAGTGCTATTTTAATTTGCTTGCTTGTTATGCAGTGTATGCCGTGAGTCCCACTCTACATGTTTAGCAGAGCATTCATAGAGTAGTGTTCAATAAACTTAAATTGGTTTGGGGTAGAATGAATATTTTCATGTCACAAACTTGAATCGAAAAAACAAGCAAAAGAAAAAAAGAATATCGTTTCAAAAAACAAAGCTTATCTAAGGAAAAGAACCGCTAACTACTACCATTTCTCTCAAGCTCGCAGGGTTTATGCACCTTTCGCTATATAATACCAAATTTAATAAACTAGTACTAATTGACTAATTATTTTTTTTATTAATTCGTGTATGGTCATCGACTATGAATAATTATGAAAAGTTTCAAATTGATCTGATAATGGGAAGTGGGAGAAAAAACACATGTACACAATTTTGCCAGACAGACTGATAGACAGACAGACAGAAAAACAGACAGATTGTTGGCTCGAGAATCCCGAGAGGGCTTTAGCCAACGAATTCAAATTCTGGTTGTTCAATTTTTTTTTATAAATACATTTAAAAAGCAATCACTCAGATACACCATTCTTTCTCCCCCACCCGTTTCTATGTAAGTGATCATTGCGTATTGTGAAAACTAAAAAGCATGATACTTCGCGAGACTAAAAACAAATTGATTAAAAAAATAATAATTAATCACACAGATTTATTATAGTAAGTCTAGGTCAGGTCGAAATGTAATTACATGACCGATCCAAACAAATGTATACACTTACATTTTGTATACTCTATTTTAAAGATTTCTCTCCATATTAAGAGTATTTAGTGTGTTATACTTCATTTTTTAATACGTTGATACTTCTAGAAAAAAAATCAGGATTATCGTTACTGCAAACTCTCAGTTCATTTTAAGCTTCCTTAGGTTTTTTGTGAGCTATTTTTAGTTCCTTTGAACGCTTTCTGTGTGTCATGGAAAACATTTCTGACTGTGGTTATGTAACTAGCGACCATGACATGTATTTTATTTTTTTCATCTAAAAGTTCTGATTACTTCACAGTGGACGGAGGCTGGTCTATTATCAAGGCTGAGTGCATTGACTGCAAAAATAGTTCTGACCTCGCTAATGTAACGAGGTAGGAACACGTACCTATGTACATAAGAACGGTCTGTTTCAGTGGCGTGAGTAGAGATTTGGAGGCCCGGGGGGGAGGACGCTAGACTCCTTTATGGGCCCTTGTATTTTGGCCTTTTGGACATCATGACATAACAACTTAATATTTAATGTAGAAACAAATTCGGACACTCATTTGGGGGGGGGGGGGGCCTCCCTTCACCTCCCTAGCTACGCTTCTGGTGTGCTGTATAGTAGATACTGAAATTAACAACCTATTCAGCTACATTGATATTATAAGACAAATATTTTGTTGCATTGTGTGAACAAAGAAGCGCCCTTGTAAAAGATATGCCGCAGAAGGCGCATTGAAAAGTTAACTAGACTTCCTGCGAACAGTTGATCTCATTCGTAAACAAACAATATTTAGCCACGTGATTCTCTATATCTTCTATACAAATTACGTAATACAGACAGGCTGTCACGTGATACGTTTTTTTTTTCGTTGTTATATCAATATTATCCCGAGCATGCTACCCTGCCTCATAGTGGCGCCCGGGTGAAAACGATCGTAGGAGGAAACGATTTGGCTAAAGGGTAGCAAAACAAGACTCCCGTGGGGATGCCTAAGGTGGGTGCGAGAGCATCCTCATTGCACTGTGCGGAGTTGTAAAAAAGCTCCCACAACCTTGTCACAATCCAGACGCTGTTACTCAAGGGGCGTTACATAAATGGTATGTCTCGCACGGTTAGCCTGGTATAGAAAAGGAAAATGGCGGGGTCTTAGTGTACGCGGCCTCTCTCCGCGAGTCTGACCCACCCGTCAGACAGAACATTGCACACTGTTCTCTTTCAGGCCAGTGAGAGGGAGCTCTTTTTCACTTTTGCTGGCCTAGAGTTCCAAAAGCCGAAGGCTCAACTCTACCTGACAGTTTCAAGAAGAAGAAGAAGATTATCAATATTATCACGTGGCTAAATGTTAATTGTTTACAATTGGTGAATGAGGTCCATTGCTCTGTCTGCATCAGATGTGGAAAAAAAAAAGTGCAAGCAGCAACTGTGAAACGCTGCATTCATTCTTAAACTTCAGAACTGCAGACATTTCCATTAGTATCATTATTATTACTATAATTATTATGATTATTATTATTTTGTAGACTCTGTAACAACCCAGCACCTCGCAACGGAGGAAAAAACTGTACAGGCAGAAGCTCTGTGATTAGGAGACACCCATTGTGTGAAAGTTGTCTTCACATCAAAGGTATGAGTTGCAGGTCAAACAGGGGCGTAGCTAGGAACTTTCCATCGTTTGTGGGCCCGGAAAGGGGGGAGCTTGTCCTCAAACTCTCCCCTTCCTCCCCCCCCCCCACCCTAGCTACGCCACTGCTGGTCAAACTAGTATAACTTTGTAATGGAGTTCGTGTATGAAGGGCATATATTTTGTGATATGTTAGAATAGTTATATTGTCTCCTTGATATGCAGAATTATATTTTTGTTTGTATTTTCATAGTATTCTGACATTGATTCACTGAGGGTAATAAGCGATACTAACATTTATTCTATTTCTACACCTCCAAAAAAGTTATGTTTCAATCCTTCTGATAAATAGCACGACAAAACCTTGGACATGTGTTATAGCAACATAAAAATGGCCTACACATCTCGATCGTCATTTCCCCCTCGGAGAGTCGGACCACACAATGATCCATCTTACACCCACGTACAAACCGGTTTTAAAAACAACAAAACTCGAAGTACAGTCCATCCAGCCACGGTCTGATGACGCTGTTGTCTAGAGCAGATTGGTACATGTTTGTAAACAACTGCCCAGACAGATGAACTTACCACAACTGTTAATTCGTACATTTGGTTCTGTGAAAACATAATTATATCCAAGAAGAAAATTAATAACATTCAGTAATAATAGACCCTGGATGACCAACATTAAAAATTGATATTCTATCATCATCGAGAAGTACATAGCAGTCTATTTATAAAGCGCTGGTTATGAGTGTGTATGTGTTGCTTTTATCGTGTGTAATTATCGTTCGTAGGTGCATGTATATCGTGCATCTATATTGTTATTGTACAGTAGTTAAGCTGAGGTTGTCAATTGTAGTCAAACGTAATTTCCTTTGTTTGGATCAATAAAGTTATCTTATACTATCTTATATTACCTTTAGTAGAAAGTTTATTACTTTTATACTGAATCCATTTTATATTAGCAGTTAGTAAAAATGTATATTACCCCACTTTCTCCTATGTGGAGGCCCGGGCGGCGTTATTTTTATGGAGTCTCCTACAATTTTTCGAAAACTTTAATAAAGATAAACTTATGAATCAAAATACTTATATCTAAAAGCAGGCTATATTTTAGTAGAAAGAAACTAGAGTTATTGTATATTTAATCTCATTTTCCTTTTACAAAAAAATATTTAATATGTTTAATCCAGTTTAAATAGTGTATATTTTTTTAGTTTGTGGAGGTTAAGGCCCTTGGTAGACGCACTGCCGTAACTACGAAGCTTTATTTACTTATTCCGAGCATGCTACAAGCGTACAACTTCTTCATCTCGACATTTTTGCTAATCAGCATAGAAGTTTCTGACCCTCTCGAAAGTCGGATATATATTTATTTTAAATCTCTTTTGCGGAGGCCCCTTTCTTGTGGCGTTCCCGGGGCTGTAACCCCCGCCTGCCCCCTCCCCCTTTTAAATCCGGCCCTGTGTGTCTGTATGTTTACAAGCTGGGGATGTGTGATGAAATCTTACATTTGGATTGAGACAGACGAGTGAAGGACAACGGGAGAGAACTGCCAGTGAGGTTTTGAATACAAAGGTCCACGCTGATGATACAACCATGATCTATTTTTTAATCACAGTTTCAGACAGTGGTTCCCAAACTTTTTTTTTATCTCGTAGACCCCTTTTCACGATTTCTGGTTTTTTGGTAGACCCCCCTGCTTAGCTTATGTTGCATTTTTGCAATTTTTTTTTTTAAACTAATTTCTAACACTAATGAGTTGAAGAGTGAAAAAGTAATTTAAAGCTGTATTTTACGTTATAGAGATCTTTTTTATTAATAAAAATTCAATTTTAAACCACTTAAAATAACAATTAATATTTATTACTGGAATCACCTAACACACTGGAAATATTTTTTTCTTACATGATTGACCATCCGTTGCTACGAATCTTATAATTCTTATAGGACTTTGTTGTTCTATGAAGTAGTCTTTAAACATTAAATATTAATTCATTAAATAGCCTTACTTATCATTGTAATTTTTTTTTGATAAAGAGCAGTTTCTCGTGTATTTCTTGATCTTTCACATGTGGCTCAAATATTGGATACGCGTAACTGTTTTCACTAACAGAAGGGGCGAAGCCGAGTAACTGGCGCCTAAATTAGTAAACTTTGGACATCTCATAGACCCCCAATTTATTTTTTCACTTTCGTAGACCCCTTAGAAGTCTTCGTAGACCCCTGGGGGTCTATTTAGATCACTTTGGAAATCACTGGTTTAAGATAAGGTACCTTCATTTGTTTTTATAGTATTGAGATTTACCTACATAAGTATGCACTGGCAACCTAAGTGTAGATATTGGTGGTATATCTTAGTAATGTTATATTGGTTCATGCCAGACTGAAATAAATTATTTTATTATCTACAGACCTTAGTAACACTACTTTATGTAAGTCATCTGTATTTGTCTGAAATGTATTGTAAGCATAGTCTAGCTGTAGAACTCTTTAATACATTTACTTTAAATTTACATCTGCTTGTAAATTGTGGTCTTAAAATTAAGCTTTACTACAAAAATCTATTTTCGTTTGCGAATGCTGAATTCTAGTTTATCTAATTTGCATATTTTTCACCAGTTGTACCTGTCGAAGAGGATAAACTATGTGAGCATATAAATTACTGTTATTGTTGTCTTCTGTTTACACACATTCATTTTGTATTCAAAAAGTCACTTGCCTGCATTCGTATGAATGTTAAAATGAGTTCATTTGTTGGTTTTGCTATTGGTTTTACCAATGTTTCTTACCTTAGCATTAGCAATATAAATTATTTTTTTACCTACCTAAACAAAAGAGGTCCTGGTGTAAGCGAAAAAAAGTCTTGAACTCGATAAAACACATTAGAAACGTTTATGTTTCTACTCAGTGACTTTTTATAACGTGACAGTGAATAGAAATACAGCGTGACAGTTAATCTGGATGCATCGTAACTGTGAATGTGAATGCAGCGTGACAGTTAGCCTGGGTGTAACGTAACTGTGAATGTGAATGCAGCGTGACAGTTAGCCTGGATGTAACATCACTGTGAATGTGAATGCACCCTGACAGTTAGTCTGGATGTAACGTCACTGTGAATGTGAATGCAGCCTGACAGTTAGTCTGGATGTATCGTAAATGTGAATGTGAATGCAGCGTGACAGTTAGTCTGGATGTATCGTCACTGTGAATGTGAATGCAGCTTGACAGTTAGTCTAGATGTATCGTAACTGTGAATGTGAATGCACCGTGACAGTTAGCCTGGATATAACGTAACTGTGAATGCACCGTGACAGTCTGGATGTATCGTAACTGTTAATGTGAATGCAGCGTGACAGTTAGTATGGATGTATCGTAACTGTGAATGTGAATGTAAAGTGGCATTAAATGTGGATGAAGATGTATCGAGACAGGGAAACGGATGTCACGTGACAGCAAACGTGACTATACGTGATAAAGTATTAACACTGACATTGTTACGTATAAGTGGTTGTGAATGCTATATAACGTGACTGTGAGTATTACGTTGCATTTGACTGGAGGCCTCTTCAACACACTTTGCACTCATTTAAATTCATACCTACCTCTGACACCAATTTAAATGCTGGTTTGATCGCGATATTCTACGTATAAATATGCACTATAATGTATATATATATATATATATATATATATATATTAGGGTGGTCAAAAAAATTATTTTTGAAATTTCAAACGCTTAAGTCGTATTCTAGGTCCATTTCCTGTTAAAAGTGCCAGATAAAATTTTAAAGAAATTCTGAGCGGGTTTAGAGGTTGCTCAGACAGTCTAAAATTATCCCGAATAATAGCAATGAGACAGGAAATAAACACATGGTAATAAATCAATCATGTTTATTGTTACATTAATTTTGGCTGTCCAGTGAGGCCACTCACAGCCGTTGTCTTCTTAGAGTCAGACAATACATGACAATGTTGCTGAACTAGTTGAAGAAGGTACTGTTTCTGTTGGTCATAATTGGTCAAAATGGAGTTATACTCTTGGATCAGTTTCACTCCTCGTTCGGCACAATCATTCACCACCTTGAGGCCTTGAACGATTCGGAAGGCTTCTTGGTAGTCGTCATTCTCTTTCCACGTCTCCACATTCTGTGTCAGGTATGAATCAGGCAGTTGAAGAATTTGGAAAATTTTTTTTGTAAATATGATGACGAAGGAACTCAGGGGTCTCTTTTCGTCTCAATCACGTAACGCTTGTGTTGGGGGTGGCGTAGCTCCAGGAATTGTGTCCATGTTCCGCACCATCTCTCTCCCTCTCTTCCAGTCCAACTCGCTCATCAAAAAAGGCAAAGTAGACCAGCAGCTCACTGAGATACCAAAGATGTCGTCGGAATGCGACAGAAGTGGCCTGACAAATTGTCGGATTCTTGTACGACGTCCATTGACCAAGGAGATGCAGATCATTAGCTGGAGCGTAAACTGAAAATGGTGCCTGAAACCATGCTTCTACGTACACTTCAACGACGAACAAATTGAACGTCATGAGGGCTTTCTCTTTAGAAGCTTTCAACTTGAATTGCGATTTGAATATCCATATCTTCAGACCGTAGATGATTTTCGCCATCCACCTTGCACGGTGCAGAGCTCCTGGAGCTTAGAACCGAATACCTTTTGGCGGTGATCCGCCGAGGAAGATGATTGTGAGCTCCAAAAGTTCCTCGTAATCATCTCTTGGCTGTGAAATTGCCAATGTGGTCTCCGCAAACCTAATCACACGTTCTTTGAATGACGTAATTGCTACTTCGTCACTGGCAGTATCGAAGTTGGTTTGGTCGATGTCCTGCCAGAAGTCCCGAAAACGTTTGAATATGGCGATGTCCGGCCCAGATGATGCTTCAATTTTCATTGCTGTAAATACCTTTTCCACAACAATTTCCAAAATGTGATGGCGACATGGCAGATGGAGATCTTTCGAAAGACGCTCTTCGATCAGGTGGCAAGCGCCTGTGTGTCGACCAGTGTTGCTGACAGTTGTATCGAAACACATTCCAACAAAATTGTCTCGAAGTTTCCAGTTATCGATGCATGTAATGACGGCTGATGCCTGACGTTCACCAGTACCAGAAACCAATTTGGGCACTCCAAGCAACTGCTCCACGTTGTGTCCTGTGACAATTACGGCCAGGCGATCCACTTTACCTTGATTAGTGACACGTGGTAACAGTTTGCCGTCCCAATGAATTACTAATTGGCCATTAGGAGAAAATGCATTCTGAATAGAGTTCGCTTCAGATTCACGGTGTTCAATTCTTGCATGAGCTGCTGAGGCCAGTAGGTACACCGCTTCTCTATCAGACACTTTCGTGCGGTCCAATGCAGCTGCAACATCCTTTGTAATGAGGTTTGGACTCTGTGATTCTGTGATTCCAGTTGACATACTTTCTTTTTGCGAGGACCAACATGGTTGTACTCCTCATCCGATTGTTCTGGAGTGCTACTTTCACAGCTAAGTTCACATGTTTCTTTCTCCAAGAGAGCTGCCACCTCTCTGTCTGATCTCTCCTTGCGCTTCTTGATATCTTGTTCCTTTTTGTTTGACATTTCTTTCTTTCTCTCGGCATCTCTATCAATTCCAGCCATGTATCCTCGTCGACCTTCTCTTTGAGCAACGAGAAATTCCCAGTCTTCAGCTACAGCAATTAAACTTTGGGCTTCTTGATGAGCGACATCAAACAAAAGGTCAAGTTGATCACAAAAATTCTTTTCATTCTCCAACTGCGTTTCACTTCGGCGGTTTTTTTATTTTTTAAGCATTTGCCATTCTTTATGGACTTTCAACAAGCGATTTTTAATATTGTAATCAAAACTCGTTGGGATGCCAGATTTTTTCCAAATTTTTAGTAATTCCATCACTGCGATATCTGCACTTTCACTCTATGTCAATTTTTCCTCAATGTGTCGATAGAAGAATACTGATAAAACATCTCGAAGTGTTGGAAGTCTTCCCTCTTGAGTAATGGATGAATTCACGGTCCCCACAAGCCACACTAGTGAATTTGCTCTTGTCCTTCTTTCAGAGTTTATGATTTCACCTACAAAATTAACAGAACGTCAGTAAAATAATGAAATGTTATTGTTTGTCAAATGTTATTATACATATATTACCCGCGATCCGCGGGTTTTTTATTTGCGCATTACTGTCGATATAGTCACTGAGAGTGTTTTGTAAACAATGAAACGACATAATAATGTAATAAGTAAAGCGAATGTGTCAATGTAAAAATAGTGTGAATGGAGCTCTCAAATCAAAATAGCTAATAAGCTTAAATCCATTTGTTCAAATTAAAACATTTGCTTCTAGGCCTACATATATTTGATTAAAATTTGAGATGAATAGACTTAATTTTGTATGTTCGTGTGTTACGGTATAAAGTAGATCTTGAGGTAGACATAGATCTAAATCTACTCTAATCTAGAGTTAAAAATTGTCTTTTATAGAGTTCATTCTGTGTTGCGCATGCGTGACCTTTTTTCATGAATGAATATAGGTCTATCTCAACACGGCTACGCAGCTTTATTTAGCGAACAGCGAACGAATGTATTAAAAATGCTTTAGAAAAACACATTTGAATGTTAATTTGATTAAAATATGAAATGAATGGACAATAATTAGTATGTTTATGTGTTAAAGCATAAAACTATCTTTGCGAAAAGAAGTTTTATCATCTTAGAGTTTAATAAGAGTTTTAGAACTAGGCCTAGGAATAGACTCAGTAGAGAGATGTGTTAATCACTGTTAATGTGTAACCATTTGGTAATGTCTAATGAAATAATGTTCGCCAGGAAATCTGTAGTCACAGATATCAGGAACTAATTTATGTAAAAAAATGCTTTTGAAACACAAAATTGAAGGTTAATTTTATTATATAATGAAATCAATGGATCTTCTTTTGTATTTTCATGTGTCAAAGTAAAAAACTATCTGCGCAAAGTGTATTTCTTAAAATTAGATCTAGGTCTAAATCCTTTCGATCTTTTCTCATGTCAACATTGTTAACCATGGGCAAGATCCATAAATACTATAGCTTTAATAGAGTCGGACAACTTTTTTTTTTATGAGGGTCTTAATTTTTTTTTAGGGCTACAATACATACACTACGGTCTAAGATAGTACCCAAGGAACATTCCTGCCTAGTGTTATCAAGATTGGACAAACGGTTTTGATGTCTATAAGTCCCATACATACATACGCCTCACATTCTACTTTATAAGATATATATATATATATATATATGTATAAGTTCTTTTCATTTGTATTTGATTTCTTGTAGTGCACGGTGTCTGGGGAGAGTGGACCATCTGGATCTGCATGGAGAACTGCACTATTTCCAGTTCCTATAGAACAAGGTAAAAGTGTATGTTAGTGGTAGCAGTTATAACATAGATGCATAAACTACAGCCCGTGGGCCATGTCCTGCCCGTGACTCTGTGCTCCGCCACGTTACCTCCCACATTTTCATATAAAAGTTCTGATTACTTTATAGTAAAAGGATGATGGTCTATTATAAGTTTTCAAAAGATTTTAATAATTTCCGAATATTTCCAGGACTTTTTCGTATATTTTGCAGTTTCAGGTGATGTCCAGGAGCTCCTGGTAAATCGACAGGAGGCCGCGGGAAATCTGTTATAAGTTATAAAATGGTTTAATTTAATAATCTATGCACCTAGAATTAGCGCGGGTCCTATGAAAGTGCGGGATCCACTGTGGTCGCATAGGTTGCAGTGGCCTAAGGCCGGCCCTGAAAATTACGGTGTATGCTACGCTGCCGGTCGACTAGTATATAGGCTATATGAAGCAGAAAGTAAGACGTATGTATGTATGTATGTATGTATGTATGTATGTATGTATGTATGTATAAATCAAAACAGTTTGACCAATCTTGATAAAACTTGGCATAAGTGTTCGTTGGATCATGGCGTAGACCGAAGTGTACGTTTAATGCCCCTCACTCAACTCCCCCCCCCCCCCCCCCCCCAAAAAAAAAGAAAGCTAAATTGATCTCTCTGAAGAAATGGTTTTTAACAAATCGGGTAAACCTGCTATCTACTATCTTTCGTAGTTAATGAAAAAAAAATTAATGAAACATTGGCTAAGCTTGACATGGATCTAAATCCAATCCACTAGACTAGTAATAGCCTAACTAAGGCCCCAGGCCGCGGGTAATATTCGGCAAGTGTATATATATATATATATATATATATATATATATATATATATATATATATATATATATATAAATATATATATATATATATATATGTGTGTGAATGTGTGTGTGTGTGTGTAAAACTCTGCTTTTATATTTAAGGCCCTGCTTGGACCCACCTGAAGGGCGAAAGTACTTCCCGTGTATAGGTTACGCCTATGACTTTGGTTCGCATATTGAATGCAAGTATTTCTGTTTCATGAGTAAGTACTTATCAACCTTGTGACTATTGTGAGACCCTCTGCCACCCACCAACCCTTTGTTTTCCCCTTTTTTTTTGGTCTAAATTGTTTACTCCCATATGCGCAATGGGGAGGCGCGATGCCTACGCGGTAAAACGCTTGGATTCCCGGGTTCGAATACTATTGAAGACTGTTTGTTTTTTTAACTCGGTATCTCTAGGGCGCATAGGGGTCCATCCAGCTCTAATTGATACCTCACATTAGTTGGGGAAAGTAATTGCGGTTGGTCGTCGTGCTGGCCACATGACATCCTCGTACTACCTTGGGCCACGGAAACATCATCTGCCATATAGATATGAAGTTCCGCGAAAGTGAAACTTTAATTAATTGAAAAATTGTCGGACAGCAATGATACCGTTAGCTGGATTATGTATTTGGATTATTATAATGTTGATTTTCGTGCACTTATGTGGTGACCATCTTTATGAATATTTTTATACGTGCAAAACACTCTGACTGAAAGAGGGGAAACAATAGAACATTTATATTCTCAGCTAATTTATGTTTTGCTCAATTAGTCAAGGCGTGCTTGTGTGTGTGTGTGAGTGTGTGTGTGTGTTTGTGACACATCCTGATTGCTTTTTTTTTTCTCTTTAGTTGTATTCTGTTATAATTAACTCTTTCTCTCCTAAATAACGCTAAGATCGTTGGTTTAGCCTCACTAAAAATTATTTCTGGTTTTATAAACTCTATTTTTTTTTTATGTAAAAAGAACATATATGATTTTATAATTCTATTCCAAAAGTAAAGTTCTCTGATTATAAACTAAAATGTTATTGAAGTATAATCATAACTGGGTAGAATGAACAAATGTGAAAAAATTAAGAATTTTGTCCGAACGTGACAAAAAGAAATTACTTGAAAACTACGTTTCTTCGAGCGTATTTCAGTACATAAGTGAGTGTACAACGTTCGAAGAATCAATCAAAGTTCTACAAAATGTCTACGTGAAACCTAAAAGCGAAATTTTTGCACGGCACATGATAACTCTATGTCGACAAGAGAACGGACAAACCGTTGACTCCTTCCTACTTAAGCTTAAAAGTATGGCCAAAGACTGTGACTTCAAAGCTGTCACCGCTGAAGAACACAGAGATATCTTCGTAAGAGACGCCTTCATTACTGGACTGGCTTCAAACAGTATAAGGCTGCGACTCTTAGAGAAATCTACTCTAACTCTACAGTGTGCCTATGAAGAGGCAAGACAACTCGAATATGCACATAACCATGCCATGGCGTATAGCATCTACTCTGAAACTCCATGTGGAGCCAGCGCCGACGTGGAGAGCCTTTCTCCAACAACAAAACTAGAACACGAGGTGAGTGCGGCGACTAGTAAAAGATGCTTCTTTTGTGGAAACAGCCCACATCAACGCTTTAGATGTCCAGCCCGTGACGCTACATGCAACTTGTGCGGCAAGAGGGGTCATTTCCAGAAAGTCTGTAAATCGACTAAACAGACACTCAAATCTTTAACCTCAGCCATAGTGAAAGCAGATGATGAGACGTCACGGACTACAACCGTTGGATCTTCCTGGGCATCGACACCAGCGTCCGGCCTTACTAAATCTACAATTTCAATACTGGTCAATGGAGTACCATTGAAGGCTCTCGTAGATACGGGGAGCAGTGAAAGCTATATATCTTCTTCAATTGCTAAAAGGTACAAATGGAAATTAGAAATGTCCAGAAACAGAATCTACATGGCCTCTACACATCTTTCTCGCACTACTCACGGACATATTTTCGCCAAAATAAAGTACAAAGACGAACAATACGAAAGTGTGAAGCTCTCACTACTAGACGGACTAGTATCTGATGTAATCTTAGGACTGGATTTCATCAGCCAGCATGAAAAACTGATGATCCCATTTGAGGGAAAACGAAGCACTCTTCAGGTCTGTACGCTGGAAGCTGCACGAGTTGAAGCCCCTCACCTCTTCGCTAATCTTGCTCCTAACTGCCACCCCATAGCCACTAAATCTAGAAAATATTCTTTGCCTGACTCCCAGTTCATTCAAACTGAAATCAAGAGACTTCTATCTCATAAAATTATTGAGCCTTCCACGTCCCCGTGGAGAGCTCAAATAATTGTAACAACAAATGAAAGGCACAAAAAGAGAATGGTTATCGACTATAGTCAAACCATCAATCGATTCACTTACCTCGACGCGTACCCCGTGCCAAAAGTTGATGAACTGGTGCAGGAAATATCTAAATACTCAATATACAGTACATTTGACCTCAAAAGCGCTTACCACCAGATACCTATCAGGGATGATGAAAAGCAGTACACGGCGTTCGAGGCTGGCGGAAAGCTTTATCAGTTTTGCCGCATTCCTTTTGGAGTGACAAACGGAGTTGCTGCATTTCAAAGGACAATCAACGCAATAATTGAGAAGGAAGGGCTACAGGATACGTTCGCTTACGTGGATAACGTTACCATCTGCGGACGTGACTCCAGTAGCCACGACCAGAATCTACAGAGATTTCTCAACGCCGCTAAGAAGTACGGTATCACCTTCAACGACGATAAAAGTGCTATTGCGACTAATAAAGTATGCCTCCTAGGTTACGAAATCTCACAAGGGCAATTAAGACCAGACCCCGAAAGATTTCAAGCATTGAGAAATCTACCTCCACCACAAGACATGAAATCACAAAAGCGGGTGATTGGACTACTGTCCTATTATTCTCAATGGATCCCAAATTTCTCTAACAAGATCCATTTATTGGTGAACAACAAAACCTTTCCTCTCCCTGAACAAGTACAGGAAGCTTTAAAACAGCTAAAACATGAACTTGAAAACGCTGTTGTGTCGACGATAGATTATAATCGACCACTAACAGTCGAAACAGATGCCTCTGACATCGCGATCGCCGCCACTCTTAATCAAGACGGCCGTCCTGTCGCCTTCTTTTCAAGAACACTTACTAATAGTGAACGCAGACACTCTGCAGTTGAAAAGGAAGCATACGCTATCGTAGAAGCCCTGAGAAAATGGCAACATTACCTTATCAGTAGACCCTTCACATTGTTTACAGATCAACGCTCAGTGTCTTTTATGTTTGACCAGCAAAACAAGGGCAAGATCAAAAACGAAAAGATACAAAGATGGCGACTGGAGCTTAGTTGTTTCCAATATGACGTCGTATATCGACCCGGGAAACAAAACGCTGCGGCGGATACCTTTTCAAGAAACCAACTTGCGTCAGCAATGACTGGAGAAGACCTCAAACTGTTACACAACAACCTCTGCCACCCAGGGGTCACGAGACTCCTCCATTTCGTTCGGACTAAGAACTTACCTTTTTCCTGCGAAGACGTCCGCAAAGTGGTAAACCAATGTAAAACTTGCGCTGAACTGAAGCCTAGATTCTTCAAACAGTTTTCAGGCACCCTCATCAAGGCTACCCAACCATTTCAGAGAGTAAGCATCGATTTTAAGGGGCCACTCCCATCTGCTACTCACAATAAATATTTATTAACAATGGTGGATGAGTACTCACGCTTCCCATTTGCCTACCCATGTCCCGATATGTCCTCATCTACTGTCATAAAGTGTTTAGATCAGCTGTTTTCCTTAGTTGGGATGCCAGAGTACGTCCATTCCGACAGAGGTACGTCCTTTATGTCGAAGGAGGTGCAATCTTTTCTGCACGAGAGGGGAATAGCTACAAGTAGAACAACCGCTTTTAATCCTTCAGGCAACGGGCAAATTGAACGACTAAACAAAACTCTATGAAACGCTGTTACTTTAGCACTGAAAGACCTCGATCTCCCGATCTCAAGATGGGAACTTGTCTTGAACCAGGCCCTATACTCGATTAGATCATTACTATCTACGGCAACAAACGAAACTCCACATGAGAGAGTTTTCCGGTTCAACAGGAAATCCTCCTTCGGGATATCTATCCCCACTTGGCTATCCAGCCCAGGTCGAGTGTTGCTGAGAAGAGAGAACAGATCTTCAAAGTATGATCCTCTCACAGAAGAAGTCGAATTACTGATGTGTAACCCCCAATATGCCGTGGTACGGTTGCCCAGCGGTAAAGAGGAGACGGTCTCTCTAAGACGCTTGGCTCCCAACCCCTCCCCATCCACAACAACAAGTGAACCTTCGTTCTTCGCTCAGGGTGAGGATAATGAACATCCTCCAGAAGCTCAAAACATGGAAGTACCAGTCAACACCCCTACGGTGATACAAGAAAGGAAAGAACCCCTGGAAGGCTCTGAGGATCTCCGAGCGCTTCCTCTTGAAAATACACAGAACCATCATACCCCACTTGACGCTCAGGAACTCATTAGTGACTCCCAAACTGTAGAGCATGATAGTCAACCCCGTTACAACTTAAGAGAGAGAAGAACCAGACCGAACTATAGAGTCTAGAGTTGTTTCTCTATTACTCTACTTATACTGACTACATAAACTGGCATTGTTTATCCCTTGCTACTGATACTAGAATTTATTTGTTCACTTACTTACATACATGTTTACTTACTACACTATTTGCTATTGCTTAAAACAGAAACTAGTAATTGTTTATACGTCCTACTACAGATACTGGTTTTTAGGTTTCTTTGTATCACTCCTCATTATTGTTTACAAGAGAAACTAATATTTCGACACTATTTATTGATCTATTGTATTACAGGCACTGGCATTCTCTTTTTATTTATGCTATGGCCTACTATATTACTATACTTGCTATTTTAATTCTAGGCGGGGTGAATGTGGTGAAATAGTTAGTATTTGTTTATGTTTGTGTAACGTCGTGAGAATGTGTTCACAACATTGATTTAGTGTGCTACTATCCAAGTCTCTTTCGTCAGTTCATGTGTCGTTCTAGTTTAATAAAGCCTTGTTTTAGGTTACTCTTCAGTGTTCCTTTATTTCTTATTACAGTGGAAAAATAGTTACGGCGGTAAAGAGTTAAAAAAGTGAGTTGCACCATTCAACATTGGTTAATTGTGTGATCTTAGACATGTTAATGTTTCAGTAAATGCACCATCGTAATTTCTTGTTTAACTTCAAGCTATATTGAAAATATATCTTCGTCTACGATATCTGGTTTGTACTTCTCTCTTAAGATCTTTTTTTTTTTTTTAATACGATGCCTACGAAGCGCGGTGGCTGAGTGGTAAGGGTTTGAAATTGAGAGCCCCGAGTTTGACTCCTGGTGAAGACTGGGATTTTTAACTTTCGGGATATGTATGGCACCTCTGGGTCCACACAGCCTGACATTAGTTGGGGAAGAGTAACTGCGGCTGGGCCATATGACGCCTCGTTAACTGAGGATCATAGTAACAGATGACTTTTACATCATCTGCCCATTACGTCGCAAGGTCTTAAGGGATTATTTACTTTTTGCTTTACTAAGAAGCCTGGTTTTGTATTTCTTTGTAGTGATGCTTGATTGTCTTTCTCTATTATGATGTCTGGTTTATATTTCTTTGCTAAGAAATCTGGTCTGTAGAGTCCCATTACGTTAGCGGTTATATTGCCTAAGACAAGAGAGAGAAAGCTTCTTGCAGGTTAGATCTAGACCAGCAACAGCGTTATGTGTGCCGATGTGGCCAATTAGATGTTAATAATTGATCGCCAATTACATTTGTTACTTCGCTGATCTTTTTTTGGTCGTAATATTACTGAATATTTTTCGTATGGTAGGAATATTAAATTAATTTAAGACTCTTGTGCTTCACTCAATAATTGAAATGAAATATCTGTCTCTTTCAGATTGTTCTGAACAGAAATGGGGACCTAACTGCGACAAGCCCTGCGGTCATTGTCAATCCAAGTGTGACAGACGCACTGGGAGGTGCACTGACTGCAGACCCGGTTATCGTGACCCAGAGACGTCATACTTTGAAGGTACTAATAAGAAAAATAAAAAAAATTAATATGCAAAAATAAAAAAAATCTTTTTTTTAAACTAAAAAAAAAAGGTTATCTAAGGGAAAACAACCATATTTCTGAAAGTGCAAGTAAAAGCACACTTATTCTATGTTTTGTAAATCATTATAAATTTAATTAATTCATCATTGGCCTCCTTCAGTTGTGGAACGACTATGCTTCATCTCAAACACTTTTTCATGTGACTGTGAAGTTCTATTTTGGAGAGACATACCCGTCCACCTGCGATATATGGGGAGGGGTGAAATAACGTGTTCATTTATCTAACGGGACCAAACCCTACATATTTAGCTGTATCAGTGAATACTAGAGGATTAATTTCCCTTGTTGGTATCAAACAAAATAATTAACAAAAAGTAGTTTAGTGACTTTTTTTTTTTTTTTTTTAATTGAGCTATGTCTATTCTATGTGCAAAGTTTCAACTTGATCCGAGAATTGATGTGGGAGAAATAAAGTGTACAAACAGAGTGAGTGAATAACAGCTTTGTAAAAACTAATAGTGTACTATGTGATGACAATGTGCCTTGCTGTTTGTTTGTATTTTTTCCTTATATATATATTTATACATATTGTTACGAATCTCACTATCCAGGATCTCTGCAAACTGCACCATACACCTTCAACTTAAAGAACTTGACAAGTCAGGGCTCCAAAGTAACGTAACGCTTTAATAGTTGAATAAATAACAGCCAATAATGTACAATTGGCAACACGTAGACTGTACAAATATCTCTCCGATAACACCGTACCGCCGTATCAACTCTTGCACTGGCATCTCCGTCTCGTTCCGGGCTTGCACTGGGTTCAACAGTTCAGGACTGACTTCACACACTAGGCTCGTTGTGTCGGACTCGATCGCAGACCAAGATCAAGACGCCAGTCGTCTCAACTGTACTTGACAGTACTCCGCACTGAACCGTCGTAATGCTCCGTACAGAACCACACCGTTGAACTGTGCTGTAGTTGACCGTGTTCTGAGCCCCTGTCGTGAACCTCTTTTCTGAACCGTCTTGACACCTCCGCTCTAATATAGGGTCCCTACTGGCCTTCTCGAACCGGACAGAACGCCGCTCGACGTTTCTAGGTGGTCAGATGACTACATCCTTGTATCGAGTTCCATAGCCTGGACAAGGGCGGCAAAGTCTTGCTGGTTCGGTAAAGACTGTAGCAATTCGGAGGCTTTTCCTGTTAGGGATAACACAAGGGCTGTGGCTTTCTCCTCCTCGCTGTTCCATTTGTTAACTTTGGCTGCTGCGTCAAATTGCTTCTTGTACACTGACCAGGACACGGAACCATCAAACACGGGGGGCTTCATTTTCCCGGAGACTTCAGGTACAAATGACGTCATATCTGCTTCTGGTACATTTGTGTGCTTGCGTTGGACTTGTATCTTCATTTCGTCGATGGCCTTCTCCACTGCGTCGACCCTCTGATTCATCTGCTCGTCAATGTTGGTGATTCTCTCCTCCACGGCATGTATGCCTTGGTTCATTGCCAATAACTACGTTTTGATTCCCGAGTCCATCGTGTCTATCTTGGTGTCCATGGCATCTATCTTGTAATTGGTGTTTCCTAGCTCCTCACGAACCGCTGCCATCTGCTCCTTCTTGCTACTGGCGATCTCTTCTCGCAAATCCGGTTCAACTTCTAGGTCGGCCGAGACAAGTGTCAACATGATTGTTCGGGAAGGATCGACGTCGTGAACTCGTCACGGTTGACCGCTCGTCTAGCGCTGGCCTGGGGCGATTTGCGTCGGCTGACTACACTCACACCACTACCCCCCTTTGTGCCACCACCAGGTTTATATATATATATATATATATAAGTATACTTACGGAATGTTCATGCCTGCTGTGACCTAGTACTTTGATCAGGACATAAGACCAGTGAATTATGCGGTACTGGCAAGGTAGTTCAGTGGTACCTCGTGGTCCCAAATTATATTAGCCTACTGTCACTGCTATTACAACTTTCTAGAACTGAATGTCACAAAAACTAAAGAACTTATAATAGATTTTAGAAAGAAAAAACAACTATACGTGAACTGCAAATAAACACTACATCTATCGAACAAGTAAACGCATAAAAATATCTAGGCGTTATCATCAACAACAAGCTTTCATGGGAAGACCACCTTGGAACTCTGACAAAGAAAACAGCCCAGCGACTCTTTTTTCTATATAAACTCAATAGCTTTAAACTAAACAAGAAGATCCTTGAGACCTTTTACGGTGCGACTATACAAAATCTGCTAACATACGGAATAACTTGTTGGCAAGGCAACGCCTTATCTAAACTGTTGCGACGTCTAGAAAACATCATTAAAAAAAGCATCAAAAATTACACTCACAACATTACTACATTTAAAGGAACTTTTTGAACAAAAGTGCGTAAGAAAAATCGAAAAAATCTTGGAAGACAACGGCCACCCGCTCCATCAGAACTACGTCAGGTCGTCGAGAAGTGGGCGACTGCTGTCAATCAAAACAAGAACGAAGCGGTACAAAGACTCGTTCGTACCTCACTCGGTCAGACTCTATCACCTCCACTCATTGATCAGGGAACATGAAATGCACCAAGATACCTGTGTGTGGTCGCTGAATGAACTCTTTATGTTGTCTGTTGTATTTATGTCTATTTTTCTGTTGAGTTGTCTTTACATGAGAAAAGTGTCCTTGTAATCACAACAAATTTCCGTAAGGATCAATAAAGCAGTCTTAGTCTTAGTCTGAGTCTTATTAGGTGACATTTGCTTGCGCATGTTAGCGTAATTAAAGATGACCTGCATCACTTTGACTTTTGGCACTATTTGATGTCGCGTATGTTCATTCCAACAGAAATTAAAATTCATCAACTACAAGTCTTGCTTTGCAGACATATTTATTTACAATAACATAAAATAACAGTTCACTGGCAATTCCAGCGGTAAAGAATTACATACGATGCTTCACAATTCCAATGAAATATTCTAAGTGCACAACTAATACCAAATTATTGAATCAACTACGTAAGACAGCCATCCTGTTTAAGAACATGGCGACTACTACTACCTCTACCCATTTGGTTAAAATTTAAGAACGAGATTTCCTGCCTATATAATTCTCGATTAGTTTTCACTTTCACGTGAAACACAACAAAAACTTATACTTTCTGTGTCCCACTAATTCATGTCACAAACAATGATGCGACACCTACCTGGGCTATTAATTACAGGCCTCTGGATATACAACTTACTGAGACTTACAAGTAATATAATCAACTTTCAGTTACAGCTAATAACGAGTTTGTTTTAGAAACAAACAAAATAAGATCATACATTTATACAGAAATAAAGGCCAACTAAAGAAAATTAAATGAAACAAAATAAAAATAGCAGTGCAGGTTCAGGCCAAAACAATCAAAGAACAGCCATCACTGATGCACACTACTGTCTCATCTTAATATCAAAACGATGGCTAAAAAATAAATGAAAGATACAGGTCATAACAATAAAATGACTGTCTTTCCTGAGACACACTAATGTCTCGGTCTCAAAACAAAAGTTTGTCTGTTAACTATTTTTAGTGACGATACCAGCGTTGATTCCACCAGAATGTGGAAAATAATTACGGAGAAGAGTTAAATACTATACGACTTTAATCTGGTCTTTACAGTAACAAAAAAAAAATCACACACAGGAGAGGATAAGAGACTAAGTAGGCATAGAATATTTACAAAAATAAACTAATTACTAAAAAATAAATAAAGTCTACTTAGCTCATTATCCAAAACAAAACATTCCATAACAGTGTCACACTCCTCTTGAGTAACAAAGTCAGAGCACAACATAAGAATTATATAAACATTGCACAGACTCAGTTCAAAATAATGTACACCGGTCAGCTCAAATGGTCAAGAGAAGGTGGCAGTTGAATACAGTCAAATGAGCCTGAGGTAGTGTATTAAAGGGGACTAATTCTTGATGACAAAAAAAAAAAAGTAACTTCCTTTATTATCCCTTGTCACACCTGCGCTGTTAACTTAAGGACTAGTATTTGTTTTTACAAAGCTTATTGACACCCTAAGACAGTTTACAACACTCAGTGCTACTGCCTGATACAGCCTGCGCCGCCGCTGACATCAAACTGTAGCGACACTTGCCTCTCCTTCTGATACATCAGCTGCGTGGAGGGGGGGGGGGGTAACTTACGCGTGGTAAAAATTGTCCCAACCATAACTAATGCCCAGGCATTCATCTCATTTACATGAGATCATCCATAATCGTATATATATGAACTCGCACCGGCTGTCTGTCTGTCTTACTGTCTGTCTGGGAATATACTTTTACACTCTTTTTTCTTCTGCGTCATATGCAATAATTTTGTTAAAACAATTATTCATGATCGAAAACAATAAACGAATAAAAAAAAATTGCCAAATAGTTAATTAATTATTAGTTATTAATTAATTTAGTTTTATGTAGAAAAAGGGACATAAGCACTAACCCCATGTTCGGAAGGTGGGCGCTTAATTGCTCAGCCACCGCGTCCCCTGGATACTCAATTTCCTGCTATTCAGTAAATGCTTAGTTTGGTTTACGAAGCGAAAAAAAAGACAAGATCTAGTTGTATTGCGTAGAATTTATTTATTCCATTAAACTGATATCAAGACCTTAATTTTATGAAGCTTTGAGAAAAAGTTTTAAAATAGGTACTACCTATTGGAATATTGTCCGATATTTTTTCTTACTATCAATGTATTCTTCCCAAGAATGTCCAGAGTATACTTACGGCTACCGGTGCCTTGGTGATTGTGCAGAAGAGTGTCATGGATTGGATTGTAGTGACAGGAAAATTGGAACATGTCAAGGTAATGACTCACTGAGTCCAATAGCTTGCTTTATTTCATTGCATTCTACTACTTACAGATTTTCATGCTCTCTAGATGTAGGTCTAGAACATCTCTAGAAAACTTTCGAAGTGTCAAAGACTTTGCTTTAATTCATTACTGTCAATGATATAACATTGATTTTGTAGGATGTTTGTATGCATATTATTCATTTAAAAAGTTGTAAAAGACCTTGAGATGTATGGAGCAGATGATGTAAAGGTCATCTGTTTCAGTGGCTCGCGTAGAGAAATTAATTCACGTGGTCGCCTACTAGTTAGTGAAACATCTAGTCAGAAGATTATTGTGTATTGATTATTGAGTGGTAAAGCGCTTGGCTGATCGAATCTTGGCTGATCGAATCTTGGCTGATCGAATCTTGGCTGATCGAACCTTGGCTTGGCTGATCTAGCCTTGGCTTGGCTGATCGAACCTTGGCTTGGTTGATCAAAACTTGGCTTGGCTGATCGAACCTTGGCTTGGCTGATTAAACCTTGTTTGAGACTGGGATTCTTAATTTTTCATTAGGGCGCCAATGAGTTCACTCAGTTCTAATGGGGATATGATACGGGTTGGGGAAAAAAATGGCGGTTGGTCGTTGTGCTGGCCACATGACACCCTCGAGAGTCACATAAACAGATGGCATTCACATCATCTGCCCCATAGATCGCAGGGTTTGGAATAGAGAACTTTTATTGTACATTTATGTAGTGCTATATTAGGGAATTTATGCTATCAAGAAAGCAGTTAGTTTAAATATCTAGATCAGTGTTTCCAAAACTATGTTCCGCGGAACCATAGCGTTTCGCCATGCCTAAATTGGGGTTTCACTGCAATAATTAACTAGTAAGCTACCACATGAATAAATCTCTCTAAAAAAAGCAAAGTGTTTCTGTTCCGTAAAATACTCAGAATTTGCGAAATTTGTTTATTATTTAAGCTGTTATACTTCCTTTTCATCTTTCAGTAGTTTCTTCTCTTTCTCTCTCTCTTTCTCTCTCTCTCTCTCTCTCCCTCTTTCTCTCCTGAGATTGTGACCGAAAATGAGATTTTCGGGGTACATCAATTTAATAAGATAAACCAAGCTCCTTAAATAAAGCTGTATTAATGAGGCTCAAAAAAGGAAACAAACACTACATACCCTTCCTCGTATAACAACTGGAGGGGGGACCTCATGGCAGATGACACTAGTCAGCAAGAGGCTACAAAGACTGCTCGAGACCAATGTCTTTAGAGACAGCTTGCCGCCCTCTGCGCTGAGCAGTTCTGAAGGGTCTGCATCTCTTCAGTGAACTAAGGATTAGTTTTCAGATCCAATTATGATCTCGAGGAATTAAACGGGCCTATGAACGTACATTTAATATTATTTAACTCTTTTTTAAACTCTTTATTTAACTCTATTACTTGTAGCTCCATCCTTGTACAGTAATCTTTGGTATGGACTTCTTCTGCTGCTTATTATTCCTGTCTGCATAGTTTTAAAATTAAGGTACGTTATTCAATTTGAAGTTGCTGTTGTTTTGTTTTTCAAAGCGAATATTTGCCATCTCTCTCACTCTCTCTCTCTCTCTCTCTCTCTCTCTCTCTCCGCTCTCTCCGTTAATAAGTGTGTACACGTTATTTCTTCCAAACCCATTCTCGGATCAAGTTGAAACTTAGCACAATTATTTATTGGCATAGAAAGATATGAATGAATAAAAGAAAAGAAATAACCAATCAACTAATTAATTAGTGGGTAAATAATTATTTTGTTTGATACCAACAAGGGCAATCAATCCTTTAGTATTCACAGATACGGCTAAGCATGTAGGGTTTTGGTCCCCTTTCATAATTGAACACGTTATTTCTCCCAGACTTAAATCTCATTTAGGGTTGGGATTTTGAAATTCGATATTTTTTGGGGCGCGCCACCGAACTCTAAAGGGTTAATGACTTCAGTTGAGGAAATAGTAAATGTGGTTGGTCTTTGTTCTGGTCTCATGACACCCTGCTCGTTAACTATTTAGTCGGCGCTATTTCGTCTCTGCTATTTTGTCGGCGCTATTTTGTCGCGCTATTTTGTCGGGTCACTTTGTAAATATACATCTGCCAGCCGCCGGAAAACCCGTTATATTTACAAACAAAAAAAAACAACGTGGTGTATTTTTTCCATTAATACTAAAAACAAAAAAAGAACGTGGTAAGTGAACGTCAGACCCGCGAAAGTCAAGGGACAAATGCATTCAACACTAATATTAATTTAATTTATCAAGCGCTGATTAGGAAGGTAATGTAGGCTCAAGGCGCTCTGATAGTATAAACACCAGAGTTAAAATGGCAAAAGGAATTTTTAAATGTGTTTTTTTTCATTTAAATATTTTTGTATTGTTACGCAACAAATCGTCAGACCCGCGTTCCCCCTTGTAACAAGTCGTAACAAATTTGTGTACCCCGCTCTCCTTCTTAGCCGTTACGTAATAACGTGTTTCCCAAAGTGGGATACTCGTACCCCCAGGGGCACGGGAAGAGTTTGGAGGTACGTGTTGCACCTCATTGACTATGCTGGTTTTTAAAATATCCATTTATTATGCTCTGTTAAAAAATTCAAGTGTGGTTGGAGGGGGGGGGGGGCGAAGGGTACTTTATATTACAAAAATTATGAAAGGGGTACACATAGGTCAAAAGATTGGGAAACATCGGCTGACAGCTGGTCGTGCTGATAAAATGTTTTGTATCTTTTTTGACTTTCAGATATCGAGGAAGAGCTACGTACTCATAAAGTGTCAATTTACATTTGTCTTCAAGCAGAGCATAACCATTATCTACAACTACATGGACCTTGTATAGATCTAGCTTGGATACGTCACCTCAGGGACTGTAGAGAATAGGATGCTAGACTACTGCAAATATTGCAAAGGGCAAGCAACTCCATAGGTGGCCCTTTAATAATTTTTGCCCCAACATTTGATTTTGTGCAATCCTGTCATTGTTCGATACTTAAAGGCAATTCATAAAAAGCCATTTTTTGCGGTTTAGTTTTTGGTCTATACGTGTAATAATTTCATCAAATATTTTAGCACTGCTGAATCTAAGTAACAAGATCAAAATACAGCGTAAAACTTATAATTAATCAATACTCTCATTTGACTAGAATAAAATATGTATTTTAAAAAAATCAAATTTTTGCAAAGGTCATCTGTTTCTGTGTCCCAGAGTTAACGTGAGTGTTATTTGACCAGCACAACGACCAACTGCCTTTAGTTTTCCCCAATAATTGTCAGGTACCCAAAAGAGCTGGGTGGACTCACTAAGAGACGCACTAAGTGTTTCGAAATTGAAATTCAACATCTTCACCAGGAGTCGAACCCTGGACGCCCAGCCACATATGAGAAAAGAATAAAAAGGAATGATTTGTGATTATATTTTTTTTTTCAATTGTTAAAATTTTGTGTGAACATAAAAAGTTGAAAAAAAAAATATTTAAAAAATTTTAAAAATATTTAAACTGAAAATTAAAATTTTGATCTTTGTATTTTTTTTTCTTTTTTTTTTTCTATTTTGTTTTGTTTTTTTATTTTTTTTTTTTATTTTTTTTTTTTTGCTAATTTTGACATGTTTTATAGTTCATTTTTAAGATAGTTTGTGCTTTATCGCTTGCATTATTTAATTTAGTCAAATATCTATTTGTTTTATTCTTGTATAAGGCAATGTCTTCAAGTCTAAAGATTAAGGATGAATGCAGTGTTTCACAAAAAACCGCGCAGACCGAGTTTCGACCTTGTGAGTGTGCTTGTTTCCATGGTGACGTTGGGAAGGGGTTAGCGATTGTTTGGTGGCTATGCAGTGTGAATGTTGCAAGTTGGGTGGCATTGTCGTCAGCTGTCTTGGTTAGGCCAGAGACGACTCCAGATTGCTAGAGTTGAAAAGACGTGTTTATTTATTTAAATAGATTGTGTTCAAAATACCATTTTATAGTATCACTAAAGTCTTCTACATTTATGTATTTCATCTCACATTAAAAATAGACTATGCTTCCAAAATCAAAATAAACGTTTTATTTAGTTTTGTTCACTAAGATCATATTCAAGTTAGCACAAGTTTTATAAGTTATGATGTAATACGCCTGCAGCAGTTTCGTGGTGTAGAAAAACTTTGGTGCTCTAAGTCAATGACAGTCCACAACAGACCTATAAATTATGCAACACCTAAAATTAAGACAACGACATAATCCGCCCAGGCACTGCTTGTTTCCCACTTCAGGAAGACACTTTCTTTGGGTCTCAGATATGTGCCCGACGACCTTTGTAAGAGATTCCCAAACTGCCTATTTTAGAAGTCACCTTCTGCCAGTTCTTTCCGCTACATCAGTATTGTTACGGGCTAATCTAATCCGACTTCGACTAAGTATCATTTAATAATAATAATAATAATAATATAATCTTTATTATCCGTAAGGAAATTTGTCTTACAATTTGTGCATTACATCAAACAAAAAACATTATAACTATAAGAAACCAAAGTGTACATTCACACCAGACTCACTCATATTTTACGTGTGACAGTTTATACCAAATTGTTCTTATTTAATAATTTGATTGCCAGGGGAACAAAAGAGTGTTTGTGTCTGTTTGTCTTTTGTGATGGTAAAATCACAAAATCTTGACACAAAAGGTGATTCTTTATTTCGAGGATCTTGTTAGCTTTTTTACAGATGTTTGTCTCAAACAACTGCCCAAATGAAGTTTGTTGTTGCCAATGATTTTACCAGCAGGATTTAGGATTCTATAAAGTTTATTTTTACTTTTAATACTTAACATTAGCCACAGAACATTACAAGTTGAATATAGTTGATAACAACATTCAGTTCTATAAAATGATACTTTATTAACCACTGGGAAATCAGTCCAGTCTTCCTAAGAAGTCGCTATTTCTAATTACTATTCAACTACTATTCAAAACAGCCTACTTCTAGATTATATTCAAAACAGCCTACTCCTAGATCATATTCAAAACAGACTACTCCTAGATCATATTCAAAACAGACTACTTCTAGATCATATTCAAAACAGCCTACTTCTAGGTCATATTCAAAACAGCCTACTTCTAGATCATATTCAAAACAGCCTACTTCTAGATCATATTCAAAACAGCCTACTTCTAGGTCATATTCAAAACAGCCTACTTCTAGATCATATTCAAAACAGCCTACTCCTAGATCATATTCAAAACAGACTACTCCTAGATCATATTCAAAACAGCCTACTTCTAGGTCATATTCAAAACAGCCTACTTCTAGATCACATTCAAAACAGCCTACTTCTAGATCATATTCAAAACAGCCTACTTCTAGATCATATTCAAAACAGCCTACTTCTAGATCATATTCAAAACAGACTACTTCTAGATCATATTCAAAACAGCCTACTTCTAGATCATATTCAAAATAGCCTACTTCTAGATCATATTCAAAACAGCCTACTTCTAGATGAATGCCATGTTGGTCTCCTGTTCGCCTTAGTCTACTACGTCATTCGTCTGTCTGACTACGTCACTACTTTTACCGTCGCTAAAACTATACACAATAATTTGTCTAACAAAACTAACCTACTCTCTAAACTAGTACATTACAGTATTAGTAAACATCCGTCCTAAGACACAACGTCGTCAGAAAGACTCGCCAGATGTCAAGCTTGTCTTGCGTCGATACAACAAAGATAAAGGCACATTCCTTGTTCCATATGCCAGGACATGCTTCTAGAAATACTTCTTCTTCCTTAGTTCTATTAGAGCATGAAATGGGTTGTCTGAATCAGCCTGGAAAGCCAACAATTTTTAAGTCATTAATTAATATGCATGACTAGATTGACTTATGGACACGTAATCATCTTCTTTTTTTGAAGTAACGTCTTAATTTATAAGATAAGATAAGATCTTCTTTTTATCTTATATAATACAGACGTTACTTCAAAAACGAAGATGATTACGTCCTACGCGTCATGCATTCAGTCATGCGTATTAACCAAAGACTTAAATTCTGCCAAGTCACTGGTTTTCCTGGTTAGCTTTTAAGTCTTCTGTCCTGAAGATAACGGGCGGTATGTTGATCCGTAAAAGGTTATAAGTCTGTACTAGTTTCTCGGACTTATTATTCAGTAAGATTTTTGGGACCCCTCTTTTAGGGTGAGTTACTTCGTTGTGATATCTCTTATTGTATGTTATATGAGGTTGTCGCTGTTTCTAGTTTTAGAGTAGAGGTTGAGTTTTGTGTTTATTTCGTTTTTAGGGTGCCAGTGTTGGAGTTGTATGTACTGAGCTCGATCCTAGACCAGTGTGGGCGTTGCTTGTCGTCTTAGAAATATATATATACTACAGTCTTGAGTGTCATTGTCAGATTTTCGATCATCGACGGCGTTGAGTTTCAGGCCGTTACGCATCATTGGTATCAGTTGGGATCAGCTGAGGTCTAACTTTATTATTGCCGATGTTGGCAGTGTTGTGACGTCAGTTGGAAGCAGTAGCAAGGTGCTTATGTGAATAAGTGATTAGAATCTATCGATATATAATTTATATATCTATTATACATTCATCATTTTATCACTCTGATTGTACATATACATATGTCAGTGTCGAACAATTAAATTCATTTTTTTTGTTATTTAAACTATCCACATAGTTTGTTACTTTGTGTGAGTGATGTTCTTGTCAGGTTGGGACCTTAAATGTGTACAGCTAGTTAACAACACAAATAAATCCTAAACCTGACACCTGATAGCAAAATAGTTCGATCCTTTTACATAGCCTAAATTATGCTCATATTTCTACAATAATTTAAATCTTAACAAAATACACAGCTACGTTTTATTTAGAGACTAAAAAAAAGGGGGGGGGGGGTAAATGTACAAAGGTGGATAAAAATGTGCAAAGGTAGATAATAATTATTATTATAGCTTTTATATTATTATAGCTTTTATATAGCGCTACTTTCATGCTTATAGCATGCTCAGAGCGCTTTTTGGTCCAATCTCATTTGTGGTTTTGCCGTGCTGCCTTTAAGCGCTCAGTAAACACAACTCTGCCCGAGTCGGGTGTCGAACCTCGAGCCCCCCAAGCCAAGTTCAAGCGCACTTGACCTCTCGACCACGCTTCCAAAATAATGATCAAAGGTAGATAATCTATGTAAAACAAAACAAACACGGAGAAAAACGATAGTCCAAGCTAACAAGTTAGGATGGACATTGATCCCTGACAGGTAGGCCCAGACCAGAGTCCAGTGTCGTTGTATTGTTGCGACATTACGCTCCTCTGAGAATTACTTGATATAAATAATTCCTTCTTGAAGAAAACAAAGTTTATTGTGTAAAATTCACTATTTAAAATTGCACTCCAGAGCCAAAGCAATGTAATTATCTAAATTCTTAATCACAGACCTATATAGAATGTGTGTGTCTTAAATCATAATCACATACCTATATAGGTCAGAGATCATAACACTTCCGTAAAAATGGAAGACTTATAAAGTTATCTCTGAACATTGTCTAGGGGCATATTTGACTTCTGCTATTCTAAACGAACAGATGATATATTTAGAATGACTCTGTTTTTAGTTGTAATTACTTTAACACTATTAGAAGGTAAGTCTAATTTTAAAGATTTATTGGATGGATCTAGAGCTAAATCTAGTCTAAACAAAAATATGGAGTTTTTTTTTACATTAATAGAGTGTTCGGTTTACAAATGACCACAGTGTATTTTAAAAAAAGGATACACTAATTTATGTGCATATTTTAGCAATGCTCAATTATTTACATATAATAATAATAAGGCTTGTCTTTGAGTCCGAAGATTAGTGAGGAATGCAGCATGTCCTACATATTTCTTTTCGCCGTCTGCGCCTGTCATCGGCAGCGGATTTTCTTTTGTGAGCGACCTCCAGCTGTCTCGTTGTGAGGCCGCATGCAACTAGGTGCTCTCTTCTATGTCAGCTAAGGCAACTATAATCTTTTCATATACTGTCCATCACATTGTATTGCATTTTTTATCTCATTAACTTTTATTTGCTGGCTTAGTCACGTTCATAGAATGCCAGAAGGTCGACTCACACAATACATTCTGTTTGGTGATCTAATAGAAGGCAGGTGAGCCGCTGGTCGTCCGTTTTTAAGGTATACGGATGTACGCGAGTGCCCATTACAGCTGTGTGACTCAAAGGCGCCCAAAGATCCCGAAAGTTTTATGTATAATTAGCACTATTTCTTGTTTTAGAGCGAAAGAGTCTTTAACTCTTTCTCTTCTAATTCTCTCCTAACTGACGATACCATCGTTGATTTGACCTCATTAAATTAAATTAATGTTTGATTATATTAACTTTACTTTGTGTTCTATAATTGGAGTATGCTTTCCCCTTTAACCCTATACCGAATAAAACATATTCTGATAACAAACGTTATTCAAGCAACAATGAATTATTCCGTCAGAACGTGGAAATATACTACGGAGAGAGAGTTAAACTGTGCTACCCTTTCCACTTAGTGAATTGCCAACGTTTGAAATATGACTGTCACCTTAATGATTTTAAAAAATAAATAAAAGTTCTCCATTTCAGACCTTGCGATCTACGGGGCAGATGATGTTAAGATCATCTGTTTCTTTGGCCAACGGCTAACGAGTAGGGTGTCATGTGGCCAACACAACGACCAACCGCCTTTACCTTCCACAAATCTGGGTACCCAGAGTTGGGTGTACTCTAGAGGCACCCTAAAAATAAAAAAATTCAGGTTTCCTGTCTTCACCAAGATTGGAACCCAGAACCCTACAAGTTTGGAAGCCAAACGCATAACCACTCAGCCACCGCCCTTCCCCCCCCCACCTCATGACCTTTATTATACAGTTGGAGAATGATGTAGTTGCTCATACTTAAATACTTTTCCTTTTAAGAGTCGATACTAATAACCACAACTCTGTTCCAGACCCTAACACTAGAATTTTATTTTTCATATTTCACTCCCCCTTCAATGCCAAAACCAAATGTTATCTTTCATCAACCTATGACGTTCTTCTCTTTTCAAACACAGCCGGAGCAGAGTTAAATTATGAAATTGTTTCATATCATGGTACGTATAATATAGATAATGATATTTCATTATATTGTTAACATTTTTTTATTTACAAGAGTGCGTGGTTGACTGGGTTCCGAAACGAGTTGTCGAGAGTTCGAATCCCGATTAAGATCAAGGATTTTAAACTTCGAGGCTTCTTAGTACGTCTAATTGTTCACCCAAAACTGAATAGTGTTTTGGAGTCTGTTTGTGTGTTTGTGTGTGTTTCTATGGTGACTGTGAGAAGAAATTAGCTATAGGTTAGTGGCTTCCTTCACTTTCGCCTATCCCTTAATCTGTTGGACCGTTGGGGCATCTGTCTTTTGCCTCAGAACCTCTTTGATTGGCAGGCCGTCCATTCTTTTATGTTGTCCTCCCATCGCTTTCTCTGTCTGCCTCTTCTTTTTTTTCTGGTTCTGTCCTCTGAAGGAAGGTCTTTGCAAGCCTTGAAGACCTTGTAATATGATCATAAAAAAAAAAAAAACCTATCTAAAGGGGAAGAACTTCGTCCTTAAACTATATTTACCACTAATGTAAAACTTATTTCCCTTATTGGATATCAAACAAAAGAATTAATTACCAATATTTTTGTTGATTCATGTCTTGTTAGGAACAATAAATAATTGTCTAAAGAATAACGTTAACAAATATTTAAGGGGACTTAAACCAACATATTTAACCATATCTGCGAAGTATTAGTTTCCCTTGTTGCTTTTATTCACAGTAGTGCACTGCCACGTATCAATTGTGTAATTGGCTACTTCTTTTTAATACATTAATGCCTTGTCTATGTCAATGAATAATTGTGCAAATTTTCAACTTGATCCGAGAATGGATGTGGGAGAAATAACGTGTACATACTTTGAACCAGACAGACAGAGTAGTTTGATTTAAGCTTTGTACAAAATATACATTAATTATTGTAACGACTCTCTTTCTGGATCTCCGAGAAAACTGGACAAAACGACATAATCATTTCAAGAACCTGACAACTCGGGTTCCAATAAGCTTGATGCTTCAATGAAAATAGAAATAGTTCGTTTAGTTCTAAGATATAGCAGTAGGTGCTGCGTTCTTCCCGTTAGACAAGCTTAGGTTTTTTATAAATGAATTTCTTATTTCGCTTGTTTTTTTATTTATATTCAATTAAACAATACCTTTTTTGTTTCTCGAATCTTAAAACAGAGCACAGACCAATTTTAAATTTACGCCAAGTGGGACCAGAAGATAACTTCGTCGCTATATGTAATTATGCCCGCTTCTCCAGAATACCCGTCGACCATTACATTATTAGCATCTCAATGCAGCGTAAGACTATTGTGGACGACAGCTATCAGACCATAGCTCAGTACGACCCATTTCTTACGGAAGAGCTTGGGAAATATGCGGTAAGGGGCAGAGTTGGTGGCCGAAGTCACTACATTGTAATGGACATTATTAAATATGGCGGGAAAATGTGTATCCTGTGTATAGAATACAAAAGTATGTTGACAAGCTATGTTTTTTTTTTAAAGTTATATGTTAGATTTTGTAGACTTTTAAACACTACTTGACTCAGTTGTCTAGGTTCTTTCGTTCGTAGTTCAATTGCTTTTTTTTGAAACTCTAGTTGGCAACATTAAAGTTGAATTAAGGGTCTATGATATTTTTATGAAGCTTAAATCAACTCATTCTGTCAGCCTGTATGTCTGTCTGTCTGTTTGGTAAAAAGTTTGAACACGTTTTTCTTTCTAACATCTCTCATTGTCGAATCAAGTTCAGACTTTGCTGACTTATTTATTTAAAAATAACATTCTGAAAAGACATGAATCAATCAAAAAAAGTAAACAATTAGTTAATTAATTGTTGGGGATTAATTATATTGTCTGATTTCGGAATAAGGGGAATACATGCTACTTAATATATATTTGTGGCATTTTACGACTATGTTGACGGATTCTACCATTTGCATCTTCTTGTGTGACTATAGAAGCCAATCCTCGATACACAGTTGTGGTCACAGGTTGGGCAAATGTAATCGCCAGGTGCCGTTGCGTTTTGATTTATCTTTGTTCTCATTTATCTTTGTTGTGAGTTATCTTTGTTCTGATTTATCTTTGTTCTCAGTTATCTTTTTTTCTGTGTTCTCTTTGTTCCGAGTTCTCTTTATTCTGATTTATCTTTGTTCTGAGTTCTCTTTGTTCCGAGTTCTCTTTGTTCAGAGTTCTCTTTGTTCAGAGGTCTCTTTGTTCTAAGTTATCGTATTATTCGAGTGTGGGTTTCACTTGATTTTATACTGTTTTTTCAGTTTTCTCATAAGTTTCTAACTATCATTTACTCGTCTAATGTTTTATTATGATGTAGCTATTTTCTTTATATTTGTTTTTCTTTTGTTGGGGCATTTCTGAAATTTTAACATTTTGGTGGAATCCTATATAACATAAATCATTTTTTTTCTTCTAACAGTACGTCCCAACAGACAGAAGATGGTTTTATAAATTCAGCGGCCAGGCAAGCTTCTTTAACAAGAAATACATGCAGATTGTATTAAACGCCACGAACGCAGGGTACAGAGATGCTGGTGTTTACAGGTGCAAGATGACGCCAGAAAATTCTGAAAATCCCTGGCTCTCGGACATTTTTGAATTAGAGACAAGAGGTATTGCACAAACTGGCAACTGCGTTGCGGGAAGTTGTATGGTTAGGACAAATGCTTTAAGCCAGTGTTTCCCAAACTATTTTTCTTAAAGGAACAATTCGTACATTCTGAGCATTGAGCAGTACAGTTAGTTTATTTATTTAGTAGATATTATTTCACATGTTTGATTACTAGTTAATTATACCAGTTGTTCGCGGAACACTAAAGTTCCTTACTGTGCAGTTTCGAAAACTCAGATCTAGAGGACATAAAAGAGTAAAGATTTTTTGTTGTTGTTGTGGTGGGTTAATTTTGTTTATAACTAAGTTTATTTCATTACTTTTTTTTCTATATCTCATTTCAAGTTAAATATGTTAATAATGAGATAATCAGACGCGTAGAAAATTAAAGGTTTTACTTTATTTGAATGTCTTTAGTAATCAGCTTTTTCTCCAGCATTGATTGGCGACTCAAGACTACACCAAAGAATTTATGTTCGTTTCTGTCCTAATTTTATCAATCTCTGGGGAGTGGGGGAAACGCAGTAGACTCACTTAGAGAGTTTAGGGGGGCGACCAAGTGCTAAACATTTTCCTGCATTCTAAGCTTCGGTAATTGATATTCTAGCCGCCAGGTGTGTACGCCATGTGCAATCCTGCACGCTTTCTTTATGATCGCTCTCCTTGTGGATCTATCTCAGGGGTTCTCAACCTGAAGATTGCGACCCCCTTAAGGGTTGAATGACGATTAGCGAGGGGTCGCTTAAGACCATAGGAAATAATGTTTCTTGGTTTTGGCTTTCTACAAATTTTTTGCCATAGTTATAGTTACTAATATTTTTATTACAACTGCTATTCGAGAAAGATGTCGTAGACAACTGAATCTGAATTTAACTCAATTATTTCAATTTATTTAGATTAATGTCAATTATTAAACAGCGCAACATCTTGGCATTGTGGAATCATACATATCATTTCTATGGTAAAGATTTATAGTACGTCGTTGCTCACGTAAAGGCAATGTCGATTATAATGAACAATATGCCATGTTATTGAAGGTAATGTTGTTTATTATGTAGCAGCTGATGAGAAACGACCTCGAATGTTAAAAACAAGGTTTAGAAAAAAAAATGTTTTGTGATGATTTTTTGAACAGTAGTAGTTTAAGTTTGATTTTATGCAGAAATCGAAAAAAAAATCAAAAAAATCACGTCATATTTTTGCAATCGACGAGTTTCTCTTTTTCCAACTTCTGGAAACTTCTGGAAACGACTAGTACGACCTGAGAAACTTGGTTCCTTTTTGGACAAGTATCAAATCAATTGGGAAACAAAAATGGTGTATGCACAGATGATGCCAATATGTTAGTCTTGATTTCAACCTTTGGTACATAATACAACCATCAGAAGCCATCGGAATTCACAATATGATTTATCGACATATATAAGTAACAAAAGTACTGCCTCGAGAATGGCAAAAAGTCACGACAAGGATCAAATGCAGTATGCCTCGATTTGTCACAAACAAACAAAAAAAACAACAAAGAAAAGAAAAAACAACCAATCGAAATGTAACTTCTGCTTTGATATTTTATGATATTTAGAGTTACGTAACCTGTTAACGAGGTTATACATTGTTTACCACACGATCAGCCAGGCATCCATCCTTTCTTAACTCTTTCTCACCCTAATTATTTACCCTATTCTGATGGAATCAACGTTGGTATCGTCGGTTAGAAGAGAAAGAGTTAATATAGATTATAGATGCACCATGACACGGTGTATAGTGAAATTCGGTAGACTAATACATTATTCTCTTTGTCTAAGTGCAGCTCCTTTGATTGTGAACATACACAGTGTCGGCCCCGGGAACAGTTTCACCGCCCACTGTGACAAAAACATGTTCGCCTCTAGCCTCAATAAGGTTATCGTAAGCTTGGAGCTACAGTACAGAGAACTGGGCTCTAATGACAGTTTTAGAACCCTTGCTAGAAATCCATCGAAAAATCCTAACTCGGTGAGTGAGACATGACTTCAATATTAGCGTAAAGATTTCTTTTATAATTCAAATAAGGACATAAAATCTAAATGCTACTTAACCTTGGTTAAGCCAATAATAGAATATGCATCCTCTGTTTGGGACCCCTCAACTCAAGAAAACACATTAAGAAACTAGAACAGGCACAAAATAGAGCCGTGAGACTCATAGCAAACGAATATTCACATTTGACTAGAGTAACACCTTTAGAAAAAGCTATAAATTTAGAAAGCCTTAACCCTTTTAGACGCGTGTGGTACTTTAGCCTCTAAACCCTAGCATTGTTAATCCATGTTTTTTTTTATACTCATTGTAAAAAGGCTCCGCAATTTAAGGGAGAAGTATAGAAGACTTAAAAGTAAATTAGAAATTATTCATAAAAGACTGAATTATAATCTTCAAATACAAAAACCAAATCTAATAAAATACTCAGAAAGACACAAAGACAAAAGCATGAATCTCATTCCATATTCTTAGACCAATATGTACAAATACTCATATTTCCCTAGAGTAAAGTATGGGTTGCCTGAATCAGGCAGGAAAACCAACGACTTGGTAGAGTTTAAGTAAGTGATTAACATGCATAACTAGATTAACTTAGAAAAACGCGCAGGACTTAATCATCTTATTTGAAGTCACGTCTGCACTGGAAAACTATATCTCTTTACACGTTGAATCAACATTCTTCTATTATTAATACTCAACCTAAAATTTGTGTAGCACGAAGCTTTTTCAAGAATTTTTTTCAGTTATAATTTAGGTCGCCCTTATTTGTTAAGTTGAAATACCACTTGAAATAAACCAACCACCGGGAAAGAACATAAAGTAAAGAGTATATTTGGGAGAGCCTTACGTGTTAAGACAGATCTAAACGCTGAAACATATTTATTTGACAGTTTATACCAGTCGGAAGGAAATGGAAAGTCTATTTCGACCAGACGTTCCCAGAACACGACACTTTCTCCGCTTTAGGGATAACCTTGACAGTGAGCGACGCAGGGTGCGAAGACGCTGGGGAGTATCGATGTGCCAGACTTGTACAAGGCTCCACGACATATGAATTCAGCAACGTTTATAAACTCATAGCTAAAGGTAACTTAAAGCACAGAGATTTAAATGCATAATATATATATATATATTTGGATGTATGCACTCCACTTCCTATAAAATGCTTCCTAATTTCTATGTAACTATCTGTGTATGTATGTATGAATGCATGTGTGTATGTATGTATGTATGTATGTATGTATGTATGTATGTATGTATGCATGCATGTATCTGTATCTATCTATCTATCTATCTATTTATCTATCTATCTATCTATCTATCTATCTATCTATCTATCTATCTATCTATCTATTTATCTATATAGCTATCTATTGATCTATTTCTATATATCTATCCATCTACGTATCTATCTATCTAGCTATCTATTTATCTATCTCAAGGGCAGAGCTAGGAATTTTCCATCGCTTGGGGGCCCAGGAGCTTGATCTCTTTGGGGGCCCCTGCATTTTTTCGTAATATTTAATTTGTAATGTAAAAAAACCCACTCATGTTGGCCCCCCCCCGGGGGGATTTTAAAATTCCCCCCCTCCCCCACCCTAGCTACGCCACTAATCTATCTAGCTATCTATATATTATGATGGATGTTTATTCTGTATTGTAGTCAAACTGTAGACGGTTGTCAAAAATGATGACAATTACTCAGCAGTGTTTGGGTTTCTTGTTCGGGCGTAGTCAATGCAGTTGACCAACAGCACAGAACAACAAACATCTATTTAACTAGTGAAAAGATGTGGTCAACACTGCCGAACAATAAATATAACGTTAATGCAAAATAAAGGCCACAGTCAAAGTCTCTGTCAAATAAAACACGCCATTACCCTCTAGAGCAGCGGTTCTCAACCTTTTAAGCTCGGCGACCCCCTTTTACAACTCCTCGCTCTTCCTCAACCCCCACCCCCCCACACACACAGCAATAGAAGAATTGACAGAAACAATATATTTATCGATGGTCTTAGGCGACCCCTGGCAAATCGTCATTCAGGGGGTCGCGACCCACAAGTTCAGAACCCCTGCTCTAGAGAATCCTATCGTTAACTGATTTTCCAGTCTCTAACCCAAAATATCCCAAGCGTCACTAGTCCCGTTCAATATACGTCTTCTAACTAATAATATAAACTAGGTGCCTAACAATATATATTTATCTAGCTATCTATATATCTATTTATATATCTCTATATATCTATCCATCTACGTATCTATCTATCTATCTATTTATCTATCTATCTATCTTTATGAAAAACTGTAGACAATATCATTGATATCATTCTCTAACTCTAACTATAGTTATGCCCTGAAAAAAATCAGCACATTCATTAGGGCATGTCATACAAAACACACTAAGATAAATGTGTATTCAAAATATAAAATATTTAACGTGTGCGGGAGTAGGCCTAAATATAAACTATATGAGTTCTTTATTAATTGTACAGAGCCATTCCTCCTCAATGATCTGATAGTTACACCCAAGAGTAACTTTGTTCCTTTTGCTTCATTAAGTCACTTTGGCGATACTGTCACTATGGAATGTACATATAGGGTAAGTCAATTTACTTTTGAAGCCTTGCAGTGGTGTAGCTAGAGTGGGGGGGGGGGGGGGAGAATTTGAAAATCCACCCGAGCCCCCACATAAGGCCCCAAATGAGTGTTTTTACAATATATATGAAATATTTCGCAAAATGTAGGGGCCCCCAAAGACGTCAAAATGATGAAAAATTCCTAGCTACGCCCATGGTCCCTTGTTACAAATGGCCAGCCTTGATATCACGTTTAAATTAATTTCCCCTTTTTGTCTTGTCCCAATTAGTTTGAGTCAAGTCATGTTATCAAATTTGTAATAGATCTAGATCAACAATAATTAATCTGTTCGATTAAACTATTTATGCAAATTGTTTTGCTTAGCGCTATTTAGTGTGCAAAGATGCCGAGCCCCCTAAATGATGGAAAATTCCTAGCTACGCCCATGGTTTCTTTACATCATCTGCCCTATTGACCACAATGTCTGAAAGGGGAACTTTATGTTGTTGTTTTAATACGATTAGTGAAATTTCCCTTTTTTATGACGCACAGCTTGTTGTTTATATTTCCAGGGACCGAAATATCTTAAGCATCAATGGAAGATAGATGAGGGACGATTCTTGGACGACGTCCTTGGACAGAATTACGCGTATCCCAAGGGCCAGGCCAGCTTAACAAAAGACACTGACAACTGCTCGACCTATTTTTACAGCAAGAATCTCATCTTCAGGATCAAAACGACGTTGAATATTACGTACTACTGTGTGGTCGACAACAACGGGGAGGAGTCGTCAGTCCACTTTACAGTCCTCGTTAGTCAAGATGGTAGGTAATTGACCAGTGACTAATGTAGAGTGTCTCATCTGCGTCTGTATAATTTGTACTGTTTAGGAAATAGGTTGTGTGATTCTGTACGCGTCAAATTAGTCAAATTACTGGCGAGTCCAATAATCCATGCGCCGTTCCTCAAGGGGCCGTTACACTAATGGTGAGCCCTCCACGGTTAGCTTGGTACATCATAGGAAAATGGCGGAGGTTCCCGGTGCACTCGCCCTTTGGCCATGTCTAGCCCATGTGTTGAGGGCCAGATGCATCGAAAATAGTAAGGCTTTACATAGACATAGACTTGGGTCTCTTCCAGATAGAACTGTGTTCATACAGTTTTTTTGTTTTTTTTACTGTTTGACGCTCAAACAGTTTGTTTTTTTCAAACTTAGAACTCGAAGAGCCTTCGGCTCAGCTCTTAGACAATCTAGACAATCTAACGGTGGCTACAGACATGCAGATTAATAACAACCAACAGGCGTATGAACTATAACTGTTTAATTCACAATGAGAGCAATCTAGTCTCAGTCACTATCATGTACGATGTTACCTCTATGAAAGCCTAGCCTAAACTGTCAGTTTAATAGGAATTACGGTCTCGCTTTGGATTAGTGTCGTCACTATTGCGCGTTCACTATCAATAACCTAAAGTTGGTCTCAAGTATCTCTAGACTGAAATAAATAATGGGCGTAGGGCTAGTTGGGAAGTGTGGTCGAGAGGCTAAGTGTGCTTGAACTTGGCTTGTCTTGGCTACCAAGAAGGGGGCTCGAGGTTCGACACCCGACTCGGGCAGAGTTGCGTTTACTGAGCGCCTAAGGGCAGCACGGAAAACCAACTCTTAGATACCCCCCCCCCCCCACTGGTCCACAAATGAGAATGGACCAAATCGATCTGAGCATGCTATGAGCATGACAGTAGCGATATATAAAATCTATAGTAATAATAATAATAATCTAAATTACTTCATGGCACTACAAACGGTTTTAGGGTTGACACTAAATGCACAAAGTCTGTGTCTCACATGTAATACATGAATGATTTAAAGCTATATGCAGAGAACGAGCAAAAGTTACATACCTTAATTAAAACAGTAAAACGCTTCAGTGACGATATCTGCATGTCTTTTGGCTTGGATAAGTGTGGTATCATAAGCATAAAAAAGGGCAAGGCAGCTAACACAACATTGCATTTGAAGGCATCGAAGAAGTGAACTCTGCCTATCTTTATAAATATCTTGGAATAAACCAGAATGCCAAGATAAACCATAAAATATTAAAAGAGGACTTTCTTGGCAAATACAAGCAGAGAGTAAATCAAATTCTCAACACAAAACTGTCTGGCAGTAATCTCATCACGGCGATAAATAGCTGGGCCGTCCCAGTACTCCTCTACACGTTCAGTGTCATCAAATGGACTGATATCGACCTACATCACATTGACAGACTCACCAGGAAACTATTAACCAAATTACGATGTTTACACCCCAAGTCCTCCACCATAAGGCTATACCTGCCCCGGAAGGATGGAGGCCGTGGATTGCAGAACATCTTCAAACTGTGTAAGACTCAAGTTTCCAAAATACGATCAAAACTGCACGCCTCCAGCAATGAATTAGTTTTCTTCCTACGCAAATATGACTATGATGCAACCCCTCTGAACCTAAACAATGTTGATGTTAATGTCGGTTTGGACGACGTCGGGCATGAGATTCGCCAATGGGAAGAAAAAACACTCCACGAAAATTCCCGGCTTTATTACATGGGGACAACATTGACAAGGCTGCTTCCTTAGCATGGCTAAAAGCAGGTCATCTTTACCCTGAAAATGAAGGCTTTGTCACAGCAATATAGGACAGAGTAATTAGAACAAAAAATTACGAGAAACATATCCTTAAACTCAATATTGTTGACAAATGCCGAAAATGTGGAAATGTGGGTGAGTCAATTGAACACATAATGGCGGGATGTTCAGCCCTATCGGAATCTGCCTACCTAGGTCGCCATAACCAAGTTGCAAAGCTAATACACCAGCACTTGGCTTTGACACACAATTTGATCGGTAAGGATACTCCTCCATATTATAAATACTCTCCACAAAAGGTTCTCGAGTCTACAGATCATCTACTGTACTGGGATAGGCCTATTTTGACTGACAAAACGGTAGATTTTAATCGCCCTGATCTGCTGCTCATCGATAAAAAAGAAAAGGCCGCTACCATTATTGACATTGCCGTACCACTATCTCATAATTTAAAAAAAAACTCAGCTGGAAAAACAACGAAAATATGGGAGCCTTGGCTTGGAGATTAAGCGTTTATGGAATTTATATAAAATAACAATATACCCCATTGTCATATCAACCGAGGGAATAATAACAACTGACCTCACAGATACCTTCAAGGCCCTTGGCATTCCTAGGAACATTCTCGTTGCCTGTCAGAGGGCGGTACTTCTGCAGACCTGCCACATCACCAGAAAATTCCTCGGTGGAAACTGATAAAGGGACTGCGATGAATTTTGTTTCCCTTTAACGAAACTCGACCCTGGCTTCGCCAGAGAATGAATACTCCCTCTTTTATAATGATAATAATTCATAGCTGATGCTATCTATGTATTCTACGTTCTTCAGAAAAGTAAGATATGTTTAATGCCAGCGACTGTTTATGCGCTAGGTTGAAATTTATTTTGGGGGTTATGTAGACCGCCATAGTGTTATTAAAATGGCTTTTGTAAATCTACTTGTTATTTTTTAGCCATCGTCAGTCGTCCAAAAGTAGTTACATAGCATTTGTAACTCGAAATTCAGCTATTTTATAGCAATCCAAAATAAACATAGAGTTAAATCCCGACTTTTTCATAACTGACGCTCGTAGTTAACAAATAAAAACTTGTAATCAAATTATTTCCTTTTGTCTAGGACTCCGGAGTTACAATGAGATGACGAGTAAGTATGTGAGATTGTTTTGGTTTAAAAGCAAGGGAGATAAATGCAGTGTCTGGATTTCAATGTGTTTGTTGTCTGCTTGACTTGAATTGATCACACAACATTACTATCTTTAGTGACTTGGCTATTATTACGTTGAGTACGAGTTAGACACTTTTAAGGGCGATTTATTTGACTGGACTTGTAAAGACTTAAACTATTTACACCAGTGGTTATTAAACATTTTATGACCAGAGGACCCATTTACACAACAGATAGCAGCCCACGGACCTAAGAAAAGAAAAAAAAAGCTACATAAATACATATTATATAAGTAGCGAACTTAAACAAAAAATAGAAACAATTTTTTTTTGAAGAAGTGACTATTGAGATTATAATTTTTGTTTTAAAAAAAAATAAAAAAAAATAGCTTGGATGAAATTGAGATTTTTTTTCAGTGTATTCATGCGCGTTATGACGAGCACACATTTCTAGTCGTAAGCTCTTTAGAGGTGATGAGGTTCATCAGATGCCTGGTCGTGCGGTTTGTTGGACTGCTTTATTGATCCTCATGGAAATTTGCTGTGATTACAAGGACGCTTACTTGATTAATTGGAAACGATTAATGCAATTTCATTATATATAGACTTTTTTTTTAAAGTAATATATTTTATTTTACTTGCTTCACAGATGCTGCGCCGACGAATGAGAATCCCATCATAGACTTCCCACTTCTATCTGCGATAATTGCGACAACATTATTATATATGAAAAGCAGAACTATAACAGACTAGAGCTAAGGACCTGCCACATTTTATGTTATGTCTTGAAGGGCGGTAGTGTAGAGTAAATGATGGACGCAGCTAGTGACTAACTTCACAGCTCGCTTACTTCCCTTTCCTACTTATCTCCCTTAATAGATATAATATGTACAGAAATACATGTAAAGAGTATATTAGCGTTTTTTAAAATTTATTTTTATATCTGTTTTTGGTTTTGTTTGTATGACTGTTTGATGGACAGATGTAAAAGCTTAATATAAATTGTAAACTTGTGACAGTGTCTTTGACCTTTCATAACACCATTTGCTGGTCCAGCTTGAGAGTACATCTGTTTATCCATTGTTAACCGTCGTACACTTTAGTCATAGTTATCTTAAGATTAAAATTGCCATTTCACTCTCTCTATCTTCGTCTGCCTCTTTTTCGTTCTGGGATACTCTTAGTCTTCCTTTCTCTTTCTTTGTCTGTCTTCATTTCGTTCTGTTTCTCTCTCTCTCACTCTTTGTCTTTATTTCGTTCTCATACACTATTTCTCTCACTCTTTTTGTTTCTGTTCCTTTTTCATTCTTATACACACTTTATCTCTCTCTCTCTCGTTTTGGGCGTTATGTATAGCGACAAAGTTATTTTAAAATTGCATTTGTCTACACTTACAGTTACATCTAGTCATTGCGTTACGAAATAAAAAGAAAATCTATATAGACAATGATCTTTTTCTTTTAAAGGTATCGGAAAGCGTGCATATTATGTTACAAATTATTACGCTGAGCACTGCAAAGTGGAGGAGGGCTTACACATGCTTCCCTTAAAAAAACAAAAGAGGATATTAACACCACAACCTGGGCAATGAGCTCAATGCTTCGTGATGACCAATTGCATTATTTTAACTTTTCATTCATCTTGATAGATTGCTATGATTTGTATTGTCTGCCTTTGTAGCTCTTTTGCTTTTTGCGGAAAAAAATAAAATTGGGAAATTGTTAAAATGATTCTATCACTTATCTGGGTGCCCCCGCAGCGGGCAGGACGAGGAAACCGTGCCTCCTATTCTGTTTGACTGCCCCAGACTTGCTCTCGGTCTCGACAGGTCTGGGAAACCAAAATTTCTCGACCGTATGGTGACATGCATGCACTACGCAAGACAGCAGGGTTTCTGCCCAGAGAGCATTTGAGCCTCTAAAGCCCTCACTCAAATGGAGTTTGATGATGATGATGATGATGATGATGATGATAATGATGATGTTGATGATGATAATGATGGTGATGATGATGATGATGATGATGATGATGATGATGATGATATGTGGGTCAATTTTACCGAAATCGAATTTAAAAAGAATTTTAAAAAAGGAACAAACTGATATCGAACTCATGATTCAAACCTCTCCAAGCTGACATTCTAATCACTCTGCTAGTGAGGTGCGTATTAATAGAAGAAAAAGAAGATTGTATAGTTATCTATTGTTTGTTTCAAACTTACTTTAAAGTAGTGACCTATAAAGGGAAATAATTCAACTTAAAATACCACATAAGTCAAGTATATTTTTCCCTTGTTCAAGATGCCAAACAAAATAATTAATTACCAATAGCCAATTTACTAATTGCTAAATATTTTCATCTATTCTTGTGTCCTCTTATCATTGATACAACGGTAGACATGCCTCGTTCTATATGATAGGACAAAATGTCTACAAATGCTTCCTCTTCCCTAGTGCTATTAGAGCATGGAATTAGTTGCCTGAGCTAGCCAGGAAAACCAGTGACTTGGCAGAATTTAAGTCACTGGTTAACATGCATGACTGAATGCATGACGCGTAGGACGTAATCATCTTCTGTTTTGAAGTAATTTCCGTAATTTATAAGATAGATAATAAGAAAAGACACAATTTTTTTCACACTAGCGTTTTGTACGCTTCATTAGATTTTAAATTTGAAGCATTAATGCAGTTGAAAGGAAACGGGGCACAATGTAATTTATTTTTCAGAATTGTTTCGTTGTTTCTTCGCTTCTTGTTTTTGTTTTGTTTTCTAATACTAAACAACTACACGATTGTTTTCAAGAAATTAATATCGAGGTACAATCAATTCGTAATTATTCTAGAACTAAATCCAGATCTATTACATTTATAAACCAGTTTGTGCTTTGGATCTAGATCTAGATTCTTCATCCACCGACTAGTGTAGAATGTAGATTAAGATCTACATCAAGATCAGGGCCGACCTTAAGTAGCTTAAGCTTAGACTTAGGGATTAGGCATAGGCAAGTAGCCATTTAGGGCCAGTAATTGTCGTAGGGTATATCAGATACTCTAGGAATAAAAAAAATAATTAAAAAATAACTAGTGAAAAAATTGCGAAACTAGGACATGGTATTTAGTTTAGTTACTAGTCCAGTAGCTTGATTAGACAATCATAGTTGTGACATTTATTTTGCCGCAACCAACGCAGACAAAAAAGTTCTTTGACTATGTTCGATGTTCTTTTTTCGCCTCTTAAACTTATTTGTGGTAGTAACTATTTTATTGTTTATACATACCTTGGCTGACATAGAAGAGAGCATTTAGTAGCATGAGGCTTCAGAACGAGACAGCTGGAGGTCACTCGCGAAGGCCTCGGGATACACATTTGAGACTAAAAGAAAATCTGCTGCCGGGACAGACGCAAACGGCGAAAATATAATCTTAATCGACCACCATCGGAAAATTGTCACTCTTGCCCTGGTTGTGGCTAAATATGTAGGTCACAGCTGGGGCTGCTTAGCCGCGGGAAATACTGCATTTCCCTCATTACTCATATATATATATATATATATATATATATATATATATATATATATATATATATATATATATATATATATATATATATATATATATTCGCTTCAAGGCTTTAGTCACTAAACATGTTAAGGCAAATTTGCGCAGGGGAGGTGGAAGGTTGGTGCTAGTAATAAAAGGTTTATCAGAATGATATGAATGATGTAAATGATATGAATGATGTAAATGATATGAATGATGTAAATGATATGAATAATGTAAATGATATGAATAATGTAAATGATATGAATGATGTAAATGATGTGAATGATGTAAATGATGTAAATAAATGGAAATATCTTTGCAGTGAATTATCTTTATTTTTCTGGAAGCATGCTCTTGGTTTTCATTTTGGTGGAACTGTTTCAGAAAGTGGAACTGACACTTCAGCGTGAGTAGCTTTCACATCATCATAATAATCATCATCATCATCATCATCATCATCATCATCATTATAATTATCATCATTATTATCATTATCATCATTATTACCAATATCGTCATTAATATCATTTACCATCATTATCATCATTATGATCATTATCATCATAAACATCAATATAATCATCATCATCATCATCAAATTTATTTTCATTCTAAGCAAAATTATCCTCATCACTCTCATCGTCATTATCATTATCAACATCATTAAACTTTATCAACATAATAATCACCACTTTTATAATTAGCATCGTCATCACCAACATCATCAGAATCATTGTCATCATCATCATTATCATTATCATAAACCTCACCAACGTCAACAACAAAAACATACTAATAATAATTATTATAATCGTCATCTTTAGCAACGACAACACCATCATTAGCAACAGCACCATCTAATCGTAATCATAATAATCGTCATTATCATCATTACCACTACCACCCTCATGATCATCATCAGAATCATCATCATTATCATTATCATCAACCTCCATTTGACGGAGAGCCTGAGAGGCTCATGCCCCAGTCCTGCAACCCTTGACGCAACTCTTGTAGTTATCTTATAAATACCCGATTGTTTCCCTTTGTTTTAACGTTTACTAACGGAACGTTATTTATGTGCACCTTGTTCTGTGTGAGTACAACCAGTGACTCTTGTTTCGCGTCTGCAGCGCTCAGTACGGCGTTTGGGAATAAGTTCTTGATGACCTTGCCCAGAATGATCTCATCTTCCAGTACTGCAACCTTATTTTTGTATTCACCTGTGAACAGCTCTGTATCGGTAAGTATCGCTTATATCTCATTTTGTGGCGAAATGGGTGCTATGGAGTGTATGTGTGTGTGTTTCTAGTGTGACGGTGGGAATAGGTTAGCTATGCAGTGTGAATGATGCAAGATAAGTTGCATTGTCGTCAGCGGGCTTAGGTTGGACAGACGACTGCAGAACGCCAGAGTGAAAAAAACGTGTTTTTTTTAGTGAATTAGATTAAGTTAAAAATACCTAACCTTATACCATTTCCATATTAATTAGTTCATATTATTACTAAAGTCTACTAGATTTTTGTTTCATCTCAAGCTAATCTGTTCATATTGTGTTACAAGGTATATTTAGAATTATTGACAAAGACAATGTTTAAGTTATTGCACGTTTTTATAGGTTGAAAAATAATACTCCTAGGGCGGTTTAGTTGTCTACCAGCTGTTTGACACTATAAGTCAACGACCGTCCAAAACATTGGTTATCAAAATTGCCATATCACCCGGTCCATAAATGGCGTCTACTGCTGATAATAGCGTGGTTGTCCTGATACTCTCCCCTTCGCAAAGTTTCCTTGTTGGTTATTTTATCTTGCCACCTATATTCTAAAAATCCGCCTTAAGCATCGGAGGTTGAAGATATTCAGCCCATAAAGTCAATCCGCCCTTGTTTAAGGCCAATTACGTATAGATATGCATCTGGTCTCATATGCGTAAATACATGATCTAGAATTGTTTGCGTATCAATAAATACCTATGTGTATGAGTAGATATCTGATCAAAGATTGATCTTGGGTCGATGCCGTGTTAATCTAGCATAGAATAATAAATAATAAATATTGGATACAAGATCGATCAGGTATAACTCAAAACTTGATGTGGCATGTCACGTCAATCATGTATTTCCTGATCGAAGCTTGATCACGTATATATACTAAGTTGAAGATCAATTACGTCTCGATCAGTTTCTCATGTAAGATCGATTTCGTATCAATTAGTATCTCATGTAAGATCGATTTCGTATCAATTAGTATATGGTCTTTAAATTGATAATGAATCCATAAATACCTAGACTACGATCAACATACCACCACCTTTACCTATCTCTTAGTCTGTTCGACCGTTGGGGCACCACATACGATTTGTCAGCTTCCTTCTACATTCCTATTTGTTGTTTGCCTTGGATTGAACCTTTTCTTCATTTTCTTCATTTTTTATGTTATCTTCCCATCGCTTTCTCTCTGCCTCATCTTCTTTTTCCTGGTACTGTTCCCTGAAGACATTGAAGATTGAAGACATAGAGATTTAATTTGTGTGTGTGTTGTTGTTTTTTTAAATAGGTCAAAGTGGGGGTCCAATCGCTGCAATAACCCTGTATCTAATTTCTTCGTTAATGATGCGGTCTTTAAATGTGTCTAAGATTAATTATGTACACATTGTGTTACATCACATGACAGGTTTATTATAAGTGCTAATATTTCCTAACAAAATGAATGCTTTCCTATTGTATCATTAAAAGGGGGGCCATTTAATATAATTCAGCGGTTCTCAACCTTTTAAGCTCGGCCACCCCTTTTTACAATCCCCCACTCTGCCACGCCCCCGCCCCCTCCCACACACACATACAAAAATAGAAGAATACACAAATAACAATCCATATTTGCGATGGTCTTAGGCGACCCCTGGCAAATCTTCAATCGATCCCCAAGTGGGTCGCGACCCACAGGTTGAGAGCCCCTGATATAATCCCTCAAGAATAGTGGATGCTCTGGTGTAAGTTTTTCTTGTTCAACTGTGTCCAGGTCTATTTCTCAGTATTGTCCCACAATACCTCCTCCAACCAAACAGCCGTCATAAAAGCATCTCGTGTGACAATAGTTCGACCCCACAGCATATACAAGTAAGTACGCCCCATAGGACATACACGTGAGTTCGACCCCATAGGACATACAAGTAAGTTCGACCCCATATGACATACATGTAAGTTCGACACAATAGGACATACAAGTAAGTTCCACCCCACAGGACATACAAGTAAGTTCGACCCCATAGGACATACATGTAAGTTCGACACAATAGGACATACAAGTAAGTTACACCCCACAGGACATACAAGTAAGTTTGACCCCATAGGACATACAAGTAAGTTTGACCCCACAGGACATACAAGTAAGTTCGACCCCATATGACATACAAATAAGTTCCACCCCACAGGACATACAAGTAAGTTCGACCCCATAGGACATACAAGTAAGTTTGACACCATAGGACATACAAGTAAGTTCGACCCCACAGGATATACACGTGAGTTCGAACCCATAGGACATACAAGTAAGTTCCACCCCACAGGACATACAAGTAAGTTCGACCCCATAGGACATACAAGTAAGTTCGACCCCATAGAACATACAAGTAAGTTTGACCCCACAGGATATACATGTAAGTTCGACCCAATAGGACATACAAGTAAGTTCCACCCCCCAGGACATACACATAAGTTCCACCCCACAGGACATACAAGTAAGTTCGACCCCATAGGACATACAAGTAAGTTCCACCCCCATAGAACATACAAGTAAGTTCCACCCCATAGGACATACAGATTAGTTCCACCCCACAGGACATACAAATAAGTTCCACCCCACAGGACATACAAGTAAGTTCCATAAAATTTTAAAGTACGTTCGACTCGAATATATCAACAAGTAAGTTCGACTCCATAGGATCTACAATCAAGTTCGACCCCATAGATCTACAATTAAGTTCGACCCCATAGGATCTACAATTGAGTTCGACCCCATAGAATGTACAAGGTCAACTTCTTTAATTGGCCACCTTCAGACACGAAGGATTATCTCATAGAGATAAGATGAATGCCTGGGCTTTAGAAATTACTGGAATGATGTCGCCCAGTTTCTCCTCTCTCGAAACAGCTGATGCACTTTCATTGCAAGTGCTGATACCGTTTATGATCAGTACTGTCGGAGGCTCTGTCAGGGTGAAACGTTGAAGCGAATTTTCCTCCGGTATGCACTATCTATGAACATGGGGTCCTGTGTTTGAATCTCGGTGAAAGCTGGTATTTTTATTTTCATGATTTTTTAGGGCGTTTCTGAGTCCACCCAACTCTAACGGGTGTCTGACTTTAGTTGGGGAAAGTAAGGGCGGTTGGTCGCTGTGCTGGCCGCATGACACCCTGCTCGTTAGCTGTTGGCCTTAGAAACAGATGATCTTATCATCATCTGTCCCATAGTTCGCAATGTCTAAGAGGGAAACTACATTTCTTTTCTTTTTTGACTCTCGAAGCCTTTCCCTTGTTAGGGGGAGGTTGCTAGACAGCAGAGGTTTGAATTCAGAGTTGATGTGTGTTGCAAGCTTACAATTTAGGAAACGCTGCAACTGATGAGTTGTACTTGTGTAGAGTTTTTTATTCTAGTATTTGAGCATTGAAAAGGCAAATCCAGGAATGTTCTGCCTCTGACATCTTGCTAACACTATTTTTATCAGTAACTCCGGGTTACCGAAGACGACATTACGTGACCAATACATCACTAAGAAAGTTTGAAGAGAAATGTGAACAGGAAGCGGGTTACATTCTAGAAGCTAACAGTTTCTACACAGAAGAGCACAAGAATGGGAGATAAGCTTGTTTCCTGAAGGAGAGCAACTCTGAATTTCAGTTATAAATACTATGCATTGAGCAGACGAGATTATTTCAACATTTAAAAAAATCTTTAATTCAAAAGTTTCAAGCGTTTGGCTAATTTCTGTGAATTTATTATTAACTTTAAATAATATTGTGTCTTTTTATGGCAGATCTGCAGCAAGTTATTTCCCCCACACCTATATTCTAATCAAGTTGAAACTTTCCACAATTAATTGGTGTAACTAATAAAACGAAAATCAATTAAAAAATACAAATAAATTCATTAAATATTGGTAATTAATTATTATAGTTTCGAAAAGGGAAATAAATGCTATTTATATTATTTATATATGTGGAGTTATTCCCATGTTAACGTTTTGCAAAATTTATACATTTTCAAGAATAAGTCATAATGCAAAAAAAAAAAACACAAAAAAAAAAGCAACACATAAAAACAGTTATTTAATCAGTGGTAAATAAGTACTGTTCTTTAAGATAGGAAAAGGTACATAGATATTTTAGTAGTGAGAGAAAATACAGTTTTTGAGCAGTTTGTTCCCTTATATTAACGTTTATTTTAAAACGATTTTTTTTTTTGTAAATATTCCACGTGTTGTAACAATTTCTTCTCCAGCACTGACCTAGATGTGGGAAAAAAGTTTACGTTTGCCTTCAAGGGCAACAACACGTTCGGCATGTCCGTACAAATCTGTCAGGGAGTCCATTACCTGGACATGTACACAGTCCTCCCAGTGGCCGCCTGGGGAATGAAGTACATCGTGGTAACGCTGAGGTAGGTTGAAATTAAGCTTACCGGACGTCCGGAAAAGGAGGGTATCGTGGTTGTGTCCTCCATTCGTTAGGGTTTGGATTAAAGCTTGATGATGTCCGGAGCGAGGTAGCGTTAGAAACCCTAGGTCGAATCTCGGTAAACACAGAAATTTTGACTTCGGTAAACCATATCCTTTTTGAATGCCCCCTTCCCAATCCACCCTTCTACCACTCCAGCCCAACATAACCAACACACTGTACGACAGTGCTGAACAGCTGAAGAAAACAGCACACTATTTTTCCTTGGCACAGTCTGCAAAAGAATTTACAGCTAAGGAGCAAAAAGCTGGCTTGATGAAGAAGTAGTAAGAAGATTACGGGATTTTGAGGACGCCTCTGAGTTCACCTAACTCTAAAGACTACCCTGAAGGTGGCTGAAAATAGAGGCGGTATTCCTTTGTGCTAGCCGAAATACGAAAACGTTGTTAACCGTAGGCCAGAGTAACAGATTTTACATCATCTGCCATATAGATCGAAAGGTCTAAATGGGATGCTATACTATAGTAAAAATAAAAGTTTGCCTTTTCAGACCTTGTAGTCTATAGGGCAGATGATGTAAAAGTCATCTGTTTCTGTGACCTACTTTTAACGAGGGTGTCATCCAGCCAGCACAACGACCAACCGTCTTTACTTTTCCTCAACTAATGTCAGGTACCCATTAGAGCTAGGTGGGCTCAGAGGTGCCCGAAGATCCCGAAGATAAAAATCCCATTTTCACCAGGATTCCAACTCCAGTCCCCGGTTCGGATGCCAAGCGCTTTACCGCTCAGCCACCTCGCCTACGATGCTTTACTATATACTTTGATATTGATTGATCTTGTCTGGATTGGATTGTTTTTCTTTTACTGCAATATCTAATTTTCAACCAATCGAATTCATTGCTTCATATGTTCACAATTCAACACGCTAATTTACCCACAAAGATCAGATCGTGACGAAATATTTGATAATCTCCTGCGCGAGCAATCGTGTACCTAGGGCTGTTTAAAAGAAACCTGTTATTTGGCAGAGGCGTAGTGAGCACAAAGTGCGCCCAGGGCTAGAAACTTCATTGGCGCCTTCCCCCCTCCTAAATTTTCCATGAATATCACATAGAAATGTAGGCTTATAAATACATACGTATTTAAAATAATATAATACAATTAACCATAGAATGTATTTACCTAACTGAGAGGTATTTTGAATGATTTTTTTTTTGGCGCCTCTCTGCCTGTAGCACCAGGGTCATCATGCCCCCTCCCCCCCACACACTACGCGTCTGTTATTCGGGGCTTCATGATTCTTTAGTATTCTTTCTCATAATGCATCAGATAAGAGCGCGTTTCGACTGATCATTTCTAAGCTCACAAAAGAGATCCACGAAATCTCCAATGGCTTACTGAGAGGTCTTTTTTTCTCATTACAAAGTCTGTCTGTCCGCCTGTACGTCGAAAATCTTGTTTTTTCTCCCACTTTGCTTTCTCGAATCAGGTAGGATCTTCGTTCGATACGTCGATGACGATACACGATTCGTGCGATACGTCGATGACGATACACGAATCAATTAAAAATATATAATTAGTTTATCATTTAGTGGTAATTAATAAATGTTTTTTATACTAAAAAAAGGGAGGGAGGAGAGCTTATTCTTCCAGCATTGAGATACAAAAGGTAATGACAACAGACTTTTATTAGATTACTAGAATTTGTACTATTTGAGCTGTGAGTGGATCTTATTTCTAATACATAAACAATGGAACTCTTAATACTTAACCTTGAAAGGGGAAATAACCCTTGAATAATTATGGGCACATCATGGCCTGAATTGTACATATGGACCCAATAATCCAAAACTAAACTAGACTAAACCAAATTGTAGTTATGTTGCAGTTATTTCCCTTAGATAAGCTTTTTTTAAAAAAAAATTGGTTGCTTTGATTTGGGCATTTTTTTTTTTTTTTCAGAAAGAATCCGACACTACAAATCATTAACTCTATGGCTATGAACGAGATTACGCTGACGTTTAAAAAGCCTGTACTGGAAGAGATACAATATTTTACCCAGGGCGTAGGATACGTCCTAAAACTGTTGCTGAGGTCGTAAGTAAAAGTTATCTTTTGATGTGTGTGTGTCTGGGGGGGGAGGGTTAGTTTGTGTCTGTTTGTCTACGGGACCGGGTTTAGACATTGTGAAATTTTAATGTTCTTAAAACGTTAGCACGAAAGTGCTAATATCTAAATAATTATAACAAATTTAGGCGAAACATTTTGTATGCTTGATTTTCGAAGTATTACGATTCTGTAAAAAAAAAATGTATCACATCGGTTTTTGACTTTGAGCCCTAAAACCTCTTCAGTTGGTCTTTAAGGCCCTTACCTATTGGAGATATGGAGGGGCGGTGGCTGAGCGGTAAAGCGCTTGACTTCCAAACCGGTGTCTGGGGCTCGAATCCTGGTGAAGACTGGGATTTTGTATATAGGGATCTTCGGGCGCCTCTGAGTTCTGACATTAGTTGGGGAAAAGTAATGGTGGTTGTGCTGGCCACATGACACCTTCGTTAACCGTAGGCCGCAGAATCAGACGACCTTTACATCATCTGCCCTATAGACCACAAGGTCTGAAAGGGGAACTTTACTTTACTATTGGAGATATGAGGTCCCTTGCAATGACTTAACAGTAAAAAAAAATCTAGCTCTTAAGATATGAAGGGAGAATAACCCTTGAGGGGTTATGGGAAACGGCATGGCCTTACTTGAGCCGATGTGCCAAAAAAAAATCTCAAATACTCTTGTTATCAGCATAAGATATTTAATTCCTTTCCTTTTTCTTGATAACAATATTTGGGCTGATGGTGGAGGTAGAGCCACAGACAATTAAGGGCCCTAAGGTAAAGCCTGTATTGCCCATAGGTTAAACCCAGCACTTTGCGTGTGTTATGTATGTGCCGTGCGTATACCTGGCTAGTCACATGATCAAATGAGTACAGGTCTATGTGCGTGAGCTAAGTGACGTCACAAAAAAAGGCGGGGGGGAAAAAAGGGAGGTATAGGGGAAAACAGCCTAGCTGTGGGAGGAAGGTTTTAGGGGTTTTGAGAACGAGATTATAAAAGTTATAGTTGAAGTTTTTCTAGAGTTACAGTTAGCATCAGAGTTGGAAGTCTTTAGAATTCGCCACGCTAACGCTGCGTCTCTCATACTTCGAGGAATTACAAAAGCGACCAGGCCATCTTAATCATAATTTGAGTTTTTAGCTGGATCTGACATGTCCCTGACATCTGAAACTAAACTCCACTCCGCCTCTGGGGCGACTTAATTAAAATTATTGTATCGGTACACTTTTTAATATTCCAATAATAGGTATTTAGATCTAGATTTTGAAGACGATAAGCACATTTTTTCCTGATCAAACTCTTGAATAAATAATTCTTGACATTCAGAAATTTCTGAAAGCGGTGGTCCTTTCAAGAACACGATAGTCCTTTTAAAACCGATGTTCGACCCAGACCTATATCTAAGTCTCTAGCCAAATTCAAATTGATTAAAATTCTTTTTGAAAAGTGAAAACTATGAAACTAGAGTTTTCCATATGTGGCGAGCGAGCTAGTAATTTTTTGGTCAAACATATACACTAACTGTTAAATTTCTGTAGCCATTTTTTGAGATTAGCTGTCCATGCATACCTTTCTATCCCATTGTGTGCGGTGTTTGATTCCGACTTGAATAGAGGAATTGTAAAAATATTTATTGTGATGAAAACAGGTTTAGGCCTTTATGCATATTTTTATAACAAGATACAAGCTACTTTCTATTTCTTTCTATGTTTTACTAGCTACTATTTCTTACACATTTTCTTCCCTTCAGTTTCCAGTCGTACAGTATATCCAAGTGTGATGACAACGTCGGGTCTATGACTGGTAAATAGCTTTCCTTGTTTTGAGTATTTAAAAAATGGAACACAGTTTATGTACATCTCTATCATGCCCCTGTGTCATGAGTTTATGTCACAGAGTGCATGTCTTGTCATTCTTGTCAAATAGTCTACCATGTTAGTTATGTCCATGTCATGACAGTTATTTTGGACAGTCCACGTCATCAAGTTCATGTCACATGTCACGAGGCTTATGTCATATTGTCCATGTCATAAGGTTTATGTCATAAGTCCTTGTCATCTTGTTCATGCCACATGTCATGAGGTTTGTGTCAAGTAGTCCATGTCAGAGGTTTGTGTCATATAGTCCATGTCGTGAGGTTTGTGTCAAGTAGTCCATGTCATGAGGTTTATGTCATATAGTCCATGTCATGAGGTTTGTGTCAAGTAGTCTATGTCATGAGATTTATGTCATATAGTCCATGCCATGAGGTTTGTGTCAAGTAGTCCATGAAATGAGGTTTGTGTCAAGTAGTCCATGTCATGAGGTTTATGTCATACAGTATATGTCATGAGTTTTATATCATATAGTTCATGTCATCTCATTCATGTCATGAAGTAAATGCCTTCTGCTCCTTACTTTACTCAGGGCCAATCTAGGCTAATGCTATTGTATATTTCTTTTACTTAAAACTATTTAATTTGAATACTAAAGTGTGAATAAATATGCAAGCGCCTCTTGGGTTTTTATGATTTGCATAAAATATTTTTTAGAAATTCCATGTGTCCAAACTCAAATCTGGGCATACACTTGTGGAAATATATTAACAAGTAGATTTAATCATGTGTTAAAAAAACACCTTTAAGTCCTAATAAAAACTTACAGCTGGGTTAATAGACGTACGGGCTTTTTGGTCTGCTATATTTGAGATTTGATACAAGTTTAGTAATGCTTTAAGTCCTGTACAAGGCCCCCGTCACCATAGAAAAACTATCCCTACTGTCACGTATTACTAATTGAATTCTACTTTTAAATGGCTTGTCTAGGGGAACGTGACAATAGAAAAAGGTAGTTGTGTCACTTATCTTAAGTCTGAATTTAATCAGAGACTTACAATGAATAACAAAAAAAAAAATGACACAAGAAATCGGAAGGTAAAATATCAACTTAATGTTTAATCATAATATAACTCAATACAAAATGGAAGGGTTGACCAAAACCCTTTTACAAAAATGGCTTGTAAAAATATTACAATACAAGAGTTTGAAAATATAATTACAAATACAAGCAAGGCCTTGAAAAAGAAAAAAAATCTTAACTTACACGATCGATTGGTATACCACGCACGGGTCACGCAATGTCTCCGCTATTCTGTCTCACGGCTGTCTCCGTATGTCTGTCTGTCCGTCAACGTTACGCGAGCGGTCTTTATATAATCTACCGCGCGTCGATATCTAGTAATTTCTAGAACAGTAAGTCATCAACACCCAGTTCTAGAACGCTCTTCAAAGAGACAGAAGAAAAGAAAAAAAAAACACCCTCCTTTCAACCAGAGGTACACACATAGGTCAAGGACCGGTCACTGTCTGTGTGGCTTGACTCACCGTGAAAAATAAAAAAAAAACTTATTACACAAGGGGCAGACAACCTACAGGTCAAGAGAAAAAAAATGGTATCTAGGTAACAATGCCTAGATACGTAACACCTCCCTCCTAAAAATAAAAAGTTTACATTTCCACGAAATGGAAATCTTTTTAGAACAATTACAAAAATGATATTTACATTACAGAATGGATTTATCATGATATATATAAAAAAAAATATACATCAAAATACTTTTTACAATCTAGATAAGGCATCGGCGATAACATTTTCGCTGCCTTTTATGTGTTTAAGATCTAGGTTGTACTCTTGTAAAAATAAACTCCACCTGAGAAGTCGTTGGTTCTTGCCAGACATTTTGTGGATAAATGTAAGGGGATTGTGGTCAGTAAATACAACCAGTGGCCATCTGGACCCACTGATATAAAAATCAAAGTGTTGTATAGAAAGAATCAACCCAAGACATTCTTTTTCCACAGTAGAATAATTTCTTTGATGTCTATTAAATTTCTTGGAAAAGAAACAAATAGGGTGCTCTACTTGGAAATTATCTTCTTGGTAAAGGACTGACCCAACACCTGTGTCACTGGCGTCAATAGCTAACCTAAAAGGTTTTCCGAAATCAGGAGCCATCAAAATGGGGGAGCTAGATAATATCTGCTTAATTTGGTTAAAGGCTTTCTGACATTCATCCGTCCAAGTAAATCGGACGTTCTTTCTCAGGAGGTTTGTTAAAGGACTGGCAATGACAGAAAAATTTTCGCAAAATTTTCTATAATATCCAGATATTCCCAAAAATCTTCGGAGTTGTTTCCGATCAGCAGGAATAGGGAAAGCTTGGATAGCTTCTACTTTGGCCATTACAGGTTTCACCTGGCCTTGTCCTACAATATGGCCTAAGTATTGGATGGAAGCCTGGCAAAAATCACTCTTACTCAGGTTTACAGTAATTTTTGCATGTAAAAGTTTAGTAAAAAGACAATGCAGTTGTTTACAATGGCTAGAAAAATCTTGGCTAAAAATTACTACATCGTCTATGTATGCGTGGCAATTCTCCATGTCAGCAAGCAGGGCATTTATCATTCTCTGGAAAGTGGCAGGAGCATTCTTCATGCCTAATGGCATCACTTTGTACTGTACAGACCATCAGGGGTGACAAAGGCGGAGATTTCCTTTGCCCTATCAGTCAGGGGAACCTGCCAATAACCTGAAAGTAGGTCTATTTTGGTGATGTACTTAGCGTCACAAATACGATCTATGAGATCGTCTATCCTAGGGATAGGAAACGAATCGGTCTTTGTTACAGCATTTACCTTACGGTAGTCTGTACAAAAACGATAAGTCTTGTCCTGTTTAGGTATCAAGACACATGGGGAGCTCCAGCTACTGGAACTTGGTTCAATGAGGTCATTTTCAAGCATATACTTGATTTCTGACCTAAGTATGGCAAGTTTTTCAGGGTTAACCCTGTAAGGATGGCTGCTTGACTGGAGTAGCCTCGCCAACATCTACATCATGCATTATAACATTAGTCTGTTTTGGTACATCAGAAAAAATGTCATTAAATTCATTAATGAGTTTCATGATAACTGGCCTTTCTGTCGAAGACAGATAAGACAGTTTTACATCCAAATTCTGTAATACAAAAGAATTAGGTATTTTGTATTGTCCAAATTTCTCCTTTACAATATCATCATCAATAGGAGAAACATGGCTATTTGAACAACTTTTGACTGTATTTAAAACACAATTACTCTTCTCTGAGTGATCTGGCCGAGATACATAAGGCTTCAGCATGTTTATATGACATAGCTGAGTCTTTTTCCTACGGTCAGGAGTTTTGATTGTGTAATTGAGGTCACTAATTTTGGTCTCAATTTCATAGGGACCAAAATATCTGGCTTGCAAGGGTTGACCTGGTATGGGCAAAAATACAAGCACCTTATCCCCGGGAGAAAATTCTCTAACACGGGCCTTTCTATCATACCAGCGTTTCATGCTGGATTGGGTGTTTTGTAAGTTATTTTTGGCCAGAACACAAGCATCATAAAGTCTAGTTTTAAACTTACTTACATAGTCTAAAAGTCCTTCAGTGGCTGTTGGTGACAACAAAGTCTCTTTTATACATTTCAAGGGTCCGCGCACCGAATGGCCAAAGACTAAGTCAAAAGGGCTGAATCCCAACGATTCCTGGACGGATTCACGGGTTGCAAACAGCAGCATGTGGATTCCTTCGTCCCAGTCTTTTTCGTGCTCAAAGCAATAGGTTCGGATCATGTTCTTGAGAGTCTGATGGAATCGCTCAAGAGCGCCTTGCGACTCGGCATGATACGCACTCGACATGCAGTGTTTGATGCCCAACTGAGTCATGACTTGCTTGAAAAGATTGGCCGTGAAATTCGTTCCTTGGTCCGATTGGATGGACTTTGGTAGACCAAATAGAGTAAAGAACTTGATTAAGGCCTTTACAATGTTCGATGCTTTTATGTTCCTTAGAGGAATAGCCTCAGGAAAACGAGTTGAAGCACACATAATGGTCAATAGGTATTGGTTGCCAGCTTTTGTCCTTGGGAGAGGACCAACACAGTCAATAAGTACTCTGCTGAAAGGTTCTTCAAAGGCTGGAATCGGCTTCAGAGGAGCAACAGGGATCTTTTGATTTGGCTTGCCAACCATCTGACAGGCATGACAGGATCGGCAGTACTGGATGACATCTTTCTTCAAACGTGGCCAGAAGAAGTGTGACATAATCTTGTGGTATGTCTTGTGGATGCCGAGATGACCTGACATTGGTGTGTCATGAGCCAGATTCATGATGTACGCTCGGTATCTTTCTGGTAACACGATTTGATGGCATATTCTCCATTCTTCTTCGTTGGATGCGTCTGGAGGTTTCCATTTCCTGAAGAGCATATCATCTTGGATGTAGTAGCACGTTGATGCTAGCTCTGCCTCTTGTGATGTCATTGCGGTTTCTCGAAGTTTGGCGAGCTCTGGATCCTTCTTTTGGTCCTCAATCAACTGTTTTCGAGTTGATGCCGGCTTTTCAGAATTTGGCGTTGGTTCTTCTTCAAGAGAAGCAAAGAATGTGGTGCTCAAGTCCACATCATCGTGGTTACTGTTGGCCTTGATGACGTTCTCTTCTTGAGATGCTTTCAACCTCATTGCCCTTGTTACTGCACACGCTGGATATAACTCTAGGTCTTCCTCGGGTGTGGCAGATAAGTCGGGTGTTTGAGTGACGATGGGTTCGGCTATCACCTTTCCACCTGCTAAGTCATTGCCTAACAGCAACGAGATGCCTTCCAATGGTAATGTTGGTCGGACACCTACAACAACCGGTCCAGTAATGAGATTTGACTTTATGTCGATTAGATGTAGAGGCACATCTATACATCCAAGCTCTACGCCTCGTAACAGGATGCTCTTCCCAGTCGATGATGATTTTGACAAGGGCAAGATACCCTCTAAAAGTAGCGATTGTGAGGCACCTGTGTCTCTCAAAATGGTGATAGGTCGTAGACTGGTAGAATCACCGGGTAGTGATACGAATCCTTCCGAAATGAAAGGCTTAAAATCCTCTAATAAAACATCAATTTTGGTTGATGCAGACTGGACTTGGGTCGAACTCTCGCTGGAGTCATTGACATCTCTAGGAGACGCAGTGGAGAAACTCTTTCTTGAGTCAGTAGAACATCTTTTGGATGTATTTGGAGAACTCTTGATGGAGTCATTAGAACATCGGGGTGATGTCTTATGGGAACTCTGGATAGAGTCATTGGAACATCGGGGTGATGTATTATGGGAACTCTGGATAGAGTCATTGGAACATCGGGGTGATGTATTATGGGAACTCTGGATAGAGTCATTGGAACATCGGGGTGATGTATTATGGGAACTCTGGATAGAGTCATTGGAACATCGGCTTGATGTATTTGAAAAACTCTTGGTTGAGTCATTGGAACATCGGCTTGATGTATTTGAAAAACTCTTGTTTGAGTCATTGGAACATCGGCTTGATGTATTTGAAAAACTCTTGATTGAGTCATTGGAACATCGTAAAGATGAATTTGAAAAACTCTTGTTTGAGTCATTGGAACATCGGCTTGATGTATTTGAAAAACTCTTGTTTGAGTCATTGGAACATCGTGGAGACATTTTCGGAGAGTCTTGTACAGTCAATACATTTGAAACAGGTGGTGTCGAGGTATTCTTGATATGACTTGATGATGAGGGAGTAAACCTCGCCGACCACTGTACTGTGCAAGCGCTGACTTTTGAAGGAGCTTTTTCGTTTCTCTTCCTCAATTTCCAGCAATCGTCAATTTTATGGCCTTCTCGTTTGCAGTAGGAACAAGTAGCTTTACTTGTAGTAGGTTTTCTGTCATTTGTACTGCTGTTCTTGATGAAGTTGCTAGCAGTGGACTCAGGCTGTTTGACTTATTTTGGCTTGACATCCGTCGTATACTTGGCAAATTGATGTGATATTATATAATCGTCTGCCAACACTGCAGCCTTGTGCACATCTTCCTCGCCACGATCAGCTATATGCGTACGGACGTCCAGCCGCACACAACTCTTGAACTCTTCCATCAGCATTAGGTTCTTGAATTTTTCAAAGTCGGTGCCGATTTCCCTGGAAGTGAGCCATTTCTCAAAGCGTCGCTCCTTTTCCCGCAGGAATTCTACATGGGTTTGGCCATCCGATTTGCGACAATCCCTGAACTGCTTTCGGTAAGCTTCCGGAACAAGTTCATATGCCTTAAGAATTAAGGCCTTAACAACATTATAATCTTTTTGTTGTTCAATGGTCAAAGAACAAAATACCTCTGCAGCTCTACCAGTCAAAACTGTTTGCAGCAAAGTGGGCCACAAAGTTTCAGGTACATTAAAATTTTTCACAGCAAGTTCAAATTGTGGAAAATAATTGTCAATTGTGGCTTCATTAAAGCGTGGAATTATTTTCAAAAATTTTGTTGCTTCAGCAGTATGACTGGCAGGGGAAGAATCTGGTCTTACATTAGCAGCTAACTCTAATTTTTTAAACTCTATTTGTAATTTCATTTCCATTTCTTTCTGCTCTCTAGCCGCTGCAAGCTCTAATTCTTTTTGTTTAATTTCTCTCTGCTCTCTAGCCGCTGCAAGCTCTAATTCTTTTTGTTTAATTTCTTTCTGCTCTCTAGCCGCTGCAAGCTCTAATTCTTTCTGGGCTTCTATTTCCATCTGTTTTAATTTTATCTGAAGTTCTAAATCTGATTTACCCTCATCGGGTCTAAGGGTCTCTAAAAGGTCTTCAGAAAACACTTCCTCGTCTACATAATGGATTACAATGTTATCTCTGATTTCTTGTTTAAGGGCATTTGATTTTATTTTTAACCCTAACTGTTTAGAAATAAGGACCAGTTCCTTCCTAGTACAAGCATCAAGCTCTTCCACAGAGGGATTTGCAAGAAAAACCTGAATATCCATGACTAACTAACAACTATTACAAGCAAAAAAATATGTATACAATGTAAATATACAGTACAAAATCAGTACAACAAAAAACCTTAAGAGAGTTTGGTCAATACTATTGATACTTTACTTCCGACTCTTTGACACAAAAAAATTTTTTGTTAAAGTCAACTTCGCCTTTACAAAATTACTCAAGTAAGACGAAAATAGGTTCAGAAAAATATCCGGGACGAAAGCCCTCAAACTTCTTTTGTCACGTATTACAAATTGAATTCTACTTTTAAATGGCTTGTCTAGGGGAACGTGACAATAGAAAAAGGTAGTTGTGTCACTTATCTTAAGTCTGAATTTAATCAGAGACTTACAATGAATAACAAAAAAAAAAATGACACAAGAAATCGGAAGGTAAAATATCAACTTAATGTTTAATCATAATATAACTCAATACAAAATGGAAGGGTTGACCAAAACCCTTTTACAAAAATGGCTTGTAAAAATATTACAATACAAGAGTTTGAAAATATAATTACAAATACAAGCAAGGCCTTGAAAAAGAAAAAAAATCTTAACTTACACGATCGATTGGTATACCACGCACGGGTCACGCAATGTCTCCGCTATTCTGTCTCACGGCTGTCTCCGTATGTCTGTCTGTCCGTCAACGTTACGCGAGCGGTCTTTATATAATCTACCGCGCGTCGATATCTAGTAATTTCTAGAACAGTAAGTCATCAACACCCAGTTCTAGAACGCTCTTCAAAGAGACAGAAGAAAAGAAAAAAAAAACACCCTCCTTTCAACCAGAGGTACACACATAGGTCAAGGACCGGTCACTGTCTGTGTGGCTTGACTCACCGTGAAAAATAAAAAAAAAACTTATTACACAAGGGGCAGACAACCTACAGGTCAAGAGAAAAAAAATGGTATCTAGGTAACAATGCCTAGATACGTAACACTACGCACATCTTCAAGACGGTTGGAAGAGAGAAGACCCTGAGCTCTGGGTCATGATGAAAGCCCAGATACAGATACTACACGATCATGCAGTAATCGTGATCTTGTATTGAACGTTAACCATTTCCTTTGGTCTGATTAGTAATGGATCTCTCTTCGAATCTCATTTCTGCCAGTGGTCCCTTCTTGGGCATAGGCCACCAACCATCTTCCTCCGGGCATCTCGGTTCTGGACGAGTCTCTCCAACTGCTTCCGTATCTTGCTCATCTGCTTGGAATCTGCTTCCAAGTCGCGGCGCCATGTATTCCTGGCCGTTCCCTCTTCTTTTTTCCTTGTGGGTTCCAGTTTGTTAGGTTGAATGCAGGCTTGCGAAGGGTGTGACCTGTCCATCTTCATTGTCTCTGAAGGATATCTACTTCAATGGGCTGCTGCTTTTATCTTTGCCAACGGAACTGTTTCAAAATTGCACAAGTAAAAATGAAACATTTAAATGATCAATTTAACATAACTACCCCATTCTATTCTTTAAACCAGTATTTCTCAAACAGTGCTCCACGGAACCCCAGTTTTCCGCCAGGCCTGGATAAGTCTTCCACGAACTACTGAAAAAGTTAACCATTAGACCACTACGTGAATTGATCTTTTTTTAAAAAAAATAAGCAAAGTGTTCTGCTAAATACTCAGAAGGTGCAACGAGTTCCGTTAAGTAAAAAAGTTTGGGAACCACTGAGTTTAACAAAGAGTTTTAAACGATTAGAACTGCAAAAGTAAATATTTGAGATTAATATTTTGATGATATTGATTCTCATTTACTAAGGTACAATTATTGAATCTAGTTCTCCCGTTGGAGTCATCACAGGCAGCTGCTTGTCAGATACCGAGTTTCTGATTTGCAATACTTCAAAGGTTGTAAAAGGCAAAAAAGGAACTTTTAATACTGCATCAGGCAAGTACCGAGTGTGTATAATTGTATGTAACATACTTGATTTGAAATTGTAGAAATAGTCATAAAATACAAACGATACGAAAAAAAGGGTTTGGGTATTTGCATAAAATATGTAAGTATTACAATTTATATAATAAAAAATAGACAAATTTCATCAACCTCTTCTCGTATATTTCCTTCTCTCTCTCTTTTCCACCAGTGCCGGCATTAGGCATAAGCAGCCACCTTGGGCATTCGATTGCTGGGGGCCTAGTACTGGACTCAAAAAAATAATTTTTAGAAATGCTAGCAAAACGTCTGCCTAATGTTATTGTTAGAGTACACTATATCCCGATTCACTAACACAATAGAAAACAATCCTCAATCCTCAGTCTAGAAATCCAAAAATCATAACTCAAGTTTCTTAACACATTTAGACACTAGTTCACGTCATTTACGCCAAACAGCATAAACGAAAACTTCCCTACTATGCACCAGGAAAAAATGGTTAGTCAGGGAGGAACAGGGTTACAACAGTATTATTGCTTGTTTTCTGAGATTCTATTGCCCTTAGATCTACATTTATATTCCTGCTACCTTTCAGAGATTTTATTGTCCTGAGATATGTATTCATGCTGCTGTTGTTTCATCAAAGATGTTGTTGCTCTAAGATTGTTGTTGTTTCTTCAGAGATGTTGTTGCTCTAAGAGCGTTGTTGTTGTTTTCTCATAGATGTTGTCGCCCTAAGATTGTTGTTGTTTCCTCAGAGATGTTGTTGCCCTAAGATTATTGTTGTTGTTTCCTCAGAGATGTTGTTGCCCTAAGATTATTGTTGTTGTTTCCTCAGAAATGCTGTTACCCTAAGGTTGTTGCTGTTTCCTCAGAGATGTTGTTGCCCTAAGATTATTGTTGTTGTTTCCTCAGAGATGTTGTTGCCCTACGAAACGTACGGCACAGAATTCATTTCCTTCAACATCGTCGGCAGGTTGTCGCAGGGGCTTGTCGCAGTTGTCGCCTCTAAAAACAACACAGAGGTCAAGCTGTACACCAACAACAACGGCACCACCTCCTCCGTGTTTCTCCAGCAGACGGGTGATTGGGTGTACGTAAGTAATACCAAATAGCCCAGTTGGGAATCGTCCCCGAAGGCGCCATTATCCCATTGATCGTTAGAAAGACCTTTACCCAACGAAAAGGCGTCAACCGGAAGCTTTTCACCCATAGTCTTGTCTGAGGGCCCCCAGCAGTAACGGCCATGGACCGAGTAAGGGGACCCGTACCGCCTACACAGCGCACTGTCCTGGGTCCACTTGCTAGAATTGACTGAGGGCAGCTCTAATCGTGTTGGGCGGAGGGGGGAGGTTTACCTCATATTCCTATACTGTAACCGCCACGTTCCGTTATCAGGTGGGCGTCTTAATTCATATTATTAAGGTGGTCGAGTAGTGGGGATCTCAGATGCTAACCTGAAGATCCCGGTTTTCCAGCCTTGGGTCATCAAGACTTTTTATTCTTCAGGATATTTAGATGGTTTTAGATGGATTCCTTCCCTTAGCTGGTGAATGTAATTATTGTAAGTTATCGAACCAGATCAGTGATGCCCAACCTGGGTTGACCCTCGCGCCATTTTAATTTCTGACACTGATGTCGCAGGTCGCATCAACGAAAAGAAAAAAAAAGAATTGACAACTTTTCTGATAACTTTTGTAGCATGCCCGCTGTGACATCCAACCATACTTCTCTACTTTTCTTGTAAGTTTTACATTCACAGTCTACTTTTTGTATTCTTCGGATCTCCAATATCATTAACACACATACAAATTAAATGTCACAGCGACACTTGCGTTGATACCAAAGGACGATGCAAAATAATGCAAAAATGATGCCCTGGTTTTACGCACACAAAATGCCACGGACAAGGCTAGCTCAAGACTTTAAGAGTTCGGTTCTGTCATATTTAAGCTCGAGTTCTATTGGATGACGGGTATAGTTCGGGCTCGGTTGCGTTTCGGTCAGATTTAAGTTCGGGTTCGGTGCGGTTCAATGTTATGAAAATAGGTAATAGTAAAACTATGAACATGTAAAAAGGTTCTGTTCAATTTTAGAGATGAAACAGTGACGTCAAACCGTTTGCTGCAACCGGGCTATTTTAATTTTCGACACTAGTGACAATTTACAATTCTAGTTTAAACAAAATACATTTAAATAGCAATAATGCATTTTAATTAGAAACTAAATCCTGGTATGTATGAAGTTTTTCCGAAACTACTAACTTCTGGAAATCCCGCTACAGTACAGTTAGCTATTTCGTGCTAAATCTACTTTTTTAAATTTCGGCTAAGTATGAAAATGTCTATTATCATTGGCTTAGAGCAGGGGTTCTCAACCTGTGGATCGCGACCCCCTTGGGGGTCGATTGACGATTTGCCAGGGCTCGTCTAAGACCATCGAAAATATGGATTGTTATTGTCTACTCTTCTATTGCTGTATGTGTGTGTGTGGGGGGGGGTCGCGTCAGAGTAGTGGATTGTAAAAAAGGTGTCGCGAGCTTAAAAGGTTGAGAACCGCTGGCTTTGAGAGACAAGTTAACTTTCACCATGACATGATCTTCACCTTCACCTATCTGTTACAACGTTGGGGCACCACATAAGATCTGTTGACCGTCTTTCTTCATTTCTCGCTGTCCTTTGCTTTGGAAAGAATTTCATTCAATGACGGGCCTGTCCATTCTTTAATGTTCTTCCATCGCTACCACTTCTTCTTCCTGGTACTGTTTCCTGAAAGAAGGTCTTTGCAAGTCATGAGGACCTTGTGACGTGGCCATAGATCTTAAAGAAATAGTTCCCCTTTCAGACTGTGCGTTCTATAAGGCAGATAATGTTAAGCTCATCTTTTTCTTTGGCAAACAGCTAACGAGCATGGTGTAATGTGGCCAGCACAGCGACCAACCACCTTTACTTTCCTAAAACTAAAGTAAGGTAGCCATTAGAGGTTTGTGGACTCAAGGGCGCCCTAAAAATCCCGAAGTTCAAGATCCCTGTAAAAAAGTAAAGTTCCACTTTCTGATCTTGCCATTTATGGGGCAGATGATGTTGAGGTCATCTGTTTCTAAGGTCAACGGTTAACAAGCCTGGTGTTATGTGGCCGGGACAACGACCAACCGCCTTTACTTTCCTCAACTAAAGTCTGGTACCCATTAGAGCTGAGTGGACTCAGGAGCGCACTAAAAAACCCGAAATTCAAAATCACAGTCGTCACCGAGAATCGAACCCAGGACCCCAGGTTCGGAAGCCGGGCGCTTAACCACTTCAAAACCCCTGTCTTGACCAAAATTCTAACCCAGGACTCCAGGTTCATAGATTTTGCAAAAAAAAAAAAAATGTTTTCTTTCTTTCATATACTTCATTATAAAATTATTCTTTTCACCAACAGTTGCCTGTATCAGGCTTTAATTATTATTTCAAAGCCGACAAGGCGATCCAGGTAATCTACGTACATCGCTCGGCGTGTTGGATTAAGAAAGGTGTGATCAACGAAGAGGACCAAGGTGGTCCTTCTCTAGGACTGCTGGTGCCCATGGAGCTCTTTTACGACCATTTTATTTGGAGGTAAGTCTACTTATAATGAATTTATAAAACAGGAGAGTTCCAGCTTCTGAATCACTCACTTAAACCGAGGCCATTCGTCATAGAAGGCCTGAGCACTGACCTGTAACGTCAGAACCTGTGGGAGTGGAGAACAATAGCTTGTTGCCACGTTGGGCTTTTTCAGTGACGTGGCAACGAGTTATTTGGTCAAAACTGTCTATATCGATATATATATAACAATAAAATGCCTTTGTACCTTTTAGTGAACTGCTCACTCCATGTCCCTCGTAGAGCCCTGCGCTCAGTAGACTCAACGTTTGGAACTCACTCCCCGTTGATCTCAGACAGACAACATGCTACACTACTTTCAAGAAGAACATTAAGACCTATCTATTTAAAACATTTTTTTTAGATGAGTTTGTCATTTTAGCTCTCGTGTTAGTGTTTGTAATGTTATCACAGCGCCTTGAGCCTACATTTTGTTTGTTAACAGTGCTTTATAAATAAAATTATTATTATTATTATTACGGATACGGTGGGAAGAGGTTAGCTATTTTGGTTGGTGGATATGTGGTGTGAATGATAAGATAAGATAAGCCGGATTGTCGTCAGCGGTCTTTGGTAGAATTTTTGACACCAGACAGCCGGAATTCTTCTTGCTTCTTTGTTCTCATTATGTTGGAGCGTTCAGATGACTAGATCAATACACGAAGTGAACTGCGAATGGCTTCCAAATCAGGGAGTTCTCCATTTAGTTTTCATTCTTCGGGGTGTTTTGAGGCCAGTGTCTTGTTCGGGCCTCTTGGTAAACAATACAGCTTTTACGGATTTGGTCAGCATTATTTAGTGAGACAAGAAAAATATTGTTTTTTCGTAGTGAGTTTGGTTTTGTTTACAATACCACTTTGAATTATTACTAAAGTCTACTACATTTATTTCATTTCATCTCAAGGTAAACATTTGTCTATATTGTAATAATAGTTCTATTAGTTTTGTTCACAAACAATTTATTCACGTTTTTTCAAGTTTTATAAGTTAGGATATAATACGCCTACAGCGGTTTAGTTGTCTACCAGCAGCTTGGTGCTACAAGTCAACGGCCGTCAGCAACAAGCGTTCTTAATGTAGATTATTTAATCTTTAAAATCACCGTTACGTTTGGAGGCGCGGTGGCTGACAGGTAAAGCGCTTGGCTTCCAAAACGTGGGTCTCGGGTTCGAATCCTAATGAAGACTGGGATTGTTACTTTCGGAATCTTCAGGGCCCCTCTGAGTCCATGCAGCTCTAATGTTTACCTGACATTAGTTTGGGAAAAGTGCAAGTGGTTGGTATTTGTGCTGGCCACATGACACCCTCGTTAACCGTTTTCCATATATAAAAAAATGACCTTAACATTATATGCCCCATGGATCTTTAGGTCTGAAAGGGGAAATTACTTAACTTTACTTTCATTTTATATCTAGCACTCCTTTTACTGAAGGGAATGCTAGCTTTAGCAACTACGCAACGTATGTGACCGACGCTAACGACATTCCATACATAAGACTGGACCATAATCCATTAAATATGTGAGTACTCCTTTTGTATGTATAAAACTAAGTAGTGTGTAAAGTATGAAATATAAATATTTAATAATTAATCCTATGAATTCTCAAAATAATACTAACCCTGCTGCTACGTAACAATTAGTGTCAATGTTAGTTTCATTGTATCAACAGCTAGCATTACCCACAGGCTACGCCCGTTGATTTTGTCCTATGATATATATTGTTTCTTTTGCCTTGGATCCCCGGCAAGTAAATTCAATTATCACTCTCCCCGCTCAGCCTCAACAGTCTTGTGTACACTATCCGACTATACTTCTGCTTATCAGTTACATTAAAATATTGCAAGACGTTTACATTTCGGGATACAACTGTAAGATTCCACAATTAGAAGTAGAAATAGCCATACTAATATAAATAAACAGCGATGTTTTCTGCAGACAAATTTTTGAGAGGCTATATATACTAAGAAGAGATAAAGTAATTCATTAAATCTATATATAACCATTGTGACCAAGAAGTCATGGAAAGAGAACAAGTAATCTACTCTGTATTCACCCGTCACTAAAAAGCAGGGCCGACTTAACCATTGTGGGGCCCAATGCGAAACCGATTTCGCGGGGCCAAATTTGGGTAGGCATACGGATAATAACTGAAAATTCATAGTTTGTATTAGAAAATAAATTCGTCTTTGCAATTTATTCATTCTTTACTACGTACAAAATTACTTTACGGGCCTTGCTTGTAGCGAAGACATACAGTATATCATAAAAATTCTATTTCCTACATTTACGGGTATTGCATAATACGTTTTTTTTAATCGCGCGTACGATTGACGTTTCCCATATTGAATGACACCCCAAAATGATAATTTTTGTCTATATAGTTCAGGAGATTTGTATGAGTTTTCAAAAGATTTAAATAAGTTCCGGATATTTCCAGGACGTTTTCGTATATTTTTCAATTTCATGAGATTTCCAGTTATAAAATGGTTTGATTTAATAATTTATACACCTACAATTAGCGCGGGTCCTATGAAAGTGCGGGGCACACTGCGGACGCATATTTTGCAGTGGCCTAAGTTTCACAGCCTAGTTCTTGTAGGCGCAAATGTCGTGTGTTGTAGATACCTCTTGTAGATACTTTAATATTCGTTGTCTTAGTCATTAAATACTTTCACTCGCGCACTAGATTTGCTAGTGCGTGAGAACACTAACATACTGAACTCTCTGATTACAACCCTTAGAATAAGTAATAGACTCACTGGTAGCAGACATGGTTTTTATTACATATAATAATGAATCATAAAAGATATTGGCAAGTCCAGCCATCAAGAAATATTCACAAAAACATAGTGCATTATAATCCAATGAAATACTTCAGATATCACATATACTCCAAAAATCAACCTTAATATCTATACATAACTACTCTGGACAAGATATCCACAATATACCTCTCTCTACGAGAGTCCAAGATCAACTGAGGTGTCCATCTCGTGGTCAACTTCCGACCAAACAAAATCTCGTGCGAACTGCGCGGAATGGTTCAGTAATTACTAGTCACCAAATATTACAGGGCTTCTAAAACTGATGTGACATACACCCCTTCCCCTGGAAAAGATTTTTGAAAAAAATCTTTTACAAAAGTACATATGATAGTAATGTTCTATTTATATGTCTAGTAGCTTAATCCCTCATGTCAAGCTGATCTAATTAATCACTTCAATACTGCTTGCTCAATTATACATAAGTATTATTGTCATGTCATTCATTTAACTATGAATGGTTCCATATACTAATTGACAAATGCATTGTTCAACTCTCAAAATGTTTGCTTAGAAAAATATACATTAGTATGATTACATCTACTGTACAAGTATGTTATTGAAAAAAATATCAATACAATTTGAGGCTTTAGTCTCATGAAATCTAGTTAAATAATAATATATCATTTGTTCACAATTATGCTGAAATATTTTACATGAGCATGTTTAATTGCTATGTGCTTATTCTGTCAACATACATTGACATCTCAATTATGAGAAGAGAAAAAAATTTTAAAGTTATTTTACATCCCATTGTTTATATAATATAACACACCCAATGTGTATCATCTGACACACTAAGTGCATTTATTGAAGTAGTTCCCAAAAAAGTTTACATACATCTATACAAGTATATTTGTGTTCAGTATTTATATATCACTCTAAGTGCTGTCACCATTATACAAGGTTACAGTGACATTGTCTATAATTGTTATTAATAGCACACAGATGTGGTATTTAAAGTACAATGGCATACAAAATGATAGCATTCAAGTGTGTACCACTTTGAAAAAAAAAATCAACAATATTTACATTTGTGAGTTGTTTTTAAAAAAAAAAAATTTTGGTCAACAGATCAAGTAGCTCACTGTTGTTTACAATATGTTTGTTTACATTACTGTGTTTACTAACCATATAAATCATTAGCACATCTAGTCATTATGATATTCTATGTTATTGTCAAATTGTGATAAGTAAATATGTAATGTACAATTAATTAAAAAATGATAGTACAGTAGCATCAATAAAAGAGAAAAAAAAATATCATGACCCAATAAAATGATACCAGTAAATGTACAAAAATATGTCATGACCTAGTTACTTGATAATAAGAAAAAATGTTAGCTTGACCTGATTGAAAAATGTCAAGTTGTTTCTAATTGTATTGTGAAATTAAACATTTTCATAGCTTACAGTAATATATCTTCCTCTAAATAACTTGTTATTGAATGCTTTAATAATTTTATAACAATCTTCTACTGTGTCTAAGTGTACAAATGCAATTTTATTTGATCTATCCAGAGTTCTTATATCTACCCATTTAACATGTGCAACATTGCTAAATTCTCCCATGATAGTTTGCCATCTAGTGTATCCTGATAAATTTTCTACTCTAATAATGTTGTCAGCATTAGTTGAAATGTTTGTAGTGGGACTTGTATCTTGTGCAACAGATAGTTCACAGATTTCACCCTTCTTTGCTGCCCATTCCATAATTTCTTTTTTACTTATATCATACACACCATTAACATTACCAATTATTAAATCTTGGGCTGGTGTATCTAAAATAATAACATCTACTTCTCCCGTTATCCATGGGGTATCTAAGTGTACTTTAGCTGTATCACAAATATCAAATTTCTTTTGATTGGCATATATAAGTTTGATCTTTTCTGGCAGTTTTTGATTTGGTTTTACTAGTTTTGAATTTATTAATATGGCACTGCTTCCTGTATCTCTGAGGGCTTCTACTCTAATTCCATTTACGTATGAGGGGTGTAGGTTTAACTTTGGCTTATTGTACTGCATGTAGGCTGTTAATTCTTCCCTATTGCCATGACTATTACTATTGTTATTGCTATAGTTATTATTTGGACTGATTGCCTCTATCATTTCTATTTCTGTTTTGATGGTTATTAGACTGATGGTTGTATGTGTCTCTCCTTGACTGCCTATTAGTATTATAGCCATTGTATTGGTAGTTGTTATTCTTAAGGCTCCTTCTTTCTCTGGGGCTTGCACTCTGGTTTGATCTATAGTTTCTATATTGATTGTTATAGTTACTAGGATTGTTGTAATTATTTTGATTGTAGTTGCTAGAGTTATGGTAATTAGTGTAACTTCTATTTCTAAAGTTGCTAGTATTAGTTTGTCTGCATTGGCTTTTAACATGGCCCTTCTTGCCACAATTAAAGCAAGTTTTTGAGTTAGAAAATTTAAATCTATCATTAGTATTACTGTTTGATGTACTAACTGTTGCGGCTAATTGATGTAGGTCTCTTTTATCTATAGTATGACCAGGATGACTATCTTTAAAAAGGTTTAGATTAGTAATGAGATCAGTTTCTGTTTTTACTTTTTTTTCTTTAAGAAAAGTGAACACTAAATCTGTTACATTGGAGAGTACATTGTCAATTAGGATCATGTCTAAAATTTGAATTGGATCTTTTATGTCACATTTAGCTAGTTCTAACCACTTAAGCATATTTGCCTTCATGTCAAAGATAATCCTGTTGAAGTCTCCATCCTTGTTTAGTTTAATTTTTTTAAAGAGTTTTCTGTAATAGTCTTCATTTTTTCCAAAATGTTCCAAAAGTCTAGTTTTAACTGCAAGGTATTTTTTTTTTTGTTCAGTTGTGAGTGTGCTCATTATGTTTAGGGTTTCTCCAGATAAATTGGCTAGAAGATGTTTTGCCATATCCTCATTGTTTAAATTGTAGGTGGATGAAATATGTTCAAACTGAACTAGGTAATTTTCTAATGTTTCCTCCTTAATGTTAAATTTATGAAATTTAGAGATGAATGGTTTGTTAGTAGTTTGCTGGGTAATGTTGGGGTTAATTTTAGCTGCTTCCAATTTGGCTAATTCTTGTTTAGTCTCTAGTTCTTTCATATCTTTCTGATGAGCTCTTTCCGCAGCTCTTTCTTCCCTATCTTTTTCCTTTTCAGCCCTATCTCTATCCTCTTTTTCTTTTTGTCTCTTTTCTTCCCTTTCCTCCCTTTCTTTCTTTTCTGCTTTTTCTAATTCTTTTTCCATAAATTGTCTCTTTTTATCACCTTCTAGTTCCATCACTTTCACAAGTTCTAGAATTTTATCATATGATGCCATGGTTATTCTTAATATATCAATTTATGTCAAGTGAGTAGTTAAGGAAGTAAATTAATCAAAGTATAAAGTTGCAAAAATGAGATATGTTACAGATATTTTACACTGGAAGAATGTGTGTGAATTATCTAAAGTGTATTTTTTACAAAATAAATACAAGTTCAATGATGTTAATTAATAGTCATGTATTCAAATAATTGTACATTTATCAAATCAATATTATTCACAAATGCAATAGCTCAAGTATTTCTTAATGTTAAGTATGTATGGCTATTGTTTATGCCAGTTATAATAGAAAAAATAAATTAATAAAAAGTAAAAAATATATGTACAATGTATAAAGAAACAACAACACAGAAACAATATGAATGACGACACAGTCTGCTATAAAAAGAAATCAATAAAAAGGAAAAATGAGACAGGAGAGTTACAAATATGTAAATACAAGACTTTACACCAACAACTATATAAATACAAACAGAATACTCTGACAAAATACACAAACAAGACTAAAACAGCTAATAAATAATTCCCAATATGATCTAGTACCTCCCTACCAACAGGGATGACCTCAAACGCGTTGGGTCTTATTGAAGGTAAAAGAACAGATAGGATATTCCCTAATAGATCCTTTTATGGTAAGTCATGAAATAGTCCCTCTTCAGCCACCCTTGAAAGTAACAAATATATGGAGGAAATTCAATGTCAATATCAATACTCAATATAAAATTTCAATCTTAAATAGTTAACTTACATCCTGTTTCCAACGTAGCGTAGTAGTGTAGATAATCCAAAAGGTAACTTATCCAATAAGTATAATCCAAATAATCCAATAAGATAATCCAAAAGGTAAGTGTAGTAATGCAGGCACGTGTTATTTCTTCGGCGTACAACGATAACTAGGAGAGCGCCAATAGGTCCAAGTTAGTCCAACTTCAACGTCAAAGATAAATAATCCAAAAGTACATGCACATTCATATAAATAATCCAACAGTACTTAAGTAGAAGACTTCAGCTTAGATAATCCAAATACGTAAAGTCGCTGAAAAAATAGAATGACCATAAGTGAACATAGGTCTAAATGAAGGACCTTCTGTCTAGCAATGTAAGGTGAAACCTCGACAATGCAGGAGCGTGTCAAGAGTTAGTGACGAGCGCTCACGTAGAGACGACGTATCAGCTGTCTTCAAGCGACGCCTTGAATTTTTCACCCACACAAGTGTATCAGCTGTCTTCGGTTTCTGCAGATGGTGCTGTCACGCCGTGCTGAATCTCAAGATGTCGACAATAGTGGAGAAATAAGCAATGACCAGGTATACAAGAAGTAGCTGCAAGTCCAAATTAGTCAATGACATATGACGAATTAGATTAAACAAATACGGTTCTAGTAGAAATGTCAATTTGTTTCTTTGAATGGTATGTCCTTTGATATAGAGTTGATTCCACCTAATGCTATCTCCACATCTCTAGGAGGCGGGGCCTACGTGGATGTAAACGACGTTAAAGCACAAAGTTTGATTGAGATTCTTCCTTGAAGAGATTACTGACTTGGAGAACACAATAACTTCGGTGTGTAACAGTCACAATTGTGTGTAGAGGTCAACCAGGGAACGAAAAAATGCAGAAATTAACTTCCGTGTGTAGAGGTCAACTGGTGAACAAAAAAAAATTGCAGGCTCTGTCTAGTTCAATGATGATCTACTTGAATACTTGTGACTGGTTTCGCTTGAGTGATATTTGCGTTTTGAGTCCGTGCGTATCTAGCACACAACATACTGTTCACAGTGTTGGAATCTTGTCTAGACATAGGCTTGGCAAGTGTGCTCTTTATCGCACTGCGTCCTTAATTGCCTTGTAGATCTTGTGAGCAATCTGGATTCAGTCCATGCTTAATTTGACGCCATCTTGAGAAAAAAATGTTCCGGTCTAAGGTATATTCTTGCGCCAAACGAGAAGTGTAGGTTCACTGTCTTGAAGACACCTTTACTGGCCACCATATGTCACAGTCTAGTTCTTGTTGTAGGCGCAAATGTCGTGTGTTGTAGATACCTCTTGTAGATACTTTAATATTCGTTGTCTTATTCTTATATGCGTGAGAACACTAACATACTGAACTCTCTGATTACAACCTTTAGAATAAGTAATAGACTCACTGGTAGCAGACATGGTTTTTATTACATATAATAATGAATCATAAAAGATATTGGCAAGTCCAGCCATCAAGAAATATTCACGAAAACATAGTGCATTATAATCCAATGAAATACTTCAGATATCACATATATATCAACCTTAATATCTCTACATAGCTACACTGGACAAGATATCCACAATATACCTCTCTCTACGAGAGTCCAAGATCAACTGAGGTGTCCACCTCATGGTCAACTTCCGACCAAACAAAATCTCGTGCGAACTGCGCGGAATGGTTCAGTAATTACTAGTCACCAAATATTGCAGGGGTGACACTAAGTCCGGCCCTGCAAAATAGCGGCTTATGCTACGCCTCTGGTCGACTAGTAAGTTGTAATCTTCATGTTCAGTCTTTTGTGTACATAATTATGAAATGGAGTTAAACAGTATGTTTCTAGTGTGTATTCAATGTTTTATGATTTAAATTTGATGGGCTATAATAATAATAATAATAAAGATTTAAATATATGCGGAATGGAATTTTGTTGTGTCTTTTCCTAAACAAAAATTTGTTGCATTCAGTTAGATATTGAATAATAAAATATAGCCTAACTTTCGGAGCCTCAGAGGCGTAGCTGGGGGGAGAATGGAAAATTCCTCCGGGTCCCCACTTGAGGGGGGTCCCCAAATGTTGTTTTACATTAAATATTCAATATTAATGAAAATGCAGGGGTCTCCCCCCCCCCGGCCCCTGCGAAGCCACCAAGTCTTGTGCATCACCAAAAAACATTGTAAAATTCACTATATCTTAAGACAACACACCGTATTAAAATTCACTTGCCATAGTATATCCCTTTTACGCAGCACTAATTGGCAGAATGTGATTGGTCAACCTGACTACAGAGTTGGCAGCTTACAGGTCAGCAAGGGTCTACACACCACCTTCGTAATCACCACCAGCAAGTTTGTCTGCTACGTCTACGGCTTCGCTGACCACGTCAGCTACATGCTGGGCCCCAACTTCATCTCCTCGCCCATCAATTCAGTAAGTAAAGGTTGGTGTGAAGAATCCTAGTTTGTAACAATAAAAACAGAAATTCAATTCTTTAACCCGTAAAACGCGTGTGGCAGATTAGCCTCTAAACATCAGAATTTTAAAAATCAGTGCACATTGATCCTGACCATTGGGAAGACAAAAAGCCTTAGAACATGGTCACCATGAAGCCTATGGACAGCAAAAAAAAAAAAAAAAAAAGGGCCTCAGCTCTGGAAGAAAATCGTACCATATGAAAAATGGCCGGCTCCTCTACCACCAAAGCGAAAGCCACCTTAACCTGCAATATATGTGGACGGGAGTGTCTCTCCAAAATAGGGCTCCACAGCCACATGAGGAAGTGTGCGAGATGAACCAGAGTTGTTCTACGACGGAAGAAGGCCAACAACAATAAGTCTACTACGTTTATTTGATGTTATATCAAGTTCAATTTGTCTATATTGTACTAAAAGTTCTATTTAGTATTGTTCACAAAGAAGTTTTTTTTTTATTACGCCTACAACGGTTTTGTTGTCTACCAGCAGTCCAGTGCTACAAGTCAACGAAGCGTGGTCGAGAAGCTAAGTGCGCTTGAACTTGGCTTATCTTGGCTACCTAGAAGGGGGCTCGAGGTTCGACTCGGGCAGAGTTGCTTTCAGTGGCAGCACGGAAAACCAACTCCTAGATAACCCCCGCCCCCCCACTGGTCCACAAATGAGATTGGACCAAAGCTATAAGCATGAACGTAGCGTTATATATAAGCTATAATAATAATAATGACCGTCCACAACATGGATACTATTACTAATGATTTCAACAAAGAGGCCGCAGATCTTAATAAGCGCCTTAACACAATAATCGTGCCAATATCGGTCGCCTTTCACCTCAGTTACGTAATACAATTATGAATGTTAATTTATCCAAACTTTTTGGCGACAAAGCACAGGGGGCCCTGTATGGCAAATTATTTCCTGACGTTATGTTTAAGTCTGATGTTAAATATTTCTTAAATACCAGCCTTGCACGAGGTCTGTCACTTTCATGATGCCTGGAGATCTGAGAGATAATGACTGTGACTTCTTTGTGGATGAAGAAGCCTTTGATAACATTGGTAAGTAGAGTCATGGATTAAGCATCGATTTTTTTAAATATTGTGAATCTTTGTAAATAGTAAAGTTTTAATATACTAATCAAGTGTTTTAAAAAAGTCAAGTACCCCTTTCAGATGATGCGATCAATAGGGCTATTAAGTAAAGATCTTCCGTTTATATGGTCGAAGGCTAGCACAAAGACCAGCCGCTTTTACATTCCTCAAAAAATGGCTGGACCAATTAGAGTTAAGTGGACTCAGGAGCGTCCAAAAAATTTAAAATCTAAGTTTTTACCGAGATTTTGAGCTGAGACCCTTCGGTTAGTAATCTTTGCGCTCTACCATTCAGCCATAATTCCCAATGTATGAACACTAAGAAATGTCGCTAATTGATAACGAATACTATAACTGCTTGTTTGGATGTATGTGTCTCGTTTATGAATGTTGTTCGTATTTGCATCTATATTGTTATTGTTACAGTAGTTACGCTGAGGTGGTCGATTGTAGTCAAACTAAATTTCCACTTGATTGGACCAATAAAATGGATTTTATCTTATCTTATCTTATCGTATAAGTAGTTTGAGTATTAGATCCGCTATGTTATCAACGTTGTCAAGACATAATCTAGGCCTCATGTGCAATGAACGCTCTGACGTTCATTAAACTTCTGTGGTCTGTGCTTTGAAATGTTCCAAGTTGTAATAGATACTGTATTAATACTCTCGTCATTTGGCCTCGTTCAGTCGTAGAACAACTATGGTTCATCTAGGACACTTTTTCATGTGACTGTGACACCCTACTTCGTAGAGACACTCTCGTCCACATATATATTTATACTGTATATAAGTAGAATATCAACTAAGATAAGCAAAGCTTAAAGTTTGAACATGTCACTCACTATGTCTGGTACTTTTTCTATCCTGTTAGTTTTTGGAGGGTTGGTATCACAGATGAGTAAAATAAAAAAAAGTAAAGTTTCCCCTTTTAGACCTTGCCATCTGTGGGGCAAATGATGTTAAGTTCATCTGTTTCTATGGCCAACGGTTAACGAGCAGGGTGGTTATGAGGCCAGCACAACGATCAACCACCTTTACTTTCCCCAACTAAAGGCAGGTACCCATTCAAAATCCAAGTCCTAGCTGGGATTCGAACCCAGTACCTCAGGTTCGACGCCAAGCGCTTAACCACTCGACCACCGCGCCCCTTCTGAAGAGTAAACCTTGTATCGATGTGTTAAGATTTCATAGATTCAAAAATGATGTGTTGATTTGAATTGACTTGTTCAGATAATGACGCTGACGGGTCGATAGATGAAGATCTGGGCTTACCCAACAGAGGTAAACTTTCTCTTCTCTTATTACCTCCAGTGTATCTCTTTTTATTTCTCTCTCTCTCTCTCTCTCTTTCTCTCTTTCTCTTTCATTATCCATTATATTATATAATTTATATATTTGTAAAACACCACGGACTCATTCATTGATCAAGAGATCTCTTAAACAGTCGTACGAATTCGCACGAAATTTCCTTTTATCTCCTAGACCATTGTTTAGTTTTGACAGATTCGCAACCTGACGACGGCTATTCGCGAAAAAAACGCAAAACCTCTCTATCAAACATTTGCATTTGACTTTCGGTATTTGCCCAAAAGCCTCAGTCTATATAGAAAGCATAAATAGAAATAGCTCACAAATTTTGTATTTTTAAAGTAATTTTGTTTTCTTAAGTCTGCTCTATTAATATGCCTTATGTACATTTCCGATTCCTTTTTGAAACCAAATTTAAAATTTCTTTTTATTTAAAGAACAAAATAACAATCTGTACAACAGTTATGAAATATTATAAAATTATAATACAAATAAAACATTTAATAATAGGAATAGAAGGTTGTTACATGTAAGAACAAGGAATGGGAATGTGACATTCAACTGGTGCCTTAGGAGAGTGCATATTTTTTTTCAGTAGGCCTGAAACTGATGGTATGTAGAAATTTATGCAAATAAAGGAATTTAAAAAATATGACAAACTAAAAAAAAGGGGGAATGGGGGGGGGGGGGGGTTTCTAGGTGGAAATATAAAATAGATTGAATTGAGTAGCCGACGAAAAGTCATAAAGTGTGCGATGAACTAAATTTTTTGTTTTTGGCCCGGGGAGGGGGTGTTTGAAGGAAGCGGAAAAGTGAACGTAATATTAGAATTCACGGGCTCAAAATATAAAGGTCATGTTTGTATCGGGAGGGGGGGGGGCGTATTTTGAAGCGGACGTTTCCAAAGTCAAAAGTCTATATCGGAGAAATCCTGATGCGTAGTTTAAAAAAAGAAAAGGTTCTTCCAGAGGGCGAAGATAGAGAGAGAGAGGGAGAGAGAGAGAGAGAGAAAGAGAGGGAGAGAAAGAGAGAGAGAGAGAGAGAGAGAAAGAGAGGGAGAGAAAGAGAGAGAGAGAGAGAGAGGGAGAGAGAGAGAAAGAGAGGGAGAGAAAGAGAGAGAGAGAGAGAGAGAAGGAAACATTAATTCACTGGCCAAAAAAGTACACAGTGTTGTTAGTTACAATGTAGCTCTTTTATTACAATTCAAAACATAATATAAAAAAAAAAAAGGTTTGTACCGGCCTGAATAAACGATAAAAAAGCCTGGGAACAAACCTACGTGCGTAGCCTGTGTGTTCTACTAGCCTCTTATATTCTTCGCCTTCTATTTCTTTCACCTTTCTCTTTCTTTCTCCCATTCACTTTCTCTCTATTTCTTTGTCTTTTTTTCTCTTCCCTTTACTCCCGCGTTCTCTATCGCCCTACATCTTATTCTCACTATCCTCTCTTTCTCTTTATCTCTTTCTTTTTCCCGTTGGCTATAGAGTGCGTTTAAGGGTACTTCACCCTAATAGGAATGTTTAAAAGAGTCTATCTCCCTTTACTTTTCAGAATGCCAGCTCGGTTACTGGGGCCAGTTCTGCAGGAACGAATGCTCCAACTGTGAGATGGGTTGTGACCGACACACCGGAGCCTGCCTTCAATGCAAACCTGGGTTTAAAAATCCGGAAACAGGATGCCAACTAGGTCATTAGGTCAACAGTTTAGAGACGTTAAAGTATAGCTCCTCTTTCGTGGTCGAAGATGAACACATTTCTTATAGCCTATGAACTCGAAGATGACTGCAAAGTCCAATCCAAGCTTTAAAAAGCCGGCCGCATACGTGGCATGGGTGGGTTAGGTCAGTGGCAGCTTGCCTGCTTCTTCTCTCAGCTCTTTGTTGGTTCGGCGCTCTTTTACGCTGGCCACTCGTTTTGTTTCATATCTCATGACTCCGAGACTCACAGCTTCTTGAATGTCAACATGTAAGCTAGAAGTAGTGTCTATTTTTTGAACCCTAACCTATGTGACATATAATTTAATTTTTAGATCTAGATCTAGTAATTGAACATCAAAAATAAGAGTACTTTTGTCTCATAATTATTATTTTGCAATTGTTAGATACATAATCTAGAATCCAGGTAATCTATCTATTTAAATGCTACTTCTTTATCTTTAGACTGAATGCAATACTAAATTGTGATTTTCGTTGTCTATTAAATGTTCAATAACCAGATCTAGATCTAAAAATTAAATTACATGTATATGTTACGTAGGTGAGGGTTGGAAATGCAATAAGGAAAAAAGAACTTTGCTTCTTTTAACTACTTTACAAAACAACGCCTTGATCCAACTTTCTAAAAAAATGTTCTCGATCGATATATCGCGGATAAGAATTTATTTCCGGTTTCCAGTCTAGATATAATATATAAGTCTATGCTTATAACTCTATCGTTCCCTTCAGAGCGGAAGTCAAAAATAGATATTAGAATGTGCACACCATTAAAATTTAATGTTAATACCGATAACTCTGTCTCTTTGTTTATGGCTTACAATAAATTAGTTATATCCCTTAGATCATTTTCGATATTTAATATTTATATTACGTAACCACCATTTATTATTAGTTTCTTATTATACATGTCTAACGTATACATTATAAACACACACACACACACGCAACTTGACAGACATCCTGATGCCTCCTTTCAATGTCATATATTAATATCAACTATAATGCATTTATTAGTCAAAGCTTGTTGCCGAAATAGACGATTCTAAACGTATGCGTGGTCGAGAGGCTAAGTACGCTTGAGCTTGGCTTTGCTACCTATGAAGGAGCTCGAGGTTCGACACCCGACTCAGCAGAGTTGCTCTTACCTAAAGGCAGCACGGGAAACCCTCTCCCTGATAACCCCTCCCACCCAACTGGTCCACAAATGAGATTGTACCATAGCGCTCTGAGAATGCTATAACCATAAAAGTAGCACTATATAAATGCTATTATTAATTGCGGCTGCACGGTTGTGTTACTAATCTCATTTAGAAGACTTTCATCTTGAGATTAGCGTTAATTTCAGGGTGTGGAGAATATGAATACGGTCGAAATTGTATTGGTGATTGTAAGCTGAAATGTAGAAGTGATTGCGTGGAGAGACGACACGGAACATGTCCTTGTAAGTACATTGAATACATATCATTCTATGTTGGTAGTGGTATGATACCGTCACTTTGACGATTTCAGTTGAAAGCAAACGTAACAATGTCACAATCACTAATACATATGTTACCGGCTAATTGCCAAATGTAGGCATTATTGGTTTTAATACATTGTACTGAATGCTTTGGGGCGAGGTGGCTGAGTGGTTAAACGCTTAACTCTTTAACCCGGGTCCTGGGTTCGAATCTCGGTAAACCCTCCCACTGCAAGATAATAAGAGATACACTGCATCTTTCTTGATCAAGCCAGGTAGAAGGAGCATTTGTTCGAAATTGTCCTAGCACATAGATTAATTTAGAATATAAAATGTTAGTATCCTTTTCAGGGCTCAAGTTTAAGCCCTCTACATTTTTAACTGCACAAATTCATTACCATAGCGTCTACAGTTCACATTGCGTGACAATTGCGTCATAGTAAAAAAGAGTGCGTGTCAAATAAAGAAGTGTGGCATGTTATGGGGTGTCTGTGTGTGTGTATGTTTCCAAGGTAACTGACGAAGTAAGGTATCCAAATTGAATTCATTATTGTTCGATCTATGTGTCATTTCAAGTTAACTATGTGTATAGATTGCAATTAATGTAATATTAAGTTTTTGTTCATCAGAGAATTGTGTTTAAATTATTTAAAGTTAATTTATTAACAATACGATACGTCTTAATTGGTTCAGACGTACTAGCTGTTTGGAGCTACAACCCAACGACCGATCCTCAACATATGGTGTCAGAAGTGGGGTAGTACATGATCCCGTCCTAGTAAAAGTGATAAGATCTATCAAACGGCTGAAAGGGCCGATTCTCTGAAATGACATTCGAGGCACTTGTAGCATACGTCCGTCTGTAATATACATAGTTGACTTAACAATCTGCTATGCTGGCTAATTCAGTAACTAGTAAGAATTTATACGAACACTGTTGTGCGTTATGGTGAACTTTGACCTATCTGAAGCTTGAAAGGCTCGGATGGGCATAGACGTGATTGAAAGATTTTGTGCCTAAAAAAGTTTTTTTTTTCTTTTAAGTATATGTTTCTTAATTGTTTTTTTTTTTGTTTTTTTTTGTTTTTAGCATACAGTTCAGTAGCTGTCACGTGGGTGGCCGTCACTGTCATCATGGCTCTATCCGTGCCCCTCTGCTTCTTGTGCTTAGCGATGTATGTATTGTTTCGTCATGTCGGAATAACTCTGCTCATTTATTAGTTGCCAACAAAAGTAGCTGCCCTTGCATCAAGAGATGTTGAACACAAAGTTGTTTTTTTTTTGTTTTATTTATTTTCGGCTTCGAACTAAAGACTTGTATCCATGGGATGTCACATTACAAACACGCAGAATATAAAAAAAGTCCTTTTAAAAAAAAACAACAACAACAAATCTTATCCAAAGGGGAACAACTTCGTGTTTAAAACTATATCAGTCAATAATGTACAAGTTATTTCACTTTTTTGATATAAAAAAATGTATTACCATTAATTAATTTCCTAATCTAGTATTTTTGTTTATTTATTCATGTTTTGTAAAGTGCAAAAAACTAATTGTTTAAAGTATCTAGTTCATTGGAGAATGTGTGGATAGGTATGGGAGAAATAGCGTCAGCAATTATTTAAGCGGACTAAACCCAACAAATTTAACCATACATGTGAATTTTTATGAATTTTTTCATTCCATTCAGGTCTTGCGATCTATGGGGCAGAAAGGTGGCGCCCGGTGCATCGTGCCCCTCTATCCCTAACCCTTTTCTTCCCCTCTGCGTAACTTAAACAGACATGATCTCTTGTTTCAGGTTTTCCAAAAAAGACAAAAGTTTCCACGACGCTGAAAACGAGCCGGAGAATGTGGTGGTGTACGCCGCCATTACGACTACCGGAAGTGGGTTGTCTTCACTGAACAAAGGCCGCACCTCGATCGGGAGTTCTATAAACTGAATGGGCATTAAAATAAAATGAAAGACTTTTTGGACGACTCTTTGCTATAGTGTTGACTTGTTTATGCATATTTTCAATTTAATATCTACACGTATACGTGTCTGAGTTTATTTATCTATACTTGTGAAGGTATGCAGGGCCGGTCTTAGGCTACTGCAACCTATGCGGCCGCAGTGGGCCCCGCACTTTCATAGGCCCCGCGCTAACTCTAGTTTTTAAATTATTAAATGAAACCATTTCAACTTAACAGGGTTTCCGCTGCCTCCTGATTTTCCCGGAGCTCCTGGGAAATCTCCTGAAATTATTAAAATATCCTGAAAAATAGACAAAATTGTCATTTTGGGGTGTCATTTAATATGGAAAACGCGATTAAAAAAAAAACCGGCAATGTCATCTTTCATTTAACAAATAGAATAAGGTGAATTTTAACCAAAATGAGACGTTTCAATATTTTATTTACTTTAATAGTCAATGGCATATAAATATAGATCTAAATCTATCTAGATCTCTTTTAACGAAATCAATAGAGATATTTTGCTATTAAATCTAAAAAGGCAGTTCTGAATGTTTATCGGCTTTTTGTTGGAAAACTATCTTCTATTGTAGATGGCTCGTCAAGTTAATTTGAACGTGATTTTAAATTTATTTTAAAAAAAAATCTTATTTTTCACTTATTATCCTTATCCCTATCCAGACTAGATCTCGCGCAATCCGTTTCGCGTAGGGTCCCTCAATATGTAGGACCGGCCCTGAACGGATGCTTAGGTTTCTAAGCATGATGAATTGTATGGAGCCTCTTTCTTGCCATTTGACATTCAGTTTTTTTCAGAGACAGATCATTTGGAAATGGATCAGTTTGTTTCATGTTTTCTATATACTGTCCACGTCTGCATAAGAGCTCACAGCTCAGCAGCAAAAAGCTGGCTAGAAGAAGAAGAGGCATAGAGCAATGCAGGGAGGATGACGGATCGGTTTGTGGTAATACCTCGTTTATCCTAAATCTTTTTAGACAGTCTGCCATAGGATGCGCTGGCTTTGGTGATATGCAAGTCGATTTCATTCTCAATGTTTCCGTTTCTGAAGAGTGCGCTTCCAAGGGAAATCTGTCCACTATATTTATTTTCTGTCCATTTATCTTAATGCTAGGATCCAAGTTGTCTTTTCCTTGAGCAAACAGAAATAATACTTCAGTCTTTTTTGTGCGTTTATAGTGAGACCGAAGTCTGAACATGCTCTCAAAAAGTCATCAACTATTCTCTGCAGATAATTTTTGAAGCAGGTATTTACGACACAGTAGTCAGCTAAAACCAGGACTCGAATGGCTGCTGTTTTGTTTTTAATTTCGCTTTGAGACTTCCGGGGTTGAAGAGGTCACCATCAGATTTATAAATATATATATATCCCGTTGCTTTCTCTATTTCTGAATGCATCCACATCCACACAATCTTGATGCAGTCTCGTCTGCGATGGGCAGGTCAAATCTGTAGAATGGAAGACTCCCGCATCCCTAAACGACTCCTTTACTGTCAATTAAATAAAAGGAAAGCGCCCACTAGTTGGACAAAGAGATAACGCTCCAGGGTCACTATCATAGATTCTCTGAAAGCCTTCAACATTGACCCAGCTCTATGGAAGACGGAAACACACGATAGAGCAGGGGTTCTCAACCCGTGGGTCGCGACCCCCTTGGGGGGTCGATTGATGATTTGCCAGGAGTCGCCAAAGACAATCGAAAAAAAGGATTGTTTTTATTTATTCTTCTATTGCTGTGTGTATGTGCCGGGGGGGGGGGGTGGTCTCGGCAGAGTCGGGGATTGTAAAAAAGGGTTGCCGAGCTTAAAAGGTTGAGAACCGCTGCGATAGAGCATCACGGCGTCACGCTGTGAAAACTGGCGCATAAATTGGAGAGGACAATAGAACAGCCCTGGCAGAAGAAAAGCTTCAGAGAAAAAAAGCAAGGACCCTAGATCTAGCTGGAATAACCTGCCCATGGGGAATCCCAACATTCTGAGATCAGTATTATCATATTTTTAAATTTTATTCAAATGGCATACAGAGAAGCAGCTTATAATACGTTACAATACAGTCACCTGCATCGTATATCATCCATAGCGAAATCATAGTCTTTCATAGTCACATGCTTGCGTTCCGAAGCCACATCTATGTCTTCCATAGCCACATCCTTATCTTCCGTAGCCAGATCTATGTCTTCCATAGCCACAACTATGTCTTCCATAGCCACATCCATGTCTTCCATAGCCATATCCTTGTCTTCCATAGCCACATACATGTCTTCCATAGCCACATCCTTGTCTTCCATAGCCACATCCTTATCTTCCATAGCCACATCCTAATCTTCCATAGCCACATCCTAATTTTCCATAGCCACATCCATGTCTTCCATAGCCACATCCATGTCTTCCATAGCCACATCCTTATCTTCCGTAGCCACATCCTTATCTTCCATAGCCACATCCTTATCTTTCATAGCCACATCCATGTCTTCCATAGCCACATCCTTATCTTCCGTAGTCACATTCTTATCTTCCATAGCCACATCCATGTCTTCCATAGCCACATCCTTATCTTCCATAACCACATCCTTATCTTCCATAACCGCATTCTTATCTTTCATAGCCACATCCTTATCTTTCATAGCCACATCCATGTCTTCCAAAGCCACATCCATGTCTTCCATAGCCACATTCTTATCTTAAATAGCCACATCCGTGTCTTTCATAGCCACATCCTTATCTTCCATAGCCACATCCTTCTTCCATAGCCACATCCTTCTTCCATAGCCTCATCCTTATCTTAAATAGCCACATCTATGTCTTTCATAGCCACATCCTTCTTCCATAACCATATCATTTTTCCATAGCCACATCTATGTCTTGCATAGACATATCCTTCTTCCATAGCCACATCATTATCTCCCATAGCCACATTTATGTCTTCGATAGCCGCATCCTTCTTCCATAGCCACATCCATATCTTTAAAAGCATAGGCATCGAGTACTCGGACCCTAAATATTTAAGTCACAACTCTGCTGTATAACTGTTGAACGAAATCCGAGTTCGACTTCCGAACTGAGGCAATCACTAGTTCGAATCCCTGGGAATACCTGGATTTTAAACCCTTGGATTCTTAGTGTTGTTGAACTTCAACAAACTTCTTTTGTTATAAAAAAAACTAAATATAACTTTTATAACATTATTCTCAGATTTGTCTTAAATTAATAAATTAATAAATTAAATTAATAAACATTTAAAAGAAAAATTAACAAAAAATCTTTAGACCGTCTGCCGTCTTTAACATGAATTATGACAGACCCTTTCGTGATTTCATCATTCTCCAAGACCAACAATTAATGCTCCCTTGCTTCATCATCACCTTGGAAACACACACAGACTCCTGAACACCTAGAATAACCTCGGTCCACAAAATTACAATGATACCTGACATTAGTTATAAGTATTTTCAGTATATAACTTATGAACGTGGAAGACAGTTTAGTTATCTACTATGTATCTTTATCTTATCTTATCTTATATAATACAGACGTTACTTCAAAAAAAGAAGATGATTACGTTCTACGCGTCATGCATTCAGTCATGCATATTAACCAATGACCTAAACTCCGCCAAGTCACTGGTTTTCCTGGCTAGCTCAGGCAACCCATTCCATGCTCTAATAGCACTAGGGAAGAAAGATTATTTGTACAAATTTGTCCTAGCATATGGGGCGAGGAATGTGCCTTTATCTTTGTGTCTTTCAGAGTATTTTTATTAGATTTTGTTTTTGTATTTGAAGATTATGGTTCAGTGTTTTATGTATAATTGCTACTTTACTTTTGAGTCTTCTGTCCTGTTCTGTTAGAATTATATACTCTCGATTGATTTGTATACACTGAAGGGTTTAATTCAGCTTATGTCACCGCTTCAGTCAAATACAATTTATTTCCATTGTTCTAGATACCAAACAAAATAATTTAATGTCAATAGTTAATTTACTAATTGGTTTATTTTTGTTATTGGTTCTTGTGTAAAAGGTAAATAAAATAAATGTGAAAAATTTTAGCTTGATCCGGGACAAATCACAAGTACATACTTTTTTACCAGACGACATTCAGATAGACCGACGTAGTGAGTTGATTTAAACTCCACACAACTCCCCCTTTGAAGACACTGCGCCCACCCTTATGAAACCGTAAACCATATCCTCTTTGAATGCCTCTTCCTAACCCACCTTAGGCAGACCCTACTACCACTCCAACATAACCAACACACTGTACGGCAGTGCTGAACAACTCAACAAAACAACACACTATTTTTCCTTGTCTGCAAAAAAGCTCACAGCTCAGCAGCAATAATGATGGCTAGAAGAAGAAGACAGACATTCAGATAGAAAGACATAGTTGGTTGATATATAAGCTTTGTAAAAAGCGCTTTACGGTATTTGAAATGACTAACAGTAACTGAAGACCAATGACAATAAAGACATCTGTCTAACTACAATACCAATGTTCACTTGCACGCTGTCAAATCTCAACCTATATATGTATACATATATATATATATATATACATATATATACATATATATATATATATATACATATATATATATATATGTATATATATATATAGCTCCTCTTTCGTGGTCGAAGATGAGCACATTTCTCATTTCCTATGGACTCAAAAATGACTGTAAAGTCCAATCCTCGCTTTAAAAAGCCGGCCGCATATGTGGCATGTTTGGTGTGACAAGAAGGACAATAAGGGTGCCTACCTTTATTTTTTTATTAGAGTTAGTCCCCTGTATTACTTGATTTAAGTCCCTGTTAACTGTTTACAATTGCCACTCTCTCTTGAGTCTTTCAACTGACCTGTGTAGTTTGAACTAAATCTCTATAATGTTAAACTAACACTTGTATTGTTCTACTTTTGCTGTGTTACTCAAGAGGAGTGTGCCACTGTTGTGGGAAGAGTATTTCGATAATGAGCTAAGTTGACTTTATTTATTTGTTAGTACTAAGTTACTTTATGTAAACAGTATAGGTCTACTTAGTCTCTTATCCGCTCCTGTATGTTTTTTTAAAGACATCTTTTGTTTAGATACGAGACAGTAGTGTGTCTCGTGAATGACGTCATTTCATTGTTTATGCATGTATGATATTATTGTAAACCATCTTTTTGGTTTTTCGGCATAAGACATTATTGTGCCTCTATGATGGTGGTTCTTTAATTATATTGACCGGAAACTGTCTTGCTACTTTGCTTTGTTTCATTATGTCATTTTCTTTGGTGAGCCTTTATTGCCATTTATATTTTCCATGATCTTTTTCTTTTGTTTGTAAATAAACTCCTTTTTTTTGTTGCAACTGAAATCTCAGAATTATTACTTGTCTGTCTCAGTAGTTTTGTACATCTAGAGTATTCTAGAGGCTATACTTATTAGCCTAGATAATATAATTGGGACCACAAAGTACCACTGGACTAACTTGCCAGTACAGTACAGGTCACTGGTCTTATGACCTATCCTAATACAAGGGCACATATCCCGTATGGGGGACGAACGTATGCCAACAGCAGTTTTTTTTGTAAGCTAAAAGGTGGTTGACATAGCAGAGGTGCCCCACGGAAATGCTTTACGGACCAGCTTAGGCGCCAGGTTGCTTTAACTGACATTGAAGAGAGCACCTGGTTGCAGACGGCTTCAGAAGGAGACAGCTGGAGATCACTTACAAAGGCCGCGGGATACACATTTGAGGCCAAAAGAAAATCCGCTGAAGAGGACAGACGCGGACGTTGAAAAGAATATCTTAATGTACCACCGGCGGACAATGGTTATAATAATAATAATAATAATTTTTATTGTCCGTATTGAAATTTGTATTACAATTTGTGCATTACACCAAACAAAAAAACATTATAACTATAAGAAACCAAAGTGTACATTCACACCAGACTCACTCATAATTTACACGTGACAAAGTTTATACCAGATTGTTCCTATTTAATGATTTGATAGCCAGGGGAACAAAAGAGTGTTTGTGTCTGTTTGTCTTTGCTATCGGTGTCTTGAATCTCTTTTGTGATGGTAGAATCACAAAATCCTGACACAAAGGGTGATTATGCTTGCGCTGGGTGCGGTAAATTCATTGATTAACATGCATGCATTGACCTAGGAACACTCGTTGGACGTAATCATCTTCTTTTTTGAAGTAAGCTCTTTATTTTATTACATTAAGATAAACATGTGTAGAGCTCAACTGGAATAAGGTACTTCACTTATATGCGTACACCTGGTCTACATCCCCTCCATTAATTTTTCTCCTGCTTCTTCTTCTTCTTGAAACTATCAGGTAGAGTTGAGCCGCTCTTGGAACTCTAGGCCAGCAAAAGTGAACAAGAGCCCACTCTCATCGGCCTGAATGAGAACAGTGTACACTGTCCCATATGCTAGAACAAATTTGTACAAATACTCCCTTCTTCCTTAGTGCTATTAGAGCATGGAATGGGTTGCCTGAGCTAGCCAGGAAAACCAGCGACTTGGCAGAATTTAAGTCATTGGTTAATATGCATGACGCGTAGGACGTAATCATCCTCTTTTTGAAGTAACGTCTGTATTATATAAGATAAGAGAAGGATGTCAGACTTGCGACCACGTACACTGGGACCCTTGTTTGTTTCCATTTCTATACCAGGCTAACCGTGCAAGACACGCCATTAATGTAACGGCCCGTTAAAGATTGGCGCGCTGGATCAGGACAAGGTTGTGGGTTTTTACAACTCCGCACAGTGCTCTCGCACCCCCTTAGGCACCCCCAGGGGAGTCTTGTTTTGCTACCCTTTGGCCTAATCGTTTCTTCCGACGATCGTTTCCACCCGGGCGCCCTATGAGGAAGGGTAACTTGACCTGGCCCCCTCCATCAATAAATTTCGAAACATAAAAAAATATTTTTTAGCCTTTGGCTAAGTCGTGAATGAAAATAAACCCAATCTCATAATTTTCTTTAACTCGAAAAAAAGCTGTGGAGTATTTTTTTTTTCATTATTTTGTTTTTATACCATGAATTAGTTTGGTTTATTTCTGTATTTTCTGCATTTTGTATGACTTGCTTCTAATCCCATGATATTCTTCTAACTATAAGTGGTTTCCCTTAAACACCGTCGGGATCTTTTTTTTTTTTTTTTTTTTTCGCACCAAAAGAGAAAGAGGCGCTCCAAAGTGCTTTGCATCCATGAATGTCTTCAATTTGAACGAAACATCAATGTCCTTAGCGCATCGTTAACTTTGTGCCAGCTTTAGATCAGTTCTTTATCACCCAGGAAGTAGGAGATTACCATTAACCTTTAACTGTAACCATCGATTATATTGCAAAGTAATAATACGATTAAGGGCTAAGATTAAGTCTTATATCTAGTGTAAAACTGATATTGTTTGTGTCTGAAATAACGTTTGTAATTTATGAGATACAATTATATTATATAAGATAGATGTAGAGTCTAGATCTAGATCTGCTGATCTATATTCTAGGATAGATCTAGATGTAGAATATGAAGATCCCGGGTTTGAATCCTGATCTTCTTTCTTCTTCATCGTTCTCATTGTTATGTTGGACTAGACCAATACATGAGATGAACTGCGCAGTGGTTTCCAAATCAGGGAGCTCTCCATATAGTTTTCTTTCTATTGGGGTGATTTGGGGCCAATGTCTTATACGCCTCTTGGTAAAGAGAGAATCCTGATAAAGACTGGGATTTTTTTTATTTTTGGGAATCTTTAAGGCACCTCTGAGTCCACCCAGCTAAAATGGGTACCTGACGTTAGTTGGGGGAAAAGTAAAGCAGTTGGTCATTGTGCTGGCCACATGACACACTCGTTTAGCCGAAACTGAAATCATCTGCCCCATAGATCGCAACGTCTGAAAACGGGAACCTTATTTTACTTCAAGTTCATCCCTAAGCCTAGGTCTCGAGATCGCAACGTCTGAAAATGGGAACCTTATTTTACTTCAAGTTCATCTCTAAGCCAAGGTCTCGAGAGTAGTTCTTTCTTTGTAACCCCATGCTGTCTAACGATGTAAAAAGATGCTATTCAAATGAAACAATATCACTTTAAATAATACTTATATCATCGCACTCTGTCTGGTAAAAATTTAGTACACGTTATTTCTCCCACACCCATTCTAAGATCAAGTTTAAACTTGGCACAATCATTTTTTGGCAATGACAAGTCGTGAATCAATAAAAAAAAAATAAACAAATAGTCAGATTATTAGTAGCAATTAATTATTTTCTTTTACATCAAAAAGGGATGATAATCCTTCGGTATTCACAGATACTGCTAAATATGTATTATTCGGATCAAGCCGAAACTTAAAACAATTATTTAATTACCCTAACAAAACATGAATCAATAAAAAAAAATTAACCAATTAGTAAATTGATTGTGTATATTTTTTTTATTGTGAATAAGGGAAATAGCTTCTACATTATTGAGATATATATAGTTTTATGTGAGAACTTTTACTTAAGATAAGCTTTGTTTTCTAAAAAAAAAGGGATGTGTTCATATGTTGTTTATTTTCAGATTTGTGGCTTGGGATTAAAACATAATGAACATAGTATAAACCATCAGCAATGTACTGCCACACTGCATTGGCCATTCTAGCACTCTATCTGTGCCTCATGAGTGGAACTTTTGGTATGTTTTAACATCAGCAATGTTTTAAGCCAATTGTGTCTTGTTCCTATTGCCACCAGTGCCGGAGTTAAGAAAGTAAAGACCCTAGGCTTAATTTTTTTCAGGAGCCCAATTTCTCTTCTCTTTTTATATATATTCATATAAGTATCGTAATATGCATTTATATATGTAATCTTATATGTAATATGTATTCTTATATGTAATCTTATATGTAATATGTATTCTTATATGTAATCTTATATGTAATATGTATTCTTATATGTAATCTTATATGTAATATGTTTTCTTATATGTATTCTTATGTGTAATATGTATTCTTATATGTTTTCTTATACATATTCATATTCTTATATCGAACTGCAGGTGTCAGAAGTAATCAGTATGGCAAGACATTTGTTGTAGCCATGCCTCGCGCGCTTACGGCCAACAACACTCCAGGCTCAAGCAACATCACCTTTTCTTTCTATTCGATGAGTTTTCACAAATTTCCGGTGAGTATGTTACTTTCTACAAAAAGGGGGACCTATTTTTACAAAGCTTATATAAACTCTGTCTGTTCGTGTGTCTGTCTGTATGGTAAAAAGTGTGTACACATTATTTCTCCCACACCCAATATCGGATCTAGCTGAGATTTTGTACAGCAATTTCTTTTACCTGACACACACACATGAATCAATTAAAACAAATAAACAAAGAAGTTAAATAACTTTTGGTAATTAATGTTTTTTGTTTGGTATCTCAAACAAGGGAAAGAAATTGTACTTCACTAAAGTGGTCTCCTTTACAGGTCGCCGCTCTAAATTGACACATATAATATACAACTATACAATCTTCTTTAGTCATAAGTACCTCGCTAGCAGAGTGGTTAGCTTGTTATCCCGCTACGAGTTTGAATTGAGGTCCACAACCCTCTCTTGTATTATTATTATTTTTTTGTGAATGCTTTTAAAAACAATTACCACCCCCAGGTACCCCCTTTTCTTTCTCCCACCCCCTCCCAACTAGTCCAGACAAGTGATAGGATCATAGTGTATTGAGAAAACTAAAAGCGTGAAATAGCGATGACAATAACAATTGGTAAAAATAGTATTACTCGCACACATTTATTGTTGGTGTAGATCTATTACAGATTTAACTACATTGCTGATCCAAACTTATTGGTGCAGGCACACTTCGTATAAGCTTTGATTTTGTTTTTTTTATTATCTTGTTAGAGCAATCCATTCCAAAATCCATTAAATTAAAAATAAAAAGTTTGAATTTTTCAACACTGTAAATGTTGAGAGGGTTCTCAAATTATAGATTATTAACATCCCTTCCACGAAGATAATTATTTTTAACTTGAATGAATGTGTCAGTCTTGTCTTTTGCATGGTACTTAGAGAAATCTTAACTTTTCTGAGTCACTATTTTTCTTGGCTGATTCACGCTACTTGTTCCAAGCTTAAAGGAAATTTGAGAGGAAATAACGCTTTATAAGAATTAGTCCTAGTGTATTGAATTGCGATAGTATATAATGATTATGCATGTCACGAATCATCAACACGTTTCGCACAAGACTGCCGCAATCTAGAATCTTTCCCGGGCTCTAGAGCGTTATCACGTGACCGGCATCTCTCCGCTGCAAGGCCAACCAATAAATGCAGCTTAAAGTACAATAATTAATACTTTGAACCAATCTTATTTATTTCAAAACATAATCCTGCTGCGAGAAGTAAAATTCCCGAGGTAGCTAAAATTCTGCCGACAAGCTAAATATAGACTATGGCTAAATATAGTTACAGTGTATGTGGGGTCGCACTTTGTGTACCAATAAGTATTTTCTTAAGTTATGAATTTTTTATTTGTTCGTTATGGTTGACAATCTTATGAATAATTGCCACTTTTACATTTTAGTTTTCTATCCTGAAGTGACTCTAAATTTTGTGGTACTTCTGGTCGAATGCGAATATTTACTGCTAATAAACATCACGATAGCATCAGAACCATACATCCAATGACATGTGGTATAGATGTATTGATAAAGTCGCAGCAAAATGTCTTTCTCTGTGAATAAAAGCAGACATATTACACAACTATTTATTAATGTTCAGACTTATCTCTCTACCTAGTCATACGCGCGGGATGACAAAAATATCTCTCTAAATAGATCTGCATATAATTAGTTTAATTTGGTGCTCTACATTAGAGCCGTTTCAGAAATGTAATTATATGATGGCCAACTATCCATGTGCGCATGTTCTCCATTATGTGAAACAAATAACGGAATTCCTGATTACGAAATGAATTTTTTTAACCATTCTAGAAGAGATCATGAAACAAAGTTCAACGCGCGCTATTAACTCTTTCAGTGCGGCTTTACTCTCAGTGAGTAATTTGGAATACAATGTTTGTTTCACTATCTTTATGTTAATTCTAGCAACATAACCCCCCCTCCCTTGAAAGTTTGCTGATCGTCCTGAAAAACATTTTTTTCTAAGCAAAATAATACGCACTGAAAGAGTTAACAGACACTATAAATTCGATTTTATTAGTAGATTGACAGAATTAGACATAGCAAGACACATTTCGTTTAAGATGGATGACCTCCCTTATTGTCTTCTCATGTACTTATACCCCCTCGGAGGCGCGGTGGCTGAGTGGTAAAGCGCTAGGCCTCCGAACCATGAGCCTCGGGTTTGAATCCTGGTGAAGACTGGTATTTTTAAATTTCGGGATCTTTGCGCGCCCCTGAGTTCACCCAGCTCTAATGGGTACCTGACATTAGTTGGGAAAAAGTAAAGGCGGTTGGTCGTATAACCGTAAGCCACATAAACCGATGACCTTTACATCATCTGCCATTTAGACCAAAGGTCTGAAAGGGGAACTTTACTTTTTGATGCCCCCTCATTAAATTTGCAACTAATGTAAAAAGTAAGACGCAGAGTCTTCGCCCACCAAGATTCGTGCTGATTTTCAACACCCTGCGCTATTTATAGCTTCATTGGAATTTCACTGTTGTTGCTGGAAATGTAAAGACGTTGTCAATTGTTTGTCTTATACAATCATAACAATCTTGACAATCCTTAATACGTGACAGTAACTAAAAGATATCTCTGTGTTCTGTTTAGGTCAATTTGACTTCGGAAGAAGAGTTATGTAATTATTCAATCATTATGGTTGGTAACAAAGAATTAGCTCTACACTCTATGCTGGATTGTACAGGAAGCAGGTGAGGTATTTATTACAATGATTATATCAACTTACTCTGGTAAAAATACTGTACATTTTATTTCTCCAACACCCATTCTCGGATCAAGTTGAAACTTTGCATAATTATTCTTTGGCATAGACAAGTCGTAAATCAATTTGAAAATTAGTCAGTTTATTAACGGTATTTTTTTTCTAATCATGTTGATACTTTAACTGAAAAAAATTGCTTATCGTAACTATCAAAATATGAATCAATAAAAACATTAGCCAAATAGTTAATTAATTAATTATTGTTAACTCTTTCTCCTTGTTTTCACTTGAACTCACAGATGGCCTTGGGGGCCCGATCTTGGTTTTAAAAATCTATTGAACTCAAGTGTTTTGAATGTTTTGTATAAGGTATTGCAAATAGTTCGATGATAAATACTGGGTTAGCGAAATTTGATGTTTATTTTGATTTCATTGAATGGTTTGTTAGAGTGAGTTATCACCCTTTGAGTTAAGGTTGTTGCTGCAAGAGACCTGGGAGTTTTAAAATCGATAGTTTTTTTTACTAGTTTTCTATGGTATTCTAGGCTGTGATTGTTTAGCTACAGTGAAGTCACAGTTTATTATTTTTAACAAGCTTGTATCAACTCACTTCATCTGTCTGTATGGTACCAATTTTGCACACGTTCTTTCTGGCTTTCTCCTTCTCGGGATAAGCGTAAACTTGGTACAATTGTTTATTGTTCTTAAAAGAACCAACATGAATCAATTAAAAAAGTCAAAGCTATTAATTTATTAATTAGGGCTATCTAATCTTACAATATTGAGATATATGACTGTAAATGTGTGCTTCTTTCCCTTATATGGACTTTGTTTCTACAAAATTCTTTTTTACAAAAGTATTTTTTTATTTCGTGTTGTGCTTGTTAAATCTATGCTTTCTATAGTTACTCAATTCTCAATGATTCTTGAAACAGAGTCGTGGTTGTCCCAAAGGCCTAGGTCATGAGTTCGAATCACGAGTAAAATTGGTTCTGATGCAGTAGTGGCAACGATTATGTTTGTTAGCTTTTGTGTTCATAGCTTTTGCAAAAGGGGGGTTTGAACCTCGAAAATCTTCACTCTCATGCAGTTTGAGGATGATGACGATTCTAGTGGTTCTGCTTTGGCACACATATTTGAGGCTAGTCTTTTATTGTTTCTTTGTTGTCGGTTTGGCATCCTTATCTATAGCACCGACAATGACGACTCCACGCAACGATAAGCGATCATAGATCTTTTTCATAATTATCTTTATGCGCCCCTTTAAGGAGCTCTAAGGAATACGTTCCGTTGCACACCTCCTTATAAATGGTTGATGTGATGCAGCAAAGGGCCAAAACACCCAGCAAGAATAAACGAATTCTATGGACTCGAAGATGACTGTAAGTCCAATCCTCACTTTAAAAGGCCGGCCGTATATGTGGCATGGGTGGTGTGACAAGAGGGACAATAAGGGTGCCTACCTTTATTTTTTTATTAGAGTTAGTCCCCTGTATTACTTGATTTAAGTCCCTGTTAACTGTTTACAATTGTCACTCTCTCTTGAGTCTTTCAACTGACCAGTGTAGTTTGAACTAAATCTCTATAATGTTGAACTAATACTTGTGTTGTTGTACTATTGCTGTGTTACTCAAGAGGAGTGTGCCACTGTTGTGGGAAGTGTATTTCGATAATGAGCTAAGTAGACTTTATTTGTTAGTACTAAGTTAGTTTATGTAAACAGTATAGGTCTACTTAGTCTCTTATCCGCTCCTGTATGTTTTTTTTAAGACATCTTTTGTTTAGATAAGAGACAATAGTGTGTCTCATGAATGACGTCATTTCATTGTTTATGCATGTATGATATTATTGTAAACCATCTTTTTGGTTTTTCGGCATAAGACATTATTGTGCCTCTATGATGGTGGTTCTTTAATTATATTGACCGGAAACTGTCTTGCTACTTTGCTTTGTTTCATTATGTCCTTTTCTTATGTGAGCCTTTATTGCCATTTATATTTTCCATGATCTTTTTCTTTTGTTTATAAATAAACTCCTTTTTTTTGTTTCAACTGAAATCTCAGACGTGTTACTTGTCTGTCTCAGTAATTTTGTACATCTAGAGACTATAGTTATTAGCCTAGATAATATATTGGGGACTACAAAGTACCACTGGACTAACTTGCCAGTACAGTACAGGTCACTGGTCTTATGACCTATCCTAATGCAAGGTCACATGGGGGCTCGAGAACAGGGTAATAGTTTGTTTACCAGAAGGACTGCTTTGCCATTCGTGCTTCAAGGGATATTGATCCTACTGTATTCACAGATATGGCTAAATTAGTAGGGTTTAGTCCCCATCCATAATTGTTAAAGCTCATTTCTCCAACACGCATTCTCCGGTCAAGTTGGTACTTTAAACAAGTATTTATTGCACCTATGAAAACATGAATAAATTTTTAAAAAATGTGCCAATTATTCATATAATTATTGGTAATGAATTATTTATTTTGACATTGAGTAAGAGAAATAACTTCTCCAATACTGATATAGCTTAAGGGGTAAGACTCCATATTTCGTTACCTAGTGAAGATCATTATGTGTATGAAATGATCCACTAATTATTGTTGTGATAAATTATTTTAGACTTATTTGCATTGTAAATAGATTTTTACTGGGTTTTTTTTTTTGACATTTTGTTTAAAATATAACAAGGTAGTATGACAGAAAGACAGAAAGTACTTAATTTAGTAATACAGATTTTTAAAAAATAATTTTTAGGACAAAAAATCTAAAACCGTTTCCAAATATTTGTTAAAATATGACAAGTAGTTATCTCCCATTCTAGATTGTCTCTCTGTATTGTACCAATAATATTGAATGGCTGTAAATATGGTGTAATTTTATGAAAGAACTGCTTATATAGTTGCTTTAAAAAAAATAATTGTTTCGTTTTCAGAAAAGAACAAAGTAGCCGAGAACTTAGAATTGTCTAAAGTATCATAATATGGGATTTTTAGATCTCGTAAACTAGAAAAGATATTTTTTTTTTACAAATTGCTAAGTAATGAAAGTTTTGTCATACTTATTACTACATTTACAAAAAAATAGTTATTATTTTTTTTTCAAAGAGAATATATATATCTCTTTCTTCATATAAGTGGAACATAATTTAAAACAACAATTACTAAGTAGTTTCTCAGATTATCGCGTGAACTGGAAGGTGGTACAGTATCTATAAGACAATCTAACTAAGGATGTTTCGTTTTTTTAACCCTTAAAACGCGTGAGGCAGTTTAGACTCTAAACATCAGAATTGTAATTTCATTTTGCTCAGCACTTTAAGGGTTAAAGAGGCTTTGAATAAGAGGTTGACCCTTTACAAAACAATTAGATCAATAAGATAATTATTATATGAAATCAGTTAGGCCAAGTTCGCATCCAACTTCACCTTCACTTTCACCTATCCCTTGATCTGATGCATCGTTGGGGCATCACACAAGATCTGTAAACCATCTTTCTCCATTCCTCTATGTCATTAGCCTTTGATAGAATTTTATTCTGATATTCGTGCTAAAAATATTGGAACCTTCTCCTTTACCTGCCTGGGTGGACCACTTCGGGGCCGATTTTGAGTTTGTGTTTCCACACAAACTGTCTTTGTAACCCTGTTAATATCTGTTCTAGTTTGTGAGATCTAGCCGGGGCGGACAGACGGTCTAATAGCGGCTATTCTCCTTTTGGAGCGCTAAAATATTTCTAATCGTACAGATTTATTATTGTTAGCCTAGATTTTTTTAATATATATAATAACAAACTATTTGATATAATTGCATTGAATATAAGCTTTTTTTTTTTTTAGGTATTTTGTTGTTTTTTGTTGTAAGAAACGACCTTGCCAAACAAACTGGACAGTATTAACTTCCTCCCATGCAAAGAGCAATCTACAATTTTCCAACTTAGAACAGGACACAGGCCTCTGTTAAATTACCATCTGAACAAAATAAATTCCACAAAACTCCCTTTGTAGACACTACGCCCACACTCATGAAACCGTAAACCATATCCTCTTTGAATGCCCCTTCCTAATCCACCGTAGGCACTACCACTACAGTCCAACATAACCAACACCCTGTACGGCAGTGCTGAACAACTGAAGAAAACAGCACACTATTTTTCCTTGGCACAGTCTGCAAAAGAGCTCACAGCTCAGCAGCAAAAGCTGGCTAGAAGAAGAATAATGTATTCATTGTTTTGTTTTTATTTATTTATTTGACAGATTGAATGATTCGGTGGTTACTAGATCAGCATATCGAGCTGTTGGAACTGATTTTTTTTCTATGTGGTTGTCTGTCAATCACGGCCCGTCTTCCACGGAATTAATGTTGGCAGTACCGACAGAGGGATGGGGAAATACTTACTATGCAGTGACACTGAGGTAGATCAATATACAATTTCCTCTAACTCGGAGGCACCGAGGCTCATTAGTAAAGTGCTTGGCTTCCAAATATGGGGTTCCGGGTTCCAATCTTGTTGAAAACTGGGATTTTTAATTACTGGATCTCTAGGGCGTCTATTGAGTCCTTTAACTTGGAGGCGCGGTGGCTCAGTGGTAAGGCGCTTGGCTTCCGAGCTTGGGGTCCTAGGTTCCAATCCTGTTGAAAATTTTTATTACGGGATCTTTTGGGCGCCTTCGAATCTCTCCGGCACTAGTTGGCAAAACGCTGGTCTTACTTTTGTTTTGTTTGATATATGATGATGATTTCCCTGGTCGTTGTGATAGGTAAACCTATAAAGGTGTTATTGATGGTGCGCTTGCATTGTTTGATATAGGATGATATAGGGCATGCTATTCTGCCTCAAAGTGGCGCCCGTGTGGAAACGGTTACTTGAGGAGGTGACTAGATTAAATGACTAGCAAAACAAAACTCCCGTGGGGGGTGTCCACGGGTTGGCGAGAGCTTACCTATTGCACGGAGCGGAGTTGAAAAGAGAGCTCTCACGGCCCTGTCGATAAGCCATGCGCCGTTCCTCAAGGGACCGTTTACACTAATGGCGAGTCCTCCACGGTTAGCTTGGTACAACATAAGAAAATGGCGAAGGTTCCCGGTGCACTCGGCCTTCGGCCGTGTCTAGCCCATGCGCCCGGGGGCCAGATGTATCGGAAATAGCAATACTTTACATAGGCATTGACTTGGGTCTCTTCCATACAGAACTGTTTTTTTTCAAACTTCGGCTCAGCTCTTAGACGATCAAACGATATAGGGTGATGTAATAGATATTGTGCGTTGACTAAGATGCCTTTCCTTTGTCTCTATAGACCAACCACAATGTCTGAAAGGGGAACTTTAATTTTATTTTAATAATCTCTAATTTACAGGTATATACCCTCTGTTCTGGTCATATCCCTTACGGAAACCAAAGTCTTGATTAAGCTTCGGATTAAGTCAGATCCTGGAATGTTGGACGTCATAAAGTACAAGAATAAAACCTACGGCAACAACGATACCATAGCAGAGACTCTTCCAAGGTAACTGAACAATTATTAGGTCTCCCTATTGACGAAACTATTAAAAAATCTAACAAAGCATTAGGATGTATTCAAAGAAATTTCTATAAATAAAAAAAGAACATAAATCTAAAATGTTATTTAACCTTGGTTAGACCTAAAATAGAATATGTATCCTCTGTTTGGGACCCCTCAGCTGAAGAAAACATTAAGAAACTGGAACAGACACAAAATAGAGCACTGAAATTCATAACAAACGAATATGCACATTTACCTTTAGTAAAATCACTAAATTTAGAAAGACTTCAGAATAGAAGACTCAAAAGTAAAGTAGCAATTATACATAAAACACTGAACCAATATCTTCAAATACAAAAACAAAATTTAATAAAATACTCTGAAAGACACAAACATAAAGGGATATCCTTCATCACATATGCTAGAACAAATTTGTACAAATACTCCTTCTTCCCTAGAGCTATTAGAATGGAAAGGGTTGCCTGAGCCAGCCAGAAAAGCCAGTTACTCGGCAGAATTTAAGTCATTTGTTTATATGGATGACAAACCCCATTTGGGCAGCTAAAAACAAACATCTATAAAAAAAAAATAAACCCTATGGGTCAGGATTTTAAACACAACACTCATCCTTAATCTTCTCAATTGAAGTCATTGTCATTATCACAATTATAAATAGTGGAATGGAGTGCTGTTTTAGCATGATGGTGGCCCACAATCTCTAGTGACCTAATGGGGATGCTTATTAAAACTTTTATAAATGAACATTGTTCTGTAGCATCTCAATTTCATTTCCTCTCTAGCCCTGCAGTTAGCGTCCAAGACTCAAAAGCATATTTTTAAAACAAATAATATTAATATACTTAGACTTTGTTTTGTGTTTGTTTTATTTAGGCGAAGTGCGTTCGAGTTTATCAACTGTGTGAATAGTACAAAGATGTATGGGGAATTTACAGGTACGACTAGCTATTATCTGTTACATATGTGGGGAGCTTATGTGTGGAGAGTGTGTGCATGTGTTTATATGTGTTTGTATTGCGTCTCTTTGTAAGCTATGTATGTATTATGCATGTTTGTATTATGTATGTATATATGTATGTATGTATGTATGTAGGTATCTATCTATCTATCTACCTACCTACCTACCTAACTACTTATATACCGACCTATGTATGTATGTATGTATGAAGCGTGGTCGAGAGGCTAAGTGCGCTTGAACTTGGCTTGTTTTGGCTACCTATGAAGGGGGCTCGAGATTTCTACAACCGACTCGGGCAGAGTTGAGTTTACTGAGCGCCTAAAGGCAGCACGGAAAATTCTTCTCCTAGATACTCTCTCCCCTACCCCCACCCAACTGACCCACAATTGATATTGGACCAAAGCGCTTTGAGAATGCTATAAGTATTAACGTAGCGCTATATAAAAGCCATCTATCTATCTATCTATCTATCTATCTATCTATCTTTATGCCTTTCTATCTAATGTCTATCTTTCTGTCTCTCTGTCTCTGTCTTTCTTTCTTTCTCTCTCACTCTCTCTATCTCTCTTTGCAAAGGCATCAAAAGGAATTGAACTTTTGGAATGTAGGCTCAGTATCGATGCTGTTACGTATCGACCATCTCATCCATTTAATTACACAATATAATCGATTATTTACTTTACAAACCTGCAGGAACGGAAATCATTGGAAACTATCCCATCGGCGTTGTCACTGGCAACTGCCTTGGCGTCACATCTAATTCGGAATGCTTTGTCATAGGAAAACCTGAAAATGAGACTGTGAGCCCGAATCTTGTTTTGGGTGAGTGTGTATGTGTGTCACGATGTCATTTGAAGAAATATAATTTAGTTGTATCTTCTCTAAATCATCGGACTAGTGCGTGCGGAGGTGCCGTTGATATAAGGAGACAGACAGATAGACAGATAGATAGATAATATAGTTCGTCCATCGTAGTTCTATGATGACCACTTTGTTATCCAGGGGGCTGAAGGCTTTGCACTGGGGTTTTATGCCTCCGCATGTGGCTGGTGAGACCTAGGTAGGCCCGGAATGTTTAGCTGCACACTGGGCAGGTTATTTCAGCAGGAGCTAGTGTCGTGGGCCTTGCTTTTCTTCTCTGGCGTTTTTCTTCTGCCAGCGTTGTTCTCTTCTCCTCAGCAATTTGTGCGCCAGTTTTCACAGTGCGACGCCATGATGCTCTGTCATGTGCCTCTTGTCTCCCTTGTGGCTGGGTTTATGCTGAGCTCCTTCAGAGAAGCTTTGAGGGTGTCCCTGAAGCGCTTTCTTTGACCACCTTGCGAGCGCTTTCCTTCTCTTAGTTGGCCATACAAGAGTTGTTTAGGGATGTGGTGGTCTGTCATTCTGCAGACCTGTCCTGCCCATCGCAGCTGGGACTGCATCAGGATGGTGTGGATGCTTTGCTCTTCGAAGGACTTCAGTATCTTATCTTATATAATACAGACGTTACTTCAAAAAGAAGATGATTATGTGTATCTGGTAGATATATAGATAATAGATAATAGATAGATAATAGATAGGTGTTCAAGGCATAGTCAATAAAATGTGTACACGACATAGTCAAAGAAATGTGTACATGGCATACTCATAGAAAAGTGTAAAATGGCATAGTCATAGAAAAGTGTAAAATGGCATAGTCATAGAAAAGTGTAAAATGGCATAGTCATAGAAAAGTGTACGTGATATAGAAATATGTATGCGACCAAGTCATCGAGATGTGTACGCCAAATAGTCATTGAAATGTTTACACGACATAGCCAAACAAAAAAAACTTTATTCGTTCACAGAGTACTTACTCCCAGCGGAGAGCTATGGGAAGACATTCTTTATATTGCCATCATTTGAGGACCCTCTCAGCACCTACCTGGTGGTGGTTGCTGCGGCGGACGGCACAACGTTGACTGTTACCACCAACACAACAACCTTCATCAAGATTGACAAGCAGGGTGACTCGTACCAGGTCAGTGCCGCTTCCAAGGTTGTAAGTCATGTGTATACTTCATAGTTTCAACAGTATACACCGTCTAGAAAATGATCAATGTTTCCTGTGCAAAGCTTTTATCAACTAACTATGTCTGTCTGTCTTTCTGTCTGTCTGTCTGATAAGAAGTGTGTACACGTTATTTCTCTCACACCCATTCTCAGATCAATTTGAAATTTCGCTCAAGTATTTATTGGCATAGACAAGACATGAATTATTTTTAAAAAATACCAATTGGTCAATTAATTACTGGTAATTAATTATTTTGATTGATAGATAAAAAAAGCAAATTAATTCTTCCGTTTTCACAGATATGGCTAAATATGTAGTGTTTCGTAACATAGATAATAAACTTGTTATTTCTCCCACTTGTTTTGTTGGATCAATTTAAAACTTTAAACAGTGCCTTACAATACATGAAACATTTATAAACGTATCCAATTAGCCAATTAATTATTGGTGATCAATTATTTTAATATCGAAGAAGGGTAATATCTTCTACATTATTGATATATATATATTTGTAAAGTTGGAGTTCTTTCCCTTTGATAAGCTTTGTGTCCTTTTATATTATCTTCTTCATCTTAAGCTTTTAAAGACTCAACCCATAATTTACCATAAAGCCACCGGCCTCCCTAATTTTCGATCTCTCGGTAAGGTTTTCTGTTCAACCCAGAGGTTCTCGAACTTTTACAGCCATACAGCCTGATTTGTCAGCCTAAATCGCATATTTCTAAAGCCGCTGGCATAATCAAACTCTCCGCTGATCCTGTTGCCTTTGTAAGGTAGAAATCTGAATTTTAAAAATTCAGAAATATTTTTGGCTTTCGTGGTAGAGCCTCTCTTAAGGCATCGTGTGTCAGTTCATTGTAACTGTTTCCTTCACATTCTTACTTACTTTAGATGTCTGCTTACGCTTCCAAGATTTATCCATAAATTTTAACGGGTACATGGAGTGGGGAAACAACCCAACAAATACTAACTGCCTACCCTTGTATAACTTAATAGTTTGTCATATAAAAAGTCTTTTGTATATCTCTCTCCCTCTCTCATATTCTAACTCCCATTCTGTCTCGCACTTCCCACCCTCTCTCTTCCTCTTCCTCTCTCTTCCTCTTCCTCTCTCTTCCTCTCTCTTCCTCTTCCTCTCTCTTCCTCTTCCTCTCTCTTCCTCTTCCCCTCTCAGCTCTTCCTCTCTCTTCCTCTTCCTCTCTTTTGCTCTTCCTCTCTCTTCCTCTTCCTCTCTCTTCCTCTTCCTCTCTCTTCTTCTTCCTCTCTCTTCCTCTTCCTCTTCCTCTCTCTTCCTCTTCCTCTGTCTTCCTCTTCCTCTGTCTTCCTCTTCCTCTCTCTTCTTCTTCCTCTCTCTTCCTCTTCCTCTCTCTTCCTCTTCCTCTCTCTTCCTCTTCCTCTCTCTTCCTCTTCCTCTCTCTTCCTCTTCCTCTCTTTTGCTCTTCCTCTCTCTTCCTCTTCCTCTGTCTTCCTCTTCCTCTGTCTTCCTCTTCCTCTGTCTTCCTCTTCCTCTCTCTTCTTCTTCCTCTCTCTTCCTCTTCCTCTGTCTTCCTCTTCCTCTCTCTTCTTCTTCCTCTCTCTTCCTCTTCCTCTCTCTTCCTCTTCCTCTCTCTTCCTCTTCCTCTCTCTTCTTCTTCCTCTCTCTTCCTCTTCCTCTGTCTTCCTCTTCCTCTGTCTTCCTCTTCCTCTCTCTTCCTCTTCCTCTCTCTTCCTCTTCCTCTCTCTTCCTCTTCCTCTCTTTTGCTCTTCCTCTCTCTTCCTCTTCCTCTCTCTTCCTCTTCCTCTGTCTTCCTCTTCCTCTCTCTTCTTCTTCCTCTCTCTTCCTCTTCCTCTCTCTTCCTCTTCCTCTCTCTTTCTCTTCCTCTCTCTTCCTCTTCCTCTGTCTTCTACTAACAAAATCCCACTCTCTAACATATGCGATTCATACCAACGCTCTAAACATACAAATCAACGATTTCCTTAGAACGCACCAGAGAAAGACAGTTTTCTGTTTTCTATTTTCAGTTTTCTGTTTTCTGTTTTCCACTGTCGATCTTTTTGTAGCAACAGAATTTACGGGACGGGAGTCACCAGGCCCTACCTTCCGGCATCCCCCATGCTCCTGTGGGGAGTATGCCTGATTGACACCCATGTGAACACACACACACACACAGACACATACATACATACATATATATATATAATAAGGCTAGTCTTTGAGTCCGAAGATTAGTGAGGGATGCAGTATTTCCCGTGGCTGAATTTCCCTAGACTGCGCAGTCCCAGCTGTGACCTACATATTTTGCCACACCAGGGCAAGCATAACCGTTGTCCGCAGGTGGTCGATTTAGATATATTTATATACTAGAGCTGCATCTCTTCAGATAAACAATGGCGCCAAGCCGTACAGCATCAGTAGCAGCAAGCCAGTTCAGGTGATGTACATTCGGAGGTCTGCCTGCATGCCGTTCAACTCTTACAAAGGATACGCCACCATGTCCCTTCTGATTCCAACTGAGCTCTTCCTGGACATGTACCACTGGACGTAGGTCATCATATTACATTGCTTTGTCCCATATTAACAGTCCAATTCCCGCCATTTTTTAGTTCTAAAACTAGACATGTTGGTAAAAAAAATATTTGCTTGACTTTTCTTATAAAAAATGTATTTATATAGCTTTACGCTTAGTTATGATTTTTCTAAATTTAGTGCGGTAATGGCTGGCCATTATAAGAGTCTCTGAGCGCAGAATGGACCCAATAGAGAAACGACCTCAAATGACCTCTATTACGTGATACTTCTGTTGTATTTTATAGCATCTGCTTCAGGACGCACTAGAATTATGTCGAGTAAAAAGAAACACCGGAAAGTTTTACAGGATGACAATCACTTTCGTATAAATTGCTCTAACGAAGTATATATCAGCAATGTTTGATACTAAAGAGGTTTCTAGCTTTTGATTAGGAAGGATTAACCAAGCGTTGAGATACAATTGATATGCTTAGTCAATACTGTTTGTTGATCTGGTCTAGCTAAAAAATTATAAACCTTATATGTCTGCAATATAATTTAGATTTGTGACGTCTTATTGGAGCTCTAAGTTAGATTATTCTGAAATCAAAAAAAAAAGACATTAGTGAAGTCCCCAAAGCCGTAAAGGGTTTGTCACCACTTGCTTTTTCCATTTAAGGATAATATAATGTAATTATATAATAATTATAATGTTTTAAACTCTTTCCCTCTCGACCAGACAGGCCTCTTATCTCACTACGTTTAATGATAACACCAAGACCATACTTACTTAATTTGAAGACTCCAAAGTAAAGTAGCAATTGCATAAATAAATGAACCATAATCTTCAAATACAAAAGCAAAATGTAATAAAATAATAAGAAAATAATAAGAAAGACACAAAGATAAAGACACATTCCTCGTTCTTATGCTAGGACACATTTGTACAAATGTTCCTTATTCCTTAGTGTTAGTAGAGCATGGAATGGGTTGCCTGAGCTAGCCAGGAAAACCAATGACTTGGCAGAGTTTAAGCCATTGGTCAACATGCATGACCAGGTGCAGGGCGCGTAGGACGTAATCATCTTCTTTTTTGAAAATGTACTGTATAAGATAAGATAATAACTTACTTAGACGTAGACATGAATCCTTTCACCCCTTTACTCGTACTGGGTCGCAAGTTGATTTTATCCTCCATGGTAGTGCTGCGCCTTAGGCGAAGACGCACGAAGACTCACGAAGACGCACGAAGACTCACGAAGACTCACGAAGACTCACGAAGACGCACGAAGACTCACGAAGATGCACGAAGACTCAGAAAGAAGTTCGGGTTTTCGTTTTCCATGTATGGGCCTCCGTGTCATTGCAATCCTTGTGACTTTCGATTCATCATGTCAATAGTAAAGTCCCCATTTCAGACCTTGCGATCTATGGGGCAGATGACGTAAAGCTCATCTGTTTCTGTGTTCCACGGTTAATGAGGGTGTCATGTGGCCAGCACAAAGGCCAACCGCCTTTACTTTTTCCCTAATTTCAGGTACCCACTAGAGCTGGGTGGACTCAGAAGCGCCCTAGAGATCCCGAAATTTAAAATCTAAGTCGCGCATCTAAGCCGATGTGGGTTTAACATTATTTAATTAATAATTTCAAATAACTTATACAAATGTCTTTTGTAAACAAAAACTCAAAATATAATTTAAAAAAAAAACTCAAGAACTTATGAGCAGACTTAGTAGTAATCTAGTAATAATGATATGAAACGTTATTTAAACAAAATCTAATAAGGCCTGTATTTTTGAGTCCGAAGATTAATTAGGAATGCAGTCTTTACCGAGGCTTCCCAGCCCCAGCTGCGACCTACATATTTTCCAAACTGAGCGCAGACATAACCATTGTCGATTAAGATCATCTTTTTGCGGTCTAAGTCTATCCTCGGTATCGGATTCTCGTTTGGTTTCAAATGAGTATCCCGCGGCCCTTTGTAAGTGACCATTATAAAAAAAACACGTCTTTCCTCTCTGAAGTCTCTTATTTTGTGAAATGCAAATGCTTCTTCAAAAAAAAAAAAGAATATGATGATAGCCAAAGCGTGTTCCAAGGTCAAGCTAATCATGCATGTTAATAAATGACTTCAATTCTGCCAAGTCTATGACATATCTCCCCTGTTCATCTATTCCCCTTGTGACTTCCTAACATCATTGTAACAGAGCTTGTAGTGATCTCATAATTCTACGCCGCCAAAAATTGACGTTCCATTTCCTTGTCGTTACCCGTAGTCAATCCATACCAAAAAAGTTAATAAAAATCATCATCACAAGAAATGAAATTATAATATTATTATTTTAAAAATGAAATTATAACCATATTATTTCAGAAATGAAATTGTAATCTTATTATTTGACCAGGACACCCTATTTTGACGACGAATATCGTATTATACATCACGTTATCTTGGTTGCACCGAATGATAGCCACTCCAATATTTTGATTGATGGTCAGTTGTTATCAGTGTAAGTAATAAGGCTTGTCTTCGAGTCCTAAGATTAGTGAAGAATGCAGTATTTCCTTTGGCTGCGCAGCCCCAGCTGTGACCTACATATTTTGCCACATCCAGGGCAAACATAACCATTGTCCGCAGGTGGTCGATTTAGATTTTTTTTTCGCCGTCTGCGTTTGTCCTCGCCAGCGGATTTTCTTTTGGTCTTAAATGTGTATCCCGCGGCCTTTGTGAATGACCTCCAGCTGTCTCGTTCTGAGGCCGCATGCAACCAGGTGCTCTCTTCTATTTCAGCCAAGGAAAGTTGACGCATAAGCTGGTCTTTGAAGCGTTTCCGTGGGCGCGTCTGTTACGTCGACCACCTTTTAGCTCACCAAAAAAGACTGCCTTTGGCATACGTTCGTCTCCTATACTGGATACGTGCCCTGCCCAGCGTAACAGTCGGACCATAAGAAGTCCCTCTATACTGTTCATACCGGCGTTCGCAAGGAAGTAAAAATACTGAAAGGGAAACGGTAATTATTTTTATTATAGTTTTCGTGAACACAACAGTACTGGAGCTATAGAGTTGTTTTAGTGAAAGTCTATTAGTAAAGCTCAATTGGTTGTACTACAGAAGCTCGGTTAGTAAACTTGTATTAGTGAAATTCTATTTGTGAAAAAGTATAGCTCCTATCTCAGACCTTACGATCTATAGGGCAGAAGATGTAGAGGTAATTTGCTTCTATAGCCCAAGGGTCAATGAGGGTGTCATGTGGCCAACACAACGACCAGCCATCTTTACTTTTCTCCATATAATGTTAGCTACCCATTTGCGTTCGGTGGATTCAGAGTCGCCCAAAGATTATGAATCCAAGTCATCAGCAGGATTCTAATCCGATTTGAACATTAATTTATTAACCTCTTCAATGAATGCATAAATACCCGAAGACATTTAGTCCGTTCAACATAAATATTTCTCGTTATCTAGCCAAATTTAAATTTATTTCTTTTTTTAACCTTGAAAAATTATAACAGACAAGACTAGAGTTTTCCTGGTGTGGTCAACGAAATATTTATTCTTTTTCCAACGATAAAAACTATCAAATTTCTAGGAAAATAGCTAGAGCCGTTTTCGAGATCCGTGTCCAGGTTCCGGGTTATTGAGGCTACCTGGTCGTGCGGTTTGCATTCTGGACTGTCGTTCGGACTTATCGATGGTCCTGGGTTCAAACCCTGCTCTCTCCCATCCCCCGTCGTCCTGCGGGAGGTTTGGACTAGGAAGTAAACTATCTTCAACTCTGAAGGAACATCCGAAACACGTAAAACATTCTACAAACAAACCCAGAAGGCTTTCCCCACCCTGGTTTCCCCGAGTTTGCGAGTTGAATAATGGTGTTATAAAAAGAATGTATTATAACAGAAAAAATGCGCAATTATTTATGTGAAGGGCGATTATCCTGGCTCTTCAGTGATAACGTTAAGGGCCATCTTTTTTAATTACACGTGAAGTGGTACTTTTAGTCAGAGTTTACCAAATGGCACACACTTGTCAACTGTTTCATATTATAATTTAAGGACCCGGCACCTGGGGTGAATGGACAGAGTGGTCATGTTTCAATACTTGTGGTCACAAACCTATGTGGAGGCGTAGGTAAGGACATTCAGAACATAAGAACCAACATAACAACGAACATTACTACTAACCAAAACTACAGAAAAATGCACACGTAGTCTGCCTACGGACATAACCAAGAACGTAGCTACGAACATATCCACGAATATATCTACGAACATGGCGACGAACATGACTACGAACATGTCCACGAACATGACTACGACAATATCCACGAACATATCCACGAACATATCTACGAACATGACTAAGAAAATTTCCACGAACATATCCGCGAACATACCCACGAACATGACTACGAACATGGCTACGAACATGATTACTAACGTATATACGAACATATCCACGAACATAACTACAAACATAACTACGAACATAAGTAAGAACATGACTACGAACATGACAACGAACATGACAACGAACATATCTAATATACCGTCCACACTTGTAAGTCAATCCCTTACAACCGTTTTTCCTCCCTACTTTTGGTTTTATTTTATCAAAGAGGTCGACACTGCGGTAAAAAAAAAAGCTACGAACATTAGTGCAAACATAACCAGCAGAGCTTTGAAAATATCTAAGAACTGAGCTGCGAACATAACTACAATTTTAAAAGCGAATATAACCGGGAACAGAGCTACGAGCATAGTTTCGAAATTAAGTATGACAATGTCTACTAACAAAGCAACGAACATAGCTCTTAACAAAACTACGAACATAGCTTCAAATATAACTACATCCAGCTACAAACATAACTAGAAACACAACAACATAGTTACTAACATAACTTCAAACAACGTAATCAACGCTATAACACCCGTGTAATAATGCAGTGGGTACCGAGTCACATAGGTGTGACTAGCAAAAATATTGCAGACGCCTTGGCCCACTAGGGAGGGCATATTCCACCCACTGGACAGGCTGTAAGTTTTCATCATACTCTGGCTATAATTCAAAAAACAGAAATGGCAAAGTGGTTTGAGTGCTGGGACAAGCCCCAAAAAGCCAGTGGAGTCTGGGAGCGCATGAGGCGCCCTGACCGCACTTCCCCGTGGCGGAGGCTGTCCAGGCCTGAGCAAGCTATACTGCACAGTGCAAGACAGGTCACTGTCCTGTTGCCTCATATCTCTCACGGCTATGGTCAAATATAAATTCACGGTGTCCCCGCTGCGGGGAGTAGGAGGAAACTGTGCCCCATGTTCTGTTTGACTGCTCCAGACTAGCTGATCTCCGCCTCGACAGGTCTGGGAAACCAAAAATTCTCGACCTGTATGGTGACATGTATGCACTACGCAAGACAGCACGGTTTCTGTCCAGGGCTTTTGCAAGAGAGGATATAAGCCTCTCAAGCCCTCACTCTAATGGAGTTTGATGATGATGATGATGATGAAAAACAAAACTAACAAAAAACTACGATCATAACTGCAAAAATATCTGCATACATAACTACAAACATAACTACAATTATAACTACGAACATAACTACGAACTTAATTACGAACATGTCTACGTTCAGTTCCGTCTTATGCAACACTGGGAACCAGGATGATCAGTTCAAGTAAGTCAAGTAAGTCAAGTCACAATTAACTCTATAGTATTTCTTTTTTACATCTCATTAATAAGCCAAAAACTATTTCTCAGGAAATGTGACAAACCAGCTCCTGTCTTGGATGGAAACGACTGCTTCGGACCTCCTCATCAATTCACAGAGGACCTGCTCTGTTTCATCATCTGTCAAGATGGTAACGAGGCCATTACAATAACGTAAAATATTTCCATCTAACCAGAGCTTTGTTAAGTCTATAGCTTAAGAACAGCGTATTCAGTATCGTTTTGTAGGTGTATTTCTAATGAGAAAACTAAAGCTTATATTATACGTAGTTGTATCAGTTAGTTCGGATCAGTGGTGTAATTAAATTGCTACTAGGTCTAATAAATCTGTGCGATTAAACATATTTTTACCAATTGTTTTTGCTAAGCGCTTCATGCTGTTAACTGTCTCAATGCGCTATAATCGTATCATTTGTCTGGACCAGGTGAAAGAAGGTGCATTTATAAAAAAAAAAAGTGGACGACCTGAATTCGACCTCAAGAGCTAAAGCCTTGTCAGCGCTGTCTTCTTCTTCGTTCTCATTTTACACGTCGAAGGGTTCAGATCAGTAATCCTATCTCTGAGATGAACCGCGTAGTGGTTTCAAGATCAGGCAGTTCTCCGTATAGTTTTCTTCTAAGGACGGTATTGGATCAAGAGTCTTGCTCGGGCCTCTTAATATAGAATGCAGCTTTCAAGGACATAGCATTTTCTGGGGATGCTCCACAGGGGCAGGTCTCGTCAGTCCCGACTTTTAGCTTCCAGAGCATCTGTTGTCTCATTCTGTTGTGTCCTGTTATGAGTCGCAAAATTATGCATTGGTCATGTCGAGATAGCTTATAACAGTCACCCTAATTTTTTAAAATATAAATAATTATAAATATTTTTTAAAAAGATCTAATGATCTCTTTTTGCGTAGAATATTTATAAACATTTTTTTAAAAAGATCTAAAGTTTGCATTTACTTTTTTTACGTATAATTGAAATCTCAAATTTGAAACAAACAAAAAATACACGGTAGTATCCCTTTAAGCTCAATTTCAGTGCAGAGTGTGGGACAACATATTGATGACTAACAATACTAGAGCCTTAGTCTACCGGGCCTGTGTGATGAGCACTTTGCTATACGGAAGTGAAACATGGTCAACCTACTCATGACAGGAAAAATGCAGAATGTCTTCCACCTCCGATGCCTGAGGAAAACCTTTAAAATAAGGTGGCAAGATAAAGTAACCAAGGTGGCAGCACTACTAAGAGCAGGGTGCCTGGACATCCGCTGTGTTATCAGCAGCAGAAGCCTTAGCTGGCTTGTTAACATTCATAGAATGCAAGAAGCTTGAATCCCACAAAACATTCTGCATGTCGATCTAACAGAAGGCAGAAGAACCGCTGTTCGTCCACTTTTAAAGAATACTGATGTGTGCAAACGCGACATGACGCTCTTCAAAATCGACACTAACAGCTTGAAAAAGTGGCATTGGATAGATCCACATGGAGAGCGAGCATAAAGGTCCCGGATTGCAGATGGCGTACACAACAGTAGTAAAAAGAAGGGTGAAAATGCAACAGCGCCTGGTGATTACATATGCCCAACTTGCGACTGCAGCTGTGTGTCAAGGATTGGCCTCTTTAGTCACACAAGAAGTTGCAAAGGGAAAAGAGCGTCTCCCGAGACGTAAAATGCCAGATTTTATTTTCACATAACTACAGTGTTACGTTTTAAAACTATTTCTACAATAGATTGTCCTCAAGGGACTTGGGATTTGAATTGTTCCAAAGACTGTTCCCAGTGTCTACATGACTGCAACAAGTACACAGGAGAGTGCGATCAGTGCTTGGCGGGCTTCAAAAACCCAAACAGGTCCTGCTCAGTCGGTAAGTTATTCGTCCATAGCACTAGGGCCGGATATAAAGGAGGGCAGGCTGGGGCTACACATTAGGGGAAATCCTCAAGAAAGGGCCCCCACATAAAGAGAAATATCATATTTCGACGGATCAGCAGCTTTACTTTTTTTTTCTAAATCTTTTTCTCCGCATTTTTTTTTTACCAACCCCACTTTACATCTTACTGTTGGCAGCACTGTCCGCTTTATAATGTGCTCGTATTCTCGTAATAGATCTAAACCGGATTTACTACATTGCGGTCAATTCTAAAAATTGAATATTTTTTGTTACTATAATATGCAATTAAATAATTTATTTGTTTTTATACGAATAAAATGTAATTTAATTGACAAAACCTTTACACAAAAATTCCCTTACGTCTTTCTATCTTAGAAAGCTTAGGAAGTTTAACATCGACAAAACAATAATTAAACTTTTTTATACAGCAACCATCAGCAGTCTAATAAACTTTGTCGTCACCTGCTAGTATGGTAATATTTCACTTGCACAAAGACTAAATAGACTAATTGAAAAAGCATCGTATATCACTCGAACACAGCCACCATCTCTTGAAGAGCTTTTCCATGAAAGATGTCTTTCCAAAACACTCACGATTCTATTAGGGACCACCTGCACCCATTAAACCACTGTTACATAAGATCTGGACGAAGTGGTCGTCTCCTTTCCATTAGGACTAAAACAGAAATATTTTAAAAAATCTTTCATCCCACTGTCGGTCAGAGTGTTACAAGATCAGCTGTCGTCATCGAAAAGTACATAGACGTCTAATTCATAAAGCGCTGGTTGTGAGTGTGTATATGTTTCGTGTGTGAATGTTGTTCGCATTTGCATCTATAAATCTATAATGTTATTGTTACAGTAGTTATGCTGAGGTTGTCAATTCTTGTCAAAATGAATTTCCATTTGATTGGATCAATAAAAAATATCTTATCTTATTTCCAGTACTCTTTTTTTTATATAATATGGCGCGTGCTTTTAGATATTAGAAGTTTTATTCATAAGTTGATTTTTATAAAGGCTTTCGAAAAAGTGTCGGGGACTCCACAAAAATTCTACCACGGGGCTTCCATATACTTAAATCCGGCCCTGCATAGTAGTATGCTAAGCATTTTTATTTTGGCCTGAGAAATATTACGTGCTTAACATACCCCTTTGTCTGTTGGTGCAGCATACAGGATTGTTGGGGCAACATACAAGATTGTTGGGGCACCATACAGGATCAACTGACTTAGGGATAGATAAAGGTTTGACTATTTCTGATTGGCTGATTGATTCTTTTTTCTAGCATGCGAGATTGATGAATACGGCCACATGTGCAAGGAATCGTGCACAGATAAATGTTTAGGGGAAGATTGCATTGACAGGATCTACGGGACATGTCCAAGTAAGATGTGTTCGGTTGTTAATGTTCTGTACTGTCTAATCCAAGTAGGATGTTAATATAAATTAGCAAATAGAAAAGGTCCACACACTGGGACTAAAGTGAACTGAACAAGCTCATGCAGTTATCTCTCTTTTTTTAAAACAAACCGTTTATCTCGCATTTAGATTTTAAAACCTTGTGTTTGGCTTGTCTGTCTGTTCGTAGGTCTGTGCGTCAAGTGTTAATATAAAAAAAAGAGCTATTGAAATACGTAACATAATTTTGGTACGGAGCTACAAATGTGAGAGCTAATGTTAGTCCGCTAAACCAAAGTCTTCTAATATTAATTACGCTTAGCGAGTAGTATGTAAACTGCCTTAAACGCGTTTATGGCAGGGGCATAGCTTGGAATTTTCCATCGTTTGGGGAGCCCGTAGGCTTGACTTCATTGAAAGCCCCTCAAGTGGAAGCCCGGGGAGATTTTTTAATTCTCTCCCTCCTCCCCCTCCCCCACCCTAGCTACGCCACTGGTTTCTGATATGCTGTCACAGCAGCAAACAGATTGGGCTATTTATGAGTCTCACCTTTCCCCATCACTTAGTCTGTTGGACCGTTGGGGCACCGCACGAGAGTTGTCGACCATCTTTCTCCATTCATCTCTGTCTTTTGCCTTTTGATCAAATGTCTTTCAATGTCAGGTCTTGTCCATTATTTTATGTTGTCTTCCCGTCGCTTTCTCTGTCTGCCTTCTTTATATGATCGTATCTGTGTATAAACTTTCATTATTATTATATAGCATTATACCAACAATAATATACACAAAGTATGCTTTCATACTATAATAATATGTAATTAAAATATAATATAATAATTATTTAGTTTACTAATACTAAGTAGATGAGTGGACAGATAAATATAGAAGTGCTGATCTTAGAGAGGAAGTGGATATGGATTGGTCACACCCTTAGAAAAGATTTCAGCAACAGCGCTAGGCCGGCCTTAGAGTGGAACCCCCCAGGGAACAAGACGCAGAGAAAGACCAAAAAAGAACATGGCGACGCAGTGTACTTGAAGAAGTAGAGAAGACCGGGAAGACCTGGGAAACCATAAAAAAAAACTGGCAATGGCCAGACAGTAGGAGAAGTTGACTTATCTAAATACCTTCAAACATAGATGAAGGATGAATAAAAGAAATAAAAACCCGCCTTGAAATCCGCTGCCATGAGCAAACTGTGGAACATCGGGAAGAGTAAAAATCAGCTTCCAAGTAAAATTACAACATTATTCTTTGCTTGTGGTCTCTTCTATGCGGTTATAAAAAAGATGGACAATGAATGCTGAGGCTGAAATAAGAGTCCAAGCCTTTGAAAGTTAATGCTACAGAAAAAATGCTGGGTATCAGATACCAGGAAAAGAAGAGATTGTAGTGTTAGAAGTAAAAAAAAAAAAGATGAACTCCTCAATACTATGTAGAGATAAAAACAGAAGTAGTAAGTCATGATTCAAAGTCATTCTTCAAGGTACAGTGTAAGAAGCACGAAGAAAAGGTCATCCAAAGAAAAGCTGACTGGACAGTGTAAAAGAATGGACCGGCCTATCTCTTGATATCCTGCTAAGAACAGCTTCTGCCAGGAAAAAAAAAGAGGGATTTGGTTACCCGAAAAGTCACAACACCCCCCCTCCCTAACTTCAAAAGTCAAGGGACAGATGATGGAGGAAGATGATAAGGCTTGTTTTCATGTCTAAAGATTAATGAGTATTCCCGTGGCTATGCAGCCCCAGCTGTGACCTATTTATTTTGCCACATTCAGTGCATAAATAACCAATTTCCGCCGGTGGTCTATCAAGATTTCTTTTTCGCCCTGGACATCGGTCCTCGGCAGTGGTTTTATTTAGGCCTCAAATGTGTATCCCTCAACCTTCGTAATTGACCTCCAGCTGTTGTTTTAAACCGAATATGTTAACAAGCAAAATATATTAAAAAATCCATTAAAACAAAACTAACCTTATTTAAAGGTGAAGAACTCCGCCCTTAAAACTATATCTTTCAATAATGTACAAGTTATTACCTTATTCGATAGGAACAAAATAAGTAATTACTATTAATTGATTGTCTAATTGGTTCCCTTTTTTTATTGATTCATATCTTGCCTATGTCAAAGGATAATTGTGCGAAAATTCAATTTGATTAGAGAATGGGTGTGGGAGAAATAACGTGACTGAGTTGATATAAGCTTTGTAAAAATAAATATGAACCTCTCTTATTTCATTATGCTTGAATGTATTTTTTAAATTGTTTTCAGTTATAACGACGTTTATGCAATACTACCACTACATGTTTTTATTTTTACCATTCGGGATCTTGTTTTTCTTAAGGTAAGATATTTCTACGCAGGATTGCAACAATTTGATCATCATCATCATCATCGTCAAACTCCATTTGAGTGAGCGCTTGAGAGGCTTAAATCCTCTCTTGCAAAAGCCCTGGACAGAAACCCTGCTGTATTGATTAGTGCAATCATTTCGCCATACAGGTCGAGAATTTGTGGTTTCCCAGACCTGTCGAGACGGAGATCAGCAAGTCTGGGGCAGTCAAACAGAATATGAGGCACGTTTTCCTCGTCTTCTCCTCAGAGTCGAAGTTTAGCCATTGCCATGAGAAATATGAGCCAAAAGGACAGTGATCTGCCCTGCACTGTGCTATAATAGCTTGCTCAGGCCTGGACAGCCTCCACCACGGGGAAGTACAGTCAGGGCGCCTCATGCACTTCCAGACTCCACGGGCACTCAAACCACTTTTCCATTTCTATTTTTGAATTAAAGCCAGAGCGTGATGAAAACTCACGGCTTGCTCGGTGGGTGGTGTTTGCCCTTCCTGGTAGGCCACGTAGTTGCCAGTCACACCTATGTGACTCGGTACCCACTTCATTATTACATGTGTGCATGATTTGATAGAAATTAATGTCATTTAACTCAAAGTGAACCTCACCGTAAAATGTCGGTCTGGTTAAAAAAGGTACTTCGCGTTATTTCTTACTTTGTTTCAAGGGAAATTAATCTAAATAGATGTAGGGTTTTGTCCCCTTAGATAAGTGAACATATTCATTAATTCTCTCACACATGTCGTCGGATCAAGTTGAAACTTTAGACAATTAATTATTGTACGTAACAAAACATGAATCTATTGCACAAGTAACTGATTATTCAATTAATTATTGATACTGAATTATTTCGTTTGATATCGAATAAGGGAAATAACTTCTACATTATTGCGTGGTGTTTTTGAACGTGCAGAGTTCTTTCCCTTACTAGCTTTTATTCTTTTATTTTGCTTATTTTTCACCAACGTTTCCCAATCTGTGAGACCGTCCCACGTGATGTCTCGTGATCCCACGTGATGTCTCGTGACCCCACGTGATGTCTCGTGATCCCTCGTGATCCCACGTGATGTTCGTGATCCCACGTGATGTCTCGTGATCCCACGTGATGTCGATTCTTTACAAAAAAACAAAACAAAACAAAAAACAATGAACTCATGGTCCATGTTTTGTTTGATCTTTGCTTTTGTTTTCGTCTATATTTTAGGCAATATACAGGCATGATGGCCGGAAATCCTTGGCAAGATTTTTTTTACCCGCCGCAACGTTAGTGACATCTTAGGAAAGACGATACTAGATCTACATGCATTAGCTGCTCTCCGCAACATGTGAACCCCCCCCCCCCCCTTTAAAGAATTTAAATGCAATACTATATGGAAGAGTGAAATATTGGAGAAAAAGATACCAAGATATTTCTTTTAAAAACTGTTCTTTGAGTTTGAGAGTTTGAAGCCAGGATGAGATCAAACCACAGACTTTATTTAATAAAAAATCAATCATGGGTCTGATTTTAAAATAAACTAAAAGATGATCCCATGTCTTCCTTCTTTTCCTAGCCATAGACTACATAATGCTACCTGTACTATTTTAACTGTGAATGTACCTTGTTTTTAATGATGTAACTGTATGGAATTTAGTTCTTGTAAAGGAGAGTAATTCTGGAAGGATTACGGGCACGACATGGCCTAAATTGTGCCGATGTGCCAAAACTCAAACTCATAATGAGGAGAGCAATGAGTTAGACCGCCATCGGTGATCCATGGCAAAAAACAGAATAGAATTGAATGATGACTTGGACTTCGCTGACGACGTCGCATTCAAGGAATGACGTTGGGCCTAGATACAGAGGCATCCGAAATTGGCCTCAGCGTACGCTTGGATAAGACTAAAACTAAGACCGTCAGTCATTCGTAGCGTGGCCTGGAATCTTAAGCCACATATTAAACAAAAAAAAAAAAACAACACTCCAGATTATGACAAGAAAACATTGCTATTTTGACAAAGTGTTTAACAATGTTAATTTCAATATAGCAAGCTTGTCATTTCTTCTTCTTCCTCTTTCTTATTTTTATGTTGGAGCGTTCAGATGATTAGAGCAATATATGAGATGAACTGTGGTTTCCAAATCAGGGAGCTCTCCGTATAGTTTTCTTTCTATTGGGCTTTCTTGGGGCCAGTGTCTTGTAGGGGCCTCTTGGTAAAGAGAGCAGTTTTGAAAGACATGGTCGGCATTCTCTGGTGACACTCCACATGGATAGATTTCACTGGTTCTTGAGCTTCCTGAACATATGTTGTCTCATTCTGTTGTGTCCGGTATTGAGCTGAAATATTAGACGTTGACCTTGTAGGAATAGCTTATAATAGCTTATAATAGGTATCATCTTGTGATCTGAGTTAGAGCTTGTCCATTTCTCATTTATTTTATTTACTATTAGTTTCTTCATTTCTTCTGGATAGTGTGCAATGGCTTGTTTGTGAGTTTGTTCTCCCACTTGTCATTGAGTCCGAAGATTTAGTAGGATTGCAGTGCTTCACTTGGATACGCAGTCCCAGCTGCAACTTACATATTTTGCCACATCCAGCACAGACATAACCATTATCTGTCTGTAGTCAGTTTAGGTACTCTTTCCGCAGTCTACGCTATTTCTCGGCTGCATGTTTTCTTTATACTAAATCTCCAGCTGTCTCGTTCGGAAGCCATCTGCTGCCAAGTGCTCTCTTCTATGTAAGTTAAAGAAAGCTAGCGCCTAAGCTGGTATTTAAAGCGTTTTCGGGGGGGGGGGGGGGGGGGGAAGGGCGACCGCCTTTCAGCTCAACAAAAAGCATACGGCCTTACTCAAGACGGAGTATGTGGGCTACCCAGTGTAAATCGAATGACATATTATTTGAACAAAATATTATTAACAAAGCGAAATGTTAAATTTTTTTACATTTTTTTTCAGCTTTTATATATAATAATAATTATTATTATAATTGAACACATAATGGCAGAATGTTCAACCCTATCAGAATCTGCCTACCTAGGTCGCCATGACCAAGTTACAAAGTAAAATACACCAGCACTTGGCTTTGACACATATTTTGATCAGTAAAAATACTCTTCCTTACTACAAATACTCACTATAAAATGTTCTCGAGTCTACTGACTGACAAAACGATAGATTTTAATCGCCCTGATCCGCTTCTCATCGATAAAAAAAGAAAAAAACGCTACCAATATTGACCTCCCCCCGTACCACTGTCACATAACTGAGTTGGAAAAACAACGAAAATATGGGAACCTAGGCTTGGAGATTAAGCGTTTATGGAAGCTAAAACAATATATATATATATACCCCATTGTGATTGTTATATCAACCGACGGGATAATAACAAGTGACCTCACAGATACCTTCAAGGCCCTTCACATTCCTAGGAACATCCTCGTTGCCTGTCAGAGGGCGGTACTGCTGCAGACCTGCCACATCACCGGAAAATTCCTCAGTGGAAACTCATAAAGAGACTACGATGAATTTTTTTGTTTCCCTTTAATGAAACTCGACCCTGGCAGCGCCAGAGAATGAAGACTAGCTCGTTCCTAACTAAATAATAATAATAATAATGAAATAAATAAAGTTTTAGACAACCATTTTGAAACACCAAGAAATTTGTTTGAGATACACCTCCGCTACATACTGCGCTGTTGTGTCTGTTACGGACAGGACAAAAGACCTTCGAGCTAGGCCCAATTAATAAGGGATAAAAAATCATATGCCAGCATGGAAAAGGCGTCTTGAAGACAATATAAATCAGCTGAGGAGCCAGATGGATACAATTGGACAATATCTTGGAAACAACCATTCCGCAGACAATTGTATTGAATACTCGTTCGTTTCTAACAAAATAATAATAATAATTAGGCTTGTCTTTGAGTCCAAAAATTATATTCGAAAACTATACCACATTATCACCTTATATATGCAGACAGAGAGAAAGAAAGAGAAAGAGAGAGAGAGAAAGAAAAATAGAGACACTTTGTTCATATCTGCTTAAGTTATTATCAACAAACTCGACTATGTTAAACTGTTCTTTATTGCATTTCATACATTCTTTAGTCGCCATTAAAAATTGGGCAAGACCTTTTTGTACATTTCATAATGTCTTTTGCTAACAGTGAATCAAAACTAACATGCAAGTGGAAACCATTCTCTCGGTTACTCTAAGTTAGTTGACATCTGAGCCAGTGGTGTCTGAAGTGTTTGCCCTCTTCCCCGTTTTCTTGCCGTCGAGCCCGGCAGAAAGGGAGCGCATGCTTGGCTTGGATTTGGTAGACTTCATGCTTTGCCTGGATCTTGAGGTGCCGAGGCTCTTTTTGCTTGCTGTCACACCTAGATTGGATGGAGACTCCACAATGAAGGCCAGCGGATCCTCTCGTCCAGCCTGGATATGCTTGTATCTGAAATGAAACCGGTAGTTACGTAACAATGTCATTCCAATTTACATTTGGAGTCTTGCAGCGTAAGTCGCCCAGAACGGTCCTGTCCAGTAGAAAGGTGCTCAGGCTGATACTGGCTATTTAAGAACAGTGCAGCCTCTGTCCCGTTGGTTCGATATTTGCACACTTTAGGCCAAATTTTAAATCACAGAGTACCCCGCTGCCAGAGGCGGACTTAGCAGAACGCAAGGCCCCGGGCGAGTTTCATACGTACCTATCATAGCCGTAGACTACATATACCGTACCACATTACGCTAACGGGTAGTCCGCCTCTAATGATGTAGGTGTTATTCTTGTAAAAAAAAGTAGGAATAAATGTACTATTGGTTGTATGACAATATTTTCGTATTGTGTTGTAATTCTGTAGGCAGGGGCGGACTGGCTATATGGGCATTCGGGCAAATGCCCTGTGGGCCGGTACCTAAATGGGCCGGTAAAGCCACATAAAGGGCCTCACGAATGTCACTATAGAACGTATTAAATTTTGAAAGGTTTTATAGCATTTTGTTGCAAAAGGGACCATCTGAGCGTCGTGTTTAAAAAACAACTTTAACAGACTCTTACAGTATAATGCTACTTTTATCTTATCACATTTTCCGAAATAATGTAGGCCGTAGTAGGCTTCATCCTTGAAGGGGCCTCTACATAAGTTATCCATTACAAAGCAACATAACGCTTATATCTCGTATAAAGATATAGAGTTTATTGTGTGCATGCGTTCAGCTATCGATGCATTATCAAACTTAACAAATTGATGTTTAGGACAGGATGCCCATTATATGATATTCAAGTTTGGGGCCGAATGGTATAGAAATGCTGGGGCCGATTTTGACAGCCAGTCCGCCCCTGTCTGTAGGTAAGAGTTTGTCCCTATTCCTCTAATATTGATTAAGTGACCTTTAATCAACATGCACTAATAAGATGGATGACTTCTGGTAGTGCGGTTTGCGCGCTGGACTATTCGATGGCCCGGATTCAAACCCTGCCTACTCCCATCCCCATGTCGCACTGACGGAGGTGTGGACTAGGAAATAAATTCTCTCCAAATGAAAATCCGAAACATGGAAAACATTTTACAAGAAAAAAAAATTCTGCTATCGGGGCCTGTGGCGGTTGCCCCACCCGCCATACCCTAAGGTCGCCTCTGCCCGCTGCGAAAAGAAAACGAAAACTACATCAATTTAGTGTCGGCCCAGACTGGCCGGATTCCGTCCTAACATCTCCCGGAAACCTATTTCTCTTGACTTGTATGCATTAGTCCAGAGGAGGGAATTTAAGCCTCATAAGTCTCCCTAGTCATAGAGTTGAATAAGAAGATTGATGCCGTCAATTTCGATTCCCAAAAGTGTTATGTCATGGGGCGTGGTCGTTGAGTGGTTCAGCGCTCGGATTCTGAACCGGGGGTCCAGGGTTCGAATCCTGGTGAAGACTAACATATTGAATTTCGGGATCTTTGGGCACCTCTGAGTCCACCCAGCTCTAATGGGTACCTGACATTAGTTGGGGCAAAGTAAAGGCGGTTGGTCGTTGTGCTGGCTACATGACATCTTCGTTAACCGTAGACCTCAGAACCAGATAACCTTTACATCATCTGCTCTATAGATCACAAGGTCTGAAAGGGAAACTTTATTTTTCTTTTATATTATACTTTAACTTATTTTGTTGGTTTAGGAATAAATAAATTATAGCTTTTATATAGCGCTATTTTCATGCTTATAGCATGCTCAGAGCGCTATGGTCCAATGTCATTAGTGGACCAGTGGGGGGAGAGGTATCTGGGAGAAGGTTTCCCGTGTTGCCTTTAGGCGCTCAGTAAACATAACTCTGCTCGAGTCGGTTGTCGAACCTCGAGCCCTATTTATATAGGTAGCCAAGTCAAGTTTAAGCGTACTTAGCCTCACGACCACGCTTCCAACTGGTATAAATACCAGTATGACACAAGGTATAAATACAAGGCTGACACACTCGCTAAATGTGGAATAACAAACACACAATTCACACAAACACATCTATTCAGAAGAAATGAAGAAACTAATAGTGAATAAAATAAATGAGAAATGTACAAACTCTCATCCAAATCATAAGAAAGATGATGCCTATCATAAGATATCCCAACAAGATCAACGTCTAATTTTTCGACTCAAGACTGGACACAACAGAATGAGACACAATATGTACCGGAAGTTTAAAATTGGAACCAGTGAAATCTGCTCAAGCGGAGTGTCAGCAGAGAATGCTGAACATGTCCTTCATAACTGCATTCTTTACCATGAGATCCAAACAAAACACTGGCTGCAATACACCCCAGTAGAAAGAAAACTATATGGTCAGCCTCCCGATTTGGAAACCACTGCGCAGTTCATCTCATGTATTGGTCTAGTCATCTGAACGCTACAACATAAAATGAAAACTTGGAAGAAGATGAAGATATAAATACAGGAAGGTTTTTAATACAATTAGCCTAGGGCCTCCAATTACCTAAAGCCTGCCCTGAGTGTGGCGTTATTTGAACTTTTTTAATGTGACATATATGTTTTCCACCTTGAGTCGAAGTTTATCTTGTACATCAATAATGGGAAAAACTACGTTAGCGTTATTTTGTGTGTGTAGTACGTCATCAAATGCATTTATGACCTACTCAATGCTCTGAGGTGGCCAAGAGGTTAAGCACTTGGCTTCTGAACCTGGTGTCCTGGGTTCGAATCTGGAGAAGACTGGGATTTTGAATTCCGGTATTTTAGGGCGTCCATGACTTAACCCAACTCTAATGGGTACCTGACGTTGTCGTTGTGCTGGCCACATGACACCCTGCTCGTTAACCGTTGACCAAAGAAACAGATGACCTTAACATCATCTGCCATTTAGATCGCAAGGTCTGAAAGGGGAAACTTTACTTTTATTTTTATCACAAGTTGTATTGACAGGACCAACATGTACAATTGAGTCTCAGAACTGGACACAACAGAATGAGACAACACATTCCTCGGAAGCTAAACATGGTGACAAGTGAATCTTCACCAAATACAAAAACAAATTCTAATAAAATACTCAGAAATACACAAAGATAAATGCACATTCCTCGTTCCTAATGTTAGGACAAATTTGTACAAATACTACTTCTTCCCTAGTGCTATTAGAGCATGGAATGGGTTGCCTGAGCTAGCCAGGAAAACCATTGACTTGGCAGAGTTTGTCATTGGTTAATATGCATGACTGAATGCATGACGCGTAGGACGTAATCATCTTCTTTTTTTGCAGTAATGTCTGTATTATATAAGATAAACCAGAAAATGCCGGCCTAGTCCTTCAAAGCGGCATGCGCTATCTAGTGCTTAAAACAAGACACAGGCCCCGAAACGGCCGTTTAGAAGAAAAACTATATTGAGCTCTGCCTGATCTGGACAGCACTGCGCAGTTCAACTGTTGGACTTATCGTCTGAACCAGTTTACATAAGAACGAAAGGAAGCCCATTGAGTCTATTGTACCCATAAATCGGGAATCGAACCCTTGCCTTCTTAGGAAGCAATTCATTCCATTCGTCCCATATTTCTTATAAGTGACCATTTATTTGATGTTTCCTTCAATCAAACGAACACATGCGCACACATACACGCACACATACACTCCTTTTTGAACTTTTTCTCTCTCCTGATTGACGATACGATCGTTGATTTTGACTTCATTGTCTCACCTGAGATATAAGAGAATCAATATGGGTGGAAATAGAAGCAGCAGAAGTGTCAGCCACATGACATTCGATCTTTCTAGAACAGAGCGAAGAAAAAAAATTAGTACATTAGTAATATTGAGACATTCAGTTTTGGGTGATTTCTACATATATCCTCTTGTTGTGTCTGGGGTAACAAAATACATGGTGGCACCCATCGCTCACCAATCTTACCGACCTCCCCTACAAATGTCAGGTACAACAACAATCGGGTTAATACGAAAGTTATTTACAACAAATGTCAGGTAAAATGTCAGGCATATCAGATACTAATATTAAACATAAATGAATAGCAGATCAGCCACCAGGGACCACGTTTTTAAGAGAGAAAGTAGTGAAAATAAAATGCTACGAAAATACCAGATACTGAAGTCCTTCGAAGAGTGTGTCTGCAAAGCATCCACACAATCCTGATGCAGTCCCAGCAGCAATGTGCAGGACACGTCTGCAGAATGGAAGACCATCGCATTCCTAAACGACTCTTGTACGGCCAACTAAGCGAAGAAAAGCGCTCGCAAGGTGGTCAAAGAAAGCGCTTCAGGGACACCCTCGAAGCTTTTCCGAAGGCGTTCAGCATAGACCCAGCCACCTGGGAGACAGAAGCACATGACAGAGCATCATGGCGTCGCGCTGTGAAAACCGGCGCACAGGTTGCTGAGGAAAAAAGAACAACGCTGGCAGAAGAAAAACGCCAGAGAAGAAAAGCAAGGCAAACGACATTAGCTCCAGCTGGAATAGCCTGCCCCGTGTGTCTCACCAGCCACATGAAGAGGCATAAAACCCCAGTGCAAAGCCCTCAGCCCCCTGGATGACAAAGTGGCCATCATCAAACCACGATGGACGAACTATATATATACGAAAATAAGACCGAGGCTCGAACAAGTGACTCTAGAAACGACACCACCGCCTAGTGATAACGCACTGAGCGAACTTAACCTCTAGACTCTAGAGGTTACATAAGGACGAAAATGACGAGGAAGCCCATTGAGTCTATTGAGAGGTTACGTTCGCTTAGTTCGTTACCTCTAGGAGGTGGTGTCGTTTCCAGAGTCACTGGTTCGAGCCTTAGTAGGCGCAGTCCCTTATTTTCGTAGCATTTTAATTACCTACTTTCTCTCTTAAAAACTTGGTGCCTGGCGCTGCTAGTCATTTATGTTTAATATATGTATGTATCACATTTGTTTCAGCACCTAGCTTCAACTCTATGTTTAATATCAAATGCTAAGCAACAATACTGTCAGATATAACTAACGTCACATACAAAAAACAACAACTGATACAACAAAAGTTAGGTATAGCTGTTGTCAGGTAAAACGAATGTCAGGTATGAAAAATGTCAGGTATAATTAAATAACATGTACAACAAACGTCTGATAAACATATGTCAGGTATGGCTAATGTCAAGTATAACTATATTAGGTATATCCAGAATTACTATTTTTTTCCAAATTAAAAAAGGTAAATAATAATAATAACAATAACAACACTATTAGTAAAGCCTAACCGGGACATGATCCAGTAACTCTTTCCACGCAGTCTTCACCATTGCATTTGATAGAGCACTGAGACTGACACATGAACCCATATTTATCTGGACCGCACACTGGAAAAGGTGACGACACAAGCAGTTATGAATAGACAAATATGTCAAACTAAAATTTGGCTACATGAACATCTAGACCAGGGGCTCTCAGCCTGTCGCTCGCGACCCCCTTGGGGGTCTATTGACGATTTTCCAGGGGTCGCCTAAGACCATCGAAAATATGGATTGTTATTGTCTATTCTTATAGTGCTGTGTGGGTGGGGGTCGCGGCAGAGCGGGAGATTATAATAAGGGGTCGCCGAGCAAAAAAGGATGAGAACCGCTGATCTAGACAGAAAAATAAACAACAATAATACTACTTGTATTCTAAACACAAAGGTGATAAAATGAGACTAATGCACTCCTTGGTCATGGTTACACTCTTGTGTGCTTGAGAATCTAAGACGCTGACTGCAGAACAGGACAGAAAAATACTTGCAAAGCAATTGCTTAGCAGCATCTACAAAGATCACATCACAAATGACAACATTCAAAACAGGATCATAATGGCCTGCTGAACACTGTTTTAAAAATAGCCAACATATACTTTATTGTCTCTCAGGGCTCGCAAAAAAAAAAAAAAAAACCTTCCTGCAGGGAACAGAAAGAGAAAAAAGAAGAACAGGCAGACAAAGAAAGCGATGGGAAGCATCATCAAAGAATGGACGGTCTGTCATTAAAAGAAATTCTATTCAAAGCATGAGACAAATGGACAGGGAAAGACAGTCAACAGCTCGTGTGTGGAACCCTAAAGTTTTAATAGGCAAAGAAATGGTTAAGGTAATTTACATAAAGATAATTCTATTGGTAGCAAACTATTTGAGAGTGTGCGAGGTAAATGATAGGGACAGGATGACCTTACCGTCAGAGCAGGACATGTTATTGTTTTGAAAGCCAGGTTTACATCGAGCGCAGTATCCGGTCAATTTATTGCAGTCATCTTCACAATTACTGCAATCTCCCTGACAATCTTTCCGCCATTTACCAAGTGGACAAGCTGAAAGAAGCGTAACGCATTTGGTTATTTCTCTTAACACTGAAAGTGAGGATGGTAAGAACCAGTCTATAGAAATACTTTTATAAAAAAAGGTTTTCTAGAGGGAAAAACACCGAATTCTCACTTTCCTCATAATTAATGACCAATAATTGATTGACTAATTGGTTAATTTTCTATGGTTTCATTTTTTTTTAAGTACAATAAATAGTTTAAGTTTCAACTTGATCCACAATGTTGGAGAAATTACAATTACAAGTTCAAATTGGGTTCCAGGCAGACAGACAGAAAGACAAGAGTGAGTTAATATTTCATTCATTCATTTCATTGGTCTCTTTCAGTCGTGAAACGACTATGGTTCATCTCGAACAAGCGAAATGAAAGCCTGGGCATTGTTTGTGGTTGGAACGATATCGCCCACACAGCAGTTCCCCCCTCTCCGAGCAGCTGATGAGGCCAAAAGGAACGGAATATTCGATACAATTTGGAATCAGTAGCGCCGCAGGCTCTGCCAGGCTGCAACACAGTGTGCAGCAAAATGCCTAAGGGTCACCAGCTCCTGATTTTTCCTCAGGGTTGTCTTTTTTACCACGTTTGGGTATGGCCGCAAGGCAGCGGAGGTTAAGATTCAGAGTGAGTTAATATTTACAATGATATGATAATAATACTATAGCCCAGTGTTTTTTGGTATTTAGCGGAACACTTTGCTTATTTTTTTTATAGAGTTTAAGTAAGTAACGCCCAAATTAAGGCCTGCAGTTCGCTGGTCATATCCGGCTAGTTATATATAAAGTATAATGTAAGGTGTTTGTATGTCTCTACTAAAGAGAAGACTACAATGTCTCTACTAAAGAGAAGACTACAATGTCTCTACTAAAGAAAAGAATATAATGTCTCTACTAAAGAGAAGACTACAATGTCTCTACTAAAGAGAAGACTACAATGTCTCTACTAAAGAGAAGACTACAATGTCTCTACTAAAGAGAAGACAACGATATCTCTACTGAAAAGAAGACTACAATGTCTCTACTGAAGAGAAGACTACAATGTCTCTACTAAAGAGAAGACTACAATGTCTCTACTAAAGAGAAGACTACAATGTCTCTACTGAAGAGAAGACTACAATGTCTCTACTAAAGAGAAGACAACGATATCTCTACTGAAAAGAAGACTACAATGTCTCTACTGAAGAGAAGACTACAATGTCTCTACTAAAGAGAAGACTACAATGTCTCTACTAAAGAGAAGACTACAATGTCTCTACTAAAGAGAAGACTACAATGTCTCTACTGAAGAGAAGACTACAATGTCTCTACTAAAGAGAAGACAACGATATCTCTACTGAAAAGAAGACTACAATGTCTCTACTGAAGAGAAGACTACAATGTCTCTATTGAAGAAAAGACTACACTGTCTTTACTAAAGAGAAGACTACAATGTCTCTACTAAAGAGAAGACTACAATGTCTCTACTAAAGAGAAGACAACGATATCTCTACTGAAAAGAAGACTACAATGTCTCTACTGAAGAGAAGACTACAATGTCTCTATTGAAGAGAAGACTACAATGTCTCTACTAAAGAGAAGACTACAATGTCTCTACTAAAGAGAAGACTACAATGTCTCTATTGAAGAGAAGACTACAATGTCTCTACTAAAGAGAAGACTACAATGTCTCTACTAAAGAGAAGACTACAATGTCTCTACTGAAGAGAAGACTACAATGTCTCTACTGAAAAGAAGACTACAATGTCTCTACTGAAGAGAAGACTACAATGTCTCTACTGAAAAGAAGACTACAATGTCTCTACTGAAGAGAAGACTACAATGTCTCTACTGAAAAGAAGACTACAATGTCTCTACTGAAGAGAAGACTACAATGTCTCTATTGAAGAAAAGACTACACTGTCTTTACTAAAGAGAAGACTACAATGTCTCTACTAAAGAGAAGACTACAATGTCTCTACTAAAGAGAAGACAACGATATCTCTACTGAAGAGAAGACTACAATGTCTCTACTGAAGAGAAGACTACAATGTCTCTACTAAAGAGAAGACTACAATGTCTCTACTAAAGAGAAGACTACAATGTCTCTACTGAAGAGAAGACAACGATATCTCTACTGAAGAGAAGACAACGATATCTCTACTGAAAAGAAGACTACAATGTCTCTACTGAAAAGAAGACTACAATGTCTCTACTGAAGAGAAGACTACAATGTCTCTATTGAAGAAAAGACTACAATATAAACACATCGAGAAAAACATCAACAGAATCTTCTGAATATGTTTTACTCTATCAGCAGATCAACATTGTTTTTCACACCTTGGGCGCATCTGTTTCTACAATTGGCAGGCATGTCTTCTGTACGGAGCCCCTGACATAGTTCACTGATCTTCAGTTCCTTTTTATGATAGCACTTCCATTGTAGTCTTCTCTTCAGTAGAGACATTGTAGTCTTCTCTTCAGTAGAGATATCGTTGTCTTCTCTTTAGTAGAGACATTGTAGTCTTCTCTTTAGTAGAGACATTGTAGTCTTCTCTTTAGTAAAGACAGTGTAGTCTTTTCTTCAATAGAGACATTGTAGTCTTCTCTTCAGTAGAGACATTGTAGTCTTCTTTTCAGTAGAGACATTGTAGTCTTCTCTTCAGTAGAGACATTGTAGTCTTCTTTTCAGTAGAGACATTGTAGTCTTCTCTTCAGTAGAGACATTGTAGTCTTCTTTTCAGTAGAGACATTGTAGTCTTCTCTTCAGTAGAGACATTGTAGTCTTCTCTTTAGTAGAGACATTGTAGTCTTCTCTTTAGTAGAGACATTGTAGTCTTCTCTTCAATAGAGACATTGTAGTCTTCTCTTTAGTAGAGACATTGTAGTCTTCTCTTTAGTAGAGACATTGTAGTCTTCTCTTCAATAGAGACATTGTAGTCTTCTCTTCAGTAGAGACATTGTAGTCTTCTTTTCAGTAGAGATATCGTTGTCTTCTCTTTAGTAGAGACATTGTAGTCTTCTCTTTAGTAGAGACATTGTAGTCTTCTCTTTAGTAAAGACAGTGTAGTCTTTTCTTCAATAGAGACATTGTAGTCTTCTCTTCAGTAGAGACATTGTAGTCTTCTTTTCAGTAGAGATATCGTTGTCTTCTCTTTAGTAGAGACATTGTAGTCTTCTCTTCAGTAGAGACATTGTAGTCTTCTCTTTAGTAGAGACATTGTAGTCTTCTCTTTAGTAGAGACATTGTAGTCTTCTCTTTAGTAGAGACATTGTAGTCTTCTCTTCAGTAGAGACATTGTAGTCTTCTTTTCAGTAGAGATATCGTTGTCTTCTCTTTAGTAGAGACATTGTAGTCTTCTCTTCAGTAGAGACATTGTAGTCTTCTCTTTAGTAGAGACATTGTAGTCTTCTCTTTAGTAGAGACATTGTAGTCTTCTCTTCAGTAGAGACATTGTAGTCTTCTTTTCAGTAGAGATATCGTTGTCTTCTCTTTAGTAGAGACATTGTAGTCTTCTCTTTAGTAGAGACATTGTAGTCTTCTCTTTAGTAGAGACATTGTAGTCTTCTCTTTAGTAGAGACATTATATTCTTTTCTTTAGTAGAGACATTGTAGTCTTCTCTTTAGTAGAGACATTGTAGTCTTCTCTTTAGTAGAGACATACAAACACCTTACATTATACTTTATATATAACTAGCCGGATATGACCAGCGAACTGCAGGCCTTAATTTGGGCGTTACTTACTTAAACTCTATAAAAAAAATAAGCAAAGTGTTCCGCTAAATACCAAAAAACACTGGGCTATAGTATTATTATCATATCATTGTAAATATTAACTCACTCTGAATCTTAACCTCCGCTGCCTTGCGGCCATACCCAAACGTGGTAAAAAAGACAACCCTGAGGAAAAATCAGGAGCTGGTGACCCTTAGGCATTTTGCTGCACACTGTGTTGCAGCCTGGCAGAGCCTGCGGCGCTACTGATTCCAAATTGTATCGAATATTCCGTTCCTTTTGGCCTCATCAGCTGCTCGGAGAGGGGGGAACTGCTGTGTGGGCGATATCGTTCCAACCACAAACAATGCCCAGGCTTTCATTTCGCTTGTTCGAGATGAACCATAGTCGTTTCACGACTGAAAGAGACCAATGAAATGAATGAATGAAATATTAACTCACTCTTGTCTTTCTGTCTGTCTGCCTGGAACCCAATTTGAACTTGTAATTGTAATTTCTCCAACATTGTGGATCAAGTTGAAACTTAAACTATTTATTGTACTTAAAAAAAAATGAAACCATAGAAAATTAACCAATTAGTCAATCAATTATTGGTCATTAATTATGAGGAAAGTGAGAATTCGGTGTTTTTCCCTCTAGAAAACCTTTTTTTATAAAAGTATTTCTATAGACTGGTTCTTACCATCCTCACTTTCAGTGTTAAGAGAAATAACCAAATGCGTTACGCTTCTTTCAGCTTGTCCACTTGGTAAATGGCGGAAAGATTGTCAGGGAGATTGCAGTAATTGTGAAGATGACTGCAATAAATTGACCGGATACTGCGCTCGATGTAAACCTGGCTTTCAAAACAATAACATGTCCTGCTCTGACGGTAAGGTCATCCTGTCCCTATCATTTACCTCGCACACTCTCAAATAGTTTGCTACCAATAGAATTATCTTTATGTAAATTACCTTAACCATTTCTTTGCCTATTAAAACTTTAGGGTTCCACACACGAGCTGTTGACTGTCTTTCCCTGTCCATTTGTCTCATGCTTTGAATAGAATTTCTTTTAATGACAGACCGTCCATTCTTTGATGATGCTTCCCATCGCTTTCTTTGTCTGCCTGTTCTTCTTTTTTCTCTTTCTGTTCCCTGCAGGAAGGTTTTTTTTTTTTTTTTTGCGAGCCCTGAGAGACAATAAAGTATATGTTGGCTATTTTTAAAACAGTGTTCAGCAGGCCATTATGATCCTGTTTTGAATGTTGTCATTTGTGATGTGATCTTTGTAGATGCTGCTAAGCAATTGCTTTGCAAGTATTTTTCTGTCCTGTTCTGCAGTCAGCGTCTTAGATTCTCAAGCACACAAGAGTGTAACCATGACCAAGGAGTGCATTAGTCTCATTTTATCACCTTTGTGTTTAGAATACAAGTAGTATTATTGTTGTTTATTTTTCTGTCTAGATCAGCGGTTCTCATCCTTTTTTGCTCGGCGACCCCTTATTATAATCTCCCGCTCTGCCGCGACCCCCACCCACACAGCACTATAAGAATAGACAATAACAATCCATATTTTCGATGGTCTTAGGCGACCCCTGGAAAATCGTCAATAGACCCCCAAGGGGGTCGCGAGCGACAGGCTGAGAGCCCCTGGTCTAGATGTTCATGTAGCCAAATTTTAGTTTGACATATTTGTCTATTCATAACTGCTTGTGTCGTCACCTTTTCCAGTGTGCGGTCCAGATAAATATGGGTTCATGTGTCAGTCTCAGTGCTCTATCAAATGCAATGGTGAAGACTGCGTGGAAAGAGTTACTGGATCATGTCCCGGTTAGGCTTTACTAATAGTGTTGTTATTGTTATTATTATTATTTACCTTTTTTAATTTGGAAAAAAATAGTAATTCTGGATATACCTAATATAGTTATACTTGACATTAGCCATACCTGACATATGTTTATCAGACGTTTGTTGTACATGTTATTTAATTATACCTGACATTTTTCATACCTGACATTCGTTTTACCTGACAACAGCTATACCTAACTTTTGTTGTATCAGTTGTTGTTTTTTGTATGTGACGTTAGTTATATCTGACAGTATTGTTGCTTAGCATTTGATATTAAACATAGAGTTGAAGCTAGGTGCTGAAACAAATGTGATACATACATATATTAAACATAAATGACTAGCAGCGCCAGGCACCAAGTTTTTAAGAGAGAAAGTAGGTAATTAAAATGCTACGAAAATAAGGGACTGCGCCTACTAAGGCTCGAACCAGTGACTCTGGAAACGACACCACCTCCTAGAGGTAACGAACTAAGCGAACTTAACCTCTCAATAGACTCAATGGGCTTCCTCGTCATTTTCGTCCTTATGTAACCTCTAGAGTCTAGAGGTTAAGTTCGCTCAGTGCGTTATCACTAGGCGGTGGTGTCGTTTCTAGAGTCACTTGTTCGAGCCTCGGTCTTATTTTCGTATATATATAGTTCGTCCATCGTGGTTTGATGATGGCCACTTTGTCATCCAGGGGGCTGAGGGCTTTGCACTGGGGTTTTATGCCTCTTCATGTGGCTGGTGAGACACACGGGGCAGGCTATTCCAGCTGGAGCTAATGTCGTTTGCCTTGCTTTTCTTCTCTGGCGTTTTTCTTCTGCCAGCGTTGTTCTTTTTTCCTCAGCAACCTGTGCGCCGGTTTTCACAGCGCGACGCCATGATGCTCTGTCATGTGCTTCTGTCTCCCAGGTGGCTGGGTCTATGCTGAACGCCTTCGGAAAAGCTTCGAGGGTGTCCCTGAAGCGCTTTCTTTGACCACCTTGCGAGCGCTTTTCTTCGCTTAGTTGGCCGTACAAGAGTCGTTTAGGAATGCGATGGTCTTCCATTCTGCAGACGTGTCCTGCACATTGCTGCTGGGACTGCATCAGGATTGTGTGGATGCTTTGCAGACACACTCTTCGAAGGACTTCAGTATCTGGTATTTTCGTAGCATTTTATTTTCACTACTTTCTCTCTTAAAAACGTGGTCCCTGGTGGCTGATCTGCTATTCATTTATGTTTAATATTAGTATCTGATATGCCTGACATTTTACCTGACATTTGTTGTAAATAACTTTCGTATTAACCCGATTGTTGTTGTACCTGACATTTGTAGGGGAGGTCGGTAAGATTGGTGAGCGATGGGTGCCACCATGTATTTTGTTACCCCAGACACAACAAGAGGATATATGTAGAAATCACCCAAAACTGAATGTCTCAATATTACTAATGTACTAATTTTTTTTCTTCGCTCTGTTCTAGAAAGATCGAATGTCATGTGGCTGACACTTCTGCTGCTTCTATTTCCACCCATATTGATTCTCTTATATCTCAGGTGAGACAATGAAGTCAAAATCAACGATCGTATCGTCAATCAGGAGAGAGAAAAAGTTCAAAAAGGAGTGTATGTGTGCGTGTATGTGTGCGCATGTGTTCGTTTGATTGAAGGAAACATCAAATAAATGGTCACTTATAAGAAATATGGGACGAATGGAATGAATTGCTTCCTAAGAAGGCAAGGGTTCGATTCCCGATTTATGGGTACAATAGACTCAATGGGCTTCCTTTCGTTCTTATGTAAACTGGTTCAGACGATAAGTCCAACAGTTGAACTGCGCAGTGCTGTCCAGATCAGGCAGAGCTCAATATAGTTTTTCTTCTAAACGGCCGTTTCGGGGCCTGTGTCTTGTTTTAAGCACTAGATAGCGCATGCCGCTTTGAAGGACTAGGCCGGCATTTTCTGGTTTATCTTATATAATACAGACATTACTGCAAAAAAAGAAGATGATTACGTCCTACGCGTCATGCATTCAGTCATGCATATTAACCAATGACAAACTCTGCCAAGTCAATGGTTTTCCTGGCTAGCTCAGGCAACCCATTCCATGCTCTAATAGCACTAGGGAAGAAGTAGTATTTGTACAAATTTGTCCTAACATTAGGAACGAGGAATGTGCATTTATCTTTGTGTATTTCTGAGTATTTTATTAGAATTTGTTTTTGTATTTGGTGAAGATTCACTTGTCACCATGTTTAGCTTCCGAGGAATGTGTTGTCTCATTCTGTTGTGTCCAGTTCTGAGACTCAATTGTACATGTTGGTCCTGTCAATACAACTTGTGATAAAAATAAAAGTAAAGTTTCCCCTTTCAGACCTTGCGATCTAAATGGCAGATGATGTTAAGGTCATCTGTTTCTTTGGTCAACGGTTAACGAGCAGGGTGTCATGTGGCCAGCACAACGACAACGTCAGGTACCCATTAGAGTTGGGTTAAGTCATGGACGCCCTAAAATACCGGAATTCAAAATCCCAGTCTTCTCCAGATTCGAACCCAGGACACCAGGTTCAGAAGCCAAGTGCTTAACCTCTTGGCCACCTCAGAGCATTGAGTAGGTCATAAATGCATTTGATGACGTACTACACACACAAAATAACGCTAACGTAGTTTTTCCCATTATTGATGTACAAGATAAACTTCGACTCAAGGTGGAAAACATATATGTCACATTAAAAAAGTTCAAATAACGCCACACTCAGGGCAGGCTTTAGGTAATTGGAGGCCCTAGGCTAATTGTATTAAAAACCTTCCTGTATTTATATCTTCATCTTCTTCCAAGTTTTCATTTTATGTTGTAGCGTTCAGATGACTAGACCAATACATGAGATGAACTGCGCAGTGGTTTCCAAATCGGGAGGCTGACCATATAGTTTTCTTTCTACTGGGGTGTATTGCAGCCAGTGTTTTGTTTGGATCTCATGGTAAAGAATGCAGTTATGAAGGACATGTTCAGCATTCTCTGCTGACACTCCGCTTGAGCAGATTTCACTGGTTCCAATTTTAAACTTCCGGTACATATTGTGTCTCATTCTGTTGTGTCCAGTCTTGAGTCGAAAAATTAGACGTTGATCTTGTTGGGATATCTTATGATAGGCATCATCTTTCTTATGATTTGGATGAGAGTTTGTACATTTCTCATTTATTTTATTCACTATTAGTTTCTTCATTTCTTCTGAATAGATGTGTTTGTGTGAATTGTGTGTTTGTTATTCCACATTTAGCGAGTGTGTCAGCCTTGTATTTATACCTTGTGTCATACTGGTATTTATACCAGTTGGAAGCGTGGTCGTGAGGCTAAGTACGCTTAAACTTGACTTGGCTACCTATATAAATAGGGCTCGAGGTTCGACAACCGACTCGAGCAGAGTTATGTTTACTGAGCGCCTAAAGGCAACACGGGAAACCTTCTCCCAGATACCTCTCCCCCCACTGGTCCACTAATGACATTGGACCATAGCGCTCTGAGCATGCTATAAGCATGAAAATAGCGCTATATAAAAGCTATAATTTATTTATTCCTAAACCAACAAAATAAGTTAAAGTATAATATAAAAGAAAAATAAAGTTTCCCTTTCAGACCTTGTGATCTATAGAGCAGATGATGTAAAGGTTATCTGGTTCTGAGGTCTACGGTTAACGAAGATGTCATGTAGCCAGCACAACGACCAACCGCCTTTACTTTGCCCCAACTAATGTCAGGTACCCATTAGAGCTGGGTGGACTCAGAGGTGCCCAAAGATCCCGAAATTCAATATGTTAGTCTTCACCAGGATTCGAACCCTGGACCCCCGGTTCAGAATCCGAGCGCTGAACCACTCAACGACCACGCCCCATGACATAACACTTTTGGGAATCGAAATTGACGGCATCAATCTTCTTATTCAACTCTATGACTAGGGAGACTTATGAGGCTTAAATTCCCTCCTCTGGACTAATGCATACAAGTCAAGAGAAATAGGTTTCCGGGAGATGTTAGGACGGAATCCGGCCAGTCTGGGCCGACACTAAATTGATGTAGTTTTCGTTTTCTTTTCGCAGCGGGCAGAGGCGACCTTAGGGTATGGCGGGTGGGGCAACCGCCACAGGCCCCGATAGCAGAATTTTTTTTTCTTGTAAAATGTTTTCCATGTTTCGGATTTTCATTTGGAGAGAATTTATTTCCTAGTCCACACCTCCGTCAGTGCGACATGGGGATGGGAGTAGGCAGGGTTTGAATCCGGGCCATCGAATAGTCCAGCGCGCAAACCGCACTACCAGAAGTCATCCATCTTATTAGTGCATGTTGATTAAAGGTCACTTAATCAATATTAGAGGAATAGGGACAAACTCTTACCTACAGACAGGGGCGGACTGGCTGTCAAAATCGGCCCCAGCATTTCTATACCATTCGGCCCCAAACTTGAATATCATATAATGGGCATCCTGTCCTAAACATCAATTTGTTAAGTTTGATAATGCATCGATAGCTGAACGCATGCACACAATAAACTCTATATCTTTATACGAGATATAAGCGTTATGTTGCTTTGTAATGGATAACTTATGTAGAGGCCCCTTCAAGGATGAAGCCTACTACGGCCTACATTATTTCGGAAAATGTGATAAGATAAAAGTAGCATTATACTGTAAGAGTCTGTTAAAGTTGTTTTTTAAACACGACGCTCAGATGGTCCCTTTTGCAACAAAATGCTATAAAACCTTTCAAAATTTAATACGTTCTATAGTGACATTCGTGAGGCCCTTTATGTGGCTTTACCGGCCCATTTAGGTACCGGCCCACAGGGCATTTGCCCGAATGCCCATATAGCCAGTCCGCCCCTGCCTACAGAATTACAACACAATACGAAAATATTGTCATACAACCAATAGTACATTTATTCCTACTTTTTTTTACAAGAATAACACCTACATCATTAGAGGCGGACTACCCGTTAGCGTAATGTGGTACGGTATATGTAGTCTACGGCTATGATAGGTACGTATGAAACTCGCCCGGGGCCTTGCGTTCTGCTAAGTCCGCCTCTGGCAGCGGGGTACTCTGTGATTTAAAATTTGGCCTAAAGTGTGCAAATATCGAACCAACGGGACAGAGGCTGCACTGTTCTTAAATAGCCAGTATCAGCCTGAGCACCTTTCTACTGGACAGGACCGTTCTGGGCGACTTACGCTGCAAGACTCCAAATGTAAATTGGAATGACATTGTTACGTAACTACCGGTTTCATTTCAGATACAAGCATATCCAGGCTGGACGAGAGGATCCGCTGGCCTTCATTGTGGAGTCTCCATCCAATCTAGGTGTGACAGCAAGCAAAAAGAGCCTCGGCACCTCAAGATCCAGGCAAAGCATGAAGTCTACCAAATCCAAGCCAAGCATGCGCTCCCTTTCTGCCGGGCTCGACGGCAAGAAAACGGGGAAGAGGGCAAACACTTCAGACACCACTGGCTCAGATGTCAACTAACTTAGAGTAACCGAGAGAATGGTTTCCACTTGCATGTTAGTTTTGATTCACTGTTAGCAAAAGACATTATGAAATGTACAAAAAGGTCTTGCCCAATTTTTAATGGCGACTAAAGAATGTATGAAATGCAATAAAGAACAGTTTAACATAGTCGAGTTTGTTGATAATAACTTAAGCAGATATGAACAAAGTGTCTCTATTTTTCTTTCTCTCTCTCTCTTTCTCTTTCTTTCTCTCTGTCTGCATATATAAGGTGATAATGTGGTATAGTTTTCGAATATAATTTTTGGACTCAAAGACAAGCCTAATTATTATTATTATTTTGTTAGAAACGAACGAGTATTCAATACAATTGTCTGCGGAATGGTTGTTTCCAAGATATTGTCCAATTGTATCCATCTGGCTCCTCAGCTGATTTATATTGTCTTCAAGACGCCTTTTCCATGCTGGCATATGATTTTTTATCCCTTATTAATTGGGCCTAGCTCGAAGGTCTTTTGTCCTGTCCGTAACAGACACAACAGCGCAGTATGTAGCGGAGGTGTATCTCAAACAAATTTCTTGGTGTTTCAAAATGGTTGTCTAAAACTTTATTTATTTCATTATTATTATTATTATTTAGTTAGGAACGAGCTAGTCTTCATTCTCTGGCGCTGCCAGGGTCGAGTTTCATTAAAGGGAAACAAAAAAATTCATCGTAGTCTCTTTATGAGTTTCCACTGAGGAATTTTCCGGTGATGTGGCAGGTCTGCAGCAGTACCGCCCTCTGACAGGCAACGAGGATGTTCCTAGGAATGTGAAGGGCCTTGAAGGTATCTGTGAGGTCACTTGTTATTATCCCGTCGGTTGATATAACAATCACAATGGGGTATATATATATATATTGTTTTAGCTTCCATAAACGCTTAATCTCCAAGCCTAGGTTCCCATATTTTCGTTGTTTTTCCAACTCAGTTATGTGACAGTGGTACGGGGGGAGGTCAATATTGGTAGCGTTTTTTTCTTTTTTTATCGATGAGAAGCGGATCAGGGCGATTAAAATCTATCGTTTTGTCAGTCAGTAGACTCGAGAACATTTTATAGTGAGTATTTGTAGTAAGGAAGAGTATTTTTACTGATCAAAATATGTGTCAAAGCCAAGTGCTGGTGTATTTTACTTTGTAACTTGGTCATGGCGACCTAGGTAGGCAGATTCTGATAGGGTTGAACATTCTGCCATTATGTGTTCAATTATAATAATAATTATTATTATATATAAAAGCTGAAAAAAAATGTAAAAAAATTTAACATTTCGCTTTGTTAATAATATTTTGTTCAAATAATATGTCATTCGATTTACACTGGGTAGCCCACATACTCCGTCTTGAGTAAGGCCGTATGCTTTTTGTTGAGCTGAAAGGCGGTCGCCCTTCCCCCCCCCCCCCCCCCCCCGAAAACGCTTTAAATACCAGCTTAGGCGCTAGCTTTCTTTAACTTACATAGAAGAGAGCACTTGGCAGCAGATGGCTTCCGAACGAGACAGCTGGAGATTTAGTATAAAGAAAACATGCAGCCGAGAAATAGCGTAGACTGCGGAAAGAGTACCTAAACTGACTACAGACAGATAATGGTTATGTCTGTGCTGGATGTGGCAAAATATGTAAGTTGCAGCTGGGACTGCGTATCCAAGTGAAGCACTGCAATCCTACTAAATCTTCGGACTCAATGACAAGTGGGAGAACAAACTCACAAACAAGCCATTGCACACTATCCAGAAGAAATGAAGAAACTAATAGTAAATAAAATAAATGAGAAATGGACAAGCTCTAACTCAGATCACAAGATGATACCTATTATAAGCTATTATAAGCTATTCCTACAAGGTCAACGTCTAATATTTCAGCTCAATACCGGACACAACAGAATGAGACAACATATGTTCAGGAAGCTCAAGAACCAGTGAAATCTATCCATGTGGAGTGTCACCAGAGAATGCCGACCATGTCTTTCAAAACTGCTCTCTTTACCAAGAGGCCCCTACAAGACACTGGCCCCAAGAAAGCCCAATAGAAAGAAAACTATACGGAGAGCTCCCTGATTTGGAAACCACAGTTCATCTCATATATTGCTCTAATCATCTGAACGCTCCAACATAAAAATAAGAAAGAGGAAGAAGAAGAAATGACAAGCTTGCTATATTGAAATTAACATTGTTAAACACTTTGTCAAAATAGCAATGTTTTCTTGTCATAATCTGGAGTGTTGTTTTTTTTTTTTTGTTTAATATGTGGCTTAAGATTCCAGGCCACGCTACGAATGACTGACGGTCTTAGTTTTAGTCTTATCCAAGCGTACGCTGAGGCCAATTTCGGATGCCTCTGTATCTAGGCCCAACGTCATTCCTTGAATGCGACGTCGTCAGCGAAGTCCAAGTCATCATTCAATTCTATTCTGTTTTTTGCCATGGATCACCGATGGCGGTCTAACTCATTGCTCTCCTCATTATGAGTTTGAGTTTTGGCACATCGGCACAATTTAGGCCATGTCGTGCCCGTAATCCTTCCAGAATTACTCTCCTTTACAAGAACTAAATTCCATACAGTTACATCATTAAAAACAAGGTACATTCACAGTTAAAATAGTACAGGTAGCATTATGTAGTCTATGGCTAGGAAAAGAAGGAAGACATGGGATCATCTTTTAGTTTATTTTAAAATCAGACCCATGATTGATTTTTTATTAAATAAAGTCTGTGGTTTGATCTCATCCTGGCTTCAAACTCTCAAACTCAAAGAACAGTTTTTAAAAGAAATATCTTGGTATCTTTTTCTCCAATATTTCACTCTTCCATATAGTATTGCATTTAAATTCTTTAAAGGGGGGGGGGGGGGTTCACATGTTGCGGAGAGCAGCTAATGCATGTAGATCTAGTATCGTCTTTCCTAAGATGTCACTAACGTTGCGGCGGGTAAAAAAAATCTTGCCAAGGATTTCCGGCCATCATGCCTGTATATTGCCTAAAATATAGACGAAAACAAAAGCAAAGATCAAACAAAACATGGACCATGAGTTCATTGTTTTTTGTTTTGTTTTGTTTTTTTGTAAAGAATCGACATCACGTGGGATCACGAGACATCACGTGGGATCACGAACATCACGTGGGATCACGAGGGATCACGAGACATCACGTGGGGTCACGAGACATCACGTGGGATCACGAGACATCACGTGGGACGGTCTCACAGATTGGGAAACGTTGGTGAAAAATAAGCAAAATAAAAGAATAAAAGCTAGTAAGGGAAAGAACTCTGCACGTTCAAAAACACCACGCAATAATGTAGAAGTTATTTCCCTTATTCGATATCAAACGAAATAATTCAGTATCAATAATTAATTGAATAATCAGTTACTTGTGCAATAGATTCATGTTTTGTTACGTACAATAATTAATTGTCTAAAGTTTCAACTTGATCCGACGACATGTGTGAGAGAATTAATGAATATGTTCACTTATCTAAGGGGACAAAACCCTACATCTATTTAGATTAATTTCCCTTGAAACAAAGTAAGAAATAACGCGAAGTACCTTTTTTAACCAGACCGACATTTTACGGTGAGGTTCACTTTGAGTTAAATGACATTAATTTCTATCAAATCATGCACACATGTAATAATGAAGTGGGTACCGAGTCACATAGGTGTGACTGGCAACTACGTGGCCTACCAGGAAGGGCAAACACCACCCACCGAGCAAGCCGTGAGTTTTCATCACGCTCTGGCTTTAATTCAAAAATAGAAATGGAAAAGTGGTTTGAGTGCCCGTGGAGTCTGGAAGTGCATGAGGCGCCCTGACTGTACTTCCCCGTGGTGGAGGCTGTCCAGGCCTGAGCAAGCTATTATAGCACAGTGCAGGGCAGATCACTGTCCTTTTGGCTCATATTTCTCATGGCAATGGCTAAACTTCGACTCTGAGGAGAAGACGAGGAAAACGTGCCTCATATTCTGTTTGACTGCCCCAGACTTGCTGATCTCCGTCTCGACAGGTCTGGGAAACCACAAATTCTCGACCTGTATGGCGAAATGATTGCACTAATCAATACAGCAGGGTTTCTGTCCAGGGCTTTTGCAAGAGAGGATTTAAGCCTCTCAAGCGCTCACTCAAATGGAGTTTGACGATGATGATGATGATGATCAAATTGTTGCAATCCTGCGTAGAAATATCTTACCTTAAGAAAAACAAGATCCCGAATGGTAAAAATAAAAACATGTAGTGGTAGTATTGCATAAACGTCGTTATAACTGAAAACAATTTAAAAAATACATTCAAGCATAATGAAATAAGAGAGGTTCATATTTATTTTTACAAAGCTTATATCAACTCAGTCACGTTATTTCTCCCACACCCATTCTCTAATCAAATTGAATTTTCGCACAATTATCCTTTGACATAGGCAAGATATGAATCAATAAAAAAAGGGAACCAATTAGACAATCAATTAATAGTAATTACTTATTTTGTTCCTATCGAATAAGGTAATAACTTGTACATTATTGAAAGATATAGTTTTAAGGGCGGAGTTCTTCACCTTTAAATAAGGTTAGTTTTGTTTTAATGGATTTTTTAATATATTTTGCTTGTTAACATATTCGGTTTAAAACAACAGCTGGAGGTCAATTACGAAGGTTGAGGGATACACATTTGAGGCCTAAATAAAACCACTGCCGAGGACCGATGTCCAGGGCGAAAAAGAAATCTTGATAGACCACCGGCGGAAATTGGTTATTTATGCACTGAATGTGGCAAAATAAATAGGTCACAGCTGGGGCTGCATAGCCACGGGAATACTCATTAATCTTTAGACATGAAAACAAGCCTTATCATCTTCCTCCATCATCTGTCCCTTGACTTTTGAAGTTAGGGAGGGGGGGTGTTGTGACTTTTCGGGTAACCAAATCCCTCTTTTTTTTTCCTGGCAGAAGCTGTTCTTAGCAGGATATCAAGAGATAGGCCGGTCCATTCTTTTACACTGTCCAGTCAGCTTTTCTTTGGATGACCTTTTCTTCGTGCTTCTTACACTGTACCTTGAAGAATGACTTTGAATCATGACTTACTACTTCTGTTTTTATCTCTACATAGTATTGAGGAGTTCATCTTTTTTTTTTTTACTTCTAACACTACAATCTCTTCTTTTCCTGGTATCTGATACCCAGCATTTTTTCTGTAGCATTAACTTTCAAAGGCTTGGACTCTTATTTCAGCCTCAGCATTCATTGTCCATCTTTTTTATAACCGCATAGAAGAGACCACAAGCAAAGAATAATGTTGTAATTTTACTTGGAAGCTGATTTTTACTCTTCCCGATGTTCCACAGTTTGCTCATGGCAGCGGATTTCAAGGCGGGTTTTTATTTCTTTTATTCATCCTTCATCTATGTTTGAAGGTATTTAGATAAGTCAACTTCTCCTACTGTCTGGCCATTGCCAGTTTTTTTTTATGGTTTCCCAGGTCTTCCCGGTCTTCTCTACTTCTTCAAGTACACTGCGTCGCCATGTTCTTTTTTGGTCTTTCTCTGCGTCTTGTTCCCTGGGGGGTTCCACTCTAAGGCCGGCCTAGCGCTGTTGCTGAAATCTTTTCTAAGGGTGTGACCAATCCATATCCACTTCCTCTCTAAGATCAGCACTTCTATATTTATCTGTCCACTCATCTACTTAGTATTAGTAAACTAAATAATTATTATATTATATTTTAATTACATATTATTATAGTATGAAAGCATACTTTGTGTATATTATTGTTGGTATAATGCTATATAATAATAATGAAAGTTTATACACAGATACGATCATATAAAGAAGGCAGACAGAGAAAGCGACGGGAAGACAACATAAAATAATGGACAAGACCTGACATTGAAAGACATTTGATCAAAAGGCAAAAGACAGAGATGAATGGAGAAAGATGGTCGACAACTCTCGTGCGGTGCCCCAACGGTCCAACAGACTAAGTGATGGGGAAAGGTGAGACTCATAAATAGCCCAATCTGTTTGCTGCTGTGACAGCATATCAGAAACCAGTGGCGTAGCTAGGGTGGGGGAGGGGGAGGAGGGAGAGAATTAAAAAATCTCCCCGGGCTTCCACTTGAGGGGCTTTCAATGAAGTCAAGCCTACGGGCTCCCCAAACGATGGAAAATTCCAAGCTATGCCCCTGCCATAAACGCGTTTAAGGCAGTTTACATACTACTCGCTAAGCGTAATTAATATTAGAAGACTTTGGTTTAGCGGACTAACATTAGCTCTCACATTTGTAGCTCCGTACCAAAATTATGTTACGTATTTCAATAGCTCTTTTTTTTATATTAACACTTGACGCACAGACCTACGAACAGACAGACAAGCCAAACACAAGGTTTTAAAATCTAAATGCGAGATAAACGGTTTGTTTTAAAAAAAGAGAGATAACTGCATGAGCTTGTTCAGTTCACTTTAGTCCCAGTGTGTGGACCTTTTCTATTTGCTAATTTATATTAACATCCTACTTGGATTAGACAGTACAGAACATTAACAACCGAACACATCTTACTTGGACATGTCCCGTAGATCCTGTCAATGCAATCTTCCCCTAAACATTTATCTGTGCACGATTCCTTGCACATGTGGCCGTATTCATCAATCTCGCATGCTAGAAAAAAGAATCAATCAGCCAATCAGAAATAGTCAAACCTTTATCTATCCCTAAGTCAGTTGATCCTGTATGGTGCCCCAACAATCTTGTATGTTGCCCCAACAATCCTGTATGCTGCACCAACAGACAAAGGGGTATGTTAAGCACGTAATATTTCTCAGGCCAAAATAAAAATGCTTAGCATACTACTATGCAGGGCCGGATTTAAGTATATGGAAGCCCCGTGGTAGAATTTTTGTGGAGTCCCCGACACTTTTTCGAAAGCCTTTATAAAAATCAACTTATGAATAAAACTTCTAATATCTAAAAGCACGCGCCATATTATATAAAAAAAAGAGTACTGGAAATAAGATAAGATATTTTTTATTGATCCAATCAAATGGAAATTCATTTTGACAAGAATTGACAACCTCAGCATAACTACTGTAACAATAACATTATAGATTTATAGATGCAAATGCGAACAACATTCACACACGAAACATATACACACTCACAACCAGCGCTTTATGAATTAGACGTCTATGTACTTTTCGATGACGACAGCTGATCTTGTAACACTCTGACCGACAGTGGGATGAAAGATTTTTTAAAATATTTCTGTTTTAGTCCTAATGGAAAGGAGACGACCACTTCGTCCAGATCTTATGTAACAGTGGTTTAATGGGTGCAGGTGGTCCCTAATAGAATCGTGAGTGTTTTGGAAAGACATCTTTCATGGAAAAGCTCTTCAAGAGATGGTGGCTGTGTTCGAGTGATATACGATGCTTTTTCAATTAGTCTATTTAGTCTTTGTGCAAGTGAAATATTACCATACTAGCAGGTGACGACAAAGTTTATTAGACTGCTGATGGTTGCTGTATAAAAAAGTTTAATTATTGTTTTGTCGATGTTAAACTTCCTAAGCTTTCTAAGATAGAAAGACGTAAGGGAATTTTTGTGTAAAGGTTTTGTCAATTAAATTACATTTTATTCGTATAAAAACAAATAAATTATTTAATTGCATATTATAGTAACAAAAAATATTCAATTTTTAGAATTGACCGCAATGTAGTAAATCCGGTTTAGATCTATTACGAGAATACGAGCACATTATAAAGCGGACAGTGCTGCCAACAGTAAGATGTAAAGTGGGGTTGGTAAAAAAAAAATGCGGAGAAAAAGATTTAGAAAAAAAAAGTAAAGCTGCTGATCCGTCGAAATATGATATTTCTCTTTATGTGGGGGCCCTTTCTTGAGGATTTCCCCTAATGTGTAGCCCCAGCCTGCCCTCCTTTATATCCGGCCCTAGTGCTATGGACGAATAACTTACCGACTGAGCAGGACCTGTTTGGGTTTTTGAAGCCCGCCAAGCACTGATCGCACTCTCCTGTGTACTTGTTGCAGTCATGTAGACACTGGGAACAGTCTTTGGAACAATTCAAATCCCAAGTCCCTTGAGGACAATCTATTGTAGAAATAGTTTTAAAACGTAACACTGTAGTTATGTGAAAATAAAATCTGGCATTTTACGTCTCGGGAGACGCTCTTTTCCCTTTGCAACTTCTTGTGTGACTAAAGAGGCCAATCCTTGACACACAGCTGCAGTCGCAAGTTGGGCATATGTAATCACCAGGCGCTGTTGCATTTTCACCCTTCTTTTTACTACTGTTGTGTACGCCATCTGCAATCCGGGACCTTTATGCTCGCTCTCCATGTGGATCTATCCAATGCCACTTTTTCAAGCTGTTAGTGTCGATTTTGAAGAGCGTCATGTCGCGTTTGCACACATCAGTATTCTTTAAAAGTGGACGAACAGCGGTTCTTCTGCCTTCTGTTAGATCGACATGCAGAATGTTTTGTGGGATTCAAGCTTCTTGCATTCTATGAATGTTAACAAGCCAGCTAAGGCTTCTGCTGCTGATAACACAGCGGATGTCCAGGCACCCTGCTCTTAGTAGTGCTGCCACCTTGGTTACTTTATCTTGCCACCTTATTTTAAAGGTTTTCCTCAGGCATCGGAGGTGGAAGACATTCTGCATTTTTCCTGTCATGAGTAGGTTGACCATGTTTCACTTCCGTATAGCAAAGTGCTCATCACACAGGCCCGGTAGACTAAGGCTCTAGTATTGTTAGTCATCAATATGTTGTCCCACACTCTGCACTGAAATTGAGCTTAAAGGGATACTACCGTGTATTTTTTGTTTGTTTCAAATTTGAGATTTCAATTATACGTAAAAAAAGTAAATGCAAACTTTAGATCTTTTTAAAAAAATGTTTATAAATATTCTACGCAAAAAGAGATCATTAGATCTTTTTAAAAAATATTTATAATTATTTATATTTTAAAAAATTAGGGTGACTGTTATAAGCTATCTCGACATGACCAATGCATAATTTTGCGACTCATAACAGGACACAACAGAATGAGACAACAGATGCTCTGGAAGCTAAAAGTCGGGACTGACGAGACCTGCCCCTGTGGAGCATCCCCAGAAAATGCTATGTCCTTGAAAGCTGCATTCTATATTAAGAGGCCCGAGCAAGACTCTTGATCCAATACCGTCCTTAGAAGAAAACTATACGGAGAACTGCCTGATCTTGAAACCACTACGCGGTTCATCTCAGAGATAGGATTACTGATCTGAACCCTTCGACGTGTAAAATGAGAACGAAGAAGAAGACAGCGCTGACAAGGCTTTAGCTCTTGAGGTCGAATTCAGGTCGTCCACTTTTTTTTTTTATAAATGCACCTTCTTTCACCTGGTCCAGACAAATGATACGATTATAGCGCATTGAGACAGTTAACAGCATGAAGCGCTTAGCAAAAACAATTGGTAAAAATATGTTTAATCGCACAGATTTATTAGACCTAGTAGCAATTTAATTACACCACTGATCCGAACTAACTGATACAACTACGTATAATATAAGCTTTAGTTTTCTCATTAGAAATACACCTACAAAACGATACTGAATACGCTGTTCTTAAGCTATAGACTTAACAAAGCTCTGGTTAGATGGAAATATTTTACGTTATTGTAATGGCCTCGTTACCATCTTGACAGATGATGAAACAGAGCAGGTCCTCTGTGAATTGATGAGGAGGTCCGAAGCAGTCGTTTCCATCCAAGACAGGAGCTGGTTTGTCACATTTCCTGAGAAATAGTTTTTGGCTTATTAATGAGATGTAAAAAAGAAATACTATAGAGTTAATTGTGACTTGACTTACTTGACTTACTTGAACTGATCATCCTGGTTCCCAGTGTTGCATAAGACGGAACTGAACGTAGACATGTTCGTAATTAAGTTCGTAGTTATGTTCGTAGTTATAATTGTAGTTATGTTTGTAGTTATGTATGCAGATATTTTTGCAGTTATGATCGTAGTTTTTTGTTAGTTTTGTTTTTCATCATCATCATCATCATCAAACTCCATTAGAGTGAGGGCTTGAGAGGCTTATATCCTCTCTTGCAAAAGCCCTGGACAGAAACCGTGCTGTCTTGCGTAGTGCATACATGTCACCATACAGGTCGAGAATTTTTGGTTTCCCAGACCTGTCGAGGCGGAGATCAGCTAGTCTGGAGCAGTCAAACAGAACATGGGGCACAGTTTCCTCCTACTCCCCGCAGCGGGGACACCGTGAATTTATATTTGACCATAGCCGTGAGAGATATGAGGCAACAGGACAGTGACCTGTCTTGCACTGTGCAGTATAGCTTGCTCAGGCCTGGACAGCCTCCGCCACGGGGAAGTGCGGTCAGGGCGCCTCATGCGCTCCCAGACTCCACTGGCTTTTTGGGGCTTGTCCCAGCACTCAAACCACTTTGCCATTTCTGTTTTTTGAATTATAGCCAGAGTATGATGAAAACTTACAGCCTGTCCAGTGGGTGGAATATGCCCTCCCTAGTGGGCCAAGGCGTCTGCAATATTTTTGCTAGTCACACCTATGTGACTCGGTACCCACTGCATTATTACACGGGTGTTATAGCGTTGATTACGTTGTTTGAAGTTATGTTAGTAACTATGTTGTTGTGTTTCTAGTTATGTTTGTAGCTGGATGTAGTTATATTTGAAGCTATGTTCGTAGTTTTGTTAAGAGCTATGTTCGTTGCTTTGTTAGTAGACATTGTCATACTTAATTTCGAAACTATGCTCGTAGCTCTGTTCCCGGTTATATTCGCTTTTAAAATTGTAGTTATGTTCGCAGCTCAGTTCTTAGATATTTTCAAAGCTCTGCTGGTTATGTTTGCACTAATGTTCGTAGCTTTTTTTTTTACCGCAGTGTCGACCTCTTTGATAAAATAAAACCAAAAGTAGGGAGGAAAAACGGTTGTAAGGGATTGACTTACAAGTGTGGACGGTATATTAGATATGTTCGTTGTCATGTTCGTTGTCATGTTCGTAGTCATGTTCTTACTTATGTTCGTAGTTATGTTTGTAGTTATGTTCGTGGATATGTTCGTATATACGTTAGTAATCATGTTCGTAGCCATGTTCGTAGTCATGTTCGTGGGTATGTTCGCGGATATGTTCGTGGAAATTTTCTTAGTCATGTTCGTAGATATGTTCGTGGATATGTTCGTGGATATTGTCGTAGTCATGTTCGTGGACATGTTCGTAGTCATGTTCGTCGCCATGTTCGTAGATATATTCGTGGATATGTTCGTAGCTACGTTCTTGGTTATGTCCGTAGGCAGACTACGTGTGCATTTTTCTGTAGTTTTGGTTAGTAGTAATGTTCGTTGTTATGTTGGTTCTTATGTTCTGAATGTCCTTACCTACGCCTCCACATAGGTTTGTGACCACAAGTATTGAAACATGACCACTCTGTCCATTCACCCCAGGTGCCGGGTCCTTAAATTATAATATGAAACAGTTGACAAGTGTGTGCCATTTGGTAAACTCTGACTAAAAGTACCACTTCACGTGTAATTAAAAAAGATGGCCCTTAACGTTATCACTGAAGAGCCAGGATAATCGCCCTTCACATAAATAATTGCGCATTTTTTCTGTTATAATACATTCTTTTTATAACACCATTATTCAACTCGCAAACTCGGGGAAACCAGGGTGGGGAAAGCCTTCTGGGTTTGTTTGTAGAATGTTTTACGTGTTTCGGATGTTCCTTCAGAGTTGAAGATAGTTTACTTCCTAGTCCAAACCTCCCGCAGGACGACGGGGGATGGGAGAGAGCAGGGTTTGAACCCAGGACCATCGATAAGTCCGAACGACAGTCCAGAATGCAAACCGCACGACCAGGTAGCCTCAATAACCCGGAACCTGGACACGGATCTCGAAAACGGCTCTAGCTATTTTCCTAGAAATTTGATAGTTTTTATCGTTGGAAAAAGAATAAATATTTCGTTGACCACACCAGGAAAACTCTAGTCTTGTCTGTTATAATTTTTCAAGGTTAAAAAAAGAAATAAATTTAAATTTGGCTAGATAACGAGAAATATTTATGTTGAACGGACTAAATGTCTTCGGGTATTTATGCATTCATTGAAGAGGTTAATAAATTAATGTTCAAATCGGATTAGAATCCTGCTGATGACTTGGATTCATAATCTTTGGGCGACTCTGAATCCACCGAACGCAAATGGGTAGCTAACATTATATGGAGAAAAGTAAAGATGGCTGGTCGTTGTGTTGGCCACATGACACCCTCATTGACCCTTGGGCTATAGAAGCAAATTACCTCTACATCTTCTGCCCTATAGATCGTAAGGTCTGAGATAGGAGCTATACTTTTTCACAAATAGAATTTCACTAATACAAGTTTACTAACCGAGCTTCTGTAGTACAACCAATTGAGCTTTACTAATAGACTTTCACTAAAACAACTCTATAGCTCCAGTACTGTTGTGTTCACGAAAACTATAATAAAAATAATTACCGTTTCCCTTTCAGTATTTTTACTTCAAGCAGAGATAATGATGAACTTATTTGACTCTTGACCATTGACTAAAAAAGCCTTTGCGGGTTCTTCCCAATGATTAACTTTCTCCAACTTATGACCTGGTCAAACCTTGGTGATGTCCAGACCACCACCAGGAATACAAATCATGGCACCATCTTTAGGACTCGAACTCAAGCCTCTCTGCTCGACAATTATGCGAATAGCAATGATCATTTTAAGAGTTTAACTTACGCCCTATCAGATGATCCATAAATTCAGTAGCATTGCTTATTCTTGCCAGAATGCTATCTCTGGAGACTAAAACATAAAACAAGCAAAATAAATAAAAAAATAAATTTATATATAAAAAAGCTTATATTAATGTGTATCAATTCGTTTGGATTAGTCATGGAGGCGCGGTGGCTGAGCGTAAAGCGCTTGGCTTCCGAACCGGGGACCGGGGTTCGAATCCTCGTGAAGAGTGGAGTTTTTTATTTCGCGATCTTTGGGCGCCTCTGAGTCCACCCAGCTCTAATGGGTACCTGACATGAGTAAGGGAAAAGTTAAGGCGGTTGGTCGTTGTGCTGGTCACATGACACCCTCGTTAACCATAGGCCACAGAAACAGATGACCTTTACATCATCTGCCCCTATAGACCACAAGGTCTGAAAGCGAAACTTTTTTTTTTAATCATGTTATTAAATTTGTAATAGATCTAGACTAACAATAATAAATCTGTATGAGTAGAAATACTTTTATACCGCTGTTTTTGTTTCTCACCATTTCGTGTTCGCTATGATCCAATAACTTGTCTGGACCAGTGGAAAGAAGAGAAAAAAAACGAGATATCGATCTGAATTTTTTAGTGGGCTAAAGCCATATGAGGCTTCCCAAGCCAACGCGGTAACCACTCGGCTAGTGAAGCGTCTATAAACATTGAAGATTGTATCTATTGTCTCTATTTTTATGTTTGTCTTTACTAAGTCTGAGACGCAGCCTAATATAAAGGGGACTAATTCAGCTAATACCACTACTTCAGTAAACTATTATTTCTTTCCTTTGTTTGAGATACCAAAGTAATTTATTACCAAAAAGCTAATTAATTAATTGATTAATTTTTTTTAAAATTTTTGTGTAGTCAGGTAAAAGAAATAATTGTGTAAATTTCAGCTTGATCCGAGATTGGGTGTCGGAGAAATAACGTGTACAAACTTTTTGCCATACCAACAGATACACAGACAGACACACAGACAGACTAACAGAGTGAGTCGATATACGCTTTGTAAAAAGGTGCAAATATACCGATAACGTCAACAGAAGACACATGCTTTCCTAATGTGTAGATACTTCAAAATCCGGTTAATCGGATCACCCTTTAATCAGAACAAATCTCAAAGTAGACCTACCACTTACACAGTTGAATACATCAACGGGACGAGCCGGTAACAAATAGCAATAAAAGCCTCAAATCTTCCTCTTCCACAGATTAAAGCCTCACTTGTGCTATTTGTACTTACTTACTTTTTGTGCACTGTCTAATGCATTGGCTGTCTTCACGCTCTAGGATATGGGCCCCTTCACAGTGGGAGCCGTTCCTAGATGGAGCTGGATTAGAGCAAGTCCTGTTAAAAAGAGTTTTAAAAAAAGAGTTATGAAACAAGCAAAACTTTAACAAATAAAGCTAATCTCAGGGGAACAACTACAAAATCACTGCCATGTATTTCAATACTGCAAGGCTTGACTTCCTTTTTCTATTTAAAACAAAATTAAGTTATTATGAATGTCACACACCCGTTTGAGATCCACTGTGACATGTGACTGGATCGTCACTGATTGAGCTCGTGCTCTTTCCGTTTGAAAACTTATTGGTAGGTGATTGACCTCGGGGTGAAACCTCGGTTGATTTAGGGCTCCAGTGGAGTAAGGAGCTATATGTTTTTCTCTATGTAATATCATGTAATAAAAATTGACTTGGAATTTTGATGTGAATTATGTACCTAAAAGTATTTTATTGAATTTGTGAAACAAGATGAGTAATTCTTGATGGCTGGACTTGCCATGCTATTATGTACCATTTCGCTAAATGTTTTGTCTGCTGAGAAAGTGTTACTTCTAAATATACATGTGTCGTGGTCTAATTACTCAGCAACCTTATTGGCACTACCCGACAACAAATTTGATGAAGATAAACTCTGAATTCTAATAAGGCCAGAAGAGGCCCTGACACTATACAAATTAACATCCGCGTTATCAGCATGGGCCAAGAACTTGAAAATAAACAAACAGACACAATGACAACACTAGCCCTGATGTGAAAGCTTGTGAAAAAAACCAATAGCTTAGGTCTATATGATCCAAAGTTCAGAACTATGCATGTCCTATAAAAATGAGAACCTTGTCTGATCAGTTATTTTTCTGTCTTCATGTCTGGACAAAGTAAAGAAATCACTGCGCATTTTGTCATTATCAAACATAAATTTAGTGGCGTAGCTAGAACTTTGCCATCATTTAGGGGCCAAGGGAAGGGGCTTGACCTCTTTGTGGGCCCCTGCATTTTGCTTAATATGTAATATTTAATGTAACATGTGCTCATTTGGGGTCCTCTCTCAAATGGGGTCCCGGAGAATTTTCAAATTCTCACCCTCCCTTTCAGTACTCTAGCTATGCCTCTGCATAAATTGAAATGTAGACCAAATTGTTTCATTACTAACTAAAAGTTTTCAAATCCAATTGAAAAAAAAATGCAATAACTGAGATTGGGTTTATTGTAGTAAGAACACAAAGACAAGAAATGATCTACAAACAACCTAGTCCATTGTCATACACAGCCCCCCCCCAGCCCTAGCCCCCCTAAACATAGTCCATTGTAGTACACAACCCCCCTAAACCTAGTCCATTGTCATGCACAGCCCCCCTAACCCTAGCCCCCCTAAACATAGCCCATTGTAGTACACAACCCCCCTAAACCTAGTCCATTGTCATAGACCCCCCCCCCTCCTAAACCTAGTCCTTTGTCATACACAGCCCCCCCCCAACCCTAGTAATGTTCTTCATATTCAATAAAAAAAACAACGTTTTATTAAGTTAGCCAATTTACAAAAATGTACAATAATTAGCTACTAAGATTTATTGTACGTATATACAAGAAAGTAGTACTTAAATTGGACATTAGTTAATTAAATTAACTTTAATATATTCATCCCCGGGATCATATCATAAGGCCATGGTTACACTTTGGGGTTGATGTGATTGGGAGGGCTCTTCAGGGATACCAAATACTGTTCGTTAAGGGTAGATTTAAGTTTCAAATAAACAAGATATTCAATATGCGGGCAACTATGGACGATCAATCCTCTGTTCAATATGTTAAGTTGTATTATAAAGTATTTATAACATGAAAACTGGTGTAGGTAATTTGCATAGAATGTTTGGCTTACCGTATCCTAATACCGCTAAGAAAGGAACAGTCCTTTGTACAAGTCCAGTCACTCCAGGGACCCCAGCTTCCGTGACCTGTAACAACAGATTGAGATCAAGGTTTATTTTCAGGTGTTTAAGTTCTTTTTTGCTAGCCTACATATCAACCATTAATGACCTTATGACCTAATGGCCTACTGACCTAATCTTCCTTAACTTTCGTTATGAGAACGTGTTCAGACACTCAAGTGATAGATTGAAATGAAAAGATTTTCTTAAAGAAAAAACAAAACAAAAAAAAAACAAGCAAAATACCAAAAAAAAACTTTAAAAAAAACAAAAAACAAACAGAGCTTATATTAATAAGAATCAATTCGTTTGAATCAGCCATGTCATAAAATGTGTAATAGATTTAGTCCAAATCTAGATCTACCAAATGTTTTGTCTATCGCAATTTCAGGCGTTTAGCGTACTAAATTCTCTATGATCCTATCACTTATCTGGACTAAATGGAAAGTAGAAGAAAGAACGGGGGTATCTGGGTGATTGCTTTTTAATTATTTTTTTTTTAAAAAGGTAGCATGAATTTTGAAGTGAGTAAGGCCTTCTAAGGCTTCTCAAGCCAACGCGTTAACCACTCTGCTAGCGAAGCGTCTATAAAAATCGTACAGTTATCTACTTTTTGTTTGTTTCACTAAGCCTAACACATAAAGGGGACTTATTTAGCTTATACAACCACCTCAGTTACGTTTTAGTTCTTTCCCTTGTTTGAGATACCAAATATAGTAATGTATTACCAATAGTTCATTAACAAATTGGTTATATTTTTTAAAATTGATTCTTGTGTTGTCAGGAAAAGAAATAATTGTGCAAAATTTCATCTTGTTGAGATTTTGTATCGGAAAAATAGCGTGTACAAACTTTTGGCCAGATGGACAGTGTATTCCTTTCTCAGTATTTTTAATAAAATTTGAGAAGCCCTAACAGTACTCGAAGAGCTGGGGGAGTGATACCTGCTGGGCCTCACATTTTTTTGTAATGGGATGTTGCTAACATAAGAACCTCCTTATCGAGGGGGAGCCCCTCAGGCACGTGAACCCATCCCAGCAGGGCCGGTACTACAGATTGCGGGGCCCTATGCGACACGGATTGCGCGGGACCTATTCTGGGTTGTTATAAGGATAATAAATGAAAATTAAGATTTTCTATGAGAAAAAAAAATCTTCTTTGCATTTTATTCATACTTTACTAAGTACAAAATCACTGTCAAATTAACTTTACGAGCCATCTACTGCAGATAGTAGTTCTTCAACAAAAAGCCAATGAACATTCAGATCTGCCTCTTAGATTTACTATCGACTCGCAAAATATCGCTTTTTTTTTTTTAAGAGGTCGAGATAGATTTAGATCTATATTTGTATGCCACTGACTATTAAAGTAAATTAAGAATTTGAACTTTTTGTTTTGATTACAATTCGCCTTATTATTACATTTTTATTAAATGAAAGCTGACAATGCCTTATTCTAAATTGCTGATTGGATTGGCGTTTTCCGTATTGAATGACACCCAGAAATGACAAATTTGTCTGTTTTTCAGTAGATTTTCATCATTTTTTAGAAGATTTTAATAACTTTAGGAGATTTTCATGACTTTTTCGTATATTTTACAATTTCAGGACAATTCCAGTAACCCTGTAATTAAAGTTAAATGGTTTATTTTAATAATTTACACCTAGAATTCGCGCGGGGCCCATGAAAGTGCGGGGCCCACTGCGGCGCATAGGTAGCAGTGGCCTAAAACAGACCCTGCATCCCAGAGTGCACCTTGTATAATTTTAAATTGAATGAAATATGTCATAACACGTACTCATTTCACAGATTTCTTTGCAGTCCCCTGCAATGGAGCTGTTTTCGTCGCCGTAGCAATAAAGGCCGCCCCGAGTTGGAGGAGGAGTATTGCACTGTCTGGAAAGAAAGCATGTAACAATTAGTGATGGGGAAAAAGTTAACTAAAAAGTTAGAAAATATTAGTTCAACTAAAAAAAATAATTAAGGCCAAAGTTTAACTATTGAAAAAAATGGTTAAAATCGAAGTTTAATTATTTTTTTAGTTACCAACTAAAAAGTTCAATGAAATTTTAAAAACTTTTCAACATGTGGTAGCGGTTGAAACGTACATCCCTGTTTTCTGGTCATGTGATACCAACATCTTGGATTATCAAAAAAAAAAAAAAAGATGCAGTTAACAAATATCTTGTCAGACTGTATTTAACTCTTTCTCTCCGTAATTATTTACCACATTCTGGTGGAATCAACGTTGGTATCGTCAGTTAGGAGAGAAAGAGTTAACAAGGGACAGGCAAAGTAAGATGTTGGTAGAATTTATAGCGGACAATATGTGCACTTGAAAGTAGCATTATTATAAACATTTTTTTGCCAAAAGCTTCTATGCCATATTCTAATTAGGGTTGTTCCAATTTTTTTTCAGTCACATGGTAGTGTTTAATTTCTGTTAGTTTGTAGTGGGAATCTGATAAGCGTGTTAGGTCAAATGTAAATGGTTTTAATAAATTCATTTACGGCAAACAATAATTTTATTAACTGCAGGAACATCAAGTGCATCCTTTTTATAGCTTCAACCTTTGATGAAGCCGAAGCGTATAATTGACTCTAATCTTTAGACTTATTACTGAGATCTAGGTCAAAATCTACAGTTAGGCCTATATATACATCTAAAATCATTAGGACAACCAACTCTAGAGAAAAAACATCTTAATCCACACCCTCCCTGGCCAAAAAGTAAATTGACTGTGCCCGAATGATTTTAAAAACCTGGCCAGATAGACACATGTAGGCCTAGTGTACTATATGTATGTAGTAGATGATTACAAGACCACCCGGAGATTTTTTTGTTCATTGCGCGTTATGTAATAGTGTTTGTTGTATTTGTGTAGTCAGACAAGAAAATAACACACTGGAATGATTATCTTATATAATACAGACGTTACTTCAAAAAAGAAGATGATTACGTCCTACGCGTCATGCATTTAGTCAAGCAAATTAGCCAATGACTTAAATTCAGCCAAGTCACTGGTTTTCCTGGCTAGCTCAGGCAACCCATTCCATGCTCTAATAGCACTAGGGAAGAAGGATTGATTGATTAGTCAAGCATGTACGTAGATTTATCTTAACACTAAAATAGTTACACATTCTCCCTGCCCAAAAAGTAAATCGACTGTGTGTCCGACTGATTGTTACATTCTGGTCACATAGATGTAGACACATGCAGGCCTAATGTATTATACTGTGCAGTCCATAATGGCAAGACAAACGAAACGCCCCTACTCCATTTTCAGAACCTGCGCTCTATGGGGTAGTGAAGTAAAGGTCATCTGTTTCTGTGGCCTACTGTTAAACGAAGGTGTCATGTGGCCAGTACGACAACTAACCGCCTTGTACTTATTTAATGTCTGGTATCCACTAGAGATCGACTTAGAGGCGCCCTAAAGATCCGGAAATAAAAAAAAATACCTCTATTCACCAGGATTGGAACGCGAGACCCTTCGGTTCGGAAGCCAAGCGCTTAACTACTCAGCCAGTAGCGCCTCCCAATTTGTACGTCAGACGGTCTACCAGTAATGCATCTTGAAAGCCATTACACTGTATTAGTATTATAGTTTTTATATAGCGCTACTTTCAAGCTTATAGCATGCTCAGAGCGCTTTTGGTCCAATCTCATTTGTGGACCAGTGGGGGGGTATCTAGGAGCGCCTTTAGACGCTCAGTAAACGCAACTCTGCCCGAGTCGGGTGTCGAACCTTGAGCCCCCTTCTAGGTAGCCAAGCCAAGCCAAGTTCACGCTTCCCATGGTTTTAAGACATCTAGTGGAGCACGAGAATGGCCTTACCTCAACAAATCTCTACACCCTCAATACAGACTTTTCGGCCGATTTTTGTCTAGTGCTCTTTTTTTCTAGGTCAGTGTTTCTCAAACCTTTTTCTTTAACGAAACACTTTGCACATTCTGAGTATCTAGCTAAACGCTTTGTTTATGTTTACAAAGTCTGTCTGGTAATAAAGTTTGTGCACGCTCTTTCTCTCAAACCCAATCTCGGATTAAGCAGGAAGTTTGCACAGTTATTTCTTTTACCTGACAATAAAAATCAATTTAAAAAAGTAACCAATTAGTTATTTAGCTACTAGACATATGTTACCCGCGACCCGCGGGTCTTTATTTGCGCATTACTGTCGATATAGTCACTGAGAGTGTTTTGTAAACAATTAAACGAAATAATAATGTAATATGTAAAGCGAATGTGTCAATGTAAAAATAGTTTGAATGAAGCTATCAAATCAAAATAGCTAATAGGCTTAAATCCATTTTTTTTCTAATTAAAACATTTGCTTATAGGCCTACATATATTTGATTAAAATTTGAGATGAATAGGCTTGATTTTGTATGTTCCTGTGTTAAAGTATAAAGTAGATCTCGAGATAGACATAGATCTAAATCTACACTAATCTAGACTTAAAAATTGGCTTTTATAGAGTTCATTCTGTGTTGCGCATGCGTGACTTTTTTTCATGAATGAATATAGGCCTATCTCAACACGGCTACGCAGCTTTAGCAAACAGCGAACGAATGTATTAAAAATGCTTTAGAAAAACAAATTTAAATATTAATTTGATTAAAATATGAAATGAATGGACAATAATTAGTATGTTTCTGTGTTAAAGCACAAAACTATATTTGCGAAAAGAAGTTTTATCATCTTAGAGTTCAATAAGAGTTTTAGACCTAGACCTAGGAATAGACTCAGTAGAGAGATGTGTTAATGTGTAACCATTTGGTAATGTCTAATGAAAGGATGTTCGCCAGGAAATCTGTAGTCACAGATATCATACATACGTACGCCTCACATTCTACTTTATAATATAAGTTTGTTAATGGATAAGCCTTCGCTATGTGACAAAATATGTAGGTCATTCGACGGCTGATCCAAACTAATTACTACAATTACACTTAATGCAAGCTTTTTTTTTTAAAGAATTTTTTTTTATTTTTCATATTAGACACAGTAATTCCTCTGGTGGCCTTTTAGCTCATTATTCCAGTAGTTGGTGGAACACCTATTTAGTCCTCGCGGAACATAGGGGTTTTGCGGAACACAGGCGTTTCGCGGAACACAGGCGTTTCGCGGAATATCATGGTTCCACAACGCCGTTTGGAAAACACTGTTCTAGGGTCATTTTTGTGTTGCAGATGCTAGAAATATGAATTTCTGGGTGTCGAGTTAAGGAAAAACTCAAAAGTTATATAAGGGGAGCTCAAAACTTTTGTAGACCATGGCGGCGTCAAAAGCAAAAGTTTTAGAAATACTCGGAAAAAAAGAATAAATGATGACCAACCGTTTTCTACTGAGGACATTGCTGGTGCAATGTGTGCACCACCAGGGCTGCCATTCTCCCCAATTCCCAGATCCTGAAATCAAAATAATGAATAATTATTATCTTATAGTAAAAGTAAAGTAACCAGGTATCTTTCTTTGTAGACCTTGAGATCTTTGGGGCAGATAATGTGAAGGTCATCAGTTTCTCTGACCAACAGAGGGTGGCCAGCGCCACAACCAACCGCCTTTATTTTTTCACCGTCGAATGTCAGCTGAGTAGACTCAGAGGCGCCCAAACATCCCGAAATTTAAAATCACTGTCTTTACCAGGAATCGAACACATGACCTTTTGTTCAGAAGCCAAGCTCTCTACCGCTCATCCACAGTGCCTCCAATTATCAGATAAAGATATTCATTGGACTGCCAGTCTTCCCCCAATTCCAAGACCCAGAAGTCAAATACGATGTAATATGTTTGCGTTATAATGTCCATCACGGATAACCTGTATGCTGATGATGCAGCTATTGTGGCTGATTCTGATATTCAGCTTCAGTCTCTGGTTGACAAACTATCTGCTGCTTGCCAGAAGTTCGGCTTAAATATTAGTGAAAACAAGACTAAGATACTAGAACACAAATACTGCACCTCAAGTAAACATTAATGGCAAACCACTAGAAATTGTTGATCACTTTTGCTATCTTGGCTCCATCATATCCAACAATGCTCTACTGAATAAAGACATTAACAAAAGGATAGCCAAAGCAATGGCCACCATGTCACGGTTGCAGAAAAGAGTGTGGGACAATATATTGCTGACTAACAATACTAAAGCCTTAGTCTGCCGGACCTGTGTGATGAGCACTTTGCTATACGGAAGTGAAACATGGTCTTCCACCTCCGATGCGGATCTTAAAATGAGGTGGCAAGATAAAATAACCAAGGAAGAAGTGCTACGAAGAGCAGGGTCTAGGACATCCGCTGTATTATCAGCAGCAGAAGCCTTGGCTGGCTTGGCCACGTTCGTTGAATGCCAGTAGGTCGACTTCCACGAGACATTATGTATGGCGATCTATTAGTAGACAGGAGAACCGCTGGTCACCCACTTTTACTGTATAGGGATGTGTGAAAACGCGACATGAAGCTCTTCAAAATCGACACTAGCAGCTGGGAAAAGTAGCACTTGACAGATCCACATGGAGAGAGAGCATTAAGAAGAGTCTCAGATTGCAGATATCATAAACAACAGAAGCAGAAAGAAGGGTGAAAATGCAACGGCGCCTGGTGATTACATATGCCCAACCTGCGATCGCAGCTGTGTATCAAGGATTTGGCCTTCTTTAGTCACACAAGAAGTTGCAAAGAGAAAAGATCCTCTCTTAAGACGTAAAATGCCACAGATAATGTCCGTCGCACAGAAGTGGAATGGCCAATTACCGGAGTGCATGGAGACAGACTGTGACGTGTTGGGACGATCCTCGCTGAGATCAAAAGAAACGAAGGGGCCTTAATCAAGAGAAACAAAAAGAAAGCCGCGCCCTGTCAGCTAGACCTGAAACAGATGCCTACACATGCACAAACTGTTGCAAGATCAGCCACTCTAGAATTGGCTTGATTAGCCACACCAGATTTTGCACCGTCTCAAGACGAAGCCAAAACCAGTGACAATATAGGGGTATCCCTTGCCTTCCGAGAGAAAGAAGCCATATATATATATATATTCTTCCTAAAATACTAGTCTTGTTTTTACTAGTCGCGTCATTGTCTCTAAGTTAAAACATTCTCTTGATATGAAACAAATAGCTGATTCCTTAGCATAATTTCTTAGGCTATAACCTAACAAATGAGTCTGAATTTTCTTTTACCTTTAATAAAAAAGATCTTAGCATTACCGTAATACTACTTGAAATATATGGATTGTCATTACTGCGTAGTCAGTGATACTTTTTTTTTAATCTCCCTCGGGGTTTAACTCTTTCTCTCCAAACTGACGATGCCAGCGTTGATTCCACCAGAATGTGGTAAATAATTACGGAGAGAAAGAGTTAATGACCTATATGTTTTTCATTCAGAATTGAAGATACACCTTTCGCAGATAGGTGGAGATGGTGGCGAGCAAGGTTGGAACCCAAGACCATCCAGAACACAGTTCAAAGTGTATTACATTGTTCTCTCAACCGGTCCATAAAAATAAGCGGATTATAACGCACTGACCATTCTATAAGTATGAAAATTGGGCGAAACCAAAAACAATTAAAATATTCACAATTAAAAAAATATGTATTATTGTTAGTTTAGATATTTTCAAAATTAATTACATGATTGATTCTAAATAATTAACACAATTTCACTTATTTCATAGTTTGTAAAAAAAAAATAATTAAATTATAAATTGTACTTGTTTCAGATAAGACTGAGGACAGTAGTATTTATAGTAATACTTACTTGGTGGCAAGGGAAGCAAATCTTCATCTACAAGGCCGTCATGGTCATCGTCTGAGGATAACATTTATTTCGTTAACTTAAGGGGCTAGTTTTTAATATATTGTCTTTACTTTGGGAGCAGTGCATGCGTCTGGACTGTCGTTTGGACTTGTCTCGGGTTCATACCCTGCCAGCTGCCATCCATCGTGGTTCTGCGGTAGAGTTGGACTAGGAAGTAAATTATCTTCGACTCTGAAGGAACATCCGAAACATGTAAATTTATCTACAAAACATTTTTTACATTTTTAAAACTGTTTTCATTACAATCTATGCAGATCTATCTGGAGCACCCTTGAAACTGAGAAAGCTTAGGATATGAGATTTCTGAGTACATTATTTGTCTTATTACACATAGTTGGTATTCCAACCGGGGTCCTGTTCGAATCCTTGTGTATAGCACGTTTTTAAGTCTAACCAGCTCTATTCGGTAGCTGGGAAAAAGTAAAGGCGGTTGGTCGTTGTGCTGACTACATGACTCCTTCGATAACAGTAGGCCACAGAAATATTTGACCTTTACATCATTTGCCCCATAGATCGCAAGGTTTGAAAGCGGAACTTTACTTTAAGCACTAAAAATGTCTTCTGCTGACGAGTCGCCATTTGAGGGCAAATAAACACAAGCTTATACTTTAAAGAAAAATTGACTAATTGAAACCAACAACCAGTTAAACAAGGATTTCATCCTGTATCAAATAACCAAGAATTCAGCTTATTACGATGCTATCGAAAAGAATAAAGTTATGATATATATCAAATATCACCACTGAATATATCCTGTTTTTTCAATGTGAGTCCACTACTATAAATTTCAAGGATTTTAAAACTGAAGAAAGATTTCTTAGACATTAAAATCTAATATCACAACAAACTGTGGCAACTGCATTAACTGAAGATTTGGACTTTTGCACTCTTGTCTTAGACTCCAGAAGTCTTACACTCCAGGACTATTGAAATCCAAGTATTCTAAGCTTATAAGGCAAAAAATATAGAGAATATTTATGTTTAGAGACTCATTAATGGGCTACTGACCAGTACCGTCATTCCTTTCTTCGTCAATCCACCCATCACAGTCGTTGTCTATTAGATCACCAGGCTCAGGTACACCATTTGCCACACAGTCCTGAGGATACATTGTGAAGCGTTATCTCCCTTTGCTGCAGCCTAGTATTATCTCACTTAGAACCTGTCAATTCTAGTATCATGCCTTACCCTATCTTTCAATTCTATTGTTTAATGAAGTCAAACTTCTACTGATTTACTAGATTAAAAGGAAGATAAATATTGCGAATAATACATTTCCGTTGTGGCACAGATGCTATTGGAGGCGTGGTGGCTGAGCGGTAAAGCGCTTTGCTTCCGAACCGAGGGTCCCGGGTTCAAATCCTTGAGGACTGGGAGTTTTAATTTCGGGATCTTTGGGCGCCCCTGAGTCCACCCAGCTCTAATGGCTACCTGACATTAGTTGGGGAAAAGTAAAGGTCGTTGTGCTGGCCACATGACACACTCGTTAACCGTAAGCCACAGAAACAGATGAACAAGGCCTATAATAAAATAGGATAGAAGGCTGAAATTCAATGACACATTAGAATGTTGAATACGCGGTGATTTCTGAAGTCCCGAGTTCAAATCCTGGTGAAAACCTGGGATTTTTAATTACGGGATTTTTAGGACTATAATGCGTACCTGGCATTATTTGGGGAAAAGAAAAAGGTGGTTGGTCGTTGTGCTGGCCACATGACAACCTCGTTAACCGTGGTCACAGAAACAAACGATCTTTACATCATCTGCCCTATAGATTGTAAGGTCTGAAAGGGGAACTTTACTTTACACTAGAATTTTGAGAGCGCACATATAAGGCGAACTTCTAAGGTGCATATTTTGAGTAAACAAGTTGGGCGACAATGTCTGCAGCTAACATGTTACTCTAACCTTAAACGGGAACACATTTACAGCGAACGGAAAGGGCCGAGATGTAAAGCGAAACTACCAGCGAACATCTATTGCGAACATGCTGTTCGATTACTAGCTCGAACATCATAAAAGAATATCAGAAATAATATTAAATAACCTTCATTTATAGCGAGCATTATTACATTTTTTTCCATTTGAAAAGGCATGTGATAAACATACATTTACACTTAGATACGCTTAGGTCGCATTTATCTTCTATTTTGAAGGTACGCCTGTACTTTACAAGATAAGACAAGACAAGATAAGATAAGATAAGATAAGATGCAAAACGAGCAAATAATTAAGATGTAGTACGAACAAATGAGATAAGGTAAAATACTATACGAACACATAAGGTAAGATGTAGTATGAGCAAATAAGATAAGATGCGGTGTGAACAAATAATATAAGATAAAAATGCAGTAAGAACAAATAAGATAAGATAAAATAAGATAAATTAACATAAGATAAGACATGCAGTACAAGCAGATAAGATAAGATAAGATAAGACATGCAGTATGAGCAACACTACAAGTACCAACGAGTTACGGGAAATAAATCCTGCCAGGTGCATGTAAGCTACAGTATCGCCAAAGCCATAAAGATAAACTCCGAATTTAACTCCTGAGCGGCTGAAGAACTGATGGGGCCCCTCCGAGATCTCCACTTCCCCCGCCTCCCAGGTGAACATGAAGGTGGGTATGTAGGAGACGTTCCGCAGGTACCTGAGGGACGAAATTGGTTTAAAAATCAATGAATTATCAGCGCTGATTACATTACGTTATTGTTGATGTTTTTGCGTGGGCGTGTTGGCTGCGTGGTATAGCGCTCCGCTTCCGGACCGAGAGTACCCCTATCCGAATCTCACTGCAGACTCTGATTGTTTTAACTTTGGCCTTTTTAGGAAGCTCTTAAGTCTCTAATAGGTACCTGACATATTGGTTGAGAAAAGTAGAGGGGGGTGGTTCGGAAGCCAAGCGCTCTCCCACTAGGCCACTACGCCCATAGTATTAATAATGGTTTTAATGGTTATATATAATTAAAATTATCATCAAAGTCTGTACCAACTCTACCTACGTAATAATAAATTGGGTATATTATTAATCTGAGTCAAAGATATTAATATACATTGCCCCCAACCAGCAGGGACAACAAATGTTTGTACACATGACATTACCCCCCCCCCCCAACCAGCAGAGACAACAAATGTTTGTACATAGGCCATTACCCCCAACCAGCAGGGACAACAAATGTTTATACATAGGCCATTACCCCCAACCAGCAGGGACAACAAATGTTTGTACATAGGACATTACCCCCAACCAGCAGGGACAAACAAATGTTTGTACATAGGCCATTACCCCCAACCAGCAGGGACAACAAATGTTTATACATAGGCCATTACCCCCAACCAGCAGGGACAACAAATGTTTGTACATAGGACATTACCCCCAACCAGCAGGGACAAACAAATGTTTGTACATAGGACATTACCCCCAACCAGCAGGGACAACAAATGTTTGTACACATGCCATTACCCCCCCCCCCAACCAGCAGAGACAACAAATGTTTGTACTTAGGCCATTACCCCCAACCAGCAGGGACAACAAATGTTTGTACATAGGACATTACCCCCCCCAACCAGCAAGGACAACAAATGTTTGCACATAGGACATTATTAACCCCAACCAGCAGGACAACAAATGTTTGTACATAGGCCATTACCCCCAACCAGCAGGGACAACAAATGTTTATACATAGGCCATTACCCCCAACCAGCAGGGACAACAAATGTTTGTACATAGGACATTACCCCCAACCAGCAGGGACAAACAAATGTTTGTACATAGGACATTACCCCCAACCAGCAGGGACAACAAATGTTTGTACACATGCCATTACCCCCCCCCCCAACCAGCAGAGACAACAAATGTTTGTACTTAGGCCATTACCCCCAACCAGCAGGGACAACAAATGTTTGTACATAGGACATTACCCCCCCCAACCAGCAAGGACAACAAATGTTTGCACATAGGACATTATTAACCCCAACCAGCAGGACAACAAATGTTTGTACATAGGACATTACCCCCAACAAGCAGGGACAACAAATGTTTTTACACATGACATTACCCCCCCCCCAACCAGAAGGGATAAGTTGTACATATGACATTACCTCCCCAGCAAGCTGAGATAAGTTGTACATATGACATTACCTCCCCAACCAGCTGGAATAAGTTGTACATATGACATTACCGCCCCAACAAGCTGGGATAAGTTGTACATATGACATTACCTCCCCAACCAGCTGGGATAAGTTGTACATATGACATTACCCCCCAACCAGCAGGGATGAGAGGTGCTTGTGCCTATGACATTATCCTCAACCAGCAGTGGATAAGAGATGCTATGCATACGACATTACCATTAACCATCAGGGATAGGAGCTGCTTGTACATATGACATTACTCCCAACCAGCAAAAATGGCAGGTGTTATCACCTCTAATGACGTTACCTGTAGATCTATATTTACCTCCTGATAACAACATCATCTAGTTCCAAGATCACGTTACTCTCCTCCTTCCTCCACAAATAGAAGAGGTAATGTGTCACGTGATCCTCCAGACTTTGTGTGCTTTTATAATGTCAAAGAATGTGCTTAGTTTAGTATTACATAATACATTGGATCGTGAAGGTATATATATATATATATATATATATTAATATATATTATTATATTATATATTATTATTTTTTTTTACAAACGTTGTATTATAATACGTCTTGGAATTTTCAGAGGTCATTATATTATTATTGCTACTTTTTACAAAGGTTATATTAAGTCACTTTGTCTGCCTGTCTGTATGAGGTAATAAGTTTGTACACGTTATTCCTTCCACACCCATTATCGGCTCAAGTTGAAACTTTGTATAATTATTCATTGACGTAGACATAAATCAATTAAAAAAACAACAACAAGGTTACAAAGACAGTTTGTGTTGAAATACAAACTCAAAATCGGCCCCCAGAAGTGGTCCTCCGAGGCAGCTAAAAAGGTAGGTTTCAATATTTTCAGAAAGAATATCAGAATGAAATTCTATAAAAGGCAAATAAAAGAAGAATGGAGAAAGAAGGTTGACAGTTCTTGTGTGGAACCCCAACGGTCCAGCAGACCGACAGGTGAAGGTGAAGTTAGATGTGAACCTGGCCAAACTGATTTCATATAATAAGTATCTTATTGATCTAATTGTTTTTTATAAGGTCAATCTCTTATTCAAAGCATCATTATATCATTATGATCTATAATACGCTTGTTAAGTTTCTTAATGATAATATTTATTTATTGTAATTTTAAACTATGTTCCACTTATATGCATATTAACTACATTGTTTCTCTTTGAAAAAAATAGTAACCATTTTTTTCGTTAATGTAGTAGTTAGTGTGACAGAACTTACAAAACTTGGAAATTCATTTAAAAAAAAAAAAATTTTGACAAAAATTCTACAACCGTTTTCATAAATGTGTTAAGAATATGGTAAATAGATATCTCTCTTGCTATATACTCTACTGCATTTGTTGCTATTAATAGTGAAAAGTTGTAAAAATGGTGTATTGTTAAGACAAAACTGCTTGACAAGTTTATTTTTAAAAATTAAATTTTTCACTTTCAGAATAGAAAAAAGGTAACCGTTGCATCAGAACTTTGAAAGGTCTAAAATATCGTGATGTCGGATTTTTCATATCTTTTCTATTTTAAGAGATTTTAACGGGACGGACGGACGGATGGACAGACATTTCATACAAAAGTAATAGCGACTTTTCCCCTTTCGGGAGCCGCTAAAAATTAGATAGTTAGAAAAGTATTTACTAGAAATTAATTATTTTCTGGTGATACAAAAAAGAAAAATTAATTCTTTAATATCTACAGATATGGCTAAATTTGTAGGGTTTTGGCCCCTTAATTACCTTTGCACGCTATTTGTCCAACACACATTCTCGGATTAGGTTAAAAATTTAAACAAAAATTTATTGTGTCTTACAACACATGAACCAATTAAAAAATGAACCAATTAATTATTTATTGGTAATTAAATATTTTGTTTCATATCGAAAAGGAGAAATATCTTCTACATTATTGAGATATATAGTTGTAAGTTATATGTCCCTCCTTTAGATAATCATTTTCTTAAAGTATTTATTACGTTTTTTCTTGTTTTTAAATTGCTTTTTTAAATCGCAACATTCATGCTTTTAGCATGCTCAGTGACCCTTGACCTTTATTATTATTATAAAATATTTAAAGTATTGCAACAATGAAACAAAAATATTATTTAATTACCAATAAGCAAAACTAATAGACTGAATACTATAGCGCAAAAACAACAAAAAATAAGCTAGTAAACTATAAATATGATATTTAAATTATGACTCTTTTATGGCGTTTAAAAATCAAAGATTTAACTAAGGTCTGTACCTGTTTGGACTTCTATTAGGCCATGACATTTAAAATATGACATTTATAATTTGAAATATAAACTGTAACATGTATGTTAAGGTATTTTAAATAGGACATTAAAGTCATTTAAAGCTATAATTTAAAAATAACATTTAATCGAAGACATTCGAAATAGAACATTTAGTAAGTAAACTATAATTGATATTGAACCAGATTTTTTAAAAATAACAAAATACATAGAAGCCAATTTTTGAAACTCTTTTTGCAATAGCCAAACAATAAAGTAAAGTAAAGTTCTCTTTTCAGACCTCACGTTCTGTTGGGCAGATGATGTAAAGGTCATCTGTTTAGGTGGCTAACAGTTAATGAGTGTGTCATGTGGTCAGCACATCGACTAATCGCCTTTACTTTTCACTCACTAATGTCAGGTAACCATTAGAGGTGGCCCTAAAGATCCCGAAGTTATAAAATCCCAGTCTTTACCAGGATTCGAACCTGGAACACCCGGTTCCGAAGCCAAGCGCTTTATCACTCAGCCACCGCGTCTCGATAACATTTGAACTATGACATTTAAATTATGTTCGCATTATGATGTTTAGACTTTTAATCTATGACGTTTGGAATATGAATATTTAAACTATACTATTTAAGCTAAACACTTTTAAATGACAGCATTCGAACTATTACTATGATAAACAGAGCATGAAATTTAACCATGATTTAAAAATTACATCATTTAAACAATGACATTCAACGAATGTAGTGACCATAACAGTTCGGACTCACTGCCAGTAGTAAGCGTCCATATGAAGAGAAACGGGTAGAATTAGGCTGAGGGCGCCTCCAAGCGCTTCTGTGGCGTCATCACAGGAGCTTAGAAGGATAAAGTAAACAGAAATCGGCTTGTCACTCAATAACAACATAGGTTGCCAGACTTCGGGTATCTGAGGAAATCAAAAGCCTTGTTTAGTCTCATCTGAACTGTTGGAGGTAACAATTCAGTAATCAGTAATTCTCTAAAGTTTAGGGCTCCCAAGAAATATTTGCCACTCGGATATAATATCTAGACTTATAAAGGCAAAGACGGATTCCCCTATAATCAATATAAGCAATAGCTTAAGGACTCCTCCCCCCCCCAAGAAAAATAATTTAGCACGCGCATTTAATATCTAAAAATCTGATCTTATAAAGGACCCCCATATCCCAAAAAGTGTAGGGAGTTTTAATTGTAATACGTGCTGTCAGTGATTTATTTTTATGATGGGATTTGTTTCATAACTGATGGCATGAAATAATAATAAATTGTTCCCATCTTTTTAAGTTTGGATTCAGAGTGTTCCTTCTCCCAGGTGTGTAACCTTCCGAGGCTACAAAACAGCTCCTACTCAAAGTTTACTTGTTAAGGCTCCAATGGACCGCTATTACCCCCCTTCTGCTTTATATTTGAGCCAAACGTGAAGGTCAGGAGTTGGACTGGTTGTCAGAGGCTTTTGAAATTTAGGTAGTGGAGTACTGGGAGTTAAAGATAGTTGAGTACTAGGAGATATGGGTAGTGGAGTAATGGGAGTTAAAGATAGTTGAGTACTAGGAGATATGGGTAGTGGAGTACTGGGAGTTAAAGATAGTTGAGTACTAGGAGATATAGGTAGTGGAGTACATAGCGTTATAGATAGTGGAGTACTTGGCGTTATAGGCAGTGGAGTACTTGGAGATATAGATAGTGAAGTCCTTGGCGTTACAGGTACTGGAGTACTAGGAGTTATAGGTTAGTGAAGTACTAGGAGTTATAGGTAGTGAAGTACTAGGAGTTATAGGTAGTGAAGTACTAGGAGTTATAGGTAGTGAAGTACTAGGAGTTATAGGTAATGGAGTACTAGGAATTATAGGTAGTGAAGTACTAGGAGTTATAGGTAGTGAAGTACTAGGAGTTATAGGTAATGGAGTACTAGGGGTTATAGGTAATGGAGTACTAGGAGTTATAGGTAATGGAGTACTAGGGGTTATAGGTAATGGAGTACTAGGAGTTATAGGTAGTGAAGTACTAGGAGTTATAGGTAATGGAGTACTATGAGTTATAGGTAGTGATGTACTAGGAGTTATAGGTAATGGAGTACTATGAGTTATAGGTAGTGAAGTACTAGGAGTTATAGGTAGTGAAGTACTAGGAGTTATAGGTAATGGAGTACTAGGGGTTATAGGTAATGGAGTACTAGGAGTTATAGGTAATGGAGTACTTGGCGTTACAGGTAATGGAGTACTAGGAGTTATAGGTAGTGGATTAGTGAAATACTATGAGTACTAGGTAGTGGAGTATTAGGAATTATATGTAGTGGAGTAGTAATATTCATTTCCACTTTCGACAATAGCAACATCAATATGAAAATCAAAACTGAATTAAAGTTGGACATTTTCACGATGAGGTCAATACCTCGACCAAGGATATGATCCCAAAATGGAAGTTACAAGCCTTACAAAAACTAAGCTAAGTTTGTGGGTTTTGTTTTTATTTTGGTTCATAAAAAACAACAACAAAGAAATATAAACAAAGAAAAACAAATATAAGTCAAACAAATTGAATTCACGCGCCATTCACCTCTAAGTTCTTACTTGAGTGACCTCCCCCTTTTCACTTAAATTCCATTTTTGGGTTTCGATTGCGGGTCCAGACATCGACACTTCGGTTTGCTCCCTTGACGCCATAATAAAATGGTGGCCAGAACCTCGGGCTGACGGCAAGCCGAAGACAACGAAATCCAATCCGAAACTTTCAACAGGCAAATGCATTTCTAGAATATAAAGTTTGGCAAAAAAGTTTTAATTATTGTACTATGACCTCAACAATCGTTGTTAGTCTCTTTAGAAATGAATTGGAGTTAACTTAATTAAATTAAGTAAAGGCTGTTGGTCGTTCTGCTGGCCATATGACACCCTCGTTAACCGTAGGCCACATAAACAGATGACTTTTACATCATCTGCTCTATAGATCACAAGGTCTGAAAGGGGAGCTTAAATTATATTAAGCGTCTGGGATTTAGATCAAGCTAAACAAAGTAAAAAGGCCAGGGGAGAATTCAAGAATTGGTGGTGGTAGGGACTATCCTTACATTCAACCCCCACACTACCGTCCCTTCCAATAAGAAAATCATATTTATTTTTATTTTTAAAATAAAAGGGTTTGAACCCTTCGACACCTCTTACATATCCGTGTTTCCTAATTACCCTGGACATTTTTTTCAATGTTGCGTACTACAATAGTTTAAAAACATTTTCTTTGAATTGACACAATTTCTTACAGTACTCGGAGTTGTTTTTATATCAAAGTTCCTACCCCCCCCTACTTTATAACTTTCTATATCGATCTCTCTATTTGTCATTCATTTTTGTTTGGGGGAAAAAACACACACAGAAATAAAGAACATTATACAATAATGATATAATAATACAATTCTCGAATTTGATCCAACAATTTGCATCTAGGTATGTAACATGCTCAAGCTTTTCATATTACAATTAGAGAAAAGAATCAGCCAGGAAAACCAACAACTTAGCAGGGTTTAAGTCATTGATTAGTTTGTTCAATGACACTAGATCTGAAATGCGAACGGCGTAATTATCTTTTCTTTGGAAGTAACGTATGAAAAGTTGAAGTTCTATATTTAAATATCTAAAAGTCCGACTTGTAGAAACATAAGAGTTATCTTACCATGACTTTTTTCATCGAGAGCTAGAGAGTCGGCGTGAGTGCGTGGTGCCCCGCATTGTTTGGCGACGTAGAGAATTATATATACAGAAGATTTTAAAATCTTCTTATGAGTTACAGACTTACCAGTAATCATGTCAGTGGTCTGATAAATGTCAGAGTTTTTTTCGCCAGACTTGCAAGGAGTACTGTTAATCTCTGTGTAACAGCTTCCAATGATGACTCCAAATGTATACTGCCCTTTAATCACCGTTCCTGAACAATATAGTTAAGACTAGTCTTTGTTTGAGATAAGCAGTTTTCTTATCTTATAATAAACTAGTCGACCGGCGGAGTAGCATACGTCGCTATTTTGCAGGGCCAACCTTAGGCCACTGCAACCTATGCGACCGCAGTGGGACCAGCACTTTTATAGGACCCTCGCTAATTTTAGATGTATAAATTATTAAATTAAACCATTTTATAACTTATAACAGATTTCCCGCGGCCTCCTGTCAATTAAAAGGAGGTCCTGGAAATCTCCTGAAATTGCAAAGTATACGAAAAAGTCCTGGAAATATCCGGAAATTATTAAAATCTTTTGAAAACTCATACCAATCTCCTGAAATATACAGACGAAAATTGTCTTTTTTTTTTCACTTAAATTACCTAGGATAACTCCCTTCGTCCGAGTTGCAAAAATAAAAGAGTGATCTTTCCATTGTGTCCAAACTCTTGAGCGTGCTCTGTAGCCTCGATAGTTCCTACAGAGTAGATTAATCCCCCCCCCCCCACCCCCACTTTTTTTTTTTAATGTGAGGTAGAAATAAAATTAAAAAAAAGAGTGATATTGCAACGGTCCTGCCCTGCTATTTTGTGACTACGAGTTCTCCCCTCCCCCTCTTGTTTTCTCGTGGACTATCCGCAGAGTGATCTTTCCTTGCTCCTTACTACTCGTTTAAACTGTTGAGGGAAGAAGAGAATTATATATATAGAAGATAGCTATTTCCTATTGCGGGTCAGACTTCAAATGTATAGATGATTTAACGCTTTACTGCTCAGCCTGCACACAATGAACTGCCTGTGTATGCCCTAACAAAGGTTAGGAACGAGTATTTGTTAAAATATTTTATTCGAATCTCAAGAAAATTATGCTTTAAAACCGAACTTCGGACAACCAGAAATGCGAATGAAAAATAAAAGGGTTGCCAATCAAAAACCGGATATTAATGATAGGACAAGCTCTTTTATTACATCGACTACAGAAAGATCCTAGGTATCACATACAAAAATATTAGATACCGGATTAATATAGTGATTGGACCTCATGATGATCTGCTAACCACTGTCAAAAAACTGCACTGGGATATCCAAATATAGTTCTGAAGAAAAGGCTAATTAATAAATTGCTTTATGTTGACTACATAGGGGCCTAATATCCCAAATAGCTTAGGGCTTATCAAGTCAAAATCCGGCTCTGTGTATTATTGTGGACGGTCATTGACATGCGTAACCGTGCAGCTAGTAGACAACTAAACCGCTGTAGGTGTAATATATCTTTTACTTATACAACTTAAAATAGCTTATATAACTTCTTTGTGAACAATATTATATATAACTTTTTTTTACAATATAGACAAGATCAACTTGAGACGAAATGAAAAATGTTGTAGACTTTAGTAATAATATAAAATGATATTTTGAACAAAATCTAACTCAATACTTCTTCTTCTTCTAGCCAGCTTTATTGCTGCTGTGCTGTGAGCTCTTTCCAGACTGTGCCAAGGAAAAATAGTGTGCTGTTTTCTTCAGTTGTTCAGCACTGCCGTATAGGGTGTTGGTTATGTTGGGTTGTAGTGGAAGTAGGGTCTGCCTAAGGTGGATTAGGAAGGGGCATTCAAAGAGGATATGGTTTGCGGTTTCATAAAGGTGGGCGCAGTGTCTACAAAGGGGAAGTTGTGTGGAATTTATTTTGTTCAGATGGTAACTAACTATAAAAAAAAAAAACAACGTCTTTTCACTCAAGCAACCTGGAGTCGCATGTGTTACCCAATGCAGCTGACGACATTGCTGCTTATCTTTCATCATTCAAATTGCATAGCCACCAACCAATAGCTAACCTAACATATATGAAATGTTCTTAAAAATGTATCTTAACTCTTTCTCTCCGTAATTATCTTGTTTCGATAGTATTATTTATTTCGCTCATTTGTATTTCACTATGCTGCTCAGATTAAATTTCAATAACATTTTTGTTAGCCATCAAAAAATGTTCAATTTGGTATCGAATTATAGGAGAATGCGTACTATTTTTTACACAACACAAGTTAAAGTTTATAAATCCAAAAATTTATTTAGTTTAATGGATTCAAATCGACGTTGGCATCGTCAATTAGGAATGAAAGAGTTAAAAGCAATATAAAGTCATTTTGACGTTCCCCATGACTACAATTGTTTTTCTTCAATGAAATCCATCAAACAGAAGAAAAACTCAAGGGTTTGTTAGAATCATCAACATGTCTATAAGACGACAAGATCATACGATCCATGTTATCTTCTGGCTATAACATGTTACGCTAACTAATTACGCATTTCAAGTCAAATATCTGAATGCCATTAGATGCCTAGAAGATGGGCAAGAGGTGGGGACAGTTGGAGAGACTCGCCCAGAACCGAGACGTCTGGAGAAAGCTGACCTATTCCCTTGGAAGGGACCACAAGCAGAGATCAGAAGATTATTTTCTCTTACCATGTAAATCTCTGAGGTCAGCCTTGCCTATACCACAAGCATCGATGCTGTAACTGTTATACCTGAAAATTCGAACAAAAACATTGACATCACGAATTTATTAAAAAAAAAGTTCTCCTTTCAGACCTTGTGGTCTATAGGACAGATATTGTAAAGGTCATATGTTTCTGTGGCCTACAGTCAACAAGGGTGTCATGTGGCCAGCACAACGACCAACAGCTTTTACTTCCTCCAACTAAAGTCAGATACTCATTAGAGCTGGATGGACTAGGAGGCGCCCAAAGATTCTAAAGTTGAAAATCCCAGTCTTCACCAGGATTCGAACCCGGGACCCCGGTTCGGAAGTCAAGCGCTTTACCGCTCAGCCACCGCGCCTCTCTTGGCCTAACCGATCTCTTATAATTGATCTAATTGATACCCGTTAGAGCTGGATGGATTAGGAGGCGCCCAAAGATCGCGAAATTTAAAAATCCTAGTCTTCACCGGGATTCGTACCCGGGACCCCTTTTCGGAAACCAATCGATTTGCCATCTCTGCCACCGCGTCTCATTTCGAGTATTTTTCAAGTAAAACACAAAATATAATTTGTTATAAAAAGTGAGGTAAACAGAAATAGATGAAAGGCTGTATTCTATCTCATAAGTCTCTGGAAATTTTGTAAACATTTGTGTGCCTCTAAGTAACTGCACCCTTTACATACCTTGCCATCTTTAGGGGGAGGTTCGGTGGCTGAGTGGTTAAGTGCTCGGCTTACGGACCAAATGTCTCGGGTTCGAATCTCGTTGAAGTTGGGAAAAGTACCATATAGATCGCAAGGTCTGAAAGGGGAACTTTACTTTTGGGCAGATAATGTTTAGGTCCTCTGTTTCTCTGAACAATGGTTAACGAGCAGGCTGTCATGTGACCAACCACCTTTACTTTCTCCAACTAATGTCATTTAAAGTCAGAATGGTAGATTTCTCATTTTTAATTGCAAAGATATCTTGCAATAATATTCATGTAGGTCTACTATAAGAGATTGCTGATTTAAATAACAGTCGATATCTTGTCTATTAACCCCATGTACTAGAACTATATAAGAATAATCATTTAAACAGCAGACTCTGGGGAGTGTCTCCGTGACGTTTAAGAGAATACTTACGATTTTATTAAAACGTTCAACGCCTTCTTTTGGTTCCCATTCAGTTTGTCTAGAACATGGAATTGAAACGCGGAGCTTCTCACTGTGATGCTAATTTTATTGTCAAATATGGTGACAATGATAATGGACGGGTGAAACCTGAAAGATAGAGAACCACAAGCAATGAAGAAAAAAATCCTTTTTGTTGTGAAATAGAAATTCTAAATTCTACTTTATAAATATATCCTAGTGCGTTAGCTATAAAAAACAAAAAAACAAAAAAACAAAAAAATAAAAAAACAAAAAAACAAAAAAACAAAAAAACAAAAAAACAAAAAAATAAAAAAACAAAAAAACAAAAAAATAAAAAAACAAAAAAAACAAAAAAATAAAAAAACAAAAAAATAAAAAAACAAAAAAACAAAAAAATAAAAAAACAAAAAAACAAAAAAATAAAAAAACAAAAAAACAAAAAAACAAAAAACAAAAAAACAAAAAAACAAAAAAATAAAAAAACAAAAAAACAAAAAAATAAAAAAACAAAAAAACAAAAAAACAAAAAAACAAAAAAATAAAAAAACAAAAAAACAAAAAAATAAAAAAACAAAAAAACAAAAAAACAAAAAAACAAAAAAACAAAAAAACAAAAAAACAAAAAAATAAAAAAACAAAAAAACAAAAAAATAAAAAAACAAAAAAAAACAAAAAAACAAAAAAACAAAAAAACAAAAAAATAAAAAAACAAAAAAACAAAAAAATAAAAAAACAAAAAAACAAAAAAATAAAAAAACAAAAAAACAAAAAAATAAAAAAACAAAAAAACAAAAAAATAAAAAAACAAAAAAACAAAAAAATAAAAAAACAAAAAAAAAAAAAAAAAAAAAAAATAAAAAAAAAAAAAAAAAAAATAAAAAATAGAAAACACGAAAGCGCAGCGGCGTAGCTAAGTAGGGGGAGGGAGGAGGGAGAGAATTGGAAAATCCCCCCCCCGAACCCCCAACTTAAAAAAGGAGGGGGGGGGGCAAATGAGTGTTTTTTACATTAAATATTAAATATTAGGCAAATTGTATGGGTCCTCAAAGAGGTCAAGCCCCCGGGCCCCCAAATGATGGCGAATTCCTGGCTACGCCACTGCGAAAGAGATAGGGTTTAGATAACAATTAGAATTAGGGATATTGATATTTCGATAGATTATGTGATCTTGTAAAAATGACCATAAGAAAAAAATAATATGTTGAAGCTAACTGAACTGGGTGGTGTTATTTTTTTTTAAATCATATTACCTCAATTTTTTTATTTTTATCTACAAGCCAAAGAAAAATTACTTTGTACAAACCTGACTTTAACTCTGCCTGTCTGGTAAAAAAGTTTGAAGACATTATTTCTCCAACACCCATTCTCGAAACAAGTTGAGACTTTGCACAAGTATTCATTGGCGAAGACAATGCATGAACCCCCCCCCCCCCTAAAAAAGTTAACAATTAGTCAATTAATTAATACCTAAGAACGAAATTATGCAGACAAATCTAAATCCTCAGTAGACACAATTATAGCACCGTGGGCTAATATCCTTTGATTATTACACTATGTTCTATTACATTCGTAAAGGGGGGGGGGGGGGGGGAAATGTGATTGAATAATATTTTTGGTTCTCATAATTTCTTCTTCTGGTAAAAAAAGACCCCTTCCCGTCTATAACATTTTGATATAGTGGTGCTACATTTCTCTTGCACGCACCTCATCAGCTTCTGCGTCTTTATTGTGATAAGTGGGCAGAAATGTGAAGGACCGGATATAACCCGCGGGTCTTAGTTTGAGGGTCACTGCACTAGGATGTTAACTTGCAAGAGCGGGTAAAATGTCAAGGGCCGGATATAGCCCGCGGGTCGTAGTTTGAGGGTCACTGCACTAGGATGTTAACTTGCAACAGCGGGCAGAAATGTCAAGGACCGGATATAGCCCGCGGGTCGTAGTTTGGGGACCACTAAGATGTTAACTTACGGCAGAGTCATGACGATGTATTCATTACTCCAGCCGGCAACGGGCACAGCCTGGAAGCTGCTTAGAGACCTGTTGTCCTCAAAGAGATTCTCAGCTATGACTGTCAGACTGAAGGCGTCTGTGCCTTTCAAGTGATAGGTGATGAGGCTGGTGCTTGACAGAGACACGGATTGAAACGGTGACATTTAGGCAGATAGTGAGACTTAGGCAGATAGTGAGGCTTAGGCAGATAGTGAGACTTAGGCAGATAGTGAGACTTAGGCAGATAGTGAGACTTAGATAGATAGTGAGACTTAGGCAGATAGTGAGACTTAGGCACAGTTACACTTAAACAGTTACACTTAGGCAGACAGTGACACTTAAACAGACAGTGACACTCAGACAGTCACTGACACTTAGCAGACAGAAACACTTAGGCAGGCACTAAGGCAGATAACACTGACACAGTGGCAAATCATAGGCAAGACATGGTGTTCGATAGACACGAGATAAGACAGGCATAAAGCAAGACAGACATGAAGCAAGACAGGCACGATGCAAGACAGGCACGATGCAAGACAGGTACGATGCAAGACAGGCAAGATGCAAGACAGGCACGATGCAATGCAGGCAAGATGCAATGCAGGCAAGATGCAATGTAGGCAAGATGCAAGACAGGCAAGATGCAATGCAGGCAAGATGCAATGTAAGCAAGATGCAAGACAGGCAAGATGCAATGTAGGCAAGATGCAATGTAGGCACGATACAAGACAGGCAAGATGCAATACAGGCAAGATGCTATGTAGGCAAGATGCAAGATGGAGTTGCGATGTCGGACCTTACACTTATGCAATATATTTATGTCAGATTTGAAGACTGAGACACAAATGAAAAACAGACAAAGTCACAGACGAAGACAACTAGAAACGTTTTATCTTAAAAAGCCACAAGACGCAGACTGTTTTATAGGCTGTGACAAATTACAATAATTACTTAAAAGATATAAAACTGTTTCTATTAAATTATTCGAAATGTGTTCATTACGTCAACGTAGGCCTACTTAGTTAATATTCAAACATAGATTTGTAACTCCATATTGACTGGCTGTTGTGTGTTCATGTTTCTCGTTGTGTGTTGTGAACTGATCTGTACTGGTGTGTTACAATAATCATTGTGTTCAGGTCAGCGTGTATGTGTTTACTGTGTTATTTATAACTGTTTTGTCATTCTTGTACAATAACCCACTCTTGCAGTGTTTTATTAGGTTACTACACTGGCTGTGTCTTCTCTCTGTCTTTGCTGATGTAACTCGTCCGCACACCATCGCAGTGGCGTAGCTAGGGATATGGGGTCTTGGTGGCGAGGGGGGTCTTGATCTCTTTAGGGATCCCTGCATTTTGGCATTCGATATCATGACATGAGATAGTGGCGTACTATTTAATGTAAAAAAACAAACTTCGGACACTCATTTGGGGGACCCTTTTAAGTGGCGGCAGGGGGGATTTGCACATTTGGACCCCCTCTTCCCCCATCCTAGCTACGCCACTGCCTCAGCCCACTTGTTACAGTTTGAGAAACACTATCCTAACCTACAAAAGGTGCGTTTAAAATGTATTTTAATCTGATTTTCATCACTTATCTGCCCTTAGATTCCATATAGAATTGTCTCACCTTGCTGATTCGTTGAGAGCAAAATGTTTCCTGATCTCACGTGATATAATGAACTGCTCGTATATTTTGTCCTTTGTCCAGTAATCTTCAAAGATGACCTGTTTGTGAGCAAACACGATATAAAGAAGTCTTTGGACGAATTAATGAAATATTGATGCAGTGTCAATATTTTCTGGTCTTTTCTCCTAAAAGTATTCCCGATTCAATCGTATCTTATCTTATATAATACAGACGTTACTTCAAAAAAGAAGATGATTACGCCCTACGCGTCATGCATTTAGTCATGCAGATTAACCAATGACTTAAATTCTGCCAAGTCACTGGTTTTCCTGGCCAGCTCAGGCAAACCATTCTATGCACTAATAGCACTAGGGAAGGAGTATTTGTACAAATTTGTCCTAGCATATGGAACGAGGAATGTACCTTTATCTTTGTGTCTTTCTGAGTATTTTATTAAATTTTGTTTCTGTATTTGAAGATTATGGTTCAGTGTTTTATGTATAATTGCTACTTTACTTTTGAGTCTTCTGTCCTGAAGGCTTTTTTAAATTTAGTGATTTTACTAAAGGTGTTACTCTAGTCAAATGTGAATATTCATTTGTTATGAATCGAGACCATTCGATATAGGGGGCCTGAACACTGACCTGCAACGTCACAGCCTGTGGTCAGATTAGACCAATAGCTCGTTGCCACGTCGTACAGACCTGTGACGTAGCAACGAGTAATAGGACTAAACTATTCACAGGTTGTGACGTTGCAACGAGGAATAGGACTAAACTACCCACAGGTTGTGACGTTGCAACGAGGAATAGGTCTAAACTATCCACAGGTTGTGATTTTGCAACGAGGAATAGGTCTAAACTATCCACAGGATGTGACTTTGCAACAAGGAATAGGTCTAAACTATCCACAGGTTGTGATTTTGCAACGAGGAATAGGTCTAAACTAACAACAGGTTGTGACGTTGCAGGTAAGTGTTCAGGCCTTCTATAGCACTTGGTCTCGATTCTTTGCACATTATTAGCAAAAAGGTTTCTATTATCTGGCTATCTCTTACTAAAAGATATGTTGGTCTCAATGGCAAACATTGGGGGTATCTTTCTAGCTGTTCAGTTTTAATCTGTCCAAGATTCAATCAGAGATATCTAAACTTTCTAGAACTGTGTGTGGACATTTATTAGTGGCCTCAGTAAGGGGGGAAAATCCGCTATTAGTGTTGTGTAGTCCGTCTGCCTGTGTGTCACATTTAGATCTTAAGACCAAGAAGAAGTATTGTACATCTGATTTCCCAATATGTTACTGCTAGCAAAATCTAGATGTAATAGCCCCTTTTTTCTTTGGAAAACGGACCGTTTTTTCTTCAAAATTAATTTTGTAAGCTATTATTTTCTCAGAAAAATACTCCGTTTTTAAAACAATGCAATAGGGGTTACTACATCGATTTGCCCCACGATGATCTGCTAACTCTCGAAAAAAAAACGCAAGCTAAAAATGTATTGCCATATTATAGGGTCTTCACGGCTCGAAAAGACCTTAGTTCAGGGAACAGTACCAGGAAAAAGAAGACTAAGACTATGACTGCTTTATTGAACCTTATGGAAATGTGTTGTGATTACAAGGACTCTTTTCTCATATTCAGACAACACAACAGAAACATATACATAAATACAACAGACACAACATAAAGAGCCCACTCAGCGACTACACTGAATAGGCAGACAGAGAAAGCGATGGGAAGACAACAGAAAAGAATAGACGGGCCTGCCATTGAAGGAGGAATGGAGAAAGACGGTCGACAAATCTTGCATGGAGCCCCAACAGATAAAGGGGTATGTAAAGGTAAAAACAAATGTAAGGGAGATACTTGTAAGATTAAATGATAACTTTTTAGGTTTTTTTTTTTTTTTTTTTTTTTGTTTTTTTTAACAATTAAGCATGTAATCTGTAACAGATGTGACGTAATTATATTCTAATTCTGACTTATATTACACGAAGACGGCACACTGGCACAGATATATTATTATCGTTAATAGACTGTTCGGTTTGTTTTCTAGTGATTTTCACTATATTGTAGCTATTTCTCTAATTAGACTTTATTTAATTCATTGGCTGCATAGGTACATCGATGTAGCCCGACACGGTGTATGTAATCTTGATTAATTAACAAAGGTCATGTTGTGATCTGCTGCTCTCTCTCTCTTGTTTTAATGTTTAAAATCCAAAGTGTGCAAAAGTCTAATTTTAATTTGTATTATATTGATGTGGCCAGCACAACGACCAACCGCCTTTACATTTCCCAACTAATATCAGGTACTTATTAGTGATGGATGAATTCAGGGTCGTCCTAAAAATCACAAAAGTCATCATTAGTTTTCATCTAGATTTGAACCCGAGACATCCCTTCACCAGTCAGCCACCTCTACATGCAGAGTTAATGCAATACATACATATAATACACATAAATGAACATCAGCACCAGAGACTAAGTTTTTAAATGAGAGAAGGTCGTGAATTAAATGCGACGAAAATAAGGGACTGCGCCGACCAAGGCTCGAACCAGTGACCCTGGAAACGACAACACGGCCTAGCGATAACGCACTAAGCGAACTTAACCATCGGAATGTCCATTAAAAACTAGCTAGTGAACGGATGTGGCGAGGTGTGGGGAGGGGCTAGTTAGGGCATTTGACTATTGACCACTGGTGTGGTAATTTGCATACAGACTATGGACTGGAATGTTTTTAAGTTTTATTTTGTGTTTTTTCTCATTTCACTTTTTGGTTACGTTCACAATGACATAGAAGCAGACGTCAACGACTGACATTACCTTGACTTGGTTAAAGGACAAGGTCGTCAGAATCAGATGGACCACTGTCATTGACTGGTTGTTAGTGGGCAGAGCAAAGAGAAAGGAGGAACCATAAACATCAGAAAGTCCTGCGGACAGAAGTACAGATGAACAACGGATGTATAGACAGATAGATAAACAGTTGGGCAAAATGAACAATAAATAGATGACCAAGAACTCGTATCAATATCAACAGAAAAAATAAAATTCACCAATGGACAGATAAACAATGGATAGATAAATGAACAGATAGATGGATGAACAGATAGATAGATTAACTTATAGCTATTTGAACAGATATATGAACAAATAGAGAGATGAACAGAAAGATAGATGATTAGATGAAAGATAAATGAACAGATAGATGGATGAAAAGATAGAAAATTTAACAAATGGATAGATGAAAGATAGATAAATGAACAGATAGATGAACAGATGAATGGATGAACAGGTGGTCAATAAATTGCTTAATAGAGATCATGCGACTTCCGCAAGTTTGTGGTAATGGATAGATGAAAGATAGATATGAATAGATAGACAGATGAACTGATAGCTAGATAAACTAATAACTATATGAACAGATAGATGAACTAATAACTATATGAACAGATAGATGAACTAATAACTATATGAACAGATAGACGAACAAATAGAGAAATGAACAGAAAGTTAGAGGAACAGATAGATAGATGAACATATAGATAGAGTAACACATAGATAGAGGAACAGATAGATAGAGGAACAGATAGATAAATGAACAGATAGATAAATGAACAGATGGATAAATTAACAGATAGACGGATAAACTGATAGCTAGATGAACTAATAATTATATGAACAGATAGATGAACTAATAACTATATGAACAGATAGATGAAAAGCTGAATAGATGAACAGGTGGTCAATAAACTGCTAAATAGTGATCATGTGACTTCCGCAACTGTGGTAATGGATATAAGCACTCCACTACCTATAAAATGCTTCCTAATGGCAAAATAGCCTCTGACAACCATTCCAGCTGCTGGCCTTCAAGTGTGGTTCATATATTGATTCCGGTGGAACTGATTTCGCTAACAGCAGAATGGTTGAAGGCGAGTCCACCCTAGCTTCCTGGGTAACTGACATACCTTAGGAAATAAAGGCGGCTGGGCATCCACTTTAACCATCGGTCAGAGAAACTGATGAGCTCTGTGTAATAGGGATACCCTAATCTATCACTCCATAACTTTGACTCACAACTATCCAATGTGTCAGTAAAGTAGCATTTGCTATGGACATTAATTACGACTTCAGTACCTAGGACTGCCTTTGGAATTGATGCACTCAGTAGTCCAATAGCCAATATCGTGAAGCATAGGCGAAACATAGTAGGGTTTCTAAATAAAAACAAAAATAATATATATATATATATATATATATAAACACAAAACATAAGCATATATATATGTAGACGATACATGCTTATGTTTTGTGTTTAAGCATTACTGCTCCGTTCGTAGTACTGTATTGTGATATTGTGATCCGATGTGCTGTGCAAGCTGTCGCGGGTAAAATGTTGAACTTATGGCACCTTATTTTACTTTGGTGAATCTTGTTAGTCAGTTAGTAGGGAGGGGGGTAGCGATATGACAACGTATGAAGCCAGAGAAATAAAAAAAAGTAACACTACAGTAAGAGAGTTGAGTCAATATTTAGTCATGTACAAAGTGAATGTAAATATGAAGTTCAAGTGATCAGTGTGTATTTGTGTGTATGGTTGTTCTCAAGTCTTCGGACTGTAATACTGTATACAAATGCTATGCCTACAAACATGTCATCTTGTAGGAAGATCTTGGAAGCCACCCGCTACGTCAAGTCGTCACGAAGTTTGCGACTGCTGTCAATCAAGACTAGAGCGGTACAAAAACTCGTTCGTACCTTACTTGGTCAGACTTTATCAACACCACCCTTTGATCAAGAAACATGAAAAGGACCAAGATGCATGTGTGTAGTCGCTAAATGAACTCTTTATGTTGAGTCCGCTTTATTTATGTGTATGTTTCTGTTGTGTTATTTTTATATGAGAAAAAGAGTGATTGTAATCACAACAAATGTCCATAAGGATTAATAATAGCAGTCTTAGTCTTATACGGAAATAATCCTATTTACATAAGCCCTTGTAATGAAGGCATTTATTGAAGTCAATAAAGTACACTAGTAAAAGGGGAGTCTAGGCGAGTAGCTCAGACCCAACAAGCACTTAAGTGGAAATGGAAACGTCAGAGCGAGTCAATGAATATGCCATTAGGAACAACAACCTCGCATACACTAGAATGTGTAATTAAGCAGTTGGCAGTAGCGAAAGGCTCCATAACAAGATATTACGTTTAGTGTGTGTGTGTGTGTGCATTTCTATGGTGACGGTGAGAAGATGTTAACAATTAGTTGGTGGCTAGGTAGAGTGAATGGTGCATGATAGGCGGCACTGTTGTAAGCTGTCTTGGGTACGGAAGACTCAATGATGACAGGGTGTAGAGACGTGTTTTTATTGTTTGATTTGTTTAAAATATTAGTTTTGTTTCATTTCATCTCAAGTTATTGTCTCTAATGTAATAAAAGTTTTTATCAGTATTTTTCACAAAGAAGTAATTCAAGTCATTTCATGTTTTATAAATTAAACTATAATACGCTTACAGCAGTTTAGTTGTCTACCAGCAGTTTTGGTGCTACAAGTCAACGGCCGTCAGCAACAGATTTCCCCCATATCCGTTCCTGTCCAGACTTAGGATTTGCCACACCTACATCACGCGCTCTTTTGTGCTGAAGAGAGATTAGCCCCCACTTTGTGAGTACTGTGACTCTCGCCTCACCGTGGAACATATCCTCATTGATTGCCCCAGATACCAGGGAGAAATTTTTTAGAGCACACAACTTAAAAACACTATTCGATAATGCCGACTCTGGGAAGGTACTGGGCTTTGTCCGGGAGGTGGGGTTGTCTAACAAGATATGATTTATGAATTGTGAACATATAATATTTACATAAGATTTTTTCCAAAATTATTAAATTTTTACTAGAATCTAGCTTTACCATTTTTAAATTACGCACACGGTTAATAATTCTTGTTAGCCCTTATCTTATCTTCTTATCCTATATAATATAGACGTTACTTCAAAAAAAGAAGATGAATACGTCCTACGCGTCATGCATTTAGTCATGCTTATTAACCAATGACTTAAATTCTGCCAAGTCACTGGTTTTCCTGGCTGGCTCAGGCCACCCATTCCATGCTCTAATAGCACTAAAACAGTTGGTACAAGTTTAAAAAATCCTGCTTTCGTTTTTAACCTTGCCTTGAACCTCTCTAAGGCTGTCAAAGATCGAAATGACAATAAAGAAAAGAATGGACATTGATGAACCTGTGATTTAGTATTACCATATAAATTGTTCATTACTTGAAGGATGGCTACAGGTTAATTACAGACACTGTTGCCTCACCGGATGACAGGTTTATCTATTTTGGACCATCTTCATGTAAAAAAAAAATCTTCTTGAAAGTTTGATTATACGGAAGTGCATTTTTCGCTTTGAATTATTTTCAGTATTGAATGCGAATCTTAGTGCGAAAATGTACTTCTATTATAGAATTTGTCATTTTCAGTCTAATAAAACTATAAATAGCTAGGTTTTTTTTTTTGTGTGTATCCTGTGTGCGTGATAATCTCGATGTTGATAGGCCTAATCCCTAATCTATCTTTTTTTTAAAGGTATAAATCGATTTTTCTCGCTTTTTAACACCCTATTCTAAATTCTTCTGTTTTTTCCTTAGCAGCATGAAGTTCAATTTAGCATACTGTAACATTGCTAAGTTTATCGCCTAAATCCTCAACACGTAGGCCATCTGGATATATTTATATATCTATATTGTCACCTGTAGTTAGTATCATATGAAACTGGAACTATCATAACCTATATAAAAGATTAATGGGTTAGAGTACAGCATATCACAATGGTACACAATCCCAGCTGCGACCTACATATTTCACATCTTCTCCACTTTCCATTGGCAAAAACTTTGCACCATTTTTTAATGTTGATTACAACACATGAATCAATTAGAAAAAAACAAAAAAAAAACAACATAGTAGCTTGCTCCTGCAGTTATTATTTGGTTCTATCCTTTATATATAAGCTTCATATTTTTATAAGTGTTTATTTTCTGTATGTTTTGCTTGCCAAATCTTGAAGACTGTCAACATTAAGTGAATTCATTTTATTCAATATAAATAGATGACATCAATCCTGGATTCGCTGGGGGTTTTTTTGTGAAGAAAATTGTATGTGTATGTGTGTGAAAAACAAGTTAAAAATATTAAAATGAAAACATAAATATAACAATGAAAATCATAGTATACTATTGCTATGCTATTGCAAAACAATTTCTAAATTTGGCTTCTATAAAAAAATGTTAATAAAAAAAAAATCTGGTTAATATCAATTTTAGTTTAAATAAAAAAAAGACACTATAAACTTCAACAGATCTGAACTTCTTTCTTGGCAATCACAATGATGAGACTGCTATAAAACAATTGAAAGACCAACTTATTTAAAGACAATGGCTATCAAAAAATAGAGATTACTTGTTAAAAATGTTAATGCTTCAATTATATGAGTGTAAATTATGTATCAATGATTCAATATTTTAATACTTTTACTTCTGCATTTCTTTTTTATCTGCTGCATTGTACTAAGACTAAGACTGCTTTATTGATCCTTACGGAAATCAGTTGTGATTACAAGGACTCTTTTCTCATATAAAGACAACACCAACAGAAAAATACACATAAATACAACAGACAACATAAAGAGTTCATTCAGCAATTACACACAGGTATCTTGTTCCCTGATCAATGAATGGCAGTGCTAGAGTCTGACCAAGTGAGGTACGAACGAGTTTTTGTACCGCTCCGTTATTGTTTTGATTAACAGCAGTTGCCCACTTCCTGACGTAGTTCTGATGGAGCGGGTGGCAGTTGTCTTCCATGGTTTTTTTCGATTTTTCTTAGGTACATTTGTTCAAAAAGTTCCTTTAAATGTGGTAATGTTGTGAATGTAATTTTTGATGCTTTTTTAATGATGTTTTCTAGACGTCGCAACAGTTTAGATGAGGCGTTGCCTTGCCAACAAGTTATTCTGTATGTTAGAAGATTTTGTATAGTCGCACCGTAAAAAGTCTCAAGGATCTTCTTGTTTAGTTTAAAGCTATTGAGTTTGTATAAAAAAAAGAGTCACTGGGCTGTTTTCTTTGTCAGAGTTCCAAGGTGGTCTTCCCAACTAATTTTCTAAGGGCGTTGTTGATTTGGTCAGTAATGTACCTATAAATTTCCTCCATAACAATGAACATTATTATTCATTATCAAATCATTGTTACTGTTCAGTGCTTATGAAAGGGACAATTTGAAACTCTCAAGCCCTTAATCAAACGGAATTAAATGAGAATGATGAAGATTCATGTATGAAGTTTTTTTTTGGTGACGATGTCATCGCACCTTTTTGAAGAAATTATAACTTTTCTTGTATTTTAACGTATATTATTAATTTTTAGTAGTTAAAAGTTAGGCAATCAACTATTGACTACCGGCACCTATTTTTTTTTTTAAAAAGCACTGCATGTAAGAATCAATCAACTGCTACACTGTCAAGGCTCTTTGGTATCCAGAACTCACCTTGCAAATTTTTATACTGATAAACATCAGCTCATATAATACACTTAATTAAACAACACTAGTACTATAAGAGTCAATTATTTATTTGAAATTCAGCTCAAAAGTTGAGTTTTGAAAAATCTTTAGTAAAGAAGACACATGAACAACTAATGGTCAATATACAAAGCATAGATTGTATGTATGCTTGTCAACTAATTGACAATAATAAGGGTTGTGTCATTATTTTGATTTAAATTGTCAGACTTTATAACACACATTTTGTATCAACTTAATATTGAAAGACGTTACATATAAGGACATTTGAAAAAAATGCTTGGTTTATCACCACATTCAACTAAGCACACATTATAACACACATGAAAGAGGCATTTCCTGTATCAAGTCTCTTCCACATTACACATGAATCATCATCTAGAACAACACCACTGTAGGCTGGTGATCTACCCTTGTGTTCAGAAGGATCACGATGGTTTAAGACTTAAGGTGAGAACACTAGGAAATCAGGCTGTGAAATAATGACAGTACTGACCAATGTCAGTAAAGAATTTAAACGGGCATCTCCTCAGGAGGAAAAAAAATAAATGCCAGCCATCTTGGCCAGAGAGGTCAGGGACTCAGTGTGAGCGCCTTGTGACCTAAGGCTTGCAGATTTAGTGATTGTTTTTAATCGCTTTTCCAAAAGATCCTGTTTTTTGGCCTTTTGTTCATCTGTACGATCACTAAAAGAAAAAAACAAAGGGGGTTACAAGAAATTGATTCCAGCTATTAACATCATTTTAAATAACATTTTATCAAGCATTGCAAGTGAACGAGACATAAGACTATAAAAAACTTCCCAGATACCAGTAATAGCAATATTGTATCGAGGATAGGCCTCTTTAATCATACAAGAAGTTGCAAAGGGAAAAGATAGTCTCTCAAGATGTAAATTGCCACAGAGAAATACATATATATATATATATATAAGAATGTTTTATTCCTTTAAAGCAGTGATACACAATGGCAAGGTACATGTGGGCATGGGTTAAAAAATATGTTGCCACCCGTTATACCACAAAAGAAATGTTATCCTACAAAAGAAATGTTATCCTACAAAAGAATTGTTATCTTACAAAAGAAATGTTATCCCACAAAAGAAATGTTATCCTACAAAAGAATTGTTATCTTACAAAAGAAATGTTATCCCACAAAAGAAACCCAAAGGATTAGTGTAACAAAAAAACCAATCGGGCCATACACTATGTATTTACAAAAAAAACTTATAATTGTACACCTTTTACAAGTAGAACCTAATATGATGCGCGTTTCAGGGAGGGTTTCTTAGAAGTAAGTTGTCATGCCTTGTGCACAAGTGAGCCAAAGAGAAGGCTCATCACACCTCAATGCACAAGCCAGCCAAAGAGAAGGCTTATCACACCTCAGTGCACAAGCCAGCCAAATAGAAAGCTCATCACACCTCAGTAAACAATCCAGCCAAAGAGAAGGCTCATCACACCTCAGTGCACAAGCCAGAAGAATGAGGGCTGACCAGATTTTTTTTTGATCAAATACAACAATACTAAAAATGATTTCATAATACTAAAATTCTTAACAAAAATATTTTGTATACTTCAAGTATTATCATATAATGAAATTGATGTTATATATTTTTTTATTTTTTTTACTGTCAGCCATAAATACAAAATGTTTAGAAGTGATTCTAAAATATCAAACTTGGATATAAAGCCACATTTCTTATTCCACAAGCTGGGAAAACATTTGTGCATGCTCTTTATTCCCTAGAGCCATTAGTGCATACAAACAGTTGCTTCAATTAGATAGGACAACCAATGACTTAGCAGAGTTTAAGTCCCTAATATGGCCATAGATTTTTAGCTTGCATTGTTTTTTTTTTACGATAGTTAGCAGGTCATCATGGGGTCCAATCACTGTAAGATCTTCAATGCTCCCAAAGACCTTCCTTCAGGTAACAGTACCAGGAAAAAGAAGAAGAGAAAGACAGAGAAATCAAAGAAGGACAACGTAAAAGAATGAAAGAGGTTCTAAGGCAAAAGACAGAGGAATGGAGAAAGACAATTGATGAATCTTGCATGGTGCCCCAACAGCCCATCAGACTAAGGGATAGATAAAAATACAAGTCCCTAATAACCATGCACCTACAATTTAACACATGGATATTTAACATTTTCTTCTGTTCCTAAGAAATGGCTGTAATTAATAGGATAGGATACATTTATTAAAACATGATGCTTAAACAACATTACAACTGGCTTTACTGTTTGAAAATAGCTCATTCAAATGATGATGCTGCCTTGAGTACAAGTAAATACAATCTGAAATGAAGATTTATATAACTGTTTAAAACAATGAAACATCAGAAAACTAAAAACTCACCGTACGACATAAAGAATCAATACTGGTACAGGCAGGAGCAGAAGGAGAAGTAACCACAAGAACTTTTTCTTTTCAGCTGATGGAAAAAAAAGCTAATAAGTAAACCATTTGGTTGTTACAATGTGGTAAAGGAAATTAACTTTACGTTGTGAGACTCTAGCTCACAATGAATAATGATGTAGTGGTACTTAAAACCAGAGTCCATGACACTCCATCCATATCGTATTATTTCAATGGTTTCAGCTATTTACAACAAAAATCGTAGCAGCAACATTTATCTAGGTAATGGCTGCTTTGTCTTGTAGTATGCACTCTAGACTGTCATCTCAATTGTGCCAGGAAATAAAACCCTGCCTGGTGACATCTCCCACTCTACTGTGGGCGTGTTTGCATCGGATGTAAAATATTTTTCAGTTTTAAAAAGTACTTCCGATTCCAAAACACAATAATAATAATAATAATTAGGCTTGTCTTCGAGTCCAAAGATTTATGAGGGATGCAGTATTTCCTGTAGCAATGCAGCCCCATCTGTGACCTATATATTTTGACACATCCTGGTAAGCATGGTGCTCTCTTCTATGTCTGCTAAGGCAAGTTGGTTCCCTAAGCTGGTCTTCAAAGTGTTTCCAAAACAAACAAAATCTATACAAAATGGAAAAGAAAATAGTTAAGTACTTACGTGGACATATTACAAGCACTCTGTCAGTGCAGTCCATGCTGCCACACTTCAAGTAGCAGTTTCCAACACAGCTGGGTCCATAGGTATACAGACCACACTCTAAAAACACATCAAGGTAGGGATTTATCAAGTAATCAGTCAGCACTAGTCCATAACTTGTAGCTTTACTTTCTTACTAGCCGATATTACCCGTGGCCTGCAGGTCTTAGTTTGGGTATTACTAATCTACTGGATGGAATTTAAATCTATGTCAAACTTTGAGAATGCTCCCTTCACATTTTTGTTTTATTTTGCCACAAAATAAAAGCAGAGTATGAAAATGGGTTTACCCGTTCAGCCAAAATATTCATATCCAATATAAATTACTGTGAAAATGGGTTTACCCGATTCGTTAAAGAGTTTTGCAATATAATAGAGATACAATTAGGTACTTTTTATCTATTTTTAGGGTCCTTCGGTTGTAGAAGGGACATCAAACATACACTACGGTCTACGCCATGACCTAAGGATCTTTTAATACTTAAACTCTGCTAGGGCGTTGGTTTTCTAAGCCGATTTAGGCAACACATTCCATTCTCTAATGGCACTAGGGAAGAAGGAGTACTTGTGCAAATTAATTCTAGAGTGTGGAACAAGAAATGTGCCTTTATCCTTGTGTCTTTCTGAGTATTTCATTAGGTTTTGTTTTTCTATTTGTAAATTACAGTTTAGTGTTGTATGTATTATAGCCACTTTACTTTTTATTCTTCTGTCCTGAAGTGTCTTTGAGTTTAGTGATGTTACTAATGGTGTTACTCTGATCTAATTGTCGACTTGGAAATAATGCTAACCATTACACAAGTCCTTAGAACATCTATAACGAAATCCTCGTGACCCAAGGCAAGAACAAGAAAAAGAAACTTTACTAATTGCATTCCCAGTCAGCTCTCACATCTAACAAAGTCTTCAATAATTACATGTGAGGTCACTGTAAAAGGTCAAATGTAAAATCAGGGGGTAACTGAAGTAAAATTGTCTTCTTCACGACTTATACACTCAAATAAACACTCTATCAAATGTTGAATTGAATTCATTTTGTTGAGTTTGTGAGTTTTGAGATAAAACTTTTTTGGGGGAGGAAATGAGGGGCATAACATTTCCCTTTCACAGCTTGTGATCCATGGGGTAGATGATGCGAAGTTTATCTGAATCAATAGCCAACAGTTGCAAAGAGTGTAATCTGGTACCAATGAGAGTTGTGTGTAATCTGGGACATCCCTAAAAAAAAAAGGTCAAATTACAGTATTCACTGGGGCTCAAACTCAAGATCTCTCATTTAGAAGCCAGGGATTTGCTACCCTTAAAGGCATTTAGATATATAGTTATGGTGCTGGACATTAGACACATACAATAAGCTGGCCCATGGAGCAAAGGTTCTTGAAGCTTTACAGAAAACTCAGTTAAAAGGTCAATAGCATTAAGCATAATGATGATCAAGAAATTAGTAAAATGAAACCCTTGGGGAGGTGCCATAAAAGATAGAAGCAGGAATAATGTATAGGAAATTAACCACATACTATTATATGCATATTATATGCCTTACAAAATGTAACATAACATATACACAGATTTATACTGAAATTTATTAACTTGCTCTAGAAAACATAAAAAAAACAACATAATAATGTAGCCAACATACATGGTAGTGCAGCTTATAGTTATAGACATTTAATGTAGATTTAGATTGAACGTTTTTAGATTTATTTTTGGTTTCTAATATCAGGGTTTTATGTAAATAGCATTAAGCTAGAACAAATTCATACAAGTGCTCTTTCTTACCTACTGCTATTAAGGCGGCATGGAACAGGTTGCTTCAGTTAACCAGAAAAAATAATGACTTAGCCAAATCTCCAAGTACTATGCAAGAGTATATTAACACATGGATACTTGTAGGATGAAATTATCTTCTCTTGTAAAGGAAGTCTTTAATTTATAAGATACATTTTTTCTCATCTAAAATAATGTAATGTTATTTTGATAGGATAGGAAAAGCATTTTCAAATAAAACAAATGTCGCTAGTTAAAACATATTCTGAAGACCAAATTTGCATAGTAAAATTACAGTAAGCCATAACTGATAAAGTTGTCATAATTTGTTTGTAAAATGTTTTACATGTTTTGAGTGTTCCTTCAGAGCTGAAGATAATTTACTTCTTAGTCCAAACCTCCCGATGGACAACGGGGGATGGAAGCGGGCAGGGTTTGAACCCGGTACGATTAACAAATCCTTACGACAGTCCAGCATGCAAACCGCACAACTAGGCAGTCATTCAATTTATCTTATCTTATATAATACAGACTGTCCACTATTGGAAGGGATGCCAGCACATGACGCCAGGAAGACATACATGACTTGAACTAGCATGTTGGTCCTCAGATAGCCTAGGCTGCTGCTTGAATTTATCTGCAGAAGTTTGTTTGACAAAAAAGTTAATCTTTGTATTATGCTGATAGAAGACTCAATTTACTTCACTACTGAAGAAAAGTTTTTGGTTGTAACCTTATAGGAAAGCTTGAAGTCCTGTTCAACTGTAGCTTATGTATTCAAGTTTCTTTTTTTGGAATATTGTTAAATATTAATGATTACCTAAAGAATTTATCATTACTCTTTACTCTATTAATTTTATTTTTATTTCATCTTATATATAAACACTTAATGTTATCTTATCTTATGTAATACAGACGTTACTTCAAAAAAGAAGATGATTACGTCCTACGCGTCATGCATTTAGTCATGCATGTTAACCAATGAAATCCTGCCAAGTCACTGGTTTTCCTGGCTAGCTCAGGCAACCCATTTCATGCTCTAATAGCGCTAGGGAAGAAGGAGTATTTGTACAAATTTGTCCTACTATATGGGATGAGGAATGTGCCTTTAATGTTATGTCCACAGAAACAACCCTGGGCGTTAACTATTATTACAATCATCAGTTTCTATGTTAATGACAACATCCTAATCTTGACCTTCCGCAAGATGGCAAAAGATGGCATTAGGCAATGTTTGAGCCTGAGACTGTCAAGCCCAGAGCATGTACCATAAAAACCAAGCAACCACTATGAAATCGATAAGTTAATGTATCCAACCTTTAAACTGTATCTAGCTTTTTTGTATCGCATGTTTCTCCTGGACCCGATGCTGCACCAGGACAGTGACCATGTCGTAAAGGGCCAACACCAGGAAATGACCCTCGCCTATAGCATTTGTAACTGTCATTTTAAAAAAATGGTGTCTTCAGGTAACAAAAAAATATAAGTGTTTAAATCCGGAAACATATGTGGCTATAATAAAAGATGTACATTTAGTAAAAAAAAATAAAAAATATTTTGTTGGTCCTAGAATTATGCATGAAAAAAAAAAGTATTTTTGGGGGAAGGAAAATTATACACACTCTCAATTTTTATGTCAATTTATTAAAACAGTTTTTAGCACACACTCACAATAATAAAAGTATTGACTATATGTTATAAAGGTAATTGCAAGATTGTTGAAGGCAGTGTTTCCCAAATGTTTTCCTTAACCAACACACTTAGAACATTCTGAGTATTTAGCAGAACACTTTGCTTGTTTTTTTTTTAGAGAGATTGTCGACAGTTTTTATGTATATGTGTTTGTTGTTAGAATGTAGAGTTATTCCCCTTGGTAAGAAAGTTGTGTTATGTGTAACCTAAATGCATATGCATGACGCGTAGGAGATAATCATCTTCTTTTTTGAATTAAGCTAATAAAGTGTAGTGTTTATAGTTAACAAAGATAATTCACGAGGCCTATTAGTTAATTATTCCAGAAGTTAGTGAAACACCTATTCGGGCCTAGCGGGACACAGTTTGGGGGAAACACTGGTTTAAGGAATGTTTAAGAAGCAGTCTTCCAAAAGCTACGGCCTATGTAGGCAAACAAATCAATCAGTTTGGATGGTCAGATCAACCTCCTCAAGCACAATCATTGTCCCAATGGCCACATACGCTTGCAAGACATGGAAGTCACTCACAAAGGTTGAAGAGGCTAAGCATGGCAGTGAAGGATCCTAGCAATAACATACCAAGATCGTATCACCATTGGAGAAGTCTTTTCTCGCAATAACACTCGTCCCAAGAGTGAAATGGTGATATAATGCCAAAGGAGATTTGGGGAACATAAACTTAGATAAGACAAAACATGTTTACCTAGGTCAGCCATAATATGGTTGTTGAAAAAAAGAAAGCTAAAAAAAAAAGCGCTTTTTTAAAAATGTTAACTAAAATACTGTTTTGTTAATTTTATTTTTGTTTGTAGCTGATGTAAGCCTATTGGAACAAACTGTAAGGGTTTTTACTTCAGTGCAACAGGGTTTTCTATATGCATATCTATTGTATTTTTCTATTGGGCCGTCTAGTAGTATTAGGAGAATTGTTTCTCTTGTGTCATAAATAAAGGTAACACTTTCCTAGATGGTACAGTTCTAAGACAGATATAGTCATGCAAAATCAAACAGTTGGATGACGAGGAATGGGCAGAACTAGCACAGTGTGAACATTAAAGGGGCACCACAAAAAAAAGAAGAATGGAGATTAAGAGTGATAACAATTTTTCTGATTTCTAAATTTTCCAACGGACTACACTGAGTTAAACATGTTCAACTGTGTCAGGTACACTTTGAGTTAAACATGCTCAACTGTGTCAGGTACACTTTGAGTTAAACATGCTCAACTGTATCAGGTACACTTAAAGTTAAACATGCTTAACTGTGTCAGGTACACTTTAAGTTAAACATGTTCAACTGTGTCAGATTCTTTTCATATTAATGACTACTAATTACTACTAAATAAACTCAACAAAACTCCAGCTATCTAGGAAAACTAAGATCTTTAATAATCCAAAAAGACATAATGACAGCAACAACAAGCATGTTTCATTCCACTCTCAGGAACTGACTACCAATTAAAACCCATTACATGTATACTGTTTACATTCATACCTGGGGATATAAGCAAAGAGATATAACTCGTTCATACCAAAATATCAATAAACAAATAACACATTCACTCTCATCATATCTGCCCCTGACAAACTGTAAATAATTTTGTGGAAAAAGTCAACAATCATGAATAAACAGATAAACCTATTATTAATATGGTGGTATTTAGTGGAAGACAGGGATTATTGCTAGATTATTGTATTATTAGAGTTTTGACTTGTAAAAGGACTAACTCAATGTCTTTTCCTGGTATCTGATACCCAGCATTTATCTAAAGCATTTACTATCACAGGCTTGAATTGTTCTTTCAGCCTCAGCATTCAGTGTCCAACTCTAACAACCATATAGGAGTATAGAGACCATAAGCAAAGAATACAGTTTCTATTCTAGATTTTCCAGTTTGCTTATGACATCTGATACTAAGTTTAAACATGTTTCATCTCTTTTATTGATCCTCCATCTCTTTTTATGTTTGACCCTAGGTATTAAATGAGTCAACTTCTAATCTCTGCAACGTCTCGGACTATCTCCACCATAAACTAGTTTTTTGCTTATTTCAGCACTGTTTACCCATGCCAACCCTAGCAGCAGCATCCAGTTTTCAAGTAAGATTAGAATAAAATAGTCACAAAATTTAATAGGAAAAATCCTGATGTACATTTGAATCCATGAGACCCTCTTGAATTGCATTATGGGAATGATTTGTTCAATGTCAAAGTATTTTAAAAATTATATTAAGGACTCTTTTATACTGAACAACCAGCATAACAGGTTGGTTGTCATGCAGGCTGGAAGTTGTCTGGCTGTGATAAAAGGATGCAGTCACCTATTTCTTTTCCATTCAAGGGCGATTCGTGTCTAATTCAACAGTGAATTTTAATTTTCCACATTTACAACTTAAATCTCTCTTCTTCTGATCTTTCTATTATGAATTGATTTACTGTCGGTTGTCATTCTTTCGTTTACTTGTGCTTGAAACTCATCCATAAGAATGTGTTCACAAAATGTTTGAGATGTGTATTAAAATCACACTAAGCCAAAACTAGCAAGAGACCGTGGAAAGTGGCGTGTTTTTGTCGAGGCCCTATGTTTCATGAAGAACCCATTAGAGCTGGGTGGACTCAGAGGCGCCCAAGGATCCCGAAATAAAAATCCCAGTCTTCACCAGGATTCGAACCCGGGACCCTCAGTTCAGAAGCCAAGCGCTTTATCGCTCAGAGACCGCGCCTCCAAGCGGACATGGTATTGTGTTATTATGTTCATAAAACTGTCCTTTCATCTTTTTTTTATCTTTGAGAAGAGGGAAGGGAGAGGGAGAGAAAAATTAAATTGTGTTTCTTAATTCTCTATGCTCTGGGAAACAAACTCTTGATCCACGGTGCCCCCGCTGTGGGGAAGAAGAGAAAACCGTGCCCCATATTCTGTTTGACTTCCCCAGACTTGCTGATCTCCGTCTCGACAGGTTTGGGAAACCAAGGGCCAGGGCTTTTGCAAACGAGAATTTGAGCCTCTCAAGCCCTCACTCAAATGGAGTTTGATGATGACGACTAATGATACATGACCAGCGTTCCAGAATTCAGCTTTGAGTCAAGGAAAAACTTACTGTTTCAAGTGTATTTATAGACCATCCCTCTATGCCAGACAAAGATATTCTCTGTAGAATTAGTTTTTATTGTAATTTGATTTCTCTCACATGTAACAACTATAACAGAAGGAAAGAACCTGATGGGAACATAAAAAGACATTTAAATATTTGAATATCATTTAGTCATTTCTTGTATTCTGGTTTTTATTTTATCTTATAAAATACAGACATTACTTCAAGTCAATCTAGTCATGCATGTTAATCAGCCAAGTCATTGGTTTTCCTGGCTAATTCAGGCAGCCCATTTCATACTCTATTACACTAAGGAAGAAGCAGCATTTGTACAGATTTTGTCCTAGCATATGGAACAAGGAATGTGCTACTGAAAGTTGATATTTCTTATTTGTATAGCACATACTTTGCAGCTATATTATGATTATGTAAACTGGTCCACACAATTGGTGACTTCTGAGCTGCCCCAAGTTTGTTTTTTTTTGTTCTTTTATAAAAGCGACTTTTTTATTTTGGACAAACTGGCAAAGAGACAAGAATATAAGTGGAGGGATCGAATCTTCATTATTTTTTTTTTAGTTCAATTTGAGTGTTATATTCATCCGTTTGTATCTATTGCCTTTCAGAATGATCCATGCTTTAATGGCCATAGAGAAACTATTTTTTATATGACACAAAATATTTGCTTTATTTTTTACATATACAAAATAAAACATTAGTATAATACTTTTCAATCCTTGTTACTAAGTGAATGGCCAAACCTTTACTTTGTGAATCAAAGACATGACATTGAGGTGGTAACATTACAAAGAATTAGGTAAGATCAATATATACAACTGGAGTAAAGTAAAGAGGTTGCTGAGTGGTTAAGGGCTTGGCTTCTGAACTTGGAGACTTGGGTTTGAATCTCGGTGAACACTGGGAATTTGAATTTTGGATTTTTAGGGTGTCCCTGAGTCCACCCAACTTTAATGGGTTCATGACTTTAGTTTGGGAAAGAAAAGGCAGTTGGTCGTTGTCCTGGACACATGACACACTACTCATTAACTGTTGGCCATAGAAAGAGATGACCTTAAAATCATCTCACCCATCGATACCAAGGTCTGAGTGGGAAACAACTTTTTTACTGACATATATACGACAAAGCATTTGGATTTTAAAGAGCAATGTAAATAATGGCTACGTGGTATAGACTGTCCTCATAATGGAACTGAGTTCAAGCCCTGCCTTAAAGGTGTGGTGACTAACATGGCTTTCTCATTGATTAAATGTGGAAAAGTTACCATTCATAACTACAACAAGCACATGTCTGGTCATCAAGACAGTCAACTAGGACTCACCGTAGAATATGAACGATATACTTGGTGCCCCAACCTTCAACAGGAACCACTTGGATGGAGTCCATATTGACATTGTCAATAACCATTTTCTTACTGAAACAGTGAAGTCAGCTGTGCTGTTCAACAAGTAAGTGAAACGAACTCTGCTTTGCAGAATCTGTCTGAAACAAATAATTTCATCTAGGATTGTGCAAAGCTTAAATTTGCATGCATAAATCTCAATATAAATATTAAACATACAGTGTAGTTACATGATTCTAGATATTCTCTCTTCAATATTGTCTTGCAGCTGGTATAAACTGGCTTGTTTCTGTGCAGTAAAATCAGATCCTTTGGCAGATGTCCAGAGTGCCAGTGTGTTGTCAAGTTGACCTGAAAGTTTAGAATATACAAATATATGACAGAAAATGCTGTATGTGACTCTAGATAAGTTATCCAATGTACTGGGCTTTAGAAAAATGTTTTTATTATTTGACAACTTTAGAAATATCTTGTTCAAATATTTATTTATTTTCAAAGTGGGTGTAAAAAACTTTTTTGTTTTTAAAGTTAACTATTTAAATTTGTTTTGTATGATTTTCTCAAAATATACACTTTTGAAATTTTTTTTTTTAAATAACAAAGTGATTATGTTTATTTCTATGTAATGTAGCTGGGGGAGGGTGATAGTTTCTGCACCTTGGGGTCTCAAATTTGAATCAAGGTGAAGACTGCAATTTTGAAATATGGGATTTAAGTCTACCACACTCTAATGGATACCTGATATAAGTTAGGGAAATAAAGGCAATTTAACATGCAGATGTCCAAAATGACACTCTGGTTAATATCACACAAAGTAGCAGATGAGACTTATATGAATTCAACCCATAGGTTGCAAGGTCTGAAAGGGGGGGTGTTAGAATATTTAACCAGTAGAATTAGAAATAGTTTGTTGGTAGTAGTCTTGGAACCAAAAGAGTTTCTAGGGTTGGACATGAAATTGCAACAACTCTAGGTGAGAGGCTATTGGTAAAGTAACACTATAGATAAAAACATAACATTTCCTTTTTTTTTAAACATTAGAGTAGTTTTGTGTTTGAATCAACCTTAAAACAACTTACTGGAAGCATAACAATGATATATAATTAGTGTTCATATAACAAGCTTAATATTAATCCAACATTTCTTGAAATAATATTTAATTTTTTTTTTAAATACTTGCACATAACTTACTTTGACAGTTTTCGAATCAATAGTGAAGAGAAAAACACTGATAAGGATTGAAGTGTTTCCAAAGGACGGTAATCCAAGAATGAAAGACTTTCCTGATACATCAGATCTGCCTAGAGTAAAAATGTTATTTTGAAGGAGTGAGTTAAAATTGTACATGTTGCCTTTATTTAGCTTTTTTAAAATCTTTTTTTATTATAATTATAAGCCCTAAAGCTCTTGCAGGACACAAGGGTTGAATCTGGGCTGGGTTTAAACTCAGAAACATAATGCTAATTACTTTAAGATGCATGGTGGGTCCCCTGCTCAGCTGTGTCAAAGAAGAAAGAGATATAACATTTATAAAGTCTTGTTTCATCTTCATGCTATTTAACCCTCGTTAGGCCAACATTAGAATATTTATAAAGTCTTGTTTCATCTTCATGCTATTTAACCCTCGTTAGGCCAACATTAGAATAAGGATCTTAGGTTTCGGACCCTTGAACATTAGGAAGCTAAAATAGAGGCATAATAGAGATAAAAAATTTATCACAAACAAATATTCACATTTGATTTGAGTAACACCATTAGTAAAATCCCTAAATTTAGAGACACTTCAGGACAGAAGAATAAAAAAGTAAAGTTGCTATAATACATAAAACACTGAACCACTAAAACTCAACACTTAGAAAGACACGAAGATAAAAGACACATTTCTATTCCCTATGCTGGAACAAACTAGTACAAGTGCTCCTTCTTCCCTAGTGCCATGAGACCATGGAATTTATTGCCTGAATCAGCCAGAAAAACCAAGGACTTAGCAAAGCTTAAATCACTGATAAACATGCATGACTAGATTATCATATGGGTAAATGTAACTATCTTCTCTTTTGAAGTAACGTCTCTAATCAATAAGAGAAGTGCATTTTTATCACACTTCATCATATTAATTCACTAAAATAATCTTACTTTAATCATTTCGAACTTACCACTTACAGAGCAATGCAAGTTCAGCATTGATAGAAGCCATAACCCAATTACAGAGCAGTCCATATTGGTAGGTCAGCCAATACACACAGATAATGACATAATATAAGAATATATTCTTTTTCTTATATATCATAAACAATCATTTTTTTCAGTGATGCCCAATATAGGGCCCCAAGACCATAATAAGCTACTGAAAAGTGCTATCCAACCCACAAAGGATCGCTCTATTTCAAGTGATGCATCAGCTCTCACTACCTTAAAGAAGTCAGCTCACTAGGCAGGTGCTGTTCACTATCATATTTGTTGCTGTGGTCAGTTTGGCATTTTCGCAAACATGAAAATAGGTTAGAAGACTTAAAACTATAGTAGCATTTATGCATAAAACACTGAACCATAATCTTTAAATGCAAAAACAAAACCTAATAAAATACTCAGAAAGACACAAAGATAAAGGCACATTCCTCATTCCATATGCTAGGACAAATGTGTCTAAATGCTCTTTCTTCCCTACAGCCATTGGAGGGTTGCCTGAGTCAGCCAGGAAAACCAATGACTTGACACAATTTAAGTCACTGGTTAACATGTATGACTAGATTGACCTAGGAACCTGCATAGGACGTTATCATCTTCTTTTTTGAAGTAACATCTGTATTTTATAAGATAAGATTATAGATTTGCTATCGTTGCAGAAGCTTTCAAATTCATTTAGTCATCTCAATATCTAAATCTAGTTTGCTGGCAATAGTTGATCAGATACATTCTTGAATCACCTTAAGGGTGTAGTTTGCTATACTTATAGTGAGTGTTTCTGAGACATCTTGTGCAGACTTTTACTATCTTGCTATATTGGCTTGTGCCATCTTAATATGCTTGTATTGATTTTTAAATAAGCCAAACTTTTTAGTTAAACATGTTCAGCTGTAATAAATTTTGTGGAATCATTCATGGACAAACATATATATCTAGATCTTTTATTACTATGGGAACGTAGATCTAGTAACTTAGTAAGAGATTGAAATTTAGAATTTCAGGCTTTTTTCAGACACCCTGAGTCCACCCATTTCTAATGATTAAATCTATAAAATAATTAAATTATGTTGATCCAGTAAGAGTGCGTAGATCTAGATCTAGTAGGAGACTGCAATCAGTGGCTAGTGGAATTGAATTTCAGGCTTTTTTTCAGACACCCTAAATCCTAAGTCCACCCAACTCTAATCATCCGGAGTCTATAATGGTTATAAAATGATTAAAATATGTTGATCCATTGTTGTATATTTAAATGTATATAGAGGGGTCTAATTAATAGAGTTATAGATCTATAATCTAAGAGACCTACAATCTTTTTAACTTTTATATTAATCTAGATTCGATATGGCATGATCCGCATTGTACGTTAAGATTCCAGTGTGATGTGACACCTGACGACACGTCTCTTGTCTGTGACTGTGAGTGTCACAGTGTGAGTGTCAATGAATGTGTAGAAGTACAGTGAACACTGAACAGTGTTACTGTTGGGTTTCTTGGCTCGACTAAGACAAGAATATCTAATAGTAGATTAGATCTAGAAATTATCTATTTTGTAGTTTTTTACTTGAACCAAACTTTTACACAATAATGTAATACTTTTTTTTTTCTAACTTCCGGAGACAACAAAAGTGAAAGGTTAAACAACAGCATCTTCATGACTCTTTATGTCACAGACCTATAAATTATTATTATAATATTTAAAATGTATAAATAACGTAAAATGTAATCGTTCCAAATGTAAAATAGCAGCTAGATCTAGACCTGTAAAGTATACCACTTTTCATTGACTTGTAATATAATTATAGTGGATTGAGATCATTCATTGGCAGTAACATAATTATAGTGGATTGAGATCATTCGTTGGCAATTTCGATTTCTTCTCTGGTTCATGATTATTTACTTTTTCTAACTTCTTCCATATAAGATTGTGAATACTGTACTGACATTGGAGAATGAAAAGGGTTGAATTAATAATCAACCAGGAAACTAAATAACTTATGCAGAGTTTAATTATAATTTAAATTCCTGACTAGATTAACACATGGATACGAGTAGGACGTAATTATGTTCTCTTTTGAAGGAACCTCCGTAATTTATATCAATGACTTCTCCCAAGTACAATTTGAAACCATAATATGGGATCTAAAAAGGCCTAACTACATCTTGAGTTCATACACAAACGTGTCGCCAACATGTTGGAAATAAATTGGTGCCTGCATGTAGATCTATTGATAGGCACGACTCACTATCAATACAATAGTCATCATTCAAGGTAAAGTGGTGAGATCATAAAGAAAGGGTCGTCCGAAGAAAAGCTGGCTGGACAATGTAAAATGTAAGAATGGACCGGCCTTTACCTTGACATCCTAGCAAGAGCGTTACAACTGCTGACCGGGAAAAATGGAGGGATTTAGTTTTTTTGTTACGTGAACTGTCACAGCCCCCCTACGACGAACTGCCACAGCACCCCTACGACGAACTGTCACAGTACCCCTACCACGAATTTCCACAGCACCCATACGACGAACTGTCACAGCACCCCTACGACGAACTGTCACAGCCCCCCTACGACGAACTGTCACAGCACCCCTATGACGAAAGTCAAGTGACAGATGAGAGATTTAGATCTATAGGCTATCTTAACATCTACATCTGTTCGATACAGCTTAAGAAAACACCATCACCTGTACATGTTCGTTACCATTTGTTCCAGCCAGCCATCATTGCCCTATAGAGTTAATGAAGACTGGCGACCTGGTAAAAGTTCCCCTTTCAGACTTTGCGATCTCTAGGGCCGATGATGTTAATGTTCTTTGCTTCTTTGGCCAGGGTGTTATGTGGCCAGCACAACGACAAACCGCCTTTCCCCAACTAAAGTCAGATACCCATTAGAAATTCAAAATCCCCAGTCTTCACCAAGATTAGAACCCAGGACCTGAGGTTTGGAAGCCAAGTGCTTATCCACCCAGCCACCGCGCTCGCTGGAGTGACTTGAAAAAATGTATATTAGTATATGACAGTTTATGTAATTTTAATGTAGCCTAAGTACGCGTAAAATTGTTACTTATAACTATTATCAAAAAGAAAAAAAAAGAAGAAAAAAAAACTATACGTTATTAGTTTTAATAACCATTACTTTAGCTATATGTTACATTAAAATATAACAAACATTAATTTTTTTATATATCTTATAGTAGCAGGGCCGATCTTAGGCCACTGCAACCTATGCGGCCGCAGTGGGCCCCGCACTTTTGTAGGCCCCGCGCTAGGTGTAAATTATCAAATTAAACCATTTTAACTTATTAATAAAGGGTTATCGCGGCCTTCTAATTTTCCAGGAGCTCCTGGAAATCTTCTGAAATTGCGAATATACGAAAAATAAATGAACATTTTCTGAAAACTCATCAAAATCTTCCTAAAAATAGACAAAATTGTCATTTCCCTACCCAGACTGGGCCCCGCGCAATCCGTTTCGCGTAGGGCCCCGCAATCTGTAGGACCGGCCCTGTATAGTAGGTCGTACTTTGCAGGATTTACATAATGAACAGGATTTACAAAAAGTCGTACAAAAAATCATACTGTCCAATAACGACTAATAAGAAAATAAAGAACAACAACTCCTGGAAAATTGGGACATAAAGGTACATTTATACACCATTTCATCATAAGCAAAAAGAAATCAAATTTTGTATTGGAATTCCAATATTTGATTATGTAGACTTTATAGACTCTAATTTAAAGTGAGCCTTGCTTTTCAGATTGTCATTTCTAAAGACGGAACAGTAAAAGGTTGTGCCGTCATCGGAGGTGCCCAAATTAAATTTCAGTCTTGTCATATGGAAATGAGTCCTGCACCCATTACAATTGAAGGCTTTCGTTGGCCTGAAGTCTATGATATTGTTTTTATTATTATATCTTTGTACCTTGGAGGACGTCACATTGGTGTATGTCCAGACAGTCCGAAGATAACTAGGCCCCTGGAAATAATAACAACAAAAAACGCAACATTTTATTTGAAATAGAAAATATATTGATTGCGTTCAGTGGCGTCATTAGGATGGGTGTCAGCGTGTCAGGGGCGGGTATGGCGAGAATGAATGCGTTATTTATTTGTTGATATTTTGGTATGAAAGAGTTATATCCCTTTGTTTATAAGGGTATGAATGTGATCAGGATACAAGTGATGTTTGTTAATGTGAGTTTTCCTTGTTTGACAGAGAAAAATTGGTAGTCAGTTGTTTCCTGGACAGGTGTTTGTGTTAGTTGTTATAGTAGAAGAGAACGGATTTTTGTTTGCTATTACTGAGTGTTTTCTTTATAAATAATAAAGTTGTAATTTCATGAGATAATATATTTCTGGATTCTTTTAGAAATATATTTGTTATCTATAAGTGTTTACTACAGATCTGCAGTAATCGTTCGTAAGTAGGCCTAACCCCTAGTGAGACCAAAAAAAATTGACAAGACGGTGCGGTCAGCTTATAGTTTCCCCCATCCCGGCCCCTAATTTTTTTTTTGTTGAACCGTAATAGCCCACGTAGAGCTAATTATCTACATTAAATAGTGGTTAGACGACTATATAGTAATTACCATTTAACTTCAAATGTTCCTTGTTTAGGGCAATTTATCAATGTCATCGGTAAGTATTGAGAACGAGGTAGATGAGTGGCTTTCGAACCGAGAGGTCCCGGGCTCGAATCCTGATGGTATTTTTAAATTCCGGTATCTTCACGCGCCACTTAGTCTACACAGATCTAATGGGCACCTAACATTGGTTGGGGAAAAGAAAAATCGATTGGTCGTTATGCTGGCAACATGACACCATAGTTAACCGTCGCCCACAGAAAGTGATGACCTTAACATGATCTGCCATATAGATCAAAGGTAGGACACGTTTGTTACGACTAATAACATTTTAAACTTCTGTAAAATACATTAGAATGTGCAAAAAACAAAATGTGTATGAACTTGAAGTTTTTATAAATTTGAAACGTGAAAGAACTAATAAAACGTTCCTAAAAATAATATATATATATATATATAATAAGTCTTGTCTTCGAGACCCAAGATCAGCGAGGAGTGCAGTATTTCTAGTGGCCCCAACTGTGACCCACATATTTTGCCACATCCAGTGCAAGCATAGCCATTGTCCGCAGGTGGTCGAGTTAGATTTTCTTTTCGCCGTCTGCGTCTGTCCTCGGCAGCGGAGTTTCCTCAAATGTGTATCCCGCGGCCTTTGTGAGTGACCTCCAGCTGTCTCGTTCTGAGGCCGCATGCAACCAGGTGCTCTCTTCTATGTCAGCTAAGGCAAGTTGGCGCCTAAGCTGGTCTTTGAAGCGTTTCCGTGGGGCACCTCTGTTACGTCAACCACATTTTAGCTCACAAAAAAAAAGACTGCCCTTTGGCATACGTTCGTCTCCCATACGGGATACGTGCCCTACCCAGTGCAATTGCCGGACCATAAGAAGTCTCTCTATACTGTCCATACGCAAGGACATCGCTGTTTGTAGTGCGGTCCTGCCACCGTATGTCCATGATGGAGCGCAAGCATCTTTGGTGAAAGCGCTCAAGTAGTCTTGGTTGTTTTCTGTATAGTGTCCATGTCTCAGATCCATATAAAAAGGTTTACAAAAGAAATTTATTCAAGTTGTCTCAAGTTCTAAAACTTAAACTATTAAATGCTTAGTCGGTTCGGCTATTTACTAGCAATCTAGTGCTATACGTCAGCGAACGTCATCATGTCACAAAATGCGAAATTGTGCTTTGCTAAAAACAATTTGATATCAAAGCAACCTGTTCAAGATGCTCAAGCTTATATCAACTCTGTCTGTCTGTATGTCTGTCCGGTAAAAATTTGAATACGTTATTTCTCCCACACTTTTCTTCTAGTCAGTTAAAAACTTTGCACAATGATTCATTTGGCAAAGACAAGATATGAATCAATTAAAAAAAAAATTAGTTTATCTATCATATAATAAGTCCAAAAAGTTAAGTGTTTTACATTAGCAGTGCATGTCAATGTAATCAACTCTCCGATCGAGATTTCACCATGTCCACTTTGAGAGTCCATATCGATAACACCTTGATCAATAGTTTCTGCAAATAGAAAAATGAGAAAGAAGAGTAACTGATGTGTTGTCACAGCCCCCCCCCCCCCTTTTCACTAAGTTCCCCTTTTAGACCGGGGCGGATGATGTAAAGGGCATCTGTTTCTAAGGGCCAAAGGTTAACGAGGGTCTCATGTGGCCAGCACAACGACCAACCGCCTTTACTGTACTCCCACTAATGTTCAGTAGCAATTAGAGCAGGGTAGACTAATATTCGTCACATAACAAATAAGTTTAAACTAGTTATTCTCGGTTTGAGTGAGGGAACTTTTTTTTTTGGGGGGGGGGAATATAATATTTATGTTATAATAATCACTAAAATAACTATAAAACAAGCCAAATGTAAAATAAATTCTTTGAAATAAGATTATCAGATTAAAAGTGCCCAATACTTACAGCAATCTCTCAATAATGGATAAGTTATTTCACTTATTTGATATGAAACAAAATAATTAATTATCAATAATTAATTCACAAATTTAGTTATTTGTTTAAATAGATGCATGTTTGTTATTATCATTATTATTATTATTATGTTAGAAACGAGCGAGTATTCATTCTCTGGCGCTGCCAGGGTCGAGTTTCGTAAAAGAGAAACAAAATTCACTGTAGTCCATTTATTAGTTTCCACCGAGGAATTTTCTGGTGATGGGTCAGGTCTGCATCAGTACCACCTTTGACAGCTAATGAGAATGTTCCTAAGAATGTTAAGGGCCTTGAAGGTTTATTATTATTATTATGACTATTATTATTATGACTATTTTTATTATTAGTATTATAAAAAAAATAATTACCTTTAATTAATTATTATTGATTCATGTTTTGTTAGGTACAATATAATTGTTTAAAGTATCAACTTGACTGGAGATAGCGTGAGGGAGAAATAGTGGTAACATATATTTAAGGGGACTAAACTGTCACGAAACCCAACAAATTTAGCTATACAGTAAATATTGAAGTAGGAGTTTCTATTGTTACTGTTAAACAAAATAATGAATTAATGAAGTAATTAATTATCTAATTGGTAACTTTTTTTAGCGGCCCCCGTACGGGGAAAAGCCGCTATTAGGTTTTTGCAAAATGTCCGTCTGCAAATATCTATTAATTTCATCTTTTTTTTTTTTCAATTACAAATCAATGCTGAAAGATTATCTAAAATCGCTCGTCTGACATTGTACATATTGTACATATCCGGTAGATGTCATGCCGTAATGTTTAATATATCTCTTTATCAATAATAGGCAATTAGTTTTTAACCAGTTTGTTATTAAGTTAGCTTGCGGTTAGCGTGCTGGACTGATTATCTCGACGGTCCCGGGTTCATACCCAGCTCAATCCGTAGTCCAGCGGGAGGTTTGGACAAGGAAGTTAATTATGCTTAATTTTGAAAGAACATCCGAAACATGTAAGACAGAAAAAATATTTTACAACGGCAAATAAATCTTTGAAACATTATTACTTTTGACAATCAAAAAAAAATTACTTCTTGAATATTCATTGCGAATAGGCTGATCTGACATGGATCCGACGGGGGCCACCTGTGAGTTTGTGTGATAACAAAAACTCTCTTTGTAATCTTGTTAAAAATTATTTTATGTCTTGTCTATGTTAATTATTATTATATTAATAATTTTCCGAAGTTTCAACTTGACCCAAGAAGGAAAGTTGGAGAAATAACATGTACACACTTTTTACCAGACAGACAGTCTGTGAGTTGATATAAGCTTGTGTAATAATTACATAATTGTGAAAAATTTGCATAGTGATTTTTTTTCCCTAAGATATACATAGACTGTCCGATTTCTAGGGAGATCGTTAGATCTGTTTTCGAAATACAAGAACTTGCGCCGGGTATCTTTTTTTTTTCTGGCCAGGAAGATTAATGCAAGATAATAATAGGAATAACAACGATCAAAATATTAATTTAAAAAAAAACAACATTCAAACTAAAAAGCTTATCTAAGGGGCAGAACTGTATATTTATAGTCATAGACATAAGTAAATATAGACTGGCCAATTAAAGAGTTTTATGAATCGAAAATTTGTGACTTGCAATTTTGTTTACTTAATTATACAGCATTTATGAGCAGTATAAAAATTAAGTGCTTTTTAAATTTGTTTGTAATATACACAATGATACACACCTATATATATATATATACATATATATATATTGTAAATAAGGAGGCAGTGTAGTTTTATTTAACCTGTAAGAATGAAGATCATGCAACTTTTCATAATCCGAATACAATAGATATACATGTTTTCAAGTTACATGAAGTTATTTCCTTCGGCCAGTCTAAATTTATATATGTCTATGTTTATATCTTGATCTATTAAAACTGTAATTATTGCCCTTAATCAGCATTACACGAAATTAATTCATTATCACTACTTAATTAAAGTTAAAGTTTTGATTGACTCATATTTTGGTGGGAACAATGGATAAGTATGGCAAAGTTTCAACTTGATCCGCGAATGGGAAGTGGGAGAAATAACGTGTACATGATTTGTACTGGACAGAGTGAGTTGATATAAGCTTTGTAAACAAAAACAAAATACACTCAGTCTCAATATATATGCTACTGACCAGGGCCGGTCTTAGGCCACTGTAACCTATGCGACCGCAGTGGGCACCGCACTTTCATAGGCCCCGCGCGAAATCTAGGTGTAAATTATTACATTAAACAATTGTAACTTATTATTAAAGAGTTACTAGAATTGTCCTGAAATTATAAATATCTTTTGAAAACTCATGCAAATCTCAATAAAAACAGACAAATTGGCAGTTCGGGGTGTACTGTAGATGGCTCGTAGAGTTGATTTGACAATGATTTTGTACTTAGTAAAGTATGAATAAAATGCAAAGAAACATTTATTTTGTACTACAAAATCTTAATTTTCACTTATTATCCTTATCCATACATAAACTAGGCCACGCGCAATCCGTTTCGCACAGGGCCGGCAATCCGTATGACCGGCCCTGCTACTGACACACTCATTGCATTACATTTTATATTAATAAACTGCTTAAATTCTTACCATTCCACTTCAGTTCGAAAAGGGTTGACGACCCTTCTTGAAACGTACTGAAGAGGAAATAGCACCGATACCAGCCTGCATCGAAACACGTGGCGTCATTCACTTGGACAGTTATCTTTACGGTATTAGCATTCGTAGAACCGTAACCTCCAGAGTACTCAATTTTCCACTGTCGACCCTCTGGTATATTCTGTAATTAAAAAATAAAATAAAAATAAAAGAAAATGCTTTTAAAAATAGCATAGCTTATGTAAGAGAAAGAACTGCACATTTACAGCCATATATATGTAATTCTGTAAGTTTTTTTTCCCTCTTCCCTATATTAATAAGTGTTTTTTTTTTATTGATTCATGTTTTGTTTGGGACCATAAATAAGTTTAAACTTGATCCGAGAATCGAAAGGCAGCCGACCCAAAGGTAGATCCCGAATGCGATGGATTGATGATGTGAAGGCAGTTCTACAACAGTTTTGGGTTCGGGGTTAGAGACGAAAGGTCCAGGAGAGATCTGAATGGAGGGATGTGCTGACAGGCATGAAAGAGCCCACTAAGGGCTGTAGCACCACTGGGATGATGATGATTGTGACCTAGTATTAGGATAGGTCATAAGACCAGTGACCTGTACTGTACTGGCAAGTTAGTCCAGTGGTACTTTGTGGTCCCAATTTATATTATCTAGGCAAATAACTATAGCCTCTAGATGTACAAAACTACTGAGACAGACAAGTAATACTTCTGAGATTTCATTTGCAACAATAAAAAAGGAGTTTATTTACAAACAAAAGAAAAAGATCATGGAATGTATAAATGGCAATAAAGGTTCAGAAAAGAAAATGACATAATGAAACAAAGCAAAGTAGCAAGACAGCTTCCGGTCAATATAATTAAAGAACCACCATCAGAGGCAAAATAATGTCTTATGCCGAAAAACAATGAACAATTAACAATGAAATGACGTCATTCATTAGATACACTACTGTAAAAAAAACATACAGGAGAGGATAAGAGACTAAGTAGCCCTCTACTGTTTAACTTAGTCTAACTTAGTACTAACAAATAAATAAAGTCTACTTAGCTCATTATTCATTATCGAAATACTCTTCCCACAACAGTGGCACACTCCTCTTGAGTAACACAGCAATAGTACAACAACACAAGTATTAGTTCAACATTATAGAGATTTAGTTCAAACTACACTGGTCAGTTGAAAGACTCAAGAGAGAGTGGCAATTGTAAAAAGTTAACAGGGACTTCAATCAAGTAATAAAGGGGACAAACTCTAATAAAAAAAACAAAGGTAGCCACCCTTATTGTCCCTCTTGTCACAATGATAGTGTAAACTAGCCTTTACAATTAACAATGATAAACTTAATCAAGAATGATGAATAGTTCAACCTGTATTTATTTTCATATAGGAATGTTCGTCTTCCGTCGTTTACTTCACATTTACTATCATTATCTTTCTTACTCTAAAAACACCCCTTTCAGACCATACGGTCTATAGCAGCGGTTCTCAACCTTTTAAGCTCGGCGACCCCTTTTTACAACCTCCCTCCCCACTCTGCCGCGATCCCCCCCCCCCCGCACACACCCATACAGCATTAGAAGAATAGACAAAAAACAATCCATATTTTCAATGGTCTTAGGCGACCCCTGACAAATCGTCAATCGACCCCCAAGGGAGTCGCGACCCACAGGTTGAGAACCCCTGGTTCTATAATCTATAGGACAGATGATGTTAAGGTCATCTGAGATGAACTCCAATTGATGGCAAGGCTAGAAGGATCAGTCCTCCCGTTGAGCCTTGGCGAGAAACTCTGCTGTTAGGCGTATTGCCTTTAAGCTCCCATTCAGGTCAAGTGACTCTGCAGACAAACTGCGGAGCTGCGGACACTCTTGCAAGAGATGCGTCACTGTTTCCACCGACTCTCCACAGTGTCGGCAACGGGCACAAAAAATTTGGCCGGAACCGGGCAAAATAAGCACCAACAGGGCATCGGTTTCTTTGGCCATAACGGTTGAATGAACAGGGTGCCATGTGACCAGCCCAACCGCCCAAACTTAAGTTAGGTACCCGTTAGAGTTGGGTGGACCCAGGGGCGCCCTAAAAAATCCAGAAATTCAAAATCCGAGATTCACACCCAGGACCACAGGTTCGGAAACCAAGCGCTTAACCACTCAGCCACCTCACCCCTTATTTCTCTAAACCCTAGCCAAATTGTTCTCCCTTCATGTACCCCTATTCTGCCCCGTCATTTGTCTGTCTGACTCGCGTCACGACTTTTACCGTTGCGTAAAACAATGCACAAAATATGGACAGACGGAGTTAATTTGTAAGATGGTTTAACATGCTCGTGCGTTCTTATCCAATCTGTTTTTTTTTATTTTGAACTTATGTGGCGCCTTAGGGCGATCAACAAGCAAAATTCATCTTGAGTCCAATCATACGTATGTATGTATGTATTTATTTTGTATGTATGTATGTATGTATGAATGAATATATGTATGTATGTATGTATGAATGTATGTATGTATGTATGTATTTATTTATTTATTTTGTATGTATGTTTGAATGAATGCATTTATGTATGTATGTATGTATGTATGTATGTATGTTTGTTTGTATGTATGTATGTATGTATGTGTGTATGTATGTATGTATGTATGTATGTATGTATGTATGTATGTATGTATGTGTGTATGTATGTAAGTATGTATGTATGTATGTATGTATGTATGTTTTTGTGTGTATGTATGTATATATGTATGCATGTGTGTATGTATGTATGTATTTTGTATGTATTTTGTATGTATGTATGTATTTTGTATGTATATATGTATGCATGCGTGTATATGTGTATATATGTATGTATGTATGTATCTATGTATGTTGTATGTATGTAATATGTATGTATGTATGTATGTATGTATGTATGTATGTATGTATTGTTACATATCTAGGCATTGTTACCTATTTACTATTGTTTTTTGTTTTTTTCCTTGACCTGTTGCGGTCGAAAGACGGGTAGAAAATTCCCGAGGTTGTCTGCCCTTTGTGTAATAAGTTTTTTTTATTATTTTATTAGCGGCGGCGAGTCAAGCAACACGGACAGTGTGACCGGTCCTTGACCTATGTGTGTACCTCTGGGTAAAAAGAGGGTGTTTATTTTTCCGTCTCTTTAGAGAAGGTTCTAGCTCTGTCTGGTTGATCACTTGTTCTGTTCTCGAGTAGTATTCTAGAAACTACTAGATTTGTCTTGATCTCGACGCGCGGTAGACTATATAAAGACCGCCCGTGTAACGTTGAGACGGACAAGACATACGGAGACAGCCGTGAGACAGAATAGCGGAGACATTGCGTGACCCCTGCGTGGTATACCTAATGATAGTGTAAGTTAAGATTTTTTTCTTTTTCAAGGCCTTGCTTGTATTTGTAGTTATATTTTAAAAACTTTTGAATTGTAATATTTTTACATGCCATTTCTGTAAAAGGGTTTGGTCAACCCATCAATTCTATATTGAGTAAATGTTTGTTTTTCTTGCTTGTAACTTTATGTGATTCATTTAAAAGTACTATTTAATTTATATTTTATTAAACATTAAGTTGATATTTTACCTTCCGATTTCTGGTGTCATTTTTTTTTTGTTATTCATTGTAAGTCTTTGGTTAAATTCAGACTTAAGATAAGTGACACAACTGCTTTTTCTATTGTCACGTTCCCCTATGCAAGCCAATTAAAATTAGAATAGATATAGAATTCAATTCGTAATACGTGACAGTATGTATGTATGTATGTATGTATGTATGTTGTATGGATGTATGTATGTATGTACGTATGTATCATAATGTATGTATGTATGTAATGTATGTATGCATGTATGTAAGTATCATTATGTATGTATGTATGTATGTAATGTATGTATGCATGTATGTATGTATTATTATGTATGTATGTATGTGTGTTTGTATGTATATATGTATTTCCTTTATAGAAATCAAACCCGTTTGAACAATCTTAATGAATCTAGACATAAACGCTCTTTAAATAATAGCGGTGATCTTATCATATGTTAAGTAGTCAACAATAAGAACATTTCATAGATTAAGATCATTGAGGCGTCTTGAAATTAGAATAAAACTTTTTAAACAACAATAAGGCTCTTTATAATATAACAAAACAAAACAAAAACAGAAAGAAAAAACAAGAGTAAATTCAAGAAAAATTTAGCTAGTAGTAAAAATAAACTTAAATGAGTATATACCCCAGTCAGATGGCTTAGATGGCTTTCTATCTATAGAAAGATTGATGGATAGAAACATAGATAGATAGATAGATAGATAGATATTCTTACACTTATTTTCACAGGGCTAACTACAATGTTTGGTAGAAGAGTCGCTATATCTTTGTAGTCATAATCGTTGCCAACCATTCTGGACACCTTCAGCTCACTGACGAACACTCCCGGAGGATAGTTTCCTGAAGCTTTGTATTTACTTATGTCACATGTTATCTCAAAGGTATCGTTGTGTTCGATGTATTGTTTGTTGATAATATCATCTGGTACATTAAACATATCATGATATCAATAGTTATCTTTAAAAAAAAAGTATTAAATATATATTGTATTATCTACGAGTCATTACAATTTGTTTAAAAATAGAGACTCTTGTCTAGGTCTTGTCCTTTGTGTGTGTATTCAACTATCAGCTATATAGCTCTTCATTCAAAGATGAACACATTTCTTAATTCCTTTGAACACGAATAGGACTGTAAAGTCCAATCCTCGCTCTGATAGGCCAGCCGCTTACGTGGCCTGGGTAGGTTAGGGTTAGGTAAGTTGCAGACAGGGCTGCTTCTTCTCTCAGCTTTTTGTTAGTTCGGCGCTCTTTCACGCTGACCACTCTCCTTGCTTCGTATCTCAGGACTCCGACAGTCCTTCACGTAATACGTGGATGTCAATATCACACTCCTTGAAGGAGCTCTTAAGGGCGTCGTTATAACGCTTGTATTCACCCATCCCCTTTTCGCACTAAGCCATGGGCGAAGTCAAATTGATAGCACGGCAAACTGACACTAAGATGTTAAAACTCAAGGTTGGGTGGGCTACGACCTTAACTTAGGTAACAACTTTCAACGCATATCGTCAAGTTTCTTTACGCAAACCTCGGGTATACAGAAACATGAGTAAATTAAGTTTGTTTAGGTTGGACTATGATAGTCAACAGAGGCGTAGCTAGCAATGTGCGATTTGTGCGAGCCGCATGGGGTATCAAGTGGTGAGGGGGGGTGGCATCCCTCTTCCCCTGATCTTTCCAATTAAACACATTTTACATAATTGAACAAACTCAAAATAATGTATTTGAAATGTTAACTCTTACAGTCTTGTTTAGATTAAATATATTAATGCATTTTGAATTAAATTTACTGGATTTATTAAAATCTATGAAGCAGGGTCGGACCGGCTATAGGGGCATTAGGGAAAATGCCCGGTGGGTCGGTACACCAATTGGCCGGTAAGGCCACCGAAATGGCCGAATCGATGCCACTATGGCACATATCAAATGGTTAAATATTTTAAAATAGTCTTTTATAAGAAGACCTCTGTGCGTCGTGTTTAAAAACAAATCTTTCAAAGACTCAACAGTGTAATACTATTTAAATTTATGACATTTTCCGAAATAATTTAATAGCCTTCACTCGAAGACAGTGTTACTATTATGCTTCATTCTTTTAGGGCTTACATACTTAGCGATTAAAAAGCAACAAACGGTCTAAATTTCCTATAAAGATATAGAGTTCACTGTATGCATGCATATCGATACATTATCAAACATGATGATTTTGAGGACAGGTAGACCTAGAAATGGATGCCCATCACATACTATAGAATTTGTGGGCCGGATTGTAGCCTATAAAAATGCCCGGGCCAATTTCGACACCCAGTCCACCCCTGCTATGAAGGCAACACAATTTTACACGCCCACTTTATCTTGCACATTTAGTTTCTAGTAGGACTAAAAGACATAAAAACTATACTTACCACTCGTATATGATAGGACCACACAATCAAGTAATAAGATTATCAGCATCCCTGTTTGAAAGTTTGTAAATCTCGAAGCTACTCAATTATGTTTCTTGCATAGTGCTATTTACGCATCTATGATTGAAAGGTAACAATATCATGCCAAAATAAAATAAAGTTGTTAGATTAACTTTGCTATTTTCAAAACTCTTAAGTCTCGAGTCATCGAGAAATAGATACATTTGATATTTTGGGGTTTCGGAACATCGGCACAATTTAGGCAATGTCGTGCCCATAATTCCTCAAAGTTCATTCTCCCTTCATATCTCAAGAGATAAATCTCACACAGCCAAGTCACTAAAAACAAGGCCCATTTACAGTTAAGATGGTAAAAATTGTAGAAATAGTAAAAATTTGTTAATTCATTAAAAATCTGTTGTAAATATTATATATTCACAATTTCTCTGCCCCATCACAAGTCAGACCCCCGCAGACAACCCCACCTCCCGGACAAAGCCCAGTACCTTCGGGTCGACATTATCAATTGTGTTTTTAAGTTGTGTGCTCTAAAATATTTTCCCTAATATCCTGGTATCTGGTGCAGTCAATGAGGATATGTTCCACAGTGAAACAAGAGTCACAGTACTCACAAAGAGGAGGCTCCTTTTTCTTTAGCATTGACTCCACACCCTATATGAATGTGACTTTAGATGATAGGATTTTTTGCTTAATAAATCCGATTATAACAATGTCAGGAAAGTTTAACCCTTATCTCCGTAATTATTTTATTAAATTTAAAAAAAAAATTGTTACTGAGTTATATCTAGATCATTTCTAAGGGATCTTTTATTCCCTTCTTATGTTATGTATAGTACAGATGTTATTTCAAACAAGAATTTAATTACGTCCTACGCATCTCATGGGTCAATCTAAGTCATGCATGTGAATCAACAACTTAAACTCTGCTAAGTCATTGGTTTTACTGGCTGATTGAGGCAACCCATTCCATTCTCTAATCGCACTACGGAAGAAGGAGAATTAGTACGAAATGTGCCTCTACCCTTGTGTCTTTCTGAGTAGGTCTATTACATTAGGTTCGTTTATCTCTTTGTAAGTTATGGTTTAGTGTTTTATGTATTATAGCCACTTTGGTTTTTATTCTTCTGTCCTGAAGTGTCTCTATGTTTAGTTATTTTACTAATGGTGTTACTCTAATCAAACTGGAATATTCGTTTGTTATAAATCTCGCTAGTAAAGAGTAAAGTTCCCCTGTCAGTCCATACGGTACATAGGGCTGGTGATGTTAGGGTCATCTGTTTCTTTGGCCAACGGTTTAAGAGCAGGATGTCGATTGGCCAGTACAACGACTAACCAACTAAATTCAGGTACCCGTTAGAGTTGGGGCGCCATAAAAATGCCGAAAGTAAAAAAAACAACAAATAGTCTTCATCAAGACTCGAACCCAAGACCCCAGGAAGCGCTTAAGCACTCAGCTACCGAGCCCCTCATAGATCTCATTGCTCTATTTGTATTTGTTCTAGCTTCATACTTTTATATACATCTACAAAGAAGTTAAATGTTTTGTATATTTATAATCGAATTGTAACTCTTTTTAAAAAGATGTCTACATAAGTTCAGTTCGACGCTCTACGTAAAGAATAGTATTCACTTACTCCGGTCTATGTGTACTAAGTGTTTCTGGTTACAACACCGTCAATAAAGAATTAATTCATAGATAATTCATACAGGGCCTGCCTTGGGGAAAGGCAAACTAGGCAGCCGCCTTGGATCTCTGAAAATTGGGGGCCTGACACTAGACTTGATATAATTTTTTTTTCTTTTTTGAGAAAAAAAATTGCTAAACATGGATTAAATATCAAACATAGGAGAACTGTATGGCTCTTAGTCTACTAGCCTAGTTCTAAGTCTCTACTATGATTCAAGGCTTATTAGCGAATGTTTAGATCTACTTGTTAGAAGACCATTGTTTCTTTCTTTTGGTGAAATATCGATATGTTATTTCTAGTGAAAAAATCATTTCGTGTTTTTGTTATCGGCCTATAATAATCCTATATCATCAAATATGAATTGAACTAGTTATTTGTTGATTTAGATATAAATACAGGAAATGTTTTTTAATTCATCGTGTATTTTTCCTCTTAATTTTTTGTTTTTTTTTCTATTTCATTTGGGGGCCACTTCGCATAGGGCCTCCAATTACTTCAGGCCGATCCTGATTTTTGGGCATCAACCTTAATAAAATAATGAAATTCTAGACAGATGTATAAAGACCTACCATTTCTGTAAGAATAGACTCGTGTGTACAGAGCTTTGTCCCATACATTTCCGTTCATCAAGCTTGCTTATCAATGTTTTACAGAAGGGTTTCGATTAGTTTTTTTTTTGTTTTTTGCGCATGTGCATTCCACCTTCTCTTTCTTTTTTTCCTCAACCATTTGTTGTTTAACTCTTTCTCTCCGTAATTATTTACCACATTCTGGTGGAATCAACGCTGGTATCGTCAGTTAGGAGAGAAAGAGTTAAGTTAGATTTGCTTTATTACAAAATTTATGTCCACCCTCTTCTTCTGTCTGTCTGTCTGTCTGTCTCGGTTTAAGTTGAAATTTTGCAGGTATTCATTAACGATGACAAAACATTAATCAATTAAAAAAATAATTAACCTTCACCTTCGCCTTTTCTATTGTGCAGTTGGGACAAAGCACGAGTTGTGTGTAGACTGTCATTCTACATCCCTTTCTCTTGCCTTGGATATAGTATTTATTTCTAGTAGCATAAGGAGAATTATTTACCTTGTGCCATAAATAAAGGTGGCAGTTTCCTGGATGGTACAGTTCTAAGAGAGATCTAGTCAGGCAAATGAAACAGTTGGACGACAAGGGGGAGAACTAGCACAGTGTGAATATTTTCTTTTTACCTTTTACCCATCCTTTAGTCCAGTGGTTCTCAACCTGTGAATCGCGACCCCCTTGGGGCGATTGACGATTTGCCAGGGGTCCCTTAAGACCATCGAAAATATGGATTGTGTTTGTCCATTCTTCTATTGCTTTATGTGTGTGCGTGGGGGGGGGGGGGTTGAAAAAAGGGGTCGCCAAGCTTAAAAGGTTGAAAACCGCTGCTTTAGTCTGTTAGACTGTTGGGGCACTATTCAAGATTTGTCGATCGTCTTTCTCCATTACTGTCTTTTGCCTTAGTTAGAACCTTTTTTTAATGGAAGGCCCGTCCATTCTTTAATGTTGTTCTCCCATCGCTTTCTCTGTTTGCCGCTTCCTCTTTTTCCTGGTACTGTTCCATGAAGGAGGGTCTTTACTAGCCATGAGGGTCTTGTGATGAAGTCATAGAGTTAAAGATTGCGTTTTCTTCGCAGTATTTAGCAGGTCTTCGTGGGTTCCAGTTAATTCATTAATCCTGTCTCTATTCTCTTAATTTGTGATGCGGTCTTTGTAAGTTATACCTAGAATCTTTCTGTAGAATCTCAATTTCAATTCTATGATTTTCCCCTGCAGTCAGCGTCCAAGATTTGCAATCATATAAGAATGTCACCTGGGAGCGCATCAATCTGATTTTAGTGTCGAGTACTATGACTTTTTCTTTCCAGATTGTTTTGAGTCTTGCAAATGCTGCTGTCAAATTCTAACTAGTAGTATTAAGTTTGGTTCCTTCATCTGAGACAAACGCTCCGAGGTGTTCAAAACTACTGACCTACTTGGAGTGAGACAAGGCTGCCTACTCTCACCAACTCAGTGCGATTATCTTCCTTGAAAGGATAATGGAAGATTCAATCGAGGGCTACGAAGGTTCTGTAAGCGTTGAGGTAGAAGGATTACTTAACTTTCGCTTTATAAAGATGGTCTGGCAGGGACAAAGCGCAAATTAGCTGACTTGGTGATGTGAAAAATGTCGAAAAAAACAAACAAATTATGACAAATAGCTAACAAAGCTTTAAAGAGGACATCAGTATTTGGTGGCAAAATGATGACCAATGTCAAGCAGTGTTAAATACATAGGAGATAGCGGTGATCAATTATTTTTTTATACTGAAAAAGAGTAGATAAAACTTGCAATATTGAGAAACATGGCAGCAGAAAGGGTGGTCTTCCTTTATTTTTAAAAGCTTTTTTTTAAACGTAATTTTCTTTATTTTGCAAGTTTTAATTTTTTTCTTCTGCTTACTTTGCGAGTGGCTTGGGGAACTACTAACTGTTAGTTATTAGGCCCACACCTTCAATTGAATGCCACTCTTAAGGTCAACTAGGCTACAATATTGTTACTTTCTCTTCTAATCAGGTCAACACTGCTACACACAACACAGCACATCTAATACAAGAACTTGACAACAAGAGTCTCAAGTAACAATGTGGCGGCTTAATGACAAATACATGAAAAGCCAATACGACACAATTGGCTACATCAAATTCAAATGCTTTGCTACACAACAGAACTGCCTACTAAACACTACAAGTCTTTCTCTGTCTACTTCTAGACTCGTACTGCTACATTTTAAAGGACACACTCTGTAGCACACTGTCCTTACTGCCTTGCGTCCTGGACTCAAGTGTCCTTTCTTTACACAATGTCTCTCGTCTGTAAAGGCTTTTTGGTCACATGACCATAACATTGGTCATATTGCGTAGATTAGCAGTAATGTCCCTTGTTCAACAACTTTATTTGAATAAAAAAAAACGAAGTAACCAAATATGGCAATCTTAAAACTGTGACATTTATTAGCAAAACTCGTGGATATAGAAACATGCAAATAGCATATTACTTCGACTCTTGAAAAAAAAAACACTAAATATACCACATTCCACAAATTTAACAGAAAACAAAAATAGCTTAGTTGTAAGGTACATACGAACCGCCCTAAACAGGTACGCAACGCAAGGCGACCTCTCATAAATCCTTCCTACAATATAAAATAAATCCGCCAGAGCTGAGCAAATTTTTTTTTTTTGTTATATAGACGTTTCCCAATTAATTATTTAAAGTCTAATCACCTCTTTTGCAGGTGAACTCAAACAACAATTAAAACTTTTTAACGTAGAGAGTAAACTGAGCCCTACTGTTTGTCTGTGCGTAAGGTATGGTATAATAGCACCAATGTTTATTAAGTGCACAATCTTTGAACGCACTTTCTTTCGTTGCCTTGCTTGTAAGTTTATGGAGTGGTTTTGTTATGCTGGTGTAACGTTTGATGAGATTCTTCTGTGTTCCCCTGTTTAGGGTGAGTATTTAAGGCATTACTGCATTTCGCAGTTTTGGGACTAGAACTTTCAATTTGTCTTTTCTTATGTCTCTACAGGAAGTTAGTTCTGGGATTGGAGTTCTACACTAAATACTAGATCTAGATTCAGCAGTGTGTTTTGTTGTGATTGCGAGCATTTATGTGTCAATTTGTCGGACAGCAAGGTGTAGAATTACTGCTTAATTAATATATCCACAATATTAGAATGTTTCAAATGCAATGTCACTACTCCATCAGTTGTCATCATAACTTATATTCATATCAATAAACAATTACATTGTCAACAGTGAATCACTTATTTATTTGTAAGCACGAAGGTGCCTGTTGAATGTCAGGGGCCCGGATAAACGAGCTAAGGCCTTAACACAACCCTGACACTGTTCAGATTGTCATGTTTATAAAGACAGAGCAATAAAAGGTCGGATCTGTGCAAATTAAATTTTAGTTTTGTCATATGGAAACTTGTCCTGCATCCAAAGCAATCCTCAAATAATTCATTGAACTCATCTCATCAATGGGAATATAACAAAATATAATTTAATTTACACAGCGCTATCAACAAACGTAATAAAGGTTTCAGGCGGTTAGGATAACGCTTATACGTAAACACAAACATTTAAAATATGAACGAATAAAAAAAAGTATTAATATTGATAGTGCTGTACCATAATGTTTGTCTTTGTCAAAGTAGGAGGAACCCCTCGGTACTATAAAGGCACAAAGGCTGAGCTGGTTTTGTCATATTGTTAGAAAAGTGTCACTGACAAAGTCATCATTGAACATACAGAAGTTATGAAAGCTAGAACGCTACATGATTGACCTAAAGCAGTTAAATGGCTTATCTCTTGTTTTTTTGTTTTTGTTATGTTTTTTTTTTGCAAAGAATACAAGAACATATATGTCTCTTATTTACATTCACATCTGCATTAATTTATGGATATACTTATGACGTGATTATCTTGTTGGGACGTAAGTATTTTATAAGATAATATATTTTTAAAAATTAAGAAATGACACTAGAATTCAATTAACCGCCAAAAGACACAAGCCATACAACAAACACTATTAAGAAACGGGTGATTTTATTGCAAAATCAACCCTACAGACATGATGAATGTTTCAAATGTTGACGACATAGTAATAAACATATTTAACATTATGTCTCGCATATTAAAACTACAGTTTGTGTACTGCATTATTCCTTAACTCTTTCTCTCCTAACTGACGATGCCAGCGTTGATTCCACCAGCATGTGGTAAATAATTACGGAGAGAAAAAGTTAAAGCTGTATTAATTATGGTTATTTACTCTGTATGAATTGGCAGACGTTGCGCACCTTGATTAATTTTTTCTCAGTAGTTTGTTTTTGTTTTTTTTTTCAATTTGATGTCTATAAATATCTACTCTATGTGTAAAATATGTTGTGTTATTTTGTCGTCTGCGATTTTGAAGCGTATTTCGTTACGCTGAATCCCCAGACGTTTTTTTTTTTCGTGCTTTGTTATATAAACTTATCCTCAAGTATTTCGCCTCAGTGAAATACAATAATAACCAAATAATAGTATTTCTGTCCTTGAGTCTTTGTAGTGTTATGCGCAGTCCTAGCGTTGACCTGCATATTGTGCCACACTTATTAAATGCATATTTAACGCATATCTAATAGTCTGCATAAGGACTTTATTGTGATTTCCTTCCAATATGTAACAAAGATCGGTTAACTACTACCCTCCTCCCCTAAAATTTGTGTGATAGTCACAGTACATATATGTTACAAAGCTTTTATCAACTTTCTATGTCTGTCTGGTATAAACTTTGTACATGTAGTTTCTTCCTCACACAATCTCGGAGCAAGCTGAAATTGTGCACCATTTATTCTTGTACCCAATAAAACTAGAATATTTTTTTTTAATTAACTACAGGTAAATAATTAATTTGTTTTATTATCTCCAACAAAAGAAAGGAATCGTACTTGTCTGATAAGGTGGTATACGTTGAATTAGTCCCCTTTATACTTTGCTTTTCAGTTCGAAAATAAACATTTCCTTTCCACTAGGACTAAAACAGAAAGATTTAAAAACTCCTTTATCCCACTGTCGGTCAGAGTGTTACAAGATCAGCTGTCGTCATCGAGAAGTTCATAGAAGTCTAATTCATAAAGTGCTGGTTGTGAGTGTGTATGTGTTTCGTGTGTGAATGTTGTTCGAATTTTTGATCCATATTGTTTTTGTAAAGTAGTTACGCTGAGGTTGTCATTGTAGTCAAACTGAATTTCTATTTGATTGGATCAATAAAATTATCTTATCTTATCTTATCTTAACAATAGATAATTTTAAAACCTTCTATTTTCATAAGCACTTCTCTAGTACAGTGGTTAGAGTGTTGGTTTGAGAAGGCTAGAGCCCTCTAGTTTCAATCCAGGTCGTTCGACGTATTACATGTTTTTATTTATAAATGCATTTTAAAAGCGATCACGGAATTATTTAAACAGATACCCCCTTCTTTCTCCCCCCTACCCCTTTTCAACAGGTCCAGACAGGTGATAGGATCATAGCGTATTGAGAAAGTTAAAAGCATGAAATTGCGCTAAACAGAAACAATTTGTAAACATATTTTTAATAGCACAGAATATTATTTTAGTCTAGATCTATTACTAATTGAATTACATAACTGATCCAAACTAATGGCTTCGCTTAATATAAGCTTTTTTTTTAAAAAGTATTTTTTATTTGTATTTTCTTGTTTGAAAGGCCTTTGAGAGTTAAGACGTCAAAAATATTTATTGTTTAGTTTACTGATCATTAACATATTTACATCATTGTAATACGTATCATTATCAATGTTTGACAATTACACTTGCACTGATTGAAGTTCATTTAAAACAGTAATACACCTCAAACATAGAGGCCTAGACTACACATTGCACATGATGAAAGTAAATTGCGAACGTAAGTTAACGTCACGCTAAATAAACAAAGATATACACATGATTCCAAATTTGGTAATAAGTTTAGAATACGTTCCTCTTGCACGTCAGATAATGTCCATCTTAATCTTTTCTTTTTGGATGTCCTGGCTTCTTGGTTATTTCTGTGTTATACACTGAAACGAAAAAACAAAAAAAAACAAATAAGTTTTGTCGTCGAGTCTGAAGATTAATGAGGAGTAGCAGTGGTTCAGGTGGCAACGACGCCCCGGTATGGTATAACCATTGTTATTGTAGAGTGATATCCTATCTATATCCTTCTACAAGATTTAAACAAGTGCAGTTGTACGGATTTAAAAAAAAATTTTTTTTTCATTTCGTTGGTATGCCTTATTAGAGGACACAATACAAAGTCTTTAAGAACTCAAAATTAGACAAAACAAATATTTACCAGTATAATCCATACGATCACCCAGGGAAAGAAGAACAGACTAATACAAAAGTGAAGGCAGTGATTAACTCCTCTTCTGAAAAAAACAACAACAACAACACATGTAAAATAAAAACATTATGATTATATGTATTTACATATATTTTACATAATAAATGTATAGCTGCTAAGTCATTAAATTTTTTAGCTGATTCAGGGAATGCGTTAGAAGCTCTTATATTACAAATAATGAAATTGGAACTTACACGAACTAGTTCTATAGTAAGTCATATTTATCTTTGTCTTTTTGAATATATGTATATATATATATATATATATATATTACAATTGTGCAAGTTAGGATTAAGAGTTGATACAATGAATGAGAGTATTGTGATTTTAAAAAATACCCAAAAACAAAAAAATGATAAAAACCCAACTCACTTTTCAATCACAATGGTTTGAGCAGGAGCTCCGCCGCCCACAACGACAATATTGTTGTTCTAGAAGACAAAACAAAACAAGAATTTAATTGCTTTACATCTCATAGGGGTTCCGCAAGGTTGTTAACGCCGGAAGTGGTAATGGTCTTAAGCCCATCATTACCTATAAAGTGCTTCCAATGGCACGCGTCTCAAATAGCCTCTGACAACCAGTCCAACTCCTGGCCTTCACGTGTGGCTCAGTTACTGAGCCTGGCGGAACCGTTACCACAGACAGGAGAAGTGGCAAAGGCGAGCAACTGGCGCCTAAACCAGTAACCTTCGGGGAGGAGGGGCTCGTTAGCCTTGGTTGGCTACCCATCTAGGAGAAGGAAAACTCGGAATCCAAACCTCAGCTGCCCTGCGGCAATACCCAAACACGGGAAAGGCTTCGGGAGACAACCCTGAGGAAAAATCTGGAGCTGGTGACCCTTAGGCAAACTGTGGCACACCGTACTACAGCCTGGGAGATCCTTTGGTCACATCAGCTGCGCGGAGAGGGGGGGGGGGGGAACTGCTCTGTGGGCGACATCGTTCCGACCATAAACAATGCCCAGGCTTTCATCTCACTCTCTGAGATGAAACATAGTCGTTCTAAGACTGGAGGAGGCTAATGATGATCTCATAGGTCAGTGACTGCAGTGCACTCCAGGCAATAAAACATACAACACTGAAGCATAACCTACTAATACAAAAACAACATCTCGTTTTATTCTCAGAAAGACGCGAACAAGGAAATACACTTACTATTCCGTGTGCGAGGATAAATTCATTCAAGTGCTCCTTCTTCCCTAGTGCTGTTAGAACAGGGGTTCTCAACCTGTGGGTCGCGACACCTTGCAGAGTCGATTGACGATTTGTCAGGGGCCGCCTAAGACCATTGAAAATATGGATTGTATTTTGTCTATTCTTCTAAAGCTGTGGGGGTTGGGGTCGCAGCATAGTGGGGGGTTGTAAATAGGGGTCACCGAGGATAAAAGGTTGAGAACCGCTGTAATAGAACATGGAATGGGTTGCCTAAATCAGCCAGGAAAAACGACTTTGTAAAGTTTATTGTTGGACATGAATGACTAGATTAACATACCCCTACTGATTACGTGTAGGAAGTAATTATCTTCAATTTTAAAACATCTCTAATTTATAAGAAAGGATAAGGTAACACTTTAAAAAAATAAAAATAAAAGCGCTATATGATGGTTCAATGCAAAAAATAATGTACGTGGGCGGATCTTAAGATTCAGTAGAAATAATTTGAATTTCAATAGGTTGTCTTTCTTTTCTCTTTTATTCTCCTTCATATTTAGTAGCCATTACTGCACATGCTCCAAATATAACATTTCCCTTCTCGCCTCTTTCTCTGTCTCTTTCTCTCTTCTTTAACGAAGCCTTTAGGACAGAAAACTCAAAAGTAAAGTAGCAATTATGCATAAAACACTGAACCATATACTTGAAATACAAAAACATAATTTAATAAAATACTCTGAAAGACACAAAGATGCACACTACGCGCGCGTTCTATATGCTAGGACAAATTTGTACAAATACTCCTTCTTCCCTAGTGCTATTAGAGCATGGAATGGGTTGCCTGAGCTAGCCAGGAAAACCATTGAGTAGGCAGAATGTAAGTCATTATATGCATGACTAAATGCATGACGCGTAGGACGTAATCATCTTCTTTTTTAAGAGTAACGTCTTATATTATATAAGATAAGTTAAGAAACACATAAAAACAACGACAGTGTTTCCAAAACTGTGTTCCCGAGCCCTAGGTTTTCCGCAAGGCCTGAATAAGTGTTCCTCGAGCTACTGAAATAATGAACTAGAAGGACGCTACGTGAGTTAATGTCTCTAAAAAAAAATTAAGCAAAGTAATTCCCCTTTTAACACTCAGAGTGTGCGAAGTGTTGCCGGCCTTTCCGTAAGGGAAACACTTCTATAATGGATCAGCTAAATGCTGTATTTTGACCCAAACTTTGTCTATACTACCCCTTCCTACCCCCATGACCCTTTCTGGATTTCCCCGTTAAGGAAATGCCATTGAATCCCTTTCATTTTTTTTTCTTTAGGATTGAATGGTTGCCTGGTCGTGTGCTATGTTTTCTCGGGCTGTCACCACGACGGTTCCGAGTTCGAATCTTGTACCTACGCATTCCTTACCGTCTAGCCATAGGCTTGGACTAGAAGGAACTAAGCTTTAAAATATAAGCAAACCATTTGGCCATTTCTTGAATATACGAATATTATTAATATAGACTATATTTTTAGCATCATTTAGATCATAAAAGTAAAGTATAAAATATATTTCCCCTTTCAGACCTATAGGGCAGATTATTCTAAAGTCATCTGTTTCATTGAGCAACGCTTAAGGAGCAGGGTGTCATGTGGCCAGCACAACAATCAACCCCTTTCACTTCCCCCAACTAAAGTCAGGTACCCCTTAGAGTCAGGTGGGCCCAGAGCGCCCTAAAAGTACCGAAAATAAAAATCCGATTCTTCACTGAGATTTGAACCCATGACTCCAGGTTTGGAAGACATACGCTCAACCACTCAGCCACCAATGGACCTCATTCATCAATCGTAAATGTGGCTAAATGTGTTTATTTACGATTGGTGAATGAGGTCCATTAGGGTCATACTATATATATTATAAAAATATTATAAACCACATTATAATTAATATTTCCAAAAAAAAAAAAAAAAAAAAAAAAAAAATAAATAAATCTACACTCACCGAGGAGCTGGACTGTTGCTGTTGAGGCATGGGAGGGTAATAAGCTTGTGGGGGAGGGGCGCCATATGCGGGAGGATTCATCTTCTCTACAAATTAGCCTGCATGTTTATAAATGAGAAAATAATTAATCAGCACATGCACAATTAGTAATTATACACAATGTTATATGAGTGAAGAGGTTTATAACAAGAGAATCATTCTTAGGAGTAGCTTGTTATAGGATTGTATTAACTCTTTCTTCCCTAATTGACGAAGCCAACGTTGATTTGACCCCATTAAACTAAATAGATTTTAGGAGCTATATACTTTGGTTTGTGTTATGCAACAGGAACTCGCACTCCCCTACAATTAAATACCAACTATAACATTTTCTGATAACAAACCAAAAAAGTTATTGAAGTTTAATCCTAACATGATAGTGAAATACAAATGAGCAAAATAAATTATTGTATCGAAAAGAAAATGATAATTACAGAGAGAGAGAGAGAGAGAGAGAGTTAAAACAGAATCTTAAACCTTTACAACTAAAGATTTGTAATTCTAAGTAATTATAACCATCGGCGGACTGGGTGTCAAAATGGGCTCTGGAATTTCTATATCATCCGGCCCTTAATGTGTATATTTTATGAACGACATCCTATTCTACCAGTCCTCAAAATCATTATGTTAAGTTTGATAAACTACCCCTTTCATATCTTGCTATATATAGGGAAGATGATGTAGAGGTCATCTGTTTCTGTAAAGGTCATCTTTTTTTTCGTAGCCCACGGTTTAAGAGGGTGTCATGTGGCCAGCACAACGACCGACCGCCTTTACCTTTCCCAAACTAATGTCAGGTACTCATCAAAGCTAGGTGGACCCCGAAATTAGAACCTCAGTCTTCACCAAGTTTTGAACCCGGGACCTCTCGGTTCGTAAGCCAAGCTTTTTCAATCAGCCATCGCGCCTCTTGTCTATGGGTGAAGGTTATTACATTATTCCGGAAATGATGTATTAAATTAGAGTCTGTAAAAGATTTTTTTAAAAAACCCGACAAGGGTTAATTTTATAAGAGAGTATTATAAAGCCTTATAAAGAGTAGGGCCTACGTGTAAAGGTGGCCTACGTGCGGCCATTTCGGTGGCCAACAGGCCCATTTGGAAACCAGCCCACCGGGCATATGCCCGAATGCCCATATAGCCAGTGCGCCCCTGATTATAACATAACGAACAATATCACGAATAAAACTCCAAAACGAACTGATCTATGAGTACAATACACAATTTTTGTAGGAAACTGTATTAAATTAATATTCAGTCTGCTGTGATGACTTTCAGGTGCTTTCTATAAAAAAAAAGAAGTCACTGAAACGATATAAAAAATGAAATAAGTTTTTCTTTTAGTAATTAAATACTTGAATAAAATAAAATTTTCGAATATTAATTCCACATGTCAGGTTATTGTATGAATGAATGAATTATTTTAAATGCGTAGCGTACAGATTAAAATGAATTTTCTTCAGGACCATAAAGATATTAATATTATTTGTTATTATTAGATTTAAAAGCATTGTGTGTAAATATAAAAGACATTTAGGCCTACTTACGTTAGTGTCCAGGTATAATGGAAGAGGGCGGCTATACTTCCAGACGAAGATTGCCACTCAAACGCAATGAGGGAAGTTGTTATGCGCAACTTTTTATTTGATTTGTTTTTATACTGTCACGTGACTGTTTTATGGGGCGTCTATACTTTTTTTTTCTAGAAAAAAACAACAACACATTCTAAGGATGGTTATCTTTCTGAGTAGAGGGGTGTTAAATTGGTGAGAAATAGGTGCTTGTTTTTTTTTCCTTTTGTGTGTTTTTCTTGTAAAATTTCGTCACTCTCTTCGTGGGTTGGTAGAAGAAAAATCATGGAGGAAAATCTTAGATATACACAATGCTGGAAAGCTAACTTATAACAAGAAAATTCTATGTAAAAAAAAAAAAAGAGGAAAATATATAGCATCGGGTTAGTAAGGAACGGAGATACGTTTGAAAATGTTTTGTTTGTTTGTAAAATGTTTTACATGTTTCGGATGTTCCTTCAGAGTTGAAGATAGTTTACGTCCTAGTTCAAACCTCCCGCAGGACGACGGGGGATGGGAGCGAGCAGGGTTTGAACCCTCGACCGTCGATAAATCCGAACGACAGTCCAGCGCGCAAACCGCCAGATATATGTGTCATATTAAATATAAAAAACTTAATGTACACATCTGACAGAAAAGACAAACACAAAACATTAGAAGAAATGGAATGCAATAACAAAAATCACGAGCACCATAAGAACTGGGTGGCGGTGGGGGATTAAAGGCTTTAGATTCTGCCTTAATTCAATCCTATAACAAGCTACTCATAGGAATGATTCTCTTGTTATAAACCTCTTCACTCATATAACATTGCGTGTGCTTATTGATCCTGCATGTGTCGATTTATTTTTTTCACATTAACAAACATGCAGGCCAATTAGGAGTGACGATGAATCCTCCCGCTTATGGCGCCCCTCCCCCACAAGGGCATTACCCTCAGATGGAGCCACAGCCACATCCCAACGCCTGGGTGAGTGTTGCTTTTGTTTTTTTTCCTTTTTCATATTTTTTTAATAAATAAAATATTAATTATAATGTGGTATATAATGTATGACCCTAATTGGTGGCTGAGTGGTTAAGCGTATGGCTTCTAAACCTGGGGTCATTGGTTTGAATGTAGGTGAAGAAAAGGATTTTGAATTTGGGGATTTTTAGGGCGCCCCTGAGTCCACCCAACCGCAAAGGGCACCTGACCCAGTTGGAGAAATGAAAGGCGATTGGTTGTTGGGCTGGCGACATGACACCCCTCCCCATTCTATTTCCTTAGAAAGCAAATTAGGATTTTAAAATAAATTGTTCATATTTTCTTAGAGAACTCATTAGGAGTTTAAAAAATTGTTTATATTTTTTTGGAAATATAATTGGGAATGTCTAACATTTTTATATCTTCTTAGACATCTAATTAGGACTTTGCAATTTGGTCAAATTTCCTTAGGCAGCTCATTAGGAGTTTAAAATTTGTTCATATTTCCTTAAACAACTTATTAGGAGTTTAGCACTTGTTCATATTTCCTTAAACAAATAATTAAGAGTTTAGATCTTTCCTTAGACAGCTCATAAGGAGTTTGCAATTTGAGTCCACCTAACTCCTAACGGGTACCCGACCTAGTACTGGATCAGCTTTTTTTTTTTTCTTTAGTTGGCCAAAAAGAAACGGATGACTTTAACATCATTTGCCCTACAGATCGCAAGCTCTGAAAAGGGAACATTGACATTGCTTACCTTATCGAAAAGATCTCCAATATATTTTAAAAAAGGATTTTTTTTTTCACTCATTTTAACGCTTCACGATCGAGTTTCAAACATGTTCCGCTTGTAGGACCATGCAAATGTAATAACTTCGTTGGAAATTGTGACCAATTAACGTTGGCGTATTTAACATTGTATTAGAAGTCGGCTTTATTCTCTAAAAGACTTCCGCTTCTTAAGTTCATACTTTTTACCTTGACCTTGAAAACTACTTCCTTCTTTTTCTTTTTGAAATTCCTACTTGACGTATCGTATTGCTTTAAAAAAAATGCAATGAGGATCTTGAAAGATCCAAATGTAGGCCGAAAAAAGATTTGTGTGATTCATCTTCTGTGAGAATACCACGGGGAAGTGGTGGGCGAGGGTATAGAGCCCCTATGCCGGTCAAGTCACCCTCTTCTTTATAACTTTTACTATCACAAAGAAGATACAAGCCACTGATCCACAAAACCAAATAGACACAAAACATTAACAATGACATTGTTGAACGAAACATAACTGAATGTTGTAAATTTCGCATGCAATGTTAAAGAGAAACTTCGGTGTGAACGAATATTTTGGGACATGTTTGTAAACAACTGCCCAGACGGATGAACTTACCACAACTGTTAATTCGTACATCCAGTTCTGTGAAAACATAATTGTACCCAAAGAAAACATTCAGTAATACTAGACGCTGATGTCCAACATTAAAAACTAACATTCTGTCATCGAAAAGTACACAGAGGTCTACTGGTCTACTTATAAAGCGCTGTTTATGTGTGTGTGTGTTTTTCGTGTGTGAATGTCGTTCGTATGTGCATCTATATAGTGCATCTACATTGTTTTTTGTACAGTAGTTACGCTGAGGTTGTCAATTGTAGTCAAACTGAATTGCCATTTGATTGGATCAATAAAAGTTATCTTATCTTATTGTACAAATGTTTGCTCTAATCATGTATTGTTTTTTTTTGTAATGCACAATTGTGACACAAATCTCCTCACGGATAATATTATTATTATTATCATTCTTAAGATAATTACATTCTAGCCCAAACCTCCCACAGGAATTCAGGGGATGGAAGCTGGCGGGGTTCAAACCCTAAACCACCGAACTACTGCCTGGTTCAGGTAACACACGAACAGGCAGCGCTGAAAATTGATTATGCAATAAAATATAACTAGGTTTTCGGTCAAAATATCAATTATTTTCTTACAATCTGAACTCACATTTTAATCTGGCAAAAATGATGTAGGTACAATTTTATAACAGCGTTAAATAAATTTATTAAAGAGGTAGTTGCAACATTGAAATGCGTTCCCAGATCTACATAGTTTGCAGTTGGGAATAATGCGTTTCTCAGCGTTTCTCAAACTGTGAGGAGACTCCCCCTCCACCATTTAGTGCAAACGATAAGTAAAAAAAAATTTCCTTTTAGACCTTTTTTTTTTTTGGATGTCATCTGTTTCTGTGGCCACGTTCAATGAGAAAGTCATGTGTCTAGCACCACGACCAACGGCCTTTACTTTTTCCCAATTAATGTCAGGTACCTATTAGATCTGGGCGGACTCTGAGGCGCGGTAAAGATCCTGAAATAAAAAAAAATCCAGTACTCACAGGGTGTGACTTTGTGACGCGGCAACGAGCTATCGGTCTAAACAGCCCACAGGTCAGTGTTCAGGCCTTCAATAACTAATGGCCTCTTTTTAGCTGCAAAGATTACGACAAGTGACGGATCGGGCACCACCTTTTCCACAGTAACTTCAATGACTTATTAACGTTGATTTCTTCCCCATTTGGGTTTATAAACTTTAATTTGTGTTGTGTAAAAAGAGCATGCATTCTCCTATAATTCAATACCAAACATAACATTTTCTGATAAACAAACACAATTTTAATTTACATATTTATAAAGCTCTGTTAACAAACAAAATGTAGGCTCAAGGAGCTGTTATAACATTACAAACACAAACACGACAGCTGCATTTAGGAACTAATCTAAAAAAAAGTTTTAAACAAGTAGGTCTTAATGTTCTTCTTAAAAGTGGTGTTGCATGTTGTCTGTCTGAGATCAATGGGGAGTAAGTTCCAAACCTTTGGTCTGTGCACTGAAAAAGCCCGCAGATCGTAGCTTTTGAGGGAGAAATGTGGCACCACATCATAATAGGATAGTGAAATACAAAAAAGCATATAATAGGATAGTGAAATACAAAAAAGCAAATAATAGGATAGTGAAATACAAATAAGCAAAATGAATATTTCTATGGAAAATAATAACTAAAAGAAAGAGTTAAGTTGTTTTTTCTCAATAATACTGTACCTATAGCAATGGGGCGTGGGGGCTAAGTGGTTAAGCGCTTGGCATACAAACCTGGGGTTCTGAGTTCACATCTTGGTGAGGAGTTGGATTTTGAATTTGGGGATTTTTAGGGCGCCCCTGAGTCCACCCAACTCTAACGGTTACCTGACCTAGGTTGGGAAAGTTTAAGGCGGTTGGTTGTTGTGCTGGCCACAGGTTGCTGACGGCCGTTGACTTGTAGCACCAAACTGCTGGTAGACAACGTAAACCGCTGTAGGCGTATTATATCTTAGCTAATAAAACTTGAAATAACTTGAATAACTTCCTTTTGTGAACAAAACGTTGATATGACGCTTATTCTAATATAGAGAAAACCAAGTTACAATGAGATCAAATAAAAGGAATAGACTTAACTAGTAATATTTTAAAACAAAATCTAACTCACTGTAATAACCCAATCTTTCAGTTTCACAATTCCGGAGTCGTCGGCCCTAAGACCAAGTGACGACAATGCCACCTATGTTGCATCATTCACAACCAATGACTAACCTCTTCCCACCGTCACCATAGAAACACATACACACACACACACTCAATAACACCCCATGACACACTGCTCGTTAACCGTTGACATAAGAAGCAGTTGGCCTTAACATCGCATCGTCTAAAAGAGGAACTTATTGAGTAGTCTGAGTGTATTAACAACATCCGGTTTGTTTTGAATCTGACACATGCCGATGTAAATGATCCGTAGCTGCACTGTTCGTCAACTTCTCATTGCATCGGGGGATCCCGAACTTTGGAGTGGGGGGGGGGCGATTACTTTTCCAAACCCTAACCCTGTCGCCTAGTAAACCCTAACCCTATTTATAAACGTGCGAATTAAAAAAGCAGTATTTCTCAAACTTCGGCGAAAAAACAACAACAACAAAAACAGTCATGTTAAGGCCTTTCTCTTGCAAGCTTGGGGTCTGGGGGAGCGCTGTGTGTTCCGAGTGGGGTTCGGGGCAAAGTCCCGACGCCAAAAGCGTTATTCTTGCATTCTTCACTCAGAAACGCATTCTCTTGACATCTACAGCTTAATATTCATCATGCTTCTTGCATTCTTCACTGAAGAAACTCATTCTCCTTACCTAAAGCTCATTATTCATCCTAATAAAAAAGGACCTTTTGAATAATGTTGCACTTGAAAATATTCTAATATGAATTTATAGGCCCTTAATACATTGCAAATAAAACCGATTTGCCGAGGGGGGGGGGGGGGCGATCGCCCCTACCGCCCTCCCCCCTGGATCCGCCAATGCCTCATTGTCCCTATTGAAAGAGCTCTAAGCTCATGGCCTCAGCCTGTTTCGAGGCCAGCGTCTGATCCTGAAGATTTCAAGGAGTGTTGCGAAAGAAATGAGTAGAGACAATTACATCAATTAATATACAGGGGGGCATCAATCCAGGGGCGTAACCAGTGTGGCCCCCTCTTTCTCTATTATCATAGTCTAAACAACAACATGGTAAAATTACTTTGACAAACAATTTGGTAAAGGATTGACTATAAAGAAACAATACATAAAGCAGGCAAATTTTTTTCTTAATCAACCTATCTAATATAATACAGACGTTACTTCAAAAAAGAAGATGATTACCTCCTTATCTACTAACCTACCTTCCTACCTATCTATCTATCTATGTATTTATCTATATCTTTCTATCTACCTACCCAGCTACCTAACTTTCTATTTATCCATCTATCTATGTCTTTAGATCTCTTTCTTGATGTCAAATTAGTATGTCTACTTCTATCTATCTATCTATCTATTGTTCAGGCCTCCGCGCGGTTTTGATGCTTGGAGGTATATCTAGTGTAGATCTATGTCTGACTGGAAGTAATGCTGAACTCGAACTACTTCAGTAACACCGGCGAACGGCCGAAACAATCAAAATAGGTAGTCGACTCTGATGTTGTTTTACAAATATATTTAATAACTAAGAAGGGAATCGTCCGATGTCAGCTATGTCCGTAAATTCGTATATCTATTCTACTGCTCTACACGAAGCGTCTTCTTTCTATCGTCACTAAGAGCGTTTTTGTTTTTTACAGATCTGTCACGTCATTTGTAGCTAAGTAAAACTTTCCCATTATTCCCGAAACAAATAACTAATTCCTAATCATGTCATAACACTATCTATCTATCTATCTATCTATCTATCTATCTATCTATCTATCTATCTATCTATCTATCTATCTATCTATCTATCTATCTATCTATTTATCTATCTACCTATCTATCTCTATCAATCTTTTTATCTATCTATCTATCTATCTATCTATCTATCTATCTATCTCTATCTATCTATTTATCTATCTATCTATCTATCTATCTATCTATCTATCTATCTATCTATCTCTCTCTCTCTCTATATATATATATATATAATAGCTGTAGCCATACAGTTAACTGGTTGTTAAGCAACAAATTCACATTTTAAAGAAATAATACTTTTGTTATTCGAAACCTGAAAAACATTTATTCTCCCCCCCCCCCCCCCCCCCCAATCTCATGGTAACTCAGGCATGTACTGTATTGCCCTTCCTCATTGACTTTCATGGTTGACTAGTCGTACGCACCTTAAGCCTTGGTTTAATATGAGAAATTTCAAGTCACGTGACTACATACATATCTGCTTGGTCCTTCAAGGCATGGTTTTATTTTGTTGTCATGTTTTGACCAATGTACACAATTAGTCGACCCACGGCGTAGCATACGCCGCTATTTAGAAGGGTCTTCTTTAGGCCACTGCAACCTATGCGAGCGCAGTGGGTCCCGCACATTCATATGAACGGCGCTAATTCTAGGTCTAAATTATTAAATGAAACCATTTTATAACTTAGAACAGATTTCCCGTGGCCTCCTGATTTACCAGAAGCTCCTAAGTGGCTAAACGTAGGGGCGAACGCCTAAATGCAGCATGAAAACATTCTCCAAAATATCCCCCCCCCCCAGTCGATCAAAGCGCTCTAACCATGCTAAAAGCAAGAAATTTGAGCTAAACAAAAAAAAATGTTAGGACTCAAAGACAAACCTTAGATAGTATTAAGTCAGCAAGGGGAACGGGAATTCCCAAAAGGCTTAATGAAAAGTTTTGTCATTTCTAGGAAATATTATTATTATTACTATAGCTTTTATATAGCGCTACTTTCATGCTTTAATAACACTAAAACACTTAATGCTCAGAGCGCTTTCGGTCCAATCTCATTTGTGTGGGGGGGATATCTAAGACTTGGTTTTCCGTGCTGCCTTTCGGCGCTCAGTAATCACAACTCTGCCCAAGTCGGGTGTCGAACCTCGAGCCCCCTTCTAGGTAGCCAAGCCAAGCCAAGTTCAAGCGTACTTGGCCTCTCGACCACGCTTCCCACCATTCACTTCAAACTTGACTGTGAATCTAATAGATATAGCGAGGCTGAAGAAGCTCTTTGGTTAACAGTTCTAAAGATTTTGAAAAGTCCAGGACACAGACCAATCAATATTAGCTTTTTGGTCAATCAATGTCATGGACCTATAAAAACGTATACACCCCCTCCGCCAGCTTTTATCTAAGAGTCAAACTCCAGGCTAAACTGTATAAAAAAAATACTCACCCACCACTTTCGTGATAGGTTGAATTCACCTTTAATAACACTAAAACACTTAATGTTGAATGTGTGGCCAGCAGTGGCGTAACTAGGAATATGCCATCATTTGGAGGCACGGGGGGACTTGACCTTTTTAGGGGCCCCTGCATTTTGACATTCGACAGAAAATAATGGCTTAATATTTGAAAAAAAAATCCTAACACCCATTTGGGGTCTCTTCTCGAGTGGGTGCATGGGGGGTTGGGCTAAAATTATCCCCCCAACCACCACCATAGCTACGGCACTGTGAGTCAGAGTGATCTAATCCATTTGGAAACATCTAGTGTTTGAATCCAGAATCGGCTAAGCTCCGTTTGCTAGACCTTCGTAGACCTTCTCCCAAATTACCTCTCCAACCGGTTCTGTGTTTATGTATATGCAAGACAAACTAGAGCCCCCACTTGCTAACACCCCTCCACAACATACACACCTATGGATCATTCAGGGGCGGATTGGATGTCAAAATCAGCCCAGGCATTTCTATACAGTACATTTCGTAAATTGTATATCATGATGGGTCTCGAATTATATGCCTATCTGTTCTCAAAATCATTATGTTTTTTATGACGTATCGATAACTGTATGCATGCTATTTAATACTCTATATCTTGAAAAGAAATATAGAACTTATGTAGCTTTTGAAACGCTATGTTTTTTGGCCCTAAAGGATGAAGCCTACTAATAGCACTGTCTATGGATGTAGGCTATTACATTATTTTGAAAATATATGAGATTAAATTAGTATTACACTGTAGTCTGTAAAAGATGTATTTAACTTGTCGCTCATATAGCCCCTTATATAAGAGAATATTATAAAACCTTCTCCTTCCAAGCCTAGCGATGCAAAGGTCATCTGTTTAACAAAAGGGTCAGATGGCCAGGACATAGTCAAACCGCTTTTACTTTTTCTCTAACTATAGTCAGGTACTTATTAGAGTTGGGTAAAAATTCCGAAATTTAAAAAAAAACGCAGCCTTCACTGGGATTCAAACTCGTTCTTTCATGGACCTCAGAGCAGTGGCCACTAGGTGGATAGAGGTTTCAGACATTGCTAGTGACAGATCTTTGTGGAGACAGCTTGACGCACAATGCGCCGAACGGTGCGGGAGGATTTGGGTTCAAGTCTTAGTCTCTTCACCATGTCGCTCTTTAAAATCTAATCTTTGTCTAGTTTGTCTCTATGCAATTCTGTTTTCGACATTATCTTCATCCCCATCTCTTCTTTTCTTTCTCTTTTCTCTCTCTTTCTCTCTCTCTTTTTTTCCCTTCTCTCTTTCTCTTTCTCCCTCTCTTCTCCTTCTATTCCGCACACACAAAAAAACAACAACACTTCTCTTATTTCTACTTTTAAGTCAGCCATGGAATCTATTCACTCTACCTCAACTTGCAAAGGGCAACCGTCATGATGATAAAGACTACAAAAATGAAATACCAAATCTTTGATTTCCAGTCATGTGTCTCAGCTGTAGAATGAAACAAGGATAGCATTCAATAAATACGAAGCGTAGTTGTATCAATTAATTTGTCATGTATTGAAGTTTGTAATAGATCTATACTAACAATAATAAATCTGGGCGATTAGAAATATTTTTTTAATAACATTTTTGTTTAGCGCAATTTCATACTTTCAGCTTTCTCAACACGCTATGATCCTACCACTTGTCTTGACCGGTTGGGGAAAAGGGGGTGGGGGTGGAGGAAAGCTGTTATCCTATCCCTATCCCTTATCTAGACCAGTTGGGGAAATGAAAAAGGGGGGGGGGGGTGGAGGAAAGCTGTTATCCTATCCCTATCCCTTATCTAGACCAGTTGATAAAATGAAAAAGGGGGGGGGGGGGGGTAGAAAGAAAGGGATATTTAGGTGATTTTCTACTGTGGAGACCAATAGTTTGTTGCAGCGTCGTACAAGCCTGTGACGTGGCAACACGCTATTGGTTTAAGCTTCCCACGGGTTGTGACGTTGCAGGTCAGTGTTCAGATCTACTATCACGGTTGGTCTTGGTTCGTCGGACCTGTGACGTGCTACAAGGAATAGGTCTAAACGTCCATTTCTGTGGCATTTTACGTCTCGAGAGAACGATCTTTTCCCTTTGCAACTTCTTGTGCGACTAAAGAGGCCAATCCTTGATACACAGCTGTGATCGCAGATGTGGCATATGTGATCACCAGGCGCCGTTGCATTATCACCCTTCTTTCTGCTTCTGTAGTGTATGGCATCTGCGATCCGAGACCCTTCCTTTATGCTCTCTCTCCATGTAGATCTATCCAGTGCTACTTTTTTCCCAGCTGCTAGTGCCGATTTTGAAGAGCTTCATGTGCGTTTGCATACATCCGTGTAACGAAAAAGTGGGCGACCATCATAGAAGGCAGGAAACGTCCATTTATAAGTGAAAATATTATATGTCAGTGCTAAATAATTCTTTGGGGTCCTAGGTTTATACCTTGTTTTTCCGTTTAAAAAAATCGTGACCTGGTTAAGGGAGTTTTTTTTTCAAAGACCTATTTAGTAAATTTTTATTGATAGAACTATAAAATATTGAGACATAGTAAAGAAAATAACGTTTAGATTTGGCATTTATGTCATGGCTATTAGAACACATATTAAAGCAGTGGCGTAGCTAGGAAATTGCCATCATTTTGAGACCCTGGGGACCCTGCATTTTGCGTAATATTTAATGTAAAAAAAACACTAATTTGGGTCCTCCCTTAAGTTGGGGGCCGGGAGGATTTTCATATTCTCCCCCCCTCCCCCCCACCCTAGCTACGCCTCTGTATTATGTTTTAACTATGGAAGCTGAAAAAGAAATAAAATTGTTACGGAGAAATGATTACCAAGATTTAGTTTTAGTTTCTTACCTGGACAAGTGCCAAGCCTTCTATCAATACAGTCTTTCCCACGACAGTTTGTGCTGCAGTCTCCTGAACAACCACGACCGTAAGTAAAGGGCCCGCACTCTGAGGGAAAAAATGAAGATTGTTAAATACAATCTTGCAAAAGTGGAATAAATTGCTTAAGACTGCAAATACAATTAATTAATAGATCATCAAATGAATCCCAAGGAAACCAAAATAAAAAAAAATGGAAATGGAGCTCTTACATGGCAACAGCAATTCTGGAAAATACGATAAAGCTAACAAAAAAAAAACATTAAAATTTTTTATTCTTTTTCAAAAAGACAATATCTCCCTCATAAAACGTCAAATATAATAAAACAAATTTTAAAAAATATAATTAAAAACATTTGATACTATTTGGGTATCGAACCCTTCACACTGTCAGCTGCTTGGTTGTCTTGGAGTTAAATGTCGGCATTTTCTGAATTGGCCATCGGGTAAGTCATACTTGTGTAAATATTTAATGGTATCTTTATTACATGGACATGTAGGTCTAACAATAAATCTTAAGTTCTGATTTAGAACTCTTCAAATCTTGAGCTACTCATGGCAGGAAAAAAAGATAACTATCTCCCACCTCCGATGCCTAAGGCGGATCTTTAAAATAAGGTGGCAAGATAAGATATCCTATAAGGAAGTTCTACGAAGAGCAGGGTGCCAGGGTATCAGCTGTGTTATCAGCAGCAGACGCCTTAGCTGGCTTGGCCATGTAAAAAGAAGCAGGTCGACTTTCACAAGACATTCTGAATGGCGATCTAACAGAAGGCAGGAGAGCCGCTGGTCGCACACTTTAACGGTTTACGGATGCATGCAAACGGGACATGAAACGCTTCAAAATCGACACTAGCAGCTGGAAAAAAAAGGCAGTGGAAAGATTCACATGGACAGCGAGTATAAAGGAAGGGTCCAGTATTGCAGAAACCGTACACAACAGTAGTAGAAAGAATGGTTAAAATGCAACGGCGTCTGCTGATTAGATATGCCCAACTTGTATCAAAGATTGGTCTCTTTAGATGTTGCAAAGGGAAAAGTTCATCTCTCGAGACGTACAATGCCACAGAATCTAGAGCTACTTCTGGATCTAGAATGTAGACCTAATCTACATTACATTTACGCAAAAAATATAAGCAAACATGTTAAACACCAATAACATTGAAGCAACTTAAAATTTACTGTTATCGCATAATTACGGTAATACGCCTGACTAAGCCTTGTTGGCTATGGACCTAGATAGATTAGTAGAACTCTAGCCAAATTTACTTTTATTTATTTTTACATTAAAGAATTATAACAATCAAATTAGAGGTTTCCCAATGTGGCCAACGAGCTAGTAATTATTTTCTCAGCGTTATACATCAACTGTTAAATTTCTAGGGAAATCGGTATAGCAGTATTCAAGATCACCTCCACCCTCCGTGAAGTAGTAACTTACATAGAGGTATTGTAAAAAAAACGGTCCAGAAGCTGCCTAGGTTCTCTGTTTTGGTTTTCTGGTCAGGTCTTGGAATAAGTGAAAATTTTCGTTCCTGAGAGTGGAAGACATTTCTGGGGCTTTGTGCAGGCAACCGTTCTAGGGTCGATCAGAGAGAGAGAGAAAGCGACACGGACTTTGACCTTGCGGTAGCGGCGTTAGATGCAACATGGGAGGCAACAGTGAACCTTGTAGGAAAGTAAAAACATAGGAGGCGACAGTGAACCTTTGAAGTAAAGTGAAGACAGAGATGGGAAAGTATACTTTATAGGAAAGTGAAAACATAGATGGCGACAGGGAAGCTTATAGGAAAATGAAGACAGAGGAGGTGAAAGTAAACTTTAAATGAAAGTGAAGACATAGACGGCGACAGTTAACCTTGACGAAAATTTAAGACCGAAGAGGTGACAGTGAACCTTGTAGGAAAGTGAAGACAGAGGAAGCGACACTGAAACTTGTAGGAAAATGAAAACAAAGGCGGCGACAGTGAATCTTGAAGAAAATTGAAGACAGAGGAGGCGAAAATAAACATTATAGAAAAGTGAAAACATAGGCGGCGACCGTGAACTTTATAAGGAAATGAGGACAGAGGCGTCGATAATGAGCTTTGTAGTAAATGGAAAACAGAGGAGGCGAAAGCAAACCTTTTAGGACAGTGAAGACAGAGGTGGCATCAGTAATCTCTACAGGGAAGAGTAAAAAGAACTGAAAACCAAGACTGACATTAATATTCATTGTAATATTCTCACAACGTTTATCACCTGTTTTAAAACATCATTTCACTATACATTGTTTCATCGTTGGTTCACACGATCGCATCAGTGCACAGTCCCACTACAAATAACTTTAGTAGTAAGAGAAACAAATGAGGTCGTAGGCTGTATTATCATGACAAACAGAATGACACGACCTTTACCTTGATCACATGCTGTATTATCATGACAAACAGAATGACACGACCTTTACCTTGAACGCATGCTGTGCTGGGGTAACGATATCCTGGGATACACACCGAGCAGCTGCCTGTGTCATTGTCACATGCAGTTTCACAGTTGATGCAAGACTTGGAGCAATTGAAGCCCCACCGACCTTTAAAGCAGTCTGAAGAATGCGTGGAAAACTATAAGACCGGAGTCAGTCATTCAGTTTTAAAACTTCAATATTCATGATAAGGAAATGTGTGTGTGTGTGTCTGTGTTTTCGGAAGACCTTAGTGTTTGACTTCATGAATTCCTTTATAAGATGTAGTCTTTCATTTCTTTAGAAGATGAAGTCAGGCATATTATCTTATTAAGCATAGACGTTTCTTCAAAAAAAAGAAGATAATTAGATCCTGCGCATTTCACGTGTCAATCTAGTCATGCATGTTAATCAGGCGCGCTGGCTAAGTAGTGAAGAGCTTGGCTTCCGACCCGGAAGTCTCTGGTTTGAATAATGGTGGAGACTGGGAGTTTTACTTTGGGCGTCCATACAGCTCTAAGGGGTACCTGACATTAGTAGGGGACAAGTAAAGGAAGTTGGTCATTGGTCCTGGTCACATAACTCCCTCGTTAACCGTTAACAGATGGCCGTTACATCGTCTGCCCCATAGATTGCAAGGTCTGATAGGAAAACTACCATTTTAATCAGTGACTTAAACTCTGCTAAATCATTGGGTTTTTTTTCTGGCTGATTCAAGCAACCCGTTACATTCTAAAAACACTAGGGATGAAGTAGAACTTGTACCTATTTGTACTTGTATATGGAATACGAGAAAGTATATCCATTCATTTATAAAGCTAATTGTTTATTCATAGTTAAGCTGTAGTTGTCACTGACATTTTTATTTTAATAAATTAGAATAAATAAAAATAAATAAATAAATACATTTAATTTAATTTGATTTATTAATAAAGACAATTAATTAAACCAATATTCCTGTTTAATATTTTTTCGTTCGTTAGGCGAAAATGTAAGTAATCTATTTCTAGCTCTCCCCAGCTAATATCAGATAGAAATTCGATTTGGGTAGACTCAGAGATCGCCTACAAATTTGAAGCACAAGATTCGTACTTGAGACCCCACAGAAATCAAGCCTAATAGCTATTGGCTTCCACAACTAAAGGGTCTAGATTTGTTTGTATTCGATGACATGGCAACGACCAAGACACGAAGAACTAGGACATATCCTCTCTTTTGAAGTAGCTTCTGTAATTAATAAGACAAAAGGCACATTTCTTATTCTTTATGCTAGGACTAATTCGTGCTCCATCTTCCCTAGAGCTATTAGAGCATGGAAGGGTTGCTCACGTGATTCACCCAGAAAAAACAATTAATTAGCAGCGTTTAAGTTAATGTATTGTAATTGTGGGAGAGAACTAAACAAAAGCCCATAACCCAAGACACACCCTGCGAAAACCAGCTACCAATATTGCAAGGCAGGCACTCGACTGGAACCCACAAGGAAAGAGGAAAGTGGGCAAACCCAAGCAAACCTGGAAGAGGTCAGCCATTAGTGAAGCTGAGGGTACTGGATTGACATGGTAGCAAATGAAGAAAGCTGCTCAGAACCGAGTTCGGTGGAGAGGTGTGGTTGCGGCCCTATGCTCCCCTGGGAGTGCATAGGATTAAGTGAAGTAAGTTACTGTATTGCTAGATTCACAAGTTAGTTCCACAGTGTTACGATGAGATTAAACAAAGACTTATTTATAACATGACACACTTCTATGGGACTTCTCGTTTGACATTAGACTTTTTGTTTAGCTAGGCCACGTCTGCTGCTTACTTGTGGCGCACTGTTCATTGCAAGATGTCTTGTCCCCGAGCTGGTAGGCGAATCCTGGACAATTAAAATCACGCGGATGTTTCGGTGGATCAAGACAAGGTCTGTGGAGTAAATAGTTATCTTACGGAAACATTTTGAAGCTATCTTGACTCAAATAAAATTAATAAATATAATTGATAAGAACACTCAAAATATAAAAAAACAACTTATTCTTAAAAAAAAAAGTTCATCTAAAGGGTAAGAAATGCGTCCTCAAAACTATATTTACCAATATTGTAAAAGTTATTTCAATTATTCGATATCAAACAAAATAATTAATTACCAATAATTATTTGAGAATTTTTGTTTAATGATTCATTTTTTGTTAGGTGCAATATTTAAAGTATCAACTGGATAGGAGAACGCGGGAGAGAGAAATAGCGTTAAGAATTTTGTTTAAGGGGACCAAACCAACAAAATTAGCCATATCTATGAATACTGGAGTATTAGTTTCCCTTGTTGCTATTCAACAAAATAATGGGCGGAGTTCTTCGCCCATAGATAGGATTTGTTATTTTTTAAATGATCTGTATATATGATTCTCTATGTCGCCCAATCATTCCGTACACCACGCACGCACAACGACTCTCTAACCCTCTATGAAAAAGTCATGGAAAGATAACTATTTTATTTCTGCAAGTCGGGCTAGAGTTACCCCATGTAACTTTCGTTGCGACAGAGAGCGTGGCTTAGAAAAAAGAAGGGAGAACAAGTCTACGTCGCCCAACCATGCCAGACACCACGCACGCACGACGACTCTCTAGCCTTTTTTCCGCCCGCACCCGGGCCTTCCTTGCTCTTTAGGCGCATGCGCACACAGTCGTTTGCCCAAACCCACCCCATTTAGACAAGTGTCTTTCAGGAAATGTTCACCCGTATGCTACGCCGAGGGTCGGATAGTCTTTTTATATTTTGCTTGCTTTTGCGTGCGTTTTATTGAATGTAACTTGTTTTCTGTAGGACTTCAATTTCTATTGGGAAGATCCGGGTGCGGCTTACATCCCATATAGTGGACTCATATCTAAATGTTTTAAATACTCACCTTGTACGGACTATATTTCTTACAGAGCAGTTCGGTAAGCAACTCCAAGCAGACCAGTCACCCCAGTAGCCATAAACTAAAAAAATAAAAATGGAAATTTCTATAATAAAAACAGAAAATTATCTTCAAGAAAACAGGAGATCATATGATAGTTACTAGTCTATGGTCTTACTAACAGGTAGAACTTAAGCTGTCAGTGTTGCACCGAGACCAATCATTATAGAAGGCCTGAACACTGACCTGCAACGCCAAAACCTGTGTGCAGTTTAAACCAATAGCTCGTTGCTAAGTGACAGGTCTTTACGGCGTGGCAACAAGCTATTGGTCTAAACTGACAACAGGTTGTTGTTACGTTACAATTCAGTGTTCAGGCATTCTGTAGCGAATGGTCTTGGTTGCACACTCTTTCTTGCCATGTGAGTGTCAAGATCCTTCCAGCACAAGTGGAATGAATTTAGTTTTCTCTCTTGCTTTGCGTAGTTCACGACTCACTGCCGTAGAATAGAAGGCTCAAAACACATGTCTTATAGACCACTATTCGGTCATTTTCGGTTTTAACAAAGTCTTGGTCTGAGTCTAGTGGACGTCGATGCATGTGTATTCGTCTGTTTTAGGGCTAGCTAACAGGCCAGCTTTCTTTTTATTTCCTTGACTAAGGCCGCTTCGTCTCGTTTGCTCCCGGCGAGGTTCGTACCAGCCCGCACAGTCTCCATGCGGTCCAATTGTTGTTTTTTTTTCTTCTCTTTTAGAGACAGTTCATCTTGAAGTGTGGAACAAAGGTAGCACAATTTATTTACAGCATCTAACTTGTTTTTATCACTGAGGATGCAGGCTGGTGTTTTAGCATGTGGCCCTATAACGTTGATTTTCTTCAAGCTAATGGTTAGGCTATACTCTTTACAGGCCTGCTAGATGCGTCGGATTAGTAACTAAAGCTCGTCTTGTGTGTGTACCACTAACGCTGCAACATCCTCTTACGAGAGTGGTTCTGATTTTCGTTTTGGGCCTCGGTATGGCAATATTCAGAAGTTTGCCATTAAATCTGGAATGGAGATATAGGCCTTCGGTGGATTTGATTCTTTCATAAATTCCTTTGATGTCGCTTGTTTGAGCTGCAAGCTAAGTATTCTCACTGAGCTCTATCCAGTATTCTTTGGCACAGGTCCGTGCTGTCGTCTGTACAGTGCTTTTAGCTTCTTTCAATAGTTAACAGGTTGAATTGGACATGTTTCGCCTTGTATGTAGCGAGTGCATCTATCTTTGCTCTGATGACAATAGTTATTATGGCTGATTTAGAGTCGTACCAGGGAAGAATTTTGCGTGATGGACTTGAGGTGTTTCCCTTTTTTCTGTTGTGTATTTCAAAATTTTTGTGGTCGCGTTCTAAAGATGCCGCAAACTGTATCTGGAGATTCGATACTAGAAGATTAGTATAACTTCTGCATGAATAGCTTACTGATTTATGTCTCATGTCTTTTCTCCTTGCCAGATAACTGTTCCGATGAATATAATATCTGAGCCAACTTTAGAGCCAGAAGTTGCACTAGATGTCAGAGGCTATTTGAGACGATGTCATTTGAACCATTTTTTTTTGTAGTGGCTTCCTAATGTTCATTATCACTTCCTGCAATGACAACCTTAAGGAACCCTAATTAAACTATAACCATTTATATAACCCTAAATAAAACCTTAAATTGAACTCTAAATATAATAAGACATTGTTCCGAAATGGAAAGACAAATGGGAAAGGAATTATTTCCCGTGCCTACGAGGCCCAGCTTTGATCTATATATTTTGCCACATCCTTGCAAGCATAACCATTCTCCCCCAGTCGTTGATTAATGTTTTCTTTTCGCCGTGTCCTATGCCGATGATTTGCGCCCTGCTAGCTCACAATGAACAACATGATCTCCAGATTGCGGTCAACGAATTTGCATACGCTGCCCCCCCCCCTTTTGGTTTATCTAAAAACCTCGAAAAAAAAAAGAAGTCATGGTCCAGAAGTCACCCAATAAAACCTGCTCAGCATCAAAGATCACCGTAAATGGACAGCCCATTAACGTGGTAGACCACTTCACAAATCCAGAATGCATAGTGTCAAATGACGCCCCCGCTTTCAGTGGAAGTTGATAACTATAAATTAACCTTAAATATAACTATAAATATAACCTTAAATATGACAATATAACCTTAAATATATAATTACTTTCGTAGTTTGGCCTCCGTCAAAAGTTTTACTGTAAAAAAAAAAAGAGAGAAACAAAGTCAACAGTTCATTGACTGTCAAGAGCGGGGGTGTGTAAGATGTGAGATTGTGGGTGTGTTTTGTTTATTTTGTTGGTTGGTGTGTGAATTGTTTTTATCACGGGATTTTCAAGGGGAGGACAATTAGGGTTCTAGCGGTCAGTCTAGCAGTTGGAGAGCTGACCTGGTCTGAGTAGGGTGCTTGTTTTTTGTTTACCAGTTTTATGCCTAGCGTAAGGAGATAATATAACTTATATTTCTATTCATTGTTATGTAGGAGAACTGACTATCTGTTGGTAATATTATGTATGGCATTGATAGCCTTTTGTTCAATGAATCTAGTCTAAGCGCCCTGTAGTATGTCAGTTGGGCACATTTTAGTATTTCAGTATTAATGATTTACGCATTCAATATTATATGTGTACTTGCTGTTGGCTGTAAATAAATACTAATTTTATACTCCTTCGTTGAGTGATACTTTGTAATATTTACACATGTTTAAGGTCTGCATGTGGGATTCATACCCTAGATTATCGAGCCATATGTATGTAGTAAAGGACTCAACCCCAGAGTTTCCCCTTACAGTTGGGGGCTCGTGTGAAAGAGAACCAGGACCTCTCGTCGCAGAAATTTTATAAGTAGAGCAGTTATAAATTGTGATTGATGTACTTAAACTTACAAATATTGTTCTACATGTTATATTGTTAATTTGACACTCATTATATTTTAAAACATTTTTCCTCATGTGTTATGCCCCTTGATTTGGCCTGAGGAACGGCGGTGGTCTGAAGTACCAGTACAGAGAGGACAGCGACAGCCCGAAGTTGCATCACGAGGACAGGTTGGATCACGTGCAGGGAGTGGAAGTTAAGTGATTCGTATTACCTCTCGTGTAGCTGAACCTTCTACTTTCTAGCCTCTATTTTCTTGCCTCTATTATAATTTGTTTCAATTTGACTATCATATATATTCCTGCTTTTTTTTTCTTTGCTGTCAGACTAGCCTCTCAATTTAAGGCTTCAGTCATTTCATTCTGATTTTATTGTTGCCATTTTTTGCAAGAGTCTTTAAATCAAAGTATTCTAGCTTCCTATCTGAATCTAATAATCTGATCATTATTTCAATTTGTATTTTTCTGTCTTGATCATTTACTTGCCTAACTATTGTATAACTAAAAATATTCTGCAAAAGTAGGATTGATTTTATTTTCTTATTGTATGTATAATAGAGCACTTTAATTATTCTTAAGGTAGTAATTTAAGGTAAAAGAAATAGTAGGACTGTTATTTTAAAATTTTTCTGTAAACTTAGTGTAGCAAACATACCGAGTGTTGTGTACTATAAAGATTTAGAAAGTAAAACATGGACAAAGAAAGTGAGGCAGAGAAACAAAGAAGAGAAAGATCTGAGAGGGTGGAAGAAAGAGAAATGTCCAAGCTGCAACAGATGATAAGATTAAAACAACTGGAATTGGAGGAAAAAGAGAAAGATAGACAGGAGAAAGAGAAAGAAAGGGAACACGAAAGAGAAATGAAGAAACTTGACTTACAAATTGCCCAGGAAAAAAATAAAGCACAATCAAGCGCGACAACCGGAGTCACGGCCCAGAGACCAAGACTGAGCAAAGGTTTCCCTGCCATGACAACCGAATATCTACCCTGTTACCTCGACATGTTCGAAATGGCAGCTAGGAGAGACAAGGTTTTAGAAGAAGACTGGGTCTTCATTATTGGGTCTGCTCAATTATTATCGCTCCTTCATACCCTAGATTATCGAGCCATATGTATGTAGTAAAGGACTCAACCCCAGAGTTTCCCCTTACATTGACCCCACTGAAAAAGAAAACATACTGACCAGAGATGGAAAAATAAACCAACAAATGAAAATTTCTCTCAACCCAGAAAAAAAGTAAAAAAAAAGAGCTGACATCCCAATGACAAGAAAAAAGAACGCCTATTAAAGGATGTCCTCAAAACCAGACACAACAGAATGAGACAACATATGTTTCGGAAGCTAAAAGTCTGCCTTTGCGGAGCATCACTAGAGAAAGCTGACCATGTCCTTCAAAGATTCATTCTTTATTAAGACGCCCGAAAATGACTCTGACCCCGAAACTCTCCTATATTAAAAAAAAAACTATACGAAGAACTGCCTGATCTGGAAATCAGTTCCCAGTGATAGGATTTCTAATCTGAACCATCCGACATGAAACACGAGAACGAAGAAGATTGACTCCATTTAGAAATAATTATCCATTTACGTTCATTATTGATTAGCTGGGCATTTAATCACTCTCATTGACATTGCAAATATTTAAAAAATGCCAAACTATTGCAAGACATTTTTTTAAAATATAGTAGCGTTTTGTCATGAATGTTTGAGGTTTGTAGCAATACTAATAATAAAATGACACAATTACCTGGTACTCTAGTAGCATTCTGTTTGGGCAAAGTTATTTCTGCGGATAATAAAGAGACATACAGGTGTTTAAATGTTGTTGTTTTTTTTTTTGCTTAAACGAAAGATGTAAAAAAAAAAGATACTAGATTCTAAGTGTATTCTATCGAATACATTTATGTGACGAAGATCTAGGTTTGGACTGAAGCCTTCAAGTTTCATGCTTTGCAGGATTCACAACTTTGAAAAGAAAAAAAAAAAAACAATTACAGAAAAAAAAATGGGACAATTCACCAGGAGGCGCGGTGGTTGAGTGGTAAAGTGCTTGGCTTCCTAAACGACTTGCCTGTTGCTCTAGGTGCTAGAGTTCTGCTTGTAGATGGTGACGTTGTCATGTTGCTTGTTTTTTGAGATTGTTTAGTGGTCAGTAGTGTGGTCACTGAGCTGGTCTTTGTTGTAGTCGTAGTAGTTCTAGTAGCTAACGTAAAAAAGTTTAAACCATTGATCGATTACACGAACTCTTTGATTCTGAACATTAAAGCCGAGTGCATTATTTCACGTCACCACGCAAACTCAGTTGTCTGCAGTGCAGAGGGCGTAGCCAGCAAAAAATGCACCAGGGGAAAGATACTTTATTGGCGCCCCCCCCCCCTTTTTTTTATAAACATCACATATAAATTTACTCTGCGTGTGGCGCCCCCTGAGGGATGCGCCAGGGGCATCGCGCACCCTTGCCCCCCCCGCCCCCCCACTCACTATGCCTCTGGTGCAGTTGGTCTATTTAAATTTTCTATTTGTCTTCTGAGCCTGACTTTGGAAAGAGCTCTTCTCTAGGTCTCGAATGTGTGTCAAGTGATATTTGTGAGCGGTCTTCAAAAGCCACTTTCAGGGGCCATGGGCGCCAGCTTCTTCCCTCTATGCACAAAGGGCGCCTGATTTAATTCAGATAGAGGGAATAGTGTAATACTCCGTTCTCATCAAAGCTCCCCAACAAGGATTATTTTTGACAATCTCCCATGGGTGGTGGTAGTTGTCAGCTTCAGTGCAGCTGTGTAATGGTAAGCAGTGCTTCAACAACTTTCAACGCTTTTCTCTAGCATTAGAGTTTAGAGAGTATTTTGTAAGGTGGGTCTCGCCAAGTTATACCCATTACCATCCGATGACACCTTTGAAGGAAAACTTTGAGGAGATAGATGGATAGATAGAAACAGACAGATAGACAGATAGATAGATAGATAGATAGATAAATAGATAGATAGATAGATAGATAGATAGATAGAGAAACAGATAGATAGATAGATAGTTGGATAGATAAATAGATGGCTCCTTTTGTCTCGAAAGGCAATGGATGCGCCCAAATGAGTCACTGGTTTTGGCTTAATCTTGAGACGGGGCAGAATCTGGTGTGGCTAATCAAGCCAATTCTAGAACGGCAGACTTTGCCACAATTCGTACATGTGTATGCCTCTGGTTTAGGGCTAGCGGACAGGGCAGCTTTTTTTTTTTCCCTCTTGATTAAGGCCGCTTCAATTCTTTTGTTCTCAGCAAGGGTTGTCCCAGCACGCACAGTCTGTCTCCATGCACTCCGGTCTTTGGCTATGTTTTCCCACATACTTTCGCTGATGCCTGTGGCTCTCATGTCTCGCTTGCAGACATCTCTATATGTTAGTCTTGGGCGGCCCTTGGGTTTGACTCCTTCCACAAGCTCAGCATATAAGATATCTTTCGGGATTCTACCATCTGGCATGCGGGTGACATGTCCGAGCCAGCGTAATCTTCTTTGTGTCATGAGAGCATACATGCTGTTCATATTGGCCAATCTCAAAACTTCCTGATTGGAGACATGATCCCTCCAAGAGATGCCCATTATGCGTCTCAGGCAGCTCAAGTGGAAACTATAGATAGATAGATAGATGTAAAAACACAGAGAACCGGGAGAAGGCAGTGTAGTCTGACAAAGATTATTGCTTAAAAAAATCTCAGTTCTTTGTTAATTCCTTGAGGTTGTATGATCTCTGACATGTAAATAAATTTATTGTCAATCAGCTGACTAGTGTTTCTGTTTTCTCGTTGTATCGAAAACCTATCAGAAATGTTGCTAGTGAAAATACTATATTAGTCCTGGAGAAAGGTTTCATTTTAATTACATTACAAATAAGAAGCAATACTTACTAATGGTTGTAGTCATGGGTATTGCCAATTTGACTGCCTCAGCAGCTAAATATCAATATCATCAAAAATAAAGATCTATTACACATTAGTCATTAATTAGTTAATTACAGAGTTACAGCAAGGTCATGAATTAATACAGAGTTACAGTAAGGTCATGAATTAATTAATTAAAAAGTTACAGTAAGGCATGTAAGAGTTACATCGAGGTCATAAATTAAATAATAAAGGGTGAAAGTAAGGTCATGAATTAGTAAGCTAAAGAGTGACAGTAATGTTATTAATTAATTAATTAAAGAATTACATTGAGGTCATGAATTATATAATTAAAGAGTTACGGTAAGAAAATGAATTAAATTATTAAACAGTTACAGTTGGTTTTGGTTTGGTTAACAATCTTTTATTATTATTTGATGTTGAATTATGTATCTCTTTCTGCAGATACTGGACTGTTAGATCGTTGGGGCGCCACACATGATCCGTCGACCTTCTTTGTTTACTCCTCTCTGTTCTGTAGCCAGGATTAGAGCATCTACCACAGACAGGAGCGTCCATCCTTAATTTTGTCCTTCCTTCACTTCTTTTGTCTGCCTCTCCTTCTGAACTAGTTCCTACATAAATATCTTTGCGGAGAGCTGAGAATCTCATTCTACAGCCGTAGAGTCTTAATTTGCGTTTTTTTTTTTTTTTAAAACGTGGTCAGAAGGTAGACAAATGGAGCCCTATTGTCATTGTGATTCTATTTTAGACTTCTGCTACTTCTAGAGTTCATATCCTGTGGGAGTGGTGGCTAAGTGGTAAAGCGTTTGGCCTCAGAACCGAGGGATTCAATATCGGTGAAGACTGTGATTTATAACTTCGTGTTTTTAGGGCTCCGTTGAGTCTAACCAAATGTAATAGGTACCCATCACTTTTGGTGATAAGTAAAGGTGATCGGTCGTTCTACTGGCCACTAGACACTTTCGTTAACCGTCTGATATCGAAGGGTGATCATGCAACGGCGCCTGGTGATCACAAATGCCCAACCTGCGATCGCAGCTTTGTATCAAGTATTGGCCTCTTGAGTCACGCAAGAAGTGTCAGAGAGAAAAAAATTGTCTCTCCAGACGTAAAATGCCACAGATAGAACAGATGGCCTTTATATTGTCAGTCCTATAGATCTAAGGGTCTTATCAAATAAAGACGTTACTTCATAATAGAAGACGATTACGTCTACTCATGCATGTTAATTACAAAATTAAAGTCTGAAAGGGAGACTTTACTTTATTAACTATACGCCATATCTATACTCTATAATTTAAGCCTTTGCTTAAAAATCTTCATCTAAACTTAGACAATCTAGACTATGTTCTAATTATATATCTACACTGGTCATCTGATGGCAGCCGTTTCCCTCTCCATAATGCCAATATTAAGACATGTGTTCATCCATTACAGATGCTCTCAGCATAATGTGAGATACATACTAGAAAATACACAGCACATTGCTTACTATAAAAATAGTCATGACAGATATAGCAGCTTTGGTTTCTGTAAATGGCTGGATCATCACTTTGACAAAACTTTCCATTGATAGTGTGTGGCTCTGTCCTATAGCAAATATAAAAACAGTATATAAATATATATATAAATTAGGAAGAAGCCGAAGAATAGTCAAAGATTATATGGGGCACAAGAATTCATGAGGCTAAATGTAAATGCGTCTGTGGAACATTGGGATGGTTGGGGGGGGGGGGATCATCATGAAGTGTACCGTTCTAATAAATAATTTGAGTTAAAGCTCAGATCATTGTTTCGAAAGAAAAAAAAACACAACAACAAGAAATGAAAAAAAAAAAGAAAAACTTATATTAAGTCTAACAGTTCTCTAACTGTATCCCTTAGTTTGGATCAGTCATGTGATTAAGTTTGACATAGATCTAGACTAGTGTTTCCGAAACTTTTTCTTAATGAGTATTAAGCAAAACACTCTGTTTTTTGTTTAGATAGATCAATTCACGTGGTGGCCTATTAGTTAATTATTCCAGTACTTCGTAGAACACCTATTTAGGCTTCACGTAATACAAGGGGTCTGCAGAACACACTTTGGGAAACACTGACCTAGATCAACAATAATAAATCTCTGTAATTATAAATATTTTTACCATTTTGTGTGTGTGTGTGTTTTGCGCAATTTCATGCCTTTAAATTTCTTGATGCGCTATGATCCAATGTCTAGAGCAGTTGGGAAAGGGATATAGGGTGGTGGGAAGAAGGGGATATCTGTGTGAATGTTACCGTGTGCGCTTTTTAAAGTGTATTTAAAAAGTTATACGACTTGAGTTCGAGCTGGAGAGCTCAAGCCTTCTTAATGTGACTAATTCAACTTATATCCCCACATCTGTCACGTATACTTTCTTTTCTTGTTTGATACCAAACAAAAATAAAGGAGACATTAGTTAATTAAATAATTGAATAGTTTAGTTTTTATTGATTCATGATTTGTCAGATACAATAAATAATTGTGCGAAGTTTCAGCTTAAACCGAGATTGGGTGCGGGCGAAATGACGTGCACAAACTTTTTACCAGACAGACAAAACGAGTTGAAATAAGATTTGTGAGAACAATGGAAGATGACGGAGTGGATTTTTCGTCAAAATTCTATGTGAGAGAGCGTTAGGATATAAAATGTATCCCGGCATAAAAGCAATATAGGGCATGGCGAGCATTTCGGTTCATAACTCATTAATCTGAGAATGTATGATAACTGATTAATCTGAGAATGTATAATAACTGATTAATCTGAGAATGTATGATAACTGATTAATCTGAGAAGGTATGATAACTGATTAATTTGAGGATGTATGTAAAAATTATCATAGTCGAGGGGGGGGGCGGTAGGGCGGATGTTTTACGATGTAGAATGATGATGCTAGTATTCACGGGCCTAACCAGTGGGTAAAGCTGGACGGTAAATAATAATACTCAATGAATATCGCTAGTAACAGCTAGTGCTTTTATTATATGCAGTGATGTTACATTTACAGTGATGTGACTAAAAGTTTCAATAAGAATATTAAGTATGATAAAACTAGGTGTGATTGTATGAACTTATATAATGATTACTAACCTTTGTGTAATAGTACAAACTAAAATAATGATTACTAATCTACGTGTGATTGTAAGAACTAAAATAATGATCACTAACCTTTGTGTGATTGTACGAACTAAAATAATGATTACTAACCTACGTGTGATTGTACGAACTAAAGTAATGATCACTAACCTTCGTGCGGTTGAATGAATCGTATTCCCGTACACATCGCTGTCACTATAACGGAGCCAGCCAAATTGACCTAAACACAATTATTTTATTTAAAAAAACTGGCAAGAACAATTTATAACGTTAAAATTAAAATATATGAATATAACCATCAAATCAGTTTATCAATCAATCAATCAATCAATCTATCTATATATCTAAATCTCTCTCTCTATATATATATATATATATCAAACTTTAGCCTACAAACAACATTGTGATTAATTGTTTCTATTACACTATATCACGGCTATGTCAGTTATACGCAAATTAACATCCGCGGCCGCATATATCTGGCTAGTATATATATAAAAAATTAAATTCATAACACTAAATAACACTAAAGATGTTTAAATTTCAAGAAAGCTAGTGACAATATAAAAATGTCGTGTTAGAGATTGCCAGCAATATCGTCTGATGACATTGTTAACATGAGTAGCTTAAGTGATTCCCCTTGGCTAAGAGAGTAAATGTTGAAATGTTATGTGTCATGTGTGTGAAAGTGTGTAAATAAAGTCACCCATCAATCTGGCGTTATAGTGTTGGCTTTGTGTATGTTTAAGTGTAGCGTTCCTAGTTTAGCACGTCTGCTACGAGGGTTAGGAGGTTACCTTTCTTTTTAATATGAAAGAAACCAAATTTAAAAAAAAAAAAAAAATTAAACAAAGCTTATATTAAGTGTAGTTGTATCAATTAGTTTGGATCAGTCATGTAATACCATTTGTGCCAGAGAGCTACTTGTGAAAATAGGTTGTATAGTTATTTAAAAGTCATTTACATTTTTTTTTCTAGAAACAATAAGAGGGACTAACTTATACCACTGAACCACGGATTTCTGCCTGGTCGTGCGGTTTGCGCGCTAGACTGTCGTTCAGATTTATCGATGATCCAGGGTTCAAACCCTGCCCGCTCCCATCCCCCGTCGTCCTGCAGGAGGTTCGGACTAGGAAGTAATTATCTTTAACTCTGAAGGAACATCTGAAACATGTAAAACAAACCAGTCAAGGATAATATCTATTTCTTGTGCGAGATACATAACAAAATATTTAAATACCAACAGTTAATTATCTATTTAGTTTATTCATTTTTTTTCATTGATTCTTGTGTTGGCATGCAAAAGAAATATTCGTACACAATTTCAGCTTGATCTGAGATTTGGTCTGGGACAACAACGTGTTACAACTTTTTATCAGACAGACAAGAGTTTTTTTATAAGCGTTGTAATAGTAAAAATAATTAAGAAGTAAAAATTGAATACTCACGACCCAGTATATCGCTACAAGTGAAGCAATCCTTATTTATCAAATAAAGCGGTGGGTGACTTTGACATCTTATGTAGCCGTAATCGCTTAGGTCATAACAGCTCCTGTGTGCGAAATATGTTTAATCTTGCCTCAGTTAAAAAGTCAGGGTGGTCAGGAACGAGCACAAACGTTATAAGGGCCTCAGCTCTGACAAGCGGCGTTGCAGCCTGTCGGCGATTTCGACCAAAAGCGCGTGGCCACGTCACGAGGCGTGACGTCAGAGCTGTATTTTTTTAATCCAGATTATCTTGAAGGCTAATGATACACTGTCAGTCGTGTATCATCATGGCCAAGATTATCTTGTAAGGTAAAACTTGTTTATGTTTTGTTTTTTGGTAAGTTTTTTTTTTTTTTACGTAACCAAGAGTAAATTGTGGCATATGAGGATGTTAATAGGAAGTGAAATATTTTACTAATTGATAAATATTTTGGGGGCTTTCAATCATAAGGAAGAATGAGGTGAAAAAAACAACTAAAACAACATTAAACGGCGTGTCTGAAACACTTTTTTACTCATTTAACTTGATAAAATACCAGTCCCACGCACTAAGATTTGCATGTGAAACCTTTTGGACAAGCCCCGTAAATGCGGCTGAAATTAAGGCCAATGATGCGGGAGGTATCTCAAGACACCATTTGACTTAACCTCTCTAAACAAAAAATATAAGTGTTCCGCTAAATAATCAAAATGTGCAGAAAAAAAAAAGTTCCTGGAAACAAAATGTTTGGGAACCACTTGGTTAAGCGTATTTCTAGTAGCTCAAAAAAAGATCTTTCATTGCTTTCCTAGCCATTGGTCATCACGACGAGTTTCTGGCACTTACCATTCAATGTAAGCTGTGATTACCCTGTCAGGGCGCAGGTGGCAGTGTATAGCCTCGATGAGCCGACTAGGATTCACTGAAAAGTGGAAAGAAATTGTTTTTCTCTTAAAAGAAGCGTTTTTAAAATAAAGTTTATATATTATATTAGATTTTTTACACGTTTTGCTCCCAGAGCAAGCTGAAATTGTTACCAATTATTGTATTGTCAATGAGAAAGCATAAATCAATAATAAATTTAAAAAAAAAGGACCAATTAGTTATTTTTCATTTAGTGCTAATTAATTAATTATGTTTCATACAGAAAATGGAGAGATAACGTTACACTATAGAGAAATAAAGCAACGCTTGGCCATGGCTTGTCAAGCCAACTCTGGAGAGTCCAGAGTTGGCCACAGTTTGTGCAAGTGTATACATCTGTCTAAGGGCTAGCCGGATCTTGTGATGCCTCCCGCACATAACTTCAACGACGTCTGTATCCCCCAAGTCGCACCTGCTGACATATTTGCAGGCCACATCTTGCGCCCCCCCCCCCCCCCCCCCCCCCCCGGGTTTCAGCTCCCTTCGCAAGCCCAAACACAGGGGCTGCACACAGAAACTCCCAAAAAACCGGCACACGGGAGACATGTCCGAGCCAACCCAGAGCAATCGTTATGGAAGGCCTAAACACTGACCTGCAACGTCACAACTTGTGGGCAGTTTAGACCAATAGACGTGGCGACGAGTTATTTGTCCAAACTGCCCACAAGTTGTGACGTTGCAGGTCAGTGTTTAGGCCTTCTATAACAAATAGCCATAAGCCAACGCAGTCACCCTTCGCCAAAAGAAAACAGACATTATTCCTTACTTTGGCCAAATTTCAAAGCTACCCCGACTGAAGACAAGATCCCTTCAGGAGACATTATTTATTTGTTGAGAAAATTATCATTAATTTAAGATCCCATTGTATGTGGCAGACTTGATATTCTTACATTTGAAAAGAATGAAATCAAGAAAGCACAATATAAAAAAAAATTAAATTCTAACATTCAAGTACAATACTGACACAAAACATGTGTCAATAAAAGTACTGCACATGCAACGGTATTATTTTCATTTCCAATGTAGATTTCATATTTCTTCTTTATAAGTGAACTAGCCAGATATTACCCGCGGCTCAAGGGTCTTAATTTGCGTATCACTGATATAGAGTCTAGTGCAGGGGTTCTCAGCCTGTGGGTCGCGACCCCCTTGGGGTCGATTGACAATTTGCCAGGGGTCGCCAAAGACCATTGAAAAAATGGATTGTTACTGTCTATTCTTCAATCGCTGTGTGTATGCGTGGGAGGGGGGGGGGTCGCGACTAAGTGGGGGATTGTAAAAAGGGGTCGCCGAGCATAAAAGGTTGAGAACCGCTGGTCTAGTGCTTAAGAAACAATGAAACAAATTAATAATGTTACAAGTAAAGCGAATGCGTGTAAAGAAAAATATTAAGATTTGTAAGTTTTCTGTTCGGCGCATGCGTGACCTTTCTAATGTAAGAAGAGCGAGATTAATCATCGAGCTATTGGGCTAAGTCACAGCTTTAGCGAACGAATGAATGTTAAAAATGCTTTAGAAAAATAATTGAAAATTAATTTAATTAGAATATGAAATGAATGGACTATATTTAGTAGGTTTTTGTGTTAAAGTATAAAAGTATCTTTGCGAAGGTAGATCTATCATCTTGGACTTGTATTAGATCTAAGCTTCGAGAGATTTTAAGTTCTGCGCGTGCGTAACCTTACAGTCTTGTCTAATGAAGTATGGTTTGTATCTTATAAGATAAGTTTGATCAAGATTGGTAAACGGTATTGACTTTTATGCGGGACACACAAACATACATACATACGCTTTAGTTTTTACTTTATATTATGGGTAATCCAACAACAATTACGCGACTACCACAGCAACATACCTAACACAACTACAACACTACTACAGCAACATGCCTAACACAACCACACGTCGACCACAGCAACATGCCTAACACAACTACACGACTACCACAGCAACATGCCTAACACAACTACACGACTACCACAGCAACATGCCTAACACAACTACACGACTACCACAGCAACATGCTTAACACAACTACACGGATACCACAGCAACATGCCTGTGACCTACAAATAGAATAGGTCATAAGACCAGTGACTTCTGCTGTACTGGCAAGTTAGTCTAGTGATATTTTGTGGTCCCAAATTAGACTACCCAGGCTATTAATTATAACCTCTAGATAGATAACTTACTCTTACTAAGACATACAAGTAATAACTTTGAGATTTCATTACAACTAATAAAGAGTTTATTAAGAACAAAAGAAAAATAATTCAAAGAAAATGGGTATAATGGCCAACAAAGGCAAGTCAAATAATGAAGAAAAAGTCAAAATAGTAGGGCCGGTTCAGTTCAACATAATCATAGAACTGCCATCACCGAGGCACAATAGTCTCTCAGCTCAAAACAAACAATGGGTTACAATAATATCATACGGGAATCAAAATAGTAGGGCCGGTTCAGTTCAACATAATCATAGAACTGCCATCACCGAGGCCCAATAGTATCTCAGTTCAAAACAAACAATGGATAACAATAATATAATACAGGAATCAAAATAGTCAATGAGATACACAACTGTCTCTTCTCAAGACAAAATTTGGTCTTTTACATACGACCCAAATCTGGTCCTTATAAAAAGAACACATACAGGAAAGGATAAGAGACTAAGTAGACATAATATTTACATAAACCAACTTATTAACAACAAATAAATGAAGTCTACTTAGCTCGTTAGTGAAAGATACATTCCCATAATGTGGCACACTCCTCTTGATTAACACAGTCAGAGCAGAACATCAAAACTATCATATAAACATTATGGAGATTTAGTTCACAATAATGTACAGTGGTCAGCTCAGAGACTGAAGAGGAAGTGGCCATTGTAAACAGCTGACAGGGACTTAAATCAAGTAATAAAGGGGGCTAACTCTAATAAAAAAATAAAGGTAGCCACCCTTATTGTTCCTTTTGTCACACCTCCCCCCTTAAAAATGCTCTTGTGGGGAAATTATATGATGCACAAGGCATTCAACTTGTTTACAAAGAATACAGTTTTAAAAACCCAAAAATTACATCAGCTTAATATTATCATCCTTTGTCTATACAACACTTCTATTCCAAAGGAGAGGAAAAAGTTGAGTAACATTATTTACAAGTATCAGTAAACTGTATTATGTTCTCTACACTCTTGACAGAGCGTCAGCAACTACATTATCTTTCCCTTTTACATGTACAATATTTAGATCAAAAGGTTGGAGAGTCAAACTCCATCTTAGGATCCGTTGATTCTTCCCCCTCATTTGGTTAATGAAAGTTAGGGGGTTATGATCTGTGTATACTGTTACAGGATACAAATTACTATTTATATAGTAGCTGAAATGAAGAACTGTCAAAACAAGACCCAGTGCTTCTTTTTCTACCACGCTATAGTGCATCTGATGTGACTTAAATTTTTGGGAAAAGAATGATATTGGGTGTTCAATGCCAGTTTCATCGGTTTGGGTTAAGACCGCACCCACCCCAGAGTCACATGCATCAACATGCAAAATGAGAGGTTTAGAATGTTCAATCGCTTTTAAAACTGGGGCTGTACTAAGAACACATTTAAGCTCTTCAAAAACTCTTTGAGCAGAAGTGTTCCACTGAAATTTCCTTTTCCCTTTTAGGAGGTCAGTTAATGGGACAGTTTTAACTGAATAATTACAACAAAGCTTACGATAGTATCCTGTCATACCTAAAAACCTTCTGACTTCCTTTAAAGATTTAGGTACAGGGTACTCTTGAATGGCTTCCACTTTAGCCTGAATAGGTTTAACTTTCCCGTTACCCACAATGTAGCCTAAATATTGTATTTCTGCTCTACAGAAATCACATTTGTTAAGATTAATAGTAAGATTAGAGTTCTTCAGCTTTTGAAATAAAGTCCTTAGGCAAGCCAGATGAGCATCAAAGTCATCATGGTATATGACTAAATTATCAAGATAGGCCGAACAGTTTGGAATGTCGGCAATAACTTTGTTCATCAACCTCTGGAAAGTAGCTGGAGCGTTTTTCATACCAAAAGGCATAACTTTGTACTGATATAGGCCATCAGAAGTGCAAAAGGCAGAAACTTCTTTTTCTACCACGCTATAGTGCATCTGATGTGACTTAAATTTTTGGGAAAAGAATGATATTGGGTGTTCAATGCCAGTTTCATCGGTTTGGGTCAAGACCCACAGCAACATGCCTAACACAACTACACGACTACCACAGCAACATGCCTAACACAACTACACGACTACCACAGCAACATGCCTAACACAACTACACGACTACCACATTAACATGCCTAACACAACTACACGACTACCACAGCAACATGCCTAACACAACTTTACAGCTACCACAGTAACATGACTAACACAACTACACGACTACCACAGCAACATGCCTAACACAACTACAGGGCTACCACAGCAACATGCCTAACACAACTACACGACTACCACCAGCAACATGCCTAACACAACTACACGACTACCACATTAACATGCCTAACACAACTACACGACTACCACAGCAACATGCCTAACACAACATTACAGCTACCACAGTAACATGACTAAAAAAACTACACGACTACCACAGCAACATGCCTAACACAACTACAGGGCTACCACAGCAACATGCCTAACACAACTACACGACTACCACCAGCAACATGCCTAACACAACTACACGGATACCACAGCAACATGCCTAACACAACTACACGACTACCACAGCAACATGCCTAACACAACTACAGGGCTACCACAGCAACATGCCTAACACAACTAAACGTCTACCACAGCAACATGCCTAACACAACTACACGACTACCACAGCAACATGCCTAACACAACTACACGACTACCACATTAACATGCCTAACACAACTTTACGGCTACCACAGTAACATGACTAACACAACTACACGACTACCACAGCAACATGCCTAAGACAACTACAGGGCTACCACAGCAACATGCCTAACACAACTAAACGTCTACCACAGCAACATGCCTAACACAACTACACGACTACCACAGCAACATGCCTAACACAACTACACGACTACCACAGCAACATGCCTAACACAACTACACGACTACCACAGCAACATGCCTAACACAACTACACGACTACCACATTAACATGCCTAACACAACTACACGACTACCACAGCAACATGCCTAACACAACTTTACAGCTACCACAGTAACATGACTAACACAACTACACGACTACCACAGCAACATGCCTAACACAACTACACGACTACCACAGCAACATGCCTAACACAACTACACGACTACCACAGCAACATGCCTAACACAACTACACGACTACCACATTAACATGCCTAACACAACTACACGACTACCACAGCAACATGCCTAACACAACTTTACAGCTACCACAGTAACATGACTAACACAACTACACGACTACCACAGCAACATGCCTAACACAACTACACGACTACCACAGCAACATGCCTAACACAACTACACGACTACCACAGCAACATGCCTAACACAACTACACGACTACCACATTAACATGCCTAACACAACTACACGACTACCACAGCAACATGCCTAACACAACTACAGGGCTACCACAGCAACATGCCTAACACAACTACACGACTACCACAGCAACATGCCTAACACAACTACACGACTACCACATTAACATGCCTAACACAACTACACGACTACCACAGCAACATGCCTAACACAACTTTACAGCTACCACAGTAACTTGACTAACACATTTACACGACTACCACAGCAACATGCCTAACACAACTACAGGGCTACCACAGCAACATGCCTAACACAACTACACGACTACCACCAGCAACATGCCTAACACAACTACACGGATACCACAGCAACTTGCCTAACACAACTACACGACTACCACAGCAACATGCCTAACACAACTACAGGGCTACCACAGCAACATGCCTAACACAACTAAACGGCTACCACAGCAACATGCCTAACACAACTACACGACTAATACAGCAACATGCCTAACACAACTACACGACTACCACATTAACATGCCTAACACAACTTTACGGCTACCACAGTAACATAACTAACACAACTACACGACTACCACAGCAACATGCCTAACACAACTACAGGGCTACCACAGCAACATGCCTAACACAACTAAACGTCTACCACAGCAACATGCCTAACACAACTACACGACTACCACAGCAACATGCCTAACACAACTACACGACTACCACAGCAACATGCCTAACACAACTACACGACTACCACAGCAACATGCCTAACACAACTTTACAGCTACCACAGTAACATGACTAACACAACTACACGACTACCACAGCAACATGCCTAACACAACTACAGGGCTACCACAGCAACATGCCTAACACAACTACACGACTACCACAGCAACATGCCTAACACAACTACAGGGCTACCACAGCAACATGCGTAACACAACTACACGACTACCACCAGCAACATGCCTAACACAACTACACGGATACCACAGCAACATGCCTAACACAACTACACGACTACCACAGCAACATGCCTAACACAACTACAGGGCTACCACAGCAACATGCCTAACACAACTAAACGTCTACCACAGCAACATGCCTAACACAACTACACGACTACCACAGTATTATGCCTAACACAACTACACGACTACCACAGCAACATGCCTAACACAACTTTACGGCTACCACAGTAACATGACTAACACAACCACACGGCTACCACAGCAACATGCCAAACACAACTACACGACTACCACAGCAACATGCCTAACACAACTACACGACTTCGACAGCTACATGACTACCACAGCTTTATGTCAAACACAAGTGCGCGACTACCACAGCTTTATGTCAAACACAACAACACAGCTACCACATCTTTATGTCTAACACAACAACACGGCTACCACAGCTTTATGTCAAACACAACAACACGGCTACCACAGCTTTATGTCTAATGCAAATACAAGGATACCACTGCTTATATGGTTACCACAGCTACATGCAGTGCCAAATTCACTCGTGGGCAGGGTGGGCTACAGACCCGTAGACCTTACAAGAGAGATGTTTAATTATGGAGGTACAGGATTATATTTTTTTAATTGTCGACATTGCTTAAAATCTGACGCTTGGTAACACTTTTGTGGTCTTGGTTAATTAATAAGTCTTCGCTTGAAGCGTACTTCTATTAAATAAATGCAACTGCAGATTTACGACAGTGCGTTAGCCCAGGCTCTTACCCTTGGAAACAAAATAAACATTTTTTTAAACACCAAAATATGTCTATTATTCTTTTATAGAATAAATAAATAAGAAAAAAAATTACAAATATTCTCCCTCTTTGTATAAAATTTGATATGCTATTACAAACTTTTAGATGCAAAAAAAGTAGATTTTTATTAAAGCTTTCGAAAAAAGTATCCTCCACAAAAATCTTGCCCGGGGTCTCCACTTATTTAAATCCGGCTCGGGCTACATGCCTAGCACAGTTACATTGTTTGGTAGATAAGGAGTTAGTTCCCTTTACCCACTGCCTGAAAGCTCACCTATTACAGCAGATTCAATGTTGGTACAACTAATATTGCTCAATACATCAACGTCAGAGCCGTAACAAGGCATCCGTTGTATGGTGGTGGGTCATCACAGTATCTGTAATGATAATCGTTGCTATGATTCAGTTACTATCAATAGTATTTTTAAAAATTATACTTACGATGGTCAGTTTATAGCAACAGAGAAGCCGACAAATGCATTTAACAAGATACAATTGTACACATAATTTCTCAGATCAAGCTGAAATTTTACAGTTATTACTTGTACCTGACAACACAAGAATGACTAAAGCGGTGGTATCAGCTGAATTAATCCTCTTTATACGTTGCCGTTATTTTGGAGAGACACTCCCGTCCACAGATAGCGCAGGTTAAGGTGGCTTTTGCTTCGGTGGTAGAGGAACTGACCGCTTATCGGATTGTACGTTTTTCTTCTTGAGCTGAGACCCATGTACTTTCACTGTCCATAGCTTTCTTGGTCACTGCCTCTCTCCATCTGGTGCGGTCTAGAGCTATGTCTTCCCAATTGTCAGTATTGATGTTCACTGATTTGAGATCACGTTTTATTACATCTATGTAACGGAGGTGGGGGGTTATAGTTATAAATACCTCGCTAGCAGAGTGGTTTGCAAGTCGGCCTATGGAGGAGTGAGCCATGGGTTCCAATCCTGGTTAATCCCCATTTTTTTTTCTTTTTTATAAATGCTTTTAAAATCAATTAAGGTAAAAGCCACCCAAATATCCCCTGCTTTCTTCCCCTCCCCCCCCCCCCCTCCATTTTCATTTTCCCAACTGGTCCGGATAAACGCTAAGATCGTTGCGCGTTGAGACTGTTAAAACCATGAAATAGCGTGAAGCAAAAACAATTATTACAAATATTTTTAAAAGCACAGATTTATGTTGGTCTAGATTCTAGATCTACTACAAAAGTAATTACATAACTGATCCAAACTAATTGATACAATTACACTTTGCATAAGCTTTGTTTTTTTTTAATACCTTTTAAAAATTGTTTTCTTGTTTTATAAATTCCAATTATATGTCTATTTGGAATTGTTCAAATCTGTTAGGATGGAATCGGATCACATCGGGTCAGGTCTATTCAGATCAGATTCAATAGAATTGGATTGGATCTAGTATGATAATATCGTCATCGAGAAAAAATTACACGGATGAGACACAAACCCAAAACATCTGCCCTATTAGAATAACGCCCTATTAACTTAGCCACCATTTTCTTGAAATTTCCAGAATTTTTTTTTAATTTATGACCACAGTTTCAGTTTGAGACCACCCATAAAGAGTATGCAAGGCAGTGTTTCTAAAATTTTACCGATGGCTGCCCCACCCCTTTAGCCTTATTGGGTACATGAGGCTGGGTGTGCACCGCAGAATACCAAAGTGAGTCGGGGAATGTTTAACTCTTTCTCTCCTAACTAACGATACCAACGTTGGTTCTACTAGAATGTGGTAAATAATTACGGAGAGAATAGAGTTAAAATGTCATGTAACAAGAAAAAAGCAAAAAAAATACGTTAAAAAAAAACAACAAAGCTCATATTATATGTACTTATATCAATTATTTCGATCAGTAATGTAATTAAATTTGTAATAGATTCAAAACCAACAATGCAAAAAGCGTTTATAAAAATAATAATTAAAAAAAAAGGAAACGACATGAATAAAAACTTGTGGGCTTAAAGCCTTCTCGGGCTTCTCAAGCCAACGCGATAACCACTCTGCTAGCGAAGAGTCCATGAACATGGAAGATTGTATAGTTCTGTTTCTAGTTCGTGTTTGTGTTCCCTAAGCCTGACACAGCAGCCTAATATAAAGGGGACTTATTCAGCTTATACCACCACTTCAGTCCAGTATTAATTATTTCCCTTGTTTGAGATACCGAACAAAGTAATTTATTACTAATAGTTAATTAACTAATTGGTTGATTTTCAAATATTTGTCTTGTCAGGAACAGAAATAGTTGTGTAAAATTTCAGCTTCATCCGACATTGGATGTTGCGGAAATAACGTACACAAACATTTTGGACAGACAGACAGACAGAGTGAATTGTGTAGGCTTTGTTAAAACAAAAAAACTTAAAGACTTAAATAATTATGCATACCACTATTTACCAGTTTTTGTTTTCCTTCAATAATTACACTCTGTTTAGAATACGATCTTGTATAAGAGTCTCAAGCTTTTTTCATGTTTGGGTATAACAGCAAGACAGAGGAGATTCGGATTAAAATTTTTCCTTCTCCTGTGAGGGTAGCCAATCAAGGTTGAGGTGCCCCTCTTGCCCGAATCTTACTGGTTTAGGCGCCAGTTGCTCGCCTTTGCCCCTTCTCCTGTCAATGTTAATGGTTTCGCCGGGCTCAGTATCTGAGCCGCACGTGGAGTCCTGGACTTGGACTGGTTGTCAGAGGCTATTTGAGACAATTGCTATTGGAAGCATTTTATAGGGAATGATGGGCTTAAGACCATCACCATTTCCGGCGTTAACAACCTTAAGAACTAAGTCCGTTTAGTCTATTTCTTGCTAAGCTTATAGCAACACACTCCGTCTGTCTGTCTGTCTGAAAAGAGTTGGGTGGACTCAGAGGCGCCCAAAATATCCAGAAATTCAAATTCCCGTCTTCACCGAGATTCGAACCCACGACACCAGGTTCAGAAACCAAGCACTTAACCATTCAGCTTAACCCCACCCAACTCTAATAGGTAGCTGCTTTTGGTTGTGCGGGTCACATGACACCCTGTTCGTTAACCGTTGGTTATAGAAACAGAAGAACTGAACATCCTTTTCCCATAGATCGCAAGGTCTAAAAAGGAAACTTTACTTTGTAATTTTGTTTTTTTTACATCACACAAGATGTAACAGAAAATGTGAACACTACAAACTAAGGCAGGTTAATTGTCTAGTAAAAATGTAAAAAACTACAAACTAAGGCAAGTTAATTGTCTAATAAAAATGTGAACACTACAAACTAAGGCAGGTTAATTGTCTAATAAAAAATGTGAACACTACAAACAAAGGCGGGTTAATTGTCTAAGAATGTATGACCCACTTCGCACCGAGAAAAAGCTATGGGTTGCATGACATGCAGGATGCAATCACCTTCTTTTTTTTTTTACGTGACGTCTGTATTTTATAAGATAAGATCAACGAGAAGACGTGCGAGTTGTGAACCAAGGACGTTAACCCTGAAGCCAGTCACACCAGTCCGAGTTTCAATCGACCACCCGCCCCCCAGACACGTACACAAACACAAGAAACATAACTTACCTGTTTCTATGTGCGGTTGTCGCAAAAGTACTTTCACACTGCCAACCTTTCCAATCCGCCCAAAGTCCGTTCGCTGTAGTCGTAAACAAGCAAGATAAACAATTAAATTATTTACTATTGCTGATAGCGGTCTGTGTTGTTGTTGTTTTGTTTTCTAATCTACTTTCTTGGTCAGATCGAATCGGATCCGAATAGAATCAGATCGGATCGAGACCGTATCATTATAGAAGGCCGCAACACCTGTTTCCCGTGGGTAGTAGAGACCAATGGAGCGTTGCCACGCCGTACAGACCTGTGACGTTGCAACGAGCTTTTGGTCTAAACAGACCACAGGTTGCGACGTTGCAGGTCAGTATTCAGGCCTTTTAATATCACGATTGGTCTCGATCGGATCTGATAGCATTCTGATTGGATCTAATGAGAGCAATCGCTTCGGCTCGGATTGGATCAAATCTGATCGGATCCTTATCTCATCCGTATGATCCGAATATGATCGGATTACATATGATTGAATCAGATCGGATCAGTTTGATTTTGATCGGGTAGCGTCTAATTGGATAGGATCCGTTTGAATCGGATCAAGTAGCGTCTAATTGGATAGGATCATAACTAAAAAAAACAAAAAACACTGCAATATAAGAATAGAACCTATCCATCCCAGTAGCGCTACAGGTCTCCAACTCAAGTCTCTAAATGAGAGATGTGAAAACCTCATAGACATGTTTGGGTGTAAAGGTCAAGCCTGCTCTTGCAGGATCGTCCAACTGGAACATTGTTCGCTTTCTAGACCTATTCTAGGAAAAAAAAACTGACTCTTTAATCAGATCTATCAGATCTTTGAATTTTTGTTTTCTGTGTACTAACTGTAGGAGACCATTTGATATTAATAGTTTGAATTATCTTCATCTTTTTCGACTTCTCATTGCTAATTACATTATTATTACTAATGCAATTATTTTGTAGTTTAATTTTTGTTTTGTATATATTTTTCTTAGTGAGGTGTGTGTTTACAGAGGCTGAACAGTGACTTATTGGATCTGATTGAGGATACAACCTGACCAGATAACCACATTTTTTTTTTCATTAATTGTTAGTTTTTATCCAGTAATTATAGGATACTTTAAGTATTAGTATTTAAAATTGCTTTCTTATTCGTTGTCTAATTTATATCTATTCTATTAGTCTCCTTCAGTAGTAGAACGACTATGGCTCATCTTCAACACTTTTCTCATATGGCTGAGGAGCCCTAATTTATAAATAATTATAACTTTTAGCGTTATTTTGTAGTTTTAATACTTATCTTCTTATCTTATATAATACAGACGTTACTTCACAAAAGAAGATGATTACGTCCTACGCGTCATGCATTCAGTCATGCATATTAACCAATGACTTAAATTCTGCCAAGTCACTGGTTTTCCTGGCTAGCTCAGGCAACCCATTCCATGCTCCAATAGCACTAGGGAAGAAGGAGTATTTGTACAAATTTGTCCTAGCATATGGGACGAGGAATGTGCCTTTATCTTTGTGTCTTTCAGAGTATTTTATTAGATTTTTTTTTTATTTGAAGATTATGGTTCAGTGTTTTATGTATAATTGCTACTTTACTTTTGAGTCTTCTGTCCTGAAGGCTTTCTAAATTTAGTGATTTTACTAATGGTGTTACCCTAGTCAAATGTGAATATTCGTTTGTTATGAATCTCACTGCTCTATTTTGTGTCTGTTCCAGTTTCTTAATGTTCTCTTGAGTTGAGGGGTCCCAAACAGAGGATGCATATTCTATTATTGGCCTAACCAAGGTTAAATAACATTTTAGTTTTATGTTCTTATTTGATTTATAAAAATTTCTTTTAATAAACGAAATGTGTGTAGGAAAGCGCTCTCAGGGGAGGGGAGGGATCAACATAAGCGTTACAAGGAAACCCTCATTAGCTCTCTCAAGGTGTGTAATATGGACATATGACGGCTGGGCAACACTAGCTCAGCTAGGAATTTTCTATCATTTGGCCTCTTTCGGGGCCTCAGCATTTTTCTTAATATTTAATATTTTTAATGTAAAAAAAACACTCACCTGGGGGCCCCCATCATGTGGGGCCCGGTGGGATTTTCTAATTATCCCCACCCTCCCTCCACCCTAGCTACGCCAATGCACTAGCTCTCGATCGCTTTTCATGGCGTGATGCCTTGAGTGTCTGGAGTCTGAAGATACAAGGCAAAGAGAACGGCCAGCTTGACAGAACGCAGAGCTAACAAAGGGCTGAGAGAAAAAGCAGGCCTGCAGTAGACCCAACTTATGTTGCCATGTATTCGGCGGGTTTTTTAAGCGAGAATAGGACTTTATAGTCATCTTCGAGTTCATAGCAAATGACAAATATGTTCATCTTTGAACACGAAGGAAGATATATAGAGAGCGTGGGAAGTGTGGTCGAGAGGCTAAGTACGCTTGAACTTGGCTTGTCTTGGCTACCTATGAAGGGGGCTCGAGTTTCGACACTCGACTCGAACAGAGTTGTGTTTACTGAGCGCCTAAATGCAGCACGGAAAACCTTCTTCCAGATACCCCTCCTCCCCCACTGGTCCACAAATGAGATTGGACCAAAGCGCTCTGAGCATGCTATAATATATATATGTATTTATCAGTGTATGCATTTTTGTAACTAAGTATGTAATTGTATGTTACTTAAGTGGCGTGTGTAACTATGTATACAAATTTTGTAGGTACTACGCCATAATCATATGTTTGTAACTGAATATATTAAACAAAACATATACAGGGGTAATGGTGGTTGAGGGGTAAAGAACTTGTCTCGAGTTCAAATCCGAGGGAAGACTGAGATTTGATTAGAGATTTTCCCAGACGCCCTTGAGCCGACCCAACTCCAATGAGTACCTTGCTTAACCCATAGATCGCGAGATCCGAAACCGAAATAGGTACCTTATATATGGAAGGGTGGCTAGATGGATGGATGGATACATGGATGAATTTTTCCTACCTTAGTAAATAAAATCCATACGCCTCTCTTTGATATCCCAAATGACGTAAAACTGTTTGTTCTCTTAAAGGAGCCAATATTTGAACCCTTTGCTCTGAGAGGCCGTTGACAACTTGAACGGAAGGTTTAGAACTGTATAGACAAAGTCGTTGTAGTGAGATCTTAGTTTAGGCGTAATTTAAATAAGCTAAAGTAGCTTTTCACATAGATAGATAGATAGATAGATAGATAGATAGATAAATTGATAGATAGATAGATAGATAGATAGATAGATGGATAGATAGATAGATAGATGGATAGATAGATAGATAGGCAGGTAGATAGATAGATAGATAGATAGATAGATAGATAGATAGATAGATAGATAGATAGATAGATAGATAGATAGATAGATAGATCGATAGGCATATAGATAGACAGATAGATAGATAGATAGATAGATAGATAGATAGATAGATAGATAGATAGATAGATAGATAGATAGATAGATCGATAGGCATATAGATAGACAGATAGATAGATAGATAGATAGATAGATAGATAGATAGGCATATAGATAGATAGATAGATAGATAGATAGATAGATAGATAGATAGATAGATAGATAGATAGATAGATAGATAGATAGATAGATGGATGGATAGATAGACAGACAGACAGGCTGACAGACAGACAGACAGGCTGACAGACAGACAGACAGACTGAATGACAGATAGATAGATAGATACATAGATAGATAGATAGATCTAGACTAACAATAATACATCTTAGCGACTAGAACTATTTTTACCATGCTTTTAGGTTGAGCTTTCTTCATAGCTACGATCCTGTCTGGACAAGTTAAGGAGAGGTTGGGGGGGGGGGGGAATGAAATTGGGGGGGGGGGGGGGAGGTATCTGTATGAATATTACCATGATGGCCTTTTAAATGCATTCATAATTATTTTCTTTTTTAAAGCTGAAAGACCTGGATTCAAACTCGAGTCCTATAGCCTCCTCAGTCTAACCGCAATACCAGAAAAGTGCTTATGTACATTTTCGATACCAAGCTTAATAATAAATAACCATTGGTTAGGGTTAGGGTTGTAATAATTGGTTTTTATTTTACTGATACTTGTTTTGTCAGGTAAAAAAAATAAAAAAATAGTGCAAACTTTCACCTTTATCCGAGTTTGTCTATGGGAGAAATAATGTGTACAAACTTTTTATCAGACAGAGTGAGTTGATAAAAGCTTGGTGAAGAACGAAGAAGAATTAACAAAGACATTAGTCTGTTGCCCAAAAAGCAATAATGATCGAGTGTATAATAATAATAATAATATAATCTTTATAATTCGTAAGGAAATTTGTCTTACAATTTGTGCATTACACCAAAAACAAACCAAAAAAAAATAAGGTTACAAAAGACAGTTTGTGTGGAAACAAAAACTCAAAATCGGCCCCCGAAGTGGTCCACCCAGACAGGCTTCAATAGTTTCAGAAAGAACATCCGAATGAAATTATATCAAAGACAAATGAGAGATAAGAATGGAGAAAGAAGGTTAACAGATTTTGTGTGGTGCCCCAACGGTCCAGCAGATCAAAGGATAGGTGAAAGTGAATGTAAAGTTAGATGTGAACCTGGCCTAACTAGTTCCCCTTATAGACCTTGTGGTCTATAGCGCAGATGATGTTAAGTTCATCTATTTTTGTGGCCTACGGTTAACGAGGGTGTCATGTAGCCAGCACAACGACCAACTACCTTTACTTTTCCCCAACTAATGTCAGGTACCCATTAGAGCTGACTCAGAGGCGCCCAAAGATTCCGAAGTTGATAATTCCAGTCTTCACCAGGATTTGAACCCGGGACCCCCAGTTAGGATCCAAGTGCTTTACCGCTTAGCCACCGCGATCCCCTGGCCGATTTTGTTGTCTTATAATTGATCTAATTGTTTTGAAAAGGCTCAATCTCTTAATCGAATACTATACTAAAAGTAGCCGTTACCTCAGAACTTTGAACGGTCTAAAATATTGTGATGTCGGATTTTCAATATCTTTTCTAGTTTATGAGATCTTAACGGGACAGATGGACAGACGGACAGACATTTCACTCAAAACTAATAGCGTCTTTTCCTCTTTCTGGGGCCCCTAAAAACATTATAACTATAGAAAATTAAAATGTTCATTCACACGAGATTATTAAAAAGGTAGGTGGGTGTTTCAAAGGAATCGATCTCCCCCCCCCCCCCCCAATGAGACAGATCTATGGCTAAAAAAAAAGACCTCTAACACACTCTGACAAGTTTCTACTTATCTTGCCCTACTTTGTTGTCAACAGGAGATACCATTGTCCCCATCCCTCCATGGGCAATGCCAAGAAATGAGCCGAAATATTGAAGTGAACTTTATTCTCTAGAAAAACCTGGCATGAGAATCTGTAGTTTGCTTTCAGTGCATAGCTATTGCCCTTTTGGCCGTACTTTTCAAACCTAGAGGGAAAAAAAAGTTTATTGCATTATTTCCATAGCTAGCTAGAACTACGGTGTAAAAAATAGTATTAAGTTCCCCTTTCAGACCATGCGGTGTATAGGCGAGATCATTTGTCAAAGAAGGCCTCAACACTGACCTGCCGAGTCACAACCTGTGGTCAGTTTATACCAATAGCTCGTTTCCACGTCGTACAAGCCTGTGACGTGGCAACAAGGTATTGATCTAAACCGCATGTCAGTGTTCAGGCCTTCTATATCAAATGGTCTCGCTATAGGTTATCTGTTTTTGTGGCCCACGGTTAACGAGGGGCCATGTAGCCAGCGCAACGACTAACAGCCTTTACTTTTGCATGACTTTTGTCAGGTACCTTTTATAGTTGGATGGACTCAGAGACGCCCTAATGATTCCAAAATTTAAAAAAAAAAAAGTCTTCACCATGATTCGAACCTAGGACCATCCGTTAGGAAGCCAAACACTTTACCATTCAGCCACCGTTCCTCCCTACTGTCTTAAATGACTCTAAAAGCTACATGTTTTCTTTCTTTATTATGGTAAGACAGCCTGGTCCTGTTTGTGGCTGTAATAACAGTAGTCCAGAGTACGAACTTACTCACCGCCGAACGTATATCAGTTTCTGTTTATTTTATTGAAGTTAGAAAATTACTTGTATTGTTATTTCCACATTGTGATTTTGGTTATTACAATTTATAATATTATTACTCCCAAAACCTGTTCTTACCCACTACTATTTACTTCTGGACTAATATGTGGCTTATTAACCTTTAACCTTTTGCACATGTTGACCTCTTATATGTATGTTTTGAGGTCAAAGGTATAATGTTTAGTAGTATTACACACCGTTGATTTGTTACCAGGCAATATATTACTTATTTGGGCGAAACACTGCCATCTCCGTCAACCACAATATAATTTCAGTTAAACTGAACACGTTTTAACGACCCCCCTCCCCCCCCCCCCCCCCACTTTTACATTTAGTTTGTGAATTTTGTAATTTGTGTCATTGCATATGGTCGACCCTCTCTCTTTGTTTCTCTCTCTCTTTGTTTCTCTCTCTCCTTTTCTCTTTGTCTCTCCTCGCCTCGTGTTCATTGTCTGTTTTAATGTCATAATTATATTTTATAATTGGCTTACTAAAAAAAAGAATGTATATGTCTACATAAAAAGTATTTAGTTTACTGTTGTCTCCATGATTGTTATTGGAAAAAAAAAACTATACATGGTAATAAATGTCCACTATATAAGTAAAAACATTTGTTTTAAAATATTTGATCTAACAATTGCTTATCAGCCCCTCGTCAAAGCAAAAGCTTTTCAGTTACAAGTTTGTATTCGAGTTTTGTAAACTTGAGATTTTTTGTTATTAGGTAAACGCAAGTCAGACATAACTTATTTAAAACATTTATGAAATTACTAGCTATAAACCCGTCAAAACTTTGATTCGAAAGATTGTTAGCAAAAGAATAAGGAGTTGTTTTTTTTTTAAATGAGTTTCTGCCGTTTCTTGGCTAAATAAAAAGAGTAAAAAATAGACCTCCTCTATGATGTCAGGGAATTACAGTGGATAGTGTTTGAACTCAGGACCATCCTAATGATAGTCCGGAGATCTTACCACACGACCAGGCATTTATTCGTTAGTTCTTGGAAATAAAGAATTTAAGTTAAAAATATTTGAACACATGATGATACATTCAAATAAGTAGAATTTTAAAATCTCTTTCACAATGAAAAGGCAAATTAGAAACTTGTTTATACACTAACAGTCATTACATAACATTGGATTACTCGCTAGATGATTGTTATGAACGGTCGTTGACTACTTGCACCATACTGATACTAGACAACTGAACTGCTGTAGGTGTATTATATTTTAACTTGTAAAAATTAAAATAACTTGAATAGCTTCTTTGTGTTATAGTAATGACATTTTTAAAACTAGAGATGAAATAACTAAATGTGGTCGACATAAGGAATAGGAGAAACATGTTTCGTTTTAAAACAAAATCTAGATCACTACAACAGCACGTCTTGTCACTCTGGCAATCTGATGGGCGTCTCTCTTACCTAAGACAGCTGACGACACAAGCTTCTCATCTTGCATCATTCACAAACAATCTTCTTTCCACTATCACCACAAAAACACACACACATACACACTACATAACAATGAACAAGGCTTATTTTAGTTAATATTTGTTTTCATTTACACTTGCATTGACCAAGGGATAAGCATTGAAAGAATCAATATATTAACCCATAAACACGCATGAATACCGAGATCCTATAAACAGGTATGGATTGGGATCTGCATATAAAATGGTACAACTTTTTTTTCTTCTTTTTATTCCGCTACTTTGATTTGGTTAGTCATTGTGATTGTAGTTGACTGTTTAAGATTAGCCGTACATTTCTTTTATAGATACTGTTGTTGTTTTTTTTCAAAAGGAATATCAGCATTTAAAATTCGTTAGATTAATATACATTAATTTTAAAAAGTTGATTTTTAAGCCAGCAGTTAACAATATGCACAAGATGAATAAAGCTGGCTTGAAAGCAGAGAGGTAGCAGTATGCACAAGATGAATAAAGCTGGCTTGAAAGCAGAGAGGTAGCAGTATACACAAGATGAATAAAAAACAAAAGGTAAAACCTATTTATTAGACAATATTTAGAATTATTGGTAGTGTAACTAGTCAAAGAATTTTTAAAAAAATAACACACACCCGTAATAAAACTTTGGAAATGCAGTGTGCTTAGATATATCAAAATGATTATCTTCTTACCCAACTAATTCATGACTGAGTCTGGCTTGAGCTGGTCTTCCATTAGTAATGGTATTGTTATAGTCCATACTCTGGTTCGACCATTTGGTAGATAATGTGACCTAATGGGAATAGATGCCTCGTATTTATAAGTAATAAAAAAAGGTTGTTTTGCATCTAGAAACAATAAACTACATGTTTGTATTTTGAGAAACAACAGGAGGCTTCCAAAATAAACTAAAAATAGTCAAAGAGCCAAGTTAACTATAAAAAAAAAATACTATTCAAAAGAAGCTTATATAAGGGAAACACTGGACGTTTTGCAACCATACGTCTTAATATTGTAAGATTTATTTCTCTGTTTCTATATCAAACTTCATTAATTACCACTTATTGCACTTATTATTATTTGGTAAAGTTTAATTAACTCGTCTTTTCTTCTGGGACGAGGAATAATGTGTTCCACATGATCCGAGTAAGAGAAATGACGTGTACAAAGTGCTGCCTTTAGGCGCTCAGTAAACACAGCTCGAACCTCGAGCCCTCTGAGATGAACTCCTATTGAAAAATCAGAGCAGGAAGGGCTAGTCCTCCCGTAGTGCTCTGGCAAGAAACTTAGCCGTCCGGCGTAGTGCATCATAGCGACCATACAAGTCGAGGGACTGCACAGACAGGTCTCCTCTTATCTCGCGGAGCTGGGGACGCTCGTACAAGACATGCGACACTGTTTCGACGCTCTCTCCACAGTGACGGCATCGGGAGTCAAAGTTCGTGCGGAACCGGGCAAAATATGCCCCAATAGGACAGTGTTCCGTTCTGCACTGCGCAATAATTGACTGCTCTGACCTCCTCAGTCGCCACCATGGATCGTCGCGATCTGGGTGACGCATGCGCTGTCAGACACCACGTGCTCTGTCGGATTCCTCCCAGGACTTTAACCACTTCTCATGAATGAGTGCTCGGATTTGTGCCGTTGCTTGTAAGTACGTGCTAGGTGCTTCGAGGTGTGTGGCTGCCAAAGCACCCTACCTTGCGAGGGCGTCTGCCGTTTCATTGCCCCTCACGCCGCAATGTGAAGACGCCCACTGCATGAAAACGACAGCTCCAATAGCTCGGCGGATGTTATCTGCGGCGCCGATTGCCTCTTCGACCCTCCCCCGCCGCCACCCATAGCTTGGAGACTGGAGCGAGAGTCGGTGACCAGCACCACCGTAGTGGCGCTTGTCTCGCGTTGGAGCATGCGGGCCTTAATGGCCTCGAACGCCCGAGTTATCCCTGTGAGTTCGGCGTCCATGGAGCATGCGGCGTAGCCGCATGGACCAGAGAGCCTATCTGGTTCAGTCCGGTCGGGGTAGACTATAAGGGCCCCATACCCCGATCTGTCGGGGTTCCTCATTACCGACCCATCGGTATAGCAGAAAATGGCATCTGATGGGTAAGATTTTATGGTTATGGATGCCATGTTTTGTAGAATGGCAGGTGTTAATCGCCTCTTGGTGGCTTCCTCTTGCTCTAACAGGGACAGGTTTATTTGTGGGGCAAGCAATCTCCTCCACGGAGGGCACGTACTTATTCTCCTAATAGGTATTCTATCAGTGGAGAGCCCAGCTGTTTTAGACAAATTGGCCGCTATGTGGAGGAACGATTACATTTTGATGCGGCTCCTCTCTCTCCACTGTCGCACTAATATAGAGGTGGGTAGCCTAGAGTCGCCCCTTTTGTAGCGCTCGTAGGCCGTGACTACTGCCCTCTCCCTCCTAAGATGTAGGGGTGCCACGTTTGTAAAAATTTCAGCAGCATTTGTTGGGCTTGTCCGAAAGGTGCCACTAATGAACCGTAGGGCTTGTGCTTGTACTAGGTCGAGTGATTCGAGGGCAGTTTTACTAGCGTATACTTGAACTGTATAACTGTATTCAATTTGTGATCTGACTGCCCCTTAGTACAATGTGCGTAGCATGTCAGCTTTGGCACCCACTTTGTGCTGGCCAGCTTTCTTAATAACGCTAACTTCTCTGAGGCTTTTCTTTCAACATCCTGGACGTGCTGGAGCATTGTCAGCTTTCTATTCTATTCGAGCCCCCTTCATAGGTAGCCAAGACAAGCCAATAAGTTCAAGCGTACTTAGCCTCTCGACCACACTTCCCAGATTACGCCTAGTGGAGCTACTTTCTAGGGGCTGGAAAACACCGAAGCATGAGCCGGATATGTTCCGCGGGCCTTAGTTAGGAAATCCCTGCTTTATCAACACACTGCGTCTGTGATCGTAAAATCATTCTTACTACTAATCATATGTGTTATAACCAATTTTGCAAATAACGAATTAGGACATTCGGGATTTCTATTGTAACTAACCAAAGTAATTCATCATAAGACATATGTAATAGAAGATTACAGAAAAAAAAAACTTACATTAAAATTACTATACTCCAGGGTAAACAAGACAAAGTTGACAAATAATCTCCGCTGACCCTTTTGTCCAGGCAAGGCCACGACAAATCTTTTCCCAAAATTAGACACTCCTAGAGCGATGAATTATGAAGTAATTAGTTTATTCAAAGAAGTGTATACTTAATTAAGGTCTGCGTACTTAAATTTTGAAATTCAGCTTTAACTGTTTCTTTCCTAACTGAAGATACCAACGTTGATACAGTTGGAAAAATCTTAGGTCTTAACAGTCACTATTATTTGTTTTAGGGGCCTGTTTTACATAAGGGATTTGATAGTCTTTTTTTTTTATTTACGATGGTAATCCTATTATTTTTATCCATATTGTGATGTTTATAAAGCTAAATAAAACAAAATGTGCTGCTAAATTGCATATTTAGTTTCCAATGTTTAGTTTCTTTTTTTTTTTTTTATTATTTTGTTTTGTTTTGTTTTTTGACAAACTCGTATCTATATAAACAGAATTATAATTATGTAAACCTAGATAATAACAAAAATTCAAGAGTACATTGCCATAAGAGTAACTACCTATTGGTTACGGCTCTAGGGCTGCAAGAACTGTAGTTTGAAGAAAAGAAAAGAAATATCAATTATATTTTCTACGGGTATGAGGCTAGTAGGTTTGAAAAGCAAAGTAAAGACAAAGGTCAAGGAATCGTTTTACTGGGGAAAAAAAAAAGAACAAGGAAGAGGGGCTATCACTTATTGTGTAATATCCTAACTGGCCAGGGTGACTAAGGGACAGTTGAAAGGAAATCTGGAAAGGAAGTTTTGTATATGGAATAGAAGCCGATGACGGACATTAGAGAATTGTTTGTAAACAAATTAGGGAATGGGAGAATAATTAGATTCTACTGAAGAGACGGTATCTTTTCCGGAAAGATTATATTTTATCTTATCTTGTAAAATACAGGCGTTACTTTAAAAAAATAAGATGATTACGTCCTAAGCGTGTCACAAGGTCAATCTAATCACGCATGTTAATCAATGGCCTAAGTTCAGCCAAGTCGTTTGTTTTCCTGGCTGATTCAGGCCACCCATTCCATGCTATATAAGCACTAGTGAAGGAGTATTTGTATGAATTGTACCTAGCATATGAAGCAAGGAATGCGCTTTTATATTATTATTATTATTGATATAAGGAATGCTGTCAATGGATATATAGTTTACATTTAAAGTAAGCAGATCTAGTATTATTAAGTCATGTGTTATTCTAGCACTTAGAAATGCAAGTTTCTAAACTCTTTTGTGTGAGAATAAGTGTACCGAGTAGAGGATTAGTTGAGGTACTATTTTATAGACTAAAGACTTCATAAATCTTCTTCTTCTTCTTCTAGCCAGCTTTATTGCTGCTGAGCTGTCAGCTCTTTTGCAGATTGTGCCACGGAGAAAAAGTGTGCTGTTTTCTTCAGTTGTTCAGCACTGTCGTACAGGATGTTGGTTATGTTGGGCTGTAGTGGAAGTAGGGTCTGCCTAAGGTGGATAAGGGAGGGGCATGCAAGGAGGATATGGTTTACGGTTTTAAAGGGGTGGGCGCAGTGTCTGCAAAGGGAGAGTTATGTGGAGTTTATTTTGTTCAGGGGGTAATTTAGTAGGGGTGTGTGTCCTGTTCTTAGTTAGAAAATTGTAGATTGTTCTTTGCGGGGGAGGAAGTTAATACTGTCCAGTTTGTTAAGCGTAGTCATTTCTTTGTACATGGCTCTGCCTGTGTTTCCTGATGCCCATTGGGGGAGCCTGAGGAAACACCCAGCCTACACTAAATGCCAAGACTTAATACATACCCAGGCACACAAAAAAAAATGTGATATATATCTGTTGCGCATATCTACTTAGCATCCTTATCTGTCCTGACCTTCCTTCAAGGAACAGTACCAGGAAAAAAAGAAGAAGAGGTAGACAGAGAAAGAAACAAAAAGAAAACAACATTGAAAGAGTTTCTATTTAAATCAGGAGACAGAGAGGTACTGGAAAAAAAAAACGGTCATCAGATCTTGAGCCCAACGGTGCAACATACTGAGGTCGATCTGTCCTTTGTGTTCGTAATTAGCAGATTAGATGTTAATTAGGAGCATAAAGTGAAGACAAGCGGCGCTACCTGGAAGCACTAAGGGGATATAAATATGGTGATTAGAATTGCGTTATGAATCGTTATGAATCGAGACAACTCGTTAGACAAGGCCTCAACAATGAACTTCAACGTCACAACCTGTGGGCAGTGTAGACATCGTACAGCCCCTTGAGTTGGGTTTGAGTTTTGAGTTAGGCACCATCGGCACAATTTAGGCCATGTCCTTCCCCCCTAATCCTTTAAGGATCACTCTCCCTTTACATAACAAGGGCTAAATTCTATACAGTTAAATCATTAAAAAAAACAAGGTCTATTCACAGTTAAAATAGTATAGAAAGTAAAAATGTAATAATTTGGTAAAAATGTTATGTAAATATTATATGTTCACAGTTCAAAAATCAGATCTTCGTAGACAACCCCACCTCCCGGACAAAGCCCAGTACCTTCCCAGGGTCGACATTGTCGAATAGTGTTTTCAAGGTGTTTGTTCTAAAAAAAATTCTCCATGACATCCTGGTATCTGGGGCAATCATTGAGGATATGTTCCACTGTGAAGCGAGAGTCACAGTACTCACAAAGTTGGGGCTCCTCTCTCTCCAGCACAAAAGAGGGCGTGATGTAAGTGTGGCGAATATAGTCAAATATATTTATAAATTGTACAAGAAATGTTCACAACAAATATAATATTAGTTAACTTTGTTTTTCCTGGTCAACTGTCTGCTAAAATTAAAAGAAAACGTTTAGATTATAAAAAAACAATAACACTAAAAGATAATGAAAATCTGATTTAACCTTTAATTTTCCTTCCGAAACATTGCAATAGTTTTATCTTATCTTATATAATACAGACGTTACTTCAAAAAAGAAGATAATTACGTCCTACGCAGTATCTATAATTGTTCCGGATGTCTTTGTGAAAAACAAATCAACAAATCTTTCCGAGGCCACCTACTGTTTGGTCAGTCCATTATTATGTGCGGATAGCTGTGGTCGTGCGGTATGGGCTCTAGACTGTCGTTCGGTCGTATCGATGATCTCGGATTCAAACCCTGCCCACTCTCATCCCATGTCGTCCTGCAGGAGGTTTGGACTAGGAAGTAGATTATATTTAACTTTCAAGGAACACCCGAAACATGTAAAAAAAAAAAGTATATACAAAAAAATGTCAGTTTTGGCTAAATGGGGAGGGGGCGCTTGTCTTCAAAGCATTTGAGGGGTACTTCTGTTAGGGCGTCCTCCTGAAAGCTTGACAAAGAAGTTGTTAGGATAAGAAATAGGCGCCCTGTCTTTAGCGGTAATGGAACTCGGACACTTCGTTTCAGAAGCCAAGCGCTTTCTAATTATCACCTCTCATCTCACCTGTCCAGGGTCAGCCTTAGGGCACTTCAACCTATGCGGCGCAGTGGGATCCTTACTTTCATAGACCCCGAGCTAACTCTAGTGGTAAATTATTAAATTAAACCGTTTATCTTATAACCGGGTTCCCTCGGTAACCTAATTTTCCTAGAGCTCCTGGGGCTGGAAATCTCCTGAAATTATACAAATATTCTGAAAACTCATACAAATGTCTTGAAAAATAGACAAAATTGTTATTTTAAGGTGTCATTCAATATGGAAAATGCCAATCAGGGCCGGTCCTACAGATTTCAGGACCCTATGCGAAAAGGATTGCGCGAGGCCCAGTCTGGGTAGGGATAAGGATAATAAGTGAAAATTAAGATTTTCTATTATAAAATAAATTAGTCTTTGCATTTTATTCATACTTTACTAAGTACAAAATCACTGTCAAATTAACTTTACGACCCATCTACAGTAGATAGTAGTTTTCCAACAAAAAGCTGAAAAACATTCAGATCTGCCTTTTAGATTTACTATCGACTTGCAAAATATCACTTTTTTAAGGTTGAGATAGATTTAAATCTATATTTAAACATCAGTCAAAGCAAGACTAAGATACTTGTCCAAAACACAAACACTGCACCTCAAGTAAGCATTAATGGCCAACCACTAGAAATTGTTGATCACTTTTGTTACCTTGGCTCCATCATATCCAACAACACTCTACTGGATAAAGACATAAACAACAGGATAGCCAAGGCAATGGCCACCATGTCACGGTTGCAGAAAAGAGTCTGGGACAACATATTGCTGACTAGCAGTACTAAAGCCCCAGTCTACCGGACCTGTGTGATGAGCACCTTGCTGTACGGAAGTGAAACATGGTCAACCTACTCATGGCAGGAAAAAAAGCTGAATGTCTTCCACCTCCGATGCCTAAGGCGGATCTTTAAAATAAGGTGGCACGATAAGATAACCAATGAGAAAGTACTACAAAGAGCAGGGTGCCAGGACATCCGCTCTGTTATCTATAACATTTATGTTTTGCAAATATTTAACTCTCCTGCTTGGATACTTTGTAGATGATTATCCCGAAGTCTTAATTATAAATATTTACATTATATCAATATCTGATATGTTGTTAGAATAGTTTACTGTATTGAGTAAAATGTAATCTTTTCAAAATCTTAGTTTGGAAACTACAGCCGAGAATCATTCGTTGATCTTCAATCTCTCAATGTTTTGCGTAATGTCAAAATCACAATTTATTATGTCAGTTAACAACATGTACTTTATTTTGCCTTGCCTAAGGGACATAACCTTCTTCTTTATCTGTATTTTGTTTTTACTTTGTTAGCTCCCTTAGTTCCCTGAATCTTATACTAAATACCTGCCACAGATTTATTTTGATGATCTCCTTCCCAGTAGGGCAGGGATTCTCAGCCTGTGGGTCGCGACCCCCTTGGGGGTCGATTGACGATTTGCCAGGGGTCGCCTAAGACCATCGAAAATGTGGATGGATTGTTATTGTCTACTCTTCTATTGCTGTATGTGTGTGTGTGGGGGGGGGGGGTTTGCGGCAGAGGGGGGATTGTAAAAAAGGGGTTGGCGAGCATAAAAGGTTGAGAACCGCTGCAGTAGGGTGTCTACATCACCGCAGTGTCATCGAGGCTAACAGCCTTCACGCTTAGGTTATCTGCCCTTAGCTGAGGAGACCTCTGCGCTGTATTAGCAGCTCATAGCTACAAGTTGAACGCTGACGTCACAGCACACGCCTGTATCCGCTCCACTAACCCAGGAGTAGACGCAACCAGCAGCACCTGACTTCACACAGCACTGACAGGCTCCATACAAAATCTCGCCTTGTGACACTCGAATATAACCACTAATTGTACTTTCATCGCATATCATTATAATGCACACTTCTTATTACCTTTCTCGCGACATATATTTTGTATATAAATTTCTAATTCTATGTACGCTACTGCATAGTATGACCACTCATCGTAAATTGCGAACTGTTAGGCACTTCCTCGATATTTGTTTTATAGATAGATCAAACGGAGGTAACACTCAAGTCCAGAACTCCAATACCACAGTCGAAAGGCCAACAATAGAAGATAGTCGACGCTGAGAGCGAATGTCGAACAAGACGTTTAATAATACCGAAGGGAACGGTCGAATGTCGTCAAGCTAAATCTCTACTTCCGTTATTAAAAACCAATCTTACTTCATGATTGTTCAAAGTTTATTCTTCTCGCTTCCTAAAATCCTAGCCATCATATCTTATTTTATCTTATCTTATAATATACAGACGTTACTTCGAAAAAGAAGATGGATTACGTCCCACGTGCCATACATGGTTTTAATTCGTCACCTGTCCCTTTTTGTGAAACAAAAAACTTTTCCCGCCAAATTCCGAATCGTACACTAACAGTACAAGTGTAGTTTCCCTTATATCCTAGCCGTCTTACAGCAAACACTATCACACCTACACAGGGTCGGTCTTAGGCCACTGCAACCTATGCGGTCGAAGTGGGCCCCGCGCTAATTTTGTTTGTAATTATTAATTGCAAAATATATACGAAATACTCCTGGAAATAACCTGCACTTATTAAAATTTCCTGAAAACTCATAAAAATCTCATGAAAAATAGATAGACAAAATTACCATTTGTGTGTGTCATTCATTATGGAAAACACAATTCCTACGCGCGATAAAACAAAACACATTATCAGCTTTCATGTAATAAAATGTAATAATCGGACGAATTTTCCCCTTAACCGGAAGTTCCAATACGTATTTACTTTTATTGTCTTATAAATATGTCATAGGTTGCAAGATTGGTTAAGTAAAATTAACTTGATCGCAATTTTGTACTTAGAAAAGAATGAATAAAATGCAAAGCCGAATTTATTTTCTAATACAAAATCTTAATTTTCACTTTTTATCCTTATTACCACCCAGAAGAGGCCCCGCGCAATTAGTTTCGCATAGAGCCCCGCAATCGCTAGGACCGGCCCTGCACCTACATTCCTACAATTAATGAATAACTAGCTCTTTGAATTTACTAAATTCAAAAGAGACTATATTGAAGATTATTCAAACTTTGAAACGGCACACGTCGAAGCAACGAACATCTCTGAGCGTACAAGTTGTGCCTACTCCAGTTGACACAGACTTTTGAGGCGACACACAGGGTCCTCGTACCCAGCCTTATGACAGTTTTCAATTTATCTTACTGATGGGACTTAGGGCATTGCCTTAAGTATCCTAATTGCAATGTGAGTTTAGTCTCAATACGCTCACACTATACATACTTCAAAGTGACAGCTTCCATATTTGAAAAGTATTGGAAAAATATACGCTTATCAAAATATGCATGTAAAATTTGAGACAATGAAAAGTACACATTTTTTAGTCTTCAAGAATGTGACGATATGGAGTTAGTTAATTTGGCTTGTTTATTTATATCTAGGGGAAATTTTATTAATTTATTCCGCTAACATATACAAGATTTTGAACAGGCACACCGCAACTAACAGTAAGAACAGACCAGTGAATTAAATGCATAAAATAAAATGATTAAATGGTCTAAAGTCTAAAGTAAGGGTGGGCAACCATTTTTGTATCGAGGGCCTCATTTTTAAAAAATTGGGAATGGGGGGCCGCATATATATATATATATATATATATATATATATATATATATATATATATATATATATATATATATATATATATATATATACTCAATGGCCTCCTTCAGTCGCAAAGCGACTGTGTAGCATCTCACGGAACTGAAATGAATGCCTGGGCATTAGATGTGGTCGGAACGATGTCACCCACAGATCAGTTTCCCACTCTCCACGCAGTTGATGTATCCAAAGGAACGGCAGTGCCGATAGTTTTCCTTCTCCTAGGTGGTTAGCCAGCCATGGCCCGAAGCTTACTGTTTAAGGCGCCAGTTACTCGCCTTTGCCCTTCTCCTGTTAGTGAGAACAGTTTTGCCTGACTCAATATCTGAGCCACACGTGAAGGCCAGGAGTTGGACTGGTTGTCAGAGGCTATTTGAGACGCATGCCATTAGGAAGCATTTTATAGGTAGTGAAGTGCTCACTTCACATTTCCACTTACGGCAATGACAACCTTGCGGAACCAAACATCCCTACATCGGAATAATTTATTTCAAAATCTTCAAGTAGTTTTCAAAATTGCCTGTGGTTAACCACTTATGTGTTCATATCTTATGCAGCTTTGAACAACCTTTCCAGTTTAGAGTTTATGGTTGGATATTCTTTATTAAAAAACAACAACTATAGTTTCTTACAGTAAAAAAATCGAGCTCTAACAATAGCTACATTTGCTATCTTCATCCAAGAGTACCCAAATGTGTGGCATTTTACGTCTCGAGAGGCAATCTTTTCCCTTTGCAACTTCTGTCTAAAGGCTGTTTGTAGCTTAACATGTTGCCACCGGTGGCTAGTATCTATAAAAGGGGAGAAATTTTGTAAGTGTCTCTACCCTCTCCAAGTCCTATGCAAGCATACCCAACACTTAACACAATCCTTCATAACATAAATGTTAGCCGGTGATTGTGTCGTACACTTAGTATATTGAAGAATAACCAATTAGGTTAATCTTCGTTTACTTTTAACTTTTTATAGTTTCAATAATTTATCTAGATATTATTTTAATATATTTGCAGTTTTTATGTGTATACTGAGCGCACACATGATATCTGTAAGTGTCCACGGGCCGCTTAAAACACTCCAGCGGACTCATGTGGCCCGCGTGTCGTAATTTGCCCACCCCTAGTCTAAAGTTTACAATAGATAAATGATTAAAAAAATATATATAATCGAGAAGTGAAATGAGTGTATTAAGATCTAAAATAATTGCTCATCATGGATTGCTACTTAAGGCGTGAATGGAAGAGTGTTCCTATGTCTGTCTACTTATATCCTTAGCTGCTAGCCCGTGGGTCGTCTTCTGGCGGTCGTAGGACTGGCACTCAGAAGGATGAATCATCCGGCTCTGTCTTAGGACGTCGGCTTGGGATGTTCTCTTTGCTATATGCTCTAGGGTGAGGCCGCTGCCTGTTTAGCAGTAGAGAGGGTTGGTGCTGGAGATTAAGTTGTAGTGGGGTGATCTCTCAGCTGTGGTTTCTAACCTTGAGTAGAGATCTTACAGAGGTAGGTACCAGTTACAGCAATATGTTACAGATACAGCAACCAGGTATAGCAATCGGGTACAGCAATCGAGTGTAGCAACCAGGCCGTTTGTCTCAATGAAACCTCACAAAATAAACTTCCTAATAGAGGAGACTGTATGAATTCTAGCAGGCCAAACTTAGAATGCTTTGGTCTATCTCTCTATATAGATGGGACTTTTTGTTTAACGGGTGGGGAAGAAAGCTAGGTGATTTTCTCACATGTATCTATGTACTGGACATGTCAGGCGTCATGTTCGATTTAATGAGCTGTACGAGGGGAGGTAAATCCTAAAAGAAATTAGTTATGGGTGGACAATAAAGTAATTAATAAAGTTAAAAATTAAAGTTTCCGACGATTTGCTGGGAAAAACTCAAAATGAATTTTTGCATGCAAGTTTCGTATCGTCACAACGAATATGACACAATGTTAGACTTAGTATAAGGAAAATAGCAATATATTAACTCTTTCTCTCCTAACTGACGATACCAGAGTTGTTTCTGAAATTCTCCTGAATTGTAAATTATACGAAAAAGTCATGAAAAACTCCTGATATTATTGAAATATTCTGAAAATTGATGTAAATCTCCTTAAAAACAGACAAAATTATCATTTCTGTGTGTCATTCAATATGGAAAACGCCTATCCTACTAGCAATAAAACAATATAAAAAACTGTATTGTCAGCTTTCATTTAATAAAAATGTAATAATAAGGCGAATTTTAACAAAAACAAGAAGTTCAAATTCTTAATTTAATTTAATAGTCACTGGCATACAAATATAGGTCTAAATCAATCTCGACAAAACAAAACAATAGCAGTATTTTGCTAGATAATAGTAAATCTTAAAGGCAGATCTGAATCTTTATCGGCTTTTTGTTGGAGAACTACTATCTACTGTAGATGGCTCGTAAAGCTAATTTGAAAGTGATTTTGTACTTAGTAAAATGCAAAGACGAATTTATTTTCTATTACAAAATCTTAATTTTCACGTATTACCCTTATCACAACCCAGAATAGGCCCCGCGCTATCAGTTTCGCGTAGGGCCCCGCAAACGGTAGGACCGGCCCTGCCTTCAAAGTACAGTAGAGGAGCACTACAAAGGTCTTGCCAAAAGAAACGCTGGACAACGTACAAGAATGGACAGGCCTTACTGTTGGTCACGTGCGTTGACTTACAGCACCAAACTTCTGGTAGACAACTAAACAGCTATATTATATCTTCACTAATAAACGTGAAATGACTTGAGTAACTTCTTTGTAAACCAAGAATAAATGTAACTTTTATTACAATATAGACAAAAATCAAGTATATAAATGTACTAGACTTTTGTAGTAAATTTTTAGCTCAATACAATAACACAATTTAAAAAGTCTCACGTTCTGGAGTCGTACGCCCTAAATAGCACCTTTGAAAAACACAGACAAACTTACTCACACACACACACACTCTCTAACGCCGATGACCTTGAAAAATGGAGGGATTGGTTTCCGCCAGCTTTCACAGCGCCCCCTACAACAAGAGTCAAGGAATAGATGATGATGATGATGATTTAAGCTCTAACACTGTAAGGACCATAAAAAAAAAATCTTGCTGAGGGCGTTTACTTACTAAGAGCCCTCACTAATCAGACATTTGATGCAGACAAGCCAGTGTTCGCATGAGACTAATAAAGTTGTTTCGTCTTCTACTGCTCGTAAGGTCTTTTCTTTGTTAGGAGTTCTCCTCCTGTAGCTGTTGCTACCTTTGTAGCATTCACGCTTTGTACTTTCCTTTTTACCTTTACCTATCCCTTAGTCAGTTGGACCGTTGGGGCACCACACAAGACTTGTCGAACGTCTTTCTCCATTCTTCCCCTTCTTTTGCCTTGTTTTAAACCTCTTTAAATGGCAGGCTCGCCCATTCTCTTATGTTGTCCTCCCATCGCTTTCTCTGTCTGCTTCTTCTTCTTTTTCCTGGTACTGTTCCCTAATTGAAGGTTTTTGCGAGCCCCGTAGATCTTGTAATACGACCATAGATTTTAACTTTCGTTTGTTTACAATAGTTGGCAGGTCGTCATGGGGCTCCGATCGCTGCCGTAACCCTGTCTCTATAATCTCTTGTTTTATGATGCGGTCTTTGAATGTGATACCCAGGATCCTTCTGTAGCATCTCAATTCCATCGCTAGGATCCTTTTATCTAGCTCTGCAGTCAGCGTCCAAGACTCGGAAGCATACAAAAATGTGGCCATGACCAGGGAGCGCATCAGTCTGATTTTGGTACACAGAATAAATTTAAAAATATCTATTTCACAGGCCATCGGGGGCCAGTTGTTTTATTAATCCAGACAGCGCCAAGTGGCGCAAGATTTTATCTTTAAAGCGCCACCTCTAGTTGAGCCTAATCGTTATACCAGCACCTTCGATGTAGAGGTCACGTATGTCACGGTTATACTGAGTCTGAAGACAGACCAGTCGCCTGTCAGCCTCTGACAAGGCGACGAGGTATTGGTCTCCATTGACCACAGGTCGCAAGGTCATAGGTCTATGTTTATGTCGCGTAAGCCTCATTGCACTGAGGCACCGTGTTGAGAACTCTATTCTTTGATAACACGGGCAAGGAAAGCAGCAGTTCTTAGCAGAGTCTCCCTGTCTCCCTACAGAGCTAACTAGCCATGTGTACCAGTTACTTTTTCACTCAAATTACCATTTTTGGGGTGTAGTATCGCACTTGTGTGTATTAGTTAGAATGCAGACAGACTATAGAGGAGAAGAACAATGCTACAGACAGAAACCAGGAACACTAGACAGCAATACAATGAAGCAAGAAGAGAAACCAGGAACACTAGACAGCAATACAATGAAGCAAGAAGAGAAACCAGGAACACTAGACAGCAATACAATGAAGCAAGAAGAGAAACCAGGAACACTAGACAGCAATACAATGAAGCAAGAAGAGAAACCAGGAACACTAGACAGCAATACAATGAAGCAAGAAGAGAAACCAGGAACACTAGACAGCAATACAATGAAGCAAGAAGAGAAACCAGGAACACTAGACAGCAATACAATGAAGCAAGAAGAGAAACCAGGAACACTAGACAGCAATACAATGAAGCAAGAAGAGAAACCAGGAACACTAGACAGCAATACAATGAAGCAAGAAGAGAAACCAGGAACACTAGACAGCAATACAATGAAGCAAGAAGAGAAACCAGGAACACTAGACAGCAATACAATGAAGCAAGAAGAGAAACCAGGAACACTAGACAGCAATACAATGAAGCAAGAAGAGAAACCAGGAACACTAGACAGCAATACAATGAAGCAAGAAGAGAAACCAGGAACACTAGACAGCAATACAATGAAGCAAGAAGAAGGGCCACAAAAGTTGTAAGAAAGAAAAAACGGGAATGGGAAAAGTCCAAGTCAAATTGAGGAACTAGCAAAGGAGGGAGACATGAGAGGAATGTATATGAAAATTAAAGATGAAAAGAACGGATTTCAAGCTAGATCACACATGTGTGAGAACAAAGATGGTCACCTTATCACAGAAAACAGCAGGGTCATTGATAGATGGGCTGAATACTTTGAGGAGATCCTAAATACCACTAAAGATGGAGACAATGGAGAATATGAACTGCCACATGGGGGACCAGATCCTTTAGTGAACCCTCAAACACTCATTGAAACATCAGAAATAATTAGGACCATGAAGAATCACAAAGCACCAGGAGAGGACCAAATCACAGCAGAACTGATTAAATATGGAGGGAAAGACTTACATTCCCAAATACACAGACTAATATCAAGAGTTTGGGAAGAAGAAGTAATACCAACAGAATGGGAAACGGCTCTTATAACCCCAATACACAAAAAAGGATCCAAGTTAAAGTGCTGTAATTACAGAGGAATCTCTCTACTAAATGTGACTTATAAGATACTGTCTAGGCTTATAACTAAGAGACTTGGAAAATATTCAGAAGAAATCTTAGGTGACTACCAATGTGGTTTCAGACCCAACAAATCCACAACCGACCACATCTTCACACTAAGATGTATACTAGAAAAATGCCATGAATACAACATACCAATCCACCAACTCTTTATAGACTATAAAATGGCTTATGACAGTATCAGAAGGAAATACCTATATGACACTTTACAGGATTTTGGAATACCCAACAAGCTGACAAGACTTATACATGTGACATTAAACAACTCAAAAAGCAAAGTCATAATACAAGGAGAACACTCACGGGAATTTAGGATTAAACGAGGATTAAGACAAGGAGACGCACTTTCCTGCATGCTTTTCAATTTGACACTGGAGAGAGTTATAAGAAATATACACATAAACACAAGGGGAACTATTAATAACTACTTCAGGAGAGAAAACACGGGTCCACAACCAACAGGGACGATATACAGCCAACCTCTACAATACCTTGCTTATGCTGATGACATTGCCTTATTGGGTAAAGAAACCTCTGACATCGCCAGAGCCTTCATACAACTAGAAGAACCATCTCGACCAGCAGGACTTGAGGTCAATGACAGTAAAACCAAGTACATCACAATGACAAGAGACAATCAAACAGAGGGACAAAATATCCAAATCAAAGACCACGAATTTGAAAACGTCCAAACTTTCAAATATCTAGGAAGTACTATTAATTTCAAAAATGATCTACTAACAGAAATAAAGGAAAGAATAGCAGGAGGCAACAGGGCATTTTATAGCACCCACCATTTACTTAAGAGCAAAACGATTTCAAGGAAAACCAAGAAAATAATATACAAAACCATAATAAGACCTGCAGCAATGTATGGAAGTGAGACCTGGACACTGACAAAGACATCTGAAAATTTACTTAACACTTGGGAAAGAAAAATTCTTAGGAAAATCTATGGTGCCATACAGGATGAAACAGGGTGGAGGACACGCACTATCCATGAGTTATATCAATTGTATGAAGACCCACCAATAGTGAACGAAATAAAAAAGAACAGACTACGTTGGGCAGGTCACCTTGAAAGAATGTCAGACAGCAGAGGAGCGAAAATTGTTTACAGGCAAAAACCAAAAGGCAGGCGACCCAAAGGCAGACCCCGAATGCGATGGATAGATGAAGTGGAAGCAGATCTGAAGCAGCTTGGGGTTAGGGCGTGGAGACGAAAGGCCCAGGAGAGATCTGAATGGAAGGATGTGTTAAAGCAGGCCAGAGCCCTCCATGGGCTGTAGCGCCACTGGGATGGATGGATGGATGGATAGTATCGCACTTGTAAAGCAGATAGTTAACCGTTTCGTCGTCTTCATGGCGGTGTCTGCATCGTGAATAAAAGTTAGATTTAATATATATATATATATATATATATATATATATATATATATATATATATATATATATATATATATATAATGATAATAATAATAAGGCTAGAAGATTAGTGAGGAATGCAGTATTTCCCATGGCTGCGCAGTCCCAGCTGTGACCTACATATTTTGCATCCAGGGCATGTATAGCCATTGCCCGAAGGTGGTCGATTTAGATTTTCTTTTCGCCGTCTGCGTTTGTCCTCAGCAGCAGATTTTCTTTTGGTCCTCATTATTGACAGGGAATTTTTTCAAGTTCTTTCAAGCTTATATAAATTAAGATATAATACTCACACAGTGGTTTAGATGTCTACCAGCGCTTTTGTGTTACAAGCCAACGACCGTCCACACCAAGAGGCAAGTGACACGAGATCAATAAATGTAAAGGAAGAACAGGTTGGGTGTCTTAGATCCTACTTAACATTAATTGGAATCGAGTGCAGTTCACGTAGTAATAAAGCCGAAACTTCTTTTGCTGTTGGACAATAGCGCAGGCTTTACGATTCCCCGTATCGATCTAGGATTGATCTTTTCAGATACACTGTGAGATGGAAGTGACGTCCCTTTCCCTGACATGGTCATATGACATTTATCATTGATTGACCGAGTCTGGCTTTTAATCTTATGAATGGTAGTCAGTGCCAGGTGTGCGCAGCTTGGTGTGTGACCAGGTATTAAAGCGAAAGAGAAAAGTGTGTGTGTTTCCAAGAATGTCATTTGTTTTGGGAATTTTTACTTTCTCGCGCTCTATACGAGACCAGTTGTATTAGAAGTCCGCTACACTAACTGTAACTTTGTCATGGTATGTGTGTGTGTGTTTCTGTGGTGACGACGGGAGGAGATTAGCGATTGGCTGTGAACGATGCAAGATATTTGGCATTGTCACGTGATCTTAGTTAGGGGAGACGACTCCAGAATGTAAAACGAAAGATTGTGTTATCGCAGAGAGTTAGATTTTGTTAAAGAATATTATTACTGAATTCTACTACAATTATTTTATTTATCACAAGTTGATTGGTCTATATTATAAATAAAGTTCTTTGTTCTAAAGGAAGTTTGGATATATTACGCCTACAACGGTTTAGTTGTCTCACAGCAGTTCGGTGCTATGGGTCAACGGGCGGTAACAACAAACGTCATAACCTGTGGGCTGGTTAGACCAATAGCACGATGTCACGTGGTATAGGCCTGTGACGCGGCAACAAGCTATTTGGTCTAAACTGCCCACAGATTGTGACGTTGCAGGTCAGTGTTCAGGCCTTCAATGACAATTTATCTCTGCCGGTATCGAGAAATGAGAAGATAAATACTTTATCCTCACGTGAAACTAAACAATGAATGAGCCAGAAACAAAAGAGGTTGGGAAAATGATTATGCAGTGATAAATACAAAGCGTACAAGAATAGGAATACTCAATTATTACAGCTTTTACGTACCGCTACTTTTAAGCCCCAGAGCGCTATCGTCCAATCTCATTAGGGGACCAGTGGAGGGAAGAGAGGGGGTCGAGGGGTTTTCGGTGCTGCCGTTAGGCGCTCAGTAAACACCACTCTGCTCGAGTCGGGTGTCGAAACCCCTCAGAGGTAGCCAAGTCAAGTCAAGTACACTTAGACGATCACGCAACCCACAGTAACGCTGATCTAGACTTCCTTTCTTCTTTACACTGGATAGGAAAAAAAAACTTTTTCTTTTAACTTTTAAATAAAACAATTCGTTTCTCTGGGAAATTACCTTAAAATCATTGATATATATATATATATATATATATATATATATATATATATATATATATACATACATATATATAGAGAGAGATAGATAGAGATAGATATATAATAAGGCTTGTCTTCGAGTCCGTAGATTAGTGAGGAGTGCAGTATTTCCCGTGGTTGCGCAGCCCTAGCTGTGACCTACATATTTTGCCACCCCAGAGCAAGCATAATCATTGTCCACAGGTGGTCGAGTCAGATTTTCTTTTCGCCGTCTGCGTTTGTCCTCGGCAGTGGATTTTCTTTTGGTCTCAAATGTGTATCCCGCGGCCTTCGTGAGTGACGTCCAGCTGTCTCGTTCTGAGGCCGCATGCAACCAGGTGCTCTCTTCTATGTCAGCCAAGGAAAGTTGACGCTTGAACTGGTCTTTGAAGCGTTTCCGTGGGGGCGCTTCTGCTACGTCGACCACCTTTTAGCTTACCAAAAAAGACTGCCTTTGGCATGCGTTCGCTTCCCATACTGGATACGTACCCTGCCCACGTAACTGTCGGACCATAAGAAGTCCCTATACCGGCGTTCGCAAGGACATCGCTGTTTGTAGTGCTACATAAAATAAAATCAACCAATTACCACTAAACGATTAATTAATTGAGTAATATTTGCATTTTTTTATGCATAGCCATCGACTATGATTAATTATGCAAAATTTTAACGTGATCCAATAATGGGAATTGGGAAAAATAATGCCTACTACACCTAATAGGGGAATGAATCCACTCAAATGCAGCTACATCTTTCAATACTGTCAGAATTATTTCCCTCTTTAGATACAGAATAAAAAAAAAATTAATTAACTAATTTGTTAAATTTTTTATTGAGTCATGTTTTATTAAAGACAATAAATAAAAGTGTACAATGTATAATTGATCCGGGAATGGTCGTGGGAGAAATAGCATGCACAGAAGTTGCTCCAGACAAATAAACAAGTAGAGTAAGTTACTGTAAACTTTGTAAAAATCTGGCTTTTTTTTTAATAGTTATCCTTTTTTTCTGCCAAAGATGAAAATTTGTGGCGGTACACATACTGTGCATTAATACTTTGTGTTTGAACTATCATATTATATTAATTAAAACATTGTTGTTGTTGTTTTTACAATTTCTGATGAAGATGCTATAGAAGCAACTCTATTTTAGTAATGTTCCTTTTGATTTTGTGTTGGTCCATTGTTTTCGTTCAAAACCGCTAGTTTTGTTATTGTCAGAGATCTCTGGATGACCAGTTCTTCATCCCCGTTTAGGGGTGCTAGTTTGGGCCCAAAGCATTAACATATTGACCAAGCTGAGCAGGTGTTGGGACTGTTGAGATAGTGTCATGGCGGGCTGCGTTGAGAGGAAATGGGGTCATCACCTGATTGGCCGGCATTGAACTCAGGATGAAAATGTCCGTCGTTTAATCCAATTCCATTTATCTATCAATCGAATTCAATCCTTACACCTTGTGGTTTAAACTCACTAGAACAAATCAGCAAACTGAGTAAATAAGAATGTGTATATAATCAAGGCAGTTTAAACCAAACCTGATACTTAAACTTTTTAAATATCTTAATATCAATTTATTTCTTTTTACACACAATACTATATGGTACTGCGTCGTAGATAGTATTTGTGCTGCTAAATACCCTAGTGGAGATAAACAGAATATTCTGTGACTCCATGAGAGGCATTGTTCCCAAACATAAACAAAAGCAGGTTTCTAACATTTCCAGGCACATATTTGTTGAAGTACTAGAAAAAGTAGCCTTGCCTTAGAAATTCCCTATTTCGTGTTATAAAGCCATTTATTTACAGACTGTTTCGTAAAATGCATTTTCAGCTAGGTTTTGTTTTTTTGAGCGTATATTTCCCTTTCATAGGCTTTGTTCCTCCTTGATTGTCCTCCCTTGATGACTGCTTTGTAGCGTATCTTATACTACTCCTATGACCAGCCATGTAGTCCGGTTCCTGATTAAAAAGTTAAATGTCTGCCTACTGTTCACTATTGTATCACTCCGCTATTTTACCATTGTGCGTAAACATCATAGCAGGATCGCTCAGTAGTTTCGCGCCAACTTTTGGCGCGCACATTCCAGTAATGAACACGTCATCTAACCAGATAGGCTTCACTCTTAACGCTGCTTGGTACAGCAGCTCCACAGTTAATATCGGATACCCTAGAAGTCCCCCCAGAGCGAAAGGCGGCAGATGCGCGTCGGGATAGTCCTTTTTGGACAAATAAGGCTTCGCCGACGCGTTTCTGCAAGGCACGTCATTAAGACGGACCCGCCCTAAAACAAAATTGGCATATTTAGAATGGCTTCGTTTCATGGCTTTGACCACCGCTGACAGGTCTACTTGTATGTCGTCATCGTTTCGTATAACGTACGACGTCTGCTGACAAAACGTGCTGGCCCATTTCAGCATCGATACCGCTTTGTAACGTATGTTTTTATAGATATCGTCAAACGATTCCTGAACGATGTCGTTATATGTATTCGATTCTATATCGATTTTATTTTGAATCTCCATGGTGCTAGGCTTTCCGATGAAAAACAAAAGCTTGGCCTTGTTGTCTACGTTCTGTACATATTCTCCGTAGTTTCCTGTTCGTAGGATGCTCCGCTTCTCAAAATTATCAGGAGACGAAGGAATCACAAAAAGAATGTCAAGGTCACCACTTGCGCATGCGCGGTGAGGGTTATGCAAATAGGTAAATGCATGATCGTTGATGATTGGCTGAGCCAGGAAAGAAACAATCGTCTGCTTCACTACCAGCGTGTCGTTATCCAACTGCTCGAAGACAGGAAACAGTTTGTCGACATTGTCGCCAAGAAAGCCAAAATTTTTGCCCGAGTCTTTGATGAAATGGTTTAAAATTACGACAAGGTCACGTCTGCTGGGCGAACGGCTTTGAATCTGTAAGATTTGTAATCCTGAGTCTTGATCACTCCCAGGATAAACGTACCAGACGACACAGACAAGAAGCAATGTCAGCCCTGCCAACAACTTGTTCCGGCGACTTACAGCGATGTACTTTGGCATTTATCTGAAGAGAAGAAACAAACGCATTAATAACAATTAACATGAAGTGAATGTTATGATGTAAACTTAATTTTTAAAAAAAGCTTATCTAAGGGAATAACTCCACACTTATATTTTAATAGCGTAGAGGTTAGTTCCCTTACATGATGTCTGAAAAATTAATGACTACTTATTAATTGACTAATAGTTGTTTTTTTTTTTTTTTCATTGCTTTATGTTTTTTCGGTGCAAAAATAATTGTTTAAAGTTTCAACTTGATCCGAAAACGGGCGTTCGATTCTAGAAGGGAACGAGACCCTACATATTTAGCTATATCTGTGAAAACTGAAGGACTAATTTACATAGAATCGTATTTGTTATTTGGATATATAAACTTTTTATCTGTGTAGTCTAATTTTAGTTGGGTCTACTTATTTCACCAAAGCCATTTTGGCCCTAAATAGGAACAACAGAGCCTATAGTAGTATAAAAATGGCATCAATAACATGGCTTTTTGTAGTGCAAACATGTCATCGATAGTTTCATTCTGGGCTTTAAAGCACTAACAGGTCTTGGTAAAACTAACATGGAATCTATTGTGTTAAACATGACATTTGTAGTACTAACACAGCCTTTGTAGTACAAACATGGCCATTTTAGTTTTAAAATGATCTTTGTAGTACTGACATGGCCTTTGTACTACTATCACTGCCTTTGTAGTACTAACATGCCTTTGTAGTACTAAAATGGTTATTTTAAATTAAACATGATCTTTGTAGTACTAACTTGGACTTTTTCGTACTAACATGGCCTTTGCAGTACTAGCATGGCCTTTATAGTACTAGCAAGCCTTTGTAGTACTGACATGGCCTTTGTAGTAATGACATGGCCTTTGTAGTACTGACATGGCCTTTGTAGTACTGACCTGGCCTTTGTAGTACAGTACTGACATGGCCTTTGTAGTACTGACATAGCATTTGTCGTACAGACATGGCCTTTGTAGTATTGACCTGGCCTTTCTAGTAATGACATGGCCTTTGTAGTACTGACAAGCCTTTGTAGTACTGACATGGCCTTTGTAGTACTGACATGGCTTTTGTAGTACAGACATGACCTTTTTAGTACTGACATGGCCTGTGTAGTAATGACATGGCCTTTGTAGTACTGATATGACCTTTGTAGTAATGAGATGGATTTGTAGTACTGACATGACTTTTGTAGTAGTGACATGATCTTTGTAGTACTGACATGGCCTTTGTAGTACTGACATGACCTTTGTAGTACTGACATGGCCTTTGTAGTACATAAATGGCCTTTGTAGTAATGACATGGCCTTTGTAGTAATGATATGGCCTTTGTAGTACTGACAAGCCTTTGTAGTACTGACATGGCCTTTGTAGTACTGACATGGCTTTTGTAGTACAGACATGACCTTTTTAGTACTGACATGGCCTGTGTAATAATGACATGGCCTTTGTAGTACTGACATGGCCTTTGTAGTACTGACATGGCTTTTGTAGTACTGACATGACCTTTTTAGTACTGACATGGCCTGTGTAGTAATGACATGGCCTTTGTAGTACTGATATTACCTTTGTAGTAATGAGATGGATTTGTAGTACTGACATGACTTTTGTAGTAGTGACATGATCTTTGTAGTACTGACATGGCCTTTGTAGTACTGACATGACCTTTGTAGTACTGACATGGCCTTTGTAGTACATAAATGGCCTTTGTAGTAATGACATGGCCTTTGTAGTAATGATATGGCCTTTGTAGTAATGATATGGCCTTTGTAGTAATGATATGGCCTTTGTAGTAATGACATGACCTTTGTAGTACTGACATGACCTTTGTAGTACTGACATGACCTTTGTAGTAATGACATGGCGTTGTAGTACTGACATGACCTTTGTATTAATGACATGGCTTTTATAGTAATGACATGACCTTTGTAGTACTTACATGGCCTTAGTAGTACTGACATGGCCTTTGTAGTAACAACATGGCCTTTGTAGTACTGACATGGCCTTTGTAGTAACAACATGGCCTTTGAAGTACTGACATGGCCTTTGTAGTACTGACATGGCTTTTGTAGTACTGACATGACCTTTTTAGTACTGACATGGCCTGTGTAGTAATGACATGGCCTTTGTAGTACTGATATGACCTTTGTAGTACTGTCATGACCTTTGTAGTAATGAGATGGATTTGTAGTACTGACATGACTTTTGTAGTAGTGACATGATCTTTGTAGTACTGACATGGCCTTTGTAGTACTGACATGACCTTTGTAGTACTGACATGGCCTTTGTAGTACATAAATGGCCTTTGTAGTAATGACATGGCCTTTGTAGTAATGATATGGCCTTTGTAGTACTGACAAGCCTTTGTAGTACTGACATGGCCTTTGTAGTACTGACATGGCTTTTGTAGTACAGACATGACCTTTTTAGTACTGACATGGCCTGTGTAATAATGACATGGCCTTTGTAGTACTGACATGGCCTTTGTAGTACTGACATGGCTTTTGTAGTACTGACATGACCTTTTTAGTACTGACATGACCTTTGTAGTAAGGACATGGCCTTTGTATTAATGACATGGCCTTTGTAGTAAGGACATGGCCTTTGTAGTACTGACATGGCCCTTGTAGTACTGACATGGCCTTTGTAGCAACAACATGACCTTTGTAGTAAGGACATGGCCTTTGTAGTAAGGACATGGCTTTTGTAGTACTGACATCTATTGTTTAAACATAACTAGGACTAGGACTATTGAGTAAACTATCTTCAACTCTGAAGGAATATCAGAAAAATTGTAAAACATTTTACAAACAACATGTCCTTTATTTTGCCGACTCTGCCAAAACACATCCGACATGGTCTAAATGGTACTTACAATAACATAATACTGCCATTTATATGTACTAGTACTGAGAATTCGTGAAATAAATAGTAGCAAAATTGGCTAAATAGAGCCCTAGTGTGTACCAATTTACTAAATATTATCAATGTGAGTCGTATTTTAATAGAGTAGTCATTGCCCAAATGCATAAATATCATCAACATGAACTTAAAACAAACAGCTTGACTTAAATTAGAGGCCTGAAAGCTAACAGGGGCGTAGCTGTGAATTTTTCATCAAGCCCCGTGGGCTTGACACGTTTGGGGTCCCTGCATTTTGCGTAATATTTAATTTTTAATGTAAAAAACACTCATTTGGGGGCACCCTCTAGTGGGGGCCAGGGGGGATTTTTAATATATCCCCTTCCTCCCCCCACCCTAGCTACGCCACTGAAAGCTAACTTTGCTAACTTAACTATGATTTCAATTGTGCCAACATGACACATATAGTGGGCAGATCGAATAATAGAGCTATAATTACCTAAATCTTGCTAAATGTGCCATTACAGAACACTACCCTTTTAACTCTTTCTCTCCTAACTGACGATACCAACGTTGATTCCTCTAGTATGTGGCAAATAATTACGGAGAGAAAGAGTTAATAGACGAAATGCGTATATATAATATACTTGGTAATAAAGTTAAACTGAAATCTATATCAAACGACTGTTTGTTTAGTTACTCTTAGATCTACTTCTAGAACATTATATATCATTCTTTACTTACCCAATATAATTATTCTTCTTATCTTATAAATTAGAGATGTCTCCCGAGAACGGAAGATCATTACTTCCTGGACCTATCCATGTGTTTATCTAGTCATGTAAGATTCCTAAGTGATTCCCCCTTACAATGACCTGTTGCAAGATTTTGTGAATGAAACGAGAATTGAATAGACGAAATGCTTTTTAGCGTGTTCTTATGTTGAAATTGAGTTTAAAGTACTTAGATTCTGCTGAACAGAAAACCTAGAAATACACAGCATAAGTCACTGGGCTTCTTCAGTAGGTAAATGATACTTAGCCACACAGGTGTGTGTGTGTCCGTGACATAGGACAGAGAATGACACCTGAGAAATATTCTATGCATGTAGTTGCTCTGGTGGGAGGGCGGCTAGAACATAAGGCGCCATCCTACACCAGGTGTAATTCACGCATCAGTTAAATGTGTGTGTTGGTTTTAACTTAGGAACACGCGTAGGACTTAATCATTTTTTTTTTTTGAAGTAACGTCTGTTTTTTAAAGATAAGATAAGAAAGATTATTTAGTGTGGTATTTACTATTTATCTACCTAACTACCTATCTATCTATCTATCTGTCTATCTATCTATCTATCTATCTATCTATCTATCTATCTGCCTGTCTATCTATCTGTCTGTATGTATGTATGTCTGTCTCTGTCTGTTACATAGACAGAGATAGAGAGAGAAAAACAGAGATAGGAAAAGACAAGAGAGAGAGAGAGATAGGAAGAAAGAGTGTGTGTGTGTGTGTGTGTGACTGTTTGTCGAGCGATGTTTTATTACAAACATTTCACATTTTAGCTTCTCCATAAAACATTCCCGCTTCTTTTCTCACCCTGGATCTTTTATAAAGATATTTTTTTGGTGTTGACAACTTAGTACGTGTGTGTGTGTGTGTGTGTGTGCGTGCGTGTGTGTGTGTGTAGTGTAGTGTCTGATGTAACTTTTAGTAGAATTATCGCAGATAGAATAAGAAAAGACTAAAAGGCTGAACAAATAGCAACTCGCAGAGTAACTGTAGAACTGCGGAGCATATAATAATAGACTAAAGAAGCTTTGTAAACAGAAGGAAAACCTATATAGAAAATTTAAAGAAACCAAGGCAGAAAGAGTTCACAAAAAGTATATAAAAATTAAACACCTAACCCAAAAAGTAAGCAGACAGCTGCAGAGTGAATACATAAACAATGTAATATCTAAAGATAACAACAAAAACCTATGGTCATACATTAAGTCTAAGAAAATGGAAACAACAGGCATAGCGCCATTAAAAGATGAACATAACATAATATATAATGACAATTAAACTAAAGCAAACATCCTAAACAAATACTGTGCATCAACATTCTCAGCCCCAGGAGACAAAGACATATTTCTTAATTTGAACCAAGTAGACAACATAGAAGATTTAGTAGTACAAGAAAATGGAATTCAAAAACTATTATCCAACACCAAACCAAATAAAGCATCTTGACCTGATGGTATTCCAGCTAGATTACTCAAAGAACTAAGCAATGAGCTAGCCCCAGTGTTCAAAATACTCTTTCAGGCATCGCTTAACCAGGGCAGAGTACCAAAGGACTGGAAAGAAGCTAATGTCACCCCCCTATTTAAAAAAGGAGAAAAATCTGATCCAGGAAACTACAGACCAGTATCACTTACCAGCATCACATGTAAAATCCTAGAACACATAATATGTAGCAACATCATAAACCACTTAGACAAACATAATGTTATCACCCCATACCAACATGGCTTTAGGAAATATAGATCATGTGAAACACAACTAATAGGACTAATTGACGATTTTCCAAAGGTTTAGATAATAGTGAACAAATAGATGCTATTTTACTAGATTTTTCCAAGGCTTTTGACAAAGTTCACCACCATAGTTTGCTAAAAAAATTAAAATATTTCGGCATTAATGGTCCACTGCATCAGTGGATTAAAGATTTTCTGATAGGGAGAGAACAAACTGTAATAATAAATGGCTCTAAATCAACACCAATAACAGTAAACTCAGGTGTACCTCAAGGAACAGTCTTGGGTCCACTACTATTTTTAATTTACATAAATGATTTACCAAATTGCATTAGTTCAGGAACAAAAGTCAGATTATTTGCAGATGATTGCATAATATATAGAACGATAAAAACAAAACAAGACACAGATATTTTACAAAGAGAATTAGATGAATTACAGAAATGGGAATCAAATTGGAAGAATGTCTTTCCCCCCCGAAAAATGTCAGTTGTTAAGAGTAACAAAAAAACTAAAACAAATTAATTCCACTTATCTTATTCAGGGCAAACCAGTAACACAGACTAAAAACGCAAAATACCTAGGTGTTATAATAAATGAAAAACTGTCATGGAATCCACATATTGATGAAACTACAAAAAAATCCAACAAAGCATTAGGGTTTATTAAAAGAAATTTCTATAAATCAAATAAGAACATAAAACTAAAATGTTATTTAACCTTGGTTAGGCCAATAATAGAATATGCATCCACCGTTTGGTACCCCTCAACTCAAGAAAACATTAAGAATCTGGAACAAACACAAAATAGAGCAGTGAGATTCATAACAAACGAATATTCACATTTGACTAGAGTAACATTAGTAAAATCACTAAATTTAGAAAGCCTTCAGGACAGAAGACTCAAAAGTAAAGTAGACAATTATACATAAAACACTGAACCATAATCTTCAAATACAAAAACAAAACTTAATAAAATACTCTGAAAGACACAAAAATAAAGGCACATTCCTTGTCCCCTATGCTAGGACAAATTTGTACAAATACTCCCTCTTCCCTAGTGCTATTAGAGCATGGAATGGGTTGCCTGAGCTAGCCAGAAAAACCAGTGACTTGGCAGAACTTAAGTCATTGGTTAATATGCATGACTAAATGCATGACGCGTAGGACGTAATCATCTTCTTTTTTGAAGTAACGTCTGTATTATATAAGATAAGATAAGAGTGTCGAATGGCCATCTCCTATTTATCTAACATTTGTCGACTTTGAAAAGGCTTTTAATAGTATCGACCGAGAATCTATCTGGACTGTAATGCGACATTACGGGATGCTAAACAAAGTAATAACAACAATCAAAAACCTTTACGAAGGTTTCACATGCCAAGTAGTCCACAGTGGCAAACTGTCAGAGTATTTTCCAGTCATAACAGGAGTCAAACAGGGATGTCTTTTTTTCACCACTCCTGTTTCTTATAGTACTGGATTGGGACTGATTGGGTCACAAAAGAAGCTTACTCTAATTCAGGGAAAGGAATGCAATGGACTCTCACACAAAAGCTGGAAGATCTGGAGTTCGCATATGACATAACCTTATTATCACACAGACTAAATGATTTGCAAGAAAAGGTCACAGCTTTCAGTGAAGTAGGAAAAAGAGTAGGCCTCAAAATAAGCCATTAAAAACAAAAGTACTTAAAGTAAACAACAAACAAAATAGAGACATGGAACTGGATTCTCAGACCATAGACCAAGTGGATAGTTTTATTATATAGATCTAGATGTAGATCTACCTTGGGAGTGTCGTCGGTGTTACACATCGTATAAACACAGAGCGTCAGACATTTACTCACCTAAAACCAACCTGGAAATGTCCCTGTTGATGTATGTTTTATATAGGTTGCACCAATAGGTGTTTGGGAGTAACATCCCTTGTAAAGATAATGAAGAATTTAATACAGAAAACTAAACACAATGGTGATGATCCATATGAAGCTTTACTGGAACTCAGAAATACACCTCGGCAATGTATCGGATTTAGCCCAGCTGAAATGTGTCTCAAAAGAAGTCCTCGAACATTAATTCCCAGCACTTCAAAGTGTTTAAATGAACATGGTGTAGCTGAGAAGAAAGAGAATTACAAACAACAAGTAAAAAGACAATATGATAAGCAAGCTCGGGATTTACCAAAACTCCATCTAGGGCAAACTATTTATTACCAAAACCCAGGTCAAACAGGATGGTATCCTGGAATGATCAGGGAACAACTATCTCCAATATCTTATAAAATCAAGGGAGATAATGGAGGACTATACATACGCAACAGATTAGGCCAAAGAAAACTATTTAGAAAGACACTGACACTGATGTCTATGATGGGAATGTCTTGGATGATGATGGTGATAATGAAAGGCTAGATTTCTCTGATAACTGTTCTCAGCATGCATCACAGTCTGAAGTAGTTTCTCATGTACCAGACAATAATTGTGATAGAAATATGCCAGCAAGAATTAGCACTCGAGAAACAAATAGACCTGTTGGCATAGGGATTATGATATGTACTAAGAATTTTTATGACGATATTAATATTCATGTTGAAATATTTATTCTATATGTGACACACTTTCAATTGAAATTGATTGTTATTTTTAGTTGTTATAATATTCATAAAATAAGATGAGCTATTAATGTTTGTTATTTAATTGCAAATATTTCTGATATGTGTTTTGTTAGCTATAGAAAGGGAAGGATGTTGATGTGTGTTTTATATAGGTTGCACCAATCGGTGTTTGGGAGTAACATCCCTTGTAACTGTTGTTGTCAACCAAGATGGCATTAGATTAAACAGCTGATTTCATGTCTTATAATTTATATCCAGAGTCTTGTTATTATTCGTTCATGTTAATCAACAGTCCCCACATCTCTAACAAGACTAAAATATCAATCTTTAACTCTAGTGACTAGGGAGCCCTAATGTATGTGTAGAATATTTGTGTTACACAAATAACAAACTAGTGTTTAAGAGGGAAGACATATTAGGAACTCCTTTTATTACGTAAACACAAGCGGTGTTGCACTGACGCGCTAGTGTGCAAATGTACATATAATACCGACATGCTACATCCATAGACATGTCTATGGCTACATCTTATCTTATCTTATACAGACGTTCCTAAAAAAAGATGATGATTACGTCCTACGAGACATGCATCTAGTCATGCGTGTTAACCAATGACGTAAATTCCACCAAGTCACTGGTTTTCCTGGCTGGCTCAGGCAACCCATTAATACTACTAGGGAAGAAGGAGCATTTGTACAAATTTGTCTTAGCACATGGAACGAGGAGTGTGCCATAATCTCTCTTCTTTCATTCAGAAAATCTATTATCAGACCATGGAACTATACTGATGGAACACCAGCTTCGAGTTTTTTTACAAAGCCAAAGAGAGTCGAAGTGCCGTCGCGCATCTTTTTTCGAGCATGGTGCAATGTGGAGAAATCCATGATGATGCCAAAGAAGAGATTTACTCCGTCAGTCCCTTGGATCGACCTGCAATGGGTGTAAAACTTTCGTACGCTCTATTTGATTAGATGTGTAAAAACTTCATCCATTTTCTGACTATCTGATATAATAGATAACATTTTCCCGAATAAGAGATCGTCACAAAAGTTATTTTTTTCGACCACCCTATAAAATGCCACTTTTTAAAAAAAAAAATAGAATCTAAATTCCGAAAATACAATCTTTCAGTCTTTCTGTGTTTGGTTTATTTACACTAAATCTGGATGAAGACCTGTCTACCGTTCCGCTAAATGCGTATCTGTTACGATATACTAAATTGCACGAAATAAAAATAGGAGGCCTAATTCAGTTTTGACACTCCAAGCTACGCATTTCTAATCGCTTTTTTTTAATTATTATTATCGAAAGGACTAGGCTCTAGGCATACACGTCTCGTGGGAAACAAAGATAAAGTTCATCTCGGTAATAGTGTAGCCTAAATAAAATGACAAAAAAAAACAACTATAGCCTAATCTAAAATGAAATAGATCTAGAGCTAGATTTTCTTGGACGAATGGTATAAAATATGTATAAATAATAAGTCATATGAATCTGATAGATCTAAAACAAATACTGATAGAGTCATTTATTCATTAATTATATTAGAATTACTTGACTACCAACTGGGTATTTTTTATTGCCAAAATACAATGTATTTTATGTGCATTTATAAAAAAAAAATAAAAAAAAATTAAGCGTTCGACGCAACTAGATCTAATATTAATAATATAGATTCTACTTTTAGATCCAGAAAACTACTTCTCTAATTCAGTTTTCTAGTTTAATTCTAGTTAGATCTAGATGTCTAGACCAGTAGATCTAAATCTAGCCAGGGTTTTTGTCATGGAATAGATCTATTAACCATTAACCTGCAGCCGCCTACTGATCACGATATGACAGATACTATTGATGAGATACTCTCTCTACTTCTATATAATATCTATATCTACATCTAGATCTAGTGGATCACAGTAAAACTCAATGTGTACTTCCGACTTTAGCTCAACAAGTCTACTACAAAGTATACTAGTAAAGTCACAAAGTGTAAAGGATCATTTATATTCAAATAAAAAATTTATAGGCCTAAATGAATCGAATAATCAGTCACTAATTTGACTAATCTAAATTATTTTTTAAATGGTAAGTGTTATTGATGACTTCTGACTTGTACACGAGTTGCAGAGATTCTAGCTTTTATTTTGATGACAGGTTACGATATATCAATGATATTTAGATAAACGCAAGTACCTAGTGGAACAGAGAGAAGGACCATTTAACATAAGGCAAAGAAGTAAGATGTTTATAATCCATCTAGCTCACAGAGGACTTGTGACGGCATTTCATGCATTTACAGAAGCTACAAACTATGCTACAAAAATGATAGGCTTGTCTTTGATTCCGAAGACTTATGAGGAATGTTATGTTTCCAGAGGCTACTCAGCCCCAGCTGTGACCTACATATTATGCCACACTGAGCACAGGCATAACCATTGTCCACCTGTGGTAGAATCAGTTTGTTTGTTTTTTTTTGCCGTCTACCCTCGGCAATTAATTTTCATTGGTGTATACCACACCTTTGTAAGTGACCTCCAGCTGTCTCGTTCTGAAGCTGTATGCAACCAGGTGCTCTCTTATTCTATGTCAGTTAAAGCAGGTTGGAGCCTAAGTATAGCTTGTCTTTAAAGCATTTCTGTGGTACCTCTTTACAAACATATGACATGTTAGGCAAATAGGTTTTGCCTATCGGAAGGCCATTTCGGAAATTATAGGTGCTTAAAATGAGACTCCAAATATCAGGCCTTCCAGTTACCAAGAAAATAAGCTTAGGTTTCAAAGAGACGACACACTGGCATAGCAGCTAAGACGATCAGTAAAATTAATAGCAACTTTAATTGCAGTCCACCAAACAAGATAAAAAGAAACAAGTGTGGCTTCAATAGCATTGATGATATTTAGTTTACTTTTATCTCATTTACTAGTATTACTATTTCATTGACTAAGGTTTTTTATTGTCAAATAGGCATAAGTATATGTACTAGTTCCTGCAATTTGATGAAAAATAATAATTAAATTGTGTATAGTCTATATACAAATGTTTATAAGAGATCACAGCTTAGCTTAATTTACTTAATATTTTAAAACTATGATTTTGTGTTCTGACTCTACTCTAAATAAATTTTATTTTATTTTAAGAATGCAAAGTTGGAAATTATTAAACTAAAGTAGATGTTTATGGTTCTTTTGTATTTATTTTTAAATTATTTATTCATTAAAAAATTAATTGCTCCTTAACATTTACTTGAAGTAAAGATCAAAAACACAAATTCAATACATGATCAGCTCTCAATTCATGCAGATCACAGCCCATCACTTAAATGTATTTACTGTCAATTCTACAGACTATTCATTTCAAAATGTTGCTTTAAATTGTTATATGACACAATCAAAGTACTGGTACCTCACATTGATGAAGGCCCAAAGCAGCTGAAATAATGACAAATTTTCATTCACTAACTTGTACTGTCATTTTTTATCAGACGTGTTAAAACTAATGACCTGTATATATAATTGATTAAGCAGGAGCATCAACAAATCTTGAACAATAATTGTCTACAGAAAAACTTTATTCTTATCCAAACAGTATACATTTACAATGTATTTAAACAAGTTAATTTATACAAATCTGTATGGCCTAAAGATTATAGCGTATTTTGAGCATTGTGTGAATACCAAGTTACATTATTACATGAAAATAGTGTACTCATTTTTAAAATATTCTGGGTAATAAAAATTAAAAACTAATATGTTACAATAAAATTGAAGCATTAGTCAAATAAAAAAAAATTTCACTCAAGATCTATGTGAACTCTATGCTTGAAAAAAATCATTTTGAAATTAATTAATTAATTAATTAGTCAATGGAATGATAGCAGCAATTATTTAACAATTTCATGATTATCCATTCATCTCAATATACTTATAACTGAAAAATAATTCATAAGGTTTAGATACAACCATTTGAAATAATAATTATAATTTTCTCCTTAGTTTGCTTAATTCAAATCTAATATAAACAAGATTTCCTCTGTCAAGAAACTTATGAGGGAACAAAATGCACGTTTTTTCTCAGTAAGTTTTGCAAAGGGAATTAAGAATATATGATGTTGCTTTTTTTTGCCAACATTTTAAACCTTCGCACAAGGTTTTAGTTTTAAGGAGAATGCACCATATTTTATATGTACTTTTGTTAGATTCTTATTTTAATTTTAAAAAGTAAAATTTCCCTTACATATCTTGCAATCTATGGGGCAGATGATATAAAGTATATCAGTTTCTGTGCCCCATGGTTAGCAAGGGTGTCATGTACCCAGCACAACAACCATCCACCTTTTGAAAAAAAATCCCATTTCAGACCTCACAATCTATAGGGCAGATAATGTTAAGGTCATTTGATTCTTTGGCCAGTGCATCATGTGGCCAGCACAACAACCAACCATCTTTACTTTTCCAAAACGAAAGTCAGCTACCCATTAGAGTTAGGTGGACTCAGGGGCACCCAAAAATCTAAAAAATTTAAATCTGAGCCTTCACAGAGATTCAAACCCATGACTTAACCATTTAGCCATGGATCCCCAAACTGTCTTTACTTATTCCTTACTATTGCCATGTATCCCTAGCCTTTTGAATTCTGAAATTGAAAATCCCAGTCTTAATCGAACCCAGGAACCCTCAGTTCAGAAGCCAAGTGCTTTACCACTCATTCGCTGCATTTTCTATTGTTTTAATGGGGCTCAGATTAATAGTTTTCAAGTACAATATCAAACAGATTTAAAGAAATACGAAATCCCAACCTGTTGGCTGAATGACAGGATATACTTAAATATGTATAGAGCTTACAGTATAATATAACTTAAATTAAAATTGGTCCAAGACTTTTATTTTGCAACATGATGGGATTTTCCTTTTTGATGGTGCTACGCAAGAGTCCAAGAATCTCATCTTTTCTCATAACAGAAAGTTATCTAGTTATAAAAATATGTGTGACATATGTGTTGACCATGCTAAACGTATGTATGTTATTAAGTATAATTATATAATTTTGCCATTCTAAAAATAGTCTATACCTAAAAGGAGCTACTGTGTTAATGTGTAGACATGGCCCTGACCTTAATAGTTATGAATTTTTACTAAAGGTGAAGGCAGATATTCAGTTAATTTGATGGACATTGCACTCATCTAAAAGCAACTATAACATATATTATGATTTACATTTTCATGGAAAACTATTTTTTCAAAAATACAAGTACTTCAGCTTATGAGAAAAGTGCATAGGGAAAAATTGCAGTACCTTACCTTTAAGAGGTGCAACCAATAATTGACTTGTCAGGAATGCATGCCTTTTTCTTGCATTTCCAAACATAACTGTAATTATACAATTAGGCATATTGGCTAATTTCTTTTGAAAACATTAAAATAAAAATAAAAAAATTATTAAATTGAATACATTGTTGTATCAAACATACAAATTATCAGACATAATTTTGCCTAATTTCATCTAGCAGTTTATTGTAAAGGAATGGCTTGCACAACAGCCAAGGTATATTAGGCATTCATGAAAGATGAATTTGCTTAAGATTGTTATAAAAAAAAAAACTAGAGAAAAATGTTAAATTCCATCCCCGATATTTGGATGTTGCTTGACCATGAAAATCAGATATCATAAAACATCTTTTAGATAACTAAAATAAAAATTGTATAGTAGTACTTACAATAAATATTGAATGGGTGCCAATATTATTAATGTCTGCCCAGAGAGTAGAAATAGTATAAGTATGATCCTTGAGCCATTCTGGTACATCATCAGAACTGGTTGCCATGGTTCTACTTGTTAATAACTGAAACATTACAAACATTTTTTTTTATTTATAATTTATCACAGACTAGAATAGAAATGTTGCCAGGAAAAATACCAATGGTTAGAATAGACCTGATGATTCTTTTGTAGCCTTAAAATGCGCCAAAACTTCATTCATTAAATCTGATAAGAAACATATATGTATCACACAACTCCAAGTTGATCAGAGTGTCATAGTAAATAATTAACTAGATATCTGAGTTTTATATCAAAGTGATGAATTTCAGGGGATAAATCCAACCTGACACCACATCATTTATTATTTCATGAACTCATGGGTCTCGGCATGGCATGGAATAGAAACTATTTTTATTTAGTGTATGGGGTGTAGGCGAGGTATGGATTATAAATTGTCTTGTATAGATTAAATTGGGTAAAACTTCCCGTCGAAGGTAACTTTTACTGATAGATCTGGATCAATTATAAATTTATGGGATCTAGGCCTGCATAAATTGTATCTTTTATTTATATATTTTATGTACATATATAACTAGTCTAGAATCTATAATTATATCTTAATAATAATTTTTGTAGATGTCATATAATATCTAAAATATTAAGTATAGATCAGTAGATTTAGAATTTTAGCTAGTAAATATTTTTATTTTCCAAATCTAAAGTGGATCTATATATCTATCTTAATCTAGAATTTAGATCAGTAGATTTAGTATTTTAGCTAGCTCATTGCTTAGTTCTTTGAGTAATCTAGCTGGAATACCATCAGGTCCAGACGCTTTATTTGATTTGGTGTTGGCTAATAGTTTTTGAATTCCATTTTCTTGTACTACTAAATCTTCTATGTTGTCTACTTGGTTCAAATTAAGAAATATGTCTTTGTCTCCTGGGGCTGAGAATGCTGATGCAAAGTATTTGTTTAGGATGTTTGCTTTAGTTTCATTATCATTATGTATTATGTTATGTTCATCTTTTAATGGCGCTATGCCTGTTGTTTCCATTGTCTTAGACTTAATGTATGACCATAGGTTTTTGCTGTTATCTTTAGATATTACATTGTTTATGTATTCACTCTGCAGCTGTCTGCTTACTTTTTAGGTTAAGTGTTTAATTTTTATATACTTTTTGTAAACTCTTTCTGCCTTAGTTTCTTTAAATTTTCTATATAGGTTTTCCTTCTGTTTACAAAGCTTTTTTAGTCTATTATTAAACCAGCATTTATTTATTTTGTTTGATGTGTATTTAGTTGTTATATGATTTTCTATAATGCTTTTAAGATGGTTTTTAATGAAATTCCAGAGTTCATCGACTGGTTGGTTAATGTCTTTTTCTAATGAGAATGTTTGTTGAAAGTTTAATACAGCTTGGTGTAGTTGTGTTAGGTTACATTTATTCCAGAGTAAGATTTTTCTTTTCGTCTTTATTAGATCTACTGAGTTATTTTTTTAAAAATATCTTTAAATAGATCTAGAACCATAGTCTAAGTCTGGGTGTTGTAGATCTAGATTATTCTAGATATAAGAGATCTATAGATAAGTTCGTTTTTTTTTAAAATTTGCATTCGAAATTTTAAATACCCAGATTTAAGTATTAATATACCCATATTGGTAGGTCCGCGTTAATCATTTATTAGATCTTTTAAAGCATGTCTATATAAAAGATATTATTATTTCAAAAATATATTATTATATAAAAGATATAGTTATAAATATTTACTAAAAAAAAATCAAACTAATGAATTTTTTACTTTTGCCAATTAACACTCTGGCTGGCAAAAGGATGACTCTCCAATACTGTGAAAAGACGATAACTGCATGAGTTGGTTTGGAATTGTATTTGGTAAGACTAACTTTAAAAAAAATATCCTTCAAGAGAATAAACGAAAAAAGGGTTGTCAGAAGAAAAGCTGGCTGGACTACGGAAATAATGGACCAGCCTCTCTCTCTTGATATCTTGTTAAGAACATTGGTGACCGGGAAAAGTGGAGGATTTGGTAACGCGGGACAGATGATAATGATTTATGTACATAAAAAAAATCCAGATTTTGTGTAAAATACCCAAATGTGAAAGTACTGAAAACAGCTATTTTAATGGGGTGGCCTTAAAAAAATAACTTTTGTGACGATCCCTTAATCAGGAAAATTTTATAAATCACAAAACATTATGAGAAAATGGATGAAGTTTTTAGAGATCTAATAAAATAAAGCGTAGGAAAGTTTTACTCTCATTGTAGGTCAGTCCAAGTGACTGGAGGAGTAAATTTCTTCTTTTGCATCCTCCTGAATTTCTCCATATTGCACCATGCGTGAAAAAAGATGCGCAACGGCACTCCCCTAGTAAAAACTAGGAGCTGTTGTTCCATTAGTATAGTTCCATGATCTGACTAACTAACAAACTCTTCAAAGATTAAGCCAATTCAGCTCTCTTTTCTTTTCGCGTCCTTCTTTTACTTCGAAGAAAAACTTAGCAGTAAAACAGTGATGACAATTCTATAACAACTCTATAAGACGCAGTGTGTGAGCGGTAAGGCGCTTGGCTTCCGAACCGGGGGTTCCTCGTTCGAACCCTGGTGAAGACTAGAATTTTAATTTTCGGGATCTTTGCGTGCCTAGCTCTAATGTGTACCTGACATTATTTAGGAAATGTAAAGCGCCACATGACATCCTCGTTAACCGTGGAACACTGAAACACATGACCTTAACATCATCTGCCCTAAGATCGCAAAGTCTAAATGAGGAATCTGGCCTTACTTTACTATAAGAAAATAGCTTAAACAATCCAACGAAGATGCAAAGTAGTAAATTAAAATTATTATATATATATATATATATATATATATATATATATATATATATATATATATATATATAAGATATATTTCGTCCATCGTGGTTTGATGATAATCACTTCATCCAGGGGGCTGAGTGGTTGGAACTGGGGTTTTGAGTTAAGAAGCATCTTTTGGGCAGTCGAAGCCAGTGGTCGGTCACTTGAGACATGTATTTCTAGTAGTTATTATTCTGCACTATTATTATTATTAAGTATTTGTTACTCGCTATAATGCGGACGTTACTCGAAGTCTATTTTGGAGAATTCGGACATGTTGGATATATTTGATACCGCTGTTATGCGGATGTGACTTTGTTTCTTATGGGATTATGTAACCGACAAGGAGTGCAGTATTATTATTGTTATCAAATAAACTGTATATTTTGTCTGCTAAAACGGACTTAGTCAACCTGTAGCATTTATGTTTGTCATGTGTCACGTGTGACTCCAGGAAGCACGAACCCAGCTTTCTACGACATTCGCGACACCATTAGTAGTAACCAAGTCTCATGTGTAATATTATAATACTACGTTGACACGCTGGAGATAGTGAAGCTAACTATACAAAGCACAACAATCATTCAAATTATTCTTGTCAGTAATTAGATAAAAAGAAATCCTCGATATCCAGAAGTTGAAATCCTTGGTCCTCTCCGGGATTCGAACTCAAGACCTAGATGTTCATGCACCAAGTGCTTTATTCTGAGCCACCCCTTTCTCCTCTTCCTAGTATTCCATCAATCAAGATGTCGACGACATATGTTTAATAAACTGTTAAAGTAACCACAATGCAATGGAAAAAAATCTACAATAGAAAATTGGTCTCATACTATTTAGATGAAATATACAATGCAATTAATATCACTGCTGATAAAGGGCAACCACTGATACCTTTTGATTCTCGAGTTACGGGCAGAGCGATCGGCCTCTGAGACGAAAGTGTCTAGTTCAAACCCACATGAATGTTTCGAAATTAATTTCGAGTCTGGCCTGCTATTAATAGTTAAGAAAAGTGTACATTCAGTTGGTCGTTGTGTTGCTTAGAGAACACTCTCGTAAAAAAAAAAATGCCATCAAAGAAACAAAAGACAACACACGATTAGCATTATGTGTGTGTTTCCAAGGAGTAACGCTATGACTTACTGTCACAATAAAGCTATTAATAATCCTTGGCATTCTTCAGCCGTAAAACGACGATAGTTCATCTCTTAACACTTTTTTATATGACTGTGGAGCCCTATTTTGGAGAGACACTACCGTTCACATATATTGCAGGTCAAAAAGGCTTTCGCTGTGGTTGTAGAGGATCTGGCCATTTTTCATATGGCAAGCTTTTCTTCCAGAGCTGAGGCCCATGTTTTCTCGCTGTCCATAGCTTTCTTGGTCACCGTCTCTCTCCATCTAGTGCGGTCTAGGGCTATATCTTCCCAATGGTCAGTATCAATGTTCACTGATTTTAAATCCTGTTTTATCACTTCCACGTAGCAACTAGCTGCTACCATGCTAGCAAATCATCCAAGTACCCCTCACAGTCAGATTGTCCTTCTAATTGATGTGAAAATAATCCTCCAAAGCTTGGAAAACTCTAATTCCTCTTATATAAAACGACTCAGAACAGCACTAACAAAGCTCAACAACAGCAAAAAAAACCCACTTATTCAATTGATACCAACTCATATAGAACTAGAAGGAAATGAGAAGGCTGACACACTCGTCAAAAGTGGGAGAACAAACTCACAATTTAACAGTGCACTATATCTCGAAGAAATGAAGAAACTAATAGTAAATAAAATAAATGAGAAATGGACAAGCTCTCATCCAAATCACAAGAAAGATGATGCCTATTATAAGCTATCCCGACAAGATCAACGTCTAATCTTTCGACTCAGGACCGGACACAACAGAATGAGACAACATATGTACCGCTCAGAGAATGCTGACCATGTCCTTCAAAACTATTCTCTTTACAATGAGATCAGTATAAGACACTGGCCCCAAAACACCCCAATGGAAAGAAAACTATATGGAGAGCTCGCTGATTTGGAAACCACTGCGCAGTTCATCTCATATATTGGTCTAATCATCTGAACATTCCAACATAACAATGAGAACGAAGAAGAAGAAGAAGAGCATTCACGTAACGGAGGAGGGACGCGTTTTATATGTTTATTAATATATCACAACACAGCTAACGATGACAAATATTGTTATTCTTAATATGTTCTTTTGCCTCGGTGTTATGACAGAGATGAATAGAAAAACATCTTTGACTTCGTGTATCCTATGCAACTATTACCAGAATACTTCTTGCATTTACCTCAGAGAAATTAACAGGTGTGTTCACGTATAAACAGCTGAACTCTGCAGCTAGTTTGTTTTACATATTTTGGATGTTTCTCACTATGTCTGTCAGTGTATAGCAAAATCCTGAAAATGTTACACTGGGACGATTTCTGTTTATTAATTTCTTGTTAATGCTTCTTATATTAATTATCGATCAAACAGAGTCATCACACTCACGAGATTATATGAATGACTTGATAATACACTAAAGAAACATCTGTGTTCTCTTTGAACTTTTTAAATAAACTTCTAGAAATTTCGAGTGTGGATATATTCTCAATTAAATAATTTTACTTAAAAGTATCTTCATAGTATGAAACTTCCTAATGCTTTCACTGGTATAACTAATTACTGAAATAACTTTATGATACTAATTCAGTTCAAGTAACTTCGACTACTGGACCCTCAAACGTATAAACATAAACCCGTTAGAATACAATAAAAATCGTTACAACGCTACGACCCCGACTAACAAACTATACTATACTTTCCATATTTCTATATAAAGATGGACAAGCCTGTCTGGCCAGAAAATAAAAAATAATTAGTGGCATAGGTTTGTTTTATTATAAACTAGCCATATATTACCCGCGGCCCGCTGGTCTTAATTTGCGTATAACTGTCGATATAGTCACTAAGAGTGTTTTGGAAACAATTAAACGAAATAATAAAGTTATTACTTGTGTAAAGCGAATGTGTGAATGTAAAAATAGCATGAATAGAGCTATCAAAATAGCTAATCGATCTGAATCAATTTTCAAGTATATATTTGAATAAAATATGAAATGGATGGACTTTATTTTGTATGTTCATGTGTTAAAGTATAAAGTAGATCTATCATCTTTTAATTAGATCTAGAGCTATAGATAGATCTAGAGTTAAATGGATTGGATAGATTTTGTTCTGCGTGTGCGTGGAACAGGGGCGGACTGGCTATTGGGTCAATTCCCGGTGGGCCGGTGCATAAATGGGCCAGTGGAGCTGCTGAATGTCATAAGTCCCGTAAATTTGATTGGTCTCGCCTTATGTTCCATAAAGATCTTAACATATTTAACTGTGTATAAAGGCCAAATAATCTGATATAATGTATTGGCTTATGGCAGTTTACCGTGCTTTTGTAATAATCCTCTTTACGCATTAAGAGATTAACAAACAACATCGGAACCAGGGGTTTAGGGGGGGAGGGGGGCCTTAGGGTTCAACCCTCCCTCGAAATGAAATCCCCCTCCTGCGGGGGTGGGGTGGAATTTTGTGACTGATTTTGAGCTCCACCCCCCCCCTCTTTCTATAAAACAAACAAAAAAATAATTTAGATTTAGATTTTAAACTTCCCTCCAAATGTTTCTTAAAGATAAACCCCCCTCTTAAGTATAAGACTAAAGCATACATCTGTCCCCAGATTGTATGAGCGTAGCCAAGAGGGGTTTTGTGTTTAAAACCACCCTCCAGCGGTGTTTGAAGCTAAAAACCACCTCTTTTATTAAAGAAAAAACAACATATTACACACTTAAAATTCTATGAGCGTAGCCAAGGTGGGTTTTGAGTTTAAACCATCCTCCAGCTGGGTTTGAGCTAAAAACAACATCTTCAATATAAAAACAAAGTTACCAAGACAGTTTGTGAGGAAACACTAACTCAAAATCGGCCCTCGAAGTGGCCCACCCAGGCAGGTAAACAGTGAGGTTTCAATATTTTCAGAAAGAAGGTTGACAGATCTTGTGTGGTGCCCCAGCGGTCCAGCAAACCAAAGGACAGGTGAAAGTGGTAAATGAAGTAGTTGGTAGAATTGAACTTACATAACGCAGCAACACAAATGTAAAAAAAATAACAAAAAGTCTAAATGTGTTAAAATATGGTAAATAGTCGTCTCCCTACTAAAGAGCCTCCTGTGTTTGTTACTATTAATAGTGAATAATTGTAAAAGTGATGTATTTTTACGAAAAAACTGCTTGCATAAGTAATTTTTAAAATGAGATCACGATATTATGGTTCAGTGTTTTATGAATAATTACTACTTTACTTTTGAGTCTTCTCTCCTGAAGGCTCTCTGAATTTGGTGATTTTACTAAAGGTGTTACTCTAGTCAAATGTGAATATTCGTTTGTTATGAATCTCACTTCTCTATTTTATTTTATTTTATTTTGTGTCTGTTCCAGTTTCTAATGTGTTATTGAATCGAGTTATTCCATATGCTAAGACTAATGTAAACGTGTTCTTTCTTTCCTAGTTCTCATAGGGTATTGAGCGGGTTGCCTGAATCAGCCAGGAAAACCAATGAATTAAAGTTTCTAATTGACGTGCATGTCCAGACTAGCCCGTGGTTATAAGCAGGAAGTAATTTTCTTATTTTTGAAAGAAATTTATCAAACAGAAAGTACTACCCCCCCCCCCCCCCCAAGAAAAAAAAAACACTTCCCCTCACGGTCAATCGCCTTCCCCCCCCCCCCCCTTTCTCTTCGCTACATTTGTCTACTCTTGAAACGTTACCCTCCCCCCCCCCCTCCCAACCCACCCGCAATGTACGGCAGGGAGCTAGTTGGAACGCCCATACTCAATAACAGCTACAAGCTCGAACCAAATTCCCATTAAATGCCATTTATACATAAATGCAGCGGTTATCTATGAGTTCTGTCCCTTTCACGTAAGCTACAAAACAAGCACCATATGCATGGAAGAGGTGTCAGAGGGGGAAAAAAAACCAAATCTAACGTGAATCACCCAATGTATCCTACATATTGATTACGCTTGAAGGATTCAAGCTACTTTCTACTAGGTCAAACCGACTATTGTGTAGCGGATTCTTTTATTTCGATACGCTCGACTGGTCACACATCCCTCCTCAGATCTAGTCAATAAAATGGCTAAGCCAACTGTGTTATTGCCCTTGACACAAAGCGTCCTGACATAAAAAATTAATGAACTTCTTGACTTGCTACTTTAACTTGGTACTTTAGCTTGCTACTTTAACTTGCTACTTTAACTTGGTACTTTAGCTTGCTACTTACACTTATTGCTTTAACGTGCTACTTTAACTTGCTACTTTTACCTGGTACTTTAACTAGCTACGTTAACTTGGTATTTTAACTTGCTACTTAAACTTATTACCTTAACTAGTTACTTTAGCTTGCTAATTAAACTTATTGCTTTACCTAGCTACTTTACCTAGCTACTTTAACTTGCTACTTTAACTTGCTACTTTAACTAGCTACTTTCACTTTCGAATTTAACGTTTTGCTTTAACTAGCTACTTTAACTTGCTACTTTAACTTTCTTGTATTGATCTCTAAAGTGATTGTCAATTCCGAAAGGTATTCTATATGGAGTTGCTATAGATTATAGATTGTCATCTAAGTATAATTATAAGCAGCTAGTTTTTGGTTTTCTTGTTTGGGAATCTGGTCATGGCATGCCTTCGATATTTGGGGGCCAAAGGCGAAGTGAATTGGGTGGCCCACTAAAAAAAAAGGAAATAGAAATACTATAATATAAGCAACGAAGATATGGAAGTCATTTCAAACAATAACATTGGTCTAGTCGCTGTTTTTTTTTATAAATAAAAGAGGTATTAGTCTTATGTCAGGCACTGGTAAGCGTTTTTAGCAATTAGTCCCAGCTTCAGGAATAGGAAATGTGCCTTTATCTTTGTGTCGTGTTCGCTTGTTCGGGCGTCTTGATGGCCCCGGGTTCAAGCCCTGACCGCTGCTATCACGCGTCGTCCTGCAGTAGGTTTAGAGTTAAAAAATGTATTAATATTGTTACTGTTGTCAAATCTTTTTTTTTTGTTTAATTGAAAGATTTATTTTAAACTTGAATAGCTTTTCTTTTTCCCCTTCACATTGTGTCCATGTTATTCCAATAAATCTAAACTAGCTGTATGGCTATATCATAGCTTCTCTGTAGCACATTAAGAATCCTTTGTTGCAATCATTTGTAATCGTAAATACATAAAAATAAAAGTTAAAACAGTAAAATTAAAGTTTATTTTATACCTCATGTGAAAAGCTACATGCCCAACTGATAACAAATACATACACACATACACATCACCAAATGTCCATTTCACAACAATCCGACATTTGTGAGGTAGGGGGCTTTTCGTTTTGATGGCGCCACATCTTTATTTGCACCAGCATCTTGGGACTCCTGTTGGTTTAGGGACTGAAAAATGAAGTTCTTTGTTTTTCTGGCTGTCGTGCCTATTGTCTTTGTGAGCTGGGCTATCTTAATGAGTATGTCGTCTTTTCTTGATAGAAATGAGCCTTTTTTAGAAAGCTTTGGTTACGGTGGCTTAGGTGGTATCTTTTTTTGTTTAGGCTCTGGCAAGGTTTCTTTTGTGATACTGGAATCTTTTTTTTTTCCCAAGAAATCATTTCCGAGCTTCAGCAATTGACTATCAGATTTATCCCGATACGAGACACTTTGTGTAAGTATACGCCTCGACGTTTATACAAAGTAAAAACGTTTATAAAACAGGTGTGTAACTGCCTGCCTGTGAGAGGAGTTAAGACGAAATCAGTCTTGAGATACACTAAGCTGGAAACAGTTTGACAATGAGTTGCTTACCTTTTTGTCCCCACAACTGATTCTATTTATATTTTTAATTTTTGCTATGTGTTGTTTTTTTTTTTACTGGATGACACCTTACAATAAGGTTCAAATTTGTTTTACTGTATCCACAATCTGTTTACATTTCAAGAAACAACAGTAAATTTCCAATAGTACTACCTTAAACACCCTCCATTTTTATTTAAATTTTATATTGCAATCTTAAGTGGAAACCCTGCATTATGATACAGCGGGAGATAAAATGGAAGTCTAGCGTGTGTAAGTTTATGAGTGCTATAAAGTGATATATGTTTATATCGACAAAGATAAAGAGAGCAAGAGCGAGGGAGAGAGAAAGAGAGTGAGAGGGAGAGAGAAAGAGAGTGAGAGAGAGAGAGAAAGAGAGAGTGAGAGGGAGAGAAAGAGAGAGTGAGAGGGAGAAAGAGAGCAGGAGATATAAAAACAAACAAAATATTTTTAAAAAAATTTTTAAAATATAAAACAAAGCTTATCTTATATTATACAGACGTTACTTCAAAAAAGAAGATGATTACGTCCTACGCGTCATGCATCTAGTCATGCATGTAAGTCAGTGACTTAAATTCTCCCAAGTCTCTGATTTTCCTGGCTGGCTCAGGCAACCCATTCCATGCTCTAATAGCACTAGGGAAGAAAGTGCACTTGTACAAATGCTGTAAGGGAAAGAACTAAGAGCTTAGACCTATATCTCTCAATAGTGTCCACGTGATATCCCATATTTGTTATCAAGCATAATAATTAATTACCCATAATAAATTGACTAATCGGGTAATTGTTTACAAAATTCATACATATTTGTTAGGTACAATACATAATTATTTAAAATTTCAACTTGATTTGATAATAGGTGTTCAATTATCAAAGGGGACATTACCATACATACTTGATTGTCTCGAGAATGGATGTGGGAGAAATAACGTGTTTTAATATCTAGGCCAGGGGTCGGCAACGTTTTCCCTAGCGCAGCAATCTGGAAGATTGTTCCATGCGTCGAACATAAGTGCCTCATCTCGCGGCATTTCTTTTAAAATTGTCACTTTTGTTGCTTTACGTACATACATTTCCTTTAACTCTTCCAACTTGATTTTCAACTATGTAAATTATCCACCACACAAGACTTTACTTTTAAATCGATCCAATGTATTTCTAGAGATCCAGTATCAACTCTAAATGGCTCAAAATATGTGGATTTCGTAACTATTCGTGTTGAGAGGATTTACTATAAATGCTAGATTGGTTTTGTTGACTTTGAACTGCTCAAACCTGTCAAGTAATTCATCTTTGATTTTTTGTTATAACTGTGCTGAAGTAATTCGTGTTGCACTGATTTTATCGTGATACTGCGTTAGACATTGAAAATGAAGTAACTTACCGCTCTAAATATCTTCTGCTAAAATAATTAATTTTTCTTCCAAACAAACAAATTCTACTACCAAAACGCAGGATGAGTTTTCCTTTCCTTGCAGTTTTAGATTCAGCTTATTTAATTTCGCTTTTATTCCGTCAGTTGCTATTGAAACTATTTTATTTAACTCGATCTTATTGCAGACTTGCCTACATAAAAAAGTCAAAATGTGTAATACTGATGGTCAAAATGTGTATTTTGGCACCAGAATGTGTAACACTTGCGCGATCGACAATTATGTCAATGTGATACTGGGTATATATATATATATATATATATATATATATATATATATAAATATATATATATATTTGCATGGTATTCGCTTTATCTTCCCTTCTATTATATCACGAGAGCGGTAGCAATCCTAGAAGTTCTTCTTTTGGACCTTGGGAAGACATATACCTGACAAAATGGGCAACTTGAGCCGTGTCTTGTATGTCGCAAGACTAGCAAGTGATAAGGCAGAAGAAAGTTGAATATCTTCTACCTGCAAATATGTTACATTTGAAGACATGTTGGCTATTCTATCTTGTACTGTTTTAGCGGATTGTGGCTTGTGGATTGCGGATTTTCTTTTCAAGATTTCTGGTTTCTTTTTGAAATAACGAAAGTTCTTTAGATGCACGTAGGAAGCAGTCTTGGTTTGCCTTTTTTTTGCAATTTCTACTGGTACCGCAAAGCTTGCCAGATTAGCTTTACTTGTAGATTGCTTCTAACTTTGAAAAGATCATTCGCTTCTTACTCATTTACTTTAACAACAAACTATACGTAACAGCCCTAGCGCTTGGTGAAGATGCCAATTCGTCTTTTGTCGAATTAAAACCTACACAGAAACACCCAACGATGGCGTCATTCGAGAGTTTCCGACGGACTGACGACAGTGACGACGAGTGTAATGGGGGGGGGGGGGGGGGGGTAAAAGGCTGAGAGATAGAATCGGCCCTAATCCTCGTTAAACAATTCAGAACTCTTTTAAAAAATGTTTCGATAAAATAAATAATATATTCGTATGGAACTAAAGAGCCGCATGTGGCTCGCTAGCCGCAGGTTGCCGACCCCGGATCTAGGCAGACGACACCTTAAAAGTTTTGTAGTATTTATGAATTGTGAATATTGGGTAACTTATTTACCAGTAGTGTTATCATCTGTAGTTTCGTAACAAAACGGTACTTAGTTGAAAAGTTCTTGATTTAAGTTTGGATTTAAGTTTGGTCTATAACAAATGAATAAAATAATTGTGCAAAGTTGATCCAAAACAAAGTTGTGGGAGAAATAATGTGTACAAACGTTATTCCAGACAGACAGAGTTGATAGAAAAAAAAAACAGAAGATTGTGAGAGTTAGAGAGAAGGAGAGAGCGTGAAAAAGAAAGAGAGTTAAAGGTAGTGAGAGAAAGAGAAAAAAAAGAAAGAAAGAGAGAAAGAGATTGATAGTAAGAGAAACAGTAAGAAAAAAAAGAGATATTAATAAATAATGTTTACATTTACTTACAGGGAGATCCCTAAATGTACGAATGTCACAAATTATACAGAGCACATACCTACATAATTACTTGCAACTCTGACCCATTTTCATTCAGAATAACGGTCACGTGATAGCTTACTGTTCCTGAGACTGGCTTCTCTGTTAATCTTAATTATTAGTTTGAGATCGATTGTTGGCCTAGAAGCTGTATACTTAACAGCGTGTACTCTTTCTTTGTTTGAAGTCACCATTTTTTTTTTTTTAAATTTCAGACTCAGATTAAAGCTGCTCCATCGCTTCAACTGCTTAATTGACCCGTACTCTAGTTACTCAATTAAAATCTAACACATGAACTTAATGAACAGTCAACGTGTGTTAACTCCACGCCTTTGGTTTAGACCAGTGCTTCTCAAACTATTACTAATGATGCCTCCCTAAAAAATGTTTCCCTCTTTCCACTCCTGTTTTATATTGGCCTCCTTCAGGAGAAGAACGACTGTTGTTCATCTCGAACACTTTTTCTTATGGCTATGGAGCCCTATATTGGAGAGACACTCCCGTCCACATGTATTGAAGGTCAAGGTAGCTTTCACTTTGGTGGTAGAGGAGCTGGCCATTTTTTGTGTGGCACGCTTTTCTTCCAGAGTTGAGGCCCATGTTTTCTCGCTGTCTACAGCTTTCTTGGTCACCGTCTCTTCCCAACTAGTGCGGTCTAAGGCTATGTCTTCCCAATGGTCAGCATCAAAGTTTACAAATTAATATGGGATGGCGCTGTAAGTTCCTTCAAGCGTATTCCTGAATTCATTCTCCTGGCGTCTGTAACCGAAAACAATCGTCATAGTAGGCCTGAACAGTCCCGGATACGCAATTCTGCCTCAACGTGGCACTCGGTTGTAAACGATTACTTGAGGAAGTGGTTAGGCTAAATGAATAGCAAAACAAAACTCCTGTTGGAGTGTCCAAGGGAATACGAGAGCTTTCCTGTTGCACAGAGCGGAGTTGAAAGAGAGCTTCCTCAAGGGACCGTTATACTAATGGCGAGTCCTGCACGGTTAGCTTGGTACAACATAGGAAAATGGCGGGGGTTCCCGGTGTACTCAGCCTTCGACCATTCACTCCAGTCCATGAGCCCAGAGTGACAGATACATCGGAAATAACAATGCTTTACATAGGCATTGACTTGGACCTCTTCCAGACAGAACGGTTTTGTTCAAGCAGGCTTACACGCCTAGATTTCGAAGAGCTTCAGCTCAGCTCTTTTGACTATCAAACGGCTTGAACAGTAACCTGTGACGTGGCAACAAGTGATTGGTCTCCACTTATTAGGCCTACTGATTGGTTTCGTTACAATATTACTCCTAGATAGAAGAGTGTAGGTCAAATAAAGTGAAATTAATATAGGGACAGGACAGGTCAACCCAGTGCCAGAGATACATATAGAAAGAATTAGCTTTACCCTGGGTCCCCACTTCTCTAGTAATTTTCAGAGTGAGTTTCTTGTGAATGATAGTTATTGAAAGCTAATTATGTTTTTATTTCACCATTTTCTTCTTGATTTTTTCTAAGCTTAACCAACTAGCTTTCCAAAAAAAATATTTTTTGACAATAATTTAAAAAAAAAAAATTAGGGACCTTTCAGGAGACAAGAATAAAAAATAAAGTAGCAATTATACATAAAAAAAACTGAACCATAATAAATAAAATTCTCAGATTGCCACAAGGGTAAATGCACATTTCTTGTTATTGAATATGCTGGGACAAATGAGTACAAATACTCCTTCTTCCGTTTAGCGCGTAAAACGGGTTGCCTATATCAGCCGAATCAGAAACCCCATAAGTAACGAACCATGCTGAGAATTACCTCCCTTAGAGCACGGAAGAGGAAGCGGGCAGTGAGTTCCAAGGTCGCCTTGACCCCGTACCACGTCAGACCTTTTGACGCACATGGAACAGTATTCTTTCTCTCATTTCCTTGTCCCGATCGCCCCTCATGCAAAACGCGACAATCGCTAAGAAGGTGGTTTACTGTTTCATCGTCCTCGACGCAATGGTGGCACCGTGTGTCGTAGTTTTCCTTCCACCGTCCAAAGTACGCACCTATTGGACAGTGTCCGACTCGGAACTGGGCCTATATCAGCTAGAAAAATCCAACAACTTGGCAGTGTTTAAATCATTGATTGCGACTAGATTGACCGAGGGACACGAGTAGAACGCAATTATATTGTTTGAAGTAACGTCTGTATTTTTTAAGAAAAGAAAAGGAAACTAAAATTCTATGGCCATATTATAAGAGCTTCGGGGTCTTGCAAATAACCTTTCTTCGGGGAACAGTACCAGGAAAAGAAGAAGAGGCAGACAGAGAAAGCGATCGACGGGCCTGCCATTTAAAGAGGTTCTATCCTAGGCAAAGACAGATTGGAATGGTGAAAGACGGATGACACATCTTGAATAAGGGGATAGGTGACGTGAGGTAAGCTACTTCTGATACCAGATTAAGTCTACGCTTGTGGCAATAAAAAAAATTTCAAGTGGAGGTTGTAAACAATTTAAAGAGAAGAGAGAGAGAGAAAGAGAGAGGGAGAGAGAGACAAGAGACAGAGAGAATGAACAAGACGTAAATCTTTTTCATCAAGAATTATATATATATACGTCTAAATTACATATAATAAAGTGTCTGTAAAAGCGCTGTTAGAAAGTTAACCCCTGATCTTTGTAACTTTTGTATCGCGCCACGCAGAAAGACACATTGCGTGATCACACTCTGAGCATGTTTCTATAACATATCGACTTAAGTTTGAATGTAACAGCTGGAAGCGATATGATATTCTCATTCAGTTTATGTCCCATTAGTCTTGGATATCGCAAACAAGGCATACAATTTATAGCTCCTTTATTTAGAACTCGACGTGTATTTCAATTCCTAAAAAAAAAAAAAAGATTAGGAATTCGCTGAAACCATTTTCGCTATCGATTTAAATAGCATAATAAATAAAATACGCTAAAAAACTTTGCCTCTACATCTAATCCAGGGGGTTCTCAACCTGGGGGTCGCTTGACGATTTGCCAGGGGTCGCCAAAGACCATTGAAAAAATGGATTGTTATTGTCTATTCTTCTATTGCTGTGTGAGTGTGCGGGGGGGGGGGGGGTGAGGGGTCGCGGCTAAGTGGGGGATTGTAAAAAAGGGGTCGCCGAGCATAAAATGTTGAGAACCGCTGGTCTAATCGATATGTCTTCTAAGGAACGGAATGTAGGCGATAGATTTTGGTATCAGCTGTGTTACTGGTTCTGACAGGATGTAACTCTGAGTGATACTAACTACCTAAGGGCTACCCTCTCCTGTTTTTTTTGTTTTTTTTGTTTTTACTAGAGATTGACTTCGATGTCTTTACGATGTTTATGTATTCAGTTGGGGAGAAAGCGTAGTTACCCAGGGGCCCTGAGTTCGATTCCTGGTAAAAAGAGATTAAGGACGCTACCTGACATAAGTAGGGATAAGATTTATCTAAAAAAAACAACACTTTTGATCTTTAAGTGGAAGCTAAGAAATACTTAAACTATCAATATCTGTATGTTCTGTACTACAAATACATACGAAACAAAGGTTTTAGAAATCTCTACATTTGTTTAATAAGGCTGACATTTCCTTAAATATCCTTCTTTAAGATAAAGGTTATCAATAAAACTGGGAAAGGTTTTTAATTAAATGGAAAGAATACACAAATGTTCTATGTCTCATTTACCAGGAAAGCCATTTATTTAGAAACTAGGCATATATTACTCGCAACCTGCGGGTCGTACTTTGCGTATCACTGTCGATATCTTATCTTAACAAAATACAGACGTTACTTCTAAAAAGAAGATGATTACGTCCTACGCGTCATGCATTTAGTCATGCATATCAACCAATGACCTAAATACTGCTAAGTCACTGGTTTTCCTGGCTAGCTCAGGCAACCCATTCCATGCTCTAATAGCGCTAGGGAAGAAGGAGCATTTGTACAAATGTGTACTACGGGTTTATATAGTCACTGAGAGTGTTTTGGAAGCAATTAAACGAAATAATAATGTTATAAAAAAGCTAATGCGTGAATGTAAAAATAGTATGAATCAAAATAGCTAATCCATTTTTTTAATAAAAACATTTGCTTGTAGGCCTACATATATTTAGATATAGATCTAGAGTCTAGATACTATTATAATAGATCTAGATCTATTATTATAAGAGTGAATTCAAGGGCTCAAAAACAAAAACCTATGGTCATACATTAAGTCTAAGAAAATGGAAACAACAGGCATAGCGCCATTAAAAGATGAACATAACATAATACATAATGATAATGAAACTAAAGCAAACATCCTAAACAAATACTTTGCATCAGCATTCTCAGCCCCAGGAGACAAAGACATATTACTGAATTTGAACCAACATAGAAGATATAGTAGTACAAGAAAATGGAATTCAAAAACTATTAGCCAACACCAAACCAAATAAAGCGTCTGAACCTGATGGTATTCCAGCTAGATTACTCAAAGAACTAAGCAATGAGCTAGCTCCAGTGTTCAAAATACTCTTTCAGGCTTCACTTAACCAGGGCAGAGTACCAAAGGACTGGAAGGAAGCTAATGTAACCCCCCCCCCCCCCTATTTAAAAAAGGAGAAAAATCTGACCCAGGAAACTACAGACCAGTATCACTTACCAGCATCACATGTAAAATCCTAGAACACATAATATGTAGCAACATCATAAACCACTTAGACAAACAAAATGTCCTCACACCATACCAACATGGCTTTAGGAAATATAGATCATGTGAAACACAACTAATAAGACTAATTGACGATTTTTCTAAAGGTTTGGATAATAGTGAACAAATAGATGCTATCTTACTAGATTTTTCTAAGGCGTTTGACAAAGTTCACCACCATAGTTTGCTTAAAAAATTAAAATATTTTGGCATTAATGGTCCACTGCATCAGTGGATTTAACATTTTCTGATAGGGAGAGAACAAACTGTAATAATAAATGGCTCTAAATCAAAAGTCAGATTATTTGCAGAAGATTGCATAATATATAGAACAATAAAAACAACACAAGACACAGATATTTTACAAAGAGAATTAGATGAATTACAGAAATGGAAATCAAATTGGAGCATGTCTTTCCACCCAGAAAAATGTCAGTTGTTAAGAGTAACAAAAAAACTAAAACAAATTAATTCCACTTATCTTATTCAGGGCAAACCAGTAACACAGACTAAAAACGCAAAATACCTAGGTGTTATACTAAATGAAAAACTGTCATTGAATACACATATTGATGAAACTATAAAAAAAATCAAAGAAAGCATTTGGATTTATTAAAAGAAATTTCTATAAATCAAATAAGAACATAAAACTAAAATGTTATTTAACCTTGGTTAGGCCAATAATAGAATATGCATCCTCCGTTTGGGACCCCTCAACTCAAGAAAACATTAAGAAACTGGAACAGACACAAAATAGAGCAGTGAGATTCATAACAAATGAATATTCACATTTGACTAGAGTAACACCTATAGTAAAATCACTAAATTTAGAATGCCTTCAGGACAGAAGACTCAAACGTAAAGTAGCAATTATACATAAAACACTGAACCATAATCTTCAAATACAAGAACAAAATTTAATAACATTCTCTGAAAGACACAAAGATAAAGGCACATTCCTCGTCCCATATGCTAGGACAAATTTGTACAAATACTCCTTCTTCCCTAGTGCTATTAGAGCATGGAATGGGTTGCCTGAGCTAGCCAGAAAAACCAGTGACTTGGCAGAATTTAAGTCATTGGTTAATATGCATGACTAAATGCATGACGCGTAGGACGTAATCATCTTCTTTTTTGAAGACACGTCTGTATTATATAAGATAAGGTACGATAAGAAGATCAAGAAGCTTATTTATTACTCTGTGTTTGTGTATTTATTATCCCCCATATAGAGCCTCGTGCAGCCTGTCCAATCATAGTGTGCTTACATCGAGAGGACGGTTGGAGAGTTGGCGTGCGTGCGTGGTGTCCCGCATGGTTGGGAGACGTAGAGAATTATATATACAGATAATAGCGGCCCTCTCCTTGTTGAAGCTTGTGTGTAGAGTTAAAAGTCTCAATACCAGACAATTTATCTAGTGGTGAGTTGAACCGCCATATTTGACAATGTTTGTTAACATATAAGAGTATGCTGTTTGACATTGTGTATTGTGATGTGGGACACGTTTATAAAGCACATCTGTCACCACCACTCTGCATCTAAGTCACAGCAATCAATGAACGTGATGAACTGTGTGTGTGTGTTTTTTTTAATATGGAAATATCTGATCTGACTGTTACTGGAGATTCTGGTCAAATATAACTTTTGATTTTTCATAACAGGTAGAGAATCACAAAGACATACATACATACATACATACATACATACATTACATACATACATACATACATACATACACACACTTACATACATACATACATACATACATACATACATACATACATACACACACATACATACATACATACATACATACATACATGCATGCATTACTTGCAGATTATTTGCATACGTACATACATACATACATACATACATACATACATACATACATACATACATACATACATACACACACACACATACATACATACATACATACACACACACACATACATACACACATACATACATACATACATACATACATGCATTACTTGCAGATTATTTGCATACTTACTTACATACATACATACATACATACATACATACATACATACATACATACATGCCTTATTGGGTAAAGACACCTGTTACATTGCTACAGCTTTTACACAACTGGAAGAACCATCTCGACCTGAACTAAATGAAGACAAAAGCAAGACATTTCTAATCCCAAGAGGAGAAGACCAGGCAGAAGGACAACATATCAAATTAATAACCACAAGTTTCAAAACGTAAACATGTTTGTTTAAATATTTAGGAAACATGATACATTCTGCAAATGTACAGATCATAGGAGTTAAAGAACGACTAGCTGCAGGCAACAGAGCTTTCTTTATCACATAACACATACTTAACTCTTTCTCTCCGTAATTATTTACAACATTCTGATGAAATCAACGTTGGTATCGTCATTTAGGAGAGAAAGAGTTAAAAAGCAAACGTATATCTAAGAAAACAAAGGAAAACTATCTAAAAAGCAATCTTAAAACCACTAGATATAGATGCAAGTGAAAATTGGACATCGAAAAAAATCAATAAAACAAAAAAACAACAGAAAGTCTGCTAAACACCTTGGAAATAAACATTCTCAGAAAAATGTTTGCTCCCATACATGGGGAAACCGGATGGAGGATTCGCATTAACCAAGAAAGATACCAGCTATATGAAAACCACTCCATGGTGACAGAAATAAAAATGAACAGATTATGTTGGGCAGGTCACCTCAAAAGAATGCCAGAGAACAGAGGAGCATAAAATTGTTCACCAGCTAAGACCAAAAGGCAGGCGCAGGCAGACCACGAGTACAGTAGCTTGATGACATAGAGGCAGGTCTATAACAGTCCGGGCATGGAGACGTAAAGCTCAGGATAGATCAGAATGGACAGATGTGCTAAAGCAGACCAGGGTCTTCGATGGAGACGTAAAGCTCAGGATAGATCAGAATGGAGAGATGTGCTTGAGCAGGCTTGGGTCTTCCATGGAGACGTAAAGCTCAGGATAGATCAGAATGGAGAGATGTGCTAAAGCAGGTCAGGGTCTTCCATGGAGACGTAAAGCTCAGGATAGATCAGAATGGAGAGATGTGCTAAAGCAGACCAGGGTCTTCGATGGAGACGCAAAGCCCAGGATAGATCAGAATGGAGAGATGTGCTAAAGCAGGTCAGGGTCTTCCATGGAGACGTAAAGCTCAGGATAGATCAGAATGGAGAGATGTGCTAAAGCAGACCAGGGTCTTCGATGGAGACGCAAAGCCCAGGATAGATCAGAATGGAGAGATGTGCTAAAGCAGACCAGTGTCTTCCATGGAGACGTAAAGCTCAAGATAGATCAGAATGGAGAGATATGCTAAAGCAGGTCAGGGTCTTCCATGGAGACGTAAAGCTCAGGATAGATCAGAATGGAGAGATGTGCTTGAGCAGGCTTGGGTCTTCCATGGAGACGTAAAGCTCAGGATAGATCAGAATGGAGAGATGTGCTAAAGCAGGTCAGGGTCTTCCATGGAGACGTAAAGCTCAGGATAGATCAGAATGGAGAGATGTGCTAAAGCAGACCAGGGTCTTCGATGGAGACGCAAAGCCCAGGATAGATCAGAATGGAGAGATGTGCTAAAGCAGACCAGTGTCTTCCATGGAGACGTAAAGCTCAGGATAGATCAGAATGGAGAGATGTGCTAAAGCAGGTCAGGGTCTTCCATGGAGACGTAAAGCTCAGGATAGATCAGAATGGAGAGATGTGCTAAAGCAGGCCAGAGTCTTCCATGAGCTGTAGTGTCACTGGAATGGATATTTACAGAACTGATTTGAAAAAGTATCAACTTCTTTAGGCGCTTCGAAGACGAATTCATTGTTTTCCCAATACTATACACATATACCTGGGGCGGCTTTCGTAATAAAAAAAAATGAATATTAATATTTTTTAAAACTCGTGGTAAAAGAAAGTAGGAACCGCGAAAGTCAAGGGACCACTGTACTTGTAAATAATAATAATTTAAATGTATTTAAATGTAGGCAGAAGGCGCTGTGATAACAACACATATATAAACATGAACGTGTAAATGACCAACTGATTTAAACAATTGTTTTGTAATTTCCTCTGAACATTTTTTCTTACTTAACAAATCATTAGTCACCCACTCCCCTCTTGTAACAAATCGTAACAAATTTGTATACCCCCCCCCCTCCTTTATCCGAATTGAATATAATATTTTTTAATAAATGCGGCCTGCGTCATGAGTGCGGATCAATTCTTGGGCCCACTGGACGACACAGGTCAGGCATGCATAATTTGTTTTTTTTAGCAAGGGAAATAATAAGCATAAAAACTTTACGCAAACAAGAAATATTCTTGTCTCCCTTTTCACAGTAATGAACAATCACACGCATACACACCTAAGGTTAGACTTTATAACAGTGATTCCCAAAGTGGTCTATATAGACCCAAGGGGGTCTACGAAGACTTCCAAGGGGTCTACGAAAGTGGAAAAATAAATTGGAGGTCTATAAGAAATCCACGAGGGTCTACGATAATGGATTTCATTTAAGCAAGGTCGTGTCTTTATTATTTAATTATTTCATACACAAATTCAGAATAGACCCACTAAATCTCTCTTCAACATTATTTATAAAATTTGGTGATTTGTGAGGGTCTTACAATATCTCTTTACTTAGAGCTAAATACGGGGTGTAGCACTGTGTGCAAGCAAACTGCCTAAGGGTTTTTCCTCAGGGTTGACGTACGAAACTTTTTTCATGTTTGGGTATAGCTGCAAGGCAGCAGAGGTTTGAATTCAGTTTTCCTTCTGCTAGGTGGGTAGCAAGCCGAGGCTAATCAGTCCCTCCTACCCAAAGCTAACTGGTTTATGCTCCAGTTACTCTCCTTCGCCCTGTCTCCTGTTTATGAAAACAGTTCCACGGACCCGATGTTTGAACCATACGTAAAAAATTAAAAAATAAATAGACGAGAAACTCCTTGCGAAAACTTTTACAATGATACTTAAGGCATATAAAAAACTTAATTTATATTTAATGTTTGAAGGACTACTTCATTAAACAACAAATTTCTACATTTAACAAAATATCCGTAGCAACGGATGATGAACCTGCTAAAAAAACATTTCCAGTTCGTTTGGTGATTCCAGCAATACATAATAATTGTTATTTTAATTGGTTCAGATATGAATTTCGTTAATAAAGAAGACAGATCTCTATAATTTATTATGTAGCTTTAAATTATTTGTATTACTTTTCCACTCTTCGACTCACTACAGTTAGAAGTTTGTTTTAAAAAATGGAGTTGGTGAATTTGCAAAAATGCAATATAAGTTAAGCAGGGGTCTACCGAAGACCAGAAAGCATTGAAAGCGGTCTACGAGACAAAAAGTTTGGGAACCACTGCTTAATAATAAGGGCTAGAATATTCAAAGCCTAGTCGTCTAGGGCCTTCGATTGGTGGAAGTCTCACTGTGACCTAGATTTAGGATAGGTCATAAGACCAGTGACCTGTACTGTACTGGCAAGTTAGTCCAGTGGTACTTTATGGTCCCAATTATATTATTTAGGCAAATAACTATAGCCTCTAGATGTACAAAACTACTGAGACAGACAAGTAATACTTCTGAGATTTCAGTTGCAACAAAAAAAAGGAGTTTATTTACAAACAAAAGAAAAGATCATGGAATGTATAAAGGGCAATAAAGGCTCACATAAGAAAAGGACATAATGAAACAAAGCAAAGTAGCCAGACAGTTTCCGGTCAATATAATTAAAGAACCACCATCATAGAGGCACAATAATGTCTTATACCTAAAAAACAAAAAGATGGTTTACAATAATATCATACATGCATAAACAATGAAATGACTTCATTTATTAGACACACTACAGTCTTGTATCTAAACAAAAGATGTCTTAAAAAAAAACATACAGGAGAGAATAAGAGACTAAGTAGACCTGTACCATTTACATAAAAAAACTTAGTACTAACAAATAAATAAAGTCTACTTAGCTCATTATCGAAATACTCTTCCCACAACAGTGGCACACTCCTCTTGAGTAACACAGCAATAGTACAACAACACAAGTATTAGTTAAACATTATAGAGATTTAGTTCAAACTACACTGGTCAATTGAAAGACACAAGAGAGAGAGTGGCAATTGTAAACAGTTGACTGGGACTTCAATCAAGTCATAAAGGGGACTAACTCTAATAAAAAAAATAAAGGTAGCCACCCTTATTGTCCCTCTTGTCACACCCTCACAGGACTCTAAATATTTCTTTGAAGACGAAATATCGCGAAATTATGTTTTAATTAAATTGCGTAATTTTATTTCTTCGCTGTTTATTATTTTATTTTTCTCTTTCATCTGGGGAGGGGTGGGGTCCCTAAATTCACGTCGCCTAGGACCTCCACTTATCTAAGGCCGCCTCTTTCTGTAAGAGTGCATTGATGTTTTGGTCAAGTCCTTACCACAGTCTGTCTTTCAGCCATGAGGACTGACATTTCTATTTTTATATTACACATGGTGATAGTCTGTGGCATTTTACGTCTCAAGAGACTATCTTTTTCCTTTGCAACTTCTTGTGTGACTAAAGAGGCCAATCCTTGATACACAGCTGCGATCAAAGGTTGGGCATATGTAATCACCAGGCGCCGTTGAATTTTTACCCTTCTTTCAGCTTCTGTTGCAATCAGAGACCCTTCCTTTATGCTCTCTCTCCATGTGGATCTATCCAGTGCTACTTTTTTCCCAGCTGTTAGTGACGATTTTGAAGAGCTTTATGTCGCGTTTGCATACATCCTATAACGTAAAAGTGGGCGACCAGCGGCTCTCCTTCCATTCTATTAGATCGCCATACAGAATGTTTTGTGGAAGTTTTAATTTCTAAACGGAAGCTCTGCTAAGACATTTTTTTTCAGGCTCAGTGCTCTAATGCAGGGGTGGCCAACCTATGACGCATGCGCCAAAAGTGGAACATTGCACAAATACAAGTGGCGCATTTTACCTAGAGAAACAAATTCACGAAAAAGCATATTCTTTTCCCCCAAAACTGATAATAACCAATTTTTTTGAAAAAAAAAGTTTCACAGGAAATTAATTTATTGGTTAATAAGACGCCCACATTGATCCAAATGTATATTACACTATTCAGACTAAAAATAGAACATGTTGGTTTGATGTAATAGTTATACATTCTGTCATGTATGAATGTGATTATATATGCATAATCTATTTTTACAATCTGCGCGAATGACCGGAAGTGTGTTTTGTTGTCAGACAGAGACCAGCGTGTGTGATATGCAGTAAAGCTGATTAAAGTTTATGTGTTTGATCTAGTGGTTTCATTGTTTTATTTCGTTAACTAGAACTGAACCAGGGACACCTAGACGTATCGAGACCTAAGGGAGATTCTATCGAGTTATAATTATAAATAGAATAGGAAAGCTGTGACACATTCTATATCTCTAAACTTTAAAGAACTGTAACTTTTTAAGTGGCGCATCTGAATCAGAAGTGATACATTTTCGCGAATGGAACTGAAAGGTTGGTTACCCTTACTCTAATGGCACTAAGGACGAACGGAAACTTATCTAAACTTATCTAGACTTATCCTACGATTCGGGAAACTAAATTTACTTTTATCTTTGTATTTTGATAATTTATTAGCTCATTTAGTTGTTGTTTATGTATTTGTAATTTATGGTTCATTTTTTTATGTATTGCTACTTTAGCAATAATATTGGTCAATCCAAGGTTATTTAGCATTTTTTGTTTTATGTTCCTGTTCGATTTGTAAAAAAAATTCTTTTAAACCCTAAGTTTTTTGTTGTTTTTTTAAGTAAATAATATTGTCAAATGGAGATTCCATGTAAAAAAATCGTAACACCTAGATATTTTGAATTTTTCTAGTCTGTCTAATCGGTACAAATTTAATAAGATATGCAGTTTTTTAGTTGTTTATTTTTTTTTGGGTCTCTTTATAATTAGCACTATTTTCTATGTGGAAAGATATGCTCCTATTTGATTCCCATTTCTGTAATTGATCTAATTCTCTTTGTAAAATTTCAGCATCTTGTGTTGTTCTTATTAGTTTATATGAAATGTTGTACTGTGAGGCACAACTCCATGAACTCGGGGTGAACTCCACCATATTTTAATCTGTGCAAAAGCCGGCCTTAAACATAGGCGAACTAGGCAGCCGCCTTGGGCCTCCAATTGGTGGGGGCCCCGCAAAGGACTCAAAGACATTTTTTTGTAGAAAAACTGTTTGCGAAACATGGATAAAATCTCAAATATAGTAAACTCTGTGTCTCTATGTCATCTAGCATCGCTTTAAGTCTATACTACGATTCAAACCTTATCCACGAATGTTTAGATCTACTGGTTAGACTGCATTGTTTCTTTCTTTTGGTGAAATGTCAAAAAGTTATTTGGTAGTCTGGTGATCATGAATTGTCCATGAAACATACTCATCGTATCGGAGATGGGATTGGGCTAATTGTCCCTGTAGGTATAGATACAGGAAAGTTTTTTAAAAATTAATTTCGTAGTTCATTTGAGGGCCACCCAATTTGCTTTGCCTGTGGCCTCCAATTATGTAAGGCCGGCCCTGTCTGTGTCACCTCAGTAATGCAGGCGTTGGTCATAAAAACGGCCCCCTTGCTGTATATGTATAATGACATGTTTGATGGGCGCTTTCTCCATCCGCGACAGTGCAATAAACTCAGTCCTTAGGCAGCTCAAAGAGGTTTCTGTTTCGCTTTCCTACTGGCTTTCCGACGTTCCCTCTGGTATGGAGTGTGAATGTGTGTTTGTATGGTGGCGTTATGAAGAGGTTAAATATTGGTTGCGAATGTTGCCACATAGGTGGTGTTGTGGTCACTCTTAGCTAGGGGAGACGACTCCAAAACGTGGGACTGAAAACGTTGAGTTAAACTTGATTTTGTAAAGAAATATTATTACTAAAGTTTATTACATTTTTTGTATCCCATATTACTTCCATTTTGTCTATATTGTTATAAACCTGGTGGTGGCACAGAGAGGGGTAGTGGTGTGTGTGTAGTCAGCCGACGCAATTCGCCCCAGGCCAGCGCTAGACGAGTGGTCAACCGTGAAGAGTTACGATGGTCAGCCGAGTCCAGTGTCAACAGGGTGGTTCGGGAAGGATCGACGTCGTGAACAGAGCTCAGAAGCGTCACGAGAGTTGTAGTCATCTGACCACCTCGAAACGTCGAGCGGCGTACTGTCCGGTTCGAGAAGGCCAGCAGGGACCCTATATAAGAGCGGAGGTGTCGCAGTCAAGACGGTCGAGATAAGGGGCTTAATACAGCGAGGTTGAGAGCCCGGTTTACTACAGTCCGGTCGACTACAGCACAGTTCAGCGGTGTGGTTCTGTACGGAGCATTACGACGGTTCAGTGCGGAGTACTGTCAAGTACAGTTGAGACGAACGGCGTCTTGATCTTGGTCTGTGATCGAGTCCGACACAACGAGCCTAGTGTGTGAAGTCAGTCCTGAACTGTTGAACCCAGTGTAAGCCCGGAACGAGACGGAGAGGCCAGTGCAAGAGTTGATACGGCGGTACGGTGTTATCGGAGAGATATTTGTACAGTGTAAGTGTTGCCAATTGTACAGTATTGACTGTTATTTATTCAACTAATAAAGTGTTACGTTACTTTGGAGCCCGGAGTTGTCAAAGCTATATTCATTTATTTATCGCTCACAAAAGAAAGTTATTCAAGTTATTTAAAGTTTTATTAGTTAAGGTACATTACGCCTACATCGGTTTAGTTTGTCTACCTACAGTTTGGTGTCGCAAATCATGACCGGTTACAACATCCTCTATCGCAGGGGTTCTCAACCTGAATAAGAAGGAAAAAATTTATAATCAATGTTTTTTCTTTTATAAAGCTAATATCATCTGACTCTGTCTGTCTGTGTGTCTGTCTGGTAAAAAGTTTGTACACGTTATTTCTTCGACACCCAATCTAAGATAAAGCTAAACTTGTGCACAATTATTTATTTTACCTTACAACACAAGAATCAATTTTAAAAAATTCTAATTAGTTAATTTTTTTTTCGATATTTTGAACAAGAGAAATAAATTGTTCTAGATAGAATAGGTTGAATAAGTTGAATTAGTTCCCTTGAGCCCTAAACTTTTTTTTTTTTATCCATTAAAAAAAACGATCACATAATACCCCCCCCCCCCCCTTCTTCCCTCCCCCTTTCCCAACTGGTCCAGACAAGTGATAGGATCATTGCGCATTGGGAAAGCTAAAAGCTAAACAAAAGCAATTGGTACAAATATTTCTGATCGCACAGATTTATTACGCTTAAGTTGATAATTGGCAAATATTTACATGACTGATCCAAACTAATTGATACAATTACACTTGATATATGCATTGGTATTTTAAAAGTATTTTTTAATGTTTTTCTTGTTTAAGTTTATGATTATTTGTGGGCATTCTTTAGCACCGCAGAATTAAATTCTCTAAGCACTTCCGTTGGTAGCTTTTCTTTAGGTAGCAGCACAGACCTATATATATTATAACTAGAATGGACCACAGACCTATATATAATATATCTAGAATGGATCACAGATCTATATATATTATATCTAGAATAGACATGGAGATCACAGCACTATATATATTATATATAAATACTGGACATGGAGATCTTTTAACGCTTCTAAAAATATCGTGAAAAACGTTTTTTTTTAAAAAAAGATTAAACAAGGCGTTGTTTTGTAAAGTATTTGTAAGATGTAATGTTTTTTTTTTAACCCTAACCTCTATAACATGTAATTTAATTAATGTTTAGATCTAGATTTTGTAATAAAACATTGAAAATAAGAGCATTCTCGTTTCATAATTATTATGTTGCAATTTTTAGATACATAACAATAAAATAAATCTATTTAAATGTACATAAGATGACTAAAATCAATAGAAGTGAATTAGTTCGATCTAGGGTTCTAACATACTGTCTTAACTCTTTCTCTCCGTAATTAGTTACCACATTCTGGTGGAATCAACGCTGGTATCGTCAGTTGGCTGCAAAAGAGTTAATGGAAACTAACAAGAAATGGCTTTGTTTCATGAATTTACATGAATTCATAGTTCTGTGATTAATGCATAATAAGATAAGATAGATAAGATAATTTTATTGACCCAATCAAATGAAAATTCAGTTTGACTTCAAATGACAACCTCAGCGTAACCACTTTACAAAAACAATATGGATGAAAAATTCGAAAAACATTCACACACGAAACTCATACACATTCACAACCAGCGCTTTATGAATTGGACTTCTATGTACTTCTCGATGACGACAGCTGATCTTGTAACACTCTGACCGAAAGTGGGATAAATATAAATAATATAATAATAATAATAATTAAATATTTCTGTTTTAGTTCTAATGGAAAGGAGACGACCACTTCGTTCAGATCTTATGTAGCAGTGGCTTAATGGGTGCAGGTATCTTTAAGAATCGTGTTTAACCAATGCATCTTTTTTTCATATAGGTCTGTCAGTTGGTCAATCGCGGATAAGAATTTGTTTCCGTTTTTCAGTCTAGATATAATATATATAGGTCTGTAGTTCAGATTTGATATAATATATATCGATCTGTAGTCCAGATTAGATATATAATATATAGGTCTGTAGTCCAGATTAGATATAATATATATAGTTCTGTTGTTGGCAGTTTTGAAGTTTAATTTAGCGTCCTTGACATGATCGTGAATACCGTTACTAGCTGAGATCTCCTTGCAAAAGAGTTATAAAAAAAATTTAAATAACATGAAAAGACATAAAAATAACCTTTGTAAGTTGTTTGGGATGAAACATGTTAACAGTAGCGCTCCGCTGTAAGTTTGACCACGTGACTTTTTTCCAATTTACGCGCTGTTAAAATCCACAATAATGAGAGTGGGCCACACAAGCAAGAGATAGCTATTCACAGCGTAGTTCTATTCGAACGATACACATAGTCTATTGACACTTCACGCATAGTTGAATACAAAGGATACACTAAAGAATCACGCCATTATAAAGGCGAGGCGGGTCTACAACGGATGTGTTTCTGTGTGTGTGTATCAGTTATTCGTAAGTGGAATACTGTTTTCCCTTGCCGGTGATTTATTTTACATATGAAAGATTAGTGGGCCAAGCAAGAACATCCGACCTACCTGATAAGCTAAGCATGGAATAAATATATATATGAAAAAAAAACAAGCATGTTTGTCATTTTTTAAAAATAGCTTTTATATAGCACAAAGTTCATGCTTACACCATGCTCAGAGCGCTATGGTCCAAGCTCATTTGTGGACCAGTGGGGTAAAGGGGTATCTGGGAGGTTTTCCTTGCTTCCTTTGGGAGCTTAGTAAACATAACTCTGCTAGAGTCGGGTGTCGAACCTGGAGCCCCATTGATAGTTAACCAAGACAAGCAAATCATACGTAACCTGTCCCCACACACTCCTTCTGTCTGGATTCATTTACACACATATATGGAAATATAGTATTGAAAATGAAGAAAGATCATGTCCAAACAAACAAAATAGCAATAAAACGTTTTTTTTTCCACGGAGTAGTTGACCGTTTTAATAACTCTAAAACTCTAGTTAAGAAGTACTTACAATCATCTTGACCTACATATGACACTATGTGGATCATTTTTTTAGCGTGACTATGGTTATGTTTCTCGTTGTTAGTTACATAACCTTTTGTTGTTACCGGTAGTTGTCTTGTAGCACCAAACTGCTGGTAAACAGCTAAACTGTTGTAGGCGTAATATATCTTAGTTGAAATAATTGGAAAATAAAACTTTTGACTTTAGTAATAATATTTTTTAACAAAATCTAACTAGCTACAAAGCACAACCTTTTAGTCAAAAAGTTCTGGTGTCATCTGTCCTAACTAAGACCAAGTGACGCCAATGCCACCTAAGTTGCACCATTCTCAACCAATCACTAACATCTTCCCATACCGTCACGCTATTAGTTTTGTGTGGTCTGTCTGTTCGTCCGTCCGTCCCGTTTAAATCTCGTAAACTAGATAAGATATTGAAAATCGATAGGATATTTTAGACCTTTTTTTTTTTGCGTCAGCAAGAACGGTGTCTCGCGGAAGATGGAGGAGAATGTCTGTGGCGTGAGGTCTCCACAAAGTATGAAACTTTCATTCACTAAATGTTGCGGTCGACAAGCTCTCATTGTTTGAACGTCATGCGAATCTAGTTTTTTGATAATTATGTCCGTCGTTTGGCATGCTCGTGGGGATAGGATAGTAATCCCTGAGAATAACCAGTACTAGCAGGTCAAATGATGATCAAGGTAGATACCTGGTGCATCCTAAACTAAGATATCTTCAGCTTAATAAGTCAGTTTTTCTGTTTTGAAGAAAAGTCTGTAATTTATAAGAAGAAGAAAAAGATTGATTCTCTGGTATCAAACAGTGCTAAAGCTCCAGAATACAGCCTCAATACAAAAAAAATCACGAGTGTAGCTATTTGGCGTTCTGACTATCAACAATCTCCCTATATAATTCTCTTCGTGGCCCAACCATGTGGGACACCACGAAAAAGTCATGGAAAAATAACTCTTTTATTTCTGCAAGTCGGACTAGAGTTTCCCCACGTAACGTTCGAACCGACAGAGAGAACGGCTCAAACAAACAAAAAGAGAGGAGGGAAGATCAAGTACTCTTTCTCTTTATACATTCTATATTTGACTACATTTATGTGTGTAATTTTTTACACACGTCAATATCTTGTGTCATTAAAAGAGTTGCATGTCTTTTTCTGTAGCCTTGTTTTAATTTTGCCCGTTCGTATTTTACCTTTCTTTCGCCTGCCATGGCCACCGCTTCATATATATTTCGTGGAGTCAACAGGTCTTTCAATGTGGTCGAAATCCCTGTATCAGGTTACTGTTTATTTCTATCAGTCGCATATTTATTATTTATAGCTTTTATATAGCGCTACTTTCATGCTTATAGCATGATCACAGCGCTTTGGTCTCGTCATTTGTGAACCAGTGGGGGAAGGGGAGGTATCTAGGAGTTGGTTTTCCGTGCTGCCGTTAGGCGCTCAGTAAACGTAACTCTGCCCAATTTGGGTGTCGAACCTCGAACCCCCTTCTAGGTAGCCAAGCCAAGCCACGCTTCCCACTTCTAGAAATGCCATTGACGAAACTGTTGCGCTCGAGCTTCGCAAGATGGCTGTAAGCTTTGTTTGCGAACATTGGAATAACTATGGCGTTGTTCTTACTAACAAAAGCATAGTCATACATTCGACAATACGTGAATACTTCCGGCAAATAGCGGGTATGCTACGCCGCGGGTCGACTAGTATTATTTATTTCGACAACTCGTGCAATAACTGCCCAAGGAGTTGAGATAGGGGTCAAGGCTTATGGGCAACCCCAAGATCCCTTCATCTACATTCAGAAACGTCTAGAATAAAAAGGAAACTTAATGGCTGAAAAATAACTGTATAGAAAATAGAATAAAAATATCTTTCGAAAAACTTGATGCGCCAAAGTAAGAACAAAAGACGTTTGGGCCACAAGGCCTTCAATAGTTACAAACACAAACAAACGAAATAATTTTTAAAAAACTTGTATTAAGCATACTTTTACTGATTAGTTTGGATCAGTCATGTAATAAAATTTGTAATAGATCTAAAGAAATAATAAAAAAGCAGTTATAAAAATAAAAAAGGTGGAACAACCTGATTTCAAACTCATGGCTTAAGCTTTCTCAGGCCAACGCAGTAACCACTATACTAGAGGAGAGCTTATAAAATTATGAAAGTTAACTTTAGTACAGGCAATATTAGAATAAGCATCCTCTGCTTAGGATCCCTCAACTTCAAGAAAACATATAGAAACTAGAACAAATACAAAATAGAGCCGTGAGATTTATAACAAACGAATATTCCACTTTGATTAGTAAAATCACTAAACAAAGAGACACTTCAGGGCAGAAGAATAAAAAAAAGTAGCTATAATACATAAAACACTAAACCATAATTTACAAATAGAAAAACAAAACCTAATGAAATACTCAGAAGGACACAAGAATAGAGGCACATGTATTCCATAACTTAGAACAAGTTCTTCTTCTTCCCTAGTGCCATTTGAGAGCGAAATGGGTTGCCTGAATCAGCCAGAAAATCCAACGACTTAGCAGAGTTTAAGTCATTGATTAACATGCATGACTACATTGACACATGAAATGAAAAGAACGTAACTATCTTCTTTCTTTTTTTTTTGAAGTAACGTCTGTAACATATAAGGTAAAAGATGACATTTAAGATATTACAGTAATCTATTCTTTCTATAGCCTCGTCCTATTTTTCAGATTTGCATTCACAAAGACTAAGACGACGACCTTTTAAAGACTGCTTTGTAACTTGTAAGGTGCAATAAATAACTGTGTTAAGTTTTAACTTAATCCGAGAATTAGGATGAGAGTAATCTCATGTAAAAAAAATGTAAAAGACAGACAGACATACAGACAGACAGACAGACAGTGTTAATACAAGTTTGTACAAATATTGCAATCTTCAATACGATTTGAAAAGAAAAACAATATTTATTTAATAATTGCCTATTTTATATTCATGTAATGCTCAATCTCTCATAATAAACACATATTATAACGTATACACCATCTACAAGGTTCGTTCTCAGCGCATGTAACATACATTGACTTCACTATAAATACATCTACATAAACTTTGCAACGTCAGCATGACTTTCATAATACATATGTAATATACAGATATGGAACATACAGCAAAGACAATATAATATAAAACATGTTGCATTTAATGAATACAGCTTTAAAAAACATCTTATATACATCAAATACAATATTAACACTAATTATTACTACTAAACAAGTGCGTAGTTATTACACAATAAGAGAGCAAGCCTTAGGCCGATCTGACTGTCAAAATTGGGCCCGCGCCTGTCAGTGGGCCGGGAATTTTTAACTTAGTATTTCACTATGTCATGGCTCTTGTCACATGCTTTTAAAGATGTAGGACTTAAAGGGTTAACATATGTAGTGTATCGTACGACTGACGTAGCTTTAATTAACCCACTGGTGCCTATTCAGATTGAGATGCTTCCTATGCATGATGTATAATACATGTTTATATAGTGATCTAATAAATAGTAAAAGTAATTGTAAAAAAATAAATGAAAGAGAGTCCTCGCAAACATCAATTAAATTGGTCCCCCGCAATTCGTTAGGCCGGTCCTGCATAGTTATAATAATAATAATAATAATAGGAACATTCTCGTTGCCTGTCAGAGGGCGGTACTGCTGCAAACCTGCCACATCACCAGAAAATTCCTAAGTGCAAACCGATAAAGGGACTACGATGAATATGGTTTCCCTTTAACGAAACTCGGCCCTGGCTTCGCCAGAGAATAAATACTCCTTCTTTTCTAACATAAATAATTATAATAATAATAATAAGTCTAGTCTTCGAGTCCAATGATTAATGTGGAGTGCAGTATTCCACGTGACATGAAGTGTATTGCAAACATAGAGTACTAGTCCAGGGCCGGTCTTAGGCCACTGCAACCTATGCGGCCGCAGTGGGCCCTGCACTTTCATAGGCCCCGCGCGAATAGGTGTAAATAATTAAAATAAACCATTTTAACTTATTATTAAAGGGTTTCTGGAATTCTCCTGAATTGTAAAATATACGAAAAAAAATCGCGAAAATCTTCCGAAGTTATTAAAATATTCTGATAACTGATGCAAATCTCCTTAAAAACAGACAAAATTGTAATTTCGGGGTGTCATTAAATATGGACAACGCCAATCCTACTCGAGATAAAAAAAAAAAAAAACAGCATTGTCAGCTTTCATTTAATAAAAATATAATAATAAGGTGAATTTTAACCAAAACAAGAAGTTCAAATACTTAATTGACTTTTATCGTTCCTGGCATAGAAATATAGATCTAAATCAATCTCGACCTTTTCAAAAAAAGACAAAAGCGATATTTCGCTAGTCGATAGTAAATCTAAAAGACAGATCTACATTTTTATCGGCTTTTTGTTGGAAAACCCTTTACCTACTGTAGATGGCTCGTAAAGTTAATTTGACAGTGATTTTGTGCTTAGTAAAGACGAATGTATTTTTTTAATACAAAAACTTAGGTTTCACTTATTATCCTTATCACAACCCAGAATGGGCCCCGCGCAATCCGTTTCGCATAGGGCCCCGCAATCTGTAGGACCGGCCCTGTACTAGTCACTACTTCTGCGTACTACAATGTACTCCTTCCATTCAGGACACAATGTTCAATAGACCCACGGAAACGTTCAGATAGCACGTAGCGACCATCGGACTAGTGACAATACAAAGAATAGACTGACCACTGTCTGCTGACCGGGACAAAAGGAGGGACTCGGTTATCCGAACTGTCACAGCACCCCTACGACAGATGATGATGAGGATGAGGATGATGATGATGATGATGAAGATGATGATAAAGGTGAGGATGATAATGATGATGAGGATGCTGATGAGGTTGATGATAAGGAGGAGGAGGAGGAGGATGATGGTGATGATGATGATGAGGATAATGATGATGATAAGGAAGATGGTGATGATGATGAGGAGGAGGATGGGGATAATGAGGATGAGGATGATGATGATGAGGAGGATGGTGATGATGAGGAGGAGGAGGATGGTGATGAGGAGGAGGAGGATGAGGAGAAGGATGGTGATGATGATGATGAGGATAGTGATGATGAGGAGGAGGGTGGTGATGATGATGAGGAGGAGGATGGGGATAATGAGGATGAGGATGATGATGATGTGGAGGATGGTGATGATGATGAGGAGGAGGAGGAGGATGAAGAGGATGATGGTGATGATGATGATGAGGATAATGATGATGATAAGGAGGATGGTGATGATGAGGAGGAGGAGGATGGGGATAATGAGTATGAGGATGATGATGATGAGGAGGATGGTGAGGAGGAGGAGGATGGGGATAATGAGGATGAGGATGATGATGATGAGGAGGATGGTGATGATGATGAGGAGGAGGATGGTGATGATGATGATGAGGAGGAGGAGGATAACGATGGTGATGATGATGATGATGAGGATAGTGATGATGAGGATAGTGATGATGAGGATAGTGATGATGAGGAGGAGGATGGTGATGATGAGGATGAGGATGATGATGATGATGATGATGATGATGTGGATGATGATGAGGATGATGCAGTGTGTGTTTGGGGAAAAGGTTAGGGGTATACAGTTTATCACAAGAAAGTGAGATTGGGGGGAGTCTCAAGATTTGTTACCTAACAATAAAAATATATTCTAATAAAATGACAGGTAAGGTGGTCCTTTGAGTTTCGGGGAAGGGCTATACCTCGGGTTAACAAGATTATATATATATATATAAATACTATTTAGAATAACAACAAAGCTTGCATAGTTAATTATTGTTTCTACAGTTTGGCACGATGGTTAATATAATTTTAAAGTAAATTAAAAACACATCTAGAAAAAGGCTTTGGAAAGAAATTCCGAAGTAGAATTCGTTACAATTCTGTAAGTTGGCAATAGAAATATTCATGATAGACGAACGTCGCATTGTCATTTTTTGTTTTGTTTTGTTTTATACATGGCACATAAAACTGATCATAATAGTGAATTAATATAAATAAAAAAAAACAACCTCAGTCTTTCTTGTTCATCCACATTTGAATGCAAATTTTAAAGTCTCAACGTTAATTTATTCTGTTCCTAAAATATCAATATTGAAATACAGAGATTTGGGGTTAGATATTTTGACATTATTTTGATGTATTTGTCCATAAATCCATCCATGCTTTGTATGTTGGGACGCAGAGTTATTAGGTTCCAGTTGGTCTTCCATCCAAGTGTGCTCATATATATATATTGTTGCAACTCTAGGGTAGGCACTCAACGAAAAGGCAGGCAACTCAACACAGTTCAACAGGAAATAAATAGTTGTGTTTATTCACTAGTGTAAACACATAACATCCTTCAGCTTCCTTAGAGTCTTACTACTAAGTATACCAGTCCTTTGCTACTTAACCCGAATGTGGACCAACGACAGCCTTCCCCGCTTCGCTTCAGGTCCCTATTACAACTTTCAGGCAGCACAAAAGTTGGCCTCTTAGTTTCCCAAACATTCATACTCTTCACAATCCCAGATGCACTGTTCTTCTCTCTATTCTAGTGTCTTCCTGTTTACGTTCAACAGTGCGCTAGTGCGCATCTCAAGCACTGGATTTTTGGATTGTTATCCCCAAGGATAGTACTCTAGTGTCTGGGTAAGTGTAAAGGCTTACGTGACCCAAGATTTTTTTTTCCCACACGAGATCGCGAAACGATTAGGATAATTCTTACATATCATCAGTGCGCCCATTTTCCTTTGTGTTTGAACGCAAAAGAGCTATCGTTAATAAGCTTAACTCCCACGTGCGGTGCGCAGATGCCAGTGATGTAGACGTCATCCAGCCAGATGGGGCTCACTCTAAGCGCGGCCTGGTAAAGAAGCTCCGTTGTCAAGGTCGTCAAGCCAAGGAGGCCGCCCAGGGCAAAAGGGGGGAACACATTCGGGGCGTATTCTTGTCTTGACAGCCCGTTTTTGTCTTTCATATTTCTCGCCGGCATGTCGTTCATACGCACGCGGCCTAGAATGAAATTTGCATATTTTTCTCGTGTTCGTTTAACGGTATCGAGTACAAGACTTAGATTCACAGAAATGTCGTCATCGTTTCGAATGACGAATCTCGCCTCACGGCAGTAGGTGCTGACCCATCTCAGCATCGATACCGACTTGTATCGAATATTTCGGTAAACGTCTTCGAAAGACTCTTGCACGATGTCCTCATACGTCTCCGATTCCTCGTCGATTCTCATTTGAGTTTCGTTCGATTTCGTCAGCCCGATGAAAAACATGATCTGGGCCCTGTTCTCAACGTTTCCCGTGAAGTTGCTGTAATCCCCGTTGCGCATGTTTTTCCGGTTCTGAAAATTCCCAGGCGAGGTAGGGACCATGATTAGAACATCAGTGTTGGAGTTGACGCAGGCTCTGTCTGGGTTGTGGATGTAGGTGAAACTGTGGTCATTAATGACCGGCAGAGACAGAAATGAAAGAAGCGCCTTCTTATTTTCCTTTGTAACGACGTCCATTTGGTGGAAAACTTCTTGAATATCAGCGTTGTGCTTCTCTATAAAGTCCAGCTGGTGTCCCTGGTCTTCCATCAATTCAAGCAGAAGTAATCGTGGGTCATCTTTAGAAAAATATACCATTTCTTTGGACTTCTGTTTGGGTGTTTCTTTGTACTCTCCCTTTGACTCTTCCTTGTATTTTCCAAACGTGTAAACATGAACGACCAGGAGAATAGTCATGAGTTGAATGAGGGTCAAAAGAATCAGACGACGTCTCATGCGAAACAAAAATGCCATCTCCTTAAAAAAACAAAAAAAAAAAACAAATCTTATTTTAAGTACTCATTTAATTTATTTGTAACATAGTTCTTGACATCCATGGCTTATAGTAGAACTGAACATAAGCCCTTATGTCAACCTAATAAAATACTCAAAAAAGACAAAAAAGATAGAGGCACATTTCTTATTCCACATGTTAGGACTAATTCGTGCAAGTGCTCCTTCTTCCCTATAGTGCCACTAGAGAATGGAATGGGCTGCCTGAATCAGCCAGGAAAACTAATGACTTAGCAGAGTTTAAGTCGCTGATTAACTTGCATGACTAGATTGACCCATGAAATGCGAAACATCTGTAATCTATAAGATTATATAACATGCTTATCTTATAAAATACAGAGGTAAGAAACGTTACTTTAAAAAAAAAGATGACTATGTACTACACGTGTTCCTTATCTTATATAACTTATATAATACAGACTTTACGTTACGATGGCTGCCTGGTCGTGCGGTTTGCGCGCTGGAATGTCGTTTGGATTTATCGACGGTCGAGGGTTCAAACCCTGCCCGCTCCCATCCCCCGTCGTCCTGCGGGAGGTTTGGACTAGGAAGTAAACTATCTTTAACTCTGAAGGAACATCCGAAACATGTAAAACATTAAACAAACATTTTACTTCCAAAAAAAACAAAAAAAAAAAAAAACATGATCATTACGTCATAGGTCAATCTAGTCAAGCATGTTAACCAATGACTTAAATTCTGCCAAGTGCAACACAGGACACAGACATTTTACAAAGAGAATTAAACGAATTACAGAAACGGGAATCTAATTGGAGCATGTCTTGCATACTAATCTGTAGGTCACTAAAAGCGAGGGATCCTCTCTTGCGGGCTTCATGTTAAGTCTATTCACGTGAAAATGGTATTAAAATAATAACACTTATTGTTTGACACAAAAAAAAATCTCCTAAAAGAACAATATCTAGTCATGTGAACTTTTTAACGATTAACCTGGACCAAGCATTGTAGGTACTTAGGGGACGCTAAAGTTGACATATCACGTAGAGTTTTCTTCTCAAGAGCAATAAAAGTTTTACGACACCCAACTCTCTTATAGCCTCCATTCACCTTCACGTATCCCCTAGTCTAGGGCAAGACACAAGATCTGTTGACCATCTGTATCCAACCCTCTCCGATTTTTTGCATTGTATAGAGTTTCATTTAGTGACAGGTCTGTCCATTTTTTACAAAGCTTAAACCAACTCACTCTGTCTGTTTGGTAAAAAGTTTAAACATAGTTTTCTCCCATTTCCTATTCTCGGATGAAGTTGAATTTTTGCACAATTGTTCTTTTTACCTGATAAGACATTAACCAATTTTGAAAAAAAAAAAAATTAGTTAAATTATTATTGTGGTTTATTATTTTGTTTGATATCGAAATAAGGATCAAACCCTTCTATTGAAATAAGTGAATTTTTTTTCATGAAGGAAACAATACTGTGTTTAAGCTAATATATCATTTAAGGAGGTGGAGGCGGCGGCTGAGTGGTGGAAATGCTTGGCTTCCGAACTGGTGGGTGCCTGGTTTGAATCCTGGTGAAGGCTTGTCTTTTTTTTAAATTTCGTGTTACTTCGAGCGTCTTTGAGTCCACCCAGCTCTAGTGGGAAAAATAGGGGCTGTCGGTTGTTGTGCTTGCCACGTGACACCCTAGTTAAAAACAGGAACTTTAATTTTGTATTCAATCAATGGATTGACAAGAAGAAACAAAAACTATAACATATCCCATATTCACTGTAATCGTATCAATTACTTTGGATCAGTCAAGTAACTAAATTGAGAAAAAAAAAGGTATTGGTAAAAAAAAAAAAACATCCACAAGGCTGTTTTCATGTCTCTATTAGGATCAAGCCTCTGTACTATCTCACGCTTTGCATACACCAGATCTGCACCAAGGTCACAAGGTCACCGACACACGTTGGTGGAATGTAAAGAAAAAAGAAGCTTGTTTCACCTACCAGACTTGTCTTTAGACTCATAAGTATACTTTGCCCCCCCCCCCCCCCCCCCCACTTTTTTTGTTATAACAAAGCCATGTCAACTCAAACGGTCTGTCGATAATTTATTATTACATTTGTAATCGAAAAAATGGACATAAATGCTACTTGCTTAGAGATGTGGTTGTAGATGTGGAGTTAGTTCCCTTCTTGAGTTTTGTACCTCTTCCTCTCATTCTTGGAACAAGTTAAAATTTTGCATAGCTATTCATTGTCGAAGTGAATACATAAATCACCAAACAGAATTCATCAATAACTTAATTATTTTTAATAAATTTGATAAAGTTTTGTATAGTAAAAGGGAGCTAATCACGCAGTATTGAGATAAATGGTATTGATTTTGTGGTTCTTCCCTATAGATAAGCTTTTTTTTTAAAAAGATTTATCAAAATAGTTTGATGGTTATTTCCTTCCTACACAGACACACGCACGCACACACGCACGCACTGACATGCATATATTTGTGCATGAACTGTCACACGGACTCCTTCGTCTGACAACGCCTCTCCGTGATCCCACCGTAAAGTGTCAATCAAATTGAATAGGAAAAAAAAAAAAAAGAATATAGGTTAGTGCGGTCTCATAATGAGATGGGAAACTTAAGATATACAAACCAATCTTCAAGTCAGATCTAGAGTTACTAAGGTCCTCGTACCCTTCTTTATTTAGCTGTTGACTTGGGCCTATTTCAATGATGTTTGGTCGCTACTTTGAAATAAACAAGCAAACTACAAAGAATGCTTTAAAAAAAAAATAACAAAGCTTATCTAAGGGTAAGAACTCCCCTTACAACTTTACCTATCAATAATGTAGAAGTTATTTCATAGATATGAATAAAATAATTAATTATAACAATTGACTTATTGGTAATTATTTTCGATTAAAGTTTTTAAAGTATCAACTTGGTCGGAGAATGGGTGTGGAAGAAAAAAGATTTAACAATTATTTGAGGGGAGTAAACCCTACAAATTTAGCCATATCTGTGAATGCTTACGGGTTAATTGTTGGCAGCAAACAAAACAATTAATTACAAGCAATTCGGTTATTGTTTTTAAATTGTTTCAAGTCTTGTTTACGCCAATGAATAATTGTGCAAAGTTTCAACTTGATCCCAGAATGGGTGTGGGAGAAATAATGTGTACACACTTTTTTTTACCAGACAGACAGACAGACAGAATGGGTTAATAAAAGTTTTGCAATAATGCTATGGGCAGAGGAGACAGGGATGACTCGTGTTGACT